>CM056993.1:226158923-227483923 GCA_029891345.1 Dryococelus australis
CCAACCAACATACCATCACCTATAACCAAAGTAAAACTCAATCCTATCCCACCACCCATCACACCAAGTATAATATATATCATAACTCTAGCAACTCTACAGCTGATACCATTCCATAACCTAATACCCATTCTACCTGTTTTACCAATCTACACAACCTATACATAAAAGCCTTACCACCCACTATAGCTCTATATACCGTAATCATTCATTCACACAGGCCATACAAAGCAAACATACAGTCCATACCAGTGACACAATCAAATTTTTCTTATAATATTTAATGTGATTATTGACATATTTTTCAAAATACACTAACCACCAATACTAATCACATTTATTAACCCAAGCACACGTTAGCTTTATAGAATTCATCAACACATACATACTGTTCACAGCATTCGACATATACCAGTAGTAACAAGACAGATATACTGGAAAACATTTAACACAACATATCATCCATGATAACCCAAGCATACCAAACCAATTATAGACCAGAAGAACCTGCAACACAAACAATTCTACCATTTGTCAAACTATAATTACTTACTGTTACCAAATCATCAAACATACCGTCACCTATAACCAAAGAAGAAATCAATTCAACCATACTGCCCAACACATCAATCGTACTATCACACATAACTCAAGTTTACAGAAAATATAGAATTCAGGCCAACAGAAACACAATTATCACTGCCATATGTCCTACCAACAAACACCAGACTAAATATACTCATACTATACCTCGAACGCACCCCAGCTCACACTAATCCTATAAATCAAACCTAAGAACCATACCAGTGCCACAATCAACTTCTTATACTACAAACCATGTTGTCTGTCACCAATCTAAATACACTGACAACCCATACCAAACACATTTTTAACTCAATCACACCGTAGCCTTATAGGTCTCGTCAACAGACACATAATGTCCACACCATTAATCATGTACCAGCAATCACAAGGCAGATATACTGGAAAACATATAATCCCATATCACCCAACATACCATCCTTGATATACCAAAGGTACCAATTAAATTTATAGACCAGACCAGCCATCATTACTGACCGATGCTAGGCAAAACCAACTTACCATCTCCTATAAACAAAGTAAAAATTAATTAAACCACATCACCCACATAACAATCTGCACTACCAATCGTCATCAGATTAAATATACATACCACTCAAACCAGAATTCAAGCATACCTCAGCCCACACTAACTAAAATATACCAAAAATCGTAACTCTAAAATGGTTGTCATAGCATCAGACCCCATCCAAAATATAATTCCAGACACTATTATAAATTGCTCTATCAACCATCCATATAAATAAAAAATGCTGACCATCACACCCAGGCATACGAAAACAAAGTATGGGCAACCGTGTTCACCAGGAGTACTTCAGTCATACCACACAGATCAGATTGCTGATGCAACATAAGAACTACCCATTTCTTACCACCACGCACCATCCATTATCCACGACCAACTATATAATACCATATAACATACCACCACCATACTTAACAATCTTATCGATAATCTGTTGGTACTAAATACCAAAACATATATAATACATTCCAACATGACATTAGCTTGCTTCAATCATGCATCTTCGAAATGCATACAACCCAGTATACCTACATTCTAAACCATCTAATTATATCATCAACCCACCATGGTAGGTAACCATACCAACCAAAACATTCAGCCGCAAAACATATCCTTTACTCAAACCCTAAGCATACCTCATTCATGCTGTTAACGAAACAGACCATTTCAACCACCATACCTCAGACTTACTAATCAATCATTACATTCAAGTAGATTGACTGCCATTTCGACACATCTAACTTCACGAATTACTGATACAAACCATCCATACCAGCAGGCAGGCCAATACAAATATTCCAATCTTTTGCTCCACTATTGTTATCATAAGATCAGTACTAATAATTCAAAAATATATAACATCCATACAGTAATAATTCCCAGATGCCATCCAATCATACTAACCAATCATACCAGCTAAGCATTCTGCTCTCTCATACTAATTTATCAAACCATTCCGCCCTTACAAACTAATCACACAATCAAACCATTCTCCCCACACACCATCGAAGCTACACTTTTAGCATACTGCCAAAACAACTGAACATGTGGTGAAGTCATACCAATCAACATAAATAATATACCAAAAATACAAGTTACTAACTGTACAACCAAGTCATACCAGTATATTATACCATTAAGATGTACCAGCCATAAAAAATCAAACCATATACGTAACCTACACCAGCAGACAATACAATCATGTTACTCCAACCATTTCAGTTATTCCAAGATACCATACCAACCAAAAAAATACATTTGTCAGTTATACTACCAAAACAAGCTACCTATAACATCCATGCAGATAAGTAATACAGTACGAACATTCTAAAACACCTCTACCGATGATGAACTTACATACAACCCATACTATCAGACAGACCAACATAATTTTCAAGACATACATTTCGACTTTCTATACTCACCATCCCACCTGTCATCACACCTCCTGCCCTCCTGTTTATCAGCCATACAGGCATATCACACTCAACGACAAAGCAGTTCCAAAATAAAACTCCCCCCTGCGACCAACTCAACTACTACAATATCCCAACCACACATTTCAGATATTGCCACTACCATACTGATAGGTCATACAGGTAAGAGACACCACCAAACCAGTCAACCAATGAATATGCCCAGGTCATCATATAGAATAGTTTTTAAAAACAAGAGAGATCGCACTCACATTTTTAGCAAATCTTTCGTATAGTTAAGTACATGAGTGACTCGGTCAGTGTTTCACCCTGGAGCCTACCTTGACTCTCGACTAGTGTATGTACCATACCTTCGAATCATAGCGACCTGCACGATGCCTACACCATCGGTCGACCACCTGTCTACTATTCAGATTCACATGTTGAATGGTAGTTAATCGCACAGGGTTGGTCAATTCATCACTAGTACAGTAAGTGTTGGCTGTAATCTGAATTTGATGGTTTCATTATGATGTGATCATAAAAAAGCATTTGCTATTCTAATGTAATAGACAGGACTGTCTGTTATCGATTAGCATGTGTAATATGCATTGGTTGGAAAGTGCTTATAAATAGTTTCGTTTATATTAAGCAGTGACGATGTTGTCGCTCCGATTGCTTCTCGATTCTGTCGTATTTTTATTTTAGTCCAATGAGATTTACATTGCTAGATGCTTGCAAATTTTGTATTGTTTGGTAATGGAATTCGTGTGTGCCTGTACTGTAGCCAAACTCGGTCGGAGGCTGTTCGTGGGGTAATCGTTTGCTGTTTTGCTGTACTAACCAAAGCTACCAAATCAGTTTTCCGAGGTCTGGTATTGTATATCAACGAGTGATGTGATGTACAGTGCTTGTTAATTGTGCAACTTGCATTGTTTTGTAGGCGTTTATAGCAGTGTCGTCGTATTTTATATGATCACCGGTTTAAATGTATACCTTTACAATACTGTGTAATGCGTGTCTTCAAATTATCACCACTGGTAAGAAGTGTACTGTACGTGACATGCTATACAATTGTTTTGTGAGTTTGGTCATGGTGATTGTAAGCTCATTTGCTCCCACTGACGAACATTCCAGCTTTTTGTACCGAAGTTCACAACACAGTAGCAACACTGATACGACATCTCGTGAATCTGCGTGGTGTATGTTGGCTTTCGGTCATGTGTGTCGCCGCGAGTGCTGCTGGTGAACATCATCCTTAACGTAATCGTTGGTGGCATTCCCACAATGACAAGAGTAATGAAGATGGTTGAAGATCTTCGCGACTCTAGCAGTTAATATTTGTGTATTTCATCGCACGACTGGAGAAACGAAGATGGTGATGGCATCCATGTATGCACGTATGTATTGCTCAAAAAACGATTAGTAGTTAGCTGAGTTAAATACTTGACACTATACATAAATATTAAATTCCCTTTCAGACTTAGACCAAATCTGGTACATTTTATAGTGATTGAGGTGGGCATAATTGTAGTATGGGGTTTTGTTGGATTAATAACATAGTCATACATTATAAACTTACCTTTATTTTACAGACATGACATAAGACTACATACTAATATTATATGTTCAACTTATTCTTTATTCAAGCATAACATTAATAGTGACTGTTTTTTGCAGAGCACTTCCTGCTGTGAGTATTCCAGGCATTCATACTTGCACATACCGCACAACAGGTAACACATGGGTAGGTCTTGTAGACGGTGGCAAATGGACAGTGAATCTCTTCATGACATCTGCCATTTGCGCAATTCTTGATATGTCTATACAGGCTATCGCCTCGGGTGTCCACAGCATCACAGTTATCACAGTGGAATGCCTTGAACAAGCAATTTCTACTTTTATGATGGTATGCATTACAACTTTATCTGAAGGTATTTTCACAATAGTTACACTGATATCTAAATGCTTGTGGCGACTCTTTAGGGCTCCTTACTATTGACGAAAATTTTAAATACACTGAAAAAATCATAATAGCATCGCGATTGGGAACGCTCTGAGAAAACCCAATGTCATGTTCACACAGAAGAAAAAGTTGTATTTATAGTTCTATATTATATACAAATATGTTCATTTTTATCTTATATATATGTCATTAAGCACGTTAAATATTGTAAGAAAAATTTGATTGTGTCACTGGTATGGACTGTATGTTTGCTTTGTATGGCCTGTGTGAATGAATGATTACGGTATATAGAGCTATAGTGGGTGGTAAGGCTTTTATGTATAGGTTGTGTAGATTGGTAAAACAGGTAGAATGGGTATTAGGTTATGGAATGGTATCAGCTGTAGAGTTGCTAGAGTTATGATATATATTATACTTGGTGTGATGGGTGGTGGGATAGGATTGAGTTTTACTTTGGTTATAGGTGATGGTATGTTGGTTGGTCTGATATCTGCCACTAATGATGGTTTGACAGATGGTAAGAATGTTTGCATTGTGAATTGGCGTGGTACGCTTGGGCTAACATGGATGGTATGTTGGGTTGTATATTTTGCCGTATATAATTGACTGGTGTCTGATGGCAATGACAAACTTGTAAATGTTACTATTTTGGAATATATTAATGGGCGTAGGCTGAGATATGCTCGAATTCTAATCTGAATGATGAGTATATTTAGTCTGGAACAGGTTGGTAGAGCAGATGGTGTCAATGAGTTACATAGTCTTGTGTGGTACCTATGTAAGCAGATGGGTTCCAGTGAGGAAGCTTAGTAGTTTGACAGTGGCAGTCGTGAAACTTTCTCGTAAAGAATATATATGTTCAAGGGTTCTGGTTGAGCACTTGCTTTCATAGACTGTCTTGAGCTGCATATAAGCAGATTATATTCCCTAGGTGAAAAGTGAGCAGGCTTGTCCAAAGACACTACATGAAAGGTATGGGTTAATTTAATGTTTCTTTCTGTTAATGTGTTTGTTGTATGAAACATGTGTGTGTATATATATATATATATATATATATATATATATACACACACATACACACACACTGGTGGCTGAATTTATTTCCTCTATGCATCGAATGATAGGCATCTGACACAAGGAAGAGAAAAACAACTCAATGCTAAAAACAATGTATAAATATGAAAAAGTTTCGGATCCTCGCAAAACCAAATCCTAAATTTGGTGATGTGCGCATAATCAGACATAAAGGTTTATTTACCATGGATATGGGAGGAACTGGCCTCTGGAGCTCTTTAGCATTGTTCACACACGACATCGCTATACTCGCACATATTATTTGGAAGATATGGATCAAATGCTTATACATGTAGCCTTCTACTCTGAAGAAATAAAAGTTCTGAAATTTCCTGACAGATATTTGGTTGAGAAGATTGTAAGAAAGGAAAAAATACTGGTAAGATGGATACATCTATAGACAGCTGGGTGGATATGAAAGTTATATGAAACAAGTAGCTTTTAGTATGAACTTTCTGCCCAGAAATATAAGAAGGGGGGCGGTTATTTTACAACGTCATTCTTGTGTTCGCAACAAGGCGAGGTTTTTGATGTAGATATAACTTAGTTTGTAAGCCAAGTAGTTCGCAGCTGAGTCACCAGTGACATCATCTTCATTGTTTGAACCATTCACACGAATCTCGCTCAAGCCAGGTGCCTCTACAACCCCGAAATGTGTATTAAGAACCATTATACACAATAAGATCACATTTACCATCTTTAAATATTTTGTAATATCGACCTTATAGGCATCCTGGTCACCTTTAAACATTTATGAACAAATTATGGTGCGAACCTGTATCCAGTGGCGTATGGGGCGATGTGTAAGCCTCAATATGCTGGTGTCGACAGTAAGTCTTGGTCGTGACGAACCTGTCCGACCCTGCACACTGATAAACAAGTATTTATTTGTGATGTCATGTTGTGGTGACTTGGGTCGCGACGAACCTGTCCATACCTGCAATGTCCATCAATAAAGAGTCATATGAGTGAGGTGGAGCAGACTAAAAAGGAAGTATAAAAGTTGGCTAGTGGAATTTATGTAAATCCAATATGGCGTTGCTGGAATTTTTTTGGTGGTATATTTACATGGTCACAGTGGAACGACTAATCGAACAAAGGTAAGTAATCAATGGAGGGAATGCGTCTAATAAAACTCCTTGGAAATAAAGAGAGAAAATAAAGAGAGGAAAGGAGGAAGAATAAAAGAGAGAGGAAAAATGGGAGAACTGGGAAAAATTAATAGAAAACTGGAGGCAAAATGGAATGACAGAGTATGAAGTGTAAAAATAAAATGGCAGAATCCAACATGGTGGTCAATGATAGAGCATAATGTGAAAAAACAAGATGGCAGCCAGAAATGACGCAATGCAAGATGGTAGTCATATGCCTGGAATGACAGAGTAGGAATTACAGGAATCCAAGACGATGGATGCCAAGGTGGGATGATAGATCAGGAATTCTGTGAATTTAAGATGGTGCATGCCAAGGTGGAATGATAGAGCATGAAGAAATGTAATCAAAAATGGTGAATGCCGAGTTGGAATGATAGAGCAGGAAGTCTGGGAATCCAATATGGTGGATGCCAAGTTGGAACGATAGAGCATGAAGAAGTGTAATCCAAGATGGTAGATGCCGAGGTGGAAAAATAACGTCTGAAGTCTGGGAGTCCAATATGGTGGCCAGAAATGACCTAATCCAAGGTGGCGACATACTGGCTAACAATATAGCGTCTGGAAATCACATAATCCAAAATGGTGGTCACATGACTGGAATGACAGAGCAGGAATGTTCAGGCATCCAGGTTGGCGGCCGGATGAAGCACAATCCAAAATGGCAGCGGTCGGTGCCGGAGCTGGCACCTGTTCCAGAACATACTAAATTACATTAATTCTGCATCCATTTAGGTGTATTATCTAGCAGTCAAAGCCGTGTGTTCAGGGATATTTTTCAGGTCATGTCTTGGGTGAAGATGTATCCCTCGGTCAGACCCATATCTTGAACGCTTTTTGTTAGGTGCTCCTTCAGGATGTTAATATAGACCCTGTGGTTAATCTTTCCATCAATAAGAACTGTGCTAACTACACCATTCGCACTTATACATCGCCATAGAAAAATCGAACCGCCACCATGTTTTACAGTGCACTGAAGATTTCTCTCTTACAGCTAGGCATTTTGCTTCCGCCATACCCACATGCGGCCGTCGGATTTGAATAAATTACATTTACTTTCGTCACTGAAGATAACGTTCCTCCCGAATTCGAAACATTTGTCTGTATGTTCTAAATCATACTCGATCCACTTCTTACTGTTGGCCTTACTGATGTAAGGCCTTCTAAGAGCCGTTCGCCCTCGCTAGCCAGCATTATGGATGATATTCCGCGCAGTTTGTGCACATACCGTCTTTCCCATCTCGTTCTCAACCGCAGAAACTATTTTTGGGACACGTAGTCATGGATTGACTGCGGCGTATCGCAATATCATGCGTTTTAGCGCTCCGTAATCGTAGAAGGACGGCCAATTCTCGTCACGTTTTGGATAGATTTCAATCTTTTATACTTGTAAATAATAATGTTGACGGTCGTGACAGGTCTGTCAACAGTTTCAAAGCTTTCTTTAAATGACTGAGAAACGTTCTGCCGCGGTTTCTGTTACGAACTGGAAGGATGATAGCGTTTCGGCGATACGAAATGGGCATTCTACTGTGCGGCGGAGGAATAATTATTTGACCTCCGATATGCAACGAGCCTGGAAATTCCTGATTTCTGCCGAAACCACGGGCAATGTCTCGTCAATCTGTTTTCTTTCTAACACTGTTGTAACGGACACACAATACGTATCACACGTATTTTCATAGTATGAGCGGCAATCATCATCAGACGAATACTTTTTTGACCCACTATAGCTTGGTTTTTTGCGAGGTGGAGGAATATCCCGGGAATATATATCTTTAGCAGGGCTTCAGAAAAGGCTGAAGTAACCGTGAATGGATTTTACAAAAACGGGGTGTGTTGCGGGATAATTTGTCCAGCAGTGTAAACAAGCTCGGTCTGGACGGGGTCTTCCGTTTCCAACAGAATAACGACCCTAAACACACTGCTTTATAAAAGTCGCGATTGGCTACTTCATAATGGCCCCACGCGACTTCTTACTTCACCACAGAGCCCGGGGAAAAGGCCAAGCGCCGGCAATAAGAGCTTAAGAAGGTCCTCGAGGATAAATGGTCGGAAATTGCCCCTGAAACGACAGTAAAGTTGGTTCATTTAATGCCGAAACGTCTGGAAGCTGTCATACGTTCTGATGGCTTGCATACACGATACTGAGTACAGATACCTACATTCTGTAGTGGTATACTGTGCCCGAATTATTCTTTTGCAGTGAGAAAGTGGATTGTTTTGTGCAACTACTTATTTTGTTTTGTTGATGTAATTTCAGTGCAGTATATTTTTATTGTGCATTATATTAAGTTATGCACACATTTTATTTCTCGTTTCCTTTATACAAGCACTATGGGTAAAACATTGGGTGTGCCAATTTTTTTGGATCATGTGATATTGGTATTCACAGGATACTACTGGATGGGCGTCACTGATCACCGACTGACCACAAACGTGGCAATCAAGGAACTCCGAGCATGTTGGACAATCCATCGGTTCTCCCGTAGGTGTGTGTGGTTGTCTCCCAGAGCCTGTGTGTCGCCTGTCTGTCTCTTCCTGTTTCCCCTAACGCCATAAGCGTGCTCTTATTGCTGCGCAGACTGCGCGAGCACAGTATTGTCATTTTGGTATGATATTACCGCACAGCAATAATTTTACTACCGTAGAAGTTTGAAATAAGATACTGAAAATATATTCCATTTAATACCAATACATAAGACACACAGTTCACTTTTATTAGTCACTCATGAACTTAAAATTACAGATGCTTTAATACGATTTATATTAATATAAACATAATATTACTGCCCGCTTCTCTTCTATTCATAATATACATGTTATATTTTACAAACAAGAAATCGCTAACAAAGTCAAGAATGTTTACACACAACTAAAGACATTTAACTTATTTGAAATTATTCTAAGGCTATCATATAAAATAATTAGCTGAAATTATTTACATAAGCATTCCAAATACAACTAGCAGGTTTAGTAAAATACGGACTGGATAAAATTTTAAGTGTCAACAGCACATCTTCATCATCCACTACGCAAGACAATATTGGTCCTGGTCTGCGGCAGTCATAGCACTGAGATACAATTTTAGTAAATCATTAATGTTGGCTGGCAAATTGTACATAAACTTTTACTTGTGACACGTTTTCTAGCAAGCAAGACTGCTGAACAGGCAAACGCGATGCTCGCAACATCTAATGTTAAAATTTAAAGTTGTACACTTACAGTCGGTTTTCACGTAATTTACACTACTCCGTTCGTAGTGTTCATTAGTCCAGCCAGCACCCACTAGATAGTGCGCGCGTCGCGTCTGCCGTAACCTACGTAGGTTACTTTAGTCTGCCACCACACTATCTAAAATTACTGCACTTTCAGCGTACGGTTCATACAGTTTCAAAATACTCTACCCCGGATTCACGAAAGCATAATTACCGTACATATATGGTTATTACCGTACGTTTGGCAACACTGTGTGTAGTGGTCCGCCGGGAGATTAGAGGCAGCTAATCTGAGAATTGTTGGTTCTCGAGGAACGGAGAGTAAGCTTATGCGTGAAACCAGAAAGGGCTAGTGGTGCGTCTCTTATAGCCTCTTATAGCTAAGAGAACTCATTACCGCCTCGTGGTACCATGGGTAACGTCTAATTATCGCGGTAAGTAAAACTGGGAAACTCCCAGACGTTCCCTGTCCTTGATTTACCAAAAAGGTATGTCCTACCTTGCAAAACTCGAATCATGGGCAATCATGGTGGGGATTGGTGGTGGGCCGGTCAACTCCTTTACAGTCAGGGGGCCAAAATGCTGAATTTCAAAGTGAATACATTGAAGTGATCGGAAATGGACTATTTTGAGGTCGGGGTATTAACCTTCTTGAAATGGAGAACCCATGATGGAATGGAAGGAGTAGCACGGGCTGACCTCACTGCTGTAGTTGTTCCCTCAGTTAGATGTACAGCTCCAATGGAGTTTGTGTGGATTTCTCACCAACTTTCCATAGCGCCCGAAGATCAGTTTGAGGATGAACTCGTGCTGGCAGTGGTTGAAGTATTCGCTATGGTGGTGATAGTTTTTCCTTCTCCTAGAACGAGAACAGCTATGCCCAGTGGGGTAGGTGGCTGAAGGAATAAGCGATAAGTGGAAGTTGAGATGGGGCTCCGTGGGCCGGGAACAGCTCACTCCAGCCTGAGGAGGTCGGTGCTTACGAACACAACAAAATGAGAATGATAAAAGCCTGGTGTGTCAAGGAAGTTGTATATTTTACCTACAAGTGCCATAAGTGTGCTATGGTAATATCCACAAGAACAATATGGTGCACAATACGACGACATGACCACTCCGCTTCTAGCAGCAGTATGTATCCTCTTTCAACCATGTCGAACCTGTTATGAAATACAGGGCAATTGAAACTTAAAAAGTTCAGGTTATATATGTTTTCTCAGGAACACAAGAAAAGCTAGTGCGTTCGAGTAAGATTTAAAACACCCAAAGTGAAGCTAGATTCAAACTAGAAGCAAAAATTATAAGGTGATTCCATAAAAGGTTTGTGAAGGGTAGACCGCTCCTGTCAAAAAGTAATATGGTAGGTCGACCAAATATGGTCACTGGCCCAATTATGGGCACTGCATGGAATCCTGCATAAATGGCACAATGACTGCTAGATTGCAACAAAATGTAGCGCTAAACTGTAAGTGCTGCGTGTTGGTACCAATAGCACCAAATAAAAAGTGCTGAACACATAGAGAAGCACACAGTTGCAATGAGGTGCGTTGAAAGACATTGCATCTCTAATTTATGTGTCGCAGTAATTATTGTGGAGGTTAGTACATTGCTATCGTTTAATTTATCTGTAAATATTTGATAGCAGTGGAATTTAGTGTGTTTAAATATGTAATGTGTGCTGTTTATGTAGCTGGCTTGGTTCAGTTTTTATGTGCAAATATTGATGTCGGTGAGCTCGAGAATATTTCACTTAACAAACATAAAAATGCCACTATCTTCTGAGCTTTTCAGACGTTCCGTATAAAAATTTTGTAAACAAATTAACATTCGTGTGCCAAGAGACAATGACAAAAACAGTACGTTTGGTAGAAAATAGTTGAAACTCTTTCTAGGTGGCCATCCAGATGTTGCTCAGCTATGCTGTCAAATTGTCAAACCTCAATAAGTATGCGTACATTGTGGACGATTATTTTTAAACTCTTCATGGTTTTGAACCAATTTAGACATCATGGAAAAACCAGAACGAATATTCAATATGTATGAGAAAGGTGTACAATGAAATCTCCACAAGTCACCAGATATATTAGCAAGGAGAGGAACTGGAAGTGTGCCAAACAATGTACCTTAACATGCGAAAAGTGTCACCATTGTTTATTGCGCAAGTTCTTTGGGGCCAGCTATACCGAAGTCCATAAATTATAAAGCTTTAAAGTTTAATATGAATTTATTAACCGAACAAAATGATGAGAACATGTAAGGAGCGACGTCTAACAGAGATGTTCGACCTCACAAACAAATGCCGTCTTCTGTGAGAGAAGAGAAAGGGAGCAAAACATCAAGATCATTGAACTAGTGCTTTCACTTGTGGAATATAAACAAGTTTCAGATGACATGATGAAATGTTTGCGTTCGTTGGGTTCATGATGGATGTGTAGGATAGGTTCCTCATGAAGAGCACGTGGCGTTGTTAACTTTCAGGTGTACTTCTAGTGAATAGATCATTTCTTTGTGAAAGAACTGTTGGCTTTAAACATTTTTGTTATTATATTGTAGTACCCACTTAAGGGTTTTATTGTAAGGGTAATAACTAATTTCTAATCACAATTATTTTTGTAAATTATTAACATTCAATTTATGGTTGACTGTGATACATAAAGTACATTATATGTAATTTGAGTTCATATTGTCTTTGTTTCTGTTTCCATGTTAAGCTGATAGAAATGTGAATCTCTGATGTGGCCATCTCTGAACCCCTTCATGCTCAAAATGATTAACAAAAGTTGGAGTGTAAGAACAACATATGTATGGTCATTTGCCCGAATAATGGCGTCAATAATGATCGTTTACGCTAACTTAAACTTTATCACTCATAAAAAGGAGTATCGTGGTCATATTTGGAGCACCTGCTCTCATTTCGGGCACTTTATTAAGACGACAACTTTTTCACATTCCATAAAATGTCTTCTTATTGAAACATTGTTACCTCAGACTATTAGTACCTGGTATGAGGGTATACTTCCGATAATACAGAATTTTTCCTATTACTGAAGTTCACAATAGCTGGGTTTGCTTAAGGATGCCTATATTTGGTCGACCTACATTAAGATTAACTTTCTGACTCCTGTTAACCGTACCCATATAGTTAAAGAGAAACGAAAATTAATATAGAACCTACGTTTCCATCAACAGCGGTATGGTGTATAAATATTACTTTATCACGCTAATTAAGCATTGTTTTTTAATCATAACAAGTACATTAGTTAATTCTTTCTGTAAAATGTCTAGAATTAACAAAATGTTACCATAAAACACCTATGGGGACTTTACTTTATATTTTTATATTCTTTAAATGGTGCACAGAAGACCACAGTAAGTAACACATGTTTCATGCATCATTGTGTGACAATTGACCTCTTCCAACTACAACACTAAATGCTGCTTGTTCAAAGCCCCTTCTCTGGACACTGCCGGACAGTAAAAATAGCACACACAGAAGAATACATCGAATAGTACTGAATCTTCATACGCGTAGTGATAAAGTTGGAAAATACATGTGGTCATAAAGACAGAGCCGTAGGACAATTACACATTGATATGTGTCATGCCGTCTGGTCATCTTCACTAGTCTGTCGCATCCACTTGCACTGCGATGGATGCTGCTACACAGACTGGCATGGAGTCCAGCCAACACCCTCTCGGTGTTGGTCTAGCAGACACCAGATATTGTCCTAAGACAGACGGCCCACAATTGTAGGGCAAATACTGGATGCCATGGCATGGTGGCAGCTGGCGTTTCAACTGGTGCCACACATGCTCGATTAGCGACATGTAAAGGGATCGAGCAGGCAATGGTAATGTTTGGACGTGACGAAAGCAGTCTTGGACGACCCGTGCAGTATGTGGTTGGGCATTATCATGCTGGGGTATCGTATTTGGGATAGTGGCCAGAAATGGGAGCATATTGCTGTTGTTGTCACTTAAGACGATAATACAGCTTAGAGCTTGACAGGAGAGAATATGATAAGAGATAAGTACTAAAGATATTACTTCCTTTTAATGCTAATTATAACAATTACAATTGAATGGGAGTAGGTTGGGGAAGGACAGATGAGGGAATTGATCTCTTTCCCTCGCTAACTCTCCCCTGAAGACAGCCGGAGATCTGTGCCCTCGCGCTCTGCGTCCGTCTCGTGTCGCCAACACCCAAGAAGACGCCGCTTCCAGATTCAGATCCCTCGACCACACTTCTCCCCCCCTCCTGGTTCCATGTTGTAACTCCTCCACTATTCGCTGATAGCTTGGCATGGGCGGAGTCAAAGTTTCTGACCAATGCCCCTTACTTCTGCGTCAGCCAGACCTAATTACGATGATCCAACTTGCGGATTTTTTTGAACGATTCTGCTTCCGCAGTGCAGCTCTTGCTGAACCAGCCCCTGAGTTGGTTGCCGGTGAGCCTTTCACTTGGGTGCACCGCATGACTGGTGTCGGAATCATAACAACACCTCCGAAGTTACCAGACGAGATGTCCCCGCCTCAAGTGAAGGGCAGAGTGTAAAGAAGAAAGAAGCCAGAAATAATAAAAGAAAATTCGAAATGTAGTCCGTGTTACGTGTGAATGGAAAATCATGTATATATTCGTGATGATTTACGATCAAACCCACATTCTAATGAAGATCTTTTTTCTCGATCTATTAGCAGATGGAAAGCATGCCGGGTGGTGAGAAGTGTGATGGAAGGCTACCGCCGCTCTTCTTCTGGTTCGGTGGTGCCAAGACCAGAGAGAGAGAGAGAGAGAGAGAGAGGAGAGAGAGAGAGAGAGAGGAGAGAGAGAGAGAGAGGAGAGAGAGAGAGAGAGAGAGAGAGAGAGGAGAGAGAGAGAGAGAGAGAGAGAGAGAGAGAGAGAGAGAGAGAGAGGAGAGAGAGAGAGAGAGAGAGAGAGAGGAGAGAGAGAGAGAGAGAGAGAGAGGAGAGAGAGAGAGAGAGAGAGAGAGGAGAGAGAGAGAGAGAGGAGGAGAGAGAGAGAGAGAGAGAGAGAGAGAGAGAGAGAGAGAGAGAGAGAGAGAGAGGAGAGAGAGAGAGAGAGAGAGAGAGAGAGAGAGAGAGGAGAGAGAGAGAGAAGAGAGAGAGAGAGAGAGAGAGAGAGAGGAGAGAGGAGAGAGAGAGAGAGAGAGAGAGAGAGGAGAGAGAGAGAGAGAGAGAGAGAGAGAGAGGAGAGAGAGGAGAGAGAGAGAGGGAGGAGAGAGAGAGAGAGAGAGAGAGAGAGAGGAGAGAGAGGAGAGAGAGAGAGAGAGAGAGAGAGAGAGAGAGAGAGAGAGAGAGAGAGAGAGAGAGAGAGAGAGAGAGAGAGAGAGAGGAGAGAAGAGAAGAGAGAGAGGAGAGAGGAGAGAGAGGAGGAGAGGAGAGAGAGGGAGAGAGAGAGAGAGAGAGAGAGAGAGAGAGAGAGAGAGAGAGAGAGGATAGATAAGTGTTGTAGGCATAGAGAATGGACAGCGTGGTTTCTGCTGCTCACAGAGAGAGTAAATCTGGCTAATCCATGATGCTGGAGTCGGAAAACACTGGCAGTTGGTGGGTTGATGACTCGTGATGGTACCTGTCGTTGCTGAGTTTGAGTGAGTGCGGTGAGAGAGCAAATGTCTAAGGTCGTGGACTTGGTGGAGTAAGACATGAAAGGAAGAGTGGGGTAAAAGGATGAACGTGCATACTGTTGTATTATAAAGGCAAAGAGAAAAAAAAAGTTTGCCACAAGAATTATTACGAAACAGGTTTGTACTGATAAAGTTATCGAAGTGGCTAGGAAGTAGCACATTATGAAGAAAGTTGAAATGACTAACATGTGGGTGAAATACAAATGTTCATAAGAAAACCATATACACCGAAGACTGAACAATGCGATGTTGAAAATGTTAACTGAGTTCATCCTAATACAATTATATACCCTGCAAGCATGAATACATGACCTGAAACGTGTAACTTGTTCAAATAGTGATACAAATATCCAGAATTGTTGCTGACTAACTGGTATTGAAATATACACGAACATGATAGGACAATGGAGTTACTGGAAGTACTTATTTGTTTAGAAAGGGGTCATATTGATTGCGTTCATCTGCTCATAAAAAATTATTTGTTATCATACAATAGGACAGAAATTAAAAGTGGGAAAACTATCGGTCAAAGTTTCAGATAATTTTTACACCAAAAACCGCAACACCTGTATTTACTTTCAGACTTGGGGCAACATCCACGAAAGTCCACATTACGCAGGTGCAATACTTCTACATGTTCAAAAGTGTAAATGAACCTTACACACAGTATTAGCACATAAGTGTAAATTGCCTCCCAAGCAACATTCATGTAAAATGAAAATGGAATGGTAAACAATGAAAATACTGTATACAAGTCTCAAAAATTATTACATGCAAAAGTATGAATTAATAAAATGTTACTGAATCAGTGACTGTACAAAACACACTTCATACACCGATGTCGAATACACACAGCAAAATAATCTAACAGAACTATATTAAATAATATTAAATAACTATTAAAAGTTAGAATAAATAAAATAAGACCCATAATATACGCAACTGCAGTTGGAAGGTACAGGGAGAACAAAGAGTTTTAGTACAGTATAACTAACTGTATAACTGGAATACACCACTACTACACAAAACAAAATACAGTACAACATAAAGAAGTACCTTTAACCCTTCATGCACTTAGTTTTTTTAAATATTTGTCAGTGACTATCCAAAAATAGACACAATGCTATTTGTTCATGTTGTAGGATTGCTTATATTTGCAACATTAGACATCAACTGTCTATGTCAAAGCATTTGATAGAAACTTGAATCATGTAGCATGAAATATATACATTCAAACATTGTGATCACATCCTTAAAATTGGTACATCCTTTGTAACAAGTAGCAGATATAAAGAACATTTAAAAACAATGGATATGTACGTAAGAGGTGCAGTGACGAACAAAAAATATCCACATATGAAGAGAATTTGTTGACACTGAAATTGAGTTATGAGAGCATTTGCTTAGAATAAATATTTATTTATGAGGAGCATTAATCTACAATAAAAACTTTCTGAATATGTGACGACCACATTCCAGGAATTTACACTCCAACAGGGAGCCAGAGCCCGTTCTAGCACACACAGTGTTTCAAGAAGGACACTGAAGGGCATCATTGTCAAACATTGCCACATCCATCCACTGGTGTACGACTGAATAGAGAGCATACGTACGTTGACTTCAATGTTTATTATGTATTTATTATCCGTACTAGGGAAGATATTCGCAATATCACTGCCTTATCAAATGAGAAACATGTGCTCTATTCATGTTAAAAGATTGGTTTCAATGAGAAAACTCACTTTCCGAAATTCGACACAATTTGACATATAAATTAAAAATAACAGTTCGAGGAAACCACTGGTTAAAACGTTTCAATACAGAAAGATGCGTTGTTTTGGATAATCTCTAACTTTGTGTTAACTGAAGAATTTGTGTAATGAAACTGAGAAGGAAATATTATTTTTGTAATGCCATGGTTAGTTGGCGAAAAACGTTGACACATTTGGCCTTACTTGAGCAGTCTCTGTTGGGAGATTTCAAGCAGTTTTCAGGCAACAGTACTAGATCATTTTTATTCTGTTAAAAATTATTATTTCAGCAATCACCAAGAGACCCAGCAAAAGAAAAAAGAACAGATGTAGTAAATTTTTTATTTTTGCAAGAAGTTTTACTGAAGAAGACATAAAAATTTCATAAGCGAATAAAGTGCCTGTGTTAAATTGTAATGCTTTTTACAAAGATTATCTGTTGAAATTATTTGCGTGTTTGTATTCCACTAGCTGTTGATACTAAACTAAATGAAAGTACTGTGGATATGGAACTTGAGGCATGTGCCATTCTGAAGGTGAAGCGTTTGTAAGGCTGGTACGGAGGACAATTAAATTAACAGTTTGTAGGACATAACTTGACGCTATAAACGTTCATTTGACTCCACGAGATTTTAGCAGCCAAACTTTTTGCACAAATTCATTACTGGAGTGATGTATTTCTACCGACCTATTTGTTGGGACATAAATCTGCACCTGTCACTGTGGAGCAACACACTGCGCAAGATAAATGTATCATTGTGGTTAGATATTCGTTCACGAAGTTGGCACAATCTGTTCATCATAAACGGCTGTTCTTAGTTATTCTCTGTTGCCCTCTAAAAAACACAGCGTCTTTAATTTACGTTTCTGACATTAATTTATTTCGACGAAATCTTAAGGTAGCTGGACAAGAAGAACTGCAGGTAAATGACAAGGATGTTTATGACAGGAAACCCATCATCCATTTCCTCTTCTACGTACAGTATGTGTACATGTTCCCAACATTTCATTTACGCTGACGAGTGTAGAGTGAAGGTTACAGAAGGTCTGATTGAACTTTGGTTAATTATCACGCTTGTGAATAGGTTACATGGATATATATATACTTCACGCGCTGTTTATAGATATATATATATAAAACAGTGGGTGAAGTATGTTACCATATGTGAATGATGGTATGCAGGAATCAGTAAATTTTGAAGCATCGAAGACTTACACAGAGGCTGAACGTAATACTAGACAATGCACTATTTGCTTGATGTGGTGACTACAAAGACGAAGAAATAAAAGATAAATCGTGGTTTGTATTTCCATGGTATGCAGCAAAAGACAGGATGTGCTGATTACAGCGAGAGCCAAGCATCACAGTAACACATTGCGACTTGCAGGAGCTGGCCGTAAGCTCTAATTATGGGCATGCACCATTGCTACATTTTGTTAGAGTCGCCGAAATCCTTCAAAATAAAGATAAACAAGAAGTTAATGATAACCATATGCTGTTCACTGTAAAATGAGCACCTTTAAAAGCCCTGCTTAAGATCTACTTGTAAACACGTTGTGTATTCCTCAGCATTATATTGAATCAACATTTATATGGACCTTGTCACTTTATTCGTGCATCGGTCAAATGAAACTGTGAAATTTAAGAAAGTACTTACTTAACAGATCTGCTCAGTTTTATACTCATATGCATTGAAAAAATAGAAAGTGAAAGAATTTATTTTCAATTATCACAAATGGTTACCTAACACTTTTTAATCGACGTTAAGATATGGAACTACTTTCTAGCCCTCATTACCAACTTTACTGGGTGAATTTGACTCAGTGCGTCGATTTAAATATACACAGGCAGGGGCAGTGTCCTTCATTTTTCCAATGTTAATTTCTAAACTGCTTACTTCATGATGAACAGCCTTTAATGAGCCTACTTCCCTTAACGTTCGTGTAAAATAATATTAGTGAATTTCTTGAAAGCTTAGATTGTAGGTAGTCATTAATGTCTCATTGACAGCAATAGTATTAGAGATTAAACAAGTAACAATATGTGAAACAGTACAAAGACAGTTAGAATTAAATGATCTAGCAATCAACTGCACGCCATTAAAAAAAGTGACATATATTTAAACATATGAATTAACATAGCTTACCACAGAACAACTCCTTCTACAAATTGGATAGAAATATGTTGATCCACAAGATACAGCATAAAAACAATATTATTTCGTGTGAGGCTATCTTTCAAAATGGCGGAATAATGAGGCTTTGCATAGACAGTGTTGATGGATATAAATGATACTCTCAGCATACAAAGTTAATTTGAAATTTGTTGTGCAGTTTCGTAAATAAAAAATTCGGAGTTAAAATGTATGTATGGCCACCATTTTAAAAATATGTATGTCTGACTCTCGAAATATGTATCAGCCTGCCATAGTACAAATTGTTAGCTAAATTTTCTAGAACTCAGTTGTTTTTCTGATATCACATAATTTTATTTCTTGAAGTGATACTGTGTTACAAAATGGCATACAAATGAGGCTCAATGTAGGCACATATAATGATTGTTATATATACTCTCAGCATACAAAGTTAAGTTGGATTTTATTAAATATGTTCAATGATATAGCATACTATTCTAAAATAGACATATGGCCTCAATTTTGAAAATAAGTGACTTAAGTGAATCATATTTGTACATTTCAACTGCGGCAGACCTACTTGATTGCTGATTTTAGTAGCAATCTGTCAATTGTTTGCCGAGAAATTACCAAAAGCTTGAAGTTTGTAGACTGATAAATGCTTCGGAGAGAGTTGTGGTTCGCCTCGGGGCAAGCTGTAGTATGTCTTGGCGAAATCTGTTGATAGATGCAACCACTCGGCAATACACTCCCGACACAATCACACTCCCGACACAATCACACTTAGACAACTGCTGGCTTAAGACTGAAAGAGAAATTAATTTCTCATACAGTATATGGATCCAAAATGGCCACAGTTTTGCGTTAAAGTATCTTGAAATCGGACCTCTTCGAAAAATTATACAAATATCACTTTTGGTATTTTTAAAAGCGCATTTTAGGGCGAATTCACGGTGTTAAACCAAATATTTATTTGTCTAAAATATACACATTTATGATATAGTTGGGTGTTAGGCAATGTAAAATAAACTTACACGAAATATATTTTTGAAAAATATACAAGTATGTTATCTTCCAAAAATCATGTAGGGGTTGAAAATATGGTTTCCTAAATTGTTAATTTCAACATTGAAATTTAGTATTTGGCTGAAATATATACATTTGGTATAAATGTTAGTCGGTTGCAATTGTAAAATAAACTTGTTTGAAACGAAAATTTGTTTAACAACCTCTTAGTCTAGTAAATAATATGTGTTTACAAAATATATATGCATGCATGTTAAAAATGTTTGCTAGCAAAATGTTCGGATAGAAAAATGTTTAAAGACTGTATAATGGATTTTCCAAATGTTTTGTGTGAATATCGAACATAATATTTCCGCCATTATTTGGAATTACCTTACATTGGTTTTTTGATGGATTATTTTTTGGGTAAAAGTATTAGGATATATTACGATAATTGAGTTTGAAATGTCCTTGGCAAGCCGGCATTCCCAGGCAGGTGTGTGCTAAATTTGCTGGTCGGGAGAGCTGGTTCACAAGACCAGGTAACTGCTTTCCCGCACAACACAGCTAGCCTTGCATGCTCTCCACATCACGCTGCTCGAAGCAGTTAGGCGAAATGGCGAAATGTGTGATCTCGAGCATCGTGAGAACGTGTGACAATTTCTTTGACCCTACCAACAATGTGGCAAAGGAGGCGGGAGGATAAATCCTTTGGTTTCCGGGAGCCTTCAGTTACAAACGAGCCACCGGCCTGCCTCATTGGAATACACAAGACATTGAATGTTTCCTAGCCAATACACTTCTCAATTCATTTATTGAAGTCTCGCATTTTTGTTTAAATGCTTCGGTTTTTATTTACATATGCGATCATTTAGAGTTATGCGGCTATCGGATAACATTTTGAGGAATTGCTGCGAATTTAACGTGTGGAAAGAAGGAAGCCATTTTCTTGGATAATTGGGTGCAGTTGAATTAATTTATTTGTGTATTCATTCTGTTTTGTAAGGCATAAGGTGGAAGATCGTTCAACTGGTTCAAACCTGTATTTCGATGCATGGTTTGAGAGTCGATGAGGGTGAAGTATGTGCAAGAATGACTGTGTAGGTAGGGGATCTTTGTCAGGGGGATGGGGGTGTGGTGTAATGGTGAGTTGTAAATGTATATTAGCTGGACGTTTAGTTTGTTTAATTAAATTTGTTTAGTTCACTCCGTAATCGCACATTTAAAGTTGGTTTAATGTTACGTGTTTAAAGTATTTCGGTTAAAGTAACTTTATAATAATTTGTACTTATTTCATTATTTTGGCGAAATTATTATTTCCTTTTATGCTATTTGAGGATTGATTATGGTTTTAATTTGCTCGATTTGTATGTTTAAATTAATAGATAGTCTTTTTTCATTAAATAATATCTACTTCGCTGGAAAGAAAACATTTCACCCATATCTACAATAGTTAAATTCTCAGTATGCCTCGACATTTAAGCTACCCACTCGGCATATCAGTTACAAAGAAGAAGAATATATAATAGGCCTTATACCTCTCTTATACCAACATTTACTATTATATAAACAATTACAACCCACTCCTCTGGTCAATCGACTTGAGAACATCAAAGAGAACACATCGATCCCGCTCTGCTTATTAATTAAATAAATCTTTAATATAAAATAATTCTTTAATATATAAAAATGATATCAAAACATTATTTTACTAACTGATTAATTTAATTAATCAGGTTAGTTAATCGATTAATTTAAATAACCAAATTAATCAATCAAACAATTTTTAATATAATTTGCATATCATAATTTGACACTTAGGCCATTCTTGCACCAAATGCGACTTAGAACACTCTTGCCTGTGTATCCAGAACATACATTCTCCTACTACTGACATTAATATAAAATAATAGTAGACTAATCATTAATCAAATTGGCTCTTTGCTTATAGGTTTCTACATATTACTAATGTAACTACTACATATTACTAAAGTAATTTCTACATATTACTAAAGTAATATTACTTTAGACTAAAGTAGTATTACTTTAGTATTATCTTCTTATCTACAGATACAAACAAATCAAGAAGAATGGTTGGCCAGAGTGCAGAAAAATGTAGAGGTATGGAATTTTGCTTACACTTTGGATGCCGCCGACAGTGAAAATGTATTTTTACTGGTTTCTATTAATAGTGGATGCAAGTTTTTAAAATTATAATTCTACTTTCTTTATAGTGTTTTTGGGATTGATCGTAACGGTTTATAATTCTGTGTACGTAAATATGTGTTGTCAAAGCAGAATCTCAGACAGTGAGGTATATGCGAATTCAGACATTTACAAACACATGCAATCTAAATCGCTCTCTACTCCAGGCAGACTCCCCTTAAACGGCAGGATCAAAGTCATCTCTTACATTGTTATTAAAAGAGTAAAGTGCAATCTATAATAATTGTAATTGATAGCCTTTGATATATTTATGTAAAACCAGTTCAGTAGGTTATAGTGGAAAGGTTAGTGATCCTCTTAACAACAGGGTCTTGAGAGCCGATGAGGGTAAAGAGAGGTGAGTATGAAGAAGCACTGCAATGAGCAGTGGCGTCGTCTTCAAGATTGCGTTGTTCAGCGCCGTACTGTACGACTGATAACGTGTTGGTTTGGAGAGTAATTAGGCATCGTAGGCGGTGTTGGCTGCTACGAGTTGTGGACACATACGGGCAATCGCTACATGAGGGAAGTTGTGGAGGCTGAAGTGGTACCCTACCTTCAGTACACTCCTGCAGTTATACGCAAAATGTCTCAATGTGAGAAGTGTTGTGTGTATTAAAGGGGCGTGAAAGCCTGCGGTCTATGTTACACTCCTAGGGTTCTACTTCAACAAGACAACGTCCAGTCGGCCGCGTGCTCTTACAAATGTCCAGTCCTTCGTAAAAGCAAGGCACATGCCACTTCTTTCCTGGCCTGTATGTTCGTCCGATATGTAACCTATAGAACATATATGATATAAGGTCACTCGCCAACTAGCCTGCCATTCTCATCCAGATGCCAATAACTATTAATTATCGGCTCGGGTAGAAGCAGTCGGATAAGTGATTACCAGGAATAGCTACGGCGTATAGCAGCTCTTATTGCAGCTCGGGGAGGCTTTACAACATGGCGGTGTTTTGCAGGTTACGGCGTAGTATTGCTCTCAATATGTTATGGTTTTTTGTTATACTGTTATATATGTCTGTAATAAGTCTTCCATTCTGACGGTTTCTTAATGGCGTAGCATTTTTGACAGACACCAGTGTACAATATACTTGCTATGCTGAATCTAAGCAGTGCAAGGACAGGTTATCGACAGTCGGTGTACACAGTCGCGAGGGACAACGAGTAGACTGATAGCCACCTGTACAAACAGCAGCGCTTTGCTTCCCATGTCTGGAGACAGACGCGTAATGAGGTTACGGCAAAATCATACGAAGGAACGTATGCATTATATCCAAGTCACAACTTCTTCATTTAAAATTTTCCCACCATATGTGTGGTATCGAAAAAAAAAAAACACCCTTTGGCGATTGTTGATTTCGTTACTGGTTGCTTATTTAGTGTGCTGCACAAAGACAGGCCTTAGTAGGGGAATAATTATCGCATACGCCTGGAGTGATTTCAAAGAAACATGGAAAACGGAAGACCAGACAGGGAATCAATCCTGGGCTCTCTCGAGTTGAGCGTATTACCGCTGTGTCTCCTTCGTGAAGGAGATTAAAGTAATGTTTACGACACCAAGTCGTGATAACGTTAACGACACTAATGTGTCTTGTGTGGGGTACGTTCCGAATGATTCGCCACACTAGAGGTTGTTTGAACAGGGTGATCGAGCCGCACTGTTCGAGAATGGCAAACATTTCTAGTGTCGAGTCGGTTAACAAGTGCTTCGAAGTTCAAAATAACAAGCCCTTGTTACCATGAATTTATGTACAACGTAAAACCCGAATTTCAAGTTATCACTTTCAACGACAGTGTTAATGTGGCTCTAGAAATGAAAGATTTCGAATGATACGAACTTATATTGAGAGAAGGCGGCAGATAGTCAAAGTGTCGTACATGCACCTTAAAGACTGAAACAGATATAACTAAGGCACCCTTTTATTGCTTTACATTTAAGCTTAACGATGTTGTACTAAATGCTTATCATATTTAGCACCCATTGCGCCGTAACTAGCTAACCTTATGTCACTTCTTTTGAAAACTAGCGAGTATGATGTCTCCCACAGTGAAATATAGGCTGCTGGACGTGGAAGTCATAAATGTGCATGGTTTTGTAAACTGAATACACGCGCATTTTCAAATTTTAGTCTGAATGTGGAAGGTCATTACTATTGTAAAGCGAATAAGTTTTTAATCACAAGAAAATAATTGTTTATGCAACATGAAATGTTATTCATACAGCTTATTTGTGTACGTAAAAACATTAGTTATCAGAAACGTTTCTACAAAATCATATTTATTGGAAGGTTTTCGTTAAAATAGAACAGTAAAAATTATTTAAAACACGACCCTTAAAAGTGGTTTAAACTCCCGGTGTCAGTTTATTCGCAAATAATCCTGGACGCAATTTTCTAATCAGTTTTGATTTTTTTGAGGAATAAAGTGACACGATGTAATATTTTTACTACATACCCCATTACAGAGGAAATTTTTAGGTTTTCTAAGGAATGAAAATTACCACCCCATTAATGTTTTCACTGAGTCAGAAACTTTTAACTTTTTTTTTAATTCTTCGCTTTTTGGACATGGAATTTTATCAAAATGCCTTCTTCACATTGGAGGCTGGATCACGTCGTGTGCAACGCGCCGTTAGGTCTCCAAGAAGAATCGGTCTGTGTACAACGCGCTGTTAGGTCTCCAAGAAGAATCGGTCTGTGTACAACGCGCTGTTAGGTCTCCAAGAAGAATCGGTCTGTGTACAACGCGCTGTTAGGTCTCCAAGAAGAATCGGTCTGTGTACAACGCACCGTTAGGTCTCCAAGAAGAATCGGTCTGTGTACAACGCGCTGTTAGGTCTCCAAGAAGAATCGGTCTGTGTACAACGCGCTGTTAGGTCTCCAAGAAGAATCGGTCTGTGTACAACGCGCTGTTAGGTCTCCAAGAAGAATCGGTCTGTGTACAACGCGCTGTTAGGTCTCCAAGAAGAATCGGTCTGTGTACAACGCGCCGTTAGGTCTCCAAGAAGAATCGGTCTGTGTACAATGCGCTGTTAGGTCTCCAAGAAGAATCGGTCTGTGTACAACGCGCTGTTAGGTCTCCAAGAAGAATCGGTCTGTGTACAACGCGCTGTTAGGTCTCCAAGAAGAATCGGTCTGTGTACAACGCGCTGTTAGGTCTCCAAGAAGAATCGGTCTGTGTACAACGCGCTGTTAGGTCTCCAAGAAGAATCGGTCTGTGTACAACGCGCCGTTAGGTCTCCAAGAAGAATCGGTCTGTGTACAACGCGCTGTTAGGTCTCCAAGCAGAATCGGTTTTTATTGTGGCTGGTCGGAGCACGAGCGTCTTGCCTTCTTCCATTGTGTACAGTTGAGTCAGTTGTCGATAGTGTGTTTCGTAACAAGTTATTCTAGTAGGGCCCAAATTTAGTATCCTTTTTACGTTTTCCCATATAACTTTGTAATTAATAGTTTTATCATTTTCTGGTTAACATGCATTATTAATAAGTATTTCGCAAGTAGTGTATATTTTTTTCAATATTTTATATGGAGTGGAAGTAAACGTAATTATGGCTTTTCTAGAGGTTTACCAGTATTCCAAATTAGATACATGGTGTTCCTAATATGGAATATATAGTGTGCCCTATATGGAATAGAGTGCCTAATATGGAATAACACTTTCCTTTTTATTTTACGTTACTGAAACTTAGTGCTACCAGTAATGCTTGTGAAACATTTACCACAACTTACAAAATAATACTATAATTACTACAAGACCAATAATTTCCACCATTATCGTTCCTGTTACACGCAATGAAACTGAAGTCTTATGTTTAAAATGCAGATTCTTCTCATAGTTTATATATCGCAGCAGGGGGTTGCTATGTTCTATACCGTGCAGTATAATCAAGTGAAGCCAGTTTATAGCGTGGAGTTAGACGGTTGTTTTCCGGTAAAAAAGGCCACGTGATCAACAGTAGACTAAATCATTATATTTGACTATCTCTCACATGTGTTCTGATGAGTATTAAAATCGACATAAATTGACATAAAACCATTTTTGACCTAAACGATAATATGGACTAAGACCTAAACGATAATATAGACTAATCGTGAGTGTGTTTGTATCAGATAACTAGATATAAATTTCGCCTTTAAATATATAAAGTTATCAATTATTTACATTTAAATGGAAGTGTTATATACGGTGTTTTTGTTGATTTGCTTCCCATTCCCTATATATTTGGCTTGAAAATATTCCAGGAAATAATTTTATGACGACTATAGGCGCTATTGAAGTCGTCTGCGAGTGCGTTACAAGTGAAGCAGCCATGTGGGAGAGAGACAACGTTTGTTTACATTGAAATTGAACAGCCTTGCGAGTGCTATATGAACTCACAAGTTGTTCTGAATATTATAGAAATTTGTGTTATTCTTGCGTTTGTGAAATGTAAATTTGGCATGTAAACACGACATAAAACTATGATCTATTTTTTATTTATTCGGCAACCAACTAAAATAAATATTAATGTATGAAAATGCGTACGAGCCAGGCCTTGCGAGTCCAGTGTTTAGTGTATTCGTATATACCGTGGATACATTCGAGAAAGATATCGCATAATTATTGTGTGTATAGGGATATGTTATCTGCGCAAGTTTGTAAATTAACAATTTCAGTGTGTTTGATTTTTTCAAGTGCGGTTGTAATTACTAACGTGCCGTGAATTTAAGGTCTAACCTGAAAGCTGCTGGCTCGTTGGAGGTAAATACAGGCACTTTTATAAAACTGCAGATACGTATTTTTCTAAATGCCGATTTGCTATTTCAGTGTAGTAGTTAAATGGAATTAATTTGTTAGTAATGGCAAATCATCTCGTAAACCAATACAAAGCTACAACTTACAAAAACTCCACTCTTGCAATTTTATTCTCCCAAAGTCAGCAGAGTTGCAGTGACAAACAAGAAATCAGCTGTTTATCAATACAAGAATATAGGCGTACAATCAAATCAGTTCTCATAATAGCTACTGAATGTAACCTTCATGATTTGTAATTTCCATGGTTTCTCGAACTCACTCTATGCAATTTCTGGGGTGACTCAATGAAGACAATTTGACCAATTCCTTCCTTGTATTCCCTTCATTGTGTTCTTGGTTTACCATTCTCTAATGAACCTGCTGTTGGCATGATGTTAAGTTAAATAAATAAAGATTACTCGTGTGTGTAGATGGTTATGTATTTAACGGTAGGCTGTAATCATTACAGTAAATTATATGTTTATACATTTTTTAATTTTCCAAAGGTAGTCAAAATAAAGAAAACTTAGATAAAGCCACTCTTTTCCTATAACTATGCCCTCTGCAAAATAGAATAACATTGCATGATTTTCTTTAAACTCTATTTCACCCTTCTTAAGGATTTTTTAAATTCTAATTTTGAGGGCAACTATTTGAACATAGGCTTATTTTAATATTGATGATGAATCATGGATATTTAGACGAAAATGTTAAATTTTTTAAAACCCTACTAGTAAATGAAAAAAAAATGGGATGATGTTTATATATTAACATAACCAAACATTGCCTGGAACAGTTTTATAAATATATTTCTTTGTAATTTTAAGCATACCTTTCCACTAAAATCTGTAAAATGTAGCAGTAGCTCGAAAAGAAAATGGATTAGTGAAAGCCTGACAGTCTCAGGACAGATGTTAAAAACAATGCGTAAAATGCTCAGAACCCAGGGAAAACAAAAATTATACTGTAAGAGATACGAAAAATTATCCTACTCAAATAAAACAAAAGCAATGTGGAACATTATTAATAATGAATTGGAACCTAGACAAGGACATGTTAAATTTCCCTTGAAAGTTGAGGTTATAAATCGAAAATAACAACGAAATATCTAATAGTTTTAATGACTATTTCGCAAACATCCCACTAAAATTGCAAAATGAACACAGAACTACAAATCTTAATCCTGCACACATACCCCAAGACCTAACACTTGGAATGCTAACACGCTGTTTTTCACACCTATCTCTGAATAAGATATCATAAATGTAATAAAAAATTTCAAAAGTTATAGTTCCTATGGAATAGATGAGGTACCTATGAATCTGCTAAAAAAGTGTTCTTATTTAATAAAACTGCCGTTGACTTACATTTTCCAGGGAATTTTTCCTGAGGGGCTCAAATATGCCAAAGTAGTACCAATACACAAAAAAAGTGACAAAGCATTAATGGATAACTACAGGTCTATTGTCCTTCTTACATCCTTTTAAAAAAATTTAGAGAAATTGATAGCAAATAAACTGACACAATTCTTAATAAAATACAAGGTTATTTCATTGCATCAGTTTGGCTTTGTAGAGGGTAGATCCACAAAACAAGCTATTTACAGTTTTACTGAAAAGATATTAACTTCTTTGATAAAAAAAACCATTCTAAACAAGTATCTTCGCAGATCTTTCAAAAGCTTTTGATTGTGTTGACCACGATATTTTATTGCAAAATCTTGAGAGGTGTAACCAATAATATTTTTAAATCATATCTTGATGACAGAAAACAGATCACCTCCATAAGATATGACAAAAATCACATTACAAATATTACGTCCAATATCAGAACCACGCCACAGGGATCAATAATGGGATAAATTTTATTTTTAATATTTATTAATGATTTTACAGAACAAATAACCAACGACTCTGCTATAATGTTTACGGATGACAAAAAACATTATGGTAACTAGTTGAAATAACGCTGTTCTTGAAGACAATACAAAACCAACAGTGACTGAGATGTCCAGTTGGTTCCAGTATAATAAATTTATATTAAATGTAAACAAATATGTGTTCATGAGTTTCATGCAAATAAATAAACATACAATGCAGGATGAAAGACGCAAAACAATTGAAGAAGACAGTTTACAGATAGTAAATAGTAGGCTACTAAATTTCTTGGGCTCATTGTAGACAGTAATTTAACATAGAATGAGCATGTTGATAGTGCCTGTAAAAATTTGAGTTCAATAAGTTTTGCCGTACATACCTTAAAAATGATTTGTAATAATAATACAATACTTCCATACTATTTCTCAAATATCCAGTCCATAATAAATTATGTAATCATATTTTGGGGTAAATAGACAAAATGGAAAAAGGGTTTTAGATTACAGAAGAAAATAGTGGGGTTAATAGGTAATGAGGAAAAAGAAGCCATTGTAAGTAGCTATTTATAAATAAAAAAAATTCACACTCTTCCATGCATGTATATGTACCGTAGTATTCTTTTTTACGTGAAAAACATTAAAAAAGTTAAAAATAGTGATATACACCATTACTAAACCAGACAAGCTAATCATCTTCACCTATTCTCCTACAGAACCTCAAAATTTACATCAAGTACATACTATGCTGGGGTGAAACTAATAAATAACCTACTTAGTCATTTGAAGTCAATTATTTTGCAGTAGTTAAAAATAACTGTGCAATCCTACTTTTTAAATAAGGCCTTCTATTCTGTAGAAGAATACTTGAATAAAGAGGAATTTCTATCGTGCAGAACAAGGGTGATATAAGGAGACTTCATGTAATACCTTGTGTTTCAATCTAATGTAGACTTTACATATTTATACTTTAATATATATCTGTACATGAATTGTAACAACTTGTACTGCAATCAATTGTAGTCTTAACATGTTTGTACAGCTGCTAGAATTTACAAGTAAGTAAATTATATTATTTACCAGTTATATATTTTTATGTTAATGTAATTGTGTGCAAATGTCCATATTGCACAACAAAAATAAAAAACATTGACAACTCCTTTCCAAAGGGCATTGGAAGTGTATGGGATGCAAAAAAATGGCGTGCTACACCACCATGGCCTCCATCATGTTAAGACGGGAAAAATTGAGAGAGGTTTGGTGATTTGTAACAACCAAGGTATTGAGAGCCAATGAGGGTGAAATATTGGATATATGAAGCAGCATTGAAATGCATGGGTGGGGAAAACGGGAAACCTTGAGAAAACATGCCAGCCAGCAGCATCACTCAGCCCAATTCCTATATGTGAAAATCTGTGATTAACCTTACAGGGAAACCAACATGGATCACATCAGTAGAAGGCAAGTGTCCTACCACTATGCCCACCGCAGCATGGGAAGGGAGGAGAGCAACCTCATTTCTTCATTGATAATGCTTTTTCATAGAGGAGTGTTTGTTTGTCAAGTTTCTACAGCGTGGTTCTGAGATATTGAAACTGAATAGTTTTTAATATATTCAGTAGAGAATTTCACACTAAAAATAATAATTGCACAAGTTGGTAGGTAACAACAAAGAAATTTTGTCACAGGTGTGTCCGTGGACCACTTTGGCTGTGGTTAGTACATGTTCGCTTATTATCGATATCATTGCGGTGCATGCGTCTTCCACCCATTGTAGTTCAACAATGTATCCTAATCTAATTAAACTACCCAGAGTAACCTAAAATGCTGGCAAATAAGTTTTCATACATTTTAAACCTAAGCATAGGGTGGTTCCTTTATCATCCCTTAAAGTGTATTTATAGAAATAATATCCTGTTGTAGTTTTCTCTCCCAATGTGAAATTTTTTAACATGTTGGGCTGAATTAAAATTGTGGCTACTGACTGACTAAAGCCTACGCTACAATCACAGTAGCATTCCCGTAACAAAATAAGAGTGGCGTTACCATGGAAGTATGAAAGTGAACTGGCTACAACCGCATTAAGAAAACTGTTACGCGACTAATGAGAAACGAGCACAAAAAAAAAACACACAGTGTACATGTATCGCGGATATTTTCAAACGGTGTGTTGGCTAACCCGATATTTATTTTTGTTAATCTACTTGTGATGAAAAATGTTTCGCGGGAATCATGTTTCGGGATATATAAAGTGTGGTATACATGTTAATAATTGCATTGACTATTTAAGTAAACGGAAATCAGAACTGTACCCTCAAAATTCATTTAATAACTATGCTCTTGTTATAAGCTTGCATTTCACTGACATTCATGGTTGGAAATGTTGTCTCGTAATTCGCCGGCGTAGAACTCGGCGTAAAAGAATTGAAAATATTCAATCCTCTTAACGCTACTACGGCGAGCAGGCCGCCATCTTACGCCATTATGTTGTGTTGTAGCTGGTGCCATATACAAGTGTGGATACAAATTTTTATTGTTAATTCTTACGGTGTTTGTAGCCGGGGCATAAGCCATTGGTACTAATGTGCACTTTTGGAGAAAGATGTTACACAGTTTTTGTAGATAGCCTATAGGGAATAAAATTACCCATAACTGTCTCCTGTCCCTCCCCCCTTTTTATTTTCTGAAAAAATTCTAAAATTGATTGTCCAGTGCAGACAATTCAGTAAAAATTGTAATTTCTGTGTTTTAATTAAGTACCAAGGGTAACATTGCCCAACATTGTACCCACCAAGGGTACCCTGCCCAACATTGTAGACGCAAGAAACAAAATTGTACCCTACAATAAGGGATAAATAAGTATAAAACTATATAATAACAGAGAACTAATGTACTGTAAAGAGAGGGAATAACTAAAACAGGATTTGAATTTATTTACCAGAAACCATTTACTCTATTGACATTAAATATGTATAAGTCATATTGGAAACAAACCTCTCCAGTCATTGTCAGTGTTAGGAATTTAAATATAAATGCCAGCAAATAATTATTTATTCGTGGCTCAGAAACATGTGAACTTTGCCTTCCAGAAATTCAGCTAGGCTGCTGGTCGCCGTTTTGTTGCAGTCATTACTGATACGCAACCTGCAATACATTACACGACGACGGTAGAGCGTTGTTATACTTTATTTAATCATTTATTCAAAAAATAGTTTTCCACAAATCCTGATATATGAGCACTATATCTAAAACACGTGCTGATTGTCGCACATAACCCAATACTGGTCCGTGGTACACACACACGTGATCGGTGGTTTTATGAGGAAATTATTTGGTTGCACAGCTAACACAAGCCAATAATAAGCTAGTAAAAATTCCCACGTGAATTGTAATATATATATATATATATATTTATTCATCGTCTTCTTTGTTCCACATGAAATACTTCCAATACAACCTTTCTCTCAACGTCATTCTAATGTAAACACAATGTTTTGGTATACTGTCAAGATGGCAGCTAGAGTCTACAGTAAAACCACCTATCTCCAGCGTCTTCACCTACGTCACAACATGCCATCTCCTGTATACTCCTAACTCCATGTATCGCAGCAACTAAAAGAGTGTCACTGTTACAATACGAGTGTAAAGATTATTTACATTTGAAATTGCAGCACAAGAATCGTTTTTTAGGGTTTCCTGCGCAGTTGATGTGAGCCCAGTTTTTACACTTCTGGCACTGGATCCATTCTGTGCTGCTCCGGGACCACAACTGGCTGCAGTAGATGCACTGTGCACCATCCTCTTCCGATGCGTCTTCATTCTCAGTGTCCTGATCACTTCCGGTATTTTATTCCAGATTTTCATCGAGTCCTGAAGAAGGATCTTCACTCTCCACTAGGTATGGAATAATTTTCCTTTGTTTCTTACGTTTGTTACTAAATTAATGTGAATTCAATTCTGTTAACAATAAATATTTCACACATTTTCTCTTGGCTTCTAGCTCATTTTTGTTTGAAGTCCTTGTTAGAACCATGGCTTATCCTCGTTTTGGTCTACGATTGTTTGTAGCAGCGACATTTAATGGTGGTATGTAACATAAGTTTTCCATACCCACATCACAGCATTTAGAATTCACATCATCTACACTGTTCGTTTATTGTGTAACAATGTCAGTGTTTTCGTTTGGGAATTTGTAATCACGACATTTGTCTTTGTCTAGTGGGTAGATACTGGATAATCGGAAGCTATTCATTGCTATCTCAATTGTAGCAGCCCTTACATAGGCTTTGCCAAATAGTTCTGAAACTCGGTATTGCGTAACTGGTCTTATTGGGTTATTGCGATTTGCTAGCCAATTTCTAATTTTTGAATTATAGAATGTTTTCAAGGGATGCATGAATGACAAATCACGAGGTTGCAATTTATGAGAACTATGCGGGGGCAAACAAACAATATCAACATGGTTCTCACGAGCATATTCTATGACATCTGTATTCCAAGAATGAGAATAGAAACCGTTAAGCACTAAAAGAACAGGGTCGTCAGCGCTTGGTTTTGTTATAGAAACGAAATGCCTGAACCACTACGCAAACATATGCATCTGATCCAGACTGATTTATGGCAGTCCAAAACCGACCCTGGAGGAGCACCGTAAATCAGTTCATTTTTCATATTTTTGGGTGGAAATGGGGGAATGAATATTCCACCGGCACTCATGCATATTACAACTGCAACAAGACTTCCCCTTTCAGCAAACGTGAGTGCACAAATTTGTTTCTTCCCTTTTCTCGTCAATACTCTTATATGCTTAGACTGTCTCGTCGCAGTAGAAGACACGATGCGCTGGGTAACTCTGCTTGTCATACACACGTTCAAGAATTTTGAAGAATTGTCAACATTTTCTCGACGTAAACTTTTAACATGGTTCAGTGATGTGCCTTGAGGTATTCGAAGAGAGAGAGCTGTGGATTGTGTACCAGGAATTATTTAGACCATTTTCTGGAAGCAGTTTTGTCATCCTTATTGAAAGGACTGGGGATGTTGTAAACAGTGGCTAGTTCGTAAGCTAATCTCCTGACATCGCCTCCTGAAAGACTGAAATACGACATCTGAAGCGCACGGCGATTACGAACTAGCGTCAAAACAAACACCCTCGCTCTCGCCCAGGAGTTGAGGCATGTGTTATGTCCGAATGTAGGTTCGTCGCCGTCTGCAGCATCGGGCAGGTGTCCATTACCGCGGATACTTCTAACCACACGCGCCTACAACTGCAATGGTGCGTGGAATGTTGCTGGGAGGAACTGGAGGGACGAATGGCATGCCACCGTCGTCGTCTCCGACGAATCGTGCTTCTGCTTTCTGCGCGACGATAATCGCATGAATGTCTGGCGGCACCACGTGGTGCGAGCCTGGCTGAGTTATCCACTATCGTAACGTCCTAGCACCTGTAGCTATGGTATGCAGTGCCATCTGATTTAAAGTCTCGCTTGTACCTAGTCCGCATCGCTAGTACGCTGACCAGCAACTGTTACATCGCGTGTTGTTCTCCGCTATTTCCAGGGTCATCCTGGGGCTCTATCCCAAGACAATGCTCGACTGCATGTGGCATACATCGCCCGTTGGTTCCTGAATGACTGACCATGTCGCACTGCTTCCGTGGCCCTGTGTTTTCACCGGCTCTCTCGCCCATCAAAAACGTGTGGTACATGTTTGGACGACAAATGTCCTGCCGCAGTCACAGTGGGAACGTATTGAAGTAGCATGGGCGGATAAACCCTACAGTGAAATACATCTTAATGTAGAATCTTGTTGAAGTGGTGTGGTAGTCATAGCTCGCATCCTTCTTGGTGTTGCAATTTTAATCGCCGGAAGTTATGTTATACGTAAAAGTAGACTGTGTATATATTTTTAATCTTTTTATTTCGATGTTTGCAGCAGCAAGGGGACAGATAATTACAAAGTACATGTGAGTGTTGATTTATTCACTTCATTCTCTGTCACAGCCACTGTAATGAACAAACGTCCTGCTGAATCACTGTATTGAGTTTAATATGAATTTTACCGGGGTTTTTTTACTCATCGAATTTAGCTTCCTGTGTCCAGAATAATCCTAAATTAATTACCTTCTTTACAATTAAGCGAGGTAAAATCCAGTTTGATTTAAAACAACCATTCACCAATAACTTACTGATACTTTCTGGTCACGAAAAGTGCACTACATGATAAAAATATCAATAAATGTTTCTTAGTAGTGTACGGAAAATAAATTTAATTAATTTACTATCTCCGTGGCAATAAATTATTATTATACATGTTAATAGGCGCACAGTGTAATGCTTAGCGTATGGGGTCGCTAGTGGCCGGAGAGCAGTCTATATGCTCAAGACTTAAAAATAACCCTTCCTGTAGTAAAACATTGCAGGCAATAAACAAGTCGGTACACGAACCGATGAGATCTTCAACCAAAAACTGACAATAACCCATGCCCTTCTCAAATTTAAACATCACATCTAGCATGGCTGGAAGATTTCCTAGTGCGCAGGAAGCAGCTGGGTGCATTTCTAGACTGTTACCGGGAAGTTACACTCACAAAAATCCAATAAATTAAGTGGAGAATACAAAGACGTGCACTGAAACTACTACCCATCTCAATAAAGGTTGCCTGAGTTGCTCGCGGCTCGAGAGAAAGTACTAGTATGAAAATGCACAGTATCTGTACAGTATACTATATCTGTCGCTTCGATGTCTCTTTGTAATGCACCTACTTCTGCGTAGAACATCTTTCAGGAGCAACAAAATTACAGGAAGTGAAAAGATTTTCTTATGAGGTCTGTAGTAACCCTGATTAGAAATATTTCTTTCCTGACAAGTAGGGAGTTTTAATATTCGTCGACGACATCCAAGTATGTAAACGTCATTTATGGCAGGGCCCACTTCTAAATGCTTGGTAGGTATGGCTGCTATGGCATAACGGTCAAGTCGCGAGGAAACCAGAACGACAGAGGATAAGTAGAAAGCAGTAGAGTGGATAGATATGGTTGGCTCTTAACCTCGAGATCCATGAGGGTGAAGTGAGGTGAGTTTGAAGCAATGCCGGAATGCAAGTGCAGGGAGAGCGGGAGATCCCCGAGAAAACCCGCTTACCAGCGGGATCGTCCAGCACGATTCCCACATGTACAAACCAGGAGCAATCCCGCCGGGAATAGAATCCGGGTCGCCTAGGTGGAAGGAGAATAGTCTACCCATTAAACCACCGCGGCCCCCTAGAGAGGATAAGCGTCCGTGGACAACCAATAATGTGATCACAGCGCATGCACGTGTATAAAATCGCCAATTATTCTCTCTTACTTCAAACGAAAGTTTGTCATTCAACTAGCATTATAGGTATGTATTGGTTTACGTAAGATTAGCTTGGACTGTAAAAACACTTCATCAAATATACTTGGTTATAGTCCATTCGCGGTGACTTCCAACTATTCTTAGGTCATGCTCAGGTTCTATTTCCTGCTTTCTGTTTGTTCCTTCGCCCCACATGGAAACAAAGCTTAACTATGTCTAGAAAATTACACCAAAAACAGCGCTCCGCATTCGCAAGCACTCAGTGTAATCATATTTTGTATAATGAGTATTTGTTACTAGGCGCTACCAGCACATATAGATTCTCCTCTTTTATGGTAATACTTCATAAAAATAAATGTAATAATTAATAGAGAAAATATAAGTAAAAGTTAGTTTTAACCAATAATAAGGTTATTTTATATTAACAGAAGTATGAAAAGCTTGTGATACAAGACACATTTACGCAACAACACAACAGGTATGATTTCTCAAAACATTTGATTTAAAAAGTGTAAAGAAACCCTGAATTGTCTAAAGATTAGAAAACCCTGTTAGGTTATTACACTATGTCAAAATTCGATTGCTTTAAAGGCAGATGCGCAGTAAATACGACCACCCATAGGTGCAAGTATTGCTTGTCGATCTGCAGGCTGTAGAACTGAATCAGCAGGATAAATGTAAACTTGGCAGCAACTCAGCAATGAAGTAGATCGGAGCCACTCGTGGATAGCAACACAGTGCAAAGTAATGGAATATAAAATTCCCAGTGAAGCGACAGTCTTCGACGTCTTGCAGGTTGTGAAACTTCATCAACCAGAGTGAAATATCCCTCGCAAGACGATTCCTAAATAGGCGTAGCCACTTAGCTGCGAGATTCCACTGCCACAGAACTGCACACTGCAGCAATGCACCCTACTGTACAGCGCGTCCACAACAAATTACTTAAGTAGGGGTAGCGGTGGTGTAGTGGTTACAACACTCGCCTCCCATCTATGAGAATCGGGTTCGATTTCCAGCGAGGTCAATCTCGGATTTTAGCATGTGGGAATCGTTCCGGACGATACCGCTGGTCTGAGGGTTTTCTCGGGGTTCTCCCGTTTCCCCCACTCCCTTCATTCCGGCACTGTTACATACCCACCTCGTTTCACCCTCCTCGGCTTTTAAGACCCTGATGTTAGAAGCCCCCCAAATGTCTTCACTCACTCACTCAACCACCCATTACTATGTAGTACACACATCAACATTTTCAACCAAGTAAGTATGGTTTATATTGTATATGAAATAAGGCATATATTTGGTAACAATGTAAATATTTTGCTAGGATTCCTTTACGTAAATGTCTAAATGGTAATAAGGGCCTTTTTAAATCGAAGTTCAGGTCTATTTCCAATGTCGATATTTCGGAACATACATATTTCAAGGAAAAATAATTTTTATTCAAGCAAAATTATCACAATTAACAAAATGTTTGAAAATAATTTTAAATGCTGTCCACGTTAAAGTTAACAGTATAAAATCAACTTTTGGAAATAGTCTCCGCGCTTTACTTGGTACATTTTAACGGGCGCCAGAGACTGACACGCTCGTTGTTAAGTTGGCAAAGCCGGAGGTAAAGTACCTCGTCTTAGCATTGAATTAAAAATATTACGTAAACATCATTGTCAATAAATAAATTATTTATTTAAATTTGTTGTTTCCCATGTAAGCAGGTGTAAGAATAAGACAATTTTATACAATATTTACGTTTCTAATACTTTCGCAGTTTCACTTGATCCACCCACGAATAAAGTGACGAGGACCATAGCAGTGTTAGTCCATACGGTGCAAGAATACACACTGTAGATACAAGTATATCGTCAGCAGGGATTTCAAATATGCCCTGTTTACCACAAACAGCCTATAATAAATTATTTTATGTACGCGCTGTTCAACTACCAAAGTAGATGTTAAATAGGTATTCAAGCGCACCGCATTTTTTTTCCCGACAATTTACCCCAAAGGTGCAAGAAAAATGTAACAAAATTATTTCCCATTAATTTTAAAAAGAGTGCAAGATAAAATTAAAGAACTCAAAATCTGGGGATTCAATGAAAAAAACGAGAGAAATCAAGCAAATTTGAGCTAAAATAAGACATTTATTGTTTTTCGAGCGGCTTTTCTATGTTTCTAGAAGCGTCAATATTCAGTTTAAAAAAAACAAGCAATTTTACCTCAAAATCAATCAATTTAATCGGTTTTGCTAAAAAGCATTATGCTAGCATCGAAAATCAAGCAATTTTACCTCAAAATCAAGCAATTTGTCAGTTTTCCCAGAAATGCTAATTTTGCAAGCGAGCAATCAAAATCAAGTGAATTTAAGAGAAAAACAAGCAAAATAAGATACACATCAAAAGTGAAAGCATACAAATTAATAGTATTTACATATTTTAATGGAATTCAATATCATGAACAGATTTTCCATTTTTAATTTCTTTTAAACCTTTATTATTTATATAAACCTTTTTCTCGTTTATTAACTGTAACTCATTTGCATCTATTATCCTTACATATCGGTCTGGTAAAGTGATTTAATACTTACCATCTAGAATGCAAGTAATTTTTTTTACCAAACTTTGATTCTTGAATTTGAAAATCTGTGGCTTCATACCAATTATCAATTGTTTAACTCTCTGAGCAGCGATTCCTGTTTTGTTTTACTTACATATAAAAAAAAATATATATAAAGAAAAAAACAAAAATGTTCGTTTAATATAAAAAAAAGATTTCTCTTAATAGTTTTAATGATTTAGTCTCATTACACACTTTACATGTTTTTGTTGGATAATTGTCATGTAGGGTTTCATTTAAAACATCTGGTGCCGTATTGTATAATTCTGAAGTTTATATATTTTTCCTTATAAATTTAAAATATAATCAACACCCTCAAATGAAATGGACAATACTAAAATTTGTAAAAAGTGTAATGAGTTATTAAATAAAGGAAGTTTTTACTTCAATCAAAACACAAAATATAAGCTTTATAACACATGTAAAATGTTGTATTGAAAAAGGTATAAATCATTATAAATTATATAAATAGAAGGTATTATGTGAATGTGGAATATATATTAATAATATATATCTCTCGAAAGGAAAAATATGCAAAATTACACAATCCGGCACTGGAAGTTTTAAATGAAACCCCAAACAACAATTATCCAACAAAAACATGTAACATGTGTAAAGAGACTAAATCATTAAAACTATTTTATCAGCATAAAAATATAAAGGACAAAAATATAAAAAAAAGAAAAACTTGTTATAATGAATATATGAAGAAATATATGAAGAGATATAATCACAAAAATAAGTTAAACAATTAATAAATAGTGATTTCGATATTAACATTAACTAAAACTTTGTGTCGTTTGACAAAAAATTAAGGTACGAAATAGTCCATAATAATTAAAAAACAATTAAATTCTTTTACTATATAAATCTAACTATAAAATTGGGGTTACAAAACTAACAGCTGTGTTGAGTGGAGAGAGAGTACGAGCTAAGACTTTTAGGTAAAGAACTTGGAATAAAATATATAAATAGGCTAAGGAAAGGTGATTGAACTATAACTATTATACCATTTCTTTTACCAATTATTATAGACGATCAAAGAAGAAGAATTCATGAGCAAAGAAGAAGAAACTTTGCAAATTTGCGATTTTATTATGCCAATATCAATGAATTATATAAAAAAGATAGAAAGAAATTGAAAAAAATATTTCCATTCTCTAATAATCTATTTGTACAGGCTAGAAATAAAAGTAACATAATGGATAACATAATGGGTAACATAATGAATAACGAAGAATTTTACAAATTTGCCTATAGCTGATGCTAATATCAATTAATTATACCCCAAAAATATAAAATAATTTTTAAAAAATATTTGCATTCTATAATAATTGATTTTTTAACAAAAGAAGCAGATGGAACAATAAAAATTACATCGTTAATAAAGACATTAAAGGTAGTATATGGATATATAACACTGAAATATCCATTTATTTAGTAGAGCCAAATCAATCTTTTACTTCATTAAAAAATACAAGGTATTTGAAATAATACACAATAATCTTAGAACATTTAGGAGGCTAAAAACTAACATTAAAATATATAGCAATTGTCGCAAACAAGTAAATAATCCAGTAGAACGATTTACATTTCAGTCATTAAATCATAGAATAGTAAACGAAGGAGAATTTACAAATTATAAAATTATAAAACAGGAATTACTAGCACAATTATCCGAATTTCAAAGAAAAGATTCATGATGAACTTACGTAGAGTAATTGGAATACAATCATCTATAAATAAGTATAATCCATTAAACGGATCATCATATATTGAATTACCAGAAGAAATTAAGAATAATAAAGCATGCATAAATGTAAAGAATAATGATAAAAAATGCTTCCTTTGGGCAATAAAATCGGCACTATTTCCATTAGAAACAGATCCTTAAATAGAAAGTAAATTTAAAAATGTTGGCCCTAATATTGACAAAGCATTAGATAAATATGAATATCCAATTAAAATTGACTATATACCAAAAATAGAAAATCAAATTGACACTTCTATAAATGTATAGTCTTTTGATGACAAGCTCAATGTATATCCACTAAAGCTTACAAAAATTAAATAGGAAAACATATGAATTTACTTTGGATTAAAGATTTATCGAGGTTGGTTTCAATGCAAAAAGATAATCATAAATGTAAAAGATATATATGCGACATGTGTCTTCAGTTCTTTACATCTCAAAAGAGATTAAATAAACATACAGAAGATTGTTCTTAAAACGAATCAGTAAGAATCTCTTTACCATTTAAAGGCGAAAAAATACAATTTAAAACATGAAACATGTCACGTAAGTTCCTTTCACAATATATGCAGATTTTGAATAAATTCTAACGTAAATATCAACAAATAAACCAAACCAAAGAGAATTTGCGTCTCCCTTGTCCCTTAAGGGCTCAAGCACTTCAAGTCTACCTTACTTGCCGAAACCCCCATGCAACATTTATAACACATCAAGGTGCAAGCAGCACTCGTCGTCAACAAAACCCCTATGAATATATTTGAGATCAATATATAAATATTATGGCACTTGTATTCTGGCAAAAATTAGTTCATATCTTTGTGAAATATATTTTTTAATAGAGTACGTACGGGATCATCGACACACCTAAAAGGATAGTTCACATAAGTAAAGTTTGAGTTCATTTATTTATAATTACTGGAAAAATACTTTCTACACGACTTTAAGTTCATTCGTATACACTGTACACTCTAGGCTTCATTCTGTGATATTTAGTAAATGATAGCTTAAGAAATATTAACAAATCACGCACAGATGCTCCACAATTTAACATTACCATGATATGAAAAAAGCAATTTACACACATTAAAAGAGATGGTCGCTTGTGGGCCGCGCAAGTGAATGATGATAGTTAAACATGGGGAAACTTTCGGTCGTAACCGCCCACAATGTTCTCGGGCGAAATTATCTATTAGACAGTACATTAATTTCTGTTGATTGATGAACCCGTGTATGCAACCTCCAGGAATTAATGAAGAACGACGGTCGTTCTAAGCAGCTGCAATTTCGGCAGGCTACAAAACCTGCTGCGCAATTTCATCCAAATGTGGATAGCCGGCATGGAGAAGAATATTTTCCAACAAATTACCACTTGTATTCAGGAACACAATTTACGTGCTTTTGTTCCAGCAGTCTATTCACGCACAAGTAAAAATGAACGAATGTGATGTGACGTTCAAGACAATGTACTGCAACTAACATTGAGAAAAACACACACAAAGGTTACTGTAAATTTCGTGGAGGCTATCGGAGCAAAAACTGACCAACTCATGTTCAACCCAGACACTGATGTTCTTAGCACTGTTCATTTATTTGAAACTGCTGAAGCCACGCTACGCAAAAGGCAGATTTTACTGTTGCCATTCATTCCGATGGCACTCAGCAAAAACAGTCGACATTGCGAGAACTCTCTTCGTGCCTCCACAAGGCTAGACGGCCAGCGAACCTACCGCAAAGGAACACGCCATCACCCGAGCACCACTACCAATGACCACGCAAATTACACTAAACCGCAAAGCACTTCAATGGCCCGGCACTGCTGGACTGCAAAAAATTACAAGTACCGATATTAATATAAAATTCAGCTGAGAAATAAAAGCAATATAAAATACGTGATCGTGATCTATAATTAAATGCTTGGTAAAATATAAAAATAAAATCGATAATACTAATAATCAATATAAAAATACATATTAAAACGCAATGAGCTCAGTGCGAACCCCAGTTAGCACAGTGTTACTACCTTTTGAGAAATGCCACTAAAACAAACTAGTGATTATGCAATCATCACAAATTAAGTAAATTTAACCTTATCAATAAATATCAATTTTTAACTCAAGATGATATTGATAATGGTCTTTACAAGGAGATACTTAAAGAAAGATATAATCTTACTAATGAACAAATAAATAATATTGATTTAAAGTTGAATGTTGGGTCATACACAATGAAGTGTCAGTTACACAAAGCATTTGGTTTTTGCTATTATATTGTATTTCGTTATGGTGATTATAAGCCTCCAGTAGTATATCGAGTCACAAATGAACATAAAGTTTTTATACGATCTATTAAAAGGTAAGTAGAAGAAATTGGGGAATATATTCACAAATTGAACCAATGCATCTACTAACAAAAGAAGAAAAATTATTATACAGGAAATAAAACGATGTACTGTATGCGAATGTGAATATACAGAGTAAAATAGAAAAGTACGCCACTGCGATCTTATAACTGGAAAGTGCTTTGATCCAGTATGAAATAATTGTAATCTACAACTAAAATTACCAAATTTAGTACCAATTTATTTCCATAATTTTGCTGGGTATGATGCTAATTTATTAATTAAAGAGTTACGATATGATGACAAAATTATAGATTTAATTTCAAATAAAGAAGGAAAGTTAATTGCTTTTGTGAGAAACACAGAAAGTTTAAAATTGAAATATACACACACATTTAAATTTATGACCATTACTTTAGATGAATTGTCATCTAACTTAACCAAAAATCAAACGAAACATACCCAAAAACATTTTACAAAATATAAAGTAGACTCATTAATTAGGAAAGGTGTTTATCCATACTATTACATGGAGAGTTGGAAGTCACATGAAGTAACAGTACTTCCAGCAAAAAGTTAATTTTATAATAATTAATTTGACATAACTGACTATGAATATGATCATGCAAAACTTGTACAGACTTAATTTAATATAATAAACCTTGGTGAATAACAAGACTTATATTTAAAAAGTGGCGCGATACTATGATCAGACATATGCAAATTTTTTTAAAATGTGTATAATTGCATGTGACTTAGATACTGCATAGTACTTTACAGCACCAGGATTATCTTGGGATGAAATGTTAAAAATGACTAAACAATCATTAGATTTATTACATAATTGTTATATGTTTTAATGGTAGAAAAAGCAATTAGAGGAGGAATATTTCAATGATATAAGCGATTTGTTAAACCCAATAACAAATATTTAGAAGATTTTTAATCCAAATCAAGAGTTTAACTATTTAGCAGATCTTAATTCAAATAATCTTTATGGATGGGCAATGTGACAGTATATTTACCATATGGAGATTTTGACTGGGTATATTATAAATTAATTTATTTATATTACCGGAGTAAAAAATATATTAGATTTGGAGGGAGATTCTGAGCATGGTTATATATTAGAAGTTGATTTAGAATATCCACAAGAACTACATAATTTACATAAAGATCATCTATTTTGCTCAGAAAATAAGTAGTCTCCAAAACAAAACAATCTAAATTATTAACAACTTTACACAACAAACAAAAATATGTAATACACTATCGTAATTTAAACAGTGCTTATAGAATGGATTAAAACTTACTAAAATACATAAATTATTAGCAATTGATATGTCTGATTGGCTGAAAAAGTTTATAAATTTGAATACAGAGATGAGAACTAATGCTAAAAATGACTTTGAAAAAGTCTTTTTCAAACTGATTGATAATTCTGTGTTTGGTAAAACAATGGAAAATTTAAGAAACAGAGTAGATATATGATTTATATCAAATGTAGAAAATGTGAAAAACTTACATCAAGATCTAACTTTAAGAAAAGTACTATATTTAACGAGAAGCTTGCAGCTATTCATATGAATGGCATGTCAATTTTAGAAATATCGATGGTATTACTGTATGATTTCCATTATGAAGAAATGAAACCAAAATATGATGACAAAATTGAACTTGAAATATGCTATCAAGATACCAACTTGTTCTTCTATAACATAAAAATCTAAGATTTTTTACAAAAAAAATGAAGTCAATGTTAGATAATTTTGATACAAGTAATTATCCAAATGTAATATATATAACATTCCTCAAATAAATAAGAAAGTTTTAGGAGCAATAAAGTAGGAATGTACTGGCAAAATAATAAAATAATTTGTTGGTTTACAAGCAAAAATGTATGCATACAGAGTTGAGAACAAAGAAAACAAAAAATATAAAGGAGTAAAGAAATGTTTTGTTAACAAAAGAATTTCAAATTACAACAGTAAGAAATGTTTGTTTGATGAAAAAAATACAATATAGAATAATGAATTTAATAAGAAGCCAAAAGCATGTAATATACAAAGTGGAATCTAATAAAAATAGTATTTAGCCCCTATGGCAGCAGGCTTATACTATAAAATAAAATATATACATTACAATGCATATGGAAACATAGAATCTTAAACAGCTTTAATTTCCAAAATAATATCGATATCTGCATGATCAAAATCAATCAGTTTGACATTTTGTCTCTAATTTCTAAGACATTATAGTTAAAATGTTCATTGTTTATTCTATATAAACTCTTATATGTGGGCTCATACCTAATATCATCTCTAAAGCATAGTTTTTGGTGGAAAACTAGCAACTATGTCAATTTCTAAATGATTAGTTTAATTATATTTTGTGAACAAACCATAAGCCAAATTACAGAGTATATTCAATGTTTTATATGGATTAAAATTAGACAATTTAGTGCCCACAACAACTTTGTCCTTTTCAATAGTAATATTTCTAACAAAACCAAGGATTTCTGAAAATCTTTCATCAAGTTTAATATCAAATATAGATTTAATAAATATTCTGTTTTGCACATTATCTGATGTTAACTCTACGTTGTTCATCAAAAATGGATCTATTAAATTTATAGCTTCTTTTAAAGATTCAATACCGTATTGACCCCTAGGGATACTTATAACTTTGTTTTTATCAATGATAGCACTTATTTTTTCAATGGTCATTTTAGTATTACTGTCTATATTTGCAGTCAAAATTTTTGTATGAAATATAAATAATACAATCACCTTATCATTGTGAATGATGCAATATTGAAGTTTCTTCTTCAGTATGGAAGTATTATTTTTTTAACTTGAATACTTTATTATCCATTTAATACTAAAAATTGTTATTAAATAAAAAAAAGGGGCAGCCAAAGCAGGCTATGCTGCACAAGTTAATTGGGGTGTCGGTGTTTTGATTTCTGAAGAAATCTTTAAAAGTAAAAGAATAGTGAATTATTGCTTAGCAAACTTTAGATGTATAATCATAGGCCTGAGCAATTGTGAGAAAACCTATTTAATGACCAATTTGATTTATAAGGCAGGTTGGTTAAATTTTAATAAACTGTATGTTTGTTCAAAAATTTTTAATCAATATAAATATATCCTGATATAAAATTATTTTAACAAGGCACTAAATAAATTTAAAGTTAAAAAAAGGCATACTTTTTTAATAATACTGAGGAATTTGTCTCTTTAGATCAATGTGAAGACAAATCGCTAATTGTATTTGAAGATGTTATTTTAGACAATCAAGACATAGTTAGCGAGTACTTTACTATGGGAAGGCATAAAAACATGATGCATTTTATTAAGCACAAACATATTCGAAAATACCAAAGCAACTTGTGGGAGACAATGCGAATTTGCTATGTATTTTTTGACAAGATGACACAAACTTGAGACACATCTTTAATAATTTTTTCCAGTGGGGCCATGTCATATGACAAATTTTGAGGTATGTGTAGATGCTGTTGGAGTGAAGACTATGATTTTATCACAATAGACATGGGTAGAAAAATGGACAATGGGAAGTATCAAATTCAAATAAAAGATTTTATATTTTAACTTTCTTGTGAATTGTATACGAGAATAAATATATACATATACACTATTAAATGGAGAATACTTTGTGCTTGAAGTGTAAGGTCACTAAAAATAATTATATCAAAACTGAAAATACTAAAAATGGACAATTAGTTCAGAAAATTAAATGTTCAATATGTAATTCTAATAAATATAAAAAAAATTGTCCAATGCAAAAGAAGACAGAATTAATGAATTATGTAAACTTGCACTAAAAAATTTCCCCAAAGAAAGTAATTTCTTATTATATTGATGATTTATCGCAAATCGATCATGTTGAGATAGATACTGGTAATTTAAAATGCATATCGCATATAAACAATGGTTACAAATATATTATGACAATTAAAATTGTTTTTATTTCTTCGAAATATGCATTTGTTATATTATTAAAAATAAAACAGCTAGGGATGAGGCAAATGCTTTAGAATCTTTGATAGTTAAAAGAAAACTGTGTAATATTCAAAAGTGATGATGGCATAGAATTTTATAATGAAATATCCAAGGAACTTAGGCAAAAATATAACGTCAATAATTATTCTACATTCACTCAAATAAAAGCCAGTTGTGTGGAACGATACAATCACACAATAAAGAACAAAATGTGGAAGATATTTGCTTTGAATTGCAAATTACAAATGGATAAATATATTAGGTGATTTAGTTAAACATACAACACAAAGCAAAGTACCATTGGCATGAAACCAATTTAAGTAAATAAGAAAAATTAAAAATTTTAAGACAAGATTTGTAATTGTGATTACTTAAAGAAATATGAATTCGGCATTATTGTCTGTGTAAGCAAGAGTAACCAAATTGTTTAAATGTGTTATACAGCTAATTAAATATCTGATTTATTTACAACTTCTGAGGTTTTAAATAATTATGTACCAACTTACAAACTGAAATATGTCAAAATAAAAGAAATAAAGGGTAGCTTTTGTGAAGTACGAAATTATGAAAACAGACTATCCAAATATATATGTTGTTAAAAAATTCTCATAAACTAAAGGTGATAAAATTAATGTAAAATGGTTGGGTTTTGATAACTCCATATCCTTTGGATTAATAAAAACAGATGTTTCGTCAATTTAAATATTTTGTGAAATAAAATATTTTCATGTAATTATTTCAAACACCATTGTTCATTCATTCAACTCACTTTTCTTATATGGTGAGCATATTAATGTCAATGCCACTGACCCATTTATTTATATTTTTTCAGCTTTGATATTGATGCCATCAAAACTCAATTTGGAGAACTCCCTCATTTCACTATCGGCTCGACATTCTAATTTTTTTTTAGTGGAGAAGTGAGGGATTTTTTGTTAATTTTTAAATTTACTGTAGCATGCCATATCCTGCAGGCACATTGCTCAATATTAGGAATACACAATTTTTTTTGTCTGCTGCTCGTATATTTTTGCATACAAGCATGAGCAATTCAAATTTTTAGCTCAAATTTGGAATGTTTTGGTGATAATCTAATAGTCCATTTATGGCACCTTATATTCACATGATTAAATTATCTTCTCCGACCAGGGTTTCGAACCTACGAACATTGAGTTCCAAATTATATGCCTTGTAGCTGAGCCACTGTGACTAGATGGTAAACATGATGATTAAAAGTTCACATGTGGTGAGAAGTGGCATGTTGGAAGCCTGTTATCAAGAGACGTGCAGTGTGTTCGGCTCATGGCTGCTAGATAGTGACACGTTGTGATAACATACTTCCCATCGCAGAGAGAGCTCGCTGTCATCGCTGACAAGGACAAACTGTGCAGTTATCCCTTTTACTGTTGCTGGAAGATCGTGCGGCAGTCGAAGTAGATAAAAGAATAGTTAATCTTCATATCTCCCAAATATCCCTATTGTAGTTTTAACCCCATCTTTATGAATATATATTTTATCTTTCCTAACTTTAAAAGATAAAGTATCACCACTGTAAACACCAAAAGGCTTACTGCAATCTATATTTGTAGTTTCCTTAATAACAGTCACAGCATAAGAAAGAAATAAGATTAGTAGTAGTTATTTAATAAACAGTACAAGGCACCATAAAAGCAAAGAAAATTAGATTATTATTATTATATAAGTGAAAAATGTTACTAGATTTATCCCACCTTGCAGGTAAATAAAATATATATGATTTTTCTTCATCTTTCGAATTAATTAATGCTATACAATTTTTCACAGCTTCTCTGGTTGCAATTTGTAATTTAAGATCTGTATCTTTAGCAACAGCTTCTTTGCTTTTTTTGATTTTCGTGTTAACAAGCGAATCACTGTAATTCGAAACAGATTTGTTTGAATTTTGCAATTAATCAAACATTTCTTTATCGAAATATCTTTTACTGACCGTATCTTTACAATATTCAAGATAATCTATGTTAACAATTCTATGCTTTAAGAAAGTAATATAATATTCTGTATAATCAAACAAGTGCTTAATTTAATTAGTAAAGCAGAACCACCCGGATTAAATTGTGAATTTACATATGTATCTAAAGCATAAGTATCAACAATTTTATTTTAAGATTTAATTAATGGTTTACCAAATATATCCGTCATCCTATAACGTAAAAATTATATCATTAAAATTAAATCCCCTCGAAAAAAGGTGTAAAACAAATAAACATAGATTTCCGTATATAAAATTCTGAATTAGACCATTATTGTAATAAAAATTTCTGTTTTTAAAGTAATTATTTAAATTATTAGGAATTATGCTTCCAAATGAATCAGAATAGTAAACATCATTATTTTCTTTAGGGTAGCAATAAAAATGAGTAACAGGATTTGATGAAATGTCAACATTTACTACAGCACATTAATTTTTGTGCATACTTCTTGGTAGTTCGTCAATCATATAAATGTTTTTGAAATGATTAATATTTAATAGTTTTACGTATTTTTCGATATTGATATTATATAATGGCGATAAATTTTTTTGGCCTTACATTTATTAATCTACTTCAGCCTTGCTTTCCAATGCTAAATTATGTCTTTTTTGTACTTCTAATTCTTTGTTATTTTTTCTAGTTTGTTCAACAGAATTAAAAATTGCACCAGCTGCTCCTGTTACAGTGCTCAGTGTACCTAAAGCAACAAGTATAATGGGAATAACTCCACCATGATGTAAACCACTTCCAGGTTGGCTTTGGCCTTTTTTTTTAAATACTTTTTGTAGTAGTAAAGTTAATTTGAAACTTTTGCCTTCGTTCAATGTTTTGTTTTTTCTTGCAATTTGATAATCTGTTAAAAATTTATCTATACCAAATTCTTTTAATTCCTCAAAGGAAATATCGAAAGTTATATTTGTTATCTTCTTTTATAAGTAAAAAAAAAAAAATTTACATATTCAACAAAACATTTTAATCCCCCAACCTAATTTCTTTTTTGTAAATATTGTTGAGGCAATAGCAGCAGTAGCAATTTTTTCTCTAATTGGAGTATTTTTATTTAACATGATTACTTAAGCTTCTTTTTGTAAAATTTTATAAGCTTCGTATCTAGAGTCTAAATATTTATGATCTCTATAGGCAATATCGTGATATTTGCATCCTTCATCTAATTTATTTATTCCTATATCGCCTTTTCCCAATCTTTCATCTAATTTCTAAAAGGTCCACAATAATTATAACCAGGCAAGCGCATTTCGGGTAAATTTAAATTGTTTGATTACCAGTTCATAATGACTTTGCCATGATGTTCAGAATACCAACATGAGTGTGGAATTACATTTAAAACTTATAATATAAGGAATTGGTTTTGGATTATTAACAACAAAATCAGAAAATTAATTGTTTAAAATGTTCATTTTGTTTACTCCTTCATAGCAAAAATTTTTATTTCCAGTATTTTCTTCGCCCTGAATAACTAATAATCTATTAACCAATTTTCTAATATAATCCATCCAAATATATTCTTTTGGCAAGCTATTGTAATTTTTTTTTTTTTTTTACCTTTTCCAGATCTAGGAGTTCCTGGAGAAAATTTTTCTAGTGTGTTTGGTGCTGATCTTGATTGTGGTTTTATATAATCATCATAAATCGGTTTAATTATATTATCGTACTTCCAACCTCCACTCGAAGCTACATTTTTATTGGATTATATTCTTGGAATGCAGCATTGATTGTTTTAACAATTTCTGCATAATTTTCATAATCCTCATCATCAAATTTACCCTCAAGAGCTTTTGATAAATTTTCTGTTAAATTAGGAAGTCCTTCCATTAATTCATATTCATTATTCTTAACAAATAGTGTATAATTATTTATGGATACTTTTGTATTACCAATGTAAAAATCTTGCCCAACTCCACATGAACCAAAATTTTCATCAATAACATTCATTCTTTTAGAAATTTTTGTACCTTAATGTATAGTAGATGCTGCATGTGGCAAACTTACGGTGGTACTTTTCCCATTTGCTCTTCCAAATTAGGAGATTTTTGTTCTGAGAATAATTTTCTTTCAAAAGATGTTTCTTCTGGTCTAGGTGAAAAATTATATTTTTTTCCTGCTACAGGAAATAGTATTGTAATTAAATCTATTTCTTCACTTATTTTATATATATATATATGCCAATATTGGGTAAATCTTCGATTAATTTAGTCCTTTTCCATATTTTTTAAATATTCTTTTTCGTGACATTTTTTATATTTTTTATATCTTTCTAGGAGTTATGTAAGTCGAGAAACCCCTTTGATTCTGCCATTTATATATATATATTTTTTTTACTTATAAACACGTTATACAAATATTGATTGTTTTGAGAGGCAGACTTTTCTTCCAACTGATCAAACTAGGGAGAATTGTAATGTTTACAAGAATGGAATCGAATTTGATATACATATAGGAGATCGCTATTCTTTTCCAAATGATGCTTATGTTAATGAGCATAGGCTGCTCACGATAAAGTGAGCACTTTTTAAGGCCCTCTCAATAGGCATTAACCGATAATAAATATATCTTATTGCAGTTTTGGGCATTTAATTTTGATTGTGGTGAAATATATAAACTTGGTTTATTAGTCACATTTTAATGTTTATATTAAAAAGCAGCAGGAAGGTGGAAATTAGATAAAAGAAAAAATGTATAAGGGACTTAAAAAGTGCTCACTTTATCATGAACAGCCTTTAAAGAGATAAGGTTGGAGATGCTGCAAAATATGATGAATCAGATAATATTGATTTTTGTTCAAACTTTTTTCCTTTCCAATATTCTATAGTAGAAATCTCAAAAGATGGGAATATTATTGAAACTGTTGATAATCCGAGTACAACAACAATGATAAATGCTTTATTAAGATCACAAAGTGAACAAAATTATTTAGAATTTACTGGTGTATATAACCTATATCGAGGTAAATCTGTTTCTTGTACTATAACAAAAGAGGTTAAAACTACTTCTAGAAATAAAATTAATGAAATAATCTGTCCTATTAGAGATCTGTTTGGTTTCATTCATGATAACAATGAGGTTTATTGGTAATGTGGCTATAAAAATACTTTTTTTCGTAATTCATTTTATAACAACTGTTTATTTCTTTACGAAAATTTAAATAAAGGCAACAAATTTACGTAACATGGTTATTAATGTGGTAAAATGAATATTCAAAAAATATAAATTACGTGGCCTATTGTTGAATATGAATCTAAGACCGCCATAGCAATGAAAAAATATACATTCAAAGATATAAAAATATATATTGGTTTTGATTATTGGGAATTTTTATAAACAGAAGTTCCTGCTAAATCAAATGTTTCAAGCTTTCATATAAAAGGTCAGTTTAATAATTTACAATTTTATATACCTGATTTTGTAATTGTAGGGTTTTAAATTGATAGAAAAAATTATGCTGAACAGCATAAACACGCTACTATGTTTGATCATTGCAGTGTAAGAAATATTTGTGTTAAAAATGGTAGAAATGAAATTTTTCCTAAAGAAAACTGTAATCAAGACATTGAAAACTATGTTTATCTTAAACAATTTCTTGCTTATAACGATTTTGTAAATTCAAAAACCAAACTAGATACTGGATATAGAATTAATGAACTTTATTATATGTTATTGATTGTTCGTGCAGAAAAACAACCATAGTTAATGAAAAAACAAACATTAAAATTATTGTTGATTATAATAAAGACCTATAAGTAGGTACCATTTGTAATGTTGTTTTAATTAGTCGAAGGAATATTACTTACGATTATTTGAAATAAAGAATTACCGAAGAATTATTCATATTTAATATTTTTAAATGGAGGATGTAAGCGATTTTACAGAAACAAGAAACTGTTTAGATATTTTAATACAAATTTTAGATGTATTGCTTAGTATTTTGATTGAATAAAATATCTTTTTGTTAAACCTGAAAGAGCTTTTTTTTCTCTTAATAAAATTTTCTTTTTAAACATGGGTGTAAATCATTTACGCTTTCCTATAAATTAGATAATGCTTCTGACGAGCTCAGAGAATTAGTTTTTCAAATTTCATCGAAATCTACAAAGTTTATAATAAATGCTCTTCGAGAACATTAATGATTAATATGAACTTCATGAAACACAGGAGCGACTTTGAAAAGTAGGAGAAGTTTTTGGGAGATTAATAGAGCTTCACATTTAAACTATCAATTGACTTCAAAACTTTTACATGATTCTATATTGTTTTCCTTGTTTTTCTCTAAAATGCACTTGATTTAGATTGCTCACTTGCAAAAGTTAGCATTTCTAGACGAAACTGATAAATTGCGTGATTTTGAGGTAAAATTACTTGATTTTCAATGCAAATTGCTTGCATTTTCGAACTGAAAATTGTCGGTTCCAGAAACATGGAAAAACTGCTCCAAAAATTAGAAATTTGCCTTATTTTAGCTCAAATTTATTTATTTTGATCATTTTTTATTTAATCCCCAGATTTTGAGTTCTTTAATTTTTCTTGCACCCTTGATAAAATTAATGGGAAATCATTATGTTACTTCTTTTTGCACTTTTGCAGTAAATTGTCGGAAAAAAATGTGCTGTGCTTGACTACCCATTTATCATCTACTTACCAAAACTATTATTTTTTAAACTGAAATTAATGTACATAAAGTCGATTAAGAAAACCATTATTTAATATCACTACCATTATTTTCTTCATAAGTACTATAATTGCCCTGCTTGAAGACAGTTTTATTGCAATATGTGTTTTCTGAAACACCTAAAATTAAAATACACATAACTTTTAATTAAAAATAGTCTTCAATAATTTGTTTTCTGAAAACTCAAATCAGTTAATTCCAACAAAATATTTTACAGTGTTACAAAACATACCCATTCTTCTTTCATGGGCACGTAAATCGCAAGTATATAATTATTTTGATAGTGAGTGAACTATATTTTAACAAGTTATGCATGTTATACATTTAAGTGTAGTGGAAGGCAATATATGTCTAACTTAAGCCCTTAGATTGGTTTAATATCGTTCGTTTTCATAACGTTGCAGTTAACAAGTTGCTTATTTAATGAAAATAGTTCATAAACTATAATATAATTACGATTAGAATATTCTTTAACCTGTCACGCGACTGAATACGGAGTGCCTAGAATTGATGTGTGTTAGAGGAATAGGTGACTTATATATGTTTTGTACTACAGCTAGCAGCTAAAGAACACAAGAGCCAACTGAACAACTGCTCCTGAGCAGGTAAACACAGGTGTTCCACATCCGTCACCTCTTAAAAGTCAGTTCATTTTTATAAAGGAAACACACTTCAGAGCCCTTCAACTGAACACAGAATTATTGCAATGCTGCCAGTTCGGGTTGTGTTTATATTGATGAGTATTCGTCAACGTGAAGGGCTCTATATACACAGCCTAAGACCAAGTGTTCAACTAGGGAGTATATAGAGGAAATGCCTTCTCAGTGCAACAGTTTTAAATATAACACCATTGAGTAAAGATATACACTAGAGTGGTCATGGCATAGGGATAACTCTGACCAGTTGTATGTGTTAGTTCCGCTAATGATCCAGAGGAGCTCTAGTGTTCTCGACGACGTCATCCACGCGGTGTTGCCAGTTCCGCAGCCGGTAAAAGTATGTCATAAGCCTGGCCTCGGCTCACTCAAGTGTTCGTTCAAGTTCTGCCAAAGGCGAGTCTGTCACACGCCAGTTACCATCATTCGTTGTAGTTGTGAATACTCAACTCATGATTTACTAGTTGCGACCAAGCATATGTTTCCTTTATGTGGTATAATCATGTGTTTGCGGAAATTTACAGCGATATCAACTACTTTTTGGTTTTATTTACCTCTGCGAAAATGAATTATCATAAATATATAACGGTCTTATGTTTCTAGTTATAATCTATTATTTTACTATAGTTTAGATGTAATGATAACATAAGAGTACTGTTAGCACTTACATTTACAAACGTCATATTAATAATAAATGATGTCATACATCACAGTAAACTTTTCATTCCGTTCTTATGTGAAAGAAAATGGACAGGAAAAAATAATAATGATTGTTAGGTAGTGGAGAAATATAAGTTATACTCATGACGGTCTACAATTGAACGCAATGTTTACGGTTTGGGGTTGTGATCTACTACAAAGGTGACTGTTCGTACAAATAATCAGTACGTTCAATGTGTTGATTCAAGGGTCGTTAAGGGTCATAAACTTATATATAAGCATACTCTACTCGGCTCGATACGTGATACATTCCGACAGGCATACATATTTCCAATCCTTAAAACAACTAGTTAGCTGATAAGATTCCTAGCAAGCATTTTGACTGAAAAAACATACTGAATATGTGCTGGAACGTAAATGCATAGATTTAGAACTGTCAACTCAATCGTAGACATTTTTACAAGAAAGGAATGCATATATGTGTCCGTAAACGCAGTTATCAATAATGTATCTTTACAACTGGTAACAACTAGAGATACATTTCCTTTGAACACTAATATTGGTATGCATAAATAATAAATGTCTGATTTTGATATAACGTTTTCACTCATCCACGCCTTGCCTTGTAAAACATAGGTGGTGTTCTCACTGTTCTGCATATTAACTATAAATTGAATTCCATGCCCGGTTTATAACAGATCACGAAGAAAACTGGTTGTGTTTATTCTGACTCTTCTAGATCATTGAAGGTTAAAGAGTATACATTGTTAAGAGCTTTGTTCAGTGGCGTTTCTCGAAAGCTAATGTCTCCATTCCAGTCTTTATAAAAAGAATAACTAGGAATTACAATAAATGAACTACATATAAATAGATTTTCATAATAGTAGCTTATGGAATGTACGAGACGTACACACATTCGTTTCCCCGTGTATGTGCGTATGTAATTTCCCGAGACATGTACAACATTTACGTGCGTAGACGAATGCAAACACTGTATGAGCGTGTATCTCATTAAGCCAAAAACCTTATGCACACTGCGGGAAAGGGCATTAATGATCAAGTATAAGGATAAAATCTAACATATGTTTTTCTTAAGCGGCAATACAACTGTTGTCTCTGTAAGATATAAGTTTACTTTAATGATGTGCATTAGTATATATTGTCTAAAACGTTGGCAGCTGTGTGTGTTGACATTTACACGAGTGTAACACATTATACCATTGTATATTTTACACTGAAACCTCGGACTCATTACAGTGCGATAAACGTTGATACTGAGGTGTGTATTAGTAATGTAAACACTAACGAACGCACGAAAATTAGTCATAACAAAGAGAGTCGCAATATTTTACTTCAGACTAGGTACATTACAAAATATAACTATTTCTACACTAAACATCGGTTGAATACAATGACTCGGTGCCAGTTACTAATAGTCAAGCTCAGGCCGTGTCCGAAAGGACAAATTCGTTAGTTTATAATTCGTTAGTTCCTAGGTTTCAATCCGGATGTTGTCGACAGTCACTTGTTTAGCACTCGCTGCAACACATTCTTTCATTTGCAGTGAAAGTTTGTTTAATATAAATTAAATGCTTAAAATGGACGTAATATTTCTACAGTCATCACTGAATGCTGTGACTATGTTGATAAACAAGAAAATTATATAATAAAATAAAATAAATCAAAATAAAACATGTGTTGCGAAATATATAAACAAAGCACAACACTTAATACTTAATTGCTTTTAAAATATATATAGTGTATTAAGAACAGTTATATGTTTTGAAAGACGTTTAAAGTACGTATTCACGCATGTGTTTTGAATGTCAAAAATTACATGGCGCTGATTTTGTCATTTTGTACTTTTGTTAACATCCGCTATATACGAGATACGAAATATCAATTTACCAAATACGTCATAATGTTTGTACATCTACAAAATCGGGTCACGTGATCATTTTGTCAACACAGTCTGCATTTCGGATACGGCCTACGCTTAAAATACAAAAACTAATGCATTTAGAATTATGCAGTAGGCGCTCATGTGTCATACGGAAACATGTCTTCCGTATTTGCAGTTTTCTATTGATGTTTTAACCAGGGGTCGGGTGCGCGGAAACCGCGGGCTGAGCCACCATAGATGAAGCAGGTAACCGTACGAATGAGTATTTATGGTGCAATGTCGCCTGGGAACTTCGGCACGTGCTCGCTCATGCCTATCAGCGCTCGCTCGCACATCCCGACATACAGTAGCAATTATGATAAAAGTACGACTTTAGACTTAATACATTGATATTAAGACTTAAAACTTAATATTTAAAACTTGAGACTTAAATTTTAAGAGTTAAGACTTAAAATTTATGACCTAAAACTTAGGACTAAAGACATTATACTTAGGCTTACGAAGGGCCCAAATGTCAATAAGGGACAGGGAGGGGCCCAGAAAGGCAACCCTTCCCCAAATTTGAAGGAAATCGGTCGACAAATGCGCTTTCCAGGCCGATTCGAAGGCGAAAAGCTCACTCCCAATCCCACAAAAAAGGAAAAACATACCCCCATTATCCCTCTAAATCCTTCCAGGGTTGGTGATAGGGGGCACTTTGGGGAAGGGTTTCAAAGAGAAAGGAGGGGGATGAGAGAGAGGGGCTTGGCTTCCTTCCCCTACTTAACGTTTGCCCTCAGCGGCCCTCTAAAAACAGCGTTTTTTGTACAAGAACTACAGTTTTTGATTTATCAGTATGAATATTAACACCTGGAAACAGGTAGCAAACCTGTCATGTTTACTTTTGTTCCTAACACAAACTCGTATAAAACAACTATATTAAAGCATATCTTACTTCTAAACCGACATTTGTTATCAGATAAGCTTATTATTTGTGTACTCATATAATCATCAATATGTGCCCACACGCGCGTTTTTCATATTGTTTTATACTTACATTACTGTAAATAACTGCTTCCGCTAACAACACCGACTGCTCTGTAGTGATTGGTCATAGCCTCAAAAATTTTTCTAAATATATAAAATACAACTACTTCTGTCAATGCTTTAGGAAATCCCACCAAAGCACACGACCTGATAAGGTTCCACTGGGAACTAAAACATAAGAAAACACACATTTGTTTCTTCTGCACACTTCCTAACGCATAATATAATGCTTAAATATTTCTATTGAAAATCCAGTTTTATTTCAGACGTCGCAGCTTACGCTGCATTACGGTGTGAAGGTATTTAAATGCAGCCAAATCAATACATTTATCTGTTCATAGTGTACAGTTGTTACCAAGAATAAGAGAAATATTAATAAATATTTTGACTCTGCCAAAAGTTTTTCGTGTATTCTGGAATGTTTGTCGTCTCCTAGCCTACAAATAGGTAATGACAACTGTTTACGAACACTATGTAATAATTGGAATGATTTGTGACACTAGGGCATTCTGGTGTGTTAACCTTGTGGCATATTTACATAATGATAATTTACTCTTCCTAAAAGTAGTTATGTTCTGTGCGCACCATGTTGTGTTGAACGATTTTTTTTTTGTTAACGACCACTTATTTGGTTTGCAGGATTATAATATACTAACGAAATATATTTTATAAGACGTACGATAATCTTCATAACAAAGAGTGTTTCATAGAGTAAGTGTAGTTTCGATTCGTTTATCATGGGTATCTTTTCATTTTTACTAGCATTACTCTACCACTTAACAATGTTTGTTGTAATATGTTAGTATAATAGCATTATGTAGTGCATCATATTTTTATAACGGTTTTTTTCCCGATATTTCTAAAGGATTGAAGAAGTTTTTGGTGTCTAAATTCTGCGAGAGGCGTGTGTCGTTTAAGCCGGCCTTACACGATACCCATTTTCTACTACTTTCTGTTATACTCATGGGCACAGCAGAAGGCATTCAAGTTTCTATAGCAGAAGGGAAGAAAGAACGCATCCGTTCATACCCACACGTTACCTAAAGTGCTAATAGAAACTTTAAATAGCAGACAAAACAACTCACAGGGGACAGGGGTATAAATGCAACCAAATGTTATGCTTTCTGGCGCATCCACAACGTATGATGATCGTTTCTTTTTTCCCCTGAAAACTGCACTGGTTTAGGTTTTAACGTACGACTACTATTAATGTATGGAAAATAATATGGGTAACGGCACTGCTTAAGTATGGCAAAAAAGGTACTGTATCCACATGTATGTATGACCCCCGCAATAATTGTACATGTACAGTTTCGCCCGTAGCCCCACGAAATCTGTCATCTTCCACACATTATACCCTCGGAAACTAACCAACCTTAATGAAATCTCATGGCAACAGGCCATATCACCAATACAGCAGCAAATATTATATCTACCAATACTCCCAAACCATATAGCTATAGAACAATCCATATCACTTATTTGCAAAACCAATAGCATCAAACATTATCAGCAAAACTACCATAATATATAGACAAATCATATCAAACATCGAACAAAAAAAATATTTCACTCACTCATTTCATCCAATAATACTAACATCATACTACCCGACTTACATTCAAAACATTTGGACCAGACAAGACAACATTACCTTTACATATCTTTTAATGCATATTACAAAATTAATGCTTCTAATAAATCTCTTACCAACTCCAACGCATCGTAAAGTTTCGAAAGTCAGTACTCTTTACAAACCTTTTCTCTATATTCATCATCATTTATTACTAAAAGATTTGTAATAATAAAAGACACCAATGTTTTTTCAATCAAATTCGAATGAGTTGTGTACATAGAAATATGCTCAATACTCGATTTCGCACCAACAGATATGTATTGAATTATTTTTAACACATACGATTCTCACACACCTACTCTAGTGTCAAAGTGATTGCTAGTAAGGGTTGATAACATATCCCATCGCACATTAATTTATAAAGATATAAAATTCTCGTTCATGTTCTCTCACTTTCATTCAGAAATTATTCTTTACTTGAAAAAAGCATTTTAACAAAAATGTTCTTATTTCATTTCAAATTATCATTTAAACTGTCATTGAAGTCAATGTCGATAACTATACTAAACATGTATATAAATATATTTAAAGTTATCATAGCTTATAAATATTTGTATTATTAAGAGACCGCGTAGAAGCATCAGAGAAAAAATGTATATATATATATATATTTGATAACAAAATTAGTATCCTCTTCATTGAACATTTAACTCAGATTATACTCATTCGTTTTTCCCGAACATATTAATATAAGGAGGGATCGAATATACGAATAAAGAACACAAGTCTTTTACACACTTTCACTTTATTTCACATTCATGTCAAAATTACATATTAATAATTACAACTCAAATACATTCTTCATTCAACAAAAACAATTATTAAGCTTTGTTCTAATTTTGCAGAACAAATCTTATTTTGAGCATTCCACCTACACCTATTCGCATACACCACACCACAACTATAACACGGATACATCTTGTATGAGGTGCTGAATATACATTTACTAGCTTCATTTCGTCTGGCGCTAGAGCTAGCCGTGAATGTCTTGCCACAATATTTGCAGATGGTTGATACTCTTGTATAACTTCGACTCTCAGAGCCCGAACGTTTTCGCGCTACTATTGATAATGTAGACATATCCTCACCAAAAGTTTCCATATTCATATTATAACAGCTTACACTATCACTGGATGAGTCTACTAGTGACGATCAGCTATAGTGTCTGTAGGACGAGGTGTGACAGGCCCCGCGTAAGGGCGCCAAAATATCTATGTGACACAAATGGCAGAACCTCTCGCAGGGTAGTTTTGAGGGTATAACATATAGTGGAATTGGTGTGAGCTAAATTGTGTAGCAGGTGATCTGAGTAAGTGGGTGACATACGCTTTTAACAAAAACCAATTAGAAATTATCTTGTTTGACACCGTTGCCATATGAGGTAGACACCTATTCATTAATTTTATTACCACAACACTTATACCCTGGAAAACTACCAGGGTTCCGGAATATTACTTCAAAAGGATAAAACGCCAGTGCTCTCTCTATATCACACTTACCATGAGAGACACAGGCTGGCAGTCTGATAACTAGAAATCATAATACAAGAAAAAATTCTCTGTTCCAGAAAACTAAAATGATTGAACTTCTCTACAAGAAACAACTATCTAAATGCAAATTTCATGCACTAGAGATTTATTGCAAATATAAAAAAAATCTTTTCTTCTGAAATCATAACTCTGATATATTACAGGATGCACTCGTCCTTAGAATGGGTGTTATTTGCAATAGCAAAATATTTACAAAGAGTTTTAAATTTATGCATAAAGTGGCCGTAACTGAAGGAGTGTAGCCCTGTGATTGATGCCTTTAAAAATTATGTATTCTTTTAAAATTAATATTTCATCATTATCATTAAGGATCACACCAATCCTGATTGCGAGCAAGAACTCAGAATAAATCGGTTATTGCAGGTTAAACTATTATGAAATGCTTGGTGTCTGTTCGGAATGGCGTACTTAGTTAACTGATATGAAAAATTAATTGTTGGCCATCTTAATAAAATCTTTCTTCGTTGAAACTAAAATCGTTTAGACTCACTCTCCAGTCAAAGTAGCAGCAGGAAGTCGTATTTCTGCAGTGCGTAACCCGCGATGCCTCTTAAAACCTTCTGTAATTTATGCTCATAATCCTTGGTTGTAGTACCACACGCTACGTCGCGGGAGCCGGCGAACTATTCTTGACCATATCCCGGGTGTGCAGGTCGAGCAGATCCTCTTCTGCCCTTCTGAAAGTCCCGAGTTCTGTTCTCCTTGTTGGTCTGCTATTATACGAGCGGTACTCGTGTCACTTTTCCTCTTCTGCAATTAAAAATGGTACAGGTCACGTGCGACACGTCATAACCCGCCTAACGGGAGAAGACAACGGCGCCTCTCAAGGCTTAGCTATAGCTTGGAACAACACTTGGGCGTACGTCTGGGGGCTTATTCTAAGTTTCGTCGGTAACTGCCCACGCCGTCATGAACCTACTGTCTCGCAGCAGACAAGAATTATAGTCAGATCCAAAACGGTATTCAGAGTTATCAATCGTTTAGCACGGGGGCGCAATCGGGCATCTTCGGCTTACCGACCTACCCCACTTCAAGCCAGACGAGCATTTATGTCTCTTTGCGCACTGTTGACAACGTACCAGCAATACATTACAAGAATTACTTGTTTTAAAATTTCACAAGTCTGTTGAAAAAACATTACTTAAAAACACAAAAAGTAATCTTTATATTGTTTAACTCGTAAACAATAGTATATGATTACAAATACGTGTTTTATAAGAAAATAATAGTGTATAGTTTTCGTTGATTTTGTAAGGAGTTTGAGAAACTGTGGTTGGTGGCCATGTTGAACAGTGTTTTTCCCCCTCCGTGAGATATAGATGTTTACGTGTTACGGACGAGGCCCGTGTGTTTAGCAAACTATTTTTGTATGTGGAAAAGAAAATATTTCGCCATGGTTAAGTAGAGGAATGTTAGCAGATGTTAATTATAGATTTCACGTAAATCTGTCCTAAATAACAAAGAAGTGTACAAGTCTTAAAACGATTATATTAATATTCCTTACATTAGTGTCCGCCTAAGTGTACTGCAGAGCCATGGAAAACCTCGTGTTCAAGTGATTGCGAATTTTTAAAGAGTAAGTTTGCGTGTTTTGTAAATGTATTTGTAAACCGTTTATATAATTATTGAAATGCACGTGGCCTGAAAAAGCCGCACTTTCCATACTTTTGTAGTGAGTGAATAATATTTATTTGTCTATATCGTAAATTCAACGAGTGTAAGGTTAACTTCGGTCAAGTGTGTGCGTGTATTGCTGCACCTATACGAATACGAACATCGATGTATGTGAATCGCGTTTTATTTTTCATTAAAGTTAAAATTTTCGAAGTTAAATAATTTGAATGTTATTTCCATACAAACAAAATTTTCCACTGCTCCATCAAAATACCTAATGTGCAAAACAAAATGTCGCTCACTCTTAAAAACATCAAAATAATGTCATCTCACGAAAGACGTGAATCTAACCCCACCCCCTCCCCCCTTCCACTCCTCGAACCCCTCTTAAGCGTAACTGTTTCCTTTTTCCTTCGAACCAAAATAAACAAACCCCAACATATATAACTTGGTAATTACAAAAAGTAATGAATTTGGAATGCAACCTAGCTATAATATCCTACATTAATTACTGGACGGAAGTTGGATAACGTGAGTCTTTCAGTGCCCGTCACGACAGGAAACACGAGGGAAGAGGAAATGCAAGTATGCATTGGACTCAAACATTTTTACAAACGTCTTTTTCATCACTGATAGAATAGCTGTGGTGGAAGCATAGATGGTGGCTGTGCTACTTATCTATAACTGTCAAAATTTACTCCACTTACATTAACTAGACTATAACAGGGCCAGCCCCAAAACATTCCAAACTGTAGGCTATTAGAGAATAAAAATAAAATGTACACAGCTTATAAGCTTTCATTTTTAAGAATATTGTTACCGCATAACATCACGTAATTGTATTCCACATATTTAAACAAAATAAAAATTATACAAGGGGAGATTTTCGATTTCACACCATAGACCCCCTTGTGTGACGAAGCACGCAACTTAATCGCTAGACCACCGAACACATACAGTATGAGGGGTGAATAAATGTGTATTTAAGATAATTGTTAATATTTATTCAATCAATTACTATTACCTTGAGTATTTGTACATTTACACGCTTGTAATAACATCCCACACGTAAAATAGTCTGTATAATGTTGTGCACAATGTTTAATAAGGCAAGACGTGTGTGATGCACGTTTGTAGTACTTAAAACCAATCTTTTCATGCTTATTCGTGACGTAAATGTACGTGTAGGAAAATTATAACTCCATACAACACAAATACGTACTACACAATATTTATTTCCGTATCATTGAAATACACTGCCACATTTAATACCGACACCCACAATATTGGTTTACCTACAAAGTTATAGTTATAGCCTGCCAACTGCTCGTGATCAGTTGAGAAGTTCTAACCTCACTCGTGACGTCACTCGACCTTCGTTTCAAGCTTAGAATACTGAACTGTGGTCTGAGCCTATAATTATAAAGTATCTGTCGTGTTTTGTCGGAATGAGCGACTTAGAAAGACCCCCTGGAAATGCACAGGATCCTCGCTAGAGGGCGGTACTTCTCCCCGAGACGGTGGCGGGCTCATGTATCACTAACACGAGAAGTCCGCTTCACAGCTATTGCTTACTGTATGGGGTGTAGTGCAGCGCTGTAGGTCAATGGCCCGATATTACAACGGGGAACAGGCCAACACGTTATACACATACGGACAGGCAAATGGAAACAAGTGGGAGGCAGCACGGCTCTACTGGGAAAAGTATCCCCACCGACAGCAACCACAATATAAAATGTTCGCAAAAGTGTTATTATGTTTGTGTGAGACAAGCTGGTTTATATGTATGGGGACCGACCATAGAGGAACATGCAATCAACACTGTGGAAGATGGCCCTGTTATCAACATCAGGCAGATGGCCCGCCGGCATGGGGTGAGCCAGGCGACCATGTGAAACACTCTCCACGACAACCGCTACTACCCGTATCATTTGCAACTTGTGAAGGACGTATTACCGAAGAACGTTCCTTCGCGGGAACGGTTTGGTCCCTGATTTGATTCACAGGCCACTACAACGCTGGTATTTCTGTAATCCATAATATCTAAAGATGAGGCCACCTTTGCAAGGGGCAGTATCACCAACTTCCATAACACTCATCTGTGGACTATGCAGAATCCCTGTAGCAAGGTGAAAGTGAACCATCAGCACCGGTTCAACCTCAATGTGTGGGCGGGAATTATTGGCGACCACCTCGTGGGACCAGTCGTCCTTCCACAACACCTCACAGGCGAAGCATATCTCACTTTCTGCGAGTGACCCTTTCTCCCCTGCTGGAAGAGGTGCCTTTGGTAGTATGAAGGGTTAAGTAGTTTACTACATGATGGTGCTGCAGCCTTGCACTTCTGCATTACCATGCGGAAGCATCTCGAACTTCTCCGGTCGATGGATCGGACGAGGTGGTCCAGTTGCATGGCCCGCCAGGTAACCGGATTTTAACTAACTCTTTAGATTTATACCTGTGGGTGTACCTGGAAGGTGTCGTGTATGTGGAGCTCATCCCGGACTTGCAGAAACTGGAACAACGCAATCATGCAGCCTGGGACGCCAATTGGATGCAGGATGCACATTTGAACATGTGTGGCAGTCTGTGATGTGGCTCGTTAGTGCATGCTTAGAGGCCAATAAGGGCCACTTCCAACACATCATCTAATGGTGAGCTCATAATTTCATATCATGCACTGCGTTATACAGTACAGGAATGATGAATGACTAGATGGCCTCTAGCATAGAAAGTAAGCATTTCCGGGCATATGTCCATAATGACCTTTTTGCACCTTATATTCTTGGGGATCGTCTCCGGCAGTTTATACCCATTGCTGAAAATCACCTGTATAAAATGCAGATATACGAATATGCACTGTGATACATTGCACGTTTTAAAAATAAAAGTTTTTTGACGTGTTCTTGTGGAATAAGGACATAATTCTCTTGGTGACTACCCGTCTGTTAATAAACAGCACCTCACACAAGGGATCTAAGATGGCAAAATTTGAATAATGTGAAATCATAAAATATAACTGAAGTGAGACAAACGGTATCAATTAAGACGGAAGCCACCTGGTCTAATGTAAACAAACATTACCAAAATATGGGGTTAGTTCTACAAATAGTCAAAAGGACCTTAATTTTCTACATTATCAATACCGAAATGTTTTCTAGCTCATAAGCGATTAATACATTAGCAGACATGCTTTTTGTACAGGTACTTTCGGCATTTGGTGCTACACACACGGCACTGTCGTGCATGTCCCTTCAGTAAGAGAAAGGCGAAGTCAATAGGCTTCCTGAAGTTTCAAAATAGCTGTATTGCTCGAGCGGCCAAGTTTCTCACTCACACACACTGTTGTCACAGTATCATAACGCTGGAAATATTAACGACTCGCTCCGACTGATCCACACCAACAATACCAACAGAAATAATGGTGATTGAAAAACACTCGTTCGTAAAGGATGCCAATTAAACAAGTGAATTTCAGAGTGAGAGAGCAAACTAAACGAAAAGTTAAGTACAGCAATCACAGTTTTGCGCAGTGGATGTTTCATTTACTGTGAAAATTATAGTGACAGGCTGGATTTAAGAATTAAAGATATTTAATGTAGCTGAGCATTTTAAATTTTATTATCTTCTTTCACTGTTGTTGGCGGTATTTAAGCTGTGAAAAACTTAAGGCCCTAAATTTCCAAACGTTTTAAAATGAATTATTTTATTTGCGTAAAAATTTACCTGAGTGCTAAAACACATGCCAAATTAGCATGAATAAAAACAGTAATAAAAATTAAATGGATATTGTTAAAAATAATATATATATACATATATATATATACATACATATATATATATATATATATATATATATATATATATATATATATATATATATATATATATTAGTCATCTTTGTCAACATACAATAACATTAAATATGATTATTTGTATACTTTCATGTGGCAGGTCCGTGCGAATTTTCAAAGTTAAACTAAGCAGTTTGTAGGCAATTCCAGTACGACAGCAATTCTCCAACACAGCAGTCCCTATGCTTCCTGTCCAGCTGCTCGGGGGACGTCTCCACGTTGGACGAGCTGTTGGCCGTGCGCTGAGGGTGGCCGAACATGGAAGGGCTCAGCTGGTCTTCATTGCCTCAGGAAGGTCAGCCCGCTGGCGAAAACCCACAAACTATTTATGTAGCAAGCCACAGTCGGCCGACTGTGGTTTTACTGCTGGCACTGCTGGATGACTGCTGGCACTGAATACTTATGGGTTCACATAAATGGCCCTGTAATGTCCGACTGCTAGCACCAGGACATTTGGCATGCCATTTATGGCACACTGACGGAATGTTAATGGAAAATAAACTGATGGCTGAGAGTAGGTGAACTACTGGCCAATAAATGGCTTACCAACTGTATTCTAGCAATGGCGACACATAATCTATAAGTATTTCTGGTGAAAATATGGCTGACCATCTTTTTGCCATTTGATGGCTGTGAAGTGTTGCATCGATGGGCCATTGCTGATACGATTTAGCTTATTATGGGGATTTTATAGCTTCCGCTCTTCGCAGATAGCTTTTTTAAACTACACACACATATACGTATATTTCCGTGCGTCTAATATAATTATATATCATATGATACAATGAGTAGATAATTTGTTAATACATAGCGCTGGAAAAATCTATAGCAAAATGTCGTAAAAACCGTATAAGGTGTGACTTCGTAACTGGTATTGAATAATTTGACATGTGTAACAATTTGAATGTACTTCATATAATTAAAATAAGTAAAAGAGTACAGAACCACATTTAGAAAATAAACACTGAATGGCTTTTGTTGTTTCATTTCACTAAAATATTCATATGTGCCGACTGCATTTCAAAACAGACGAAAACAGCCAGGTGGGGTTCTAACTGCGAATAATTACATTAAAGGTAAGGTTTTGTCTTAAAATTGTGATTCAGGTACGAAGTTTTCTCTCAACAGCATTTTTTTGTTTATCTGAATTTTTTTTAACCGATTTTTTCTCATGGTAAATTTTAAGGCTGAGAAATAATAGTTGAAATTTATATTATATTGTGATAGTTAATAGTTAAAGTCCCAATATATTTAAAATTAGTTCATCTAAACATAAGATTACACAGTGGTTTAATGGTTAACATGCTCGGTTGTCATTTCAAGGGTCGTGAGTTTGAGCTCCCTCCACTCCATCGGTAAGTAATAGATTTTAATGTTGTGTAATGTGATTAATACAGAACGTAATACAATTTAAAAACAATGAAACGTTGAGAATGATGTGAAAATAAATACTTTTAGTATATAGTGTTTGACATATGGTAGAAGCATGGCTAGCTACCAGTACACAATCTGGTGGCTGTGAAGTAGTACATTTATGGGCCATTGTTGTTGTAATCATATGGACCATGCTTGGGCCTTTTGTGTTCATCACACCTGGACCAGCAATGGGCAGAGTATGGTTAATTAGTGGTAGCACTTCTAAGCTATGAATGGTGCATGGAAGCTGTTGGCCAACTTTTGGCCGGCATGGCATCCGACTGTAAACCATAAGTGTGCCATATTTGTTTCGCTATATGGGTAGGGAGGGTTTCTCTTCACTCCTACTCATGGCGGCTTTGTAGCAGCTTGCCTGTTCGTGTCCTCTGAGGTTTCTTGGTCTGTGACATTGTCACGGGTGTCTTATGTATGCTGGGATTTGAGGTCAAAGGGTCAGTAACCGCATACAAAATAAAGGGTAGTCATTAAAGAACACGTCATGCCTATGTAATCTCTGCAGGACAAAGCAATGTTTTTTGCCTGTTCGCGGTCCTGCACAGATTTAAACTGAAAATCGAACCTATTCACTTTCCCGCAAGCCATATCGTCGGTTAGCTCTACACAGCACTCGATTCAGTTTGGCCAATGAACCTTGTTACAGACATCAGATCTGGTAGGTTGGATGTATTCCCACACGTCCAGGCAGCCATAATATAATTGCGGAGAATTTCATATTTCATGATAAGCTTCAGAGTGGATTCACCACGTAACTAATGAAACCCGATCTGGACAACGTGAAGGAAATCTGTGTTTGACGGTAAAGCATCGGGGCGGGGAAATGCGGCTGGGAGATGAGTTGTGGTCCAGGTTCACCTGCACGTCCCAGAGGAGCTGGCCGGGGTTGGCATCATGGTAGCAGTCACAAACTTCTCTCACTGAAGATCTGTGGGTGTAAGCACCCTCGCGGTGATTGGCTGGCGCACACTCTAAAAAATTATTTTTAAGGTTTACAAATAAGTGTTTGGAAATTAGTTGCCGAAATTATTTTTGTAACACCACAAGTAATTTGGGAAAAATTGCATAAAACTTTACTGTGGAAAATGAAAAACAAATTTTTAATTTCAATATACAAGTTCAGTAAATTTCAATTTTGTTATTAACATGGACTGATAAAGATACAATATTTAAGATGTACAGTTAAAATAAAATTCCTGATAACTACTTACCAAATAATTGTTTGTATGCCGGACACAATGTTTTACTGTGTAACGAGTAACGACACAGCTCAGGTAGTGTATCAGAGACAGCAAGACAAGAAGATGACAATATTCCGACTGTGAGAGTAGTTCCTCAGTGAGCTATAGTATAGCCTCTTCACGTTAAAATGTTCACTTTTGAAAGCCCTGGTTAAGATATAACTGTGTGCACGTCGTGTATTCTTACACCATATGTACAATGAACTTTACTGTGGGCTTGATCACGTTATTCGTGCGTCGGTAAAGGGTCACTGTAATATTTTAGAATAGCAAACATTAAAAAAAATGTTTTATTCATACACTTGTGTGTGTTAGAAAAATTATAAAAATCATAACAATATTCACGAATTTTAACTTAACGCTTGTAATTTAACGTTAACTTATGAAAATACGTTCTCTCATTGTTGCCAAAATTTCTGGGTGCATGGCCGTCAGTGTGCCTGTTGAAATTTTTGCAGGTATGGGCAGTGATTTTTCATAGGTTGATTTCAAAAGTACTCAATCCTGAACAGCCTTCAACAGGAACTTGTTGAATAGTCCATATACAGTCGGTGCTGGCTACCTGGGGGTGTTTCCCGCATTTAAGGTCGTGAAGCCCATATAAGCGATCAAGACGACACTGTCACGTGCTTGAAGTACTCCATCGCCGCTACGTACACGGATCTGAACTGGCGTGCAGTGTTCTCATTATACCGTGTGTACCTCGAGTATGAAGCGGTGACTCAAATCATTCTATTGCTATCAAGCCTGTAGAAAAATGCAATATGGGCACATATAATACTTTTCTATGTATCTGATAAGATTATTTTTTTTGTATACAGTACCGTGAAACAACAGTTTTCAGCTACATATGTTGGAAGTGCTCCGAAATGGTGTTTCTGATCTGCGTGGTGTATTGCATGTAATAATCGACAGACACAGTCTGAATTATATACTCTTACCGTATATCCGCACATTGGATGCCGCACGTTTAATAGTTAAGTAACAAATTTATTGATTTCAAACATTTTTCAATGTACTTGAAGCACGAAGTAGGCGGGCACCCTCAATGTTTGCCACATATTCAAGTATGGGGTGAGTCTGTGAAACCTCTACAACCTCCGCCTGCATATTCCTTATGGAAAATTACGTCGAAAACATATATGTGACATATGGTCTACGATGTTTTATAAGGGTGGTAGGCGCCCTTGAGCTTTGGAACCGAAGTTTATTTGTAAATTTTACAAAATGTATTTGAAATGAAACAATGCCCTTTAGGGTAATGCGTAGTTGAACGAATATCGGTAACCAAAGCAAAACCGGTCGCTGTCATTAAATTATGTCAAAGAGAAGTTTAGGGCTGCAACCCTGTTGTGTAGTAAAATTCTATGATGCCAAAGCCTAATCGGGTTTCCAAAGACGATTGTTAAGGAGGACGTTAAAATAAACGGTAAAAGTCGTCCTGTGTTAACTTGCTAAAGCCCACCGTTTGCGTGGAATTGACGCATAAATGTCGCAACCATTGCGTTACTGAACCTGGAACGCTCTCAACACGTAAAACATATTGTTTTGTCACGCCTGCCAAGAGGACAACAGGAATTTAAAGGCAGCCGTGTACGGAATGTGCACAGCTATTGGCACGTTCTAATCGTATAGAGAGTTACTTTAGATATTACTGTATTATTTTTGCCTCTCCCTTGTTGGACATAATATCATGCAAGTCACATTTCTTGATTTATATTTAAGTCTTCCACTGTAATCGATTCTCAAGTCCTTAATCTTAGGACAATCTTTAACACATGATGCAGTGATTCTTCACTGTTGCATCGAATACAGAGAGGGGAGAAATCAAATTAAATATGTGCAGATTTTTTTTTTAATTTCCAAGCCCTGTTAACATTTGTGACATATGAAAATAAGTTATAGTCAAGTGATGGTAGAGTATATCCTTTATATCAGAAAATATTTTGTAGGGGTTCTTCCCTCTCAGAGACATTCCATCTATCCTAACAGAGGTCCAGAGTCTCTCTTCTGGCTTCATGCTTCCTTGCCGATAATGCAAGTTACATTCATTTAGCTTCTTCGTTCTATTTATAATATATGAAGAGGGATTAGTTTAGTCCAGCTATCACAATGTTGTGAACTGTGATCAGGCCTAAGCTGGACAGCCTGCCTGATCACAACTTCTAACATTAATCCATGTCACGAACCGTGATTACCGAAGTACCCTGCGAAATGTAAAGCAGAACCCCCCCCCCCTCTATGGTCCGTAAACAGGGCCGTAAACTTACACAACGAGCCCGATGTAGGACAGCGTAACACTAAGAACGGAGTCCTTTGTCATCGGGGCATCGGACCAAGAGGACATCTGGAGATGGGTGAGTCCAGCCATTGCTAACCGCCGCATGAATTAGCTTACTGTAACATGGACAATGTGGGTGGGGAGTGTCCAGTTAGCTTTTAAGTCGCGTGGTCCAATAGTTACTGTATATTCTTCAATTCAATAAATCCCCATATTATACTGTTGCGCTATATCTAAGTTATGATGTACTACGCCCTTATAACACCGTTTTCGTGTGAAAGAATCACAAATAATTTCATAACAACGTGCAGTGCTTCAGTAAATGTTATGTTAATACACATTTCTGTATTCTTTGCTAGTTTTTCTTATCTTAATTATTTAATATTTGTAAAATATATATGTATGTGCCGCTAATAATGGTAATTGTATAGCATCAAATTAACAATTTTGTTTTTATTTAATAGTATGTTTAAGTATTTTAGTTCTAATTTTACTGTTTGTAATTCAGTAGTCCTGTAATAACTTTATTGTACAATAATCAATAATTTTTTGACATAATAAGCATGTAAATTATTAATTTTCTTGTATCTTTTTACTAAAAATAATGCAGTACCCATGGTTAGATGTAAGAAAAGGCGTTTGACTTAATGTCGCCATGTTAAAATAAGACTTAAATAAATAGATAAATAAATGTATTAAATAGTAATCACATGCAATGCAGTTCTCTGTGTCATCAGGATAACTATCCGCGTATGCTCCCTGCGAGAATGGAATCCATGAAAATCTTCCATTGCTTGCACAAGCAAATGTCCATCGATGTACCGCTTCAGTTACCAAATGGCTTACACCAGCAATATGTAGGCCTATACATTAGGTATGGTCAACGCTGGAATACAGTGTATTTAAGCCATTTATGGAACTTTGGTAGTTCCCCTATACCCTCAAACATCATATTCATTTCCATCAACGTTCCATCAACACGCCAATAGCATGATAAATGCCCTGCTACCAGCAGTTATCCGTAACAGATCGAGTCGTGTAAACACACCTATTTTTCAGGGCCGACATCCCGTAGCGCAGTCGGTTGGTGCGCCAGCGATCTGGAGTATAGGAGGTTCTGGGTTCGAATCCTCGGTAAGGCATGGCCGTCAGTGAAACCACAGATGGCCGACTGTTCTTACTACGTGAATAGTTATTTCGGAATCCAAATTCTTTACGCACATGATTAGTTTCACATTGTAACTACAATCAAATGATTAGTTTCACATTGTAACTACAATCAAATGATCCCTCGTAATTTGATAAATTCTGTCTCGCGTGGCAAAATACTGACACACCTGAAACTGGAAAAAATAATTTTTAGTGGTCCTCTCTGGTACGTTAAGCTCTTATTATTAACGACCGGTCATTATGTTTGATTATGAAGGTTTTTAAAAAAAACATCCAAGATGGCAGGCATCCTAACCCGATAAAGCAGTTAGTACGGGGGTAGTGCGGCAGACGTTTGATGAGGTGAGGGGCGCAGCTGCCGTCGACCTCCTTGCCGCGGTACTGTGAGGCGGCCAGCTCCAGCTCCAGGCCGGCAGCTAACACAATTACAGACCGAGCAGCGGGAATGTAATCCAGCTCGCTGCTTTATCACCGGCGCTACCACCCAGTTCCCGGACTCGCTCGCGCCTAAATATTAAAACACTTCTCCCTTCGCAAGCACCAGTTAACATTCCCAGCCGCCTCCGTTACTTGTGCCCAGTGATCACCTCACTTTCCACCTCTCCCCACTGCAGTTTTTAATAACTGCGCTTCACTAAGTTCATATTGCTATATTTAAAAAAAAATAATACGTCTTTACGACAAAATTCTCTTACTTCAATTTTATTTTACTCTGCAGTTTTTAAAATATGCTTTTTTTTACCTTCTAATTAAGAAACTTCTTATCACATGTCTTTTAAACAATAGGAAACATGTAAATTCATGCATATGCATCACTTTGTACATTAAGCATCTTGAACCCGAATAGAGACACATTATTTTCAAAAGTAATATTTTGATCAAATAGCGAAAAATCAATATAGAACAAAATAAAAAATCCATTAACTAAAGAAATTAATATTTTTTTTATCTTAAGAATTTTTAAAATACATATATTTTAATTTTTTTAGTGAAGACTTACATTTAGTAGGTTACGGATTAGATTCTCAATCCGCCCCCTTAAAATTACACTAACATATTCTTTGAGTATCATTACCAGCAGATGACTCATACCGTGGCAATTAATAATAAAATTGACTTTACGTCACAATCCTGTTTTCTCTAACTCATATCTCCCCGGACCTCCATTACCTCTTGCACACCATCATTTACACACATATTCACCACTTTCCATCTCCCTTCACACCATATCCAATATTCGATCTTCCTTACTGCCTACCGCAATTTACATGCATTTCCTCCAATCCCATTTTCATATCACTGTCCTTCTACCTTGATCAACGTCTTTACTTCGCTCTCAGTCTTATTCCTCTTTCTACTGCCCCCTCTCACTCCACTAGATTCTCGTCCCACCCCCCTTCCCCCTCCCCAACACCCAACCAGCAGCCGCCTCTTGCTATCATCATTAACCCAACCTGCTGCACACGATTACCCTTCCTCAACTCTGCTGATACAATGCCCACACACCCGCAATGCTGTAAGAAATGTGAACAATTACACGTAATGATAACGTGCAGTGAAATGTGAAAACCTGCGAAGCTACTTCTCCATCAGCTGCCAAAATGGAAATTATAGTGTCTGCATCGTCATCGACATCAGGAGTTAAATATATTTAACTCCTAGCAGGAACTATTATACCCCGGAGCCGTGGCAGGTTCGCAGTCGATGAGAACTGTTTCGTTAGGCTGAAATAGCTTTCCGAGGCAGGCAACTACAAAAAAAAGTATACGTTGCCAAAAATTATAATCATTCTTCGAGGATATTTGGAAATATTCGACATGCATGAGAAATTGTATTTAATGTTCATCTTTAGTGTTATGCAAATCCAGTGCAATTCAAAGGAGGATTAGAAAAATTCTCATTTAAAACAAAGAACACCCGCCATTGGGAGTGTACTTACACCGAAGTTGCTGTACACAGTGGTAGCGAAAAGAGGACTTAATGTAAAATGAGCACGATTCTGTGTACGTACAGTCAACAGTGAATTATTTACATCTTTGAATTAACAAGCTGGACCCCTCTGTATATTATCCTAACGTGGCCCTCCCCGTGTATTAGATGGAAAATAGCCCAGCATCAAGGTGCAACATTACACGGTTTAGTCACTTCACTTCAATGATTTTGGCGAGAATGCCGCAAGGAGTATCTCCTCAGAATTTCAACAAAAATATTCTGTAAACTCGAATCTATATTTTATGCTCCTCGACTTATATTTCCAACTTAACTGCTGAAAAGCATAATTTTTGATAAAAAAAATATTTTGGACTGTTATCCGTGTTTGCAGAACGAGGGCATGTTTATGCATGTAGTCGATGAGGGAAATGAAAGCAGTCTCTAACTGTTCTCCATAACTATTAAGACAATTCAGACTATAGCCATCTCACTTCGGCCAATCCATTGCGCTGAGTGCAACGCATCCATGTAATGCCTTGCTGTGCAACTAAAGTGTGGTGGTGCACGATTGTGCATGTACTATATCTTCGCGTAGATTCAGTGGTTCATCTTCAAGTAGCTGTGGCAGGTCATCGTCCAAACGCCGATGAACTGAAGTGAATGCACTTCTAACTGGTAAATGTCAAGCTGGATACTTTTCTGCGTATCGACGACACGTAGCTGATGCACTACTCATTATTTCACATCGTGAGATGCATGTCCGTCAGTTCTTTGTTACCTCACTATATCACACATGTTTTTGAGGAACTGTCTGCTGTGTTAACTGTGTTAACTGCTGTGTCGCCCGTAGTAAATTCTCAGTCGTGCACAATCTGGTAAACCAGTTGCTATAGGACAGGGACATGAGCCAGGGCATCAATTCACACGTCATTGCAATCAGTAGCACAAATTGCCTACGCCCCAGGCACTATTAAACTGCTTTCCATCTAAACATACGATTTCTCAGAATACAGTAGGGATTAGCGGATACTACACAGGCGATCTTTTTTATTTTTTATAATGCTGATTACTAACGTGTAATGTCAAACTTCTTCAAGCACTGGGTAACGACGTTTTAAGCAACTGGAGGGTGCTAACCCGCATTTAATGTATGAAGAGGTGTTCTTTCTGAAACGCCGTTCTGTGTTGTAATCTGCGTTGCAAACGTTTGCATGTATGACAATTTAGGTTACTAAATCGCAAGTAGTTTCACATTTATCGCTGCCTAACTCATATCCAATCGCAACGTTCCAGGGCCTCTACCACAGTCAGAAATAACTTTAGGCCCTACGTCATATATATATATGTTTCCTTGTTTATTTGCCGTTTGGATTCCTTTCATGCCTTTAATGACTCATTCTGTATATATGTGCAGATGGGGTATTGTTAAGTTGAGAGGTTGGAATTGCTCTTAACAACTCGGTCTCGTAAGCCAATTAGGGTGAAATGATGTGAGGATGGAGTGAAGTCGGAATGTTAGGGCGGGGGAAACGGGAGATCCCCGAGAAAACTCGCCTACCAGCGACATAATTCGACACGGTTCCCACTTGCGAAAATCCGGGTGTGACCCGGCAGGGTTTCGAACCTGGTTTGCCTTGGTGGATGCGAGCAATCTGAACTGTTCAGCCACCGCAGCCCCAATATGTTCAGTTGGAAGTACGGGTAGTACATGTAGTAGCTTTGAAATGAAGAACGTTGAAATTACTTTCAATCTGTGTACCAGCACGTGCTTTGTGGTCTTATAGTGAATTACATGGGTCTGCTTTTATTCCAGTGTTGTGATCTTTTACTTTTGGTGAGAGCCTCGATGAAAATTTTTTATGTGCAGAAAAGAGAGAATTTTATGGTTTATGTACAAGTCTGTGGGAAACTGGGTCTCGCACTCCAATATGTGACTGATAGTCCTTAGAGCATCTCGATACTGACACAAGCTCACTTGAAGTTGCAAACTGAGTGTGGCAAGAACATGTCTCTACTGTACAGATCATTGGCATCAACATATTGTATATATGTCATCAGCATGCTGCCATCATACGTATTGAAAGCATAAGGGGTATTTAAAACTGCATGCTTCCTCAAGGAACAAATGCATATCGTAATCAACTCCAGATCGGCTCTCGTCATTCGCAGCACGGGATCAAAGGCCAACCCTGTTGTGTTTAAGTACTGTGCAAAATCGTGCTTGCACGTCGATACGCGCATTTCTCCAAGTTTTTTCAAGTATGTCAACCGCGATCAGGATATAAGCCAATACACACGTCGGAATTCTCTCCCAGACTCCTGCAGACAAATACATCTCACACAGTATATTTCGGGTGTAGTATTCGTCGCTGATGCTAGTGTCCATCAGACGGTTGTATAATTCTTCTTACAGACAGGGACAGCTGCGGATCTTCCGACTTCTCCTTTACATTCACATCATTATAAGTAGTTACATATTTTCTCGTTATGAGATGAATTTGGCTGGTGGTGAAAAATCTCCCTGTTTTGGAGAAATTCGATGAAAGTAAAAATTCAAGCAAAAGAGGAAGAAGGGACGTAGGCTTGTATCCTGAAGATATCAACAAACTATAGGGGAAATATACTGTGGAGCTTCTGGGAACAGGTAATTATGTATGTGTATGTGTGTGTGTATGTATGTATATATATATATATATATATATGAACCATGAACCAGCATGTACTGTCTTCAACCTACTTCGCTTAAAACCAAAGAAGTTGGTGTGGTTCTTCTGGAACATTGACTGATATGTATATATATATGCATGTATGTATATATATGTATATATATCCTACGCATTGCGCGCTGGAGGTCTGATTATCAGTCTTTCATAGTAGTCAATGTTCCAGAAGAACCACACCAACTTGTTTGGTTTTAAGCGAAGTAGGTTGAAGACAGTGCATGCTGGTTCATGGTTTTAGCAGCATGGAATTTCCATTGAATTATTTTGGATCAGTAACTTTGTGGTGTAGGCCACGAAGATGATTGTGCAATAGCAGCATCTAATCGCTCGTGCAACGTCATCTGCAGGAGCCTGGATCTACTGCTACCTTTTTAATATGCAAGTTTTGAAACGATGGTGACAACGGGAGAATGTAACCACACGAATGCTAACAAAGGCCTGAACCAACACTCGGTGTCCAAGTTTAGGGCCCCAGAAAACTACAGCCAACGCAATTTCCAGAAAGGTTATAGCCTAGCTGGAGGACGCACAACTCAGCACCAAATCTCCCAGAGGTGTACATGAACCAAAATATCTCTGCTCAGTGTGATTAATTAGTGTTTCACAAAACAAGTTAGTTCGACACACATTGGCCAGCCCTAAATAGAAGGAAACTTACCTCCTTGTTCCCATCGGTACACAAGTGTGAGCATTACCCACAACACATTTCTCATTAAAGTCAAATAAAAAAACTTTAAAGTGAGTCATAAAATAAATACTGGAATACTTATCATGCTGCAAGATTTGTTAACAACATATATCCCAAGTTTGGGCACAACAAAATAAATAGAAAAACTAATAAATTTTACAAACTTAACAACCATAAAGTGATATCATTTTGGCCGTCTCATGCATATCCTAAACATGAGTATTTTTCTTTTGTTATATTTCTTTATTACTTTTACATTGTATGAATTTAAGTTATAATTTATTAAAAAAACGGGCACACCCAACTGTCATCAACATGATAGTTTTATTAAAAGAAAATGCATTTCATTATTAGACACATTCCCACTCAAATGGTGAGCTTAAAGAGATTATTTAACCCAAAAAATTTACATTTTTACATCTTTTGTTGTATCATCCAAGGCACAAATTAGCCAGTTGCTATTTTTTTACAATTAAATTTTTTGACTAAGTTCGTGTTGCTTGGTTTAACAAACACTTAAGTCTATGACCAAAGATCGCCATGTTGCTTCATGCAGGAAAGTAGAGTGAAAACATGCTGAGAAGATTAAAGATCTGAATTAAATACACGAAAACTGGTATGTGCAGCAACACACCAAAGTTGGCCTTAAATGTTGTACATGTTGCTCCGGCCGATGCCACAAGAGCAGGAAGGATTACCAGCTCATGGAGGGTAGTTATTGTACGTCAAGAGGGCGAACCGCGCAGAGGCGCTCTCGAAAGGAATTGAAATCATAATGCTGGTAAAAAGAACAGCGTAAGAAAGTGGGTGGTCGCTAAATGTTGGTCTCCAAAAATGAAGAAGGTCGAGTCAACAAATTCTTTATTGCACGAACAAATGGGAATATTCCCCAAAAGTCGCGACGTGATAAATCGATACAAATTGAAATACCACATCGCGTGTACAAAAATAGGGTGGAAAATTCTACAATTAATACTTGAGTTTAAAACATAACTAAAGTAATATAAAACTCTAGTAGAACATTTGACTTCATAAAAAAAATTACAAGAGCACGGGCAAACAAGAGTAAAGTATTATAGAAAAGTAAAGAAACTCTGATAAATTATTCAATAAATAGCGATATTGCGGCGAAAGTGCTGCTATCTGTCGTGACTGCAGAGGAACATATGCACAGAAATGTAGAGACTAAATTAATGTACTCTCTCAAAAGTTAACATTTTATAATAAGAAAGTAGTCATCTAGTACCGCTTACAGCATATACAAATAAACCATAGTGGAATAAATTGAATTGTTTGATGTATTAACAATTTATGCCGCTTTTCCTTATTAAATAATTAGATTTACACAATGAAAAATACACCTTTTAACCAAAGGTAGTGTGCCGAAGAAAAACAAGGAAGTAAAGTTAACAAAAATGGGCTTTTCAGAAAAATATGAAATTGCTAGAAAAGCAACTAAAGGAAATTAAAAGGAAAATGCAACAGTATGACACAGTTTGAGTAATTATTTACATGGAGCTTATTTCTTGTTCGGGTTTGTATACTGAAAAAAAAAATTAATTCAGCAGAGAAGTGAGAAGAGAAGAGTTCTGTTATACAGTTTCTTGGTAGCAGCAAACAGAGTTCTGTACTAGCAACATAATCTTCTGTTAGTTTATTGCAGTTGGGTTTGTTGCGGGAACGATGCATGTATTAATTCTTATTTCCGTTATTCGACAAATGCACACACATTTGCAGGTCAAGCACTCTGCTAGAGGCTAACTACTATACTCACAATACTCTATTTGGACAAGGATAATGTTTACAACGCAGACGAACAAAATAGAAGGCGCTTTACAGTGGTCTCTTCTCTTCACAATTAAGTGCGTTTACTGTATTCTTACATTGCATAGTAACATTTTAATAGTAACTTACACCTCTCGTGTAAATGCCTAATGTTCTTTAATTTAATTACATTTGTTTCATTCTACAAAGTTACCGCTGTTCACATGTTCCGCCATTTTACAACTCCACTACCCTGCTTTCGCGCAAAATTGTACGCTAAATCAGCAAGTTTAGAAACAGCCAGCTAGCCTTTACACGTTCCCAGTAGTATCATTGTGGCTGGGTGGAAATACAACTTTCTTAAGTGCACTCATTTTCGCGATACCAGAAATTATAATACGCTCACCCAGTATGCTGTTCGATCAGCACTTTGTGAATAAACTTAAAAAAATGGCATCCCTCAACTTTTTAACTAGAATACTGGAAGAATCACTTTCAGTAAAGCTCACATCAAATTATCTTATTAAAAGAGCATTGCCCAAGGTAAGTGGCTACTATGACAGCTGATTTTACGTGTTACAGCAGCAGAGCAACTATTATACTATTACATAATTTCACTTATACTTGTAACGGAAGGTTGCAAGTTGGTAGAAAGTAGAAAATAATTTCAGACTCCGTTTAAGTACTCACTCAACATCAAACTACCTGCATAAACATTATATATATGTATATAGGTATACACACTCACACGTAACACATATATAGCCGTAAATAAAGGTAGACTTTTGGTTGACATTTTCTTTTATAAAGTTATGAAATGTTACATATGTTTGCTGACATTCAAAGCTGTGGTCATGCATGCCACAATCGTTAATTTGCGTGAGAGGCAGATTCCTATATGCACTCCAGATAGTAACGATACTTTGGAATAAGATTGTAATTTCAAAACTGTTTCCATAGTAAACATAGTAGCTATCTTGTTTGAAGGAAAGTTAAAAGCTTTATTACAACTTCCTCTTAGTGATAAACTTCGGAAAAGACAAGTGCTGGATCAAAAACAAACTTTTGAATATGACGGCTGTTGAAAAAAAAGTTAGTGGAAGGAAGGTAGGTTCACGGTAAAATGAGCACTTTTGACGCCCTAGTTACTTTTTCCTTTCAGCCACATATAATCATTTAACCCCCTTTTTAAATAAATTTTGCCATGTAAGTAATAAACACTGTGTGCATATCCCACAGCACTCGGAAGTTAACGTTTAAAGCTAATGTACAATATATTTGTCGACTATTATTCCAAATGAGAGGGCATTCAAAAGTGCTCACTTTACCGTGAATAGCCTATAGAACTTTTTTAGAGGGATTGTTGAACAAAAATTCCATGATGACTGCTAGATGAGTTTGGAGCTGCAGGAAGCGATTTTCTTCGAACTTCGAGGAGATGTCGATGCACGGGGATCCGAGAGCTACCAACAGAGATGTACGACGGCGGAGTGCTTGATTTGGTGACCCGAGTACAACTGAAGTACTCGATGTACTTTGATTCCGAGAAGCAAAAATCTGGGATTCCTGCACCGCCTCAGCGAAGGATTAAGAAAGCCAGCATCAGAGTATATTTGCTTCTGCAATACAATTTTTTTTCCTGCAAGTTTAATTTTATGTCAGTATATGAAGACGCCCTGAATTTTGATTAAGAGGTAACCAGATATAGATCTCGAGAACTTGAAAGCGTCAAAGTTTTATTTTTTGTGGAATCTCGCTTTTAGGACTAAACAGTGGTTCCCGAGCTGTCTAAAGCTATGATAAGTAGAGCTTCTGAGGTACAGCTAGTAGGACTCGTTAGAATAACAATTTACACCATAACACTGAGTCAACCAGTTGAACACGTATCTTATCAGTTCTCGAGTTCATGATGTTGTATCTAGTGTTGACAGGGTCAATATTACTTAAGCTAAAATTTGACTGATCTGTTAGAGTACCATGAATTATCTGACAGCAGGGTTTTGTGTTATTCTTTAACTTCAAGTAAAGTGATCGTATGTTTATTTACGTTTCCTACTCTTTATTAACATAATGTAGGTGTATCAGCTGTTCGTTAAGAGAGCCATGTGTGATTGATTTATTTAAATGTCTCCATTAAAATTACATTGTCTATGCTTATTCATGTTGCTTTTTCTGCATATTGTACATGCATCTTTAATGAGTTATTTAATCGTAGTGATATATGGTCGTAATTGTAGTGCCCAATGTATGTCTGGTTGTTTTCTGAAGGTTATAATTCCCCCGACACACTTATTTAAAATGGTTAACAATTCTATAATGTCACACATCACACACATATCTGATATATTTAATTTTGAGTATATTTAGATCCAATATATGTACAAAATGTTTGTACACTTCGCAGATACCAAAACTTTAAATAGAGTTCAGAAGGATGTGCTCAGCTCCTTAGCCAATTAGAAAGCACGATCTTAATAAAAAAAAGCGCAGTGGATTTGTCGTTGGACATGGTACTTCAAGCAAGAAAGCTATTCCGTAAACAAGGTCATCCACGGAGGTGCAGCTAGGCTGGATATATTTCCTCTTCAAGATAGTTAGACAAACTGGAAGCGTAATCTAGGATAGAGAAGCGAGGAACAAATTTTCAGAGACAAGCATTGACTTGTGACCTTAACAAACTCCCAGCTATGGTAAAGCCGGTTTACAGTAAAGTCAGCACTTTTGAAGTCAACTACTTGAAAGTCGTCGTCTATTACTACGTATATCCTATAGTAAATATTGGCATTGCAGTGTACCAGTAAAGCTTATAACGATCCCAGTAAAGCTTGTAACGAATTATAAACAAACCGTTCCACGATCTGACGTATTGAGTGTAATATGTAACCTCATGTCTACTAAAGTTTAACACGTTTTGTTTTATACACACAAGAGCACAAAGTTGCATATTACTTACACATTTAATATCCTAATAATTCCTTGGTTTCCTTTTCGATGACGCATGAATAACGTGGGGTTGTCAGTGACAATATTAATATCGCACATAGTGTAGGAATACACAGTTAGAAGGACCGTAGATAATAAACAAAAGCGGTGTTTATAAAAAAACGCGTCAATAACAGTAAGCAGCGTGTAGAAACTATTAATTTCTCTCTGCCTGTTTTATTTCCCCCAGTAAGAGAATAAAAACGTTGGATAATATACACGTCAACAATAGTTAGTCATAATGACCCACAATGCCATTCATGATCCTGTACAGTGAGTCGTGTAGAAATATCCGCATACTCGCGCGCGACCAATCGCTGTCCCGCTGGCTATGTCGGAAGAATAGACAGCTCCTGGCCGCATCCTGTGCATATTGGTAGTCACATCAACATGCCTAGATGATCCTGCACACTGTTTAACCGGACACGCATCATCACACTAATCCAGGAAGGCCTAATGCAGACAGCTGTTGCAAACCATCTTGGAGTCAACCAAAGTGACGTGTCTCTAGTATGGAGAAGGTGTCTACAGACACTCTCGGTGTCTGATCGTTCAAGGACAGGTCGTCCTCGCTCCACAACAGCAGCTCAAGACAGCTTTGTTACCCTAAGCGCCACAAAGCACCTGATGGCCAGCGCCACAGAGCTTCGTGCTGACTTGCGACGGGTTTCAGGGGTGTAGGCTATCAGGAATCGTTACCACGAGAGGGTCCTACACGCAAGGAGGCCCCTTCGTCCCATCACCCTCTTAAAAAAATACATACATAGTTTTCTGTACAACAAAGAAACACATTTCTTTGAGGCTGTTTTGTTTACAGCAATTTAAGGTAGCTTTAGTCCAAGGACAAGGTTACAGAAGCATAAGTTTGCTGTTAATAAAGGTTTGCTTTATAAGTTTTAGTTTTATGGCAATATTACTTTTTATTTATAACAAAGAAATAAACATTCCTTCAGCTGCTTATGGTCAAGAATATTAATTTGTACGAAAGCAGAAGGTTTAAAGGTTTTCTGTCGTACATTGCAGTTTCCAGTATCTAACTGTTCTCCCAACGCAAACGTTCATAAACCAAAAAGTATATATTGCTGTTACTAAACTCCAGCTGAACAAATGTATAGTCCTCCTGCAGACGTTTAATGTCATTCTGGAGTTAGGTGATTCTCCACACCATTAATCTCAATTATTCCAAAGAGGTGGCATTGTATTCTGGTCCATGTTACTACCTCACATGACATGTCTATCAAAAGTAATCCGAATGCAGAAAGACAAAGTAGTCGAGTGGTGCAGGGCATTAGGTTAAGAAAACATGTTGTGTGGGTTCGAATCTTGGAGCCGCCCTAACATTTGTGTAAGTATTATTTTGAAATATTTGGCACTTCTCATTTATTTACAAATTATGTTTGTTTGTCACAGCAAAAGTTGTCTTCACAGTGTAACTGAAATTACCACAAATGCGTCCGGTGAACTACTATAACGACACTGCAAGGTTATCAAGAGGCATTCCTGTATAAATCAAACAAAAACTATTTTTGTGGCAAGGATACTTTGTAATGGTTCATATTTAAACAAATGTTTCTTTGTGACAAGAAACTTTGTACAGCAGCGAAGCAAGTGTTTTTGCAGTGAGTAGTTGGTCCACTAAGTTAATTCATACAGCGTATTATGTCAAAAAATTAATTTTGATTGCAACTAAATGTATTAATAAAGATAAGTTAGCAACGCTCTCTTGCAGAAATTCTAAAAATGTCAGTGTTTATCTCGATTGTATAACTATATTTGAGCACTACAATGGTGAATAAATCGCATATTCTGTAATAAACATGACATGCAAATATTTTAAATATGTGTTTATATATTTAAAATATTGTTACTAACAATGCGTGCAGTAAAACTGCATAATAACCACAAATGGCTTATGTGATTATAATCATATATTGATCATTACCGCACTTTACATTTCCCCTTGTCATAGACGACTTTTGGCGGGACGTATTTATTGAAGCGACACGAGCTTAGGTGCGGGCGAACATAATATGGTTGTATGGGAGGAGGATTATGGTGTAAGGGAGAGAGGGAGTGATGGAAGGAGAGAGGGAGTGATAAAGGGAGAGTGGGTGGGAGAGAGGGAGAGATTATGTGAGTAAGGGAGGGAGGTGCGCAAAGTGGTTGCGATTGCCGCCGGCCCATTCTCTCATCACTCAGCCACTGACCCGTCTGTGACGGCCTGTAAGCGCACGAGCGAGACGCAACTACATTGCACAACGTACATCGAGCACACAGGCAGAGGCATACTTCGCCATACAATATATACACACAGTTTTATAAATACAGACGATGCGACTTTATTAATATATAGCGCCGTGATGGTCGTTAGTGGCAACGTATTGATATACATTTTTACTATCTGTTCAAGGATTAAAAAGTAATGAGGACGGGTATGCATCCAGACCGACATTCGTATGAGCTAACTAACCCGCCTTTCCTACGGCAAGATGTAGATGTAGCTAATTACCTTTGGATTCGTCAACAGCGTCTACCCTCCTGGTCTAACACCAAACTAACTTCTCCTTAAGGTCGGGGTTCATTAATGTTGCTCCTACACCTTCAGCCACCAAAAACTATGCAGTAACATAATTCGCTAAGTGATGGGTTTGAAAAACTAGGGGCCACAATCTCCACTGGACATGCTTGAGGAAATCAGTTTCCATTACGCACGTATCACTAATTCCATTAATTTATCTTTTCGCATTAAAAAGAATACAATTTCTCATCAAGGACTGTTTTACTATGACTGCAAGACCTAGGGAATATCGTTAAAATGGTGCCTACTACAGGGTAAACTGACCAAGCAACTGGTCGTCCTAACACCTGTCAGTATGGCCACTATTGTGTTGTACGCAGGTGTCTTTTGATAACTGAAATTAGCGGCGGCGTGGTGTAGTCCCTGCACGCAAAGCCGAGAGCAGGAAACTATTGTAATGCCAGGTTATAATTAAGGTGACGGTACTCTGTTATGAACGTGTGACTATGATATTTGGCAGATATGCTAATAAGGGAAAGTGGAAGCAATTTTTGCTAGAAAGAAAATTAGTTACATCTTCCGCCACCAGGCGAAAATGTGGTGCTGTGGATGCAATAAACGCAAGGGAATTCGACAAAATATATGGTACGTAGGCAGAGAAGGTAGGCCCATGTTAAAACGCGTGAGAAGATGTAATGGTAATAACTTCATTTCTGCATCATCTGGTTGTTGTAACAAAATGTTTTCAATATGTGCACCGGAGACATCGACGATGTGCTGGATCCGAAAAAAACGGCGTGACCAATGGTTGCTCGTAGTAGTTCTGCTGGAATAAGAGTGACATGTCTCCGTATACTGGCCTTCAGTTGATGCATAGATCGGACTAGTCCCTGGTAGACGCGATCTTTCAGGTATCCCCACAGTCTGGTCACATGGATTGAGTTCAAGGGACTGTGCAGGCCATGGAATTGGAAATATTTTGGAGATAATGCGTTCATATGTGAAGGTTGCACGAAGTAGACATGGCACTTGGCAACCGATATGCAGTGTTGCCCCATTTTGCATAAGCACAGTGGTTTTAACACAGTTGAGTTCTTGTATTCGTAATTTGTAGACATAACGGTACACTTCCGAGGTCCTTGGCGTGTACCTCTCAAAGAAATACTGACCAAGGATAAAGGTGCTTGTGAATGCACACCAAAGTCACGTACGCACAGTGTATAGATTGTTAATGCACAACATGCGGATCAACTTAACCCTATATGCGACAGATCTGCGTAGTCCCTGCATCTTCGAGCGTAAAATATAACTCGCCACATGTCATCCACTTTCGACTGTGCCAAAAACTCAAGTGAAATGTCAAGGAGTTTCTGCTAATCATGAGGTTTCGTTTGGTGCCACTCTTAACCTTGTAGTGAGAAGTGGGTCGTAGAACCTTTCGAACTGTTGACCATGAGATATAAAATTCAAGTGACACCATTCGAGCTCTGATTGCAGAATGTGGGGCATTTGTGGCGTGGTCAGCTACAGCCACAGTAACATAGTCAACAACGTCCATCGGGATGGGCCGCCTTCCTCTCGCTGGTGCCACACCCAAATAACGGGTGGCCTCGAATTTCTTTATTATCTTCGTTAACCCATTTGTTGAGATGGGTTGTCTTCGCAGTCTGTTCAGACGGCGATATTCCCTCAACATGGCACCGCTATTGCTGCTGTTCTGATTAACTAACTTAACAAAGAGTGCATGGTCTCTTCGGAAGAGCTATACTGTGTTCCTCGCACTACTGATATGGTAATGTCGTTTTGTGTCAAATGTATCGCATGTCTATCCGCTACCGCTTTTACAGGGCCACATTCTCGCCTGGTGGTGGAAATTAGAACTAATATATATTATAACGTATATTGCTTTCCCGTTACCTTATTAGCATATCCCCCAAATACCATTGCCGTACGCTCATTAAGGTCCACACTTGACCATAGTGAGTACCGTCAGCTTAATTAGGGTAAATGTGTAGAGGCGCCCCAGCCTTTCTAATTCACAGAGTTCCGACCAGGCGGGAGGTCTGTATAGCTGTGTGTGTACTTACCAGTCGTAGCTAAACGAACCACGCAAAGTTACGTACCAGTTTTGTGTTCGTTAGTTAATTTCTCTTCAAAAATGTCAGAAAATAGGTTACATGTATTGTACTACATAGCGTGTATGCTGGACGTACGTCGCGTACACAATAAATGCAAATCCAGCATTTTGTAAACGTGACGTGAAACTAAGTTTCTTGCAGTGAGCGTAACCTCTGTCACAGCCATATTGCTCTAGACACTTGTTTTCAATTCCCGTGGGGCATCTCTCCCACAAGAGAGGGTAGATGCCGCAGTACACTATGGGGGAGACGCCCCGAATATATGTCTACGCTCAGCTATTATGCCATTTATTCTAATAGAAGATTATCAAGACGATTGTGTTGCTATCAAGTAACTTTAAATTGCGGAAGGTTATTAGAAAGTAAAAACGAAATTTAATAAAAACTCCTAAGATAAAATTAGGATGGGTAACTATTTCAGTGTTGTATTCATTAGTACGAGAATAATAATTTCAACACATACACATGTATGTCACGACATATTAATTAACAAACGTGTTGCAAATCTGATCCTGTACATAGTAATTATTCCGCGTACGACCTACAAATTATCGCTTGCGAACGCAGGGCGATTTGGTGTAATTGGTAAGAGCGGCATTTAGTACGATTTCTACTTTAAAATAACTCGCACGATTTCAAGAACATTTGAGTAGTGGTTACGAGTATGTACTATCACCCCAAGGGTTGCGGGTTTGAATCTCACTTTCAGCAAGTTCCTTTCGTAAATATTGTTAAAATTTGTCTCCAAGACAATAAGCCATACCAGCTTCGTTAATGGATGGAGGTCTTAATTGTATAAAAGAGGTAATAATAATGTTGGTCTTATTTACAATAAATACAAACAAAACTCTCTCTACCCAACATCTCTCAATAAATTTGTATCTCTGAATATTTAAAATTTATAAACTCGATCAGTACAATTTGCCGTCACCTAAAATAAATTACTAAAATCAGTCATAATAGACCGTGTATCAGAACCTAATAAATTACTTTATAAATTATATGCTAATAATTGACAGATCGTTTATAATATAGTCCGTATCACACGTTCATACTGTCATGTTTAGTACAAGATCTCACCAGTCCGCAATGTTATAGTTCTCCGACCGCCTTCATGCACAGTAGCCTTCACTCGTCGGGTTTCACGCCATCTCGTCCGTTCACACCACAAACACCTCGTCCGCCGTCGTCTCGCATTCTCCCGCCCTCTTCACCAATGTCCCTCGCTGCACTCGACTTCGCCGGGGTTACAGCACACAGCAAAAGTCTTCTATCGACATACTGCCGACCGTCCAGCTGCGGCTGCAATTTATAGTGTCGTCGGTGATCGCTGTAGGTCAAACTTTACGCTCACAAGACACGAGTTTCATACGCGGTCCGTCTCTGGGGAAGGGTCCCTCGACCCTCCCATTCCCCAGGCAGACCCGCTCGCGGTCCCGTCACCTGGTAGCCAGGAATGATTAACAGCTGACCTGGCTGGGTCATGGTTCCTCCTCTCCCCTGCAAGAGAAGTTAGTGACTTGGGAGGATGCGTAAGATTATTCTGGGAACTGGGACCCTCTGTGCAACTCTTCATTTAGACACATTTCTGGGCAGAACTTACTTCCAATGGAGAAAAAGTTACGGAAACCAAGAAAACTGCAAAAAGCAAGACGGGTAAGTCGTTAAATAAAAGGAAAGTTCAAGAAGAAAAAGAATAATTTGAAGTTTTTTGCATTCAGGATGAGTGGCTCAGATTATTTGAATAAGTGTGTTTCATTAAAAAAGGAATTGCACAAAATTTGCACCATATTCAACTCCCAGGGTAACATGTCCGGCTGTGAAGCAAAACGCCAAAAGAATTAAGATGCAGTACAATAGAAAAATTTAAAACTTTTTTTTGGGCTTATAGCTAACCACTTGATTGATTAGTGGTTTCAACGAAACTATTTTGCTATCATATAGTGTATTTTTTTGTAAATCTTCATGTGTTGGGCATCTCTCCCATATAGGGCATGGCATATCCCAATAGTATGGTTAGATGACCAAAAAATATATGTCTATATTTATATTACTATTATGTTTTTAACAAATGTACTAAATACTGAATATTTTCCTTTTAATATTTAACGTATGTTAAAGGTACTTAAAATTGAACAGTCCTGTTAAATTATTGTGTTTTCCTGTAACGAGTTTTTTTTTCCTTAGGTAGGGCATCTCTCCCTCATTTACCCTATAACCACCTGGTAAATACACGTATGATGTATTCAGTTTTTTTATTTATTTATCTAATTTATATTTACAAGAGAGGTTATTTAAATTGTGGGGTTATTCCAAATGAGATTTCTAGATACTTTTTTACATTTTGTCTCGTCAAGATTGAGATATAGACATTGTATGATGGTGTTCCTATAGATGTTCTCGAAGTCGACGCTTGCAGTTCCATCTTATAACTATTGCTAGTGGTAACAGTAGTTGTATCAGCACTTGCGACTCCGTCTTCAACTTCGCCATTAAAGGTTCCATTCGTAGCACTATTGAGAATACCATCAAATGCAACATTGCCATCTGGGGGGCCAAAACCTCGACATTATATTTGCAACTGGTGTGCATCGTTTACATTCAGCAATGGCACTAGTAGACACAAAATGTATAGCTGTGTGAAGATCGTACTGCGAGTGCAAGAAACGCGAAAACTTGCAGGGAGCGCTAAAGGCGGTTACACCGTTATTAGGGATGCTGACACACCGTAAAAAGGGTGAAATTGTTTAGAGATGTGAGATTGATCACATTGAAATGTCAGCTATGGTATCTGACCTTAACATGTATTAAAAACTACCATGTTATCAATCTCACCCATGCTGATCATTTTCACTACACCTATGTACCTCTCCTTAACATGCGATCATGCGATCAGTCTTACCCCAGCTGATCAATTCCCCCCCCCCCCCCTCCTTTTACAACTCCTATTTTTCAGCACATTTATTATGAGTAAAAATTACTTGAAAGAAAAATGCACCATACTTTACAGCAGCAATACATTTGGATTACTGTTACATGCAGTTTAATAATTTGATTACTCTATGTTGACAGTGTTCGGGTCCAAGAAGGGAGGGGTTACAATTACCAAATACCTCGCACTCTGTATTTGAGATTCAAACACCATGCAAGTCACAAAGTAATGTCTCGACGAGCTCTGTAACAGAGGTCGCCACCTGCTAATTGCCCACAACCATATGTCATAAGTATTCGAGTCATGTTTAGCGGAAAGGTAAGCATTTAAACGAAAGCAGCCTGCAAAGGGAAGGGGAATTTTCTTCTCAATTCGTCAAATGGAGGCTATTTTATACTCTATAAATGAGCTGATAATTAGATTTGTGTACTCTAAGTAATTTCGTTACGTGCGGCCACCATGCGCCCTCTACCTTGCCTTTTTCTCCTCGGCTTCTTATAAAATATACTTATTTAAATCGTTAAAAAATAAACAAAGAATTATTATCTTTTAATTAAAATTTAAGTGTACTGTCATCCTGCGTGCTTAATAAAGCACAGTTTGGAAGAAACGTTTGTCAGGTAGGACAGTTATAATAATTTATATGTCGATGAAATCTATGTGCATAAAGACGGTCAATAATTACATTTATATTATTACTAGGAGTTTTTATTTAGCAAAATGTGCTTTCTGTAACATCGAGTTGAAATAAGATTAAATTTTAATTAAAAACAATATCGTATTATTAATATTTACAAAGATGCAAACCAGTAAATTTTGCAACACTGGTAAGTGAAGAGTGGCTGGCGGCGCCTCTGTCTTCGCCCCTTAGGCGAGTGTTGATATTACTAATAACCGGAGCAGATCATGTGCGAAGGCACATATAAGGTGTCCGCAGAAGGCTGACTTGTGACCTGATAAACCTATCAGGGCTCGTGCCACTTCCCGTCCTTGAGGAGTGAGTGTTATCGTTTCAAGAATGTTCTGGCTGGGGCTCTCGCCTTCTTCGGCGTGACTCGGAGAGAGAGGACCCAGCTGTATTAGACCGCCTGAACTATATACGTGGCAGCACCCCCTTCCCCCTTTTCTGATCCTACCACGCCGGGTCAACAATACAAAGTCTGGAGACTTGTATGGCTCTAGGCGCCAAATGTACGAGGACAGGGAAACCATGCGTGACAAGTGAAGAGATTTGCACGCATCGTTACATCGGGGTCTTGAGAGCCGATGAGGGTGAAGTGAGTATAGAGCTGTGCCGGAGTGCGAGGGTGGGGGAAATGGGAGATCTCTGAGAAAGCCTGCGGCATCGTCTGGCTATATATATATATATATATATATATATATATATAGAGAGAGAGAGAGAGAAAGATAGAGAGAGAGAGTGTGTGTGTTGGAATGGATGTGTGAGTGACGCACATTAGGAAAGGGTAATAATTACTTTGAAAATGTGTAATTAATAACTGTGAATTAAGTGAAGGTGGCCAATATAAAGGCGGTAATAAGAACTTTAATTAGAATTGAGATTGATTTGAAATATTGCGCTCACTGATAAAGTGAGCTTCACGATAAAGTGAGCACTTTAGAAATCAACCTTAAAAAAATCCTACTGCCCCTGCATACATATATTTTAATTGGCCCACTGAGTAACGTTCACGCAGTAAAGTTGGTAACGATGGATGGAAAGTAGTTCCATATGTCAACGTCGAATAAAAAGCGTTAGGTAACCAGTTGTTATAACTCAAATTTATTTCTTTCATTTTCTGATTTTTTTAATGCATCGTAGTGTAAAATTGAGCAGATTTTGAAAGAATTCACTTTCTTAATAATTTCACAGTGTCACATAACCAACGTATGAATAAAGTGATCAGGCCAATAGCAATGTTAATTTTACATAAGGCGGAGGAATACACAAAGTGTATACAAATTGTCCTTAAGTATGACTTTCAGAAATGCTCATTTCACCGTGAACAGCTTATAGTAGTAAGTTATATGTACAGAGTTGTTCACATGACTTATCACCCGTACATAACCAGTAACAACGCAGAATGGTCTACATGTATATCACTCGTACATAAGCAGTAACAACGCAATATAATCCAATACATCATAAGGTATTCCATTAATCAGACAGACTTGGCGGATTCGCTGTTACCAGAGAGACGTCCATACATTCGGAAAGTCAGTATGAACACCATAATTTCCGTCACACAGAATTATGCGGTGCAATGACCTGTGTGCTGCTGTACGAAGCATACAGCTGTCGATTGTTGTTAAGGCAACCTTAACAGCTTGCATCAATTGTTTGGTATCGCTGCTGCAATACTCGCTTCTTGAAAACACCCCACAAAGCATTATCACGCAACGAGAGATCGAGGCTTCTGTGAGGCAAATCCGGAGGACAGTGATGGCATAGTGGGGCGGGGAGCCATCCTGTTGAAACCAGCAACCTGCTAGCACATTCAATCTCTGGAGCAATGAAACAAACCACTCCCGTAACACGAGTGTTGATTGACAGGGTCGTCAAAGAAGGAGGGACCTATCAAGTGCTTAGCGTACATAGCGGGCCAGGCCATCAGGTGTGAAAAGGGGGGGGGGGTGGGTTTATGCTCGAGCTCCTGGTAATAATGGGGACTGTCCTTGATCCAGAAATAATTACTCCTAGTACGTGCACTGCAGTAAATTACACATTCATCGGATACAAACAGTTAACCACGCTGCCGGAGTGTCGGAACCACCTCAAGCAGTCTGGCACATGCTGAATGTCGTTTGTTCACGCCACTATCGCTTAGCTCATAGACAGCGGTTGCCCCATCGCATTTCAATACAAGATTATTTTTTACGTGTCTTTCCATTGTGATTTTTGGGATTGCAAGATTGGATGTTCGTTTCGGCAGTGAATTGTCATCGGAGCACAGATACCGCCACCGCCGCACATGTGTCATGTCGCGAGGTTGGTCCTCCTGTCTTCTGTTTGTCTTTCATTGCTCCCATCAGAAACAGCTTGTGTTGCCAAGGCGTATTGTACTTTTAGGAAGGTCTTCTTAGTGGAATCGTCGCATGAACTCTCGTCGCACATCCCTTATGCTCTTTCCAATATGTGGACGTTCATCTGCCCAAACACTACCAACAAGCCGCTCTTCAACACTGTAGGAGCTAGTGTCGGCCATCTGGCATAGATAATGAAATGTCATACACAACCTCAAGACAAATTAAGGGGGTGACAAAACAGTTGGACCATCTTATAGTTTAGTGTAGTAAATAATAGCAGTGAGAATTTTTACGACATTATGTATAAAATTAAAATGTTTTCTTCAATTGTATTATTTTTGACTTCGATAAATGCAATTTTTTAATAATGTACTTAAACTTAATAATAATATTTGATCTCTATAATATACATTTAACTGCTGCGGATCTTAACCCAATAGTGGTGAAAGTGGAGGGGATTTTCACAATGGCAGTAGTAGAGTAGCAGGCTTGCTCACGGGCAATCGCTGTACTCGAAAGTACAACATGCACAACTCATTAAAAGTATTAAACTCACGACCATAATTCTCAGAAATACCAGGTGTATTCTGGGTATGAACGACGAACGCGGTACCTTGTGTAAGAGTAAAACGTTTGTATAGAATTTACTCATTTAAAACTTTGTAACGCCTGCCTTTTTGGAGGTACTTATATATACCTAACATCATTTATTTATTTATGTGTAAAGTACAACCATAGTTTTTAAGCTAGTTAGCAGTGTATTTGTTTCGTGATGTATGTAATTATTTATTTTGCATTTTTATTTCAGTAATATTATTGATTTATTTCATATTTGTACATAATAATGTTCATCTGTTTTATGTAACAAATTATAAGCGTGTCAGATTTTGTGATATTTATTGCTATGACTTACGTGGCCGCAAGTGAGGTTAATTTTGATATTTGTTTGCCATTACAACACAGAGGCGTGATCGTCCAAGCTGGGATTGCCATGCCATGATTGGTCGAGGCCGCTGTACGCCTTGGAGCGATCTCCATATTGTATTGGTTCTGTCATTAGGAGGAATCCGGCAAGTCGTCGCAAACACGATAGGAATTTTATTATATTTAGGGTTTAAGTCGAGTTTCGTATCAAAGAAAGTAGACAACCAAGAGCAGAAGACGGTATCTCGGGTTATACCTATGTAATAATTTATTCTGCTTGCGCTACCTACGCAATTATTTAGTACGCTCGCTAACCGCGAGTCACGTGTGGTACAAATCATATAGACTTTAATTTTACCTGTACCAAGGCTCGCTGGCTCGAACTGAGGGAAGACTATGGACTCGATCCCAGGACCATATATTGTGCAGATGAGGATCTGCTGCTACGCTACGTTTATTAGAGTTAGACAATTTCGGGTCTACTTTTGGAAATAATTTGCAAATGGCAGAAAGCACTTCTTCCTACTGAAAGTGAAGCCAACCAGTCCGCCATGTTTACAAGCCAACATTTTAGTTTAATTTGTACACGCACAAACCCCGTATAATTTCAAGTTTACTCTTGCTTCCACGTTTTGGTGCGAGCTTTTTCCAGTACCAATTGAATTATTTATTTTGAATGACAATTTAGCAAGAATCACTTAGTTTATGGTGCGGCAAATACTGTTTTGGGCAATTTCAGCTGCGGCTACGTATCTTTCGCAAGTTAAGCTCTAGCTTGATCATTTATTTAATAGTAGTAACTTACTTCAGTGATAAGACACGCTAGAATAATCTGATTTGCATATTGTTTTTGAGTATTCGTCTTCGAAGAAATAATTCAATGTTATTAAATATCATGTGTGAATATAAGAATGAGTCTTCTATACATTTTCAATTCTATTGAAATGTGCCTAGTATTCCCACACAAGGTAAATAAATTCATAATTGGCGATTTTCAAAGAGCGTTTTTTTTTCTCGTAACAAAATATATATTTAAGTCAGCCATAATAATTTAGCGAAGCTGAAAGGTAATTTATTGTTACTCATCCATTAATTGAGTATGGTATCCTCTTCTAGGGTAAGCCAGTTAAAGGGGAGCAACGTTGGAGATACAACACTATGCGCTGAGTTCCTGTTCCCTTGTACCTACGTCAAGGAAGTGTAAGTTTTTCGCAATTCAAAATCATACAGGTGCAAATACCTACTAATAGACAAACGTTTTCCAACTACACTATATCTGCATTCTTACAGATCACACCACACCATTTACATAATTTAAATAATGGTACTTACATAGGCACCCAATTCTGTTTCCATATTACAGAGAAATTTGACTCCCATACGTTTAGCACTCCGGGTACATTACCTTAAATCCGGGTACACTACATAAATGAATTTGGCAAGCTTACGTGGGGCATTGCAGACAGCACTATTACTAGTACTGCTGCAAAGAATAATTGCGAAAGGCACACATTACAACGAAAAACAATTACGAATAATTCATTGTTGTAAATAATTAAGCACATTGCCCTCCTGCAGCCTTCAAAAGCACAGTATTCAAGTAAACGTACATCAAGCATGGCACTTATAGCAATTATTGCGGGTTTATACAAGATACTTTTAATAATACCATTGAAAATATTATTCCTAGTAATTATTTCGATGTACTTTAATTTTAGCTATAAAAATCACTATATTCACAGTTGAAATAGATGTGTATAAAATCTGTTACAAGCTGTTCGCGGTAAAGTTAGCACTTTTGAAAGCCGTCTCATTTTGGAATAGTATGACTACTATTCCACTATATATAATAGTATGACTACTATTAATATAATTAAATTTAGGCTCAGACTTTAACTTCAAAGTGCGAAGAAATATACACATTATGTTTATTACCCACATATCAATACTTATTTTAAAAGGAGGTTAGAGGATAAACTAAGGCTGAAAAAAAAAACTAGGACCTCAAAAGGGCCCACTTTACCGTGAACAGCATATAATAATAAATTTAGAAGATATTATCACGAATGGGGTTTTGTCATTGCAAAACGTGCTTCTTTCGTATCCAGGGGAAATACTTTTAAATTTTAATTATAAAAAGTCTCAAATTAATATTTATAAATTTTAATTCTGAAAATTCGACCAAAATATTTGACAGGACTACAAATATTCACATTCATCTTTATCTGCGATGCAATTATCATCTTTCTGAGATTATTTATAGTTCGTGTACTCAATAATTTTTAAATAGCTGTGCATGTGCTCCATTGCAAACTACATTATTTCTACGTTAGGGACTTGCATAGGCAGTTTCCTGTGACGGTAAAGTAGAGCCACGTGGTGGATGTCAACCTCAGCTCAGTCTGCTGGACTCCAACCCACGGCTCTCGCTTGCGATTACGGTGTACAGTCGCGTAAAAGGACACACGCTATCCGCATGTGGCCTTAGATATTTTACTTTACTTTAACACATCGCTTATTGTCGCATGTCTGTCTGCGGCTAGCACGTGCTGTTCGCGGCCTGTCTAGTTACTATTCGTGAGATGGCGGTGTGAATATTAAGGGTCCTATGTACCGAAACATTTACTGTGAAATCATTGTTTGCGCGTAAACGCGTATCTCGGTAAATAAAAGTTCTGAAAATACGAAGTTTTGCCAGAAATGACAAAAAAAAAACTATTGTCCATGTGTCTATGATTTTATTTTTATCATATTAAGGGTATAGAAGCGTAAAATAAATAAAATCGTAAAATCAGTTAAATATAGATTTTTTAAAGCTTTCCTATGCTGTTTATTTAAGCAGTAAGAGAAAAGTACGATCATGCGCAGATAGTTTGATCGGTGGACTTTCATCGCGTGTAATAAACTTACACTCTCACAGTTATAATAAACACAATAATGCGTCACGACGGAAACACTTCACGCCTTGTACGTAGGAGCGATGATGCATTAGGCGTGCGTGTTACTGTCGCCCGTATCACTCCCTGGCGTTTTGATCTTGGACGCGCAGCTACATAGTCCCCTTACGGTGCCTGCATCACTCGGACTATGTTCCGTGTTTGAGACTGAAAGGAGTGGCGGCAGCGATAAGGGCGATACTCGCACACGCATCAAGTGCGACATCAACTCTGCTCATAAGTCTATGAAATAGCGTGAAGTGTTCTTGTTGTGCTACGCGTGATTGCATGACTTTAATCGGTGACCCTATAATTTTATTTACCGAATATCTGTTAACAAGGTCGCAAGCAGATCCGTCCAGTACTTTTTTACGTATCTGACGCGAATATTTTAGGATACAGTGCTTTGAGAAAGCAGTTTCCAGCTATGCTGGAGTGCTGAGAAATTACGTTGCTAATATATTTGGTTTCTTGAAAGTAACCAACATGTATTATCTGCATTATGGCTTCTTTTTGAAGATGAGCACATTGGGAACCCTTTCCGTAGTTTGGTGAGACAATATGGGTTTCAAACACTTTGTATTGAAGTACAAGCTCTCAGTAGGTAGGTGGGCCGCTTAATTTAATTTCCAGTCATGTTCCCATTAGGTTGCTTCTAATTATTATACTATCTTGTTAATTCATGAATGCATTCAATATGTTTGGCATAACTGCTGGTTGATATAACGATTACCCTATTATACAATAAAAAAATAACTTATTTACTGTGATCGAGTTATCAGTTTACGAAACACGACAGTGTATCACAATCACAACTATTCGCTGGGCGTTTTCCGTCCTCTTACAAACGTTTCGCATTATACAACTTTTAGTGCAATATGTTCTCTATTCTGCACGCTGGAACTAGGGATAAGTAAATACTTGAAATGTTTTACTAATATCTTAACACAACCATATCCCGTGCTTGAGTTCAGTTCTACTAATAAGTTCCATGTTTAATAAATACTCCCACGAACAAGACGATAGTAAACAAATCTCCCAGTTATAACCCCCGCCAATACAAGCGAAAGGGTTTGCTCTTTGTCGATCGAAATTTCATGAAATAGAAATGTAATGCCACTTCATCAACACAACTTAGTCGTAGTTCACAAACGCATTCCGGGATATACTTACTGTTATTTCAGTTTTTTTTAATGTACACTGTCATTCATTGCAAACTTATTACAAAATCAGACGATTAAATTAACTGCACTCGATATTTTTTTCTTAAAGTTAATACAGCTTTACCGTTTACTGACTGTAATGAACTTAAAAGTAATGCCAGTTGTGCTATATAGCCTATGTTAATAAGTGTTTAATACAGAGCATTAAGTCGGCCCGAAATAACGAACATTTCCAGATAAAATGAAAGGTGCCGACCGTACATCTGCATGCTATTCTTTATTCGAGTCCCTTTAATTAAAATGAATAATTATTCACTTAATAATACCGTAAATTAAACACTAAAAACACACATAAAATTCAATTTTTATAAAATATGAACGTTTTGAGCTAGTTTTCGGGCAATAAAGTTTGGCTGATAAAATATATTTTAATTTATACAATTACATTGATATAAATAAATTATTTGCGTTACAATAAGATTAAATCTATGTTAGATATTTAATAACAGATGGGGATTATTTAGTTCCAGAAAACTGGGCAATATATATAAATGATAACGGATTTGTTCTCAAGCACGCAGTGTAAACATTGTCGTCTTTCCTGACGGCGTATAAAGCTGCAAACACAATAGCACGACGAGTGGACAGCCCGACACGAAGTCAAAGTACGAAGATATTTCGAACCATATATTTTTCAGTGTTCACAATACCCCAACAATATATGACAAACAATTATATTGTTTACTTGGCTATTTGAAAATCCTGAAACGGCAAGTCACCCTATTTAATATCCAATATCTGCGGCCTTAAACGCACGATAAAGTGAATGATAATTTCTTTGAACAATATCTTCATATATACAGCAAAAATAGTTGTTAAAAAAACAAACCGAAACTTTTTAACGTTATTTTGGCGCAATTTCGTTTTGTTTATAGTTGCAGTGGAGAAATATACAAGAAATATTGTTTTGTAGGATTGTATATCCTTTCTTCGTTCTCTCCGACCGAACGTACGGTAGAAATAGAATCTACTTTTGTTGTGTCGGGGCTGCAAAATTTGATGAGCTGACCTTGCGTCCAAGTGGCTGTTACACATAATGGTGTTATTAGATGGCCAGCGCCTTCGCAAGTTTCTGGCAGCAGTTTCCTTACCTGCACGCAGGTTGATAGGTAGCAACTCGCGGTGTCCGCAGGTGTTGTGTGTATTGTGTTGGCACTTGCCGCGCGGCTGCGATATACTACTCCCGTACCGGACACTGTCACAGCAGTAACTGAAGTACACCAGCTGGCGCAGGGAGCGACCGGTCTCTACTAGTGCGCCAGCCGCGCCGCCAGTCCGCGCCACAGTCGTCCTCCTCTCCCCTCCTCGTACGAGCGCCTGACGTCATTCATTCACCCTGCGCCCGCCCACGCCGGCCCGTGTTTGGGAATGCCCCCTGCGGCGTCTCTCAGGCCCGCCTCTCACGCACATTTTCGTCTTCAAATATATTTGACAATAACATTTGGAGACGAAATACCACCGTCTAACCAAATTTATCAAACAATTTTGAATGTGTTTGAAAATGTGTCAGTGTAGAATCTTTTAATCTGAATTTCTAATAAAGAATATTTTCAACGTGTAGTACTGTTGTTATGTTTACATACAATCAATTTCAGGAATAAATGTAACGAAAGTTGTGATTTATGTTCACTTCTCTACTAAATTAAAATTTCATTAACAAAGACGTTGCTGCACGATAAAATTTAATGCCTTTGAGTTTTCCGTGTCATGTGCAATGCTCATCTATATACGTTGTTCATGGTAAAGTGAGTACTTTTGAAACTCTAGTTACTTTTTTCCTTTCAGTTTTTTTTTTAAATATCTTAACAATCTTTTTATATAAATATTCCCATGTAAGTAATATAGACAGTGTGTAGATTCCACCGCACTCGGAAGTTAACGTCTACTGCTAAAATAAAATATGTTTATTGACTATTATTCCAAAATGAGAGGACTTTCAAAATTGCTCACTTTACCGTGAACAGCCTATAATAGCATTCATGCACAGACTGCTTCTCTCTCTCTCTCTCTCTCTCTGTCTGTCTCTCTCTCTCTCTCTCTCTCTATATATATATATATATATATATATATATATAACCTTTATAACCTTATTTAGTTTCCAGCAATTGTTCGTTATTTCAGAGTTTTGCGACGAAGGAAATTACTATTTTCTAGCGCATTGTTCTCATTGGCTTAACCCGTCAAACAACAAAGTCATTTTAGAACCGTTCCAATCTTCAAATATTTGCTGAAAACTGGAGCCATCTAACATTTCAGACAAATATGGCGGCGTTTGTGACAGTTAGATGACGTAACAACTGTGCAAATTCATTTGAGCAAACTTATTGGAAGCAGTTTGACGGGGAAACTTGACAGTGTGACAGGGTGTTTAGGCCTGATCCCACAGCTTCGTTCTCACGCGCCACCATCCGAGTATTATTTATTTCGTCAGAAAGCAATTGCATCTCTTCATCGACACTTGATGGGATCGGCCGCCCACCTCGGATCTGTTCCATTATCTGAACCATCATCACTGCATCGCTTCATCCAGATTTGTGCAAGGCGCTACCAAATACAATAGAAGATAGCACATGACAGCTCTATAGGATATGAAAAGCAAAGTGGCTGACTTATAGTGGCGGATTTGCGCAACCGCGTAATAGCGACAAATCACTCAGCTGTGTATTTCTCATGCATAGCAGCTGATGAATTGTTTAGCTGAAAAATTAATCCCATGTTGGGCTCCTTTGTTTCCTAATGTAAAACACTCAAGTATGTAGTATCAATTTGCATCAAATTCCTAAGTGTACGAATACGGCACATAAATATTACTATGATAGGCTGTAAAAATAGCAATTTCAATACGTAAGGAATATTTTTAAAATGAAGGCTATACAAATAATTTAGGTTTACTTAATATCGTGACAATTTCTCTCTCTAAATTCAATGGGCTAAACCAATTTCGTTAAGAGATGTAGGTCTTGATAAAATAAAAGATTTAATTATAAATTCATAATTTTATTTACAATTATTACAAACAAAAATTCTCTCGACTCGACATCTCACAGTAAATTAATATCACTTACTCTTTAAAACTAATTAATTCAATAAGACTAATACAGTTTATTACAAACTGAAAAATCCAATGAATTTAGGTAGTTAAACACCAATTTCATTTGGCAGTGTATAAGATCCCATTCAATAACTTTATAAATTATGTGCCCATATTTGAAAGTTTCAATATTTACAATAAAATCCGTATTACATGTCCATTGAGACACCACCTCAGTTTAGTCCATGTCCCGCCAGTCCGCAATGTTCTAGAGTCCTCCGAGCATCCTCACGCACAGTAAGCTTCACTCGTCGGGTTTCACGCCCCCTCGTCCATTCACACCAATAACACTTCGTCTGCCACCGCTGTTTCGTAGTCCCCGTCCTCTTCACAAATGTCCCGGTGACCGCACTCAGTCTTGAGGCATCCACCAAGACTGCTGGCCGCTGGACCTCTGCGGTATGTATAGCGTCGTAGACCATCACCCATACATTTCGCTAAATACCCCGTTGCGCCGAGGCGCCCTAATTCCCAGATTATTGCTATTGCTGGAGACCAGTATTCGTGGCTCCAGATATCAGGATTTTTGACTCCAAGCCAGGATAGCATCACTCAAGACTTTAATATTTGACCTCAAAAATCCAAAAAATTCATAAAGTTCCAAAAAATCTAAAAAATTACCAAAAAATTATTGTTAAAAGTATAAAAGAAATGTTTTTAAAATTATTAAAAGATTTTATAAAAACTCTAGTCCATAGAAGCCGTTTTTCTCTAACAATTTCCCTTCCATTCCTAAATATGACCCTTTTTCCTAAAAATTTCCTTTTTTTTCCCCTTAAAATTCCAAAAAATTGTAAACAATTAATAACAGTGAACGAGCATAATTTGTTGCTGACTTCCACCGTCATGTTGGGTGCAGGTGACCTTGACCCCATGACCTTGAATGATATTTAAAACAAAAACTCGAGAGAACAACTTCATAAAAGTCAGGAAGTATTTTGCATTACTGACAACTGCCACCATATTGGGTGCGGGTACCATCGGCCTTGACCCTGTGACCATCTTGAAAATAAAACCTCGAGAATAAATGCATAAAAGACAGCGAGCATATTACGTCGCTGACTATCATCACTAATTTAATTCTGGCAAATTTGGAAAAGCGTAGAATAACATTCGGTCACCCCCCCCCCCCCAAATATTACAATATTCTTTAATATATATACTTTTCAATATATAGAACTTTGTTGTAGATAACAGACTTTTATGCATTTCGCTATTCACACTTGTGTTGACCTTGTGCGAAAATATCTTGGCACTAACTGCACCGACACGTAATGCAGAACAGGTTATGGTGGTAACTCTACTTTTGAGGACATGTACCGAAGTTACAAGAGACCTGCTTGCAGCAAACAAGGTACCGAGGTACTGGTGAGAAATGCACTTCGCCTTAACTGGTCTTTGAATGTCTAAATAAATGGTCGCTATGCTGAACTGCTTACCAAACCTCACACAAATATGATATACGATAGGGAATCTTGGCACAATTAAAACACTCGTGTCGTTGTATATTATGGTCTAATGTAAATGTATCACACAAGTGACACTGATAGCAACGTAGTGGTTCATGCAAAGACTCGAATGGATCTGTTGGAGATGGAGATGCTGGAGCTAAAGAAGCAGGTATCGTTGGCTGCACTGCGGGAAGTAGATGCTGTTAGTGATGTAGCCATCACTGCTGAATAAGTCTATGGTGAGAAACCATTGGCTGGCAATATCCGCTCCACTTTAATGTAACTAGCAATACATTACCTGATGTAGAAGCTAAGCGAGACAATGTATCTTTCACAGCAGCTGTTGTCAAACTAATCCTCTCATCTAATCGTGTTACTGCTTATCATATACGAGTATGCAAGTTGACTTTAAACCTGTCGTATGACACCATTAATACATTATTCGGACGCCGAGCAGAAAATTATCGAGTGGTCACGTAATTAAAGCTTAGAAATCGCATTAGGGCATTTAGAATATGTTTTGAGTGTATTTGAGTTTTCTCAGAGTGTTCCCATACTGCGAAGGTCTTATGATTTTTCTGCAAATTGAACATTTTCTAGAAATTTTGCTTTGAATAGATAGTAAGACAAGTTAAGATCCTATGGCATCATCCAAGGATTAAGTTAATACTTTTCACTATACAAAATTTGTTTGATATTTCCGCTCTGACAATTTGTCAGGTTTGTTGAGCAGTCTATGGGAGTGAATTTAAGCTCTAGTTCCTTGTAAGGGGAGGTGTGGTTCGAATCCCACATATGACGAATATTTTTCACACATATATTGATACAGCAGCGCTAATTCTCTAAGTTATAAGCATTCAACACTTAAGTAGGTTTTAACGTATTACTGTCACAAAGATAACACATTCTAGGAAATGCTGTGTAGATGCACGAGTTCTCTCTGGCTTAATCGCAGTTCCTCTGTCTATCTCTGAGTGAGTTCGAACGACGTGAGAGACAGCTCATCATTTTAAGACATACAAAAACAGTGTGTGTTTTGCCGCTATATATAATACAAAACACCTTTCTCTCGATGTGAGAGTTCAGTGGAAAATTATGGAGTTTTTTTTCTAACGGACAGAACATTTTATCAGCTATTCTGGCATATGGAATACCTAAATTACTTGCAGCACTCGACAAAGAAACTGAACTCGCATACCTACCTAACAAATTCCTTCTGATGTCTACACAAAATGAATTAAAATGAGCCTTCAGACCTTTAACTGTTTATCTGCAACAGGACGAAACGTTTCTTGGCTCTCCCCTTTATGCAGAGAGTTTTCAAGGATGTGTTACTTTAAATAAAGCTGGATTAAGCAATCGTAAAATACACGAAATTTTTCAAGAATGAATTTAAATACTTAAATTTTTGCCAAAGGGCACACTTGGTGTTTCATAGAGCACTCGGTGATTAGTTTTCGTCTCAAATCATTGCCTTGGTATGCATAATCTCATGATATATATTTCCTAATGCGGGACTTAACAGTGTTTCCGACAACTCTTTCCTTATACAAGGCTTTATTTTTCGTTTTGAATTCCCGTATTTCGTTAAATGGGGGCTGTTATGCACAGATGCATTCAAGCAATAAATGAAATTTTATTGATTGCATGATTGTGCAGAGAACTAAGAGCGATTTCCTTCCCAGTCGGGATAAAAAAAATGTGCAAATGTCCTTAAACAATCCGCTCTCATGTTAGGTGTCATAGGTCTCTGGACTGTGATGGAATTAAGTTTCGGCCTCCCAAACCATGTTTTCATTGGTCATCGCAGAACCTACTACGATTTGTTGGTCTTTGATAGATGACCGGTAAAGAGGGGGGGGGGGGGGGCGGTCGGAATGGCAGCTAGCGCGATGATGGAATTATATCTCGAGTTACTGCTGTCTGCTGTGAATGGTGATGAATCACGTTTTAGCAAATGAAGGATGTTCAGCTCTAGGTGCTCGCATGTCTCTTTCGTTTCGGGAAGAAGTGTGTATGATATTTCTCACAATTTCGTGAGCTGCAATCTGTAATTTCCGCATGGCCATTTCTTTCAGGTTTTCAAGCATTTTGGGTGAATTCAAATGTTGCATCACAGTAGCAGTACAAGTACCTAGGTATAGCATTTGCAAATGAGATCGATGGATGAAAGTACTATCCACTATAATTTAAGATTTAATGAATATGGTTAAATAATACACTGACAGAAAATCAATTAACAACCTAAATTGCGCTGACCAATTGAACAAGGTTACAACAGCTGAATGGAATGGCTCTTTGTTGTGTTTAATGATGAGAATATGTTTTGCCTCCATGCAAGTAATGGCCGTTTACATGTGCGACATCTACCTTGTGAGCATTATAAACCTCAACATATGGGCGCTACTTCTGGCATCATGGTTCGGGGCATAATAAGGTACACTTTCTTTCCATTCAACCTTGGTGTTTATGGGGTGTCTTTTAAACAAAGCTGCTACATCCAACACATCGTTTCACCTGTTATGCTCCCATTCATTCAACATGAAAATTATGAACTGTTCAAGATGGATAATGTGTGTCCACATACTTCTGCTACTACTTGACGCACCCTTTGTGGTGTTTGACAAGTACTCTGGCCAGCGCAGTTCTCAAACCTCTCTCCAATTAACATGTTTGAGACATGATGGACGGCATCTGACCCAGCCTTTACAGATTCCTACTAACTTACGCAATTAGGACATGTGCAAGGGAACACTATATCTGACGACGATATTCGTCCCATGTACGATTGTTTACGTATAAGTGTATATGACTGTGATTATGCCCGAGGGAGGTACATTGTATATCGATGCGGTGCTAAGCACGCACAATACTTGACTTATAATGTTTGTTTTGGTTTGTTTTGTTGATTGTGTAATGTTATCAAGCAACACTAGGTGATCAAATGTATTCGAACATCCCGAAAAAAGCATGTTTATCATAAGGGAAAAGACAGTAGTGCCATTTAACGCATGGAACAAATGGTCAGTGACCGCAATAGTTCGCACACAGCACCAGAGAGCATAATGAGACGGTCAGCAGAACTTATCTACATTCAACGTAGTCCGGTGGTCGGGTGCTACTTGTGTAAGAAGTATGTGCACGAGACTTTTACCCTCCTAAATATCCATAGGTTCACTGTTTGCGATGCTATAGTGAAGTAGAAACTTGAAGTGACATGCACAACACAAAAGCATGCAGGTTTTCCTACCATGTTGACCACCAAAGACCACCAAGTGTTGAAAAGTCTCGTATAGTGTAATCATCAATCATCCATCGCCACCATCGCACAGGAATTTCAACCTGCCTTAGGATCTATACTAAACACCATGACTGTTCAGTGTGAGATGCGGAAATTTATTTTCCATGGCTGCCCATAGCCACATGTCACACAGATAAATGCCAAACGCTGGCTCGCCTGTTGTAGGGAGTATCGGAACTGGTCAATGGACAGTGGAAAACCATCGTGTGAAGTGATAAATCATGGTGTACAATGTGATGATCCGATGGGAGAGTGTGAGAGTGGCGAATGCTTGGTGATTGATATCTATTAGCATGTATTTTGCTGACTTGCCGACTGTTAAAATCGAGGACTGTGGGGTTGCTCTGTGTTCATGTTTCTCATGGAGAAGTGGGCTTGGCTCCCTTGACGTTTCATATGGCTCTGTCAGGCACAAGTTGACGTTGACATTTTAACCTCATTCATGTTGCCTACCATCGGAAGACCAGTTCGGGAATAACAATTGTGTCTTTCAGTATGACGAAGGACCCATCCATACTACAAAGCGTATGAGGGAGTGATTTGACAACAACGTTCCACTAATGTATTGGCATCGCAGAATCCTGGTTTGAATCAAATAGAACATCTCCAGGATGTTTTGGAATGCCAAATTCATTCTAGACCAGACCGACCCACATCGATACCTTTTCTAAGGTTTGGCACTCCGCTAGGAATAGCTTGCTATTCTCCAGAAAAATTTCTGCCACCTGATTGAAAGTATGTCTTCGAGAGCGCAGGCTGTCGTCATTGCTAAGGGTGGGCCAACACCATACTGACTGCCAGTGTTCCCGATGGAGGGCAACGCAAACTAGTACTTCATTGTCAGGTGGGTTCCCAGATACTTTTGACCACGTAGTGTATATTACTTCTAGGTTGAATCGTCAATAAAGTTACATACACAGTCACTGTGTTGCAATTTTTCCCCACCAGGTAAAATCCACATTTTTATATTTTTATGTCATGGATGAATGACAGAAACTCAAATATGTATACATTTTACTTCAATGAACATCTTTGTAAATCAGTTGACTAATGGAACTTCATCAACAGAATTGTTAATAATAAACAACAATATATTTCACCTCAAATACTCTGGTCTTAATTTATATGTTTTGCTTTGTTTCGTTTCCAGTCACGTCTGTCGGAGCTTTTATTCCTTGTTTTTCCTTTAATTACTGCTTAACTATGACATTAATTATATGTTTTTCATTATTTACAATTTTTAATAATTTATTATTTTAAAATATATTCCTTGCTCACAGTGTTCAACAGTACTTTATTTGCCGATTATGTTAGCAGGAATCAATTCTAATGACCATTCACTAATGCCAACTAGACGAGTCACGCATTATGAAAACCTACCTAAGGCAATGGAAATGGTAGTTTCCTGTTACTAATATTTTAACAAGCAGAAGAAACACCTCTGCTATATATTCGGGAACTGTTATGTTATGCAGCTGTTTCAATTTGTATTTACCATATTGTTACGAAGTCGAGTTTTTGGGTTTTAAAAATTTGGGTTTTATTTTTTGTTAGGATGAGACACATTACTAAAGTTTTTTTTTTTGGGGGGGGGGGGATAAGGGATATGGCTTGTAGCTGGTTGTTTATGAAAGAATCTTCTAATTTGTTCCACGAAATCGGCAGTCGAATATTCTCGAAGTGGACTGCTGTGTTGTATTTTACCGAGCTGCAGGATTTCACTTTTTTCGCGATTTATTGAATTTTCGTGGTAAAAACCTTATCTACCTTTAATTCGCAGAATTCCTTCGAGAAGTTTTCTAGTTTTTGTGTACCGAATGTTGTCTTAGTAAGGCCCAGGGCAGCTGCACACAGCACTTTGTCTGTGTTTAGGGACCCGCGAACTTGGTCGTGTCACCAATGGTGAGGGGAAGGAGACATGCTTGTACTGCAGAGTTTTGATTGGTCGCTGAGGGATAAGGTAGTGTCGCGGGTAGGATTCTTGCCGACCTGGTTTTTGCTAGGGAAAAACAGTGCTCTCTGATTGACCGAGGCCAGTAGCGTGACTGATAACATATAAGAAGGTCAGGCGTGGCGGAGTTGTTGTTGTGAGAGTGATGGCGAGCAAGGCGGCCGTGTCCACGGAGATGTGCGGCTTGGAAGAAGCAGCCGAGTACTTTCTCAAAATGAGTTAAATGCTTTTAACTGGTTAGAGGTAGGTGTAGGTCCTAGTGGATGATATAATCTCCTGGGGGAGAGAAGATAGCGCTTTGTTTTGTTTTTTTTTAGGTGAGACGTTGTTTTTAAGAGCCAATAGTAGTAAGTTGAAGTCACAAAGTGTGGAATTGACGCTGAACCATATGAATGTGTTAAGTCTTAGTTACAATTTTTTTTTAAGTTAAGAGTTCTTGTGGGTTAATTTACGAAGGTTGGTACTCAGCATTTTTCAGTTGTCGTTTTGTTTAGAATCTGGTACCTCGTAGTTTAAGTCTTTGAATCTTTATTGTTCATCTTTTAATCGCCATTTTCCTCACAATAACTGGCCAATCAAAGGAAATAGGTCACTCGTTTTAAATTTAGAATAAAGCTGAGGCAAGTTTATACCTAGTGAAAGCAAATCACGTATTTCTATAGTTTATTATTTATTTATTTATTTATTCTTGTTTTGTCGAAGCCTATACTGGTGTTTTGGTTGACTTAACCTCCATCGCTGACATCCCTTCAAAATTTGAATCCTTTTTGGAAAGTAGGGATAATACTTCCTAAAGATCATTTTTATTATAATTTTTAATAAACCTTTTACTGTTTCCGACATAAGCTAGTTTAATTTGATTCTCTCATATTCTCTATAGTAACAAATTTCATTTTTTTAAATTGTGCTAAAGATTAAATTCATATTAATGCAAAACTAGTTATTTAATTATATCCTTTTTCAGATCTTGTATATATATATATATAAGAAGGGGTTTGATGTCTCCATTTGATTTTGGGAGCAAAATTTAAGTTTTCTTTTCCTCTAACGTTAATTTGGCAACTAACTATAAGATTCATATAGCAACTTTAAACAAATTTAAGAATACTCATTGAATGTAGTTATAGTCCCTTATTCTCTGCTCTCAATACTCTTTGGTTGTTATTTTCCTAAGTTATCACTGCTCTGGTTGACAACTTGTCAATAGTTTATAACTATGGTTACTTATTATTTGTTATATACAATTTATTTTCTTGTTATTTACTGTGTTAATTGTGGATCCTTATTGTGGATCACATATGGTTCTGTTGAAATAGCTGTCAAAATTATTTTTGTAACAGTTTTTTTTTGTTACATAATTTTAAATATGAATAAATAATAAGGCATTGGCTGTATTGTTTGTAAACTGTCGTGTTTTCCGTTCTATCGTTTATTTGATTATTTATATATATTTATTTTACTGTAATTGAAACTCTGGATATTTACGTTGCTTTTGATGGTGATTTTGCTAAAAGGTTTTAACTATGACTTGTTAGTCTTTCATCTCAGACCCACAATAAGACATTTAGGAACACGTAGATATGTAAGGGCGATAGTAGTGATTTGAGTTGTCTACACTCGTAGTTATTTTTCCAGACAGCACCCTTAAAGTCATGAAGCGATCCCCTTCCCCCTTTTCTTCTACCTGTCGCACAGCCAAGTGAGTAGGAATTACACATTTCACCCTCCCCCCACCGCCAAAATTTTTTTTTATTTTTTGAAAGTTATACATTAATGAGTATGGTGTTGTGTTTTGCTTTGAATGTTGTTTAATTCTCCCTATGAGAGAAAAGTTTCCGGATTACCTCCGTTGGTCTGGCATCCCAGTACTAGAGCGTTTGAAGATATTATTATTTTTTGAGGGCTTCTGTACTGCCCTTCAAAACCAAAAGTCTAGTGGTCGAGGCATGTTACTATTAGTTGTGTTTACTTTCTTTACGAATAATAATTGATCGTGAAGCTGTTTGTTTGGTTGATTACTGACCTATTATTATATTACAAATTATTTTCAATTTTTTACAGTTTTGCTCGATCTAAGTTTTCCCCTCCCCTATTTCCCTCGTTTCAATATTTTGACACAGTAAAAATTCTGCACGTACAATTTGACGGTGGATGTAGCCAGTTATGTAGCACTGCCATAGTTATGGAAGTGTCCTGTTTTAGTTTCCATGTTTGTAGTGGACACACTCAGTTCTGCTTCTGTAGTAACAATTTGATATCCATTTCAAATAGGACAGTGGCATTGAAGCGCTTGATTCATAACACTAGCGCCTACCCAAGAAAGAAAACCTTGTGCGTAGAATATGGATAGCATGAAGCAATGTTTATTTCATTAATTAATTCTGCATTTGCCAAGTGTTGAGCCCGTGTACTCTTTATAATATTGCAGAGAAGAAACTACTATAGTGAAAATTCAGAGGAGCATTTTTATTGTAAATAAATGCATAAAATGAATTAAATTTCTTTTAAAAAACTGTGTTTGTATATCGAGAAAAAAAAAATCAGTCCTGTGTCTACACAGAAATGACAGCAATGCCATGGATCACGGAAAATGAGATAACACTAACTTCCGTCTTACACAAAAAAAAATTAATAAAAATGTAATAGTTTGGAAAAGAAAGGTTTGAATAAGCTGTATTTGTTTCTCTTTTTCAATGAAAGCCAAAGGTATTTTAATTTCATGTTGAGCTGAACAAATAAGTTTTTTTTTTGCTAAACATTGAGAGCGCAGTATAGATTTGGGCGATTCATAGCTGGGGTGGAGGGCACAGGAATACCAGCAAAATGGTCAGGTTAGCACATATTTTTACGAAATAGGTATTTTTACTAGCGGGGCTCAGTGCATTTCTTATAAGCTAGTCTACAACACTTTTAATTAAATGCGTTCAACTTGATATGTCTACACCTCCATCCAATTCCCACATGCAAGGGTTTCATAGTAGATAAAAATACTCGTCTTTTGATCTAGATACTCAATGGGAGATAAAATAAAATTTCATAAGATGTTCATAGAGAGGGGGAAAAATATGTGTGTGATTAAAAATGAAATTTCAAGTAACTAACATACCAGTTTAGGGGAAACCACAGATCCGCCTTTTTTTCATGATTTTCTTAGCCCTGGTGGTGCATGTCATTGTGCATGCTAAAATTAAAATCGCAATTAATTTCACTATAAAGTCGATCCCAGCAGGTAATGTAAATATATGTGTTAGACATAAAAAATATCGATATGTTACTACTCGCAAAACCAGTGTGTGTCAATTGTAATACAAATTTACGCCCAAATACATTTACCGCAGCATAATGGGTTCTTCTTGTGTGTTTCTCTAGCTGCTTTATGTTCTTTAAAAGAAAATTCCCAAAGTACCTTAATTCCCATATAGCTACAGGCCATAGTAGGAAGTACACGCTTGGCGACTGAACCACGAACTAATAATTTTATCACAATATTAATTCTAGCAATATTTTGCAAAATAAATAGTATTATAATGTAAATACGAGTTCGCATTTCAGTCGCTACACCTGTACTGCGGTTATGGACTACTCCTTAGTGTATAGAGGATACGCTTAAACATGACGGGTAGGTTACCAATTGGTCAGCGAGGCAGCTCGACTTTCCCGAATATTAGAATTTGTCAGGCAACCTGCTTCCCCCATCATATCTCATTTGGCATGCCCTTCACCCTGCTTCTCAGAGATGGGAGTGTATACATTTCGTGAACTACGATCTTAAGAGAATAAATATGAAATAAACATATTTGTACTGTCCCACAAAAATATTCTAATATTGCAATATAAAAATAAATATAATACCCCTTTAGTAATTTCGATGAAAATATATTTAATGAAAAATAAGAAATGTTTCATATCACTTTAAAATGAATAATAATGTAATAAGTTAAATATGAAAAGAAAAAAATTAAAATAAAAGATACAATTTTAAATTTACGAATGCAAGCATTCGAAATTTAAGATTAGAAAATTATATAAAATCTAGCGAGATCTAAGAGAAATTAATAAAAGTTATTAATAATATTAAAAGTAAAAGTTTTGTTATAAAATAAATATATTATTTAAGTCTTCATTCAATCGCGTTAATGATTATATACAAGAAATACCTCACATAACTAGAAACACAATAAAGTATAAATCAATTAAGATGGAGGTTTAAAAAATATTTTAGATAAATTGGATGGATTTTAAAATCAAGGCTAAGGGTGGTCCATTTATATGTATATTTACATATATTATAATACATATATTTATTATGTATATATATTTATATATAAAATGTCTCAATTAATGAACTCAATCAGATTTTTAAAAAATATAGTTATAAATAGTGTATAAACATGCTTTCTATAATCTAAACAATAATTTTTATATATGGTAAAATTTATCGTAGAAAAAAAAAAAAAAAAAAAAAAAAGGAAATACGTATAATATTGGATGATATACATAAATTAAAAAATAAGGATGATATTTCTATAAATATTTATTCTTGCGAGAATAAATCAAATATTTTTCTTTAAAATAATACATATTAAAAAAAATTAACATAATAATATTTTTAAATTTACTAACAAAATGTATTTTTACAACATTTGATTTAAAGATGTATCAATGTTTATTTCTACACAATATAATGATCACCAAAATAAAATTTTATGCTTCAACAATATAGTTTTAATGATTGTAAAGAAAAATTTAATGAACTCTAAGAACACTGTTCAAAAAATGAATGTACCAGAATACAGATGCAAGATTTTAAAAAGAAAAATATATTCTTTATTCTTTTAAAGGTTCATTAAAATATCCTGGTCATATTGTATATAGTGAAACAACAAGATAATGAGACAAGAAGTCTTTATTTATATTAATTTGTAGCAATGATAATTATAAAAAAAACAGCAGAATATATTGGTAATAATGTACCAAAAGTTTTTATTTAAATGTTGAAAAAAAAATAACAAAAAATAAAAAAATATGATAAAATATTAAATAAAGAATTTTAATAATAATGAATGTAAATTATTTAACAGTGATGTAATAAAATATTTTTATTAAAGAAATTTTCTAATATGCTAATACAAGTCTCAAAAAATATATTTTTGGTTTAAAAAGAAAAACACATGTTTTTTTTTTTTTTTTTTTTTTTTTTTTCAAAATATGATTGCAAAAATTAACTTAAAAACAAAAAGTTTTGTTAAAAGATTATGAAAATAAATTAAAGTATTGCTTTGATTACCATATCATTAATAAACTAAATGTTAAAGGTCATGTTCACTTAACCGTAAAATATCGAGGAGTTGTTCATTTATAAAGTAATCTAAACTATAAATATCTTTTTTTATATTTACATATATATATAAATTTTATGAAAAATCAAATAAACTATTTTTTTTTTCTGATTTTAACAACCATGCAAAACAAATTTTGGAAAATTAACATTACAAATTTAAAAATATGAAAATTATATAATAGTAGTGGGTTCATTTTAGATGGCGTATTTTAAAGTGTTAGAGATGTTTCATTAAACTTTTTTATTAAATTAGATCCATTCTGATATTACACAACTTCAAGTTTGTCTTCCGATTCCATGTAAAAAAAAACAGTTTAATAATTTTTATTTAATTGTTATAGCTTTTTTAAAAAACATTTATTACAGTTGGTTTGGTATATTAATTTTCATATTTGGTGAAAGGAAAAATTAATACATAAACTTCTGTGATATAATAAAACGGTTAATATTTTATAAGTTTAAACTCTATGTCAAAGCATTTACAAAACAAATAATTAAATTCGGTAAAACAAAATATTATAGAAACAGAAGAAAATTATATTGGATTTTATCTAAGGTTTCAGATAAGGATAAATTTTAGAACTTGATTTAGAATATCCTAAATTTATTCAGTGATCATGTGGATTTTCCTTTAGTCCCAGAAAAAAATAAAAAAATAATTGCACAAAGAAAATATGCATTATAACACAATATTTAAAAATCGTATTTAGAAAATGTTTTCATAAAAATTATATTATGCAAATTAAAATTTTAAACGCTTAAATTGGCTTCAAATTTATATAGACCTTAATACTCAAATTTGACTTAGCTACATGTGGCCAATAGCACACGACAGTCAAAGTGACATCATGTGGACCACGGGAATATGCGGGTGAAATACGGACGTTAGCTGATTATGAAAACTACTTGTGCTCTGCTCATGTACGAGCAGATTTGATCACATGGACCAACTGACTTTAACTATTTGGGTTGTTTACTTTGTAAACTAGGCTGAAAATTAGTTTACATGTTTGATAACCATTTTTAAGGAAATCAGTTTTACAGTATGCACTGTTATCTGTAGAGATGTTATAATATATTTCACACTATTGAAGTTACTGCTGCGCCGTTACTTTAAAGTTGTGGATAGAGCGGAAAAAAATGTGCTCATAGTTAAAGTATGTAAATATATATATTATATATATAATTGCAGAATATTAACTTCTAGTGCAGTGTGATGAATATACACGATATTCCGAGTATAGACGTTCAAACAGAGGTAGACTATAGAAGGGTCCAAGACCGACAAAATTTACCAATACAAATGTGGTCCGATTCTGGACCGTGTAACAGTTACGAATATTGTTCCGATTTTGGGTGCCTACTCTACACTACACCAATAATTTAATTACTTTGAGAAATGTCCTTTTCCAGTGAAGTGATTTTTGTAGAAATGGTAGACGACAAGTATAGTCACACAACCAAACATCATTCATGCTATTGTCATTACAGCACTCAGAAAAAAAAAAACAGCTTTGCAAAACTTATGTATTGTCCAGATATTTGTGACGAGTTTATGCGCGTTAAAAAAATACTAATATACAACAGAAACAATTGCTCGCCACTGGAAAAATTAACTACATGCATGTCTTGTTATAAATACAGATAATAAGCGGTCATGATCAAATGTCGACGTCGGAAAGTTGAAAACCAAGTTACGATTCCGAAGTTGCAAAAGTAACAAACTGACTGTAGACCAATTATACTAACATGGAAAAGGTCATAAATGTCGTGAAAACTTAAAATTAAATACAATGGAATGGTGCATTGGTTCACGCGTTTTGAAAGATTATCATGTGAAGGGAGAACAATAAAATTAAAATAATGGCCCTCAAGTCAGTTATTTACATATTCATAACAGATGTTCAAATGGTCTGCCCTGTGTCCGTTCACACAACCTGCACCTTCGTATAAAATTACGTCGCAATGATTGGAATGCACGAACGTTTACTTTCAGTGTATTTTTAACTTCTTACAGTTTGTGTCTCAGTTCCCTGTTGTGACACTCACTTTAATAAACGTCTTCTTTGAAGCACCCACACGAAAATAATCAATAGAATTTAAATCTGGTGATCGTGGGGGCCACACTATTGGTGGGCCACGTCCAATACAGTTATCAGGGAATGTAGTACTTAGATGCTGCCTCACTTGCATTGCATAGTGGCTTGGAGCAGCATCATTCTGAAACCGCATGTTTTCTACGCACCTCCAGGTTCACGTCTGCTAGTAGTGGCGGAAGAACATTGGTCAGGACAAAAATTGCTGTACGTGTTACCGTTCAGCCCTGGCGGTAGTTCCGATGGCGGCAGTTCCAATGGCGGCCTTCTACGCCAGTCCACATGTTCACGTCAAATTGGTGTTGGAAATACCAGTCTCTTATTACATGAGAATTTTCAATAGACCATGAGTGAATGTTGTGAAGGTTGAATATTCCACCTCTTTGGAAATGTGACCTGTCCGTCAACAAAACATTATCAAAAAAGCTAGGGTCATCCCTACACGGAAGAAGCTTTTTGTGGCGAAAATCCACCCTTGTTTTTATAATCCGCTGGGGTTCAGAGCCTACACCCGCTGTTGATAATTGTTGGCTCGCAGTACATGATGTACACTAGTTGTAGGCTTATCTTCCTGATACCGGTAGTCAGTTCATGTCGAGCCTCTTCCAACTCTTGGTCGACGCAGACCGGACCAGCCCTCGGGATGCCTTCGCATCTTGAACCAGGCATACGGTCTTCCATGAACGTGTTGTGTGTTTTGATATGTATCAAGTGATCAGGATATATTTCAGGTTGTGGGCCTCCTCTTATTAGTAGATGATCTTCATAAAGGGCAGCAGCATGATATCCGTTGCCTTGAGTGACACCGTAAAATAGTGCATCTCAGCATATTCGCGAGGAGAACAAAGCATGATAGTTGGTTTATGGAATACACATTGATTGGCACAACATCCAATACAATAACTTATGCCAAGTTTTCTTGCCGGTTAGTAACTAACCGTTCATATCATTCTACTGTTCAAAAAACTTATTCATAATAGCTGAAATTTCACCGCGATAATGGTAACATGCAATTACAGCACATGAAATACACGCATGGTGCAGTGGGGACGTTTTCGCTAATCCCTTATTGGGAGACTTTTTACTGGTATGTACATGTTTGACCCATAAGAATACCAACACATCCAGTGTTTCTTTCACGGTACGATCTCACGTATTCCGAAAAGTTAACTCTTACCATGCTAGTATCGTTGCTGCTCTACAGCCAGTTTGTTATTATTGCAAATTCTGGAACGTAACTTGGTTTTTAACTTTATGATGTCAACATTTACTCATGACCGCTTATTATCTGTACTTATAAGAAGACATACATGTAGGTAGTTTTTCAAGTGGCTGGCATTTGTTTATATAGTACGTTAGTATATTTTTAACGCACATAAATACATGATAAATATCTGCCAAATACATAAATTTAGCAAAGTTGTTATTATTTTTCAGATCGCTGTAATGACTGCAGCATGAATGATATTTTATTATGTGAATACCCTTGTCGGCAACCATTTCTACAAAAATAATTTTACTGGGGCCTGTACTTTCGTCACAATCATTAAATACTTGGTGTAGTATTGAATAGGTCTAAAATATCGGGGGAAAAAATCATAACTTTTAAACGGCCGAGAAAGGGACCACGTATGTATTGGTAATTTTTCTTGGCATTGGGCCCATCAATAATCTGCCTCTATTTTAATCTCTATGAACACTCTGTATATACAGGTATACAGGCATTTTCAGTAGCAATGACTTCAGCTTGGCCTACACTGAACCTTCCATATTCCAACTAACATTGACTTTAAAATAATAATATAATACTCTGTAATGTAAAGTACCTTCATATTTAATGCACGTATCCTGTAATTTACAGGGTTCATTTTCTCTGTTTTATGCGAATGTATTATACAATGCAATTTGGACAAGGGAGGATGCATAGGAATTGTTTTTTTTTTGTTATTACCTAGCAACTAAGGGTATTTAGATATGAATGTACGCAAATTAAAGAATACATAAAAGCATAAAGATATTTTACAACAGCAGTATAAAAATTGCGATATTATGAAACGCAGCTAATAAAGTTATATGTTTATATCAGTATTAGGAAAATGAGAATGCGGATGCAGGATTCAAGGAGTAGAGAGAAGGTCTCGCTTACCAACTGGGCTAAGTCCACAGGCAGAGATTAGAAAAGGCTGGGGTGCCCACGTTATCAATAAAACTGCCTGTGTCACCTCAAACATGACATCATAAATTAATAACTTTAACCAAAACCACATTTTCGCACAAAAAAACCTAAATAAATTATCCGTAATCAACACCAACACACTTCACCCTAAACCACGAAAAAAATAAAAAAAACCGAAAAAAATTGCAGAGCAACAAAATATTAGAAATCGAGGAATTTCTAATGTAAACTCACATTCTCACTCACTCGAACTCACCACCCTAACCTGCACGCCGCACCATACTAACCAACACGCCGCACCACACTAACCTACACACCTCACCTCCATAATCTCCACTCCTCAACCAAAACTAACCAACACTCCTCACCACCTTAACCTACACACCTCACCTCCCTAACCAAAACTCGTCACCACCCTAACTAACACGCCGAACCATCCTAACCAACACTCGTCACCAATCCTAACCAACACTCGTCACCAACCTGACCTACACTAGTCACCACTCTAACCTACACACCTCACCTCCCTAACCAACACTCCACACTACCCTAACCAAAAAAACTCACCAATCCTAACCAACACTCGTCACCACCCTAACCAACACTCCTAACCAATACTAAACAATACTCCACACCACACTAACCACCACTCTTCACCACCCTAACCTACACTCGTCACCACCTAAACCTACACACCTCACCTCCATAACCAACACTCCCCATCGCACTAACGAACATGCTGCACCACCCTAACCAACACTCCCCACCACCCAAACCTACACTCGTCACAATCTTAACAAACACTCCCCACACCCTTACCAACACTCGTCTCCACCCTAACTAACACTCGTCACCTCCCTAACCAACACTCTCCACCACCCAAAACAACACTCGTCACCTCCCTAAACAACACTCCCCACCACCCTAACCACCACTGCCCAAGAACATAACCAACACTCCCCCACCCTAAACAACACTCCCCAGCACCCGAACCAACACTCGTCACCTCCCTAACCAACACTCCACACCACCCTAACCAACACTCGTCACCACCCTAACCTACACACCTCACCACCCTAACCAACACTCGTCACCAGCCTAGCCAACATGCCGCACAACACTAACCAACACTCCTCAGCAATCCTTCCAACACTCGTCACCTCAATAACCAACACTCCTCACAATGCTAACCAACACGTCGCACTACCCTAACCAACACTCCTCTCACCAGTACTAACCAACACTCGTCACCACCCTAACCAACACTCGTCACCACCCTAACCACCACTCTTCACCAGCCTAACCTACACTCGTCACCACCCTAACCTACACACCTCACCTATAACCAACACTCCCCACCACCCTAACCAACACGCCGCACCACCTAAACAAACACTCCTCACCAATCCTAAAAAACACTTCACCCCACCATAACAAATACTTGTCATCACCCTAACCAACACGCCACACCTCCCTAACCTACACAACTCACCTCCCTAACCAATACACATCACCACCCTAAAACAACAGGCCACTCAATCCTAACCAACACTCCTCACCAACCTAACCAACACTCGTCACCACCCTAACCAACACTCATCACCACCCTAACAAACATTCCACACCACCCTAACCAACACTCCTCACCAATCCTAACCAACACTCCCCACCACCCTAACCAACACTCCTCACCAATCCTAACCAACGCTCGTCACCACCCTAACCAACATTCCGCACCACCCTAACCAACACTCCTAACCAATCGTAACCAACACACCCCACCACCCTACCCAACACTCCTCACCAATCCTAACCAATGCTCGTCACCATCCTAACCAACACTCTTCCCCACCCTAACCAACACGCCTCACCACTCTAACCTACACTCCTCACTAATCCTAACCAACACTCGTCACCACCCTAACCAACACACATCACCACCCTAACCAACACTCCGCACCACCCAAACCAACACTCCTTACCAATCCTAACCAACACTCCACACCACCCTAACCAACAATCGTCACCACCCTAACCAACACGCCGCACCACCCTAAACAACTCTCCTCACCAAACCTAACCAACACTCCACTCCACCCTAACCAACAATCGTCACCACCCTAACCAACACGCCGCACCACCCTTACAAACACTCCTCACCAATCCTAACCAACACTCCACATCACCCTTACCAACACTCGTCACAACCCTAACCAACACGCTGCACCACCCTAACCAACACTCCTTATCAATCCTAAGCAACACTCGTCACCAGCCTTACGAAAACGCCGCACTACCCTAAAGAACACTCCTCACCAAACCTAACCAGCACGCCACACCACCCTAATCAACACTCGTCACCACCCTATCCAACACGCCGTAACACCATACCAACTCTCCTCAACACCCTAACCAAAATTCCTCACCACCCTAAACAACACTCCTCGAAACCCTAACCAACACTCATCACTGCCCTAACAATACTTCTCACCGCTCTAAGCAAAATCTCACCATCACCCCAACCGACACTCCTCACTGCCCTAACCATTAATCATCACTGCCCTAACCAGCACTTCTCACTTCCCTTTACACAACACTCCTCACCACCCTAACAAACACTTCTGAAAACAGTAAACAAAATTCCTCACCACTTTACCCTACACTTCTAACCAACATATCCAACACTCCTCAACACCCTAAACAAACACTCCTCACCACCCTTACCAACACTCCGCACCACCCTAACCAACACTTCTCACCACTCTAACCAACACTCCTCATCACTCACCACCCTAACCAACACTCATCACTACTCACCACCCCAAGCAACAATCCTCACCCCTTACCACCCTAACCAGCACTCCTCGCCCCCCTTACCAACAGTCCTCATCATTCACGCCTCTACCTAATAATTAAGTGAAGAAATTTCGAAAAAAATCTAAACAAAGTCCTAAAATTCGAGAAAAACAATTGCATTATTTATTGTTGACACTCATGTTGGATGCTGAAAGCTTTACCTTAACATATATGATATATGTTATATGTTTCGCATGTCATTCCTCTATGGATCCTTTTAATTAGCTTCATAAAATGCAACAATTTTATAACAGCTTACAGTTCTTTGCTGTTGTAACATTTACAACTAATGAAATTGCATTTCTTACCGAAAAATTAATACACATTTTCCTTAAATAAATCTCTTTTTTCTATGACACTCGTAGATATGAACTTTCTTGTCGGGCACAAAAGCCCACACTCCTGGAATAGGGGAAGTTTATCGGGGGGGGGGGGGGGAGGGGCTATCCTAATAAAATCCCTTTCCCCAAGGGGGCCATCGATCTTCCCTAGGCTCGTTCCCATCCTCTTTACTGTTTTAGCGCAAAGAGTTAGACAAGGCAAACGGTAAACGTCGCACAGACACCGTACACACAAATCCGGACAGGCACCTAAGACAAGTGAATAAATGGTTGTAAAAAATGGAAAGAATCTCGTAAAAATTAAGGGACGTATTACATAAAGACTCCCACCAACATGCTGGATGTTGGTGACGTTGACTCCATAAACATTGGACTAAAGAAATTGAGAAAAATTGCGCTGAATTGCAGCGCGACGACAGCGCGTGTGTTTTTGCTGGTCGTCCCTACTCCGCAAGTCCGTTCTCTGTCCATATCCTGCTCCTTCTACGTGACCTCGTGTGTTATCATCTTTCGCGCATGCGCACTGCCAGCGTTTCCCTACCTCTAGTTTGGTTGCTTGTGATTTAGAATTTCTATCATTCTGTTCTCCGACTTCTATAAGTGTAACACACACTCAGCTCTTCATAAACTTGAGCAATGCCATCAGCATTGCAAGTCGAATGGTGTCGTCCAGTCCCAGGTAGGTACGGCAGCTGACAATTATTATAATTTATTACGTTTTCAGACCTAAGGATTCGTTGAGCTTAACTAAGTTTGAATTTCAGTCAGCTTTATGTAGGATTTAGATTTCGGCAAGGCAGTGAAGGTGATTTATTAACCATATTGTTCCTGGCTTGCATTGCCGATGTGAACTAAGTTAGGGATTTGATTCCGATTTGCATTGCCGGTTTAATATTGATCTGGTAATTAATGTTGTTAGTAATTTGGAAGTGGAAATGTTGTTCCTGGTTTTTATTACCGGTGTAAACATTAAGTTGATAATATATTATTAATGGAAATTATGAAGTATTATACTAGTTCCCAGTTTTGAATCGCAGGTGTGAATACTAGTAAGTTAGAATTGAATGAATAAGGTTTGCAATGCGATGGTGTGAGTTTTAATGATCTATTTCACACCGACTGCCTTGCGCTTGTTCGTCGACTTGCCCAACCCACGCAGTTTAGAATCATATTAGAAATAAATAACTGGTATTTTATAACAGCGTGTTTAAATTATATTGTAAGGTTTAAAGTTACAAGAAAGGCCCTGGCTTTTTAAGTATGAGTTCTCACTTTTGTAATGGCAAACAAAGTATATTGGTGACGTAGTTCTACCGCTTTGTATACCTGGTCTACTATTTATTTAAAGTGTTGTAATATTATAACATTTTAGCTGTTCTTCTCAAATGACTTTGGTAAGCATAATGTCTAGGCAAGCGTTTGGTTATACATAAGTAGGGTAATTATGGGAAGTCTGGGCCAATGTATTTAAAATGACAGCTGCAGTGACTTTTACGGCTCGGCGGCTGACGGTCTTTGCCTCAACTCGTGAGAGTTCAGCAATCTTCGGCTCAACTCGGGCGAGCCCGGCAATCTTCGGCCCTTGTTTGTCGAACATATCCGAAGGTGCTCAGAAGTTACGTCCACAAATTTTTTGCAATCATGTATGTTTGTTTCTATTAGCCATATTGGTTTCATATGCATAAGGAAATGTCAAAACATAAATACTTTTGTTTTAGTACTTAATTTTAGTTTCTGAGTATGTAAGTGTCCTAAGTGTCTCTTCTGTTTTCCGAGTATGTGATAACAAACAACTAAATTATAACCTCAACACACCACAAGGGTGTATTGTCACTACACTTCGCCTTACACGTGAACAGGTTTTACTGTCTCGTTGGTCACTGTATGTATGAGTATAACATTTCTTAAGTGTGTCACATGGTGGTCACATGACATTGCTCGTTCGTGATTACCTGTTGGTCACATGTCGGTCATGTGACATTGATCGTTCGTGATTGGCTGTTGCTCATATGATATCTCAGGCCCTGGGGGTATATAAGGCGATCAGATTCACATGTCGTCTCAGTTCTTCGTCTGTTAAGACAGGTGACAGTTCGTTTTCTCTCTTCTGACCTTCTTAGCATTATGACTAGTAAACATTTTCTTATGTTCAGCTCCTCCATTAATTTCTGTAGGGAATTATTTTCGTGCTAATAAGTTTAACTGTATTCCATTTTGTATGATGCAGATCCCTTACAATTTTCGATAATCAGATGTAGTAATTCTGTTTTTTTTTTGTCCTTCAGAGATCAATATGTAGCATGTATTTAATGGTGTGCCTGCAAGCGACGTCTCTGCTTCGTCTTTGGCTGTACGATCGGTGGCCCCATAGGAGCTGTATATATCGCCATCGATGTCGTTCATGGTGGCTTCGTCAGCATCTTCAATTACATTGGTGCAAACTACTCGACCATTAAATTGTCACCCGTATCACTTCAGCGATAAAACATTCGTGTTCAACCGCGATGTACGAAGGCACGAGAAGTATGACTGTGCTATGAATACAGATTGAGTGGTACACAAGTATGCGGGTTGTGGACTCTCATTTGCTAGGCGTGATAACTTGCAGAGTCATGCGAAAACCTGCTAAGCTGTAGGACCTTCATCTACCAAAATCACTCTTGTACAGTCTCCTTCACCACAACATATGATTGTACATCTTGCAAAACCAAGGGTTCAAGATGATAATCCACCTTCGTACAAGCAACCATCATGTCCAAGAGTCGTTGCTGGGTCTAGGACTGTTAATGGCAATGGTTTCGTAGAAGCTGAAATGGCTTTCCGACGCAATTTGAAGACGTACGTGACCGAAAATGGAAGTAGGTCGACGAAAGATATTTGTAATTTTTTGAATCACATGAAGAACATTTCATTGACCAGCTCACCGACGAAGTACGTGAGCAGGGCCCAATTAAATTCAATGTGTGGCTTGAGTGTAATTATAGGAAGCCAGAACTGTTAGAAGAAGGAACCAACAAGAGGGCTTTCAAAAATAAAAATGTAGCAGTATATGAGGCTAGCGATATTGAGAAGGTGGTACGAAACAGCTTAGAAAAAATATTTGAAGAGGAGGGTGCATACAAAGAGCGTGGTTCGGGGTGGACACTATCACTTGCAGCGCCCCATAAACAAGCTAGAGGCCCTCCATGCCTCATCGCACATTGACTTGCCGGAATTTATCAAAAACAAAAAGGCCATGATCAGCCCACGCAATGCAAACAACCACATGTGTTTTAAATGGGCCATTCTTGTATGCTTCGTAGAAGGTTGGAACCCTGAGCGGGTAGACGGACGCAATAAAGATCTTGAAACCAAATCTGACTTTTCTGGCCTGAAGTTCCCTAGCCCATTCCAACAAATAAAAGTTTTCAAATAGAACAATGAGTCAGTGTCTGTGAACATTTATGGTATAGAAGAGAACCTGAAAATGTATGCCATACGAGTAGCTCAAGAAGAAACGGACCAGCACATCGACCTCCTTCACCTCACCACCGAAGATGGCAATGCCCACTATTGCTACATAGAGAATGTCAAACGTTTGATGAGATCGCAGCTGACCGCCCACCACGGTGAAACACACATATGTAAGCGCTGCTTCACATTCTACAATAACCTGCCACGAATATCTGGGCTAACGCGTCAGCAATGTCTAGAAGAGCACAGCAAATACTGCAATTAAAATGCCCCACTGTGTGCTCAAATGCCACAGCCAGGGAAGGAAGGTAGGCCTCCAGTTTTGAAATTCAAGAATTACCACCACATGAATAAATTACTGATCGTTGTGTATGCGGATTTAAAGGCAATACTCAAGACCATTCAGACTTCCGAATCAGACCCAGTCGCCCCTATATATATATATATATATATATATATATATATATATATATATATATATATGCATACCAGAAGCACGAAGCCCATAGTTTTCGTATTTACCTGCAAGTCGACAATAGTATAGGTAATTTCTGCACCTCTAACATCCAAGTTGAGGCAGGACCTCATTGTATACAGTGGTGAAAATGCGGACACCATAGTGAATTGGCACAAAAGTTAAACATATTTACCCCATTTCGAAGCAAATGATACCGTTCACCCCCACAGAAAAGACAAGCTACTCATAGGCGACGAGATGTTGCTTTTGCGAATCAGTGTTCACGCACGAGAATTATAAAGAAAGGGAGCATGACCACTTCTCCGGGCGCTACATAGGAACTGCATGCACCAGCTGCAATTCGCTGCGTCACCGCCCTAAAAACTGCCCATTTTGATCCACAGCCTCAGCTACAACGAGAACTTTGTTATCAAACATCATGACTACGATACGAGAGACATATTCATTATTCCACACACAGACGATTAGATGATCACATTTTAGAAACAGCTGGGTGATCGTTTCTCTATACAGTTTGTTGATACGTTTCGTTTCATGGCCCACAGTCTGGCATCCCTGGCCGAGTACCTACCGCCTACAAAATTTATCAACACTGCTAACTCCTTCACCCCCAACCAACTACCTCTCGTCATACGCAAAGGCGTTTTCCCCTACGATTATGTCGACACGTGGGAGAAGTTGAACGAGTCGCAGCTATCCCCTAAAGACGATTTCTTTAACAAGCTAGCGGACTTGGGAATCAGCGACGAATAATACGCTCACGCTCAGAAAATATGGCAAAAGTTCGACTGTAGTAGCCTTAAGGTATATTCAGAATTGTATTTGAAGACTGGCGTGCTCCCCCTGTCCAATGTATTTGAAAAATTTAGGGACTTCTGTATTTCTACGTACAAGCTCGATTCCGTACACTACATCAGGGCCCCACGGTTCGCTTTCGATGCTATGTTGCGTATGACGGGGGGTCGAACTGGAACTTCTAACGGACTACGACATGCATATGTTATTGAAAATAGAATTCGTGGTGGCGTGGCACAGTCCGCCAAACAGTCCGCGGAAGCAAATAACATATTTGCACCGGAAACATACGACCCTAGAAAGCCGACAACATACCCGCAGTATCTCGATGCAAACAACCTGTAAGGCTGGGCTATGAGTTTACCGCTCCCAATATGTAATTTCAGATGTGTGGACACGAATATCAGCGTCTTGTCCAGTCCAGACGACGGGGCAACAGGTTATATTCTCGAGGTGGATGTCCCTGCATGAGGAACATCGTGATTTGCCATTTCTTCCCGCCAATCAGTGTCCATCTGGCTCCAAGCATTCGAAACTTATGTCAATCCTTGAAGACAAGAAAAAATACATCGTCCACTACCGCAACATAGTGTACTTGCATTTGAACAAAGTCCCTGGCTAAAACCCTACAGCGAGCTCAACACTGCGAAGCGACAGGCAGCCACCAACGAATTTGAGACGGAAATCTTTAAATTGGTGAATAATGCAACATTTAGAAAACTTATGGAAAAGAAAAGAAAGCACCTATAAATGAAGCTACTGTGTAATAAAAGCGGCTTAAAAAAGTGGTAGCACAACTAACGTTCTTATACAGTATGGTATAAATATAAAATCTTTATCTCCTCCATCTAGAGGGTTCGCAGTCCTTGACCCGTCAAAAACTTTAATGTATAATTTCCATTACGATGTAATGAAGGCTCGGTATGGAGATGATCTTGAGCTCCTGTATACCGACACATGCTCGTACCTGTTAGAGATTCGAACCCCAGACTTTTACCAAGATTTGGCCAGCGATCACGAATTTAAAAACAAATTTGACACCTGCGCCTATCCCACCACACACCCTGCTACTCGGACACAAACAAGTAAGTGGTTGGCAAGTTTACGGACGAGTGCGTTGGTAACATTATGACAGAATTCGTGGGGCTACGAGAAAATCTCTACACGTACAAATGCTGAGGAAAAGTCTACAAACGAGCAAAAGAAATAGAGTCATTTGTGGTACAGAATGTAATCAATTTTGACGATTTCATATCTGTTTTGGAGCAGCAACATACGATGCGAGGTAATGCACGTACTGTACATTCACACAAACACTAATTATTTTCGTAATGTATAAATAAATTGGCCCTGACATGGACGGATGACAGGTGTCTCACAAGTGTAGATTGTATATGTATGCTTTCCTATGGCTATTATAATATTTAGGTGTCTTCTGCATTTTGGCCTGTTTCTATTTTCTATCATTGTTTGGCTGCATACTTCTGTACCTGTGCGGAGCGTGCAGAGGCGGAGGCGGAGCTATGGAGCTATGGAGCTATGATGCTTGCGAAGCATGCAGAGCAAGTGGAGCTATGGAGCATGCAGAGATAACTGTGTAGCCTACAGAGGTAACTGCGGAGCAGGCGGAGCGAACTGCTGAGCATGCGGAGATAACTGCGGAGCCTGCAGAGCAAGCGGAGCTGTTTCCTCTAAATGTTTATATTTTCCAGCGTCAGTCCTTGTTAGTTGCTTCGGGCGATACATTTTTTCTTTCTTAGGGATTTCGAACGATACATTTTTTATTAGTGCATGTTTGGTTCTGTGCCTGTGTGATCATTTCTTTTTGTATTTATTAATATATATCATCGTTGATCTTATCATCACTGGTTCTGTCATCGCTGGTGGACTGTATACTTCCTCATCTCATATCTTTTTTTCTGAATTTGCTCATCATTAGCCCTGACATTTTCTCATCGTTGGTGGGCTAAGTTCTTCTGTACATGTGCTAATATTTTTCGTTGTTGGTTCTACAGGTTTTCATCATTGGTCCTGATATTTTTCTCATCATTGGTGAGTGAGCTGCGTACTTCTGTAATTATTCATATGGTTCGTCATTGGTGCTAACAGTTTTCGTCGGTGGTGTATAGAGTTCTGCCTCTTCTGACATTTTTTTTTCATCAGTGATTGTATAGCTGTGCGTGGGCATTTATTTTTTTTTTGTATTTTTTCGTCAATGGTTCAACATTTTTCGTCACAGGTTGGTTGCATACCTCTGCGGATCTTTGCTGTACTTATTCTGTATTTTTTCGTCGTTGGTCCCGCAAGGTTTCCTGAATTGAAATATTAACTTGTGGTTTTTTGCTGGCTGTAGTAAAATATTTTTTTTGGTAAGAACTTCTGTCTTCAAAAATTATAACCTGAGTTCTAAAACACCTATGTATCACATACTAGTGGCTCTGATGCAAAATAATGATATACACATACATACTGTAGCCAACAGCCAATCACGAACGAGCATTGTCATGTGACCGCCATGTGACACACTTAAGAAATGTTATACTCATACACACAGTGACCAACGAGACAGTAAAACCTGTTCACGTGTAAGGCGAAGTGTAGTGGCAATACACCTTTGTGGTGTGTTGAGGTTGTAATTTAGTTGTTTGTTATCACACACTCAGAAAACAGAAGAGACACTTAGGACACTTACATACTCAGATCCTAAAATAAATAAAACAATACAAAAATAAAAATATTTATGTTTTGATATTTCCTATGAATATAAAACCAAAATGGGTAACAGAAACAAACATACATGATTTACGAAAATTAGTGGACGTAACTGCCAAGCTTCGGTTAAGTTCGTCAAACCCGAGCCGAAGACTCCTGAGCATTCCCTGAGTCGAACCGAAGACTACTGAGCACTCACTTAGTCGAACGAAGACCGCCAGCCGCACAGCCGCACAAGCCGCTGCGACTGCAATTTAAAATACACTGCACCAGACTCCCCAAAATTACACAACTACTTACATATTTTAATTTGTGCGAAGGTATCAAGTTTATTTTCACTGCTTTTGGTGGCTCCCGTGTGAGTGCGCCATGCATTGGAAGGTTCTAAACTGTCTTTTAATATTGTGCCCAATTTGTCATAGGTATTTGCTGGAGAGTATGAAACACAATCTCTAGAATATATTTTAGAACAAGGGATACCTGATCTTAGCTCAGCGAATAACCTTGAGATTAAATAATTATGTATTTATGTTCATGATAGTTGAAGTGTTGAATGGTACGAGTGTTTCTTACCTTGATTGTTTTTATTTCTCCTTTTTTTAAATAAATTTAATGTTTGGGTTTTCAGATTATGTTTTAATTGAGATGTCAAACTCTTTGAGGGAATCCCTCAAAATTGTAAAAGAAACCATAATCGAAATAAGTTTGCAAAAATCCGATCCCCATGTTAGATGAGACCTTAACAGTAGTGAGGAAATGGGAAGGCCAAGTTTCGGGAGCCACCATGTTGCCACGTCACATTCCGCCATATTGCTTCCCTATTTCCCTAACATTTTCCCTTTTCCCTCAATAACAATGAAAGTATCCTAAATAATTTCCCTTTTCCTTAAAAATTTTCCTTTTTGCCTAAAAAATTCCCTAAAAATTTCCATTGCTTTCCATTTGCAGTAAAGGTTGCCCAGAAAATTCCCATTTTTTCCGGAGCAGGTGAGATGGATTAGTGACTCCCAACAAGAAGAGTCGGGCTCAGGACTTTTGAACTTTGACTTTAACCCCAAAAACAAAAAATAAAATAAAAAACTTCTAAAATAGGTTTTAAAAATGTAAAAAAAAGTGTTATTATATTTGATCAAGAGTTCCTAAAAAAATCCCAAAAATTATTAGAAATTTATTAAAAGAATTTCTAAAGAAATTACATTTCCTGATGCTGCCACCTATCCACCAACTTAAGAAATCAATGGACCAGTTTCCAACCCTGTCGCCCATACCCATACAGCGTTTTTGGTTGTCAACCATAGAGTTAACCATATTCGATGCAGGTGATCATGACCTTAATGCCGTGAACATGAATGAACATGAAAACCAAAAATCGAGAAAAATATATAAAAGTCAGTAAACATATGATCTTGCAGACTATTACCAACATATTGGACGCCAGTGTCCTTGAGCTTGACGGCATGCACTTGAACGAGCTTGAAAACCAAAACGCGAAAAAAACATACAATTAAGCAAGCAAATGCTGTTAGAGACTACTACCACCATAATGTAAAGGCAGTGACATTGACCTTAACTCCAAGACCTTGAATTACTATGAAAATATAAACTCGAGAAAAATACATAAAAATCGGCAAGCATACTCACAGACAACTACCACCATATTGGAAGCCAGTGGCATGACCTGGAACCCATGTCCTTGAATGACCTTGAAACAAACAGTCGAGAAAAAAATATGTGAAAGTCAGCAACCATATGACATTACAGACTACTACCACAATGTTGTAAGCCAGTGACCTTTACTTTGACCCCATGACCTTCAATGATATTAAAAACGAAAATTCGAGAAAAATACACGAAAATCGGCAAGCATATGATGTTACAGACTACCGCCACCATACGGGATGCACCTGACATCGACTTCAACCCCGTTACCTTGAATGACCTTTAAAAACCAAATATCGAGAAAAATGCGTAAAAGTGAGCAAGCCTATGACATTATAACTACTACCACAATACGGGAAGCAGGTTACATCGCCCTTAATGCCATGACCTTGAATGACATAGAATACCAAAACTCGAGAAAAATCCATAAAGGTCAGAAAGCATACAATGTTACAGACTACTACCACCATTTTGGAAGCCAGTGACATTGATATCGACGTCATGCAATTTAGTGACCTCAAAAACCAAAACTCGAGAAAAGATTTATGAAAAATTCCCAAAAATATACATAACAAATTATAAAAATCTATTAATGACACTGATAAAAATATATTAAAAAGTAATTTTAAAATTAATTTAAAAGCTTATATATCCAGAGGTCCAAAATCAACTTTACTCATTCCGCCATCTTTGTTTATCCATCCATCAGACTTTGAACCAATTATATTACACCAATAAAACATCGTCGGGACACCAACCAGTTAATCCCCGAGTTGTCACGTGATTGCAGTTGACCAGTAGCATGAAGGCACTGAGACATAATGTGCGGAAGTAATTATCTGATTCCTACCAGACAGATCACTCACAAGACTGACACCTATAACACATACATACACCTACACACACATGCAACTACGCACTCGCACCTACACACACAAACACAGATGCCGATATATTTCAGTTTGCAACAAGACTTATAAAGCATTAAAAAAACTGGTAGAGTGACCACAAACAACATCCACATATATGTTAGCGAGGTAAAACGCTAACATATAAATGTACGACGCAGCGATGGGAGACAGAGGCAGAGACGGAGGCGGTGGCGATGGTGGAGGCAGACACAGTCATTATATCAATTAGCACTGCAGACACCATGCTTCGAAATTGGTCGATGTTGAACTTGGACTTTTGTACTGAACATGCAGTACCATGGCAGGCCACCACACAGCTTCCAAATTGGTTTTTGCATGACTTGAATATTGTACAGATTGACCACAGAGATATACAAGAAAAAAGTTCCAAAAATTTGGTATAATTTAGAAATGCACCTGCTGTGCTCCATTATGACTTGCGAATTTGTTGTATATGGGAACTTACCCTCTACTGTCCATCGACAAGTTCATTCGAGTCTTCGGGAAGTAGGTAGTCGGTTTCTAATATATCCTCTGCCTACTTCGTGTCGCTCATTGCAGCAAATATGTGGGAATGTAGAGAAAATCACATTGTCTTCAACATTATCACGGTCGCCATAGTCCTTTTCTGTATGCTGTCTTCATGATGGCCTTCAATTCCTGTTTCATCATCAATATCAGGTTTACTTTTATTTGTTACATGAGTTGTATGTTCGTCAGTATTTATGGCCAACGAGAGTATATTTTGAACTTTGTCGACTTTAAATGCACACCTTGCAAATGTACATTCCACACATACCGACTCAACTATTCCATCATTAGCATTAACTGTCTCGTCATAATAGTCTGGGAAAACAGAACCCATCGAAGCAGTAAGAGGTATTAGCGACATCACTCGCTGACTCCGGGTAGACGAATCCTTGCAATTGTACAGACCGTTCTCTCATGCCGCTGAGCATGGCAGCTTTTGCTGAATATTTTGCTGAATATATGCTGAATATTGCAAATACTCGAACGGACCTGTTGGAGACATAGGTGCTGGAGCTAAAGAGGCAGGTAACATCGACAATGATGTTCTAGGTACCGCAACAGAAAAGTTCGATGGCGCCATTGAAATTTTTTTAGGCGTAACGGCTGAAGAAGTCGATGGCACTGCTGGTACCAAACCCGAAGTATTCTATGGCACTGTGGTAGCTACTGTTATCTCTGGAGTGTCCGAAGACATCACAGATGTAGAATAATACTTAGATGCGAAGCTGCCGGAGCTAGCCGAGACGATGTATGTTTCATGGCAGCCATTGTCAAACTAAGCTGATCTCCCTACTGCTTATAAAACATGTGCATGCAAGCCTTATGACGCCATATTGACTTTGAACCAATAAAATTACACCATTAATATGTTGTTCGGACAGTGACCAGCAATCACGGAGTGGCCAAGTTATTTCAGCTGGCCAGTCGCATGAAGGCTCGGACCATTGCCGCTTCCCTGACCCAAGGGGGCATCAAAGGCCGAATCCAAAACAAACTTAAAATACGGTGGTCTGAGCAAGAAGTAAACTAATGGCAAATACCAACACTAAAAATGTGTTTCTTTTTCCAAGTAAGTCAGGTATATTATTTTTTGAAGTAAGTTAAAAAAAAAACATGAAGTTTGGAGGGAGTTATTTTTATTCTTTTATATACCTTGGTATGCAAAACATAAGTGTATATATATATATATATAATATTGTGTACACTCTATCTGAGAAAAGAATATTTTCGATATGACAAAAATTATTAGTGATAAAACATATCCTTTGAAAACTGCAGGGTTTTCTAAGGTTCTCCATTTTAACTACATCTTTAAAAACACCATGATTTCAGAGTAATAATCTATGTTATAATACATGTACTTCAAAAAAATTTTATCCACTTACAGCGGTTCAGGTAATGAAATGAAAATTGTTATACAAACTTTAAGCCCATATTAACTTATTAAAAACAATATAAAAGAGTCTTTGTGAAAGTATCAAAAGTATTTGCAACATGTAACAAACATATATTTGTATATTCTCAGTTGCATGACAAAAACCAATCATTGGCTATATACGCCCAACAAAAGGCAAATTCAAAACGATTAACGTGAATTATAAATTAATTTGCCTAACTCTCATTTTGACTGGGTCTGGCTTGACCAAAACCCTCCTTTTCAAAACTTTCATTTTATTCCCACTAGAAATGCATAAGTGATTGTCATCATCTTGCCGTTTATTACAAAGGAATATGGCATTTAAAAAATATATTGAAATTCTTGAATCTATTGGCTGAGTTGGACTTGCCTGCAATTGAATTACACACTTAGCAAAATTATATTTAACATTTTTTTCCCACTCATCCAGTAACGAAAGCAACTGCTCGCAATTAGAAACCCTTAAATTTCGGGGAGGAAATTAAATTAAATTACCCTTCTTAGACAGTTATCGTAAAATACTATTTGCAAGCAAAACGATGTTCAAAGTTTTAAGCCCATGCTAGGGCATCTAGCCTTACGTCAAAGCGACGTCATGACCTACTGCTTAAAGAGCCTAGAAAGTAAACTGATGAATTACATAATTACAGGTGTGATGATGCTCCGTCGAGGCCGATATCGTCTGACCCCGAACGAGCAGAAGGACAATGCATTTATACTGTTACCTTTCTAATAAATCTTAGAGGGGTGAACAGATTCTAAATCCCAATGAGAATTCATTATGGTACTCTGAAAATACAGAAGCCTATAGAATTAAGTGTTATCATATTTGGAATTATAGTCGTTATACTTGGTAGTGGGAGATATCAAAATGTAATATTCCCTACAGGGGTATTAGAAATGATCGTCGAATAAGGGATCATATTTCTTAATATGATCAAATAAAAACACTTTGTTAATCTAACGGCCATTAGAATGGCGCACCGACCTTCTGCGCAAGATGACGAACGCACCCCCGCCACCAGGGGAGGGCGATCACAGCACTCGGTGCCGCCGACAACATGAATGGGAACTGCAGCCGCCATAATGGCACTTGTTAAACCAGGCGGTGCATGCACAAAGTTCTTCTTTCGCAAGTGCAGTGAAATGTTTAATTTTACTGTCGTGGCGGGCAACAACACTGCCAGCGAGCAATACAAAAGTAAACAATAAGGTGTATTATGTGTAAAATGTTAAAATTTGTTTCACTTTCCACAAATATGTTCACGTGCGTTTAACTGACTGTATACAATGTCGGGTTGCGAGGTTGAATAGGGAAGGGGCAGACCAGAGAAAATACAGATCGCGTATTTTTTTTTGCAGTCATATCAAGGCATTGAGACCACTCACAGACAGGTAGACAGGCTTTAGAATCCAGTACCTTGATCATATTACCATGCAATTATATCTTCAACATGAGAAGACTTGGTAATGGTGACAACGAGTTCGCGATGATGCAGGTCGCGGCTTCATGGTCGTCAAGCTTTAAGGTTGTCCTTAGTATTTGCAATTCATCTTCGCACTATGGGAGCAATCTGAGAAAACTAAAATACTCGTTTGCGTATGACAGAGATTCACAGGTACTATCATATATAGAATAGGAATAAACATAATTATGTATAGAATATATATGTATATATGACAGCAATATACATAATTAAGTTATATGTATAAGATAGGAATATAATAATTATAATAACGTATAATATGCATTATTATATATAAGATATAAATATACTTTATTATGTATATATTAATATATACATATTATAAGAATATACGTATTTATATATAATAAATTTATTACCTGCCTTTGCTTTCTATTTGGCTATATTGGATTATAGATATAATTCTGCTTGATCCGACTGTTCATTTGTAAGTTCAAGGTGAATATTACTCGAAGTGCTGATTGGCCGCAGTCTGTTTGAAGTGCGTTTCTGAAGTTTGGACATGTCAAATTTTCTTAATTGGCCGAAATAATGCTAGACATGTAGGACATATGTGTGCTTAGGATAAGTATAATTTTTTATCTTGACTACGGTAGGTTAAAATTTGTAAGGTTATTTCTGATTTTTTTTCTAGCCTTTGTAGGTCAAGGAAGGTTTAGTTTTTTGGGCTTCAGTAGGTTGAGTTATGTTAGTTTGAAAGATGGCAAGAATGTTTCTGCTGCGGGTTGGTCTAGACTATAACAATTTGCTTGGTACACTTGCCTTAACATGGTTGGTATGGTTGGTTTGTATGGTTAGCTGTTGTGGTTGTTCGTTGCTATATTCAGATAGTATATTATGCTAGTATGCTCGGTTGTATTGCTTTTAAAACCGCATTGCTGAGTCAAGCTAATGTCATAGTGAAATAAATTATATCTGTTTGGTTACTTAGTAACAATGGGCTATCGATATGGGTAAGTATGTTGGAAGAATGTTACCTGGTAGGTGTTGTTGGAGCAATTATTAATATGGATAGCTGACATAATTAAGTGGCTTGTTGGTTCATAGTGTAATTTATATTATAGTGTGGTATGCTGGAGGGTTGTCACCTATGATATGATGTGGGATGGTATGATATGAGTAGTTGTTACGTTGCATTGTATACCTACAATGTGATCTGTGTGGTATGACTTAAGAATGCTGGGTTATGATTGGTATAGTACCCAATACTCCTGTTAGTTGGATTACTAATATTGTGTCATATATCTGAGGTGTCGTGGTAAGCATTTTGTTGGTATTTATGGTTCGTATAATCAGGTGGTTGATTCGATGGGTGGTATGATATTTGGCTGGTGTCTGATGGTAATTATGCTGACAGACACGTTTTGGCATATTTTAGTGGATGTGGGCTGAAGTATGCTTGAATTATAGTGGATGGTAAGAGTGGTGAGTATATTTAGTTTGATAACTGTTGGTAGAGCAGATGGTATGGATGGTAGGAAAATTTTGGTAAGGTTTGTGTTTACTGTGTATGGTCTATATGGACGAATGGTTGAGGTATGCTAGAGTTATAGTGGGTGGTATCGTTTGTAGATATAAGCGCTGTTCGTTTGTAGAACAAGTAGAATAGAGGTTAGATTATGGGCTGGACTTAGCTGTCTAGCTGCACGAGTGGAAATGGATATTGTGCTTGGTGTATTGGGTGGTGCAGTTGAATTGAATTTTTCTTTTGTTATGGTAAATGGGGTGTTAGGTGTTCTGGAGAAACTTGGGTTATATAATAGACGGTTGGTTGTTGTGTCTGACTAGTATATATTTTGGCTGGTGTCGGCCAGTAGAATATAATTCATGAGCAATAAGTGAGTGTTTGTTAAGGTCAGTGTGGACTGCATAGTTGAGATATTCTTGACTTATAGTAAGAGGTATGAACGATGAGTATATTTCGTCTGGTATTGGTTGTTATAACAGATGGCAGGGATGTTTGTGTTTCGGTTGGTTTAAAATCTATAGTTTCAGTAAACTTGAGTTATGGTGGGTGGCATGGTACCTGCTTGCGAGTATATAAGGAGCTGGGCCCCAGTTAGGAAGTTAAGTTTGACAGTGAGAGTCGTGAAACTTTGTCAAGATGACTATAAGGCCATGGGTTCTGGTTGGACGCTTGCTAGCATAGACTACCTTGAGCTGCATATAAGCAGATTATATTAATTTGAAAGATGAGTATGCTGCTGTAAAGATACTACGTAAATGGCATGGAAAATTTAAGGATTCTTTTTTCTGTAGTCTTAATAGTGTGTGTGTGTGTGTGTGTGTGTGTGTGTGTGTGTGTGTGTGTGTGTGTGTGTGTGTGTGTATATATATATATATAACTAATAAAAGTCTTTACTTTCTCGCTGGTGTTACATTCTGCCAACTTCCCGTAATATATGGAGAATATGATGGCGTTTGGTATGGTCACATAAACATATATTTAATTAAATCCATGTATGATATTTATGCATACAAAATAGCCCGGGCAGTGAATAATTTGCAGATTCCGACATCGGTTAGTATTTAGTCTTGAAGAAAGGAGACCTAAAGTTTAGTAACTTAAAGTTAGAATTATGCATAGTTTTGCTATAATCTATGTCTAACTTATATACAACTTGAAAAAATTAAAAAAAAAATTAAATTAAAATAATAAATACTGTTTTTGTTTCTTACTAAAACTTTATTGTAGGGCAATAAGTCTGATATAAACAGTTTTCTTTAAAAAAGCAATATGAAGCAAATATTATTTTACGCTAATCACTATGCTTATAAAGGGCTAACGAATACATTCCCGGGGTGTGAGAAATTAAAAGAAAAGGTTTTATTGTGTTTATGCTTATATCTGAATAAACAGAAAATAGTTTGCGTGTGTCATATAAAATAGCAGAGGACTTAGGGCGTATGAGAGGTTTATCGTAATTAATTAGATGTGAGACCCCCTTGACTCATAGGCATTTAGGCGCGGGGAATGGTGGGGAAGTAGGGGAACCAATGAATGGCGATGCCACGCTACAATTAATTCCTCTTAGGAATGCGGGCGTGAGAAAATATTACAATTCCAAAGATTCTAACACTTAAATAATAATAGCGAAGGATTAAAAGAATATTCAGTTGCATCCTTACACACACTGGATAATAAATGTTGTTCCTAATTTAAACAATACTTTTGCCTGGGACAAGACGCCGCCCAAATCATTCTCACTGTAAGACTGTTACTGTACAAAATACACAACTCTCATATCCTTTGAATAAGTAGAAAACTTAAAATTATGCAGAAAAATACACTTTCACTTCTGTAGAAATGCTACTTACAGCACAAATACGGGAATTATACAGCCACTTAGATCATGTAGGCCTATGCAGTTTTATTTAGAGAGAATATTTTAGCCAGGTGCAAGTAAAATTCATATTTTAAGAAACTGGTTGCCATGACTTCTGAAAGTATTGTTCGTAAGACAATGGATGACGCTGATCCCATTATACTTCTGATAATCAGAAAAGGTAAACTGAGCTAGCATTAACACTCACCTCTAAAAAAAAGAAATAAGAACCACTTCTCGTACAACATTATAAAATGACCAACTTCATGGTATTTTAATATAGTTAGCTGAAATGAATATTGTAATCTAAGCCCAGTCTCTAATAAATTCTAAACTAGCTCATTAACTGCGGCAAAACAACTAGAATCTTGAAGACGGCCACTGGGTGTAATGATTAGGGCAACCTGCGTGTTAACTTACTATCAGTTCAAAAGTTTCTAAAATCTGACTCTCGATTTATTTTAGAATTTTTAAAGATTTCTATCTTCTGAATTACTTTTTACAAATTTGAAAATAAATAATAATAATCCAAAATGATTAACAATTCATGACCAATCCTAGCTGAGCCAGCAAGAAGATGGGACTCCAAATGGCGTATCTCTTACGTCCATCCCTTGTTGGAGTAGGACATTCTGCCATGGGCATGTGCAATCCTGCTCGCAAGCACTTCATGTATGATCCAAGTCCTTGTACATCTTCTTCAAATTATCTAGAGCTGGGCAACCGTATTGTGTTTGTAAATCAATAATTGTAATATTTTCAGTACAATATGTTCGGAGCCAACTTTTTGGTTCATAGCCAGCAATAAAGACCACTTCTTCACCTCCAAAGATTTTGGTAAGTGAGCTTTTTATATTGTTGTAAGCCACATCTTGCCAGTAAAGTTCACGATAGTATTTGGTGCACCATTTCTTCATGTTCTTACTTCTCTGGTGGAGTAGGTGCCATGGAAATGGAGGTAAGAATTTATTACAAGTGATGATACCATCAGCATTGGCTACACTTATTTCATTGATGATATATCGCACTTGCGAGGAGAACCCTTGGATACTTGTTAACATGTCGACGGCTGAAGAGCAACTGTACTACAAACACAACTTACGTTTGTATTTTAACTACTTCCTCTCGAACATTGTATGTAGGCAGGCGGTCGTGGATGATGAGAGCATAGGCCTGTGTAACAGCAGGTAAGGTGTCTGTAGCAGTTATTTCAATTTTGCAATCTGTAATGCCTGTGTTAACTGGTCGTCTTGCCTGCTTACATCAAACATGAGAGAGGAGCAATATTATTGAATTCATCAGGATCCAATGTTGGTGATGTCATGTGTCCATAATATGATTACTGGTGCTGTGTATACATCGGGTAAGCATACATGAAGCTCCGTTAGTGATCAGTGTTCACATCCAAGTAAGAATAGGAATCAGAGTTTAGAAATACTTTGACATTCATTATTTTTAAGTGGTCAAAATTCGAACGGTTGGTTTTCACTACATTCTGCTTGCCAGTTTGAAATACAATGATGTTATGCCGAGGCGTCTCGGCTACAAAACTAGATTTAATATTCCAGTTCACATTTTGAGATTGTGGTAAGGTTGGATATGTTTACAGGCTCCATGAGCAAAATGCAATTTCTAAATTTCTACCTTACTCCACAAATCTAAGTAATTTTATATGCGTGGACCTATTTACGTGCATGTGCAGTAGTAGCCACTCGATCGTTTGTATTGCTAGTGTAACCACCTCTGGATTTAAAGTGGTATTCAGAATCGCATTTGTTTGCAAGTGGGTTAACATGATGACCAACTCTTGTTTGGAGTTAATTATTATGTGCTTATAATGTTCAGCGAATCCCAACAGCATCGTTAGTGGGACACATAATTCAAATTTTCTTCCAGTTCATACTGGGAGCTTATAGTCATCTTCTATATTCCATCTGGCCATTTTGGATGCAGATAGTTGGTTATGTGTGAGCATAAGGTAATTTTTCATGGTGGCGGTTATACCCACATCTCTAGTCTGGTCGAGTTAAAATCTATTCAGTTCATCACATATTCTATTTTTCATTTGTAGTATGCAATTTCTAACAATCTTGGTAGTTGCAGGAAAAGCACCTCCAGCCTTGGTTATCGTCCCTCTGAATCGGAAGTATGAACTGCATGACACCATGAAAATGTCCTGATTTTGTATCAGTATATGAACTCCTGATGATGACAAGTAAGTTCCTGGCATATATGGTGCATATAAATGAATTTCTGTTTTTGTAATTGCATTTTCATAGCTAATAATTTCCTCCACATTCAGTATTTCGGATCCATTTCTGAATACTTGTGGCTTAGACTTCTCAAATAGTTCATGTTAACACATGTTAAAGCTTTGACACCTCACAACATACTGATCTTGGTTTGCTGTGATTAGTCATTTTATACTTTTTAGTCCCAAAATTCAAGCAGATCTCTTTAGGTGTAAACATAATGTTATTTCCTCGCCTCTAAAGTTAATCAGCTGCCCTCTTTTGTCGACTATACAAACAATAATTTCTTACACAATCTTTGACAGCACACATTTTTAAATAAGAGATTTTGTAATTTCCACAACCTTGAACCTATGCGTGACTAGCACACTAAACTCATGTACAGTATTGCTTGGCTGATCATTGAGAAATGAGCCCCTGACCTAATTACAGTATGTTCTTATAACATTAACAGGCATTATATTTACTGTATGTGTTGATTCGAATAGTTTACCCCCTCAAAAATCTTGTGTTCGAAGACCAACATGGTTGCTGGAGTAGCGTTATTGATAAAGTCGATACTGTTGCTACACATCATCTCACTTTTCAGAGTGTTTGGGTTTCCTTGCAGTAAAAATATTACATCAGGTTTCAGTGCTTTTTTGATGTTGCTACAGTGTAATTTATCTCATAAGAACCAGTGGGTTCAGATACTTCTTCAATAATATAATTTTTAATGTAGCGGAACTTGCAGTTGAAACCATCTATATTAGGTACTGAGGAATATGTTTGAAAGTAAATCATTGCTACGCTCCAGGACCATACAAGCTCAAGAGGTGGAAAATGTACTGCTTGCAGCTCTGAGCTCTTGCCTATAAGTATCTAAGTTATAGAAATGATTACTTTGAAAGAAAGTGCAGATAGAAGTGACCATAGTTCCAAGTGCTTGGCAACTAATCAGATTTGTAATTGTACACTACTTTTATACCATGCATATATTTGCGAAGCGCTTATCGAGGTCTCAAGTTACTGAAACTGTCATAATACTCGGCTCTATTTCAAAACTTTTTATAAGCTACCCAATGTGTGCCATGTCCTTTAGCCAAGTCTAAATTTATAATTGCTGATTCATTAGTCTTGGGTTTGTGAAGAAAGGTTTCGCGCATAAACACTCCTCGGAAATGCAGAATCTGCAGTATGCGTGCAACCTTTTCTAAATCGATATTTGTAAGTGGGCGACTTGGCAAACGACTTTACTGTTATTTCTTTCCTCTGCCTTGCTTCCTTCTTTTCTCGACTGCCACCTTCTGTAGTGTATGTTCTTAGGTAAAGTCCTCTGCCTTTTTTTGATCCCATTGCTATAGCCTCCAGTTGCTTATTGTGATGAACAGCTTCTTCCAACTGACATTTTTGACTTTTGGCAGTGTTCACTGCCCTGACAATACTTCTTGCTCCACCAAACGGACTGTAATGTGCCAGCACTGAGTGCTGGCACGATTAAAGGTAGGAAACCACTAACCTTCTTTGAGGTTTTTTTCGAATCTTCCTTTTGCTTACAGATGTACTGCGATTTTCTCTTTTTCTTTGTTCATTCACATTGTTGTTGCAGTAGATTTTCTGCACTTGGTTCAATTGCTCTGTACCATTTTCGTGGTTGTTGGGATAGAGTTGCTGCACTTGGTTCTTCTGCACTGTACCATTCACATGGTGTTTGGGGATGATTTGCTAAACTTTGTTCGCAAACCCTTACACCTATTAACTTTGGTTTTCATGATCTTGGACACAGTCCAAGCAGCTAGGTTTTCTCAGAATCTGGATCTCTGCGATTTTGCAATATTTTTTGCCTTGTTGGCGAGAACTTCGTCTGCTGTGTGCCTGCCTTCCAATATATTACTACTGGTGTATACTATGTCAAGCTCCTTACATGCTTTGTCCAATTCATTAATGCCACTTTAACCTCTGGCCAGCTGCTCATTTAGCTTGGTTGTGGGTCCACAATAATTGTATCTTGGAATATGAAGCTCCAAAGGTAGGTTGTTTATCGAGTTCACGAGATCATACTGGATCTTACCTCTTTGAGGATTAGAACAAACTGACCTCAATCAGCTATGTCCCACTACTTTATACTTTAAATCATATGTTTAGCTTATTGTATTTGTGCAACATTTCTAAAACATTAATACTTATGTTTGGTGATTTTGTAGTAACTCCTGCCAGTTGATTATGTATATTGAGCAAAAGGTTAAATATACAGAGACAAATACAAGTGATTTTAAATGCATTGTGATGCTTAAAACTTTGTCGATGAAAGAACCGATTACACAACATGAACTAATTGCTTCAGAGCTTTTTGCACAACTAATAGTCTACATGCAAATAGACTCTATTTATATAGTTTTCTTCAGTACGATAAAGATCGCAGAGTAAACAAATAAAGATATATACTTTGGAAACATTTTCAGTCAGTTTTGTACAGACCGTGGATGAGTAAATATCTCCTGAGACAGTATGTCGTTTTATGCCATGAAGAATGATACAAGGTGCTGCTTCTGTGGTAAAGTGCTTACAGCCATGAGTGGAATGTTAGTACACGAAGCCACAACCTGCATAATGAGAACTTACAGAATGTCATTAAATGTAGGCTTTGCCAGTGACAGTTTACTTGGAGAGATATTTTGAAAAGGCATTCTAAAATATGTAGCACTGAGCTAGTGCAATTACATCCACAATCACCGCAATTGACACTGCACACACCACAATTGGCACCGCATGCTCCACAACTGACACTGCATGCACCATTATTGACACTGCAATTGGCACTGCATGCACCACAATTGACATCACACGCTCCACAGTTAGCTCTGCACACATCTCTGCACACTCTGTAAACATCTCCATATGATCTCATCTATGTACCCTCAGCATTCAATGTATAACAGAAAACAAGGCAATACCATACAGATTATTATGCAGGACTTGAGTCTGCCTGTGAGAGTTCCAAAGGTATAGGTTAACACGACTCGTCAATCGCATCATACCAAACACAGTGCATTGTTTTATTGCAGGTCCTTCCAATTTTGGGAAAACATTTGTGATGCTAAGCTTAAATGAAGAGCTGAATGGCTTACGTTTTGACAATGTGCACTTATATTCCAAATCCTTAGAGCAGCCAAATTACCAACACATGGCAAATGTACTACATGCAGTAGATGGTATGGGATTTTACTCATTTAATGATAATGATAAAGTTATACGGATACTGTTTTCATGTTCGACGACATGGAATGCGAGAAACAAAGCTTATTAAAGCATACTTTAGCATGGGTAGGCACGTGAATGTAGACTGCTTATATCTCTGTCAAACTTATTCATGTATACCCAAACAATTAGTCCACAATAATGCAAATATGCTAGTTTTGTTTCGCATTGACAATTAAAACTTGAGGCATATTTTTTCCGAGCATATCAAAACAGACATGACCTTTGAAAAATTTTAGGAGGTGTGCTCGATTTGGTGGAAAGTACCTCATGGCTTCCTCGTTACAGTTAAAGACTTCCCCTTATATAAGGGTAGGTACAGGTGAAAAATTTGATCATTTCATGGTTGTATACCAGTAAGAGATGATGTTGGTTATATCAAAATTTGGCTATGGATGTGGGATAAAACATCTTGCAGAGATTGGCTGTTTCATAGTTATGGCGGGTGGACATTCTATTGCTGGTGGGAAGATACTTAGGATCATAGGTGAGACAAAAGGCAATGGCGATGCAATTAACATATTATATGTAAATAAAGAGACTTCAACCATTTTGACTTTACTGAAAACATCGATGGATAACATAGTGGTGCATGTTGTGTTTGTAATAAGTATGATGTCTGGCATTGTAGAGAAATTAGATAATGTGATATAAAGAGTACATGCAAAGAATTTATCAGCTAGGCAATACAAACTGGAATGGGATATGGAGAACGAAGTATTACTTAATCCCGTCACATCTCGTCTGAATAATTTGAAATCTACTGTGGTGCCAGTAAAAATAAAGGTGAAACCTATGGCTACAAATCAAATAGACATTAACGAAGATGACCTGCCTTTGAGTGTGTGGGATAAGAAAAAATTTATTCCCAAAAGCCAATCACTGTGGCCGAAAATTATTTGTCCGTATATTCTAACAACATTAATGATAAGACATATGGAGTATAGCATCGCGAAACCGATGGTTAATGGGTAGCAAGAAAATATTTTTCCTCCTGCAAATTGATATTCAAGTTGGTAATGTGACCATTTGCAAAAGTCCTAAACTTTAGGAATTATCATTTAGGAAGGAACCTGGCACATATTCAAAACATGTTTTGATTCATTATAAATGTCTACCACCACTTACGAGTGCTCACTTCAAGAATAATAATCCTGCGACCAATGCATATAAAGATGAAAATAATGCGAAATTTGGTATTGTGTCTGAACCATTCCCAGAGGTAGGTGTGTCTGGCATCGGTGTGGATCTGATGAATAAAATTGAAAATGGTTTTCCATGTGGATTATTTGTACTGGGACAACCCCAATGAAATAGTAGGTTGTTTGCGGTTACTACATGCTTCCCAGGGGGCTGGAAACACTTCTCATACAAACAAAATAACTTCCATCTTAGAAGAATTATGTGAAGGTGGATATATACAATAAGCAAGAAAGGAATAGCATGAGAGCTGCATGAACCTGCAAGACAGACTTATCAGCATGGCAAAGTAATATTGTTTGGAAGAAAAGTTATTTACCAGGATGACTAGGTAGAAATGATACCATATGCATAAATGAATAAAGGATATTAGTATATGCTGACAGTCATAGACTCTTTTACAAATTATGCATAGTCAATACCTGTCAAAACAAAAACTGGACAAGATGTGTCTGGTGCAATAAAAGTTGTTGAGTGACAAAGGGCCCCTAAAACTTTACAAACAGATCTTGGCCAAGAATTTTATAATCCTACCTTTCGGACACTAATGACAAAATACAGTATTAATCATTACTCGACACATGGTGGTATTATTAAGGCTGGAATCGTCGATTGATTGAACTGCACAATAAAAGAAAAAATGTGGCATGCATTTCCAATGCAAGGCAATTACAAGTGGCTGGGAATTTTACCCACACTTGTGCGCGATTATATTAATACAGTGCATCGCACAACTGGAATGAAACCTGTAGATGGTAAAGATAATTCACTCTTAGTAACTGTTTTTAAAAAAATGAGAAGAGACTGGATGTGCACAAACCTAAGGCAGAGGTCGGAGACTGTGTTAGAATAAGTAGGAAAAGGGGGCATTTTCAAAAGGGTATTATCCCAACTGAAGCATGGAAATTTTCAAAGTAATATACTTATGTGTCATTACAAGCCAAGAACTTATTATTTAGAAGACATTAAAGGCTGAGCTATTCGGGGTGGATTTAACATCGAGGAGATACAAAAGACAGAGTACCCACATGATTATTTAGTTCAGAAGTTTTTGCATTACAAAAGAAATAACGTTCTAGTATGCCGGATTGGGTTTGATGGTAGCCACAGCTCATGGATACTTAAGACTGACATTATGAATAAATAAATTATTAATATTTCGCTGTATGGCTGTGTATATAGGTGTTGCTGAATGGTTATAAGATATCCAGCTCGACAGCTGTAGTTGTAAAATGTCAGAGAAAGTGTGTGTTTACACTGCTATTACTCATGGAGGTTGCTTAGTCATTTATTAGAAGATGTGAACAGACTGATAACAAGTTTTTACAAATATTGTTGCAGAACAGCTTCATTTCGCTCAATATGTCCAAGCTGCATATGATGCAATATAGCCATGGGACTATCACTGCTGTCTCTAAGACCAGTATCTTGGAATGAATACATCATCGACTCGGTGCTTTCGTCAAAGAGGTTCGAAAATTGCAACAAAAAGCAGCCTGTAAAATACATCGTGGAAGAGGTCCACACCTTCAAGGAATAGGTTGTTGCAGACTCCCTCCAATCATACAGGGAGTGGGATCACAACATTTCCCGTGACCTGCATGAACTTAGAAATCTACGAGAGGAAATTGAACTATGTGCTGCTGTCAAGCAGAACTAAAATTATTGTAAATATTTTGTCTAAATAAATGTTATTTAAATTAATTTCTGATCATTAATTTCACAAAATCCCTGTCAAACTTTCTCTTAAATGGCATCAGATGCACCAGTCCTCACACACAAACACATGCATATATCCACAAATACTTGAGAGTAAGGAATTCCAAGTGTGGTATAGTTTTTGGTTTTTAAGTCTACTGGTTAGATGGAAGTTAGGTTATGTGAAGTAGGGGTTATGTGAAGTAGGGGTTATGTGAAGTAAGATTAGGTTGATGTCAGGTTAGGTTAGTTGAGGTAAGTTTAGTTGAGGTTAGGTTGAGGTTAAGTTGAGGTTATGTTATGTTGAGGTTAGGGTTAAGGTATTAATATACATATTAAGAGAGTGTCGATGGGAACTAATACAAGTCCAGCATGTGGTGAAAAATATACTAAGTGTCATATGAGTGAAAATTTACAAGTCCTGACATTATTGGAAAAAAAGTTTAAAATGAGGCAAGTGCTGCCTCCTGTCAGCAAATGTACACAAACGACAAATTAAAATCCAAGATGGTTGCCTAGAGCACCTGGTAAATTAAAGTATTATTTTTGTATATAGCATATTTAAACCTTCGTCCTACTATATGTCTTGGTAGCCGGGTGGTCTGAGGCATGAGTCTGGTGACCCAATGCTCGGCAGTTCAATCCCGTGCCCTTCCCGATAATATTTTGAGTACTAAAAATGCATCGCTCCTAGCAACCAATTCGAGAACTAAACAAGATGGCTGCAGTGACTCCTTGTAGCATGTGGCAGATCCTGCTGTTGGCAGGGGTGCTGTAACTGCATACACAGCTTGCCTAGAAGCCAAACACTAAACTATACCTACAATGCTCTTGGTAGTGGGCAAAGTTGATAGATGTCAAAATAGTGGCCGGGAATAAGGAATGATAGAACAGGAATGAAAATGGATAAAGAAGTTGGTGGAATTATAGAGCATGAAGAAATGAATAAACGATATGGTGGATGCCGAGGTGGAATTATATAGCTGAATAAATGTAATCCAAGGTGGCGGCCAGAAAAACTTAATGCAGGATGGCGGCTGGAAATGTCGTAATCCGAAATCGCGGCAGGAAATGATGTTTTCCAAGATGGCGGCCGGAAATGAAGTAATCCAACTCCGAGTACCTACGAAAACATTCTACTGACGTCGATGAACACTCGGTGCATTGTGTGCTGATTGCCATAAGAATGCACCACACATTTACAGCACACATGACAATTTATCGAGTGAAATACTTGAGCTCGAAAAATAATTCGCTATTGAACTTCAACAAACAAATTTCAAATGCACTTGTATTAGAGACACATTGGAGTCTACATTCTAACAGTAAGATACGTCCTAACATTTCATAACTATTCCTGTGGTGATAAGGCTGTATTCCCATCAGTACTAGGGCAGTTCCCTTCGGAGACGCAAGAGGACCTGGCGGCAGTTTACGTCAGTTGATTAACTAATTACAAGCTAACATATAAATATTTTGAAACGGCTGTGCAGGAGCTAAGATTGAGAAATGGATGCACTCTCTGCAAGGTTTTTTTTTTTATGGAATCTATGCGTTAGCGATTCAGGTGGCTTAAGGGGCTCACAGTGCTCACATTGTTGTTGGTGGGGGGGAGGGAAGGAGGTTAAAAATACAGAGCTTTGGATTTTGAAGTGTATTGTATTGCTTTTCTTCACATTTACTTTTCTATTTGTTTTGGGGGGGTGGGGGGAATTAAAAAGTATCGTTTCTTCAATTTTGGTTATTTTCTGTGTTTCGTAAACGTTTTGTTGAAATACAAGATAAAGAACATGTCAAGTAGTTTTTTATCTAACACAAACTCATGCTGGAAAAAAAAACCTATACTATAACACTCTGATTTTCACGTCAGTTGTGTACATATTTTATTGATATATTTAAGGTTTATTATTATTATTTCACACTATAATGTGTGTTTATTTCCACACCTCGAGACTTGTTGCTAGGAAGTGGTATATATCATGTATCGTGGCAATTTACAATTGTCTAAGGTTAGCATTTTTATTAGTTAGAATTTTTTCATTAATTTTTGTAATTATAACTTTTTTTTATTTCTTTTGGTCTATTTGTGTGATTAATTCTGTTTCTTCAATATGCATAGTTTTTAGCCAGGAGAGCACCCTCTGAATAGACACTAATCATTATAATTAAGTTTTTGTTTTTCTATGAGGAAGAAGCCAAATCCGCATCATGAATGTATGTAGGTTGTCTGTGGTGAAAAGAACAAGAAACAGTTTGTAATTTCAACTTCTTACCGTAGAAATTAACGGAGTTGTGTATTTTTCGTTTATGCGAGGTCTACATTTGCAAGAACGTCTTTAAATTTCACCTCCTTGTTTTAAATATGCATTATTCATGGATACTATACACAGACGAAGTGATATTTCCAACTTATTTAGTCTAGAACAGGATGACTTTATGTGTGACTCCATGTTGAATGCAGTATTTACTAGCATTTCCATTTAAGTTATGCTTGCGAAAACCCGAGAAATGGTTTCGCGCCCACTGTGCTAGGCACAAATTGAATTTTAATTCTTTTAGTTTGAAGAAGACTTGAATTTCAAGAATTTGGTGATTTTTTTTTTATTATTCGAACTGGGATTGAGTGGGTGAAATCTACTTGTGGGAACTAAGTAACACAAGGACGTTAAATGTTATTATCTTACTTTAAGTACCGCCAGTTTCTCATTTAACGTTATTTATGTAATCTGTAGTTTTGCCGAATTGCCACTAGTGTTTGCGTATTATTAATTCAGAAATTAACTACAATATTAATAATATTGAACAAACTGGACTTGAGAAGAAACTTGCTATGACGTGGCATATATTATTTTAGTATGATTCCATTGTTTTCTAGGTGTTTACTTGCATGCTAGTTGTTTTCCTGCCCAACCAGTCAACAGACTGGACACTAATATTTGAAAGTAAACACACTTATATTACCTATTTCTTATGGTTAAGTTGGTGAACGGTCTAGGCTATTAATGGTTTCTTTTGGAAAAGTTGACTGTATGTCCCTATTTCAAGCTACTATAGTTGTTCTTATATGTGTATACGTGCAAATAAATTAAATTAAGGTATTAAAACATACACACACTGGATAGTTATATCGGCTATGAATGCAGTTATTCATATCGCACACATTCCCTTACTAATCTGTATAAATTATTCCTAACTTAACAGCTGTGACACTCTTGGAGTGGTTAGGGTTTAATGATTTAAGGGATAACTTTTCAACATTTTAAGTTTATTGTATTGCTATTCCTCCCATTTACCTTACTAGTATGTATTTTTCGGGGAGAATTTAAAAGTATCGTTTCTTAAATTTTAGTTACTTTCTGTGATTCCTAAACGTTTTGTAGAGATACTGAATAAGGAACATGTCAAGTAGTTTTTTCATGTAACACAAACTTATGCCGAAAAAACATATACAATAAAAGTATACATTGTGACATTTTCAGACTATAGTGATACTGCTCATCAACGATGACAACCAGATGGAAACTTAAATTAATTAACTTTAAATTTTACCCTTGTTTGTTAATATTGCATAATATACACATTAAACGCAACAAGTTAATAGGAAGCATAGAATAGCCAAATTTAAGGCTATACATTCATGCATATAGTCGATTCACTGTTTTTACGGATGTTTTGACACGAACATTTGAAAGGTCGCCCTAGGAGTGCCATGTCAAACTCATTTTTAGATAACTTGTTACTATACAAATATATAACATTGTGATTAACTTAAAATTATTCTTTTATTTAATAAATGAAATTTCAACTTAGTGTCTTCTATAACTTGTAATATTTATTTCCTATTAAACACGATTTTAAAACATTGAGAGCAGCGATGGGTTGACAACTAGTAAGAAATTGTTCACAGTTAAAATATTTTAACCTAGTTTGTTGTAATGCTATAAGTACATTAAACGTTTCCTGCTGATATATTTAGATTTTTAGGTAACACTGAAGGAAACATATGTCATTGTTAGAGTTAAAAATGTCAGCAAAAATTATGGTGCATAGGGTTAAGTGATATGGTGATTTTTTTTTTCGTCCGAGGAAGTAACTTGAATAAGCAGAACGGAGTTTGTCGCTCTCTCTATCTATCTCTTTCCCTCTGTCGGGAAGTTTCGCACTAGAACAAGCAGGAAAATTATACATGTTTAAAATTTTTTCATAGTTCATTCTAATTACAACGAAAATAATGAGTTTTGAATTTGTGATTTACAACCGAAACGAGATTTTAATGTTTGGATACTTATTAAAATATATTTAGATATGATGGCGGGACGAATACAAATCCGAAGTTGGCAGAAGTGGCGGCTGGCGTCATGACACGGAGGGTTGCTATTCGAAGCGTTAATTTCTTAAAATTACCACATTAAGTTTGTACACGCTGTGGTTTTTAAACCTATCCAGGCAAGTTACGATGTAGTGATGAATCTGTTTTTCCACGGCAGGTATAAACTGTAATAACGTGCGTCGTGACTGCTGTGTGCCAAAGAACATTGTTGCATTTACGTTATGGTGGATCTGTGTGTTTTTGTTTGCAAATATTGGACGTGCGAAATGTATACTTTTTAAGCGTAAACAGTTTTAATGACGAAATTATTATCGTGGAAGTCACGTCTGTTTATTTATCACGACGTTGGAATTTTTCCCTAGGTGTTCGAAACATATTTGTGTTATGTATTTAGGTTGCTGTGGTTTGAATGTTTCCCACAATCTCACCAAAATACTTAGCAAGCCAGATAAATTGAAATAAATAAAAAGTGAATCTCGAAAACAGTAAGTACCAATCCATATAAATATGAGCAAGATAAAAGATCCAGTAGGCCTATTTGTGTGTATTTTCACCACTATCTGTTATATTTATCGCTGTTATGTACAAAAAGTAAACGACACCAGTTGCGTGCTTGAATTTACTGTCTCTTTCTGTTGAACAGGCTGTTCCTTCCTTTTCATATTTATTCCAATTTGAGGCTGTTTTAATAATGAGATAACCCAACACATATCGATAACAAGGGGCTGAATAATAGAGTTCTTTCCCCCGCAGTTGTAACAGGGTTAAACACTATCGCGGCAAAATACTAACGTGTATTACGTGCACAGCAATCACAACATGTCGGCAAAGTGTTGGCAAATTGTCGGCCCGATATCTGTACTGTCGGCAACTGACGTTTCAATGCCAGAAGATAGCCATCTGACAACGGAGCGATGTCTTTTTTACAATGTTTGTTAACTCTTAGTGATTATATATGTGTTGTGTTTGCCCATGTCCTTAGTTTACTTTCAATTTTTTCCTGTTTTTCGCTTGTAAAACCATCGGACAGATACATTAAAAACTTACAAAAACAATTTTGTATGCAAGCCTCTGAAGAAATAGTTTTTAAATAATCCGTGCTTTAAAATTATTTATTATATTATCATGTAATTTATGTATTCCTTTACAATAATTTGTGTCATGATATATTTTTAATTACATTGGAGTATCGGAAAATTATCCCGTGGTGTGTAGGTTAGCATGCTGGACTGTCGACTCAAAATTGTCAGATTCGAATCCCACAGTCAGCCAGCCAAATAATTTTTTATCAAATAATGTGTTGAGATGTAAATTATGTGTATATATATATATATATATATATATATATATATATATATATATATATATATATGCGTGTGTATGACGAAATAACTATTACAAAAATTATTTATCGAAAAGTTAACGTTTTTTTTTCATCGTTATTCTGCTTATTTCTGGACATCATGCCAGTAACAGTCTATTGCGGATACAAGCGCAACCCAATAATAGGAATAAAATTCATGCAAATCAAAGCCAAAATGAAGCAAATCTCACTTTTCATGTAAAATATTTCAAATTGCAGCTCGAAATGGAGAAAATTTAATGCCAGAATCAAACAATTTTCAACACGTTTCGGGCCTCTTGAGCAGGGTCTTTTTAAGCCTTATCTGCAAGCTAAATCATCTTGTTTTAATTAATTTTCATGAATTGTTAACTTAATTTTGTGTTTTTTACTATATGATTTTGTTTCCATATTAAGAGTAAATTTAGCCTATGCTGACCTTAAATTTGGCCTATTTTGACCCCGAGAATGACCCTGCTCAATGTTTTTTTTTTTTACGTGTGCTTGATTTAGATTGCAGATTTGGATCAAATTAACTTTATTTTGAGGATAAAATTGAAGAGACAAATAATGTCTCCAGTAGATTTAAAGAAAGTAGTTAGAAAGTGAGAAATTTACTTGAATTTAAGTGCAGTTGTTGCGCTGTGCTTGGTTCGGCAATAGACTTCTACTGCATCTATATTTAATAAAAATAATTTAAAGCACATTTGCGCCTTTTAAAAAGTGCTCAAGAACTTTTACGCTATTCCAGGGTTATAAAAGTTTAGAACCCTGATTCCCTTAAAACAAATATTTGTGATGATTTCCATCACCTTTTTATAAATTTTTTCCTCCCTTTAATAAGTTTATTTCTTTGTAAATAAGCAAAAATGGAATCCATCCTTAGAAAGTTGAACAATTCGTTTGACTTCACCAAACTACAAGATCTAGAAAAAAATTAATGGTATACTGCTACGGATTTTGAAATTTATGAGTATCGTTTTGGCAAAAAAATTGTTTTCTAGATGATAAATATAAAATTTCATTGCCAGAGCACTATAAATATTAGATAAAAGTGCTTTGACACCAATAAATGAGAAGGAATTTTATAGCATATAGATACTTAAAAGAAATTGAGAAAAGGAAACTTTATACATGCTGTAGAGTTCTCTTCATAAATTTGATAAAATTTTGTGATATTTCTAATAAATTAATTCCTTTATAAATAAACACGACATCGCCTGTCTTCCCTTGCAGCCTGACTAATATTTTAAAAGGTGGCAATGGTTTAATATCACCTCCCTATACATTAGTTAATGCGTCAGAAGATCTTAAAATTAAAGTTTGTAAATCTCATTACAATTTTTAAATTTTACAATTAATTATCAATCTTAGATAACATTGACGATATGAACTTTGAGAAATAGGTGAAAATCTACAGCAAATAGAAGAAGATTTTAAAAATTAGTAGAGCATCGAATATAATAATTTTACTTGTGGCAATTTTTTTCTTTGATCTAGTAAATTCTTGCCTTATAAATAAAAATGGAATCGCCACTCTCTTGTGAAATTGAAAATAATATCGTATGTAAGCATTGTAAAAAGTGTGGTGAAGTATTACGCATAAGTTGATTTCCATCACACAAACACACACAAGATAAGCACATTAACACCTGTAAAAAATGTAACAATGAACATTCTAGAAGTCGCTATGAGTTTAGTACAGAGAAAGTACTATGCGAATGGAAAATCTGTTTTTAAGGTACATCTTGAAAAGCATAAATATACTAAATTACATTACATTTTACAAGGCGATCATTCAACCAAGACATGCTCTGTATGCAATGTGAATAAACCTATTGATTCTTTTACACCCCCTAAACACACTATATATAAGCATTTCAACACCTGCAAAAAAAGTTATACCGAATATCCTATATGCCATTATGAGTAAGAAAGGGAAAAGTACAATGCGAATGCGGAATATATATACATATAAAACTTCTCAAAAAAAAATAGTAAATCACACAATAAAATAATATGTATTCTAAATGGAACTGAATGCGGTAATCATTTGCCTATCTCATAAATTTTATTATATTTTATTATATATAAATGGCCTGCGAGTTGAGAGTTATTGGCAGAGATTAAAAAATTCAATATTGACAATAAGGTACGCTGATTTAATTACAGCTACTACATTCACAAATTTACCATTTTCTTATGCCAATATAAATGAACAATATCCCAAAGATGAAAATAAATTAAAGAAAATATTTCTATTTTCTACTAATCAATATGTAAACAAAATAAACAGAAAACCAATAACATTTATGCAGTTGAAAAAGGTTTGAATTGTAGGTTATCAACATTTATCATTGAAAATAATTTCAGTTTAGTGTTGACAAGAATTTTTTAGCTTCATTAATATAGCAAGTATTAAAAATAATACCTCATCAATGTATAAAAATTAGAGCAGTGAAATCTAACATTAAACTTGCTACCCATTTTCGAAGTCGTAAAACTGGTGAAATACGACAATTTGACGATATTCAATCATACACGTTTACAATATTGAACGATGGAGACTGTAAAAAGATTTCCAAAAAAAAAAAAATACTTGCACGAATAGAAAACATTGCAAAAGTAATTCAGGTTGGGCTTTACATAGCATAGTTGGGACGCATTTAGCCATAAATAAGTATAATCCATAAAATGGATCCTCTTATATTGAACAACCAGATGCAAATTAATAATAATAAAGCATGCATTAATGTGAAACATAATGATCAAAAATGTTTTGTTTAGGCAATAAAATCTGCATTGTTTCCGACTGAAAAAGATCCACATAGAGTATCTAACTATAAAAATGTGTGTCTTAATATTGAAAAAGGATTAGATAAATATGTATATCCCATTAAAATTGACGATATACCAAAAATAGAAAACCAAATTGATGTATCTATAAATGCATACTCTACTGATGACAAGTTTAATGTATATCTATTAAAGCTTATAAAACACAAAAGGAAAGACATATAAATCTACTTTTTTTCAAAAACTATACAAACTCGCACAACTGTTAAAGATCTAGCTAGATTGCTTTCAGCACAAAAAAAAAACATAAAAGTAAAATATATGAGATATGTGTCTTATTTTTTTACTCTCAAGAAAGATTACAATTTAATAAACATACAGAAGACTGTTCTAAAAACGAATCAGTAAAAATTTCACTAGATATGGAAGGATAGCAAATAAAATTCAAATACTACAAACATACAACGAAAGTTCCTTTTGCCATATATGCAGATTTCAATTCAATTCTAAAGACAATATCTACAACTAAGCAAAATCCAGGAAAAAAAAATTAAATTAATCCAAAAATCTCCAGTTTCAACAGAGGATGATATTTATAATGGCCTTTATAAGGAGATTCTTAAAGAAAGATTTAAACTTACAAATGCACAAATAAATACATTTGATTTGAAGATGAATGATGAACCATATACATTGAAATATCAGTTACACGAAGCTTCCGGTTTTTGTTATTATATCGTGTCTATGGTGATTATATACCTCCAATTGTATATGGAAGTCCGCTAGCAAATCTGCATTTTATAGAAGCAATGAAAAAAGAACTAGAAGAGATTGGGGTAATATATTCTCATATTAAAGCAATCCACCCACTAACAAAAGAAGGAAAAACAACATACAATAAATCTAGAAAATGTACTGTATGCGATTGCGAATATACAAGACACAATAAAAAAGTACGCTACCACGATCGCATAACAGGAAAATTCGTGAACCCAACATGCAACAATCTTAATCAACACTTAAAATTACCCAATTTTGTTCCAATTTATTTTCATAGCTTAGCTGTTTCTATTCTAATTTATTTATTAAAGAGCTAGCTTATGATGAAAAAGAGGTAGATTTACTTGCAAACAACGAATTAAAGTTTATTACTTTTGGGAAACAAACAGAAAATTTAAAAATGAAGTTTATTGTCACATTAAAATTTATGGCAATTAGTTTATATAAATAAGTATCTAAATTAACTAAGGAACAAATGAAGCATACGCAAAACCATTTTCCAGAAGATAAAATATATTTAGTTATTAGAATAGGTGTTTACCCATATGATTGTATGGATAGTTCGAAGAAATACGAAGTAACTGAACTTCCACCTAAGAATGTATTTTACAACACATATATCTAATCAACTTAATATTAATAATTTTGGTGATTATCATGACTTATATTAAAAAAGTGATGTACTACTGTTGACATATATTTAAAAACTTTAGAGATACATGTAACAATGCATATGATCTAGATCCTGCATGGTATTTTACATCACCAGGTTTAACTTGGGATGCAATGTTAAAAATGACTAAACAACCATTATATTTATTACACTATTATGATATGATTTTAATGATTAAAAATGAATTAGAGGTTAAATATCGCAATATTGTAAGTGATATGTTAAAGCCAATATCAAATATTTCGAAGATTTTTTTTTCCAAATCAAGAGTATAATTATTTGGCTTATCTCGATGCAAATAATCTTTATGGTTGGGTAATGTCGCAACATTTACGATATGGAGGTTCCAAATGGGAAAGTTTCACAGAATTAAATTTAGATTCCTGGCAAGACCATATATTAAATTTGAAGGATGATTCACAACATGGCTACATATTAGAAGTTGATTTAGAATATCCACAAGAACTACAAAATTTACATAAAGATCTTCCATTTTGTCTAGAAAATAAGGCATTTCCAGGAGCATGTGAATATAAATTGTTAAATAATTTACATAAAAAAGAAAAGTATGTAATGCCCTGTCGCAATTTAAAACATTGCCTAAATAATGCATTAAAATTTACAAAAATGCATCGGATATTGAAATTTAGTAAGTCCAGTTGGATAAAGAAGTATATAAATTTGAATACGTTGATGAGAACTTATGCTAAATATAACTTTGAAAGAGATTTTTGTAAACTGATAAATAATCCTGTGATTTTTGTAAAACAAGGGAAAGTATAAGAGACAGGGTAGATATAAGGCTGGTTTCAAGTGAAAAAGTATGTGGAAAATTAGTTCCAAAGCCAAACTTCAAAAGTACTTTATTTAACGAGAATATTACAGCCATTCAAATGACCAAGAATAGTATAATATTTAATATGCCTATTTATGTTACCATGCCAATTTTAGACATATAAAGAGACTTAATGTACGATTTCCATGATAAAGTAATAAAAACCAAATATGGAGATAAAATTGAAATGTGCTTTCAAGACACCAATTCGCACTTTTATAACATAAAAACAGAAGATTTTTAGAAAGACATGAAGTCGATGTTAGATAAATTTGACACAAGTGATTATCCAAAGGACAATATCTATTAGATGCCAAAAATAAGTAAAACTGTTTTAGGCAAAATGAAAGATGAATGTAATGGCAATATACTTAAAGAATTTGTTGGCTTAAGAGCAGATATGTATGCATATAGAGTTGACAATAGGGAAAACAAAAGGCAAAGGATATGAAAAAATATGTAGTTCAAAATAGAATTACATTTGATGACTACAAGAAATGTGTGTTTGATGAGAAAATTCAATATAGAACAATTAATTTAATAAGGAGCACGAAACACAAACTGTGTACAATCGAAGTCAATAAAATCACATTAATTCATTGTGTCAATAAGAGGTTCATACTACAAAATAAAATAGATACATTGCCATATGGATATCCAATTTATAATCTTATTTTATGACAATTTTGATTTCATTACTAGTTGAATGTTGTGTTTGTGAAGAATTCTATGAGGCCAAATGTTTGCCCCATATAATAATATAAATTACAAAATATATTGTATTTTTTTTACTATATGTATATCAACGTTTATAATTTTATTTTATGTTCCTCTTAGGGGGTCTATAGCATAGACACAATTTAAATTTTCTAATAAAAAATTGTAGTATTATATGATGAGAAGACACTACATTTTGGAGATATTAAAGGCGGTCCTAAAACTGGGCTCCCTTCAAATACGCAGTCTAACGCAATATTCACAATATTAATTAGACCCATAAAATTTATGTGCCCTGTAATATTTTAATGGATATTTTAAAAAACTTTAGTTTCCAGACCAGTGTCAATATAAGCACCATAAAAATCAGTTAGTTTACTATTTTAATCCCTAATATCTAAAACAATGTGATTGAAATATTCATTATTGAGTCTATAAAATTTTGGATATGCAGGCTCATAACTAATGTAATCTCTAAAGCCAATTTTTTTGTGGAAAACTAGCAATTATATCAGTTCCCAAATTAATAGATTCGTCATCCTTTTTGCACATTCCATATGCCAAATTACAATGAATATTTATTGTTTTTAAGGAATTAAAGTAAGGTAGTTTAGTACCTATGACAATTTTGTCTTTTGCTTTCATCATATTTCTTTCAAAGCCTCGCATATTGGACAATTGGTTGTCAAATTTAATATCAAACATAAATTTAATAGATATTCTGTTTTTCACATTGTCTGCTGTCAATTCAATGTTATTTGTTGAAAATGGATCGATTCAATTTATACCTTATTTTAAATATTCAACATTGTATTGGAATCTAGGAATAGTGATAATTTCACATTTATCAACAACAGCACTCAATTTTCCAATTGTCATCATAGCATTATTATCTATATTTGGTGTTAGAATTTTTGTATAAAAACTAAATAATTCAATCAATTTTTCTTTATGAGTGATGTCACAATGAAGTGTCTTCTTTAGTATAGAACTGTTGTGTGTTAACTTAAATACTTTATCCTACATTTATTACAAACATTCTCTAATTAAATAAAAAAAAGCCGGTTGGGGTGTTGGAGAACTATTGCCTGATGACATTAGAGCAATAATAGTTGGGCCCAGCAATTGTGGAAAACCAACCTGATGATGAATTTTATATATAGGACTGGATGGAATAGTTTTAGGAAATTGTATTTTTGGTTAAAAGGTTTAAATCAACCAAAATATATTCAGTTTCAAAATGACTTTGATGTCATATCCCCCAAGTTTAATGACAAAAAATGGCATACCTTTATAGTAACAATGATGAAATGATTCCACTAGATCAATGTGAAAATAATTCTATAGTCATATTTGATTATGTTATTTTAGATTATCAAAATATAATCCATAAGTACTTTACTAGGGGGAGACATGAATGCAGATGTATTTTAACTTGCACAAGCTTATACGAGAGTGCTCAAAAAACTTGTGAAAGACAGTATGAACTTTCTATGTATATTTAGACAAAATGACAAACTGTATGCATATTTATAATGATTTTGTTTGTGGCAATATGCCTTATGAAAAAATTTAGGAGATCTGTGCCTTATGTTGGGATGAAGACTACTGTTTTATCACAACAGATTTGAGTAGAAAAAAGAACAGTGTTTAGTAGAGAAACCAGATCCAACAGTTTTTAACTCACATCTAGATAGATCACTTTCACTCATTGCCAGTTTTCCTCAACAGAGCTTCAGTGAGCTCTCATCACAACAGGTAGGAGCTTTACAAAGATTGTATTGCTATCTACCTACCAAATGAGGAAATTTCACTGATCAGCCATGATAAAGAATAACTCACTTTATGATGCAGTAAAATCACCACCTTGCCATGTCACCATATCTCAGTGGCAAGGCTTTTGATTCCAAATGTGCAGGTCATGGATTCGATCCCTGGACTGAGCAGATAATTTAATAGTGAATATAAGGTGACCATATTTGCACTATTAGATTATCGCCAAATCATTCAAAATTTAAGCCAAAAAATCCTTTCTCTTCCTCATACGGCAATGTATAAGTATTGATGCAAATAAAAATGGCATCCTCAAGTTTCAGCAAAAAATGCTCTCCATGCACCAATGGTAGTGTTCTCATGTAGTGAATGGCATCTCACTATATGATGAGGGGTACTATAACAAAAAAAAAGTAAAAAAATTCCCCATACCTCACCTCCCCACAAAAAAATTTTAAAAAAAACAGGCTTGCCAGTGGAGAGGTGAGAGGTTTCTCCAATTAGAGTTTTTCAGGTGCTAAATAAAGTCGGAAAAATAAAATAATTGCATAACTGGCACGATAGATATATGTCTAAACCCAAAGAATAAACAGGTCCCTGGCAGAGTATTAAGTTGTTCATGAATTTTTTTGCAAATTTTACGAATGTTGATTTAAGGAAAATTTACAAAACATTTGTGTCTCTAATAAACAGAGCGCCAGATGTTTGATGTTCTGGGATGTTTCAAGGTCTATATTTTTGGACCCTGAAAACTTAAACAAAATAAAAAAGATTGTTATATTTCTTAAAACTTTTTGGGATTTTCTTCTATAGGTCCAAAGAGATCTGCTGAAGGAACATTTACAAAACATATATTTTACTATAGATAATTTATATGTGAACTGGAGGTTCACCTTAAAAGATGATGAAAAATCCGCTATATTTATCAATGAATAGCCTTCTTTCAATTCTTAAAAAAAATTATGTATGTACATGAAGGTTTACATAATCATTCTTGCCATAGCTAATATAAAATCAATGCTGCCCAAAAATGAGAATCGAACAGAATGTGTTATTTAATTTTAAAAATAAATATTGTTATCTAGAGAATGATGCAAATTTGCTTTCAAAATTGGTACTGAAAAGTTCAAAATTTCTTGAAGAATATTTCGAGAATATTATAACACTACTTCAATTGATGGTAAACTCAATGAAGAAACACTTAATTTAATCAATAAGCTAAGATGCTGTGTTAAGGATAACATATACATGGGTTATAGATCATTCAAAAAATCGAACAAAAATATTTTTAAATTGCATTTAGTACTTGCAAATAACTCAATTACAAAGTTAGCAAAAGAGGTTTTTACAATTTGGCAAAAGCATATAAATTAGACATTTGTTTATGATAGCAATTCTCCCGATATACTTATTTCTTACAAACAAGGTCAACGTAAATATTAGAGATCATGTAGGCTTTGTCAGACTAAATTATTTCCATTTGGTAGTGCACTAGCGCATGCATTTTTTTTCAAATCAACAAAATATAGTTTTGTTGAATTTCATATCAACAGGCAGGAATAATGGTATAATGATGGAAAAAACACTCCTGAAAATAAGTTAATTTACTGGCTGCTTTGATACACGAAATTGGTCATGCATTAGGTCTTCAACATTCAAATAATTAAAATGTGATCATGTATACAATGCTTAACAATTATTTGTTTCAGTTGCAACTAGGCAACATTATGAAAATACAAAACTTTTATGGACCACCCCCACAAAATTATTTCAATAATGATGAACAGATTGATCTATATAAAAGCAAATACACACTAACATTATTTATTATTGATAATGAATGGTATATTTTTTACAATAAAAAATTTTGGACAAAAAGTTTGAATGACAAGAAAATATATCAATATTGATAATAGTTTGGTTCAAGATTATACCAAGGGATTTTAACGATTTTTTAATATAGCAAAGACCTTTGGGTGAGTGTGTTCTGTTTGTTGATGACAAGATTTATATTGTTGATTACCCTTGTTATAACTTATTGCTGGTTATCCGAGGGGATATTTTTCATTTACATTAATTGATGAATATAAAATAATGGTTCATTTGAATTCATATTCGGGAAAAAAAATATTTATCATCTATGAAAAGTTGTATTATGGTGAAATAGACGAATGTTGTTTCAAGATAAAAGAGAATGGCCCAATTAGCAAAAAATATTTCCTCATTTGCCAGATATGACAGAGTCGGTGCTTAGATACACAAATGGTTTACTGTATTTCTTTAGCAACGAAACTATCATAGAATAAAACGAATTTACAAAGAAATTGACTAGAGTTGTAAAAAATAGCATTTCATTGTTTGGTATAAAGTGTGACACTTATAACAAAATCATAAATAAAATTAAAGATATTGTTTATGATTTAGAAAATTTAACTCTTTAATAGTTATATTATTTAATGAATCTGGCCTAGATATAGGGAGCAGAGAATTGCTCCCCCCTTTAAATATGCTTTATATTAATATTTTTATAATATTTTTCAATGAATTTGGTCTATATTTTATAAATTAATATTCTTAAATTTTTTGTTTCTTTAGTAAAAGAATACATATAAAAATAATTTCCCTACTGATAAATTGCCGAATCATTAGAAAAACAGCCAGTGAACTTAAAACTAGGAAATGATAATACAGGAATGACTATATTATTGGATTTAAATGATTTAATTATAAATTATATATATATTGTTTGAATGATAACAATGATCCTTGGTTTTGTGGTAAAGATGTTGCAGAAATATTAGAATATTCTAAGCAAGTAAACATTTACAAAAATATGTTATATCAAAATATAAAGTATTTTTTATCATTGTTAGGTGGGACTCAACTTGGGTCCCAACTTGACTATCATAATGGTAAAGCAATTTACATATCTGAACCTGGTTTATATGAATTTATTTTTAGATCATGCGGTAAAATTGCTGAAGTATTTAAAAGATGGGTATTTGAAGATGTTCTTTCATAAATTAGGTAACATAAAGAATATAAGATTCAGAAAGTTATAATGCATTTATACAAAGGCCAAATAGGGTATATAAAAATGTACGAAATTAAAGCCATTCATTAAAAAGATATATATATTATATATATATATATATATATATATATATATATATATATATATAGAATTCAAGGCGAACATGTGGAAAATTTAAGAGATACAGCTGATATGGCTTTCGATGTAATAAATCGCAGAAATTCTGAAATAAGAGAAATGACCCTACATGTACCACAAACACAAAATCAAAATTTAAATCCACCTTTTGTTTTTTTATTATTATTTGATTACGACTGTGAATACAATTATTATAGCATTAGGACACAAAGAAAAATTAAAAAAAAAATTGTATATAATTGAAGATAGACATGGAAATAGCAAACAAACATTGAGATTCGATTATATTCCAAACTCTATCAATTTATACCAAAGAATAAAGAAACAGAATGACCACCATGAATGTTTTTCTAACTATTTTAATATTGCTGGAAATAATAATACTCGGCAGCAATTGATTAACGATATTAATAATGTTATCCAACCAAATAGAGGTAATGGTGGTTTATATAAATTTTTCATTTTATAACTAAAAAAGAACACTAATGAAAGAATTATTACTACTCTCCAATTTCTCTTGAGCAATTTCACTTATAAACATGGAGTAAATTCTAGACATAAATAACAACAAGCTTCTTTAATCTGGTAAACGAATATTTATGATATTTGATGAGCATAATTATCCATTGTTTAAAGCCAAAGATTTTGCTGAAATTTTATAATATAGAAATACGCTATTATTACTCAGGTAGATGAAGAAGATAGATGAATTTTAGCAATTTATCAAGGGTCGGAAAATACTACACTTCACATTCTCATCCCCATACAATAGTTATCAATGAATCTGATCTCTATTCTTTTATTTTATTTTCTAAAAAAGAAAACTAAAAAATTCAAACAATGGTTTACAAAATAATTTCTTCCTTCAATAAGAAAATGTGGCTCTTGTAAATTATAAAATCAAAAATCCATTGAGTTAAAACACCAGAAGATAAAAATGATAGAACATAAATCTGAACAACTCGCTTAAGATAATGAAAAACTAGAGCATTTTAACATGAATTTCATGAAACATTTCATTAACAAAGTTAAACAGAAAACAAAGAATGGTTTTTTATACATTGCAAACATCTAAATAATATGCTTCAATTAATAATTTTAAAGTTGGTAAAACTTACGATTAAATAACTAGATTTGTAAATTTCAGTTCTTTGCATAATGATCAAGATAAATTTTATATTTGTTTCGATAAGAATATTTATGATGTTAACAAAATAGAAAAGGCAATTCATAAGCAGCTAGGTGATTTTCCGATGAAAAGAATAAGATATATTCACTTGAAATTGTAGAAATGGTAATTGAAGACACAAATAAACATTTTGATTACGCCAATAATTTAACTAAAATTCATCTTGCAGAAATGTATTCTTTAGAACCAGTTATTGCAGAACCAGTGTCTTTAAGTAATGATGTTGATGAATTATAATTTAATATGCGAACAAATCTATTTAAGGTATTGCATGACTTCATTACTGACAACAAATTAAAAATATCGCTTAAAGATTTATTAAATATATTACGATTGGGCAACACAGGTAATGCAAACATTTATACTAAAACAAACAATTATTAGATTGGAAAGGCGGTAATAACCCAGTAACTCATAACAATACAAAAATTACAATAACATTTAAATAATTTTATGTAATGTTATGTAAAATTTACTAAAAATCTGTTATATTAATCCAAGAATTGTGAGAGTTATCAAAACACAACCATTTTAAATAAATTTAATCACCTATGGATTTGAAAAAATTTTCAACCTAATATTCATCTGGATAGTTTTCATAATTTTGTATTCATAAAAACTGTGATCTGTTTCATCTACATTGTTATCTATCAGTGTGTAAGTTGGTACATCGTATTTTAAAACCTCAAAAATGGTAAACAATTCTGTTGTACAATTAGCTGTATATCACTTTTCAAAAATTTGTTTACTCTTACTCATGTGGACATCTCTGACTTTTTATTACGGATTAGTAATGACATTCGCAAAATCTTGTTGTCTTAAATTTTTTCCAATTTTGTTATTAACTTCAATTGGTTTTATATCAATAGTACTACGTTATGAATTATTGTATTGTTTCACTAAATCATCAAATATATATTTACCCCTTTTTAATTGCTGTTTAAAGCAAATCTCTTCTACATTTTGTTCTTCACTCTTCTCTCTACAAAACTAGATAAGTTCGCTAAATGTAGAATAGTGATTAATGTTTATATTTTTGCATAATATCTTTAAATAATTTATTATAAAATATCGTCCCTTACACTTTGAAAAGTATGCTGTTTTCTTTTAAGTAATATAGATTCTAAATAATTTGCTAAATTCTTGACTTTTTTTATTTTCAATTTGATGAGCAAATGCATATTTTAAAAAACCATCAATCATTATCATATTATACTTGTATCAATTGTTAATATGCGATATACTGTATAAATTTCCGCTATCCAACTCTACAAGCTCGATTTGCCATAATTCCTCAATTCCTACGAAATTAATTTTCTTCATGACAATTAGGTTATCAGAAAAGTCTGTCATATTTTCAACATGTGAAAACTTTATCCGCTGACATCCGCTGGTATCCGCTGACAATAAAACGTGGATCGTTGTGAAGGAAAATTGGAGTGCTGATAACTGAATATCTTAGGCCCCAGGGTGCCTGTGTAGTGGATCGTGGTGAAGAAAAGTGGGATTGCCGATAACCGAGTATCCTAGGCCCCATGCTGCTTGCGTAGTGGATCGTTGTGAAGGAAAGTGGGAGTGCTAATAACCGAGTATCCTAAGCCCCAGGCTGCCTGCGTAGTGGATCATTGTGAAGAAAAGTGGGAGTGCCGATAACCGAGTATCCTAGGCCCCAGGCTGCCTGCGTAGTGGATCGTTGTGAAGGAAAGTGGGAGTGCTAATAACCGAGTATCCTAGGCCCCAGGCTGCCTGCGTAGTGGATCGTTGTGAAGGAAAGTGGGAGTGCTAATAACCGAGAATCCTAGGCCCCATGCTGCCTGCGTAGTGGATCGTTGTGAAGGAAAGTGGGAGTGCTAATAACCGAGTATCCTAGGCCCCAGACTGCCTGTGTAGTGGATCAAGTTTATATCATTTATTTTTTATAATTTATAGTCCATTAATAATTACTCCTAATTTTTTTGAAGCCCTGCTAAAGTTTTACTTACAGGATATTTTTACGCGTGGTGCAAATAAAGCTTAGATAGGCTTAGAAAATTACACTAAAAGAGCGATGCACCTCATTTACTATAGTAAGCTTTAGCATTATTACAATTACGTACTAGGCATTACCAGCACTCCTATACACTCTCCATTTTATTCAAATTCATGATGAATGAAATATAGTTATTTGTGGAATGAATATAACTAAAATTGTGAAACGTGACATATTTAGTAAATATCCAAACACTTCATACCTGGGGTGATGGGTCAAATTTATGATTCAGAAAGTGTGAAAAAATTGCGAATAGACTACATTGGGAGCAATATTGTAAAGAATTAGCTGGTTTCACTTAGGGTAAGTCACATAAAAAAAAACAGGGAGATTAAAATAAATATTTTATTTTTCTGTTTACTATAAATAACATTGTTTATCTACGATCACACACTATTACGCTCAAAATAGTCTCCTTGCATAGCTATACATCACTCCCAACATAAATACAACTTCTTATATGTATCCTGAAATTCTTCTTCTTCTGGGACCGTCTCAAGCAGCTTCTGCGGTTCACGATGAATCTCTGTAATCAGCTTAAATATGCGAGATTTAAGTTTGAGTTACATGTTTTGGAAATGGGCAACGTCCACAGGAATAAATACGGAGATGTTTCCGGCCAGAAACTAGTGTGTGAGGAATGTTCGGTGATACGGTTCATTGAGTGCGTGTGATTCGTTCTCAGAGGCCAAAACATGAACCGTGTGTTCTACTGTTAGATTTCATGGTATCAGAGGGAGGACATTCAGCGAAGGCGGGACCACGGTCGTTGAAATGCTGGACCGCTCGACTCCCACCAAGGCGAACCGCGCTCAATTCCCGGCCAGTTCACTCCAGATTTTCGCAAGTGGGATTCGTGACGGACGACACTACTGTTCGGCGGGTTTTCTCAGGGATATTCCCTTTCCCCCGCCCTTTCATTCCGGCGCTGCTCCACACTCACGTAGTTTGCTATAATCGGCTCTCAAGAGCTCGATTTTAAGAGCCGCATTATTCTCTCCAATCACTCCGATAGTGTCCGAATCTGTATAGAGCGAAAGTGAATACTCCAGCGTGAATGAGAGTAGGCGCTTGACACACTTCGAGGAGAAGACTTTCATGACACACTACATGGCTATATTGCTGTGCTAGAGAAATATTTTGTAGATGTCAGTGTGTAAAGGTGAAAGTACGGTGTTGTAAAAACAAGTAGCGTTGAAAGTTGTTGATAGCAGGTCGTAAGTTGTGCCGGCTTCCAGACGACATAGCAGGTTGCTCAAGTGGCGGTAGGCTAGCACATTCCGACAGGAGATCGTGGCAAGACAGCGCAGCGGCGTCTGTGCAATGATGCGGCTACAGAGCTATCTGGCTCGCAGCAGGCCCTTGCCTTGCCGCTCTCTATGGATTGCAGCGGCAAACTACACAATGGACCAGTTTATCATCCCGCGCCAAATGACCCGCGCCACGTGACCAGAGGGGGAAGAGACGCATTGTGCGCGCCGCCACAAGATGTATCCCCCCTTCGCGCTCTAACACTTTATTTCACACTTCTACTCCCCCGACGACAAGCCACCGCCTGCCGCGAATGGCTCTACTCGTATTTCTTGAGGCGTGGCGTTGAGCAGCGAGCGCCCCTGGTGGTAATTTATAGTAACCACTGCGGATGTGACCTCGCCGTCTCCCCACGTGACCTGCCTGTACCGCAGCTACGCGCTCGGCATTTACGACAAGAACTACGCCACAAGCAAATGAGATACCACGCGATTACTCAGCTATAGAGAACTGCCTCTGGTAACTTTCCATTATGCTGGAATCACAATAGCGCGACAGACGCGACGCACTGGGCGCGACGCAAATATAATCATTTTTAAGCCAATCAGGATCCAGATTTCTGTGATGTCAACGCGACAAAAATCGCCCGCTTAACAAGATTTCCGAACAGAAAATATTTCTAATTTATTCGCTTCGCGGGCCTCGACAAGTCTGATAATGTGTCTAAACTGCCATATTTTTGCGCTAATATTTTATTCGCGCTATTATTTACCGCATTGATAAGCAAAGCAACTCATTTTAATCCCAATGTTTATTTATAGTCATATTTTCATGCTCATTGTACCAGCGGACATGGAATGAATTTTTTGAAAGGGAGGCAAAATAATAAAATAATGGAAACATTAATGTGCATCGTAAAAGGGGTTAGTATGTGATAGCATGAAACTATTTATAAAAAAAAATGTTAATGTTGATCGCGAGGTGGTAAAATATAGTGTTCACTTCAAAGCGAATTTTTGTTGTCGCGTCGCGCCCTTCGCGCCGCATCTGTGGCGTTGTTGTGATTCCAGCATTATGTCCGGCTTGGTGCAACCCGCGCATCCCATAATACCCGGCGACATACACCACACATCCAGTTACTGCGCCAGGCTATTAAGTTGGAATTGAAATGGTCGTCAAGAATGTTTCCATATTTACGTAATTCTTTAATGATAGCCAAACTTTCAAATTGATTGTCCGTAAAATATCGATTTTAATGTACTTCTTCGTGTTTTACCTAATTGTATTAATCGAATTTCTTTAGAAACGACATTTGAAAAGTTGTTTTTATATATGCGTGCAAATAATAATCGACTCAAGCAATAGTATCGTGCATCAATACATTCCAAGTAATAATGCAGATTTAGGTGGCTTGCTACTTCTGAAAGTAGGAACATTCTGCTCATAAAGTAATATATTCCTTTTTATTATTCTTATGATATTAAGATTATTTTCAAATTGCGAAAATACGTACGTTTTAGATTCGTTTGCTATTACTTTGAAACCATGTTATTAATTTATACTTGACAGTGTATGCTATATAGCAGTTTCTATTATCATTATAATATTTTCTCGGGAAACATATTATGCAATTTCCGCCAAAACCATAGGAAAAAGTTATACTTTTGTAGTCCACTTAAATTCATATAATTGTACAATAAAAGTCTTGCAAATATTCTTGCTTAAAATGCCACATGTCCCAAACAGTTGAAAACTAGATTTATATGCTGGCAATGTATGTGATAACAGCAAATGCAATGATGAATAAAGATCTCATTTTGTCGGCCTTTTTTGTAATATAGTGCTAGGTGAGAAAATGGAACAATTATGGCATATTTCTGGCACAATTCATCGCATTTACACGAAATTCCGCACGCAACAAGTGCTACAGAAGTTTGTAATTTGTATTAAATAATTAAAGAAAATTTAACAAAACAGTATATGTTCACTTGTATATATTACAGGCAACGTATACAGTACTTTTTTAAAATCAATTTTGTACGATATCACTAAATGGAAGAAATAACATTTTTATGCCATATCTCGGAAGCTCGATTATGATTCTCTTCGTGTAGTACGTTGTACGTATGACGCGTTTTTCATATGACGGCCTCGTTATGACGCCGCATGTAAAAATCGATTAGCTTTCTACGCGGCATAGTAAGTTACCCGTACATACGGTGTCTTATCTACGACGCTAGAGAAGTGTATTATTTGCACATGTTGGCTATCCTGTAGGTCCGTTTTTGTCATTTCTCACAGGAGTTGGTAAAGCCATGACGTTATTATTGGCCAATGAAGCGTTTCCATTTTACTTTATTGCTGTTTGTAAACACAACTGTGATTATGTCACAACACTGGACAAAAGTACGTGTTTCATTAAAGTTACTGCTAAATTGAGTTAACACATCTATTAATGAACGTGTAAATCACGTGTGAATTACATAAAAATTGGTGGATACTTGCTGTGAAAGGTTACCTATATGTAGATGGATTGTTATGATTCACTATAGCCGCAGTATTTACTTATCTGAATATATATTTCATGTAAAGAAAGTAATCTTAATGTTATTTTATTATTTTATAATGCAGTTGCTATTGCATGAGAATACCAACATGTATCCATTTTCAGTTAGTGGCTAGATAAAATCGAACCAATGAAGAAATAATATTCAACAAATTTTAAGCTTTCCTAGAATTCCTACAATATAAATCATCGAAACAAAGAATGCCCTCATTGATAAGGTTATGTTACGTCCTATGGTCGAGGTTGGCAGTTTATGGCGATAAGTTTTACTACCTTCCCTCCTGACAAAATGCGACACATTAGTTTGGTAATACACACACTTGTTTACGTAACTGTTTATGTAGGGTGTGAATGAAAAGTTAATGATAGGAACATGATACAAAATTCCACGCAGATTCTCACAGACAATTGACTGACTACTAAAACACACAAACTTTTCAAAACAGTTCAAATTATCGTCAAAAAGAGTGTTTATCAACCATGCATCATCTCGTATGAAAATTACTATATTATTAAACACAATCACGAGTATGGAATTAGTAGAATGCGGAGAAGTCTGGGACAATGGCGTCTGCCGTAGGAGCGCAGGAGCTGGCCGCCGCCATGTTGTTTCGTCACCGTCTGATATTTTTTTTTCCCTCAAAGTTTCCGTTTTTACCTCAAAATACACTAAAATACCATTTTTAATAATTTTTATTTTTGGAAAATGTGTAATTATATTTCAAGTGACAAAAATTACATAATGATATACATAGAAAGAATAAATCACTCACATAGATTGAGTTTGTGATACTTTAAAGTTTATTCTTGTGTTTTAGATTTACAAAGTTATCTATACACAGAGTTATAGGCCTACTACATTCTTTACGATTACAACATTCATGTTATTTATCTTTTCTATTGATTTATAATTTGTTCTAATCCATAAATTTCGTTAATTTATTTTAAAGATCATTTTATCTTTTTTCATATTTTTTGTTTCTGGCCCATATTTTTATATTTTTGTTTTTAGTTTGTTTTGAATATTAAGTTATATGACAAAAAATCACAAAGTAATTTACATTTAAGATAACCAGTCACCATATTTACATATATATTTTTTGTATGTGGGACCTAAAAGTTCTTTCTTGTGTGATACATTCGAAACAGTCAACTACACACAGCTATATTGCATTCTCGACAATGCTTACTTGTTCTCTTCATTATTCCTTTCTCCTTACTGCATATGTGGTAGTCCCTTGGACGTGGTTCACTGGATGGAATTCGTCGAACGAAATGTCTTATCACCAATCTGAGAGGTGTATCTTCTCCTGATCTTCTACCAGGTCGCTTTGATCTTGGTGTACGGAATCTAGCAATCATATTTCTCACCATTTCCAACTGGAATTTTGCAAAAGGATTTTTTTTCTGTTATACTTGATAAAGTATTCTTGCATTGTATATCGCAAGATCTAAAATGTAAAAAAAAAATTTTTGTGATACAATTTTGCTGATATTCTTATGGATGAAGCTGTGCTGAGTACTGTGTCAGTCTTGTCGACTGCCCCCATGTTGACATTGGAGTCCACCAGTACATAAGGTCTCAAAGTATGTATTTTTTTTTTGTTTTCCAGTCAATTTTGTTTGTTTCCACCATGTCTGATGTGTGGAGTGTTGACAATATCCATACGTCCCTCTTGTCTTGCCATTTTACAGCAATCATCTTTCCATCTGCTGTCTGGAAAGTCAACTCTCCTCGTTTCAGCTTGTCTTGCATGCCAGGCATATCTTTCGTGTTTCGTCGCATAGTTGCACATGAATTTGTACATTTATAATATAGCCACAGAAATAGTGCTGGGCTTGTGTACCAATTATCGATGTATAAAGCATGTCCTGCATCCTAATATGGGTCTAATAAAGTGGTCACTATATTACCAGACACACCTAAACCATACTCGTAGATTTCTGTTGTTGGAACTGTATATATAATAAAGTCCAGCACATAGCCACTCTCGCGATCGCACAAAACAAAAAGTTTTATACAGAAGTGGCTTCGCTTTGAAGGTATATATTGTATAAATGAAAGTCGCCCTTTGAAAAGGAGAAGGATTTCATCAATGCACAAATTCTTACCTGGAGTGTACATTTTTTTAAACACTGACCGAAAATAGTCCACTATCATCCTTATTTTCGCTAAGAGATCACCCTGAACTGCAGAGTTATCTGAAAAATGTAACATTTTCAATAACAGAAGAAACCGGTATCTTGAAATCAAATCACTTAACACAGGAGTTACAATTAGTTTGTTACTGGACCAATATTCATTCAGAGACAACTTTTTCACCTGGCGCATAAATAAACATATGGCAAAAAAAACACATACAGTTCGTTTAAATTAGAATCTTTCCACTTATTTATTCAATATTTTTCTATTGACATTGCTTCTTTTGATATGAACTTATAATATCTGTTAATTTCTGACAATTTTTCCATGACATCAGGTGTAAAAAACACAGTAAAAAAGTCCAAAAATGTTCTGTCTAATTCACATTCGCACCTATCAAAATGAAAATTTATTGGGGTTAAATTTGTACACATCCAGTCCAAAACAGTTTTTTCTCCCTGTTTTGTTGTGGTTCTTCATCTTCATCGTCACTTTCTGCCAATCTTGGTTTTTCTGTAGGTGTTGAAACTACTTCAACAGTAGAATATGTTGACCCAGTGTTTGAGTTATGTCCAGATTCATCCTGTGATGAAGTGTCTGAAGAACTGCCAATAGAATCGCTTTTCATTAACATTTCTCTATCTTCGTCGAGAGCAAAAAATCCCCTCTTCATTGTAAAATAACTTCAGTTCATTGTAAGTAACCATAACAATTCACGGTCTATTTGAACGAATGTGTTGCTGTGCTTGCTACTGCAAAATCATACATGACCTGCATTCAAGAGACTGCATCGTAGTTTGAACACCAAAAAAACCTGTACAGATAGTGCTAGCGTGCTTACATAAAAGAGAACATAGAAGAAAGAACCTACATATAACACTAGTATGCACCACTAAAGTGTATATTAGCAGTGAACTGAACAACAGCTTCGTGGATTCAAAGTGGCTATTAGCACAGGGGAACCAAATGGGGCAGAGCCACAGAAGGGGCTATTAGCACAGGTCGATCATCATGGACATGTCACAAGAGTGGCTGTTAGCAATGAAAAGGTTAAATTAAGCCCATTACTTTTCTTAAAAATTATGATAACCCGAACCTAAAAAATGATCTAACCTTGCCTCACTTTTGAGACGATTGTCGATAAGGGCAATACAGCCAAATTTCTAGCAAAAGTCCCTACACCAAGCTCACCTCTGACGCTCTCTCCCCAGGTTAAACCTTATGACACTACGCATGCCGATGTCGAAGGTGAAGTGAAACGCCCCCGCCCCTACTAATAACAATTATTAATAAATAATAAAAAATTGATTCCTCGAGGTCTCCCCCGCCTCTTCTCATCAAACAAATTAATCTCGGTTGTCCTCCACCCCCTCGCTTATACCTATCAGCCATCTTGCTAGGTGACTACCATATTGGAAGGCAACCGTCATCTTGCTAGACATCTATCGTCCACAATCTTGAAAGGCAATGCCCATTAACAATTGAACTCTGACGTTTTAACATTTACCCCTGACCCATGACAGTGAATGGCCTTTAAAACAAAAACATGAGAAAAATACATAAAATTCAGCCAGAAAATTCCATTACAGAATACTACCGCCATATTAGATCCATACTTCCCTAACCCAGACCCTCTGACTGAATAACCTTGAAAACAACTCAAGAAAAAATACATAAATGTCAGCAAGTATATTGCATTACAGACTACTATTGCCATATTGGATGCAAACAACTTTGACTTGACCCCATAACCTTGAATAACCATTAAAAACCAAAATCGAGAAAAAAAAGTTATAATGAATTGAAGATCATATAATCCTAATATTACCCTACCCTGGCCCTTGTTCGTCTCACCGTCCTCAGCCCAGGAAATTATTTTCTGCATTGTTTGCGATGCCCGTCCGTCCCTGTGCAAGGTTTCTACGCACAAGCCCCACGTGAAGAAGACGCTCTGAAAGGCCAGCCCTCCCCGTGGACGACCTCGTGCAAGTTGTCTACTGGCAGCCATTACCCAGCAACGAGGCTGCAAACCCAGAACACTGTGTGAAATTACTTAGTGTCTGTTAAAAAAATGTCTAGCAACATCCAAGGGTTTCTCGCGCTGGACTCTCACACCATCAAGCAGATTGTAATTTCGTAAAGCGACGGCTACGAGCAAACCAAAGTGTGTACATTTTACTACCATGCCAATGGAAGTATCTCGACAACATCACGCAACAGGTATACCTCCTACAGATGCACGGACTTAGGTGGGCCGATGGAATCATCCGATATCCTTTGTACGTTATTCGCCAAGAGTCGACAATGCGCAGTACGTGCTCCGCCAGAATGATGATCGTGGACCTGCACAGGTATCGTGGATGTCTGCTGCTCAGGCAGCTAGTAGAGACGTACTCCACACAACTACAGGATGTAAAATATAAGCTGTTTCTGTGCGCCGTGCAATGCCCAAGCATTAAGGCACAGGACCTATGATAATCCATGGTACACGTTAACAAACGGCTATGAGGAAAAAAAACATTGCATGTGCGTAATACAGACGTGGAAAAGCTTTGTGTAATGCAGAACAATATTGCAATGTGTGTAAAAAGGGAATTGTTCATCATGACTCATTCGCTCCACCCCCTCCCCTTATACATATAATTGTTGGTAATGAAAAAATTTTTAATTGGTGTTAAAAAAAACACTCTTAATAACACAAGTAATGTGAAAAAGTTTCATATTTGAGTTAATAAAACACACTGTCGGTAAAGTTAGTGTAAGCTACACTGTAAAATAAACGAGAAAAACACTGGCCGTCACAAACATATATAACATATATATATATATATATATATATATATATATATATATATATATATATATATATATATATATATATATATATATATATATATAATGTGTATGAAGTAAGTGAATTTATAAAACTAAGGAACTGTGTGCAGCTAGAGGCTGGCTGCTGTAATTGTCGTCTCTAGACTTGGACGGCAGGGGGTATTCGCAACGTCGGCAATTTTCGCAGAACACCGGAACGGAAGTACACTTGCAACCTGCAGCGGCCAGTCACCCGACGCACCGGCTGCCGAAGAGAGAACAATGTTCCAGAGACAGCTATCAAGGCTTGAGTATTTCACATGTGAAACATCACTTCTAGAATTCATATGTAGGGTTCGAACATACAGACACTTCATATGCATTTTTCATGTAATTCACCGTGAAACTGTAGTCCATTCGAGAATAAGTAAGGACACGCTACCAGGAGACCCAGTTTCGGCACCTGGTATCTCTGGTAAAATATTGGCGGGGACATGACGACGGCAAAAACACCGCGCAGTATTTATAACGTATAGAAAACCCCTGCACCGCCAACGACAACTCTATGTAAATACGGTAAAAGTACGTTTGACGAAATAAAATATTTTTATTATAAAACATGGAGAAAAGCAAGATATCCTAAATAAGGTTATTGAGTTTTAAAACGCACAAGTACACAGCCGACCAGCTGTAGAAAAAAGGCCAGGACAAACAATCGACTAATAATAGAACCAGCGATGACAAATATTACTAAATGCAGAAATAAATGTTCACACAGGCACAGAACTATACATATGTCAATGAAAAGTGTATCGTCTAAAGCCCCTAACAACGATAATACAAACCAAATTTCACGGCCAATGTTGAAAAAATGTCAAAAGATGAATGATATTAATAGATACAGAAAGAATGATCTGCACAGGTACAGAAGTATACACCCCACCGACGAAGAAAAAATGTGAGGCCCAACGTTGAAAGACATTCCCTCACAAAGTTTAAAATCTGTACGCTAGGAAATGTAGGCAGCTAGAAATAATACCATATGGTTACTCAACGTACAACAAAATTTCCAGCTTCCTGTGCCCACATATAGAACTCTTTATATGTGCAAGTAATGCATGTACAGTAAATTGTGCAGGGAAATAATTAAATACCCTAAGGAGACACTAGTGTAAAGGTACACCCACCATAGTAGAAAAACATAAAAAAATTTTCCTTCAGCGAACAAATCTTCTGTGTTTTCTTACATTCCCTTGCGTTCGCTAAATTAAGATCGTGGGGAGGGGGAACCACTCTCCCCTCCAGAGTCCCACTACGCTGCTACGCGACTTTAGCCGAAATAAAACGAACATGTGAACATGTGTATGTATATGTGCAACCTATAATCCAACAGATGTCAATAGTATTCACCCATTATGAATTATGCGAACTAACACACAGTTTTATTCCTGAGATGATAGTCCACCATACAGAATTATAATACAATACGAATTCCAGAAAAGGCGAGCAAATGCAGCTCTCATGCACCACCATTCTACCAAAACGAGACATATAATGAAAGACTTCACAAGTGTGAAAAAATGGAGTATATTTCAGCCAGTTCATTACTGAGACCATGAAATTGTCCAGTAATGGTAATCCCTTTCGAATGCTAGAAAATGAATTCGATATACAAATGTTTTGTAAAAAAATTCTGGCGTGTACTCTAACTCTGTTTATTTTCCCGTATAAAATAATAAAATGTGAAATTATTTATTAATTCCGGTGAAACTAAATATACTTTGTGATGAATTAAAACTAATAAATAAGAAAAAGAATTGTTAAGTTATCCACTTGCTCATACGTCAAACACACACACACACAAACATATGAAACCAAAGAAAGGTAAGAGGAAACAGACCCCCCCCCCCCTTTTTTTTTTCTAAAACAGTCAGTTTTAGTCAAAAGCTAGCAAATATTATATATCCTTGAAAAGTAACTAAGTTTTAACAATCGAGGAACATATAACATTACACCTCCTTCCCTTGCTGACCACTCCATGACTGCCAATTAAATATTAAATTGTGCTTTGCCATTTCGCAAGTTAGTTTCAGTTTCAGTTATGTTAAGGTAGAGCAAACGGCCTGGCATTAAGGTTCGCTTCTCAAACAGCTTGGGCTCTGCCCCATGCTGTTATCAGACTACAGAATGCAGCCATCCGCACTTACAGACACGCCTCCGTGTAGTATTTCGATAGCGCCTCCGCTCTGCAGCCTTCGTCCACACACTCAATAAAGTTCTGCAATGTTTACTTTTGTACACCGTGTTCTGTTGGAAAACCTCCTAAACGACGCCCTGAAATGGCGTTTCGTACATCTTAGTGCTACCTAGAGGTGCGGTCGGAACTAAGTTAGTTCGTTTCTTCGCCACCGAAGCGCTAGCTGTTGCGCCCTTAGCCGCTGCCGATGACACGCGAGCGAGCGCAACATTCCTGAGCCGGCTTCGTACGAGTGATACACGAATCTGCTGTGCTCCAGGTTTCTTCGCGTGTGTAACTGAAGGATGTAATCCGTACGCAAGATTCGACTGACTACGATGTAGCCAGTCTCCCGACATGTAGAATAGCTACTGTAGTGAAGATTTTAGTTTTCTTAAATGTTTTGGTGATGTAAACTTCAGCTGTCAATGCGACGTCGTTCCACATCTAGCAGCTATAAGGACCCCCCCCCCCCCATTTTGGAGGGGTCTCGTATTTGGTCTCCGAATTGCTCCCTGATTTGCTCCCTGATTTGGTCTTCAATTTGCTCTCAGAATTTTCGCTGGGATTTTTTAAATTTCATTGTGTTCCGATGAATAAGTTCCACCACCGCTGCATACGACAGCGATTCGATGCTGTGTTTCCTGTGCTTAGAATCGGATTAACCAAACACAGACATGATTTATGATATTATAATTGATTACCTTTCATCTTTTTTGTTGTGATGCCGTTATCTTATACGTATAGTTAAATTTGGAATAATTAAGACTGTCGCACGTAAAAGATGACAGACTTTTATTTTTGCAGTATAAAATGAAGGCAGTAATTAATTGAACAGAAAATAATATGATGTAATTTCCTTGTGTTAAAATATTATGTGCGAGGTACCTCCTTTTGTTATTTATCTCGCCTTTTTATTCATGTGGCCAGTTAATATTCAGAATTTTTAACACTTTCATTCTGATATAATTCAGAAAGATAACATTCTGATGTGGAATGAAAATTTTACTATCGCAAAAGAAAAATGCGAATATATAAACTTTTGCCACCAATTATTTGCTTGTTTTGTTTACTTTTATTTTTTTTTTTGTGATCCACGGCATTAAATACACTCCTGTGTTAATTGCCCCTATTGCAGTACACTTCAGTATGAACATTTTGGATTTGGTATATTTCCTGTAACAAGGTAGCAGATTGGTGTTTGAGGAGTGGCAATGTAACAACTTCCTTCAGAACCGTGCATTTTAAGATCCCTTATTCCGGTTTGAGACCACACTGTTGTTTTTCCACTCAGGATCTCGCTGCAATATTACCTCTAGATACTGTATTCCAATTTGTATTACTTGAATGTGCCCCATACTTTGCAAAACAGTGTATGTTTTACTGTTCACAAAATAAACTGGACTAAAAGTTGCTCAATTTACTGAGACGCGGGGGCCAGCCTCTATTTACTGGGACGCGGGGGCCGGCCTCTATTTACTGGGACGCGGGGGCCAGCCACTATTTACAGGGACGCGGGGGCCAGCCTCTATTTGCTGGGACGCGGGGGGCCAGCCTCTACTGGGACGCGGGGGCCAGCCTCGAAATATATCTCGACCACTCTCAGGGTTCTCGTGACACACTTATGGTATTTACAAAATGTTGCTTTTTTTATTTTCTACAATCCACTTCATTCGGAATTATATTTTTGGCCCATGCCACTTTTCATGTCACTGGTTCATTTAAAGTTAAAACGTGATGAATAATTGTATTAATTGACATTTCAACCTAAGCATTCGGGTTTAACAAAAGTTTGGTTGGTTACCTATGATATATTGAATGCACAAAAAACTGAAAGTGTTTAAAAGTTTCCATGAGGATAAGTATGTTTTTTAAGCATCCGTGCAAATCTTTACATAACAAAATATTACTGTTGGAATATGAAAATAAATTCAGGCATTTTGTGTGAATGGCTGCATAATTCTCGGGTATTTACAAAAGAGGTGTACAGTTACTTCAACAGTGTATGTTAAATACAAATTTTTCTATGTTTCGTCAGTTATAATGATATGCCCAAGTTCATGTCATAGTCAAGTTTAGTCTGCTCTAGGTCTTGGCGTGTCAAGTAGTGGAATGTTAGTGCGAAGCTTCGTGTATCAGATCACATTTTTAAGCCCACCAATTCCCCAAAAAATTACCATATAATAGTTTTCTGCTGTTTCCTTGTTACCCGTATGATAAAAAAAAATTATTGTAAGTTACACGAATTTGGTAAACCTGGTACTTGACGACAGTCGTACCTAAATAACTGGTTTTGGATACACAGTAGCTACATGTTGCTGGAAGAGCAGCTTCTTCAGGCAGTGAGTTACAACGCACTGCAATCTGGTGCAGCCATACAACTGTAGCTGGTAGAGCAAATACTTTAAAACCAAATACGAAGGCCTCCCCACTAACGCACTCAGGCAGAGAGTAAAGGGCCACAGAGCAGATACTAAACAATCCTTTGTGGGTCACAACATCTGCCTACAGGAGAAGTTAGTTGCCACACATGCGGTATCCCACAACAAAAGTTTTCTCCTGTGCTGTCGTACAAGCCCAGTGAATGCTCTACCACCTCCAAGCAGTCGTTCAGTACTCAGATGCTGGAACTTATCTCATTAATTAATCAAGATCCAGGTTGCCACCAAATATTAATATCATATACACCCGATGCACTACCACACTTTCATAATACCTTCTGGACTCATACAGCTGTAATCACAACATTTGAAATTTTTTGCCAAACCCTGATTTTCCTCTTATTTACGTCTCTTGTTAGGTGTCATCCTATTAGTACATATGCTTCTGTTCCTTTAGATAGAATTGACAACCTAGTTAGTCTATTGTTGCTATTCCAGATTTGGTAAACTGTGTTACTATTGAAATTACTTTCAATCATTACTACTGCATATTTGACAACAGCAGTTCATACAAACTAGAATGTTATAAATCTGATTCAATTTTCAGGGGAAATAAATTAGACAAATAGGTGATGGTGCAATATTTCATTCAATTATTTCCCATTAAGAGAAGGAAAAAGAACACTTGAAAAAGGATATAAAAAAACAGGTTTCCAAGTTTGTGTAAGTGTAAGTTTAAAAAAAAGCATTAGTATGTATTTCAAAAACGCCTGAGAGGAAATTGATGGAATTAAAGAGCACACTGCTAGCATGCCATGCAAAACATTTCTGTGCACAAAAACAGCAAATTTTTTTTTTACTTTGAGTATTTGGATATTAATTGCTCTATATGTACGCTATACAACAGACAATATATAAAATATATTTTGTATCGAGCACCTTTAGAGTTTATAAGTTTTTACAGAATTCAAAAAAATTCAAAGGAAGAATTTTTAGTCATAGTGACAACATTAGATGAATGAAGTACTTCTGTTTCATCTTTTATAAATTAGTGCTAGCGTGTACACAAAACTGCACAAGTATTACTGTGATAAAGTATTTTTTGTTGTCACACCGCGAATGTTTCATTGAACTAGTATAGGAATTGAACAGTAATATCCTCAAAGCCAAATAAATTAGTGTACAAATAAAATAATTACCACCAGCAGATTCGAACATGTACGTATTGTCACTGTGTTTTAAAAAGTATTTTTACATGAACCTTTGTGCTATTGTACACTTGCAAGTGTTGCTCAATACCTGTGCTAAAGGCTATTCACGGTAAAGTGAGCACTTTTGAAAGCCCTGCTTAAACTCTACTGGCATGACGTGTGTTCTTCCGCCTTATGCAAAATTAACATTGCCATGGCGAGACTGTGGAATTAATAGAAAATTAAATATTTAGCAAATCTGGTCATTTTTACACTTCGATGTATTAAGAAATCAGAAATTAGAAGAAATAATTAAGATATGACAAATGGTTACCTAACACTCTCTATTCAACGTTAAGATACGGAAATACTTCCCATTCATTACTAACAACTTTACTGGCTACATGTCACTTAGTGCGTCTATTAAAATATATGAAGACAGTGGTAGCGAATTTTTTCTAAGGTTGATTTCAGAAGTGCTTACTTTATCGTGAACAGTCTTTACTGACAAACCTGCCAGGATATGAAGTTGTTTATGTGGAGCAGATTCATGTTGTGTTGTTTTTTACATTTACATAAACAAGCGAAGTGTTAGCACTAATCTGAAGTTAGTTTAAATTATAACTTACTGCATAACAATACAATAATTTTAAACATGCTCTGTGGCCAGCTAATTCCATGGAAATGGAATAGCACGTAAGAGTCAGAGTGGTTTAGCGAGACCGCAGAACCTTGTGAGTTGTCGCTACTACACATTCCATTACAAGCGGTCGATGTACCAGACATAGTGAGGAATATTTTTCCATGTGCATTGTGATTGCACTGTAAGGGAGGCGCCACAGGTTGTCATATACGTCTGCATTGCTTTATTTGCCTACAGAGTTTATAATATTCCACAATAACTTTTAATTGTCATGAAAAACCTTGCTTGTTGTGTCTTTGCATACGTAACATGGGTAATTTTAGTTTTATACTCCTGTTGACATTTAATATACGAAATGTTTTTTTATGTGTTCGTAAATAGTCACTAATATGTTTTGATCGGAATGAACTGATACGGTTACTGTAAGAGACAATCAGCTTTGGATTCATTTTTCTCAATATGACTTGCTTTTAGTACGTATTAAAAAGGTTGCATATTTATTTTATTTTTTTTAAATTCACTCCGGCAATCCCTTCACATGTCTGTAAGACAATAGCTATATGGAGAACGCCAATAATATAATATTTAATACATGTTTACATTGGTAACTTCATCAATATCAAACATTTTCACATACATTCGGGAATTATACCTTAGTCTATTAATTTACAACATGATAAGTATTTACAAATTACAATCTTCATAAGATCTACATAAGTCTTTCACAGGAAATTTACAAAATAGAGTTCCATTATAAGTTATATAGATATAGTTCATTTATAGAAATATATACATAAAACAGTTGCTATAAATGTACACAATACAGTAACATGAATAATTACGCATAAACATAACTATTATTTCTTTTAAAGGTAATCTAAAAATTCATCAATAGTGTAGAATGGGTTTGTAAGAGAAAGGGATTTAATGTTTTGTTTGAAGAGATTGTTATTGCTGTGGCAGAGCTCCCTGAGTCAAAGGACAATGTATTTAATGTTTCAGTTGCTAAAAAGTAAAATCCCTTTTGAAAGAGAGTAAGGGAGTCTGAATGGCTGTACAAATTGTTGGTATACCTTGTACTGTTTTTATGGACTTCCTTAGCAAAATTAAATTTCTCCAAGTTATCTGCCAAATGAGAGATGGTGTCATAATATTTATCCTAAAAGTGTAAGAATATTCTCACTCTTAAAAAGTTGCCTACAAAGAGTCTCTACTGTGCTTATTACATAGTATTCTTATTACTTTATTACTTTTTTTGTAATTTTTTTTACTGTTTGGTGAGTTTTAGCAGAAAAATTCCATATTTTAGACTGGAGTGAAAGTACACAAACAATAATTTTCGAAGTGTTTCCTTGGATACTGGAGGTGCAAGAGTTCTGAGGCGAAACCACCTGCACTAACTTTTCTCATTATTTAATAAACAGGTTTTCTTTTTCAGTTTAAGTTATGGTCAAGCTCTAGCCTAAGAAGTTTGTAGAGTATAAAATGTTTAAGTAATTTGCATCATATTTAAGAATAACTTTTCCATATCTTTTGTTGGTTGTAAGAAATTCTGTATAATTAGTCTTGTCATTATTTAGGGCAAATTTATTAGCTTAAAACCATTCCATTAATTTCACTTTAGTTGCTTGAGCTTCACTCTGTAATAGTTCATGTAGCCTTTATTAAAATGCTTTTACCATCAGCAAATGAAACTGTATCTGTTTAAAACTTTATAGACGTAGGTGGATTATCTAAATGTGAATTATGTTTGTACATTGGTAAGTAATTTATGAAGACCCGAAAGAGTAAAGGCCCTAAAATAGAACCTTGCTGTTCTCCATGATTAATGTGTGAAGGAGTTGAAGTATAATTATTTAACAGTTCATCTGTGATAACAGTTTTTGGTAACGATTATTTAAGTAATAACTAATAAACGAGTTAAATTTGTAACACCAAAAAATGTAAGCTTTTCAATATAATATAATCATTAAAACGATAGAATGCCGCTGACAAATCGCAGAAAATTCCAAGAATATTTCATTTCTCGTTTAAAGTATTTCAGTATGATAGATGTTACTTTGTGTGCAGCATGATCTGTAGAAAGACCTTTCCAAATCCGAATTGAGAAGGTGAGTTTATTTTATGAGCTTGAAAGAGATTATTCGGTCTTAAATATATGCATTTTTCCAAAATATTTGAGACGGTAAATAGTAAACCTATTGGTCGATAGTTTTCTACGTGTTCTCTAAAACCTTTTATGATATTGGCTTTACCATAGTTATTTTCAATTTTTCTGGGAAAATCCCGGAGTAAAATATACTGTTACAAATATGACTTAATGGTTTACTGATTAAATACGAGCACTTCTAAGATTGATACTATTTATGTTACCAAACAAAGCCACAATAATACTTGGGTTTTAAAGAATTCATAACATATACAATTTCTTTAGGTGTTACTGGAATGATTTCAATCTTTGAAAAAGCAGAGGGACAGGCTATGTTGAGATACTTGGTGAAATTCGACTCTACTGCCATTAATTAACGAGTTTACTATTGAAACAGAATGTTTATTAAATATTTCTGCTATTTCTTTCTTAGCTGATTTTACTTTTGTAATACTATTTCCAGCAGAAGATTTGCCTAATTACTTCTTAATAATAGCCACAGAGGTTCTAAACTTATTACTGCAGTTTATTATTACGCAGTCTAGGGACATACGCTTTATCTCATTATCACTGTCTGTAAAGTCTTGCAATACATTTTATAGAGTTTATTTATATTCGACTAGAAGTAGTTGTATATTCATACCAAAATTCCCTTTTCCTCCTGCGTGATATTTTTACACCTTTAGTTAGCAAAGTTTAATTATTTTCAGTGTATTCCCAGCTAACACAACTTGTCGGCAAATTGTCGGCCCGATACCTGTACTGTCGGCAATTGTCTTTTCAATATCAGAATATAGCTATCAGACAACGGCGTGATGTCTGTTTGAGACAGATTGCAAGCCGTTCGAAAAAAGAAAATGCCCCGGTTTTTTTTTCTTTTTAGGGTAACATATGGCAATCACCGAAAATATGTCGTCAAGATATCGCAGAGCAAACATGTTGCAATCATTTTAAAAATGTTTCTAGACCTATTCCCATAGAGCATATTTGTCTTTTCCGTAAGCTGGACATTATCTTAATTATTCCGGCCCGGTAACATTTTAGAGACAGAGTCTTTATTACAATATATATTAAATATGATGCATTTTGCCTGATAAATTTTTGGAAAGTATTTTGAATAGGCAAGATATTAGATACCTGTTAATGGCATGATGTTATTTTTTTACACCATGTGTTATCCGTTTGCACGTTTTTTTTTCGCGTTTATATTGTCTTACATGGTAGCCCATGGCATTTGTTTACTTTAACTATTTTTTTTCCATTTGTTCAACCATCCGACAGATGTATTAAAAACTAGCAAAAATTATTTTCTTTTCAAGCCTCCGAAGAAACAGTTTTTAATTAATCAGTTTTTAAAATTATTTGTTATAATTTAATGGAATTTATACATTCCTTTATTATTATTATTGTCATTATATATTTTAAATTACTGCAGAATATCAGGAACTTACCCTGTGGTGTACAGATTAGTATGCAGGACTGTCAACTCAAGAGTCTTAGGTTCGAATCCCGCACTGGACAAGCGAAGGATTTTCATGTCATAAATTGTGTTGAAAAGTAAATAAAATGAATATAGGTAAAGAGGAAATAACACTTTTTAATCGACAAATTAGGGTTTGTTCACTTGACATCATGCCACTGCAAGCTCAGCATCATAACGACACTCAGCCATCGCAGGCCCAGCATCGTAGCGATATCCAGTCATCACAGGCACGGCATCGTAACGACATCCAGCCATCGCAGGCCCAGCATCGGAATGACTCCAGCCGTCGCAGGCCCATTATTGAAGCAACATCCGGCCATCGCCGGCCCGGAATCGTAACGACAAGCAGCCATCGCAGGCCAGGCATCTTAGCGACATCCAGTCACAGGCCCGACATGGTCGCCAATGGTTAGCCGCCAGCTAATATTTCCATCGGGCCGCTTCTGGCATAAGACAGTGGGCCGGTAATGGCTGGCCGGAGTTTGTTGGCTAGCTTTTACTGGCCCGATTCTGGCCCATGCTTTCCGTGTTTGCTGGTTTATGCTGGTTATGCTTTCCAAATTTCTCAATAGTTAACATGATTTAAGAACCCAAAAATAAAATTAACCATTGCTTAGTAAGTATTAATGGACATTCCCTCAACACGAAGCTTCTGGCTTCCACATTTGTGTGAATTCCTGGGATTTTAAATTCATGACAGCAACATTGAAAAATTGTAATGGACCTTGAAATGCCATTTTATTATTCTTTATTTACAAACTTGATAAAGCAAACAATTTTGCATAATTTATAATCAAATGCTTATATATCACACACAACAGTATTTTAAAAGAAGTTTGCTGTACAAATACATTACCAGAAGTCCAGTTTCTAATTTTTGTGGGTGTGAACAATTGTTTATTAGATTATTCAGCAAGAATCTACTCTTCTGGCCATGACTACATATATGTAATTATTGTAATTGTTTCACATTTCAACAAACAAACTGACATAAATGAATGTTGTACAAGGTGGAGAACATTTTTGATATGAAAAAAATGTATTGGCTATGCAGTCATGGCAGTGAAAATATTAAGTTCAATTGGATTTTGTATCTGGCCTTTACCCGACACAAATTCACAAATCCAAGTTTACGAAGATGTAGTGCAGAATGTTGCACCTTAACAGTACTGACTCATTCAAAACACAAAACTTATCAACATGTAATTTTATAAAATTTTGTACTTGCCATAAGTGAAATGGCACATAGCTGAAATGATGCTTCTGAATAACAAAATATACAGACCTTTTGCTTAGTTAAGTGCTACACCATGGACACTGTTGGACTATATGAACTTTTCATATTCACGCAATTGCTATAGAGCATCCCACTCTTAGATTAGAGTACAGTGTGAATGGCACGCACTGTTGCCAGAAAACTTCAGCTTTGCGACGTAACTGGCAGGCTGACAAACAAATAGGTGGTGAAGGGAATTACCTGATTAAGAGAATTTTACCTTTTTGCATCCCTGACAACTCTTAAGAGAATCCAATCCTGCGGCAGAAAATTAAGTGGCTCCTTTGAAACTGAAACCTTTGAGAAACTCTATCTCATTGTAATTGCACGGAGCGCAAGCAACCAAAATGGCATATTTTAAGGCTGCGAAATATAACTTTTCTGGAAACTGGGCACACAGAACAAGGTCTTCATTAACGACCGAAATAATATATTGAAAAAAGAGAGTGAATGTCCATTACACTGCACACTACAATCTAAGTGTGAGACGCTCTCTACAAGGGGGCTGGGAAAAATCCCGTTATTATTATTATTATTTTAAATAAACCTTCAGTCTATTTGGATTTATATATTTTATTGGGGTTTTTCAGTTTTACTATAGCGTACTTTCAGGTTTTGCTTTATTATTTTCAGAAATTCTTTAACATTTATTTTCCTACCAACTCTGATCGGACATTTTTCTAAAGAATTCCCAGAAGAGTAAAAGATTTGACCCATGCAGCAAAACATACAAGGTCCTTTTAAGGTTTACAATCGGATGCTAAAAGGGCCAAAAGTTGGCCAACTGCTGACATGCACCAGGCATCACCGATGGTCCTGAAGTGGTACCCCTAACTAGCCATACTCTGTACATAACCGGCCCAGATATCGTCACAACAAATGGCCCAAGCATGGCCCTTATGATTACAACAGAAATGGCCCTTAAATGTACCACTTCACAGCCACCAGATAGCTTCTACCATATGTTAAACACTATATTGTAAATATAAATATTTTTTGCTTCACTTTCCCAACTTTTCATTGTTTTTCAATTTCGTTTTCTTTACTATCAATGACGTTTAAACAACATTGAAATACTATTCTAACCTGAGATGGGGATGGGTTCCGAACTTACGACCCTCGCATTGACAGCCCAGATTGCTAACCATTACAACACTGTATATTCTTGTTGTTAGATGAACAAATTTAGAATATATTTGGAATTGAGTTATTAACAATCACTAATATAATAAAAATTTCACCAGTTATTTTATGGCCTTAATTCTTACCGTGCGAACAAATCGGTTTTTAAAAAAATATGCAGATAGCCAAAAAAAAAAATATATATACACTCGATGAGAGAAATCTTGCTTCCTGAATTGCGATATTATAACAAAACCTTGCCTTTAATGAAATTTTTCGCATTATGTAAGTCACATGGATTCTATTCATCCGTTTTGAAATTCAGTTGGCATATTTTAATATTTTAGTGATGTGAAACAACAAAGTCCTTCAATGTTAATTTTATAAAGGCGATTAAATACCCAGCAAACACAACCTGTTGCTTGCTGTTAGAAAAAAGACGATGGCCCACAGTATTTCTTAGAATAACAGACAGATATCAGCGAAAATCTGTCGGCATTATATTGCACAGCAAACATGTTGCAAGCATCTTAAAAAAGTTTCCGGGTCGATTCCCAAACGGCATCTTTGTCTTTTCGGCAAGCTGGCCATTATAATATTAATTCGGGCCCAGTAATATTTTCGAGACAAGGCTCTTTATCGCAATAAATATATAAATAAGATGCATTTTTGCCGAAAAGCTTTCGGAAAGTGTTTTTAATAGGCAAAATGTTGGCGAGCTGTTAATTGCATGATATTTTTTTGAGAACATATGTTAACGATTAGCATTTGTTTTTCGTGATTACATATGTGTCACGTAGTAGCTCATGGAATTTGTTTACTTAGAAATTTTTTTCATTTGTACAATCATCCGACAGATATAAAAAAATAACAAAAACTCTTTTGTCTGCAAACCTGTGAAGGAATTTTTTGAAAATAATCCATATTTTAAAATTATATGTTGTATTGTCATGGAATTTACGTATTATTTTAATATAATTTTTGTCATGTTATATTTAAAATTACTGGAGAGTATATCAACTTACTGCGTGGTGAATATGTTAGCATGCTGGACTATCAACTCAAGGGTCTTAGGTTTAAACCCTGCACTCGGCAACAAATGATTATCATATCATGTAATGTGTTGAGAAGTAAATGAAATGAATATATGTAATGAGGAAATGACAATTACCAACATTTTAAATCGAAAAGTTTAGAGTTTTTTCACTACACTCAGCCATCGCACGCCCGCCATCGTAATTACATCCAGTCGCTATAGACTCGGCATCGTAACGGCACCCAGCTGTCACAGGCCCGGCATCATAGCGACATCCAGCCGTCGCATGCCCGGCATCGTAAAGACATCCACCCATCGCAGGCCCAGCATCGTAGCGACATCCAGCCGTGCAGGCTCGGCATCGTAATGACACCCAGCCGTCGCAGGCCCGACACTGTCAGCCAACAGTTAGCCACCAGTCCACATTTCCATTGGGCTACTTCCGTAATAAGACAGCGGGCTGGCATCGGCTGGGCAGAGTTTGTCGGCTAGCTTATACCAGCCCGGTTCTGGCCCGTATTTTCCGTGTTTACTGGGGTATGTTTTATATAAATTTCATATTTTCATTATACGCAGTCGTACACTTAAATTATTACATATGTAAAATTATTCAATACCAGTCACGAAGTCACACCTAATACTGGTTATATACATATATATATATATATATAATTTTCCCTTAGATATTTCCAGCACTATATTTAAAAAACCTACGCATTTTGTAATAATATCTATAATTATATTAGACGCACACACACATATATATGTATGTGTGTATGTAGTTTATAAAATATACCTGCGAAGAGTGGGAGACATAAAAATTCCCATACTAAGCCAAATTTCACCTGGAATGATTCATCGACGTATCGCTCCAGGGCCATCAAATGGCTACACATACTTTCACCTGCAATACGTATAGGTTATGCGCGGCCATTGCTAGAATACAGTTGGTAAGCTTTTTATGGGCCATTAGTAGATCATTTACTCTCAACCATCAGCTTCATTTCCATCAACATTCCATCAGTGTGCCAAAAATGGCATGCTAAATGTCTTGGTGCCAGCAATTAACCGTAGCAGGGCCAGTTGTGTTGGACCAGAAGTTTTCTGGGCCATCAGTGGCCAAAAAATGGATAAGGTATGTGTTGCCAATACTGGAATACAGTTGGCAAGCCATTTGAATATCATTAGCAGTATACCCACTCTCAGCCAACGGTTTAATTTCTTTCAACATCCCATTAACGCGCCATTGAGTTCATGCCAAGTATCCTGTTGCCAGCAGTCAAACATAACAGGACCATTTGTGTAAATCCATATGTATTTAGTGCCAGCAGTCATCCAGCAGTGCCAGCAGTAAAACCACAGTCGGCCGACTGTGGTTTGCTACATGGGGAGTGTGAAATACATCCAGACCATCTGTAGTTAGTAACACAGTCCACAGTTTCCAACGCCAGTAGATCTAAATCATCCAGAGAAATTGCAGTGGCTTAGTGTCTATTCATTCACTGACGGAATCCACAAACAAATTTCAATAACTGGTTTTGTACACAAAACAACTAAAGAGCAAAAAAAAAATCGCTGATATGGCAATATAAATTTCTTTCTATGCTACAAAATTATCATCAATATTGTTGAACTGTGAACTGGATGCATCCCAGCATATGATACAAGTTTTAGGCTAAGACCTGATTATAAATGATAGTCAGCAATTACATCAGTGGGAAACTTTGTGCACGCTGTAGCCAATAACCTGCAACTAAAAGAGACAGTAGGCCTACAAAATTTTTAATAAATGTTTAAATTAAATTATGTGGGGTCACATAAAAACATATCTCAACAGTGTGCTACATTCGTGGAAGCTGCAATAAAATATTTTCATTTAAAGTTATACAATACAGTCTTTGCAGTGGTGACAGATCAGACTATAATAGGTGAAATGTGGGATATTTTGAAAGCAAAACACCCAGATCTAATCACCTATGGGTGTTTAGCACACCTTTTAAGTGTAATTAAGCGAAATATTTCTCCCAGCAGTTATAGGTCATATTGAGGAAGTTTACTCAAGTATTTTCGGAAAGTGCACCAAATTGGATGGCTTATGAAGCAAAGCTGGCTGGTGTCACAGTTGCTAGATATCATGTTGGAATTAAAATGCATACAGTCAGGATAACAGGATAACAAAAATTTTCTTACAGCAACTTTAAACTTTTAACAAAGTTGAACTTTATCAAGAAAATGTGCATGTTGAAAAACAGTTAGCTATTGTTGCAAACATACTCGACAACGTTGATAAATATACGTGCATTTCAGAAGCCTTTAAAATATGACTGGACCTGTTAAAAATTATGATGTAATGGAGCCTTACCACATCACTTTCAGAAAAGCTTTTGCCAGGAAATTCACCCGCCAACATCCTTGCTAACCTGACGGATATCATATTCAGAAGCCAGTTATTTACTTAGCGGACACGAAGAACTAACAGAATTATCATTAAATGAACATCATCTTGAATAGGCTACCTTAATTATAATAGATCCCCGCTATTATTCCACTTCCATGTTGCAATGGCCTCCCATCCTAAAGTTATCCTCGATAAAATAGTAGCAGATCATAGAAAAAAAAAAGCCCAAAAATCTCCAAGTTTACTCCTAGGTTTTGTCATTTTATCTTCTGCTTACGTCGAACATAATCTTTCTATGCGTCAACTGAAAGTACTTCTCCACATTTCGACTACTTTAGAACAAATTGTATATTTATCTAGGAGTTTATAAAGCAACTTATAACCAGAACTTCCGTCTTTAGTACTATATGATTATGTTATTAAGTAAGAGCATCATTAAACATAATTCACAGTGGTGCCACCGCTCTCCCCCTCATGACGCTGGCCTAACTAGCGAAACGTAGCACAACCATGCATCCGCGTGTAAAATGTGTTCACCTGACTTTTGTGTGTGTGTGTGTGTGTGTGTATGTACGAGTACCGCACTTTGAGTAGTACTTGTGCATTCTGCCTACTTTTTATTATGTAATTTTTAGACGTTCCTTATCAAAGACTGAAGAAAAGCACAAAACATTATATTATAAAATCGGGATGAAATTTTTAATTGACAACCTGAAAATACTTAGTTATTGCCATATAACAAACTAAAATACAGATTAAAAACTGATTAATTTTACATCCTATTTATGATACTAACGAATATTTTGATAGTGATTGATTCTTTGATTATTTCATTAATTTTATTATCAGTCAATATTTAACTACTGTTTTCATGATGTAATGTAATTAATTTTAATACTGTGTATTACATACTTGTATTTTGAATGACAAAAAAACAAATCACATACTGCCGGCCTCTAGCCACATGCGTCAATTGCGAGGACGTAACAAAACTAAACCTAACTTCACAACAGCTTAATCACGGAGTGTATGTGCCGACGAGCTGTCATACATTGAAATAAGGACAATGGCCCGGGGATTAAATCTTATTACAACACTATTTAATTATTAAAGCTTTTCCTGTTATTCCGTATTGTTCTTTTACTCTATTCTCTGAACTTCATATGTTCATCATGTTTCACAATATGTACTGTGAATATCGTGACGCCCCTATAAAATTCGTAGGCTATTCAGCATGATTGGTAATGTTCAAACATACCATTTTCTGGAGTTATTTGTTCATTTTCCAAAAAGCAGCGATTCTTAACTATTAAGAAAACGGGTTGATTTATAATAGTGCGTTACATTAATACCCATCTTGGGGATATTTTTGTTGGATTAGAAAAGTGTGATCAAACAAAAGAGGAAAGCAATGCTTGATGAAACAGTACTGCGTGAAAGTAAAGTAGTGTTCTGAAATACAGTAAAACCGATTGATTTTTACTTCACAATAATATGCCAAGGAGTATAGATACTGTAAATTACTGCTGAGCGGATGTGTTTTGCTGTAGCTTATGATACTTTCTTTGTTGGCCTACCTGAAATTATATTTCAGAGCGAAGTAGTATAATTCATTGCACTAAACATTATATTAGGAATTGCAGAATACAGCAGATCCGACACGGTCTACTGTAGAATAGAGTACCAGTGTGCCCTGCATTTCTAAATACGTGCTTTCCCAAAAACTGCCCCTATTTCAGAGGAAGCTGCAGTGAGCGAGAGAGTGGTAATGGCGGGATAAATATACAAGTTGTCGATGACATCACAGAGACTATATATCACTATGCCACAATAATACGTAGGCTTACTGAAAACACCAGGAAACCTGACACTTTTTTACTCCCAACATACTTTAAGCAGCAATCGTTTTTGTCTTTATTCAAACTTACGTTGCAGCCAACAGAAACAGATAACTTCCAATGCCCAAGCACCCTTAGTTTGAACACAAAATACCATATGTGAGTAAAAAATGAACCATTCCAACAGTTTTACAATTATTTTTCATTTACAATTATTATCCATCAATATAATTACTTCGACCACACAGGCTGAGGATCTGACAATCGAGGAGAACCGGCCGCCATCTTATATTCCAGAATTGCTCTGTCAATCTGGTCATGCGACAGCCATTATGGATTCCACCATGTTGTTAGCCAGTACGCCACCATCTTTGTAGCAAATACGCTGCAATATTGGACCATCATTTTGGTAACCAGTATGTCACTTTTTCATGCTCTTGCATGCTCCCATTTTTTTCTCTCTTGTATTCTTTCTTTCTATCTTCTATTCTTTCTCCTAATTTCCTTTCTTACTTTCTCTCTATCTTTCCTTTCTCTCCCTTTCATTCATAATTTATCTCGTACATCTGTCGCAGGTTCTCCAATCCACCATCTTTGTTTATATTGCTTGTGACTGGAGGCCGCCATCTGGAATTTTCGTTTGTAATTTGTTTACATTTTGCTGCAGACCGTCCCATTGGTTTTTGTCATTTTTTCCATCTTTGTTTACATATTTATTTCATTTGTTTCAAACAAAGTTCAAACATTAGTTCTGGCAATGGCTGCACTAGGAGTGCAGCATTGTTTTTCTGGCGTGTTTGGCGTTTTTCTGGAGTTGGCTCTGGAGGCACTGCTTTTTTTTAGAACTCAAAATACCATCTGGAATGGTTTGGGATCGAACTGCCGGACCTTGGGTCACAAGACTAATGCATTAGACCACTCGGCTATCATGATATACGCTGGGACAGGAGTTTATAAGAAGTATATAGCTTGTGGTCAAATAAATATTTTGTCATAGTAATTTCTTCATTATATTTTTATTCTTATTATTTACATTTATATTATATAATTATTTAGTATTAGTTTTTTATTTACAAAAATAAAATTTTTTTAATAAATTAAATTTTAAAATTAAATAATTTTGTTACTATGTATATAAATATATATACCTAATATTATTTTTAATATATGTTTTATCCTTTTTTATTATTTAGGTTTAACGTAACTAATTTAAAAAAATTTATTATTAAGATTTTACTCATATCATTTTTATATGTAGTATTTTTTAAATTAAATTTTACGTTGAACCTATATAATTTTTAAGTTCTTTATATGTAATAATATTCCTTAAGTATATTTTAAAAGTTTTTTATTATTTAGATTTAATTTTTATCAACATTTATATATTATGTTATGTTTTCTATTATTTATTTTAATTTTGTTATTATTTAGACTTAAATTTATATAAAATTTTTAAGAATTTTTTAAATTACATATTTTATTTTGTTTTTACAAACATGTGTATAGAGTGGCATGTCTACCGATTCATATTTTTTAGGCAGATAAGTATATGTTGTAAAAAAATATGATAACATGACTATGACCAGCACCAAATTGGATTTGTCTCAGCAAATATAAATTGTATTGGTAAATATATACAAGTGTTATTTGTATTCGGATTTGTATGTTTTCAAGTCGAATGCTAAACCAACATTATGAACATTAATTATTCTCCCTTTATCGATTTTTTTGTTTGTATATAATATTTCTTACTATCCCAGACTTAAGTATTTACATGTAGGGGCTTTGTTACTCACACTGAACTGAGAAAATACTTCTTACCCCTATGCGAGGACTATACAATTTTTTCCACACAAACCTATTGGCTTACGGCATCCCTAACCTAACTCTACTTAACATAACTCCACCTAACCTAAGCAAGTCGTACAGCTCAGCTTCACTATAGCTTATGTACTCCAGCATCAGTTATGATAATAGTGACTCCACCAACATCACCACCACCACCACTACCACTACCACCACCTTAATATACTCTAATATATCGACTTCATGTGCATAAGAAAAAATGAGTAAAAACTAATATTGACTCATTTATTAAGTTAATTTTTGGAAAAATGTGAATAAATGTAAAAAACAGTATACATATATATAATTTAACAATAGCCCGAAAGTATATTCGAAAGTGTAAAAAGTTTAACTAGCTAGCAATATCGAAAGTTGTCATATTAATATAACATTTGTAGAGACTGACAAATACAAAATTCGATATCACATGTCTCATGTCGGTCGATACCAAACACACATAATCTGTATTTGTCTTTATTCCCGCACGAATGACAGGCCTAAACACTTGCATCCAAAATATTCACCTCATTTCATTTGTTGGCCATGTGGAACGCAGTGGATTTAAAAATAACCTGAGTACTATAGCCCTCCTACTGCAGGTACTCGCATAAATTTGACTTAAAACACCACCAAATTAATAAGTATTTCAGAGAGGCAGATATACCTATTACAATAGGTTAAACATATTACTGTATGTTATACATCTCCTCTTCACTCAATGAGTCGTAGATCTGAGTTGTCAGACATCTTGAACGAACCATTCCAAGATTTAAAGTCACCACGCCATTACTCTCTTCATTTTATACGAGGGCCAGCTGACCTTGTCAATGAATGCCAAGAGCAGTGATAGCGAGTCTGCTCCTGCGCTGTATCTCAAGTCTGTGCTTCCTGGCCGTTTTCGTACGTGGCCGGTGTCATATAGCCTAAGTCAGCACATGGCATTTCTGCACCTGCATGGTATCTGGTAACTGGAGTCTGTATTGTATATACTTTCTGGCTGTTTTCACAATATACATTGTGTCGAATGACCATTCATGTTCATGGGAATAGCTGTGTGAGCAGGTTTGCACCTCAAGGTTGTCTGGTAAATAAAGAGAATGAGTCAGCAGGCTTCATGAGCAAGTACAAGCCTGCTACGGAACTGAACATTGGGTCAGCATGAGGGAAGAAGATGGTTTTTTGTACATGTTCTAACCATCATGTAGGACTTTGCATATATTAAAACCTGACCAACCAAAGTAAATAATAATATATTACTTTTCTCATAAATTGTGTCTGTGTGTATATTCTCAAACGTGTGAAAATGACTCTTGCATATGATGCCATTTTAAGAAAATTTTATGACAGAATTTTATAAAATTAAAAATTCGTTATAAAAGTACTTATGTATTTAACATTTTATTTACATAAAATTTTTTTCTTTAAAAAATGAATATTTATTGTTTGGTTATCCATTCTTGAGGTTTAGAACTGCTCATCCATCATTTGGTTTGGAATTTGTATACATTTCGCATCGCTCTCCCACTTTACCAACTCTCTCTCTCTCTCTCTCTCTCTCTCTCTCTCTCTCTCTCTCTCTCTCTCTCTCTCTCTCTCTCTCCCTCCCTCTCTCTCTCTCTCTCTCTCCTCTCTCCCCCTCTCTCTCTCTCTCTCTCTCTCTCCTCTCTCTATATAATATATATATATAACCGTTTTGCTGCAATGCTGCAAAAAGTGAGCTCTATATGCTATATGCGGGTTACGATGCCAAAAAGTATACAAATTTGGACAAAAAACACCTTGAACAGAAGAAACAACAAGAGTAAAGATAACAGGCAAAAAGAAATAGAAAAAATAATTGTAGATTAAGAGGAAGAAAAGGAAGATAAGAGGTAGATAGATATGGTGGGTAAGAACAATACCTTATCTATTGGTTACAATGTGTCAAACTGTCACAACTAAAACATATTTCACCCCCAAAATCCTGGTAAGGATAAGGTTTGGAACAACAGGAATTGGCTTTAAACCCTGGTCGGAGTTCCAAACGAAAGTCGCAGTCTAAAGTCCCCGTACAGAAGTGCACAAGTGAAATTGCCAAAGTGAAATACTAGTTGTAACAATCTATAACCAGATTTGCTGGTGGTGGCAAAATCTCTCTCATGATGGTGTCTATAGCAGTGTGTCAGGACCTCATACAAGTGTGCGTGCTATCAGTAGTAGCTACAACATTTTACATACATACATACATATGACACCATATGCTTGTATTGGAAAACTTATATACTTTTCTTGTCTTCTTCTCATCTTATTTCTCTTCTTCTATTATTTTCTTCTCTTCTCTTTTTCTTCTCTTCCTAATTTCTACATAATATGACCATATGATACTGTATGAAACTTCGTTTATTAATTCTTGTACCCATATGGGTCTGTCAGTATACCACAGTCCAATATCTGTCTCTTATCGTCCGGCCATGTGAGCGCGACTTTGTTCATGCACTTGGTGTAAACTTTGTGGTGGAATTATCTTATATTATTAATGGTTACATGCGCGACTTACTGCTGCCCCAAAACTGTTTTGTAATCATCGAACGTAATTTTATTCTTCAGTCTTGTCTTCTGCACACACTTTGCTTTCTTGGTAAGTTTACCTTCACGTATATAGCTGTACATTTTCGAGTGTATCTCCACAAACTAACTCATCAGTTCCCCACTACACTGATTTAAAATTCCCCACCGCTTTCCTGTTGGTGAGAGTGTAGCAGTATTTTGGTAGTGTGAATGAGATGATGGCAAAAAGGGGGGGGGGGGGGATAGTATCCATCTCTTGCATGAGTGTAGGATCTGTAGCCAGGTCTGTGTAGAAGTTTTCTGTTTAATTTTGTAAATTAACGAGTCGGTATCTCTATATAATAAATTAATGTAGGCACCATACTTCTGTCTGTTTCATGATGACGTGATGGAACCTGTACATTAAAGTTTTGGTGAGGTCGACCACTGAAAAGACGGCATAAATAAGTTTGTCAAATATTATGGTTTCCTTTTCCATTTTCATCAAGGGAATATTATATGTGTATATATATATATATATATATATATATATATATATATATATATATATATATATTGCGTGGAACTTGAATAATGACTTTGCTATTAGTTTATTCTGTCATCTGCCATTACACACCGAACTCATGTCTTGTCTCTTCCTTTTGCTTTATATAAATTTACCAAAAGTTACACTGTTCGTAAGGTAAAAATTTTTTTTCCAAAATCGTTTCCGGTTAACTGTTTTTTTTTTTTCAGTGCTCAGGTCGATGTAGGGATTGTGCCGTGTTCAAATTGCAGCACCCGATGAATCTTCTTCACCTGGAAGCCGTGAGATACTGTTTGCTTCAAGTTTATGTAACGTACAATGTAATTCTTCTTAACTTGTAACATCATAAAAATTTTTTTCTTCTTACCACCTGAAAAAATCTCGTTGACGGGAAGAATAGCAGGTCTTTGTGCATGTCGTGGAGTTCCACAGGATATTCTTCATCTACCTCCAGTACATATCTGAATAGTCCATCATCTGGCACCGCTGTAATGTCGATGGCGGTGCTCACTCAGTAGAAGTCACACATCGGAAGGGGCAGAGGCATTGCCCACACATACAAGTTGTTGTCACCTAGGTACTGAAGGTATATGTGCTGCTTGCTGGCATCGTATGTAGACGGAATGCATTTGTTATTAGCTTTCGCATGACATTTCACATATTGAACCACTCTACCTCTTATGTCTTCTTCAATGAATAAATGTTTGTCGTAATCGACCATTAGTTCCATCTCGACCGTAGTGTGCTTCAACACTGCATCGAAAGAAAAGCTCGGTGCCCTCACGTAATGGATACAGTCCAGGCCGTAAGATTTCAGGCAAGGTTCCCTGAGATTTTCAAACACAGCTGACAACAACAAAACATAAATGTTAGAATAATCTTCCAGTTTCTGACAGGCGAATATTTCCCAGGCATTAAGTGTGTGAGTATAGTCTTCTTCACTTACGGCCATGTCCGTTTACCAGTTTTAAAATTTGTCGCTCGGGGACAGCTGTCTCTCTTTCAGTTTCTTCAGACAGTCTATGTATTCATAAGGGAAATTGCCCTTTCTTCCCACTAGTTCCAGCTCATCTAGACTGAAGAATTTTGCAGTATTTGTAAGCTGGTCTCTTGGCAGGTTTTCGGCGAGAGTGGCGAGGCTGGCCGACATGAAGCGGAATGTGTTGATGAATTGAAGTGTGAATCTCTTCCTAGATATTTTGAGAACATGATTAATTTATCCTCTGTATGCAGGATGATGAATATATTCTCTTCGTGGTAGCCTAGCTGCTTGATTATAAAGTTCTCGTCATATGTCAGGTAGTGTAATAACACACGTAATCTTTGTGGATGGCGGCGAAGTTTGTTGCAGTAGTTTCCGGTGAAATGGTAGTGGTTTATTACCTTCCAGATGTCTTGTTAAAATTTTTGTTCACAGTAGCAGGAGATATCTAACATGGTATGACCTAGTAAATGCAGGTTGCTGAGTCGCTGTATGAGTTCCCTTGTTTCATCAATTTCCTTCACTTTATGTCTTATGTCTACGATTTATTCAATAAAGTTCTTGGCTGCATCTTCCCCAGTGAAAATTATTGGCCCTGTTGGCAGTCTTGTTGTTTTGGAGGCAGGGGTTACCATATATATTTGAAAAAAGTAACAAGAAATATATGCCTCACGGTTTTGATATGAGTGCGTGCTAGATGTCTGGTGGTCGGCCTGACAAATCTGGACGGGCAGGAGCATTGTTTCGAAATCTTCATAAATGACGATTGGCAGTTTCTCTGCGTTGGGGTGGTTTGTAAATTTGAGGGTTAGTCTTCTTCCCATATTTCCGTGGCTTGGCATCTCGATTCTTCCTGGAGCATGAGGTGAGGACTGCAATACTTCTTGCGCTCTGCCAACATCTCTTCGCCTGTGTTTCCTGTTAGTCAGAACTGGTCATCCTCGTGCATGAAACACCTTTTACAAATGTGGATTTCACTATGGTGGGCTGTTACTTGAGGCCTCATCAAGAAAGAAATTTTTTTTTATATATGTGAAGTGCGCATTTTCTTCGGTGGTGAGGAGGAGGATATCGATGCTCTTCATTACAGACTCGTATTGACACTACCTTCGTGTCATCATTGAGAATAAATACAGTTACAGTCACTCCAGGATTTTTTAATTTTTTAATTTGGTTATTTGGTGCAGAGATGTGAGGAACTCGATTCCATTGAAGTAGAATTTGATTTCCAGTTCTATGTAGCGGCTGTCGACACGCTACAGGTTCTCACCTTCAACATACCTGGCAAGTATGGCCCATTTGAAGCACTCGTGATCCTCATTTTTCGGGTCCCTGCGTTCTTTTTTTCATGGGAGCTGGCAATTAGATGTAGCTGGATACACGTACTGAGCCAATTTATTAATTCAGAGCTGCATTTACTTTACTGCAGTAAGTTTCCATCCAGATCCCTTACCCAAATACTCCTCTTCTTAGCAAATACTCCTCTTCTTACCCAAATACTCCTCTTCAAGCTGGCCGCCACAACTGGTTTACTTTGGCTTCGTGGGGCTCAGGTTGCCATAGTGGCACTCCTGGAACCAATTAAATTTAATTGGCCCATTTTTCATTATTTATTCCTGCAACTGTTCAATAATGTTTTGCTTCAGTCCTTTAATGTACGTGCACAATTATTTGGCCTCTTCGCTTGTATTTTCTGCCACATACATCTTCAAGTTGCCTCTAAATGCGGTCTCCACCAATACAAATCCATGTGCCGTCGGCTGTCCGGACCCCTCGACAATCCTCGAGAAATGAACTGGTGCTGTTACTGGTGCTAGCTGCTGCTGGGTGACATCATCACGTTTCGCCTTCTTCACTAGTGGAGGTGCTGGGCATGTACTGTTAGAGTGCATGACCTCGTGAAATCTTTGCCACCATCTTTACATGTATAAGTCTTCTCCAGGTTGAATTGGTAGCTTGCCTCATGCCTTCGGGCATCTGCTGTGTTGGCAAATTGAGCATTATAGAATTTGCGGTGGCCATTCTGCCGCACGACTGCATTGCAATGTCTCAGGTGACGTTACATGTTGTCTTTCCGCCCAATTTCCTTTCCACATTTGTCGTAGACTTGCTCCTCTTTCCTGTATGTATTATAGACGCTGGTACTCTCGTGCCTCAATCCATTATTGCGTGCCGAAACATATTTGGAAAAAAGGCCACGAAATAACCCTGGGGAGATATCGCACTAACCCCGGAAACAAAAGAATGTGAATTAAGTTGGAAGACCCCCGAAGTTCCTACATCGACACGGCCGCCCTCCATAACGTAGACTTCAGAAAAATAGACTGCCACAAACGGGTACAAATTGTATTAATGATGTGGACATAACATTAATGCAAGCTGGAAAAAATATAATTAATGGACATATTTATACACTGCATAGCGAAAATGTGTAAATACTGTCTCCAAGTAAGAGTTAATACTGAGCTGTGTGGCAAAACTTCTTTTAAGATTTTTTCATCAAACTGAGAAGAGTTATTTTTCTAAGAATCATACTGTAGGCAAGTTATTTATGATTGAGAATAATAGTTTCATAAAAAAATTCCTAGGCACAATAATTTGAAGAAAAAAATATTTGATCAAGAAATGTAGTTACTTTTTTAATAAAAACCTACAATGTGTTGTAACAAATAATCTTAATATGGCTGCTATAGCTTTAATGCAAAATGGTGATGCTGGACAAAGAAAATAATTTTCATTAATACGCAAATACAAATGACAAGAAAACCTGTGCACAATGTAATTTTTATTGAGAAATTGTCTGTAATTTTACAAATGTTTGTAACAGTACAAAGATTTTTCTTGTAAAACTACTCCTTTCTAAAACTACAATGGCCATGTTTGTAATAGACCTTAATAAATATATATACTATATTGACCTCTATTCATGAGCTAGAGAAAAATGGTGGGCACTCAACAACGTAAAACTATAAAGTAGCCATTTGTGTGAAAACTAGGGGCAATGTAAAGTATAGTTGGGTGCAAAAAGAAATTTCCTGCATGTTTTAGAACCCTAAAAACTACTCAAATAGTCATAATAAAACTAATATAACTTTAGAAACATGTAACGCTATAGCTAATTTAATTGTCAATTTTCCCTGGAATACGCAGAACTCTTGCAATGCATTCTTCTTAATCTAATAAATTATCTAATATTTTTTTAGGTACTTGCAGCTATATTTACTACAACAATAAGTGCTAAGTCAAGTTGGTCTTGTGGTTAAGGTATAATAATACAAGATGTGTAGGTTCTAATTCCCGGTGCTGATTAAGTGTATTTTATTTTGTAAATTATATTTTGAAATATTGGACCTAGTTGTTAATTCATCACTTTTCTAGATTTCGCGAGTAAGTATTTGGCCTGTACTACATTGATCGCTCACTGAAAATCCGCTCACCAGTTTCTCCGATTCTAAGGATTTATGTGCCTTGTGCTGGAAAGATAAATATGGATTTTTAACGATCGTTAAGGGCTGGCCCTCTAAAATGGGTGGTACAGGCTTGGATATGATCAGTTCATTGCCAACTGTCGAGAACGAGTTACAGCGTATTGGTATCCAGTACGCCACTATCTTTGTAGCCAGTTCGCCGCCATCTTTGCAGCCAGTATGTCGCCAATTTTGACCGCCACTTTGGTAGTCAGAATGTTATTTATTTATGCTCTGGCTTTCCGAGAGTTTCCTCCGAGTGCTCCCACTATTATTCTATTTTGTATTCTTTCTCTTTCTTTCCTTCTCGATCCTTATTTCCTTTCTACATTTCTCTACCTCTTCATGTGTCTCTCTTTCTTTCCTTTCTCTCCCACTCTTTAGTCATTTATCTCTCACATCTGTTGCTTGCACTCCACTCGCCATCTTTGTTTACATTGTTTATTACTGGAGGCCGCAATGTTGGTTCTTACATTTGTTATTTGTTTACATTATACTGGAGACCACTACCTTCGTTATTGTGTCATTGGTTTATATGTTACTGCAGGCCACCATTTTGGTTTTATTATGTATAATTTGTTTATATGTTACTGGAGGCCGCCATTTTGGATTTTTTGTTTGTAATTTGTTGCAGGAGGCCACCATCTTTGTTTGCATTTATATGGAGGCAGCCATATTTGTTTTTTTGTTTGTCATTTGTTTCCCAAATAAGTTCTAGCATTGACTACTGGAAGCACAGCCATCTAAACTCTGGTGTTGGCCGCTAGCTGGCTCACCAGTCGTTCAATTAATCGATTAGTCACCTTTGCTCCACCGCTATATTAATTCTGGAGTTGGACGTTGCGGGCGCTGCTTTTTTTTAAAAACTCAAAATACGATCGCAAATGGCGCAGGATCGAAATTCCGGACCTTGGGTCGCCATACTAACACCTTAGACCAATCGGCTATCGTGACATGCTCTGGGACAACAGTTTATAATAAGTATATAGCTTGTGGCCGAATAAATATATTGTCATAGTTATTATTTAATTACATCTTTATTTCTTATTATTTAGATTTAAATTACTTAATTTTAAAGTATTTAATATTTTTTTCATATAAATAATTCTCATTACTCGGAATTTCAACTTATATAATTTTTATATTATATATATATATATATATATATATATATATATATATATATATATATATATATATATATATATATATATATATATTTAACATTAGTTACTAGGAATATTTTAAAACTTGTACTATTTAGGTTTAATGTATACAAGTTTTAAGATTTTATTATTAATGTATAAATTATATATATTTGAATAAAATATTGAAAGTTCATTTTACATTTTCTAATTTTTTTAATATTGCTTATATAATTATAAGTATTTTATATATAATATTATTTTTAATTTTAATTTTTTCATATTTTTTGTTATATAGTTATAATTATATTATTTTTATATATGACATTATTTTGTAATGGAGGTTTTAAAGTTTTTTTAAATATTTATTTTCAAGTGTTTTGTAATTAAACTTTTTATTATTTTAAAAGAAAATTTATTGAGCGGCATTTCTGCAGATTTGCCTTTTTTTATGCTGATAAGTTTGATGTAGTCAGAAAATTTAATTACGTGACTATGAACAGAAGCATAAGGGTTTTCTAAACATATATAAAATTGTATTAGTTATGTACCAAATGTTATGTATATGTATAACACTTGGAATATAATTACTAATGCCAGTTTATATATGCTTATATATGCTTTTATATATGCTTAAAATTTATATACATTAAACCTAGATAGTAAAATGTTAAAATGTTCTCAGAAACAAATGTTATATATAAAATACATAAAAATTAGATAAGCTATAAATCTGAATAATAAACATTATTTATATAAAAAAAATTAAATTCTTTAAAATTAAATAAGTTAAATCTAAATAATAAGAAATAAAAATGTAATTAAATAATAACCATGACAATATATTTATTCGGCCACAAGCTATATACTTATTATAAACTATTGTCCCAGAGCATGTCACGATAGCCGAGTGGTCTAAGGTATTAGAGGCGACCCAAGGTCCGGCAGTTCGATCCTACGCCATTGCAGGTGTATTTTGAGTTCAAAAAAAAAACCATCGCTTACAACGTCCGACTCCAGAATTAATAAGGCAGTGGAACAAAGGTGAGTAATCGACTAATTGAACTACTGGTGAGTCACCTAGCGGTCAACACCAGAATTTAGATGGTGCTAGAACTTATTTGGGAAACAAATGACAACCGAAAAAATAAATATGGTGGCCTCCTGCAACAAATTACAAAAAAAAATCCAAAATGTCGGCCTCCAGTAACATATAAACAAATTATACATAAAAACCAAGATGGTGTCCTGCAGTAACACATCAACCAATGACACAATAACCAAGGTGGTGGTCTCCAGTAACATGTAAACAAATAACAAATGTGAAACCCAACATGGCGGCTTCTAGTGACAACCAATGTAAACAAAGATGGCGGAGTGGAGTGTAAGCAACAGATGTGAATGATAAATGATGAACGGGTTGGAGAGAAAGGAAATAAAGAGAAAGAAAGCAAAAGAGAAGAATAGTAAGAGCACTCGGAGGGAACCCTCGGAGTACCAGAGCATGAAAAATTATATTCTGATAATAAAGTGGCGGTAGAAAATGGCTAAATACTGGCTGCAAAGATGGCGGCGTAAAGGTTACAAAGATAGTGGCGTACTGGATACCAATATGGCGGAATCAAACATGGCGGTTGGATGACCGGAATGACAGCGGGATACATGGAATCGAAGATGGCGGCCGGCTCTTCTCGATCCTCAGATCCTCAGCCTAAAGCCTGTGTGCCTGAAGGATCTATATCTCTTGTCATCACTGGGTACTATTTCGAAGGATAGCTTCTTACTAATTAGACATACAAACACAAATAAAATAACATGAACTTCAGATACACTTGTGCACTACAAAACCTCAGTTTGTCGTTAGCAAAGAACTTCACCAAAAGTAACATTTTATAACATTTTATACCTAAAAACCGATTCTGTCAAAAACAAATGAATTTTACGTGGTACAGTCGTCCAAATGTATGCTATTTGTCTTTGTGTAAACATTGAAACATTATTTATTTCGTTGATAACGCTGGTAGAGTATGATTCGCTGTCGCTGATTATACTCAAGTGTAATGAAAATTCTAATTCAACTTCGGAACAGTGATTAACACTGCACTAAGCAATGTTAATACATTAAATTTATGTTTATTTTTATTTCAACGCGAAACAGCTGTCCAATTTCTTAAGTAAAGTAAAATACACAGGCAGTAAAATTACTACAACCCAACGAGCACAATTCAAAACAGTTATATTTGCATGAATATAAAACTTGATGAAGTTTTCCATATTTGTACATTGATGTAATAGTATTTGCCATTTACTTAGAGCTCCCATAAAGTTTTCCAATTTTTAACTTGATCAGTCAACTACAAAAACCGTTATTAACATTATTTAAGCATTGCAAAACAACACTAGTTTGCTTGAAGCGCTCTGCGTCTACTCTAGGCACTAATTCAGTGAATAAGTGTGTCAATTCGCTAACATTGTTAGATAAGCGAGTGTCCAGACATGTGTTCTAGGGGCGTGTACGTTGTCGCATTTTGCCGCAAAACGTCATAACTATGGCGCGTCTTTCTTGTGATGGGGAAATAACAGAAACATAATCGTCCTTCAGGTAACTATTGAATTAACAATGTATATTGTTTTTGATAAGCCATTTGGGAAGATGGCACATAAAAAAAAACTTTTACGTTATATCTCGAAAACTATTTAACCAAATATCGCAAAATTTACCACGTAAGTCATGGTATGTTTTTCCGTAAAAGTATGTGATGTAAATTGATCTATACCATAACGTTTGTCCAATTTTGAACAAATATTATATTCCCAGTATCATATAAGTCAACACATAGCAATTTTATTCCGCTATTTTGTTAGATATGTCACATGAAATTATATAGTTTTTATTTTATATCTCAGGAAACATTTGACCCATTCCTATCAAATTTGGCACTGATATGTTTAATGCAGACGAGATATCAATTTCAAAACTATGACAATGTAAACTAATTAATTTAGTATGTTATATATATGTAACTACATAACAGATTTCACTTTAATTTTTTAAGCTGACACTATACTATAGCTAATAAAATTCTCTTTTCATATCCTTATTTCACATTCATTTTGTAAGATAAAATATATACAAAATTAAAGTTTTTATGCAAAATCTCAGAAAGCAATAAACTGGTAGCTATCATATTTCCCGAATAATTTGTACTGTGGTAGGCCGTATTAATTAATAACTTTTAAGTATGCAAGGAACTTATTTTCGGAATAGTGGCTAGAAAAACACTTAAGTTAGTGTGCTATATCTACAAAATTATGTAACCGATTTTATCATAACACTGCCTACTGTACCTATGAGAGCCATCTAATGTACAACTACATAATCTTTTTGTCTTCCTGGTTTCTCAGAAGCAAAGCTGGACTTCACCATCCACTAGATGCTCTGGCTTGCTGACAATCCTTGGTACGTCTCGAGACTCCACGATCTGAAAGCCACGTCTATGTTTTTGCCATCTTCCACATTCTGCAACATTTTCATGCGTTTTGCAGTGCTCAGCTGCATATGAAAAAGAATCTCCATTTGATAGACTGTAGTTACAGTTCCACTGCCTCTGTATTTTCTCCCATACCCACGATGGTGTCCACATGCATATTGGGTAGACGGAGCACCAGTTCCTGCTTTTAAATGAAGATAATTCGTTTGTAGTCTTCGGAATATCCTAATAGCATGGAGAGTGGAACGCACACTTCAAAATTTCTTCCGGGGTATATAGGAACACTGTAGTCATCTTAGATTCCCAAGCCGGATACCTTGGTTTCAGACAGCTCATTAGGCGTGAGCGAAAGGTAATTTTTGATCGTTGTGGTTATGCCCGCATCTCGCGACTGGTCCACCTCTGCACCATTGAGAAAGTACGCGATGTGATCGATCAGATGAAGAATTTCCTTGCTCGTTATTTTCGTGGATAACGGATTTAATCCATCTTGTTTTGTTAGAGTACCCCTGATTCGAAGGAAAGACTGAAACGGTAGAGAGGCTATATCATGGTGTTGGAATGCTATCAGAACTCCCGATCATAGTGTGTACTGCCCGATCAGGATAGGCTGGCTTGTATAAAGTTCCACCTTCCGTATGCTGTCTTCGTAAATGGCTGGCTCTTTGATGTTTAGGAAATCTTCCAAATGGTAATTGATCTCGTATGCAAGTCTGCAGAGGAAGTTCTCGTTTTCACATGTTAACACCTTGGAGAGTTGTGGTGTACTGACTGCTGGTTTGATGTGCTGCTTATCGTCGGTATAAATCTTATTCCCATCTTCTCAAACGCAGGCATAATGTGATTACTTTGTTTCGAAAGTTCACCAACTCTCCACGCTGGTCGACAACAGTCACCACCAACTCATGTGCTCTCTTCACGACTATTGGAATGTAAATGGTGTTTTTCTGTTGCCACGACCAGTTTATAACCTGGAGGTCTATCGGCGAAAACTCGTGCAGCGTATTGCTCGGCCTGCCAGTGAGGTATTAACCGCTCGTAAAATTGCAGTTTATTCGTATCACATCGACCGGTAAGATATTTAGAGGCTGCAACCACATGTATGTTTTTCCAGCTTCGTAAATGCGTGGCTCGAACCCCAGAATCGATCCAATAGTATCCGGTTCCATAAAGTAGATATCTTCGCTACATTTGATGATGCTGTTGAGAGAATGGGGATTCCCATGTTGTTCAAACTCTGTGTCGGGAGACAGTGAATCTTCGATGTACCTTGCAATGTCGTATAATTCGTAAGAACCTATGTGCGGCGACACTTAGTTGGAAATATTACCACATTTTTATGAGATACATCTTGCAGTTTTATTCATCAATTTTCGGTATCGCATTGTAGGTTTAAAATTCGACCAAACTTATGAGTGAAGGATAATGTACAGCCAACAGTTCGGAGTTATGGCCTATCAAGGTAAGCGATATCGACATGACTGATGGTTTCCTGTCAATGTATAGCCATTTTATACAATTATTTGTAGAGGGAACGAAGAAGCGAAGACACAAGTGTCCCCAGTTATATGGGTTTTGTATGTTCTCCATCTCGTAGTTGGAAGTCAGTTCGCAATTTTTCAGGTACAGTCTCGGATCGGGTGGAGGACGTAAATTCCCAAAACTTTCATAGTAGTCAATATATTTGCCATGTTTGACATAAGTTACCCAGTGTGTACTGTGTCCAGCTGTTGTGTTCAGATTAATTAAGGCCCACTCATTATATTTTGATTTAAGGGGTAAATCATTTCGCATAATCACTACTATAAAAGTAGGTATTTTTAATTTGCATGCAAAAAGTTAAAAATCCAAATTCATTAGCGGTCGTTTCGGAAGAGATTTATCTATCGCCTCATGTTGCTGTGTCACCTTTGCACACTTCCATCTCCTACTTGATTTTGACTAATGTAGTGATAGTTTCCATATTCGTATTATGTCTTTGGGCTTCGGAAAACTGCTTCCATTTGTTCAATGCTGTGTTAACAGCTTGGACGATATCACTCGTGGCTCCGATTACGCCACTGAGGGCTCCGAGTGCCGGAAAAAAATAATAGAAAAATCCATTGGTATATTCTATGTCTTACATGCTTTTTTTCCCTTATTCGCCATTTTTCGTTTCACTTGCACCTTCTACTTGCTCTTTGCACACTTACCCATCTTCACTTTGGCCTTAATACCATTGGAAATGCCCTACATTGCTGTTTTTCTTCGAGTCCGGTGTCAGATGATTTTCTTATCTCATCGGCCTACTGTGCACCTATCTTGTCTGCCTGGTGTCTGGCTTGCAGATCCTTGTGCTGGGAATAGGCAATGTCATTGCCTATTCCCAGCTTGCATGACTCATCCAGTGTGTTGATGCCTGTGTCATCATGTGACAGCCTCTTAGGTAGCTTGGTTCCTGGCCTGTAGAACCTGTATCCGGGAATGTGCAGCTCAAACAGTAGGCTGTTGAACTGCATATTTATAATACCATGGCCAGATATAGACGTCTTTACGTTATGACACATTAAATTAAATTGACCTAGAACTTATGAATATGCACCTTTTATACACTTTCGTTTCAGTATCATTCTTAAATTGGAACTGTACGGACTTATCACATATTTCAATATGCCATTTCAGTGCGATTCCTACCAGAAGCTGTTTCCTAAGAGGGATTTTTAGAGCGATATGATAAGATTGTATCACTGATTCTATGCAACCACCACCTCCACCACCACCATAAACTATACAAAATTGCATTGGCAACATGTATATTATAAAGCAAGATGTTACTCTATGCATATGCATTAATTATGAAGAGGAAGCTATCTCCCACAAGTCGCGACATGGAAGCCTATTTCCAAATACAGTGAAGTGCATCATCACTGGACCGTAAAACTGTGGGCAATCTCGTGTCCCACTGAGCCTGCTGGAAAAAGAGAAGGCCTCAGGTTCGAGAATGTGTACCTGTATTCCAAAACACTCCAGCAACCGAAATATCAACAACTGGCACGAGTGTACTGCAAGCTGGAGAATGCATGGGTTATTTCCTCTGCAGTTATAACAAGAAGATTGTATCTCCGAGTGAAGAACTGCCAAACTTGATATTTGTATTAGATGACATTGCCTTTGAGAAACAGGCTTGTATTGAAAAGTACTTTAGCATGGGATGGCAAGCAAACGAAGACTACATGTACCTCGGCTAAACTTATTCGTACAAACCCAAACAACTGCTTCGCAATAATGCTAATGTGTTGGTGCTGTTTCGCATGGACGATATTAATTTACGACATGTGTACGACAACCACCTTCAATACAGACATCACGTTATCATATTTAAAGAGCCTGTATACTGTATGCTGGAAAGACAAGTATGGATTTTTGGTGATCGTAAAAGACTGGCCTTTATATAATGGCATGTATATGGCAATATATGAGGATTCGATCAGTTTATCGTCTACCATCGAGAATGAGTTACATCATATTGGAATTTGGGCATAGTAGCCTCAAGCCACGGCTTGGCAAAAACTAAGATGTAGATTGCCTCGTACCAAGAAACAATGGCAATGGTTTCATTTCGAAAATACGCAATGTGTTAACCAAAAAAAAACACATTCTTTTGCACTTACTTGTCCGAGCTCGGAGTGAAGATCGATAGTGTGAAGAGATCGTTCACATAATGGTGGCCATGGATAAGCACGTAACGAGCGTTCAAAGGCAAATTACCGAGAGATTGATTGTGGCATATACACAAAATGAAGAGAAACAAAAATGCTTAAAGATTACATAGAGCAAAATTTTGCTACCTCGATTTCCCACCGTGTTATACAACCAGATATTAAAAATTACAGCAGGGACATACTGGATGTCTTCAGCGAATCCCTGGGCAAGACTGAAAGTGTTTTTGTGGATACTATTGACTAAACTCATAAAAGAGAGCAAAAGTAACAATAAACAGTACGATGTCGGAGATTTTCAGCGATTTAAGTCGAACAATACTGTATGTTCCATCCAAGAGAGCCATAATTTCGTGCGACCTTATAAATAAAGTAATGTTTAAGCCTTTAACTTGTCGTCCCAATGTACTCAGGGAGAGCGACGAGAGCACCTGTAGCCATGAAGACTGAAGTCGACGATACTGCTGAGCATATGAAGAATCGAAAATATGATGTACAGTCAGATCAGGATGATGGATCGGACATGGATTTGCCACACAAGTAAATGGTAAGGAAGAAACGCTGAAATCTAATGATCTGGCAAGATGGTACCTAAAATCGTACACATCACATCAAGTTGAAGAATGCACATGACTTCACCGAGATCATGATAGATATGTTGCACGAAGGACACATCCCAACCAATTTACAAACTGACAAGGGCAAGAAAACCTTCATGCCAAGTTCAAGGCCCTAATGAAGAAACATAACATAAATCATTATTCCACATACAATAATCTCAAATCTTCAATCGTCGAAATGGTCAAAAGGATTCTGAAGGGCAAGCTATGGAAGAATTTCGCAGCGAATGGCAGCTACAATTTGCTTTAGCTACTGCCAAAACTCGTTCGCTAGTATAATTCTACAGTCCACTCGACTACATGCATGAAGCACGAAGATGTCAAGGACGACTCCCTGGTTCGGACTATGTATGCTATTCCGAAGAGGAGGGACACACACAAGCCTAAAGCCAAGGTTGGCGACCTGGTGCACACCTTCAAACAGAAAGGCATCTTCAAGAAAGGGTTCCCAGCGAATTGGAGTCCCGAACTGATATGTGTGCAATGTATATACAACTATGCTCCCAGGATATATTTTCTCGAAGATCTGAACAATGTACCTATCCAAGGTGGTTTATATACTAGGCTATTCAGCCTATGAAGTTTCCAGACAGGTGCTTGGTGGCTAAGTTACTGAAACTATATAATGGAAGGGCCTTAGTGAAGGGGTAGGGTTTCCCTGCCCGCCACAATTTCTGGGTCGACGAGAACGACATTCTAAAATGGGAATTAGCCACTTTTTAAAGTGGCAATATATATATGATTTTTTTAAAAATAGATCAGTGTTTTAAACTTATTTGTATTCATTTTATTCTTGCCTGTCCTTATACACAATTTGCGTTACAGGTGCAGATCTGCTAACATTATTATGTGCTGACTTAGGCTATCTGACACTATGCAGATTGTGAAAACAATGTGGAAGCATCTACAGACTCCCGTTACCTGATACCATGCAGGTTGCAAGCCTGTGTAAATGCTTAAACAGCTATTCCCACACATATGGTCATGTAGATTGTGAAATCGACGAGAAAGCTCTTAAGGTCTCCAGTTACTTGACACTGTGCAGGTGCAGCCCTGCTAACACTACACTTGACACTATGCAGATGCAGACCTGCTAAAACTTCTATTGACACTGTACAGGTGCAGACCTGCTAACACTTCTCTTCTCAATGTTTTAAATTTTGACAAGGTCCGCTTCCCTGCATGTGCATGTTGTCTCAGTGCTTGCATGCTATTTGCCAGCTGCAGTTACGTGGCAACTCGGTGATTGTCTGACCACTGTCTGAACAATTTATTAATGGTGTAATACAATTAGTTCAATGTCAACGACGTCATAGGGCTTCCACATGTGTATATTATAAACAGTAGGGAGGTCAGCTGAAACGCTTAGTTTGACAATGGCTGCCGTTAAAGATACATAATCACGACTAACTTCTACGCTAGGTATTCCATGGCTAGTTACGTTAAAGAAGTGTGGATATTGCCCACCAATTGTTTACTCGTCCTCGAATTTTTCAGCTATGATATCTACATCACTACCAGCATATACTGCCACCAGTGTAGTATCGCCGATTTATCTAGACGTGGCACCGACAGTGTCATTGACTTCTTCGGATAGTCTGCCTACAGTAGTGTTACCATCGACTTATTCATGAGTGGTACCAGCAGCATCATCAACCTCTTCGTCCGAGGTATCTAGAACACCATTGTTGACGTTAACTGCTTCTTTAGCTCTAGAACCTACATCTCCAACAGGTCTGACCGAGTCTTTGCCTGAACCACTATGCCGTCATCAGTGCCACTTTTGTGATATATTTGTCTACAGCTGTAATGTACGGAGACATAAGCACTTTAATTGTGCCCCAATTCCCTGTTGTATGTCATATTTGTGTGGCAGGTGAGGTAAGCAGATCAGCTGTAGCGACAAATTATGTATACACGCAAATACCTTTAAAGGTGAAGTGCATTTCTCATCAATATCCCGGTGACAGGTTTGCTGCAAGCAGGTTTCTTGTGACTTTGGTACATGTCCTGAAATGTGTAGTTAGCTACATTACCCACTCTGCACAGTGTATTGGTGTAATAAATGTCATAATATTTTCGCACATGGACAAAATGATTGAGAACAGCAAAATGCATAAAAGTCTATAACATACAACAAAGTTACATGTATTGAGATGCATATGTATTCAACAATATTGCGACTTTTTTTTGCTCATTTTGTATATTTTACAATGTGTACAATAATATGCCGTGTTTTATTTCTAAGGTACAAAGACGACAATTTTTCGTGGTGTTGGCGAAATTCATGTAATTATGCGAACTGGTGAAATATATTCTTTAGCGAAGGTTCCCATGTTATCATTGGAAACGAATGACCACTGTGCTGGAAATTGGAGATCTGTATATAAATGCTACGAGCTCTGCCTATCTTGACAGTAGTGCAATAACCCTTAGCATGCCTAACTAGGAAGCTGATATGTAAGACTGGAAGAGATGCGAACTTCGTTAAATTCAGTGTTGCACTGGAGACAACTTACTGACTCGTCATGCAGACCTTCAGTGGTTATGCGAGAAAAAAAACATAGGTTCGAGTGATAAGATACTATATGCACCCAAATCTGGATTCCCAGAAGGATTAACCTCATATTTCAGTATTTCGTGACCTTCGTGGAAAACTTATTTATTATGCCAATACCAGGAACTTTCTTTTGCTGCCTGGAATCATCACTACCAGAAAAATTTTGACCTACATTCTTGGATTGTGCCACGAAATTGCACTTAGACCCGACCACTAGGCACGATGTTAGACAACTGAGTACTAATGTCATTATGACCAAAGTGGTAAATTCAAAATGAAAAATTATTTTCAGGCTATGAAATTGGATACTTTCGTGTAAAACTCATAAGTGTCATGGAAATTTAAGTTGCACCACAAGACGATCGGTAGACCCAATCAGAGGTTCTCTTTAATGACCAATCTATTGAGGCATGACTCGTGCTGCAGTAGCTGAAAATCCACTAACTGATTTGTCTTTGAAATGAATATTGATGTCGTCATGGAAATGAAGAGGACCCATATACAAGTTGTGAATTGTGTGAGTTTTGGTTGTGAACATGTTCAATGACTATGAGAATTTTACTAATGTAATTGTTTGGTTGCATGATGCAACTTCTAAATTGAATGGAAGTGCGACTTTCATCAAGTGTGTGTAATAGGCCGATGAAAATTCTCACAATGTGTTAGAGTAGGCACCTAATCTTCCTGGGTTAATAGTGTGGTGCGGTTTGTCTGCCAGAAAAATTGCGGGACCAGTCTTATTTGACGAAACTGTGTCAGGTAAATTGAACATGACATGTTTGCAAGAAAACACTGTGCCCGCTGTCTTCTAAACCTACCCAGATTAAGATAGCTTTTTCCAACAGGACGGTGTACCGCCACTTTACCTTCAGACATACAGTCGCTCCTGGCTGAAACATTTTCTGGGAGATGTTTAGGTCAACGAGGAATTATTGAGTACATACCGATATCTCCAGATTTTACGCTGGTAGATTTGTATCCATGGCGAACTGTGAACAACATGGTGTATATCAGAAATTCACGGACACTGAATAACTGAGAGACGCGGTTATTGTCTCCTGTGTTTCCAATACGCAGAAACCATACCTATAGTATCTCCTTCTCTTCTACCAGCGTTACAAACGATGTCATGCCATTGATGATGTATATTTGTAACTGGTATTGACATTCGTACACCTCAACATTGTCCTTATAGCTTTACATACAGGCAGTACCATCAGTATCTCTTTAATAGTAACTCTATTGTTTACATTCATAGTGCATAAAGATTAATTTGGGAAGTTTAATATTTGGAATGCTTAAAGTCAAAACGCCAACAAGGATTCGATATTACTGCAACTATTTTAATAAATGTATATTTTCGTATGCTATGGAATCAACATGTTTGATTTATTCTCTATCATAATGTCGAGTACACAATCTGGTCATGCAGTGATATTATAGTGAACTGATCCTATTGAACTTTTCCACATATTCTCAGAAATACCTCCCAAACTAATATGAATGTATTGAAAAACTCAACAATATTTACGATACTTTCATGCTTTCGATAATCCTGTCACAAAGGTAAAGAGTTAATATTTTCCCTACTACCTCGGGGCATTTAATAAAATAGCATTTAATTGAGATTTATTTTGATTTGAATGGTTTCTAAAAAAGCTAGCCACTTAAATGGCAGTTGCAAGACAGTTCCTTATCATGCGAATTGAACTGTATTTGACGTTCCAACATTTATGTGGTGGCTTGCTCGATGAAGGTATCTGACGTTAGGATACTTCCGGCTCAGACTAGACAACGTATAGCAGTAGCCATATTTTGCTCCTTGACTTGTCTAAACGTGATATTAGGGGAATATCTCTACCATCACATTTAGACAAGTCAAGTCTCAGCATATTACATCGCTGAAAAATTACTTCGGCTAAGTGTTCTGAAGACTCGCCATGAATATCTACATGTGTTACATAGGAAGTTGTTCAGTACCTGAAATATTCGTATTTTCGTCAATAGGTAGATTAAACAAGCCTCCATCTTGCGTGAATCGATTTATTCATCTCGCATTAAGTATGTAGTGTAACCCCTGATTTGTAATGTGCATCTCCAATTCTTCATCAATACAGTTTGTTATTTATCGTAAAGAAATTCATAATGTTTAATGTTTTATTTGCCCCAGTTTCTCTGAGCTGAGAGATCTAATGCCGTGATAAAATCTACGAGATAATTATTGTTCTGTACAAAAGAAAATATTCTCAGATATTGATATAAATACTGCCCCGTTTACATACTTTTTCATTAACTCTTGTAAATGATGTCATGATATTTTCTCCACGAAACTGCAATCAATGTTTCTGTTTAACACAGCACAATGTCGTGATATTCGTAAGTGATAAGATTCAAGAAATTTTCTCTAGCGCTTTTATAGTCAATGAAGCATGTAGTAACTTATCTGCCCAACGTTTCATAGTATAATTTTGCTACTCCTTTACGAAAAAAGAAAAACACTACATTTGTAATAACCCCACTGTATTTTTCCCAGTAGTAAGCAAGAAAAACTAATTAATTTTCTTGACATTTTATTCATTTGTGCTCAAACCTCATTTTTCTTCTTCCTTTCAGTAATTACGATGGCACATGGCTGACGAGGTGACAAAAATGAATTGAGAATGTTCTTTGTGATACCTAAAAATATTGTCATACAACTGCTGATATCGAAAAATTATAGTTCCGCTTGCTGATATAATGACGAAGAACGGCGGTCGTGAGGTAAACAGGGTACATTGCCGGTCTGTGGTAAAGGTTAGCGAAGTTGATGAAAAGGCGCTAGAGCGGTGAAGGATGGAAGGAAGTCCGACAACTGACTGCACGGTCTCATTACTCAGAGTGAAGAGACCCTACAATGTAACGAAAGTACTGACCATGGGAGGAAGCCCTCCACATTCTGACATGTCGCCTGCCAAATTTAGGCGCGAAGAGACAAACAACGTCATTTCGTAGACTTTATTTCGAAATGTCTTGCATTCATGGTATGACGTGATGAATTTTCAAATAATATGAAGCGACAAAATTAATTCTCTCTCTTCAGTTGATGTAATTGTCAGTTTCATCACAGAACAGTTTATTATTTTATACAAAATAATTTTGAAATATTGAAAAATCCTTCAGAATATACATCACGAAACTAAATGAAAAAGAAACGTTCATATAAAATTAAGGCATATATAAAAAAATAGATATAGAAGTGTTTTGTTTAATCAATTCCCTTACAACGTACCTCATAGCTGAAGAGAAGTGTATCGCCTGATCGAACGTGACGCATGCTCTCATGGTTGCATTGAAGTAGTACCACGTTTAACAACTCAACCCGAACCTGACATAGGATGCGCACGAGTGATGAAGTAGTGGAGCGCATGGTGCATCACACCGATACGTTGGCCGACCTGTTAGCTGCACGACGAGATGCTGATGGCCATGAGACTTAGAAAATGGCAGATAATGCAGTAGATGGGTTTCGTAGGTCAGACACCAAGAATCATTATGCGGCTCGCGGCTCCAACTGCCGCCATATTGGATTACGCCATTTCCGAACACCATCTTGGGTAACATCACTTCTGGCATCCATATTGTTTCTGGTCCACTGCCTTGTTTCCCAATTACTGACATTCCTTTGAATACCACCTTCAGTTGCATAATTTGCGGTGACCATCTTCAATGACATCACTTCTGGCGTCCATATAGTTTCTGACCCGCCATCTTGTTTCCCAATTACTCATCTTCGTTCGAATACCATTATTTGTGGATATTGCAGGTTCGGACAGGCCACCACGACCCATACTTCTGGCATCACTACTACATGAAAATCACAAACCTTTGGTCTATGACCCATGATTGTTTATCACTGTGCATATCGCAGGTTCGGGCAGGTCGTCATGGCCCAGACTTACTGTCGCCACTAGGCTATCGTGACTTGCATATCGCTCCGCTATAGTAAGGCCCACTCTGTATAGGCTCGTCATTTATAAAATTGTGTTTAGGACCGGTGGGATTCGAATCCACATCACCCAGTCTTATGACTAGAAAAGGAACAAAAAATCTTTTCACTGTACATAAGTTACAAAAACACGTCTATTGCTGTGGTTCGTGTCCACCACTTATAATAATATTAACAAAACAACATAACCCCACAACGTAAGTAGCTGACCTCATGTGGAGTAGTTGGTTTGTGCACCACCGATCTGGGGTGCGGAAGGCTCTGGGTTCGAATCTCTGGTAAGGCATGGGTGTTAATTTAAGTTAGGTTATAAGTTTATCTGTAAGCCACCCCCTGTTAATATTTCCAGCGGTAAACTAGGGAATGGTAAAAAGTCTTTTACAATAGAATGCAATTCACAACATATATATTTGATGCCTCTTTGTATTATTTATGAAGCAAAGGTATATTGCAGCTCACACAGCTCCTGTAGAACACCGTCCATCATAGTAGATTGCTCTTCCATCACATGCCTTATGTGACATATTTCTGGGTTGCACAGACAGTTGTCAGGACTTCTTGGTGTTGACAGATGTGGTGATTCCCACATACCACATGCAGCACTGTTGCTCATTGGTGGTGTCCACGATACCTAATCTCCAGTGGATAGGTCTTCGGGTGACTGTAATCGATCGGAATGCCTAAGAGAGATTTGAGGCAACTGTTGAAATGTCGAAGGTGATGTCACTGGTGACTCTGCCAAGACCTCTGCTTCTGCGCGAACCACTTGGCTTAAGAACTGAGTCAGCTCTCCATCAAAAACCTCGCTCAGTCATCTTGCTATTTTGACGACCTCGACAGTCATTGCATGCCAGGAGAAGATCGCATGGGGCTAAGCACTCGCCAAAAATGCAAGATGGGGTGCATGGGAACATTCCAGCTTCCCTTGGTTTACTAGTCCGATGTCTTGGCCACCACAACCACCATTGCATGAGACATGTGAGGAGATGAAATAGCATATCTGCCTATGCACCCGACAGACACTGTATGGTTAAAATACCTACATTGGCCTACGCACATGTCTAACTTCTCATCGCGAAGTGTTCTCCTTCGTGACTCGCCTGTTCTATGGATGCTGGAGAAGGAATACTCGCACATGCCTACAAACCTGCCAGACTATGCGAGATGCTGAGGCGTTCTACTTCTGGACCCTCCTAAGCTGATGGCACATTTAACAGATGGGAACAATAGACACACACCGATGCAAACAGAAAACACAATGTAAAAGAAAAAAATATTTATACTAATGTACCAACCAGAACAAGTGCAGGAGTGCTTTACGGCCTAAACAAGACCTGATTAACTCAACAGAACAACCACATTACTAACCGAAATCTTCATCGATCACTCACAACACTAGCAGCAGGTGACTTGACCGTCGTTGCGTGATCCGTAAGATAGCCCAGGCACTTGACTGGCAGCGCAGGCAAGTCGATGGGAAGGTATAGGACCCGAGCCGTGATATAGAAAGAGAGAGATGTGTCAAGGCTCCAGACCACCCGAGTCCACAATTCCCATTACGAGAGGAATTCAAGTAGTTGTCCACCAGCAAAAGCACCAGGTGCTGCAACGATTCTAAACTTTTCCTGGCCATCCTTACGAACTGACTGAAACGAAACCATTACCAAGAGAGAGATGACACTGCTACACACCGAGTTAAACAGCAAAAAGCATTTACCAACGAATGAGCGAGCCTCGAGTGCTGCACATTAGGCGAAAAAATGTACCATTTGTAAAGTATGAGAACGATAAGTTCAACATTGCTACACACTGATGTAAAGGAAAAAATTTCATATGTACTTACCTAACAGCACAATCACACAAATATGGGGTATGGGTTAACGATGCTAGACAAGGCTCTCGTCAGTGCAACAGAATGACCTCCTTACGAAGCGAAATCATCACATGCACTCGGGTACCGAGCCTTCAATGCATGTAATTACAGACAGTCTAACTCTATCTCCAACCTACACTCGTGTACCGAACCTCCAATGCTCACAGTTAGTTTGTACATCGTACCTCCCCACAACTGGGTTCCAGGGCCCAAGTCCTTAGTAGCATGTTCGGACATGACTGGCTTCTCGACACACTCGTGGTTCGCAGTGTACCGAGAACTCAGTGGATGAAATGAATGACATTTATACTCTATCCCACATATATTCGTGCTGCCGCAACCATCGCCGATGCTAGAAATGACCAGACCATCCTGGGTAGAACACATTCTGTACGAACCGAGTGAAACGAAATCAACTATCACTAGCAGCAGAACGTGCCCGACCTGCCACACGAGCAACATGCGAATCTGTAAGGCTACTCCAAGCAGGCGATGGACAGCGCGAGCATCGTGCAGGAAAGTCGAAGGATGGTACATAACACTAGCCGAGGGAGAGAGACAGAGAGAGAGAGAGAGACCTGGGCTGGCATACCAATCGAGTTGCACATGCATGTCCCCTTTTATGAAAGGAATTCAGTTATGCAGTACCTAGTGCCAGAACTGTACCGACATATGATACAACTTACATGTAAACCATTATTAATGCAAGAGAAATGACATCACTATATACTGGGGCAAGAACAGCAAATATTGCATGTACTTATTTCGAGTACAAACAATTTATAATTCTAGAACTGTAAGCTCATTACGTAATGTATTATCTATGAATTGCTCGACACAAATGTATGAACCTTGTAATTATGTGTATGGAGGTAGCACAACACACAAACACTCACATTTATAGTAAGTATTTACTCTGATTTTAGAATATTCTATACATAAAGAGTAGAGGTTTACCAAAACTGGTGAAGGAGTGAATACTTCTAGGTCAGGAGTGCATTTTGTAGTGGTCGCCGTGAGCTCGCTTGGAAGTAGAAACTTCAATGACAGTTTCGCCTTTCCGCACATGGTATACATTACTGACCAAGAAAGCAACTGGACACCAGTAAGTACTGTAAGTACATCACCATCCTTGACAAAATGTATATACTTGTTACATATGCAATTAAAAGGAACCAATTGCATTTACCCTTATGGTGGTGGAAACAATGCATTATCCTTGAAAATTATGTATCGCAAATTTAGTTCCCGTAGAGATTCTAATTATTTAACAGGTAAAAAATCAGTTGTAATGCATGCCGACATAAAAGTAGTCGTTGAATGTTCGCCTGCAGTGAATAGACAATGTGTGTCATTCGTCATGTAGCGAGTAGAAGTATTGTAGCAAGACATTCGCTAACAACTCCACTACCAAATCTGTATTGTATTATTTTGTTGTAAAAACTATTTTCGAGCAGTTCATCACATCATGCACCATACGACACATCCCCTAACATCAATCAAATATCGCAGTCGATCAACAAATTATTCGGATCTCCATGAAATAGGTAGCTAGTTTTCTCGGTTACTTCTGCCTTCCTATTTACCAAAGACCCGAATGAACTTGTTGATATGCTCAGATATTTGATTGACACGTAAAAACACGGGTACATCTCAAACATAATTGATATATCTTCAATTATTAGTAAACTGAACATTAGGGGCTATATCGAACGATGGGATGAACTGATTACTTTTTAAACTGTCCTTACGAAAATAATAACATTCTTTATACAAAAAAAAATTGTTTTTTTTTTTTTGTAGTTTTGTATATTGAATGCTTTTTTTCCCTCAAAACATAAAAGTGGTGCAATGAGCACTCTTATATTAGAGTACAGAACTAGCAATAGAATGTAAATGAATACTTACGAATTAAAAATATGTAGGTGGTGTTACTGCATACAAAAACATTAATGCAGTTGTCAAGTACGAAAATTTGTAGGCAGCTTGTGAATTATCTTAAATTTTGTACATATGGATGAGGACAAACTGAAGGATTGATCGAATTATCGAACAAAGGATAGGGATTGAGCGAAGTATTGATGGGGATTGGTAACGATTGGTGTGAAGCATTACTGAGGATTATTGAGGATTTTTAAGGAGGATTGCTGAGGATTGCTGAGGAACGCAGAAGATGTCTGAATATTGACGAGGAATGGTGATGTGGATGGCTGAGTATTGTGGAGGATCGGTGAGGATTGTGGAGGTTTCGTGAAGATTATGGAGATTTGGTGAGGATTGTTTATGATTGGTGAGGAGGATTGCAAAGGATTAGTAAGTATTGTGGATGATTGGTGAGGCGAACTGATGAGGATTGGCGAGTTATGTTGCAGATTGCTGAAGGTTGGTGACGATTAGTGAGAATTGATAAGAATTGGTGTGTATTGCTGAAGATTGGTGAGGATTGTTAAGGAATGCAGAAGATAGCTTAGAATTGGTGAGGATTGATGAGGATTGTGGAGGACGATTGGTGAGGATTTCTGAGGATTGCTTAGTATTGCTGAGTATTTGCAAGGATTGATAAGGATTGTTATGAGGATTGCTAAGGGTTGCAGAGCCTTGGTAATGATTGCTAAGGATTGCTTAAAGATGAGGACTGGTGAGGATTGTGTAGGGTTGGTGAGGAGGATTGATGAGGATTAATGATGATTGTTGGGTATTGATGAAGATTGATGGGGGTTGATGAGGATTGGTGGGGATTGCGAATGAAGATTGGTTAGGATTGTGGAGGATTGGTGAGGATTGCAGGGAGCATTGGTGTGGACTGGGTAGGAGGATTTAGGAGGAGAAAGAATGCTGAGGAGAAGGAGTATTACTGAGGAATGATGTTTGAGAATAGCACGAATGATAATCGCCCTAGCTGCCCTCGTACATTCTAAGTCTCAAGGGTCTATTGGTTCATAAACTTTAAATAAGTAGGCTTTTAAAAGTGTTGGTATATGCTGACACAGACCATGATTATATTATACGTGTGCAGAGATTCGTTACTTATAATGGGCTTGGTTTGATCACTTATAAATACATTTAAATAATCTGTGTATCATATTTATTTTAACAAAACCAATTAATGCGGCAGAAGATAATTTGAGATTTCCGAAACCAACTAATGATTAGACTTCAAGAGTGGAGACCAGAAATTAAGTAAATAGAACATTTTGCATGGTTCCACTGTACTCTTCACACAATTTCAGTACAACTTACAAAAGCAAATTAAAATATAATAAATTTTAGAACGAATAATAAATACAGATTTTCAGTTTGACATACCCGATGTCTATAAAAAGTAAGATGGCTACTAGAAACATGCATATATGCGTGAAGCAAGAAATGATTCTTGCAAACTGATTTTCATGAGCTTGTCTCGTAAGTTATTCTCAAATTATATTCGCCTACCTAAATGCCTGTATTTAATCGTTTGCTTACGAGTCGACTTGCGAAGAAATGTCTTCTGCTACATAATTATTTTTAAAAAATTTAAAACATTTAATGTAAGCATAGTGTTGTGGGATGAACGAGTCACCCCAGCAACAAACAGGAGTTGAGTCTCTGCTATACGAGGGCTTGGCAATACAGCGGCGAAGGCGCTGACTTAGGAAAGCGCGAAGCTAGTCCTGGGGAAGCAGTCGCCTGCGAGGATGTCATCCAGACGAAGGTGGGAGTGGCTAGCCTCTTAGACGGATAACGAGAGAGGTGTGCTGTGCTGTGCTGTGCTGTGATCGCCGCCGCAGTAAGTGATTGGACGCAGCCTTCGGCATCTGGAGTACCAAGGTGAACCTGTTCCAAGGATTAAATAGGAAGGACATTAATTGGAGATTAATTAATAAGCGGCTTTTAATTAATTAATCAATAGTATTGACGAATAGCTTCCCCTGTTAAATAGCCCTATAAAATAGCTGTACTTTGATGTGTTGAACTACGACTATATAAAGTGAGGTGATCAGAATCAGTCGTATTTGAGTCCCTTTCCCTTTCCTAATAGAATAGTACTAATTAACTGTCAGCCAGCAGCTGAGAGCCAGCAATAATAATAATTAGTCTAACTGTATACGAACAGTATAGTGTTGGAATATTCAAGGGAGACATATCATTATATGTGACTATAACATTTACTTATATGCGCACTGAATATAACGAAATGTTTAAATAGAACATTTGGCAATACTTAAATTTAAACTGAAAAAGCTCTATATATAAATGTTGTCACGAGATGCTTTGATTGAAAAAATATATATAACAAAGTGTTTATGAAATTAAAAAAATGTTGTAATAGTACAAGGGAATGGCAGCGTTTTTGTTTGGTGTCTATTGTAGCAGAATTTAAAAAATGGCAATTCTATTGTTGGTTTAGTAGCTTTATGTTTAAAGTAACCGATTCATGTTCGAGATGTTGTGGGTTCAAATCCCCATCCCTCTATAAGTTCTTCTCTAACTTAAAATGTTGCCAATTGTCATGGGTAAGTGTAAAATTTACATAATTTAAGTTTTGTAAACACATTTTTTATTTTAAAAAATACATTTTCGATACATGTAACTGTATTTCTTATAATTTAGGCATTTTTAAAATGATAAATAAAAATTTTGATAACATAGTTTCTAATCTATACTACTAAATAAAATAGATGTGTCTGTCTAGTATAATTGATAACTAAGCCGTATCTAATGTTAATTTTTGTCGTGTCTGTCTGTCCGAACGGATTTAACGCAAAAACCACGTTACGTATTAACATCAAATTTACACAGTATATATATAATAACCCCCGGACCAACTTAGTCTTTGTTTCATCCAGATATCCCAAACGGTTCCAGATAAAATGATGATTTGGGATATAAATGGGTATTAGATTAAGCTATTCTTAGCATTACGGCATATAAAACAGCATTGTTAAAAAAATGTTCGTCATTTCTGTTTTCTTTTTTGTCTATGGACTGTAAATATTTCCTTCCAAAAAGCTGTAGGGGCCCAGTGGCTAGAGTTATTCCAAGTGGGGCTGCTGTGACCCAGTAGACAGATATATATTAAGTGGGGCCGCAGTAGCTAAGTGTCTAGAGCACCCAATAGTAGTGCCGCAGTATCTCAGTGGCTAGAGAACCCAGTAAAAAAGTGGCTACATCAATTCAAAGTCCTAAATATCATGCTAATAAAAAACATATACGAAGTGATGGCAGGGTGTAATTTAATAACTCCATTAAACCTGAAAGAAGAAATATTAGTATTTCAAACATAAAACACTAATGAAACTATGGTAGGCTTTATTTTAATAACATAAAAAAAAATTACGCGAACGAAGTAGCATGGGTCAGATAGTTATTTATAAACAAATTTCGATTCATAGATATCTGATCGTTTTACGATTGATTTGACAAAATCAGCCAGTCGCCTGAGATCCGAGAGTAGTGTGGCAAGAGGTAGGGGCAGCAGGAAGATGGTGGTCTATGCGTTTCGTGGTAGTTACGACAATGAGTAAAGATATACACTAGAATGGCCATGGCATAGGAAAAAGTCTGACCAGTTTTATGTGTTAGTTCCGCTAATTATCCAGAGGAGCACTAGTTTTCTCGACGACGTCATCCGCGCGGTGTTGCCAGTTCTGCAGCCGGTAAAAGTATGTTATAACCCTGGCCTCTGCTCACTCACGTGTTCGTTCAAGTTCTGCCAAAGGCGAGTCTGTCACACGCGAGTTACCAGCATTCGTTGTAGCTGTGAATACACAACTCATGATTTACTAGTGGCGATCATGACATGTGTTTAGTTTATGTCGTAGAATTATGTGTTTGCTGAAATATGCAGCGATATCAACTACCATTTGGTTAAATTTACCTATGCGAAAATGAATTATAAATATAGAACCGTCATTGTTTTTAATTAAAATCTATTATTTTACTATAGTTAAGGTGTTCATGATAAAACACGAGTAGACTACTGTTAGCACTTAAAATTACAAATTTCATATTAATCATGAATTATGTCATACAACATAGTCAACTTTTCATTCCGTTCTTATCTGAAAGGAAATGGACATGTAATAAGTGTTCAATAGTGGAGAAATATATTTTAGACGCACGATGGTCTACAATTGAACTCAATATTTACACTTTGGGGTTGTTATCTACAGGTGACGGTTCGTACAAATAATCAGTACATCCAATGTGTCGATTCAAGTATCATTAGGCTGTGTCCAAACCTAGGAATGCACTTATTTATATAAGCAAACTCCACTCGGCTCGATAAGTGATACATTCCAACAGGCATAATTATTTACATCCCTTACAGCAACTAGTTAGCTGATAAGATTCTGAACAAGCATTTTGACGGTAAACACGTAGTGAATATGTGCTGGAACATAGGCGCAGAGCTTTAGAATTTTCAATCCATTATAAGATGTAGCTGGAAAGCGCATGGCAATATAAGTGTTCCTGTAAACCAATCATAGACAGTTTTACAAGAAAGGAATTTAAAAATATTTTAGTTAGTAAACGCAGTTACCGATAATAAATAATTAAAACTGATAACAACTAGAGCTATATTTCCTTTTAACACTAATATTGGTATTAATCAAAATTAAATGTTAGATTTTGATATTAAGTTTTCACTCATCCATGCTTTGCCTTGTAAAAATATTGGTATAGGCTGTTTACGATAAAGTGAGCACTTTTAAGGCCCTCCCAACAGGCATTCACCAATAATAAATATGTTTTACTGCAATCTCAGACATTAACTTTTGAAAGTGTTGAAAGTATACACCGTTTTTATTAGCTACATGACAATACTGATATTAAAAAGTTGCTTAAACATAACAAATAGCTTAAAAGAAAATTTTTGAAGGGCCTTAAAAAGTGCTGACTTTACCGTGAACGGTCTATAGTGTTCTCACTGCTCTGCAAATAAACTATAAATTCAATGCCACGCTTGTTTATAACAAATCGTGAAGAAACCTGGTTATGTATAACCCAGCTCTTCTAGATATAGGTTAAAGAGTATGTATTTTTAAAAACTTTGTTCGGTGGCGTTTCTCGAATGTTAATGACTCCATTTCACTCTTTATATAAAGAAATATTAGGAATAACAATTATGAACTACACATAAATCGACATTCAAAATAGTAGCTTATGGGATGTAGGGCGCGAGACGTACACACATTCATTTCCTCGTGTATGTGCGTATGTCATTTCCCGAGACATGTAACAGTTACGTTCATAAAAGAACGCTAACACTATGAGCACGCATATTATTAAGCAGAAAACAATATGCATACTGCGGGAAAAGGAAATTAATATTCACGTATAAGGCTCAACTCTGACAGATGTTTGTATTAAAGCGACAATACAACAGTCGTCTCTGTAAGATCCAAGTTTTCAATGATGATGTGCATTAGTGGATATTGTCTGAAAAGTGTGCAGCTGTGTGTGTTTACATTTCCACAAGTGTAATACAGCACACCATCGGACACATAACAGTGCGAAAAACGTTGACATTGAAGAGTTTATTAGTAATGTTAACACTAACGAACGCATGAAATATAGCCATAACAAGGAGAGTCGCAATTTTATACTTCAGACTAGGTACATAAAAAAATATTACTATTTCTGCACTAAACATTGGTTGAATAAAATTACCCAGTGCCAATCACTAATAGTCAAGCTAAGGCCGTGTCCGTAAGGACAAATTCGTAATTTTGTAATTTGTCATTTCGTAGGTTTCAATCCGAACGTTGTCGACAGTCACTTGTTTAGAACTCGTGGCAACACATTCTTACATTAACAGTGAAAATTTGTTTTATATAAATTAAATGTTTAAAGTGGACGTAATTTTTCTACGATCATCACTGGAATGCTGCGAATACATTAATAAACAAGACTATAGTATAATATCAAATAATGACTTAAAATAAAACATGTGTTGGCGAAATATGTAAATAAAGTACATAACTTACTTTTTTTTAAAAACATGTCTAGTGTAGCCTATTTTATGAACAGTGTTATTTGTTAAAAAAAAAAAAAAAAAAACATTTTAAGTACGCATTCACGCATGTTTTTTGAATGAGAAAACCAACATGGCGCTGATTTTTTCATTTTGTATTGTTGATAACATCTACTATATACAAGATACGAAATATCAATTTACCAAATACGTCACAATGTTTGTATAAAACAATCTGTTCACGTGATAATTTTCTCAACACCACCTACCATTTCGGACACGGCCTACGTTTACAATTCAAAAACTAATACATTTAGAATTACGCAGTAGGCTCTCATCTGTCATACGGAAACACGTCTTCTGTATTTTTAGTTTTCCATTAATGTTTTAGTTCTTAATTTCAGCGAATGAAAACAGGCAGCAAGCTTGCCATGTTTACTTTTGTTCGTAACATAACCTCGTATAAAACAACTATATTGAAGTAGATCATACTTCAATGCCAACATTTGCTATCAGAGAAACTTATTATTTGTGTACAAATATAATCGTCAACATGTGCTCACAAACGTCTTTATCATATTGCTTTATACTTAACATTACTGTAAATAACAGTTTCCCGCCAACAACACCAACTGCTCTGTACTGTGGTCATAGATTCCAAGTTTTTTTCTAAAGATATAAAATACTATGATATATTTCAATGCTTAAAGAGGACCCCCCAACGCACACGACCTGATAAGGTTCCACTGGGAACCAAGACATAAGAGAACACACATTCGTTTCTGCTGCACACATCTTAACTCATAATATAATGCTTAAATATTTCTATTGTAAACCCAGATTAATTTCAGACGTCGCAGCTTACGCTGTATTACGGTGTGCAGGTGTGTTTAAACACTGTCTAATCAATACATATCTCTGTTCATAGTGCACAGATGTTACCAAGAATAAAAGAAATATTATTAAATATCTTGACTGAGTCAGAACTTTTTGTGAATTCTGGAATGTTTGTCGTCTTCTAGCCTACAAATGGATAATGACAACAATGTACGAACACTAAGTTAAAATTGGAATGATTTGTGACAGTGGACATTCTTGTGTGATAACTTTGTGGCCTATTTACATAATTCCACGATTACACTATACTAAAGAAATACATTTCATAACATGTACGATCATCTTCATAACATGGAGTGATAAATCATACAGCAAGTGTAGATTCTAATAGTTTATCATGGGAATTTTCTCCTCTTTAGTAACATTCCCTTACCATTTTACAGTGTTAATTGTAATGTGTCAGTATAATACTAGCAGTATGTAACAGTTTTCCTTCCGAGATTTATAAAAGAATTTTAGATGTTTCTGGTGCCTAAATTCCGAGAGAGGCGTGCGTTGCTAGACGATACCCAATTTCTGCTACTTTCTGTTATACTCATGGTCACAACAGAAGGCATACAAGTTTCTGCAGCAGAAGGGAAAAAAGAACGCATCTGTTCATACCCACACGTTACCTAAAGTGCTAATAAAAACTTGTAAATGGCAGGCAAAACAACTCACAAGGGACAGGGGTACAAATGCAACCAAATGTTATACGTAGGCTTATTGTGGTGCATCCAAAAAGTACGACGATTATTTCTTTTTTTCCCTCGTAGACTGCATTGGTTTGGATTTTAACGTACGAGTGCTATTAATGCATGGAAAATGATATAAGTAACGGCACTGCTTATATATGGAATACAAGTTATTGTATTCACATGTATGTACGACGGACATTTACGACACTCATTAAAATATTGGCATATTATTTAAACAAGAGTGTAACTAGGAATTTACTCTTGTGAAGGGGGAGGGGGTGAGAGACTTCATATTTATATTTATTAACAAATATAGTAGTGGTATATGGTTCCTTCGAAATCTTTCTTTCCTTGCTCTGACATTCTGTCTTCTTCTTTCCTTCCTCTCTCAATCTCTCTTCTTCTTTGTTTACACTTGCTGTTACTACCCGCCATCTTTGTTTTTTTTTTCGTTTCTCATTTGTTTCCCACCTTAGTTCTGCTTTGGTCACTAATGGCACCGCCATATTGGTTCTGGCATTGGCCGCTAGGAGCTTTGGTTTTACTCTCGTTCAATTAGTCGATCGGCCTCCATATTCGTCCTGGAACTGGAAGTTAGGGGCGCTGCTTCAATCGAAGCTGGACCTTCGGTCGCTAGACTTACGTCTTAGACCACACGGCTATCGCGACATGCTCTGGGACAAGAGTTTATAAGTTGGTATATAGCTTGGAGCCTAATAAATAATAGCTTGCCTCTGATTAAAGATATTATATTTTTATTTTTTATTAAAATGAATTTTAAGTATTTCATTTACACGTAAATAATTTTTAATCAATAATTTTTTATGTATTTTTATATTATATAATTTGTATTTCTTACAAAAAATTTCTAAGTATGTAAAATTTATTTTATGTATTTTTTATCAATAATGTTTATTATGTTATTTTTTTATGATTTTGGTGTAACTAACATATATTTTATTTAGATTAAACTTGTATAATTTTTTTTAAGAGTTTTGAATTTATATAAGTATTTTTAATCTATAATTTCTATTATATTATTATTTTATTTTATTTCTTATTATTTTGGTTTAACTTACAATTTAACTTATATTCTTATTTTTAAGTATTTTACTTTATTTTTGTTTAACCTACAATTTAACTTATATGTTGTTATCGTTAATTATGTTGAAAGTATTTTCTATCTAACTTTAATGTGTATCTAGTGAGGAGTCTACGGATTCGTATTTTTCAGCCAGATAAGAATATGTCATCAGAATATATGATTAAGTAACTATGATAATCACCATATTGGATTTTTAAATGCATATATAAAATTGTGCCAGGTGTTCTATATTATGAACGTTGATTTTTCACACTTTTTCGATTATTATTTATATATAATACTTTTTATTAATATTCATACTTAAGAACGTACATGTAGGGACTTCTATGTTGAACTTAGAAAAAATCTATATTTCCTACTCCTATGTAAATTTTTCTTCCAACACTGTTCAGTATCGACTCAACCAAACCTAAGATAATTTAACCCAATCATCTTGTAATAACACTGAATATATATTTTTTATATCTCTCGACATTCAGCCATCATACACTAGTCATCGCCAAACCCCTCTTCACCTCCCCTCTTTCCAGCCTTACTTAATAGCCACATCGAATTGTACTGAATACCAAAAGAGATAAAATACCTTTCACCATGGCATTAGTTTGTCTCATTCATACTATTAACAATAAGGTCCATATCCACAACCATATCTCAGACTTAATGAACAATAATAAAAGTCAACTATAATGACTACCATTTTAGCCCATCTAACTTTGCCAGTTACACAACATGTAAAGAAGCCATTCTAGCCGTCGAACCAAACAAATACTCCAGCCATGCTATCATAAGATCAATAATATTAATTTAACTATCGTCTTAATTCCCATCAAACAATTCCGCTCATACTAACCATCTATACCAGCTAAGCATTCTGCCCCTCTCATACTAACTAAACATACATTTAACAATTCTCCCCACACCACCTAAGCTATACTTTTTTCGTACTGCCAAAATAACCGAACATGTGATCAGGTCATACTAATCAAACATACAAGCAAACTAACTGTACAACCAAATCATACTTGTATGTGTTCCACCCCATGTCAGGACTTTGGATATATTTTATTTCTCTTAACATCTACTTAACCTAACCACCAGCACATTTAGTCATGTACGTAAGAATTTAGAAAGTGTATCTATATTGTGTAGAACATGGAATATTTTTAACTTAGTCATGCCCATTCTAATTCTTTTCAGGAATTTTGAAAGACATGTTAACTTAACCTTAAATATCGAAGGCACTGCACTTAGCACTGTATACACTATGTGCTCCGCACTTAGCACTGCAATCACTACGTGCTCCACACTTAGCACCACGTACACTAAGTGCTCCGCACATAGTACCGCATACACTTCGTGCTCCGCATTTAGCACTGCACACACTACGTGCTCCGAGAGAAATATATTTTCACATTAATAAGAACTTATTTACTGGCAACGATGTTGAGTTACCAGCTATCGTTGGACATTTTAGAACGAGTACTATAACCCTCCTGCGACATGCACTGGCATAAAATTTGATTTAAACTTAAATAATAAGTGTTTCAGAGAAGCAGATGCACATATAATTATGAATTTTAATGAAATTTTTATTCACATATACATATATTCAATAGATAGATCACCGCATTATTTTGCAGACTATCTGCTCTACTAACCAACACTAGACTAAAAATTTACTCATACCTCAAACTAGAAGTCAAGTAGACCACGGTTCAGACATCTTGAACAAACCATTGCAAGATTTAAACTCACCGCGCCTCCCCTTAATTTTATCCGAGGTACAGTTGACCTTGTAAATGTCAAGAATATGTCTGTACCTGCACGGCAACTGGAGTCTGTACGTGCTTCCTGGCCGTTTTCACACCTGGATGGTGTCAGATAGCCTTAGTCAGCACATAGCATTTCTGCTCACCCTTGTCTGGAAACTGGAGTCTGTGCGTGCTTCCTGGCCGTTTTCTCACCCGGATGGTGTCGGATGACCATGTGCATGGATGACCAGTGTTAGCATTTCTGCAACTGCTCGGTGTCTGGTAAATAAAGGGAATGAGTCAGCAGGCTTACCTCCACCTCCTTCCAGTCGTACTTATTTTCCTATTGGTTAGTTTGTCAGAGCCAATCACGCACCTTCCTCTCCCACCTCCATTACATTCATATACCAGGATATGGAAAACCTCGGAGCCCAGTGATCCAACTATTGCTACCGCCACCGTTGTCACTCGCTTAGAGTATGCAGTTTATTTCTTGTCTGGAGTTTTAGAAGATGCGCGCTTTGCTGTCCGAACGGGCATAACTTCCTTTTGGCTATTTCAGCATTTGGAAAGGTGCGTTCACCTAGTGCCGTAGACAAACGAAACGAGTTGCCATATCTTCCAAAAGAGTTCCTGTTGACATACGCACCTAACGAAATTTCGGTTGTATTCAAGTATTTACCGATCTACCTACAGCTGGATGAAGACATACGGGCCTGCCTCCCCTGCAGGGAGTGCTTCAAAGACAGCACCACGTCCATTTCGGACACTCCTCATTCCCGTAGCTGGTGCAAGTCGTGACGTCGTGCAGCAGCAGCTACCACCGAGTACACTTCCATCGGCGAAGGGTCTGCACAGTGAACAACATGAACGGTTCTGCAGACCAGGCGACCGCCGACCTCATGCGACTGATCACACCAGGTCTCTGACGCAGTACGTCCTTCACCTCGACTACATGCGACGAAATGCTTCCAGCACATTAGGGGTCCATGCATACTACTATTGCCACCAGCAGCAGTTGGTGGTCGCCTGTCAAAGCTACTCCCATCACACCACCACCACGATCTTCGATGGTGATGTACACCAGCTACTTCGAGTCAGCTATGGTAAAGTATTATCACAACGCCATCCTCGGGTTCCGACGAGTGGAATACTGGCTAGGTAACCCGCAGTATGAGGATGATGTGAAAAACATAGAAGCCTGTGATGGTGTGAATCATTCCCGCATCTACTATGCCCTGGTGTCTGCGTACAACCCAAGCATAATGAACGCTGAAGGCCAGTAAAAAGTGTATTTTATGGACAAAATCCATTGCGATGGTGAAACCTGTGCAGTGTACAACATGAGGCGTGACGTATCCATACCATGCAGCATCGACGAACTGTTAGAGCTGAACAATGGTGAAACGATCATCATAAAGAAGGCATCCAGCTGAGGGAATACGAAATACGCAGGAGGGGGGAGGGGTGCAGCAAACAGTGCTTCGCTTCAGTAAAGAATGATATTGTGAGACGCATAGGCTCCTACCAAACGAAGAAGCTGACACGATTCCGTTCGTCAACGGACCATGACTTCTCGCAGCCTGTCTTGCGAGGTAAAGACATGCTCACTGTATGAGGACGGGGAAGGGCAGTGGTAAATAATAAAGTTATAAAGAAACAGTATTTCGACAGAACAACACAGTGAGAATAAACTTATAGTTGCCTTAAGCACTGGTACATGCTGGTGTGCGTAAAACCTAAAAACAGCTGGGAATTTATCATTGTGTCTATAAATTATGTAAGAGTAATGCAAAAAATGTGTCAGAACATAAATCCAAAAAAACATATTAACCATAAAAAACTTTTTTTGCTGTCAAGGTAAACTAATACTGTTAAACATGTATTCAAAATATAATAAAGTAGTTTAAATAATAAAACATGTGTGCACGATACCAACCTGAAACAATGGTACTGCACTGGTGGTAGTAGATGCTGCTAGTGACTTTTTTTTAAAATAACCCATGTGCCATGAGTATATTCAAAACTAGTATACTCTCTAAAGTCTTAAATGTTTAACTAGTGAGCAATATTGAAAGTTTTCATAACTTAAAAAAAAATTTAGGAGCTGAAAAACACTTCTCATGATGGAATAAAACAGACTCTCCCAACACCACTAAATTAATCAGTCTGCCAAAGCTACCAATAAAATGTATAAGGACAGGCAAGAATAAAATTAATGCAGATTAAGGTAAAACAATACTTTTATTTTTAAAAAAATCCCTGGACATATCACCACTTATAAAAAAATGGCTAAGTCTTACTTCAGAGTGTCTTTTTCGTCGCCCAAATTCGTCGAGATGCCTGTTTGTCGGCTTGTAAGCCTCTTCCCTTCGATTATCCAGGGCCAGTTTGTAACTTTTCGTGAGTAGATATTTCACTTGAATATCTTCAATGGCTTGCTGCAGCTCAGTCATCAGTTTAGTTCGGTCCATTATCATTCATAGAATGGAACAAACACATAACTACAAAGGTATATATACATATTCACACTTGAGTTGAAAGTAAATCTTCGATCTTTTCCAGTTGGTCGATGCACACATCCAGCAACTTCTTGATATGCCTCGCAACATTTGTTTTGATAGTGAGCTTGGACATTAACAAATTTCCAATAGTCTTCACTTCTTCCTGTCTTTGTGCAATCGACACGTTGATCAGGTCTATTCTCCGTGCCTCCATGCCCCCTATGTGCCGGTTGATAGCCACCACATCTTCTACCACTTCATTTATAACGCTCTCTATATTTTGTCCAACAAGCGACTGACCCCTGGGAACATCGGTGCTACTTCCTGCCTGTTCTTAGCATAATAGCTACCGTCCTCAATATTTCTCCAATTCTGTGTTAATTGTTACACTGTCTTATTCTCTAGTAACATGACCTTTTCTAAAACAGATGTTTATTATAAAAAATATTAATTAATTAATGAACATTAACAGTACATAAAATTAGTTTCAATCAAAAAAGTTGTTCAAGAAATACTACTGTTTAAACAACAACAGAGAAATTAAAATTAGGAACTGCTACAAAGAGAGAATGGTAAGTACCATATAATAGCTATTCTAGCCAAAGTATAAAGCATTGATTGAAGTTACGTTTGAAGACCCAATATGTTACAGTTATGAGTATGTAACAAATAAAGTTAACCATTCGATTTATAACTTCATATTTAAGTAATTAGCAGGGCTAAAGAATGGTGTAAATTCTGATCCAAAACCAGGCCCAAAATCAAAAAAGTGAGCAAGGACTTGTGTAGTTTAGGACCCTTGACAGTATCAAATACCACACTACCAATAGGTATTGCTTAGGTGAGGTTATGTCGAACACGACATACCCTCACACCACACAATACACGGCCCAAACCAACAAATGTAATATGGGAGGGTGCGAAGGAGGGGGGTGTGCACTACCGTCATTACCTAAATACACTAAATGTTAAGGACTCATAAAAAAAAGGATAGAAGAAAGGCTTTTAGAATAAAATAAGTGAAAATAATTTAGATTTACCAAGCCCAAAACCAAAAAATGTGTACAACAGCAAGGGCGAAAAGAGGACGGGTGTTCTCAAAAAATTTTATTATTAAACAACTACTGAGAAACTCCAAGTTCTAAAAAATTATTAAACACGAGAAAACAGTTGAAGCCCATGAATGGTGTGAATTCTGAACTATAACGCTGACTGCCAAAATATCACAAACATTCACCTACCTAAGGATGAGAGGGTTGCCTCCCTCACCTGTCTTGTGGACAGGACTAGTTCACCAGTATTGTTTGTTCAATACAAAATAAATATTACTCCAAACACAAATGTCATCATTTTCTTATGCCTCAGCTTATTTTCTCTGAAAGTTTTGAGCAAACCAAAAGGATAATAATAACCACGGGGTCTATAAAGAAGGGAAGGGAGCGGCGACAAAATCGACTAGTTAAATGCGAGGGGTAAGGAAGCAACAGGATCGAAATGTGGTATCTGGTTCTATAGAGGGATCTGAGTTTAACCTGTGTCGGTTCACTGACACTTCTTAAAAATTATTAGTGCTCTACATTCCTTTTTCTAGATCCATCATAACATTCCATAAATTCTGTATATTGGGGAGAGAGAGAGAGAGAGAGAGAGAGAGAGAGAGAGAGAGAGAGAGAGAGAGAGAGAGAGAGGGTCAGATAACAAAGAACACTATGTTAATATACATTTCAAAAACTGATGTTTATAAAATATTATCAATGAACATTAACGGTACATAAAATATGTTTCATTCAAAAATTTTGTTCACGAAAAATTACTGTATAAGCAACAACAGAGAAATTAAAATTACCAACTGTTACAAAGAAAGAATGGTGAGTATCAAATAATAGCTCTTCTAGCCAAAGAACAAAACATTGATTGAAGTTAGACTTAATGGGCAAATAAGTTAGAGTTTTGAGTATGTAGCAAATAAAATAAACTATTAAATTTATAACTTGCTATTTGAGTAATTAGCAGGGCTAAAGAATAAAATAGAAATAAACTTTGTGATTACAAAAATAATATCTGTAGGCCAGGTTCAATTAATTGTTCTTTGATTTAGAAAATTCCTTGAAAAGTAGTCAAATATAAGTGAGACAAACTAAAGAAAAATTCACAAATTGCTTTAACATTGGCTTGTAGGAATCTTATAACATTAAGTTTTACAGTAGTCACTGTAGGTCACAGTAGCCTACAATGCCCAGTTATTAATTTATAACTGCTTCTGTTTACAATGATCTCTTTCCTTTTTTCTTTGTTTTTGTTGATTTTCCAATTTATTATAACGCAGGGTCTTTCTGTAGTTCGTTAGTAGTTTATTGCCTCAAAGGCACATACTGTTTATACACAGAAAGAAAAGGTTATTTAAAAATCATCTAGAAGCTGTTTAGTTATCATATCTCACTCTCAACTTATTTTTATCTTATTCCTGTTAGGGAGCGGCCTGATTATTTATTATGAATAAAAAGACAGAACGACAGAGATATTAAAATTAAATCAAAACATTTACAAAGAGGGAGATCTTACTGCTCTGAAAAGCTACAGTCGTTATTCCTTTGTTACAGGCAGAAAGAAAACACGAGTACTAAAGTCTTAAATGTTATTCACTTCTGCCAAACTCGATGATGATGTCAACAACAAAAGACTGTAACACAGAATACTTTTTAGCCCTTAAAACACAACAGTAAAATGTACGTCTGTTCTGTCTTAGGTTAATCAAATTGAAAATCTTGCAAAATAGATGCTACGGCTCATTAACTTCAGTAATTGTTCCACATTCTATCCCATTTTCATTTACGAATACGAGAGCTGCTCTTAACCAAATACTTTAGGAGATGGTTGCCATGAACTATCTCTCGATATGTGTCGGACCTTGACCTACTCTAACCTTTAAAGTTAAAAAGTACTAATATTTAAAGACTGGGCCGGAACACTTTTCCTGTGAAGCACAAAAAAATTCTCCGACCCAGCAGAACAAACAAAGTTAGAAAAACACTTGTTAGATTCTCGTGAACATGTGGTGGTCTCCTTCGGACCCGGACTTCCAACAAACACATCCTCACGCTTCGACGGCTGAACAGCTACAAAACATGGCGCACCTGGTCTCGCCTGACGTCATGGTTCGCAGCCCCTGGCCTGCGGCCAATCATAGTCCTCCGCGCACCCGGGCTATCGCTCACAATCACGCGATTAGTCTGAAGCACACTCCCTCTTCCCCTGAGGAGTCAACACTTGGTCTGCTAAACGCAGCACGTATTTCTCCCCTGTAACCTACTGCAGCCCACAACCTTACAGCTGTCTACTCGAAAAAGTCCTTCCTCAGGTTGATTCCACGAATCTACAGGCACACTTGCACCACAGTAACAGGTAAATTGTGACGGCACTTTACTGACGCAGTAAAGAAGGAAAACAGGTGCAGCTGCAGCCAATATGAAGAGTTCAGAAGCTGATTTCAGCATGAAGTTACAAAACTCATCCAGCAAACTACTCGGAATGTTTTTTCAACACTTTGAAAATGTATTCTAGTGAAATAGAAGAGAACGACCTAATACTCTAACCTAAAGAAAATTAAATTTTGAAATCAGCCAGACGAAGTGAAATATTAAAATACTATTTTGATAACAAAAAATAAAGGACTTGCTAGATAAGAAAGAGTAAGTCATCAGTCTATAATCCAAATAGAGTATTTAAATATAGTTCTAGAGGTTAGAATCCATACAAAACATTACTACCGTGTTGTGTTTAAGGGGTGGTCGGGGGTTTAAAGATTTAAAAAAAAATAGAGAAAAGGACTTTGCTGAAAGTTATATCCAAAACATGAATAATTAGAACTAAATCCTTACCGAAACACTACAAAAAGATATTCGTATCCACAAAATAAAACTATCATCTTCACCACATAACCTCAATTCTCAAAATCGACTGGAAATTATAAAGTAAATGTATCCTTTAAAAATAAATAAAAAAGGGATCCTAATGGAAACTAAAGCATCGAAATAAAAAAAAAGGAGAGCGTTAGGTCCACCCGAAGGAATACTGTCCTACATTATTGTTAAATTTTAACAACAAATAATAAATATTCTTCAAAAATCTAAATATGTTATAAACTGCCTAAAAAAAGGTTTAAGCCTAATTGTCGTCGTCACAATATAAGTTTTAGGAAACAGATATAGGAATCATGTTAAGATAAGAGGTTTACAATTTGACTTTCAACCTAAATGTTGAAAACCTTTTTAGTAATGTTCATGCATAAATTTAATTTTTTTAAATTTTAATACACATAGTTTGTTATGTATGAGGTGTCGTCGTCAGCATTTATATTGGTATAATAAGATGGTTTGTGTTATGGGTGGTATGATTTTTGGCTGGTGTGAGATGGTAGACATACATGCTAGAATTAAGATTTATGGTATATTTCCGTAATTTTTTTTTTTTTTGGGTTTTTCTTTGTTGTGTAGTATTGGAAGGTGGGTAGGTAAGGGTAGGGGTTGATGTTTTGGCGCTGGGATGAGTATGCAGTTAATATGACGTGTTCTTATATTTTAAATAAATATATATATTTGTAATTTTTTTGTATTTTAGGGAATTTTTTAGATTTTTTATATCTTTTTATGGTGTGTTTGACTCTGATCTTGATGTTCTTATATAATCATCATAAAATGTTTTAAATATATTATTGTACTTCCAACCTCCACTCGAAGCTACTTTTTTATTAGGATTATATTCTTGGAATGCAGCATTGGTTGTTTTAACAAGTTCTGCGTAATTTTCATAATCCTCATTATCAAATTTTTCTTAAGAGCTTCTGGTGAATTTTCTGGTAGCAAATTACAAAGTCCTGGTGTTAATTTGTATTCTTTATCCATAACAAATAGTGTATCATTATTTATCGATACTTTTGCACCACCATTGTAAAAATCTTGCTCAACTCCATGTAAACTATATTTTTCATCAATAAAATTAATTCTTCTAGAAATTTATGTTCCTAGATTTATAGTAGATGCTGCACGTGGTAAATTTTTCAGTTGTACGGTTCCCATTTGCTCATCCAAATTAGGAGATTTATATTCTGAAAATAATTCTCTTTCGAATGATGTTTCTTCTGGTGTTTGCGGATACTCTACACTTTCTGTTGCTAAAGGAACTAGTGCTGTTATTAAAATTTTTTTTATTCACTTACTTTTCTACTTTTTTCCCCGATATTTTGTAATTCGTCGATTATTGTAGTTCTTTCTTCTTATATTGTTCATATTCGTTTATGTGACTTTTCAAAAAATTTTTATCATTCACTGAGTAATTTAACACGAGAAACTCCCTATAATTCTGCCATTTATATAGAAATTTTTTAACTTATGAAAAAGTTATAAAAATATTGAGGGTTTTGAGAGGCAGACTTTTCCTCCAACTGATCAAACTAGGGGGAATTTAAATGTTTACAATAGTAGAATCGAATTTGATATTCCAATAGGAGATGGCTTTTCTTTCCCAAATGATGCTTATGTTTATGAACAATTTAGTTTACTAAAGAGAGAAAAGATTATAGATGCGGCAAACTATGATGAATCAGATAATATTGATGTTTGTTCAAACTTTTTTCCTTTCCAATTTTCAATATTAGAAAACTCAAAATATGGAAATTTTATAGAAACTGTTGATAATCTGGGTATAACAATGATAAATTATTTATTAAGTTCACCAAGTGAACAAAATTATTTTGAATTTACTGGTGCTGATAATCTATATCGAGATAAATCTGTTTCTTGTAAATAACAAAAGAGGTTAAAATAGTTTCAAATAATAAAACAAATGAAATAATCTATCCTCTTAGATATCTGTTTGGTTTTATTCGTGATAACAATGAAATTTATTAGAAAGGTGGCTATTAAATAAATCTTTTGCGTAATTCATCTGATAACAACTGCTACTTCCTTTATGAAACTTTAGATAAAGATGATCAAGTAACGAAATAGTCCTGATCCTGGTAATATTAATATTCAAAAATTATAAGTTATGTCGCCTATTGTTGAATTCGAATCTAACGTGGCCCTTGCAATTAAAGTAAAAATATAGGAAGATTTAAAAATATCAATTAGGTGATTATTAGCAATTTTAGAAAAAGAAGTTCTTGCTAAATCAATAGTTTTCATCTTTGACATAACATATCAGTTGAATAATTTACATTTTGAAATGCCTGATTTTGAAATTGTAGGTATTCAACTTAATAGAAAAATAATGCTGAACAGCATAAACACGCAACTATGTTTGATCATTGAATTCTAAGAAATATTAATTTTAAAAATATATAAATTAATTTTTTCCTAAAGAAAACTGGAATATAAACATTTAAAACAGTGTCTATCCTAAAAAATGTCTCTACTTATAATGATTTTATAAATTCAATAACCAAACTGGATACATGCTATAGAAATAATTAACATTATTATAAACCAACTGTAAACATTGATGGTGACATTAGAATTCATTTTGCGTGTGAAGGCCTTTATATGTTACTGATTGTTCCTACAGAAAAACAACCGTGGTTAATGAAAAAACAAACATAACAATTAGTGTTGATTTTAATAAAGATGTAGAAGCAGGTACCATTTGTAATGTTGTTTTAATTAGTCGAAGGAATATTACTTACGATTATTTTAAATAAAGAATTACTGAAGATTTATAAATTTTTTATATTATTAACTGGAGGATATAAACAATTTAATAGAAACAAAAGACTAATTTGATATTTTAATACAATTTTTCAGATGTATTTTTAAGTGGTTTGATGCAATAAAATATATTTTTTGAACCTGAATGAGGTTTTATGTTTCACTTAATAAATTGTTCTTTTATAAATAAAAGTGCATGTGTTACCTTGCAGTACGACAAAGCCTTTTAAAGATCATTGTAAATCAAATATACTTTCCTTTAAATTAGATAATGCTTCTGACGAACTCAGAGAATTAGTTTATGGATTTAATTGACATCTACAAAGTTTACAACTAACACTATCGAAAAAATTAACGATAAATAACGATAAATATGTACTTTGATAATATAGAAGAAGTTTTTAAAAGATTAGTAGAGCTTAGAATTTAATCTATCAATTGTCTTTTCAATATTTTTAATTGTTTTTATCTTATAATGTTTGTTTCTCTCTTAAATTCACTTGATTTAGATTGCTCACTTGCAAAATTAGCATTTCTCGAAAAACTGATAAATTTCTTGAATTTGAGGAAAAATTGTTTGATTTTCGATGCTGACACAATGCTTTTCTGAAAAACTGATAAATTGCTTAATTTTGAGGTGAAATTGCTTGTCTTTTCAAACTGGAAATTGTCGCTTCTAGAAACATGTAACAGCTGCTCGAAATACGAGAAATTTGCTTGATTTTGATAGTTTTGTCTTTGAATTCTCAGATTTTGAGTTCTTTAATTTTGTCTCGCACCATTGTTAAAATTTATTGGAATTAATTATGTTTCTTTTTTCTTGCACTTTTGGAGTAAATTGTCGGAAACATGTACTGTGCTAGAATCCCAATTTAACATCTACTTATAGTGTTAATGATATTAATGTCATGAAAAAATAATAATAATGATATATATCATATTATGCATTAAAAAGGATGCTGATTTACAATATAAAACTATTTTTGCTGATTATGAATTTTAAAACGATGTCTCTTCAAAATATAAAACTATTGTTTCTTACTATGTTTTAAAAACTGATGTCGAATAAAAATAGAACACTAGTGCTTCTGATTTAAAATCACATGGAGAATCAGAATTTAATACAATTTTTTTCCACTTTAAGAGATCAAATAAATAAAGTTTTTATTCACACAACAGACTATGTTTTATTCTAAATCGTAGAATTAATAATATGGCTGATCCTGTTGATGGAAAAGATGCTATCAATAAAGGGTTTTTTGATAAAGAGATAGCTGATAAATTACAAAATATAAACCAATCAGTTTTAAATCATTGTGAGACGCTTGTTAACTAAAAATTGAAAAATGTAAGTATAAATAGTCTTGTATATTTTATTTAACTGCAGAGTGGAATAAAACTAATAATATTTTTTACTTAGAAAATAATTCAATTTTTTTTTACTTTATCGATGAATTGTAATGTTTATAAAATAATTACTGTTAATAATAATTTATCTGATGATACTGTGAGTGTTATTTAGGGATCTCAGAAAATTGATTACAGTAAGACTTCTGATGTTAACTTAGTTGATATCTTTACTTTAAAAATAAGAAATACAAAAATATCTTAATATGATGATGGTTTGATGACTACAATAGAAATATTCATAAAATATAACGATTAAATAATGTTTTCACTGCTAAATGGATAACACTTGGTGCTTGAAGTGTAAGAAGTTAGCTAAAAATAATCAAATAAAAACTGAAAATACAAAAAATGGACGATTAGTTCGGAAAAGTATATGCTTGTTGTGCAATTCTAAAAAATCAACATCCTTAAAGAAAAAAATTTGATCAATGTGTAGAAAGGAATAATCAATGAATTATATAAAATAATTTCACTTGGAATGGATGATTTATGGGAAATTGATCTTGTAGAAACGGATATTGGTAACTTAATAGGTATATCGCATATGAATAAAGGTTACAATTATATTATGATAATATTGTCGATATTTGTTCAAAATTTGCATTTGCTATACCAATTCGAGATAAAACAGCTATAATTGTATCAAACAGTTTATAAACTATATTAATTAAATGAAAACCGAATAATATGTAAACTGATAACAGTTCAGAATTTTATAATAAAACATTTAATGAGCTTATGGAAAAATATATTATCAACCTTTATTCTTCATTTTCTGAATTAAAAGCGAGCATCGTTGAAAGATTTATTCAAACTTAAAAAAATACAAATTGGATAAAATTAGCTTTGAACGGCAATTATAAATGGATAAATATATCAGATGATTTTTGAAAGAATATAATAATTCAAAACATAGAACTATTGTAATGAAGTCAATTGAAGTTAATAAAATAAAATTTAAAAAATGTATGCAAAAAAAAATTTGCGATTATTTTAAAACCAAAATATAGAGTTGGCGATGTCGTCCATGTGGCGATGTCGTCCATATGAGCAAATTAAAGAAGATTTTTGAAAAATGTTATACTGCTAATTAGCAATATGAATTATATACCATTATAAAAGATTTTAATGTTGATGTACCAACTTAAAATTAACATATATTAATGGAGAAGAAATAAAATGTTTTTATTAATGGAACATTATGAAAACTAAAGGCGAACAAATTTATGTAAAATGGTTAGGTTTTGATAACTTGCATAATTCATGGATTAATAAAACTGCTGTTTGTGCAGCTGAGTCTGCTTAAACTGACACTTTATAACATTTATTTATATTATTACTTGACATATTCAAAAAAGCAATAATGTAATACACATTGTATTTAACAACCATTTTAATGTTCTTTTTTTAAATAAAAAAATTTTAAAGTATTTGATTTTATTTTTATACTCTCCATCATTAATGTTTCTATTCAGATATATAGTAATAAAACCACAATTATCAATCTGAAATTTTGAACATATATTTTTTAAGTTCTCAAAAGACAAGAATCCTCTGACAAATCATTAAAAATGTGCTTTAAATCCCTTATGAGGTGTTTTGGTACTTGCGAATAAGTTTGAGATAAATATAATACATCGATATTTTTATGTCGTCCTTGAGTTAAATAACATCATCAAATATAACTCGTGAATATTTTTTGGATATTGTATTAAAATATTTTTGAAGTTCAATATATTTGGGCTTGTTTAAACTTTTTGAACACTCATAGAGTTTATTAAATTTGAACCATCCTGTTTTATAAATAAAATTAATTATTCAATTAGTTTTGCATAACTACTTAGGCCAAAAATTATTCCGCTTATATTATCAGGCAATAATTCACCTTCTTAAAAATACCTTTTGATGCCACTTTGGAAATTAAAAAACCAACACCCCAGCCAGTTTTTTGGATTTGTGTGTTAATTTTTTATGTAAATGGATAATAACACATTTACAATAGTTCTTTTTTAAAGAAAAAACTTCATAAATTATATAATAAGTAATGAAAAATCGATCGCATTTATATGTTTTCATACCAAATATTAACACCAAATAAAAATAATAATACTATAGATACAATTGAAAAAATGATTCTTACTGTCGATAAAAATGAAGTTATAACTATTCCAAGAGGTGAATATGATATTGAATACTTAAAGAAAATATAATTCCAATTGATCCATTTTAAACAAATAATATTAGATCAATAACAGGCAATGTGGAAAATAGAGTATATATCAAAACTAATCTTGATATTAAACTTGATGATCGACCATCTGATATGCTTGGGTTTGAAATATAATTGACTCTTGAAAAAGAGAATATTGTTGTAAGCAATAAATAACCATATTTTAATCCATTAAAAACATTAAATATGCACTGCAATTTAGCATATGGTATGTTAATAAAATATAACTCATCAAATCATATAGTATTTGATATAATTGCGAGCTTTCCAGTAAAAACTATGGTTGATTTTAGAGATTATATAATTTATGAGCTTGCATATCCAGTTTTTTTATAAAATTGGTAATGAGAGGTTTAATCATATTGTTTTGGAAGTTAGTGAAGAAAATGACAAACTGATTGATTTTGATGGTGCTGATATTGATGTCTTAGAAATTAAAAAGTTTAAAATATAATATAATAAAAATGAATTAAAAATTATTCTTTTTGATATCCATATGGAAGTGTATTTATTTTATTTTCAAATATATTATTATTTGTTATCATAAGGACTTTATGCAATTTTACTAACTTCGACTGTATATATTTCATGATTTTCACTCCTCATTAGATTCTTCTTACAATATTGTATTTTCTCTTAAAACAATTACATATTATAATCATCAAATGTTATTTGCTTATTAATTACACAGATTTTCACACCTTTAGATTTGATTATATTCTTTATCATCAATCTTATAAGCATACATTTTTGATCGTAAAACAACAAACTCTTTCATTATTATACCATTACATTCACCTTTCATTTTTCCTGAAACTTTGTTATTTATTTGAGGCATGTTATAAATATTGTAATTTGGATAATCACTTGTATAAAATTTTCTATCAACTGCATATATTCGTAAAAATCATCTGTTTTTATTTTATAAACATATTAATCGGTACCTCGATAAGATAATTCAAATTTATCACAATAAATTTGTTTTATTATGCTATAATGGGAATCATTCATTAATTCTTTCGATATGTCTAAAATGAACACACCCACAATTAATTTGGTTTATTAAATTTTATATTTGTTTTATTCATAGGTATAGTTGCAAGATTTTCATTAAATATTGTACTTCTTTTGAAATTTGTTTTTTCTCTTAATTTTTTACATTTTTCAGCATCAGATACTAGTTTTATATCAAATATGTTTCTAATTTTTTCTATTGTTTTACCAAACACATGAGCTAATAAAAATCTTTTCAAAATCATTTTTATCATTAGTTCTCATTGTTGTGTTTAAATATATATAGACTTTTTTTAAACCAATCAGACTGATCAAATGCTAATACTCCATGTATTTTAGTAAATTTTAATCCATTATTAAACAACTGTTTTAAATTTCGATAGTATATTACATATTTTTGTTTGTTGTGTAAAGTCGTTAGTAATTTTGATTGATTTTATTTTGAAACTACCTTATTTTCACAACAAAGAGGTAGATCTTTATGTAAATTATGTAATTCTTGTAGATATTCTAATTCAACTTCTAATATATAACCATACTCAGAACCATTCTTCAAATCTAATATATTTTTACTCCAGTAATCTGAATCATTCATTGTATAATAAACCCATTCGAAACCAACACATAGTAAATATTGTGACATTGCACAGCCATATCAATTTTTTGCATCGAGATAAACAAAATAATTTTATTCTTGATTAGGATTAAAATCTTCAAAATGTTTGTTATTAGCTTTAAAATATTGCTTACAATATTGTTATATTTCACCTCTAATCCATTTTTCAATCATTAAAATAATTTCATATTTGTGTAATAAATCTAATGGTTGTTTGGTTATTATAAGCATTGCTTCCAACGATAAAATTGGTGCTGTAAAATACCACGCCGGATCTAATTCATAAGAATTTATACATGTATTTCTAAACTTTTCTAATATATCTGCTAACAATAATACGTCACTTTTTAAATATAAATTATGGAATTTGCCAAGATTTTAAATATTAAATTGGTTCCATAAACATTTTGCATGCTCAAAATCAGTGTCAGTTACATCAGATTCATTTAATTTATTGACAAATTCACTCTTTGGTGGACGTTATGTTTCTTCAAATTTTTTCCAACTGTACATATCATCAAATGGTTTTTAATAACTAAGTCTACATGTTATTTTCGAAAATGTTTTTGTGCGTGTTTCATTTGATCTTTACTTAAATTATACGATACTTTATATAAACTACTGGCCATAAATTTAAATGTGTCTCTAAAACACATTTTTTTAAATTTTGTGTTTATTTCCCAAAAGTAATAAACTTCCCTTCATCATTTGCAATTAATGCTATATTTTTATAATAATATCCTAGCCCTTTAATAAATAAAAGTACATCATATCCAGCTAAATTATTAAAATTAATTGAAACAAAATTTGGTAATTACAATTTTAGATTACAGTTATTACATACTGGATTAATGAATTCTCCATGATGATGTACTTTTTTAATGTCCGTGTATTCACTGTCACATAGAGCACATTAATTTTATTTACAATAAAATATTGTTTCTTCTTTTGTTAATGAATGCATTTGTTCAATTTGTTAATATATTTAATCAATTTCTTATATTTCTCTTTTTATTGTTTGTATAAATATTTTATGAGTATTTGGGCCTCGATATACTACTGGAAGCTTATAATCACCATAATTAAATACAATATAATAACAAAAACCATATGCTTCATGTAATTCATATTTCGTTGTGTATGATACGGCATTCAATTTTAAATCAATGCTATTTATTTGTTCATTACTAAGTTTATATATTTCTTTAAGTGTTTCTTTATAAAGACCATTATAATTATCATATTCAGTTAAGATATGATATTTTTGAATTTATTTAATTTTTTTTTTATTTCTCTTTGATTTGGTTTAGTTGTTGATAAGGAAAGGAACATAAATTGCATGTGAAAAATTTTTGAAATATGTACGCTCTACTTTTGAGGGTAAAGTGATTTTTACAACTTCATTTTTCGAGCAATCTTCGGTAAGATGATTTAATTTCGCTTGAGAATAAGAAAATTTAAGACACATATCACATATATAAGTTTTATGTCGTTCATAATTTTTTTGTGCCAGTTTCGATAAATATTTTATCCAACAATACTGCGAATTTTTATTATCTCTGAAATAAAGTAAATTTATATATATTTCCTTTTTATTTTTTTTCTGAGTTTTAGTGGACATGCCATAGGTTTTTCATATTCAATAGATTATACATCTATAGATGAATCAATTTGATTTTCTATATTTGTATTTCATCAATTTTAATGGAATATTCATATCTATTTAATGCTTCTTCATTATTAAGCCCCATATTTTTATATTTAGATACTCTTTGTGGATCTTTTTCTTCTGGAAACAATGCAGAATTTGCAAAAAAAAATATTTTTATCATCATTTTTAACATTTATGCATGCTTTATTATTTTTAATAACTTCTCGTAGATCAATATATGATGATCCTCTTAATGGATTATAAATATTTATTTCTAATTGTATTCCAATTATTTTATCTAAAGACCATCCTGAACACTTTTTTTAAAATTCAGATAACATTGTAAGTACTTCTTGTATTACGAATTTATAATTTTTTTAAATATCTCCAGCATTCAGTACTGTGCAATTGGCTGATTGAAACGTGAACAATTGTACTTGATTATTTTCTTGCTTATGGAAACTAGCAAATAATTAGTACTGGTTTTAAAAACTCTTAATATTTGAAGGATATTGTTTATTATCTCAAATATCTTATTTTTTGATGAAGTCAAAAAAGTAATGGGTTGTACTAACTTAAAAGTATTTTCAATGTTATATGTTGATATACTTTTCAGTGCTTTATTAACAAAGTACATTTTGTGGATTCTTGTTCTCTTTTTTTGTTAGCAAAATAATTATCATAGAATGGAAATATTTCATTTAGTTCTTTTTTATCTTCAGGATATAATACATTAATATCAAAGTCAGCTAAAGTCAAATTTGTAAAATTATTCATTGTTCTTTTTATGTGCTTTCATTTTCACCCCTCATCTATAAACCTTTGCATAACAAATTGTATAAGAGTTCTAATTAGATCGTTTTTCCTCAGTCTAGAAATATATTTTATTTTAAAAATATTAAGCAATGCGTCTCAACTTCCTCACCCTCTCATCGTTCAACTTACTTGCTATAACAGCCTTCACATTTTAAAGTTGTATCTATAAGAATAACAAGTTTATAAATAAAATGTAAAAACAGATATACCGAATAAATAAAAAATAAGTGCTTAAATTACTGTATATACTGTATTTAAATTCTTGTTATGACGATAATTCTTCATATAATCACTAAAACATTTTCTGCATGTGTTTGAATATTGTCCTTGCTATTTTTATAAAGAGAAAATTGTTTTACAGATTTACTCTCATTACTCACTTTACGTGTTTTTATTGGATAATTGTCATGATTTTCATTTGAATTGTCTAATGCTGTATTGTGTAATTTATATATTTCATACTTATTGAGAGATGCATTATAAACATATTTTCCACATTCACACATTACTCTCTCTTTTATTAATTCATAACGACTACTAGCATATTCACTATAACATTTTTTAACAGACGTGAAAATGTTTATCTTTTGTATTTTTATGTGGTGCAAAACTTTCTATGTTTAATACTTTGCCACACCTTTTATATTATTTGTTATTATTTTCCATTTCGAGCATTGTTTCCATTTTATTACTTAAGAAAAACATTTTTTAAAGACAAAATGTATATTTTACTTCTATATTTTTGCAGTCTTATTAAATTTGTTTCCCTTTAAATAAAACAAATAAAAAAAGGGAGGCTTTGCTCAACAGGTTGAAAAATTCATATGAATTGACTAAACTGTATGACCTAGAAGTTGATAAATGTTATAAAGCTACAGAATTTCATATATATGAAAATAAGTTTGGAAAAAATTTAATTGCATTCTAGATGGTAATTATAAAATCACTTTACGAGATCGCTAAGCAAAGATAATTGATGAAAAAAGCTTAAAAATGATGAATGAGAGGTGAGTTTTTATCCCATATAAAGGTTTACAAGAAATGAAAAACGGAAAAACTATGCATGATTTAGAATTTTCTTAAAATGTAAATATTCTATAATTTTTATATACCAATTATTTTTTTATATATTTAATCTGATTTGCTTGTTTTAGCCTTAGAAATGCTTGATTTTTTAATAACTTTGCTTGTTTTACCCTGTGTCAAATCCTGCATGCTCATTTTTTTAAAAACTGCTAAAATGTTCTGTTTTTTTTTTTTTGCTTAAAATTGCCCGTTTTGAGAGCTCCTTTTCAAAAAAATATTTAAGAGTGTAAATTTAGCACTCAATTATCTTGATTTTGGCTTTAATTTAGCACTCAATTACCTTGATTTTGGCTTTAATTTAGCACTCATTTACCTTGATTTTGGCTTTAATTTAGCACTCATTTACCTTGATTTTGGCTTTAATTTAGCACACAATTACTTTGATTTTGGCTTTAATTTACATGATTTACATGTTTTTTCATCGAATTTCGGATTTTGAGCTTTTGCCTCTTTTTCTGTACTTTTAGACGAGATAACCCTATTTAGTGTACTGCATTCTTTTTTGTCAATTTAGAATAAATAACCCCAAAAAATGTGCTGCCCTAGGATCGGCACTATACATCTACTTTTTCCGTAGAATGGTTTTTATATAAAACAATAATACTGCAATTAGTGCGATTTAGAAAACACTTTCCTAGTTCGCATCTTGGCGGATCTTAAATCGCAATTGGAACTTAAACCGCACCCTCATTTAATTAAATACTGATTGCTTTATTAAAACAATAGGAAATACATCAATAACTGAATGTCATACACAGTATGACAATATTGTGAGAAACAAATACACGAAACATTGCAAACACAACGAAAATAATTAGTCCTACGCTGACTAGACTACTGGTTGGTATAAAATTTTATTATGAAGGCATCGTAGCAAGAAGCAATTAGTTTATGTTCTGCAAAAATCACATATGCACGTGATAGTACACAGCACAAATCTCGTGTGCCCATTATAAAAACACTTCGCACATTTAACCATATCTTCCACTGTAGCAATACTGAGGCTATCTCCACTCAAATTCAAGAGTTTGTAGCATTAAAAAAGGACATAGTGAAAATGAAATGTATAGCAATGAGGCCAAGCCAAATTCCCACTCCAGCACCCTTACTACATGCATTATGATAAAAATAATTATTGCATATAACAAAAATATAATGTAATTTAGGAATTTATAAGTAAATGAAGGTGTTAAATAAAGAAAAAAATATAAAGTTCAAAATCAATCTAATAAATATAATATATTCTCCGACTCAACATGGGCTTACTACAACAAACATATTATACAGGCAGTAAATGATAAGAGTTTAAAACTGTAAACAGCAGTGTACAGGGCAACGAGAAGAGCAATTCGATATAGGACACTTGTGGTCCATAGGGTCGGGAAATTACCGTAAAAGCGTTTGACGAATGTGTACTAAGTCACATAGAGCGTGCCGCTGTGGGCCCCACCTTAATCGACCTGCTGGTCAGCTGAAGCTAGTTTGTACAGAGGTTGAATCAGGCAGGAAATGTTTAGTAATTGCTTTTGTTTGAAACACATGTTGCATTGTCACAATAGTACAGACAATTTACAGAAATCAGGTAAGAAAGTATGAAACTGCAAATGAAACACCTGTGTCATAAACCGGAGTGTAAAACAAAACAAAAAAAAAGCAATCATGTTGCAATAGCCATACTTTAATTGAGTACGTATGTTACTGACAGCAGTTAATGTATTGGACCCCTGTGCTCCATCACGTAGGAAACTACAGTATTCGTCACGTTGTAATGAAAGTGTTACATATAATGCGCCCGGCCGGTCTGGGCAGGGTCGTACCGCGCTGCAAGTCCAACATAGTTCATTAACATTCCCTTGGCCCTCACGAGTCAGAGTTGGAGCGTGTTGCAGAACATCCTGAGACCAGTACAGTACCCGGGTCGTCGCTGGCCAGCTTGGGATTTAGCACACAACTGTATGGGAAGTGCGGAAAGAACACGGCCACAATGCCTATCACAAGACAAAAGTGTACAAGCTCCACACACGGGATTATGGACCACGTGATTAGTTCTGGGAATAGTATAACGCACAATGCCGACGTGTATCTATGTTTCCCTTACTAATACTTTTCAATGACGAGGCTACTTCTAATGAAAACGAGTTATTCAACTCGAAGAATGACATCCACTGGGTTACTGAAAACCCTCACACCTCCTACGAATGTGGCCGACAAGATAAATTTTAGGTGAATATTTGGGCAGGTATTTTAGGGGACCACATAATAAGACCCTACATCTTGCCAGATAATCTAACTGGACAAACGTATCTCGTTTTTCTGAGTGAGGTGTTACCAGAATTACTCAAAGATGTTCCTCTCGAAACACAAGCGAACATGTGGATACATCATGACGGCGAGCCAGCACATTAGGTCATATGAGTGTAACATTTTCTCCATCAGACATAGCCGAATCGGTGGGTCGGGCGTTACAGTCCGTTTCCCTGGCCTACGAGGTCACCAGACTTAAATCCCCTGAATTTTTTCTTTTGAGGAAGTACGAGAGAGCTGGTTCATAGCACATGAGTCGTATCTGAAAAGGATCTCGTTGCTCGCAATGCCTGCTGTCAATAACATACGTACGCATTTAAAAGATGGCAATTACCACAAGATTGATTCGTTGCTTTTTTTTTTTGTTTTGTTTTACACTTCTGTTCATGACAAAGGTGTTTCACTTGCAATTGCATACATTCTTTCCTGATTTCAGTAACTTGTCTCTAGTATTGTGACAATTCAACATGTGTTTCAAACAAAAGAAACTACTACACGTTTTCTGCCTGATTTGACCTCTGTACGAACCGGTTTCAGCTGACCAGCAGGTCAATTAAAGCCGGGCCCACAACAGAGCGCTACACGTGTTTTAGTACACATTTGTTAAGCGATTTACGGCTATTTCCCGACCCTCTGGACCACAAGTGTCTTGCATCAAATTACTTGTCTGGGAACCCTGTACACTGTTGTGTACAGTTGTATACACTTATCGTTTACATCACGTATATAATAAATTATAAGTTATTTATACATTGGTTATCAGTAAGTAGTTTTATTTCATGTTAGATTTTTATATATTATGTAAAATTTACCTTTTCTGATCCCACAAGAAAACCTTTCAAATAAAAATAAATACTATTTTTTCTTCAAAGGTACATTAACAACTTTCCGTGATTAAAAATGCAAAGTTGCAGGACATTCTCAAATGATATAACAATTTCGTTCATGATTGATTGAATAGAAAATTATCAAAATTGTACTCATTGATTAAATTTTGAGGTCGCAACCAGGCAGCGGTTCCTTTTATTCCATGCACATGACAAGAAAATTAAGACATATGCGGCTGAACTATCCTGGAATATGTTCCATCTTCGGTATATTCCTCTTGCCATTGCCAGCGAGATGTTACACCTGACAAAAAGAAATCAGGCAAGATGGTGCGACCTAATTTCAAGGAAAAAATTGCCATGTCTCAGACGCAAGGCAGCAGAATGGCCTCAGGACAGCATATTTACTGACCTAAACGGTCGACCGCGGTAAATATATAAATAACACAACAAATTAAGATGCACGGTCGTAAATAAACCATACTTCCGTTACGACAAACCAATGGATAAAGAATCACTCATCAAAAGTGGTAAATGTAGTGTGATTACACTATGAATACAAAAAAGCTGGTGCTCAATGAAATAGTCGGCCACACGATGACAAGTGTAGATGAACAAGAATGAAGTGGCGTGCGTTCAGAAAATACCAGATACTAGGACTGTTGTCAGGTCGCTTCATTAAACCACTGGTACAATTGATTCTTCAAGCGGTATTTTATAGTAATACCAGAAATATATTATGAAATAAATTTGACAGAAAGGAATCAAAATGAAATATAATTTACAGAAAATACCATAAATATGAAAATCACTAATAAATATTTCGTCACAGAAATTACTTTTATTTTAACTCAAATATATTGTTAAGTTCACACACTAACTAAGATATGTGAATCAGTTGGAACACTAGTTTCAACCAAATCAGTATAAATGGTTACCTATAAATTTTAAAATAAAAAAGTAACGAAATCTTTCAATATTGCTAGGTAAATATACAAAATTACAGAAACAGAGACCAAAAAATTTATCTGACTTTACTTTACATAGATATACAAAAGAAATGACTAGGTACTGGAAAAGAAGACAAAGAGCTTTGCCCTGAAAAAAAATTCCCAGAAAGGGGATACAAGTTCAAAATAACGCAGTTAATATAACGAATGTCAACAAAACGGCACCGTCTACTTCCTTTAAACGAGGCCACGGGATTTAAAGTGTGGCAACAACACACACTCTCACACACACACTAAAAAATGGACAATCAAGAGTTTAACACAGAATGCAAAAACAAATTATTAACCATCGGTAGAAGTAGATGTAAGTAATAGCAAAGGAAGAATTACACATCCTTCCGGTAGAAGAGCAGGGAGGTCAGAAGATGGGGGAATTTCCTTGACATAGAATTTGGATTTAAACCAAAAATTCACGATTAGCGGGAAACAAAACACAGCAATAAAATATACAATAATGGGAAGGAGATTAAGGTTTTTTGGAGGTGGTGTAAGATGAGGGCGAAGGAGACCCAGGACATCGTGAAAGTTGGTACCTTGAGGGTGTGAAGCCAAGAGAGTATCTGATACCTGAACAAAGGATTCATTCAGGGTAAGGTTAGGAGGAGACAAATTAACATGAAGTTATAGTGAAGGGCAGAACTCACATATCCAAAATGTCTTTAAAAAAATTACTTATATTATCACAATGAAATGCATTGTTTATTAAACCAGTACATGAAAAAGCAAGCTTAAAAGAGGAAAAAAATTAGTAGTAGAGCTGCACAAGTAACTAACACTAATGGTGGAATTAGAAGCAAATAAGCAATGAGAACAAGTTCTACGTAAAAAGGGGGGTTTGAATCTGATAACAGATTTACCACGATATTCAAAATATTACTTTCCTGTAAAAATGCTAAATCCACAGTTGTCTACATGTGCATCAAAGAAAGGAAATCAAGCAGAACATATTGTGATGCCATGAGTATTGTAGTTCAAAGAGAATCATAGTTAACAGTATCAAAATGCCTAATATCCAAACTAACAATTTTAAATTCCAAAACACTCTTTTCAATATAGAATACAAAATTGAACGAGGAAAACATTACAATTTTCAAACGAACTGTTCATATTGGCCAAGGTATCGTTAACAGCAAGATTAAAATATGAATTGTGGATAATTTCCTGAACATTACTTAGACCATTAAACACTCTTTTCAATATAGAATACAAAATTGAACGAGGAAAACATTACAATTTTCAAACGAACTGTTCATATTGGCCAAGGTATCGTTAACAACAAGATTAAAATATGAATTGTGGATAATTTCCTGAACATTACTTAGACCATTAAACACTCTTTTCAATATAGAATACAAAATTGAACGAGGAAAACATTACAATTTTCAAACGAACTGTTCATATTGGCCAAGGTATCGTTAACAACAAGATTAAAATATGAATTGTGGATAATTTCCTGAACATTACCTAGACCATAAAACTTATATCAATTTTCATGTACAACTCCCACTTTCATGTAAAGTGGCCGGGTAATGAGCACTTGAATGTATTTTACAATGCTAAAAAAACAATCAGCACTTATCAAGGTCGTACTCAATTTGTAGTGTACACTAGTTTCTATTGCATTACGGATATCAAATATGTATAATATAGCATTTGTAAGGGCTTCATGGCACAGTGTAGTGTACCATTCAAATAAATTCTGAAACTTAAAATAATCATCCCATTAAGTGTGTCATACATAGCAAAAAAGAGGTTACGATACACAATTTTATAATGATATAGATAGAATTTCTTAACAACAACAAGTAATATTAATTATCCTGTCTTTCAAATATTTGATGAGAATAATTTGGTTTGCCAAATTAGTAAAAATGTCATCCTGGGTGTTACCCAAATAATTTAGACACTGTTCATACAGGATTTGATCTTCACTATCTAAATTACCAAATGCAATTCTCAAAATTTTTTCCTCCAAGGCCAGTTAATGAACGTTTCGATCTCGATGGCAATAAAGAAGTAATGGTTTGAATTTCAGACTTGAAAGCAACATAACTGTTTTTCAGTTGTACTACAATCACATCAGAATTTTGCCACAAATTGGAAAAAAGGGTTATTGGGCAAGTAAGTGAAAACATGAATAAAAGGGCTTGTCTTATGGGACTCATGCTTAGCTAAGTCGAAAGCCTTTGCAACCAAGGAAGATTTTTGCCCCAATTAGAATACTCCGTTGCATGAAAAGCAATGAGATCTGAACGGAGGTTTCTGATGAAATGCTCCGCATGTAAAGTTAGGGGATTGTATGGAGACAAGGTAATATGGCGAATGCCATAAATGAAACAAATTGTACAAAAAATTCTTTAAGTAAACTGGGGACAATTATTGGACACAACTGATGACAGCACAACGAAATTTTGAAGGCATGTAGAGCTCGAACAGTGGATATAGCATTAGCCTTTCTCATTGGAATAAACAATTTAAATTTGAAAACTGTATCTACACAAACTAATAACACATAACTGCCTCACCTACTTCTTGAAAATGGACCCAAGAAAATTAATAAAAAGCTTTTGCATACTTTTCAGCAAGATCTGAAGAGAGGAAACCTAGGTGTGTGTTTTAAGCAGGTTCGCTCAAAGCATAAAATTAACAATATTTAACTCGTTCTGAAATTTTCGCATCGATGCCTTTCCAAATTCCCTAAATGATTTTGTGTGTGCCTAAAGGAGAATCTAGAGGCGACGAATGAAAATAATCAAAAACCGTGGGTTTTGGATGATGAGGCAACACATGTTATACATTGTCATGGGATTTGCAACATAAAGTACCTTTGGCCAGAAAATATAGTTTTTGTTGAACAGTGGATATTTATTTTGTAATAATTTCGCTCAGTTCATCGTCCTTTCCTTGATGCTCCTCGATATTTGTAAATGCCGAAGGAAATACTACTAAAACACTGCAATTTCGAAGAACTTGAGACTCATGACTAATTTTGGAATCAATGATAATGTGATAGAGGTCATCAGCTACTACATTGATCCTTTAATATGTTGCATCCTAAATTTAAAAAAAAATAATAGGATCCTAACGACCCAACGGCCAATTTTACCAAGTTGCCATGGATGGGTCAAAAGCCAAGACAATGCCTGATTATCGGTTACCGGGAGGAATTCTGCATGGTCTAGATATTGTCGGAACTTTTTAATACCAAAATCTACCAAACATTCTAATTCATAAATAGACAATTATTTCTCCTGCGATGTGAGAATGTGGGATGCAAGTGAGATAGGTTTGGCAAACGCCATCTATTTTCTGATACAAGGCAGCTCCTACATCAGAGCTCGAAGCATCAGTCTGCAGGATTAATAATTTAGAAAAGTCCAACATCCGAAGAACCGGAGGGTTCATAATGTCGTTCTTGAGAGTGTCGAAAGCTTTCTGTTGCCCCCCTTTTTTTTCCATTCTCTGAACAAATTTTACAGATTGTTTACACCATGTTGATGAAGCAGCCTTCTCAGAAAGTTTAGAAATATATTTTCCAAAAAATGGCACCATTCCAAAAAACGATCAATGTCATTAATGTTCCACGGATGTGGTAAATCGTGAATAAATCTACTCCATTTGGGGTCAATGGAAACACCTTTTGAAGAAATCTCATGGACCAAAAAAAATATTTTATATATAACAAAGTCCTAATTCTAAAATGCGAAACTTAGGAAATTGTACACAAATATTCTTTATTGCGAGAAGCTGTGTGTATTCCAAATGTGCAAATGGGTCAACAATGCCCTTTGACTCAGTACTATTCAGATGAGAGTGGTGGACTTTGTTAATTTTTGGCAAAAATTAATTAGTTGAGTGGAGGAAATTTAAGAAATGTTTTATGCCTGAATATACAAAATATGTCCCGTGGGTGCCACTAAATCAGCTCCTAAAATGAAGGACAAGATAAAGCTTTTAGAAACTAAGCATTTGTGCATCCAGATGAAATGCATAATCTTTAATTTAAGAGTTGCACAACACAAAATATGTAAAGTTTCATTGGAATCAGTGTAACACTGATTTTGACAAGGTTCAACTGATTTTACAAACTTTAAAGCTATCAATTGGTCAAAAAGTTAACCAGCAATAATAGTGCGCGCAGATAATGAGTCTACAAGAAAATTAACTGACAAAGTTCCAACATTCACTTCAATGCGAGGAGTAGTAATTCTTTGTACATCCACTATATTAAAAAAAAAATTATTTGAAATGTCTTATATAGTTTTTTCACCCTACAGTTGTCATAAGGACCAAAACGATGTTGAAGGCATTGACAATGATTTACCTTTCGTACTAAGTGAACATTGATTTGTGAATTGGTGAAGGTGCCAGCTTGGTGGGAATGAATGCTTACACTGCATCACTGCGGGTTATTTTTTTCCCTGAAGCTTGAAGCATATTGCAATAACATGACCAGGTTTCTTACAATAGAAGCATGTTGGAATACTACGAGGATAATCTTTAGTAATGCTATTTTTTTCATCAGATACCTTGGGTGAAGTGCCAGTATTTACAGAACTGACATTAGGGTCTCAGGTTTTTACTTTTTTATCTGAGCTTGCTCTTGATTTCTTTGCATATCTGCCTGTCCAAAATATATCTCACATTTCTGCATAGCATAGCTGATAGTTTGTGAATGTATGCAAACTTTGTCCAATTTCCTTTAAATCAATTGGGTTTACCTACAAACATAAAATGGGAGTGCCCACGAGGTTCTAGATCTTCCAAAATGGTGTTGACAATGTCACTTTCAGACAACGACAAATGCAAAACTACAGCGGCCTCTTTAATGCTACTGACATATACAGATAACGACTCGGGTTCTTACAACCTCTTCAACATTTTCAGCTGTAATTGTATGGGCAATATGGATGGAATGAAATAAGAGAAGATGTCTGCATAGTAATTATAAAATGTGGAATGTTGAGAAATAGCTAGTCTAGTTATTTCACTTAATGGCCCCTGTGTGAATTGGTAATTAATTTCCAAATGTTGGGTATCTGGCACTGTTTTACTCTAGTGAAGTTTTAAAATAACATTAAATAAAAAATTTCAAAAAATGGGAACTTGCAAACCGTCGGTGTACAAGAAATAATGCTGATTTCTTTCCAGTGAGTCGATAATATTTCCAATATGTGGAACATTAAATTTTGCCCAGATGGCACTACTGCAGCTGACATAAGTGACGTAGTGGTGAAAACTGTATTAACATGTGGGATGGATGAGGTGATAAGGATGTGATGAGGAACAGAGTGTGAAGGTGTATGCTACACATTGCTTTAAGCTGAAGGGTTACCAACTACGTTATCTTGGAAGGGCGTATGAACTGGAAAGGGGGTGGGCACAGTACAGGCACTAAGAGTAACCAATTGTTCAGCAACCATAGTGGTTTGAATGCTAGGTAAAGTTTTATGTGACTCATCGGCTTCCATATGACAAACATCCTCAAACAAGGATTTCACCTGAGCGACAATATTGTTCAGGGACTGGCCCTGGATTCCAGAAAGTGTGTCAGAACATTTTGACAACAAATTTTGAACTTGATTTCTTAAATGTCTATGCTTTTGCTTTAGTCTAGCATACATTTAAGGACTAGAGCCATTATGTATATTATAAATTTCTGCTAGAGGTAGATTATTTCTGAACTGCAACTACAATATTAAGAGTCAGTATTTAGGGTAGAAATATGGCTTAGGTCAATACGGACGTACGTTTTAATAGCAGCATGCAAGGTGCTTATAAATGGCGTGTCAGTGTTCTCAGGAGTTTGAAAACCATTAATAATAAATTCATACTGGACTTCATCTTTGACGAGAAATTCTGGCATAGTAGCAGCCATGACAACAGAAAAACAAGTGACAAAAACACTCTGAAGAAACACTAAACAAAAAAAAAAAACACTGTAAATATCTTATTTTACTAAACCTTAAAACACATGCCGTGTGTGTGTTCCTACCTTTACGTCACCAAAAAATCCCAAAGCCAAAAGAGAAGGCACACTACATGCAAAAACAAAGGCATGCAGAAATGTACACACTCGTGCACAATCACAAGCTACTGCTAAACAATTTGTAGCAATGCTGGGGCTTCATCCATTCAAATGCTGATGTTTGTAGCATTAAAAAATGATATAGTAGAAATAACCTCAATCATGCCACAAATAGAAGGTTCCGAAAATCTAGATGTGTAGGTGTGACATCGAAATAGAAATTGGTAGCAACAAGGCCACGCCAAATTCCCACTCCAGCACCCTTACACATTCATTACAATAAAAATAATTATAAGTACATATAACGAAAAATTATTTGACTTAGGAATTTATAAGTAAATGAGGATGGTGACAAAAAAAAGAAGAATGTTAAGATCAAAATGACAAAACAAATATAATATATTGTCCGACCCAACGTGGGTTAACAAAAATAAACATTTGATTAAAAACAATTATTAATGTGTTATTTATACTTTGGTTCTGAGTAAGTAGTTCTCTTTTGTGTTAAAATTATTATATATTATTGAAATTTTAGAAGTTTAGGATCCCACATGAAAAATTTTAAATTAATAATAAATTACTATTTTTTTAAAAGGAGTTGCAACAATTTTTCGTGATTGAAAATTCAAAGTTAGCAAGACATACTTAAATAGTATATCATGTTTTATGATTGAATAGAAAATGAGCAAAATTGTCGTAATTGATTGAATTTTGAGGTCGCGACCAGGTAACAGTTTTTTTTATTACATGCAGACGCCAAGAAAATAAATATCAATGCTACTGGACTATCCTGGATTGTTGTCCACCTTCTGTACATCCCCCTTTCCAAAGCCAGCGAGATGTTACATCTTACAAGCAGGAATCAGATAATAAAACGTGATATGACTTCAAGGAAAAACTGCCACGCCTCAGCGGCAAGGCAGCAGAATGGCCTCAGGACAGTATGTTTATCGACCAGAACGGTCGATCGCTGTAAATATGTAATTAACACAACAAATAAAGACGCATGGTCATAAACAATACTAAGGTAGCAAAAAACTAATTACTCAACAAAGCGGTAAATATAGTGTTATTAACTATGAAGACAAAAAAGCCATAGTTTAATTAAATATTCGGTCACACCATAACAAGTGTAGATGAACAAGAATAAAGTGATATGCGTTCAGAAAATTCCAGTAACTGACACTGTTGTCGGGTTACTTCATAAAACCACTGGTACACTGGATTATTTAGAATTCATTTTACATTAATCCAGAAATATATTAGGAATTAATTTTGACCGAAAGTAATCCAATAAAAAAAATACTAACAGCAAGGTTTTAAAATATGAAAGTACATATAAATATTTCATTACAGAATTTGCCTTTATATAAATTAAAATATTTTAATCGGTTGACACACTAACTAAAATATTTCAATCAATTGGAACACTAGTTTAAACAAGAACAATATAATTTGTCACCTAAAAGTTTAAAAATGAAAGTAACGAAATCTTAGAATATTGCTAGGTCAATAGACAAAAGTTCAGAAACAGTGGTCAAAAAAATATCTGACCTTGCTTTACATAGAAATGAAAAAAGAGAAACTAGGTGCTGGAAAGGAACACAATTCTCCTTGCCATGAAAACAAAAAACAAATATTCTCAGAAAGGGAATACAAGTTAAAAGAACACAGTTAAAATAAGCGAGTGCCATCAAAACGGCAAACCACTAGAGTTTCTTGATAGAGCATGCAAAACCAGTCATCAATACTGACTATTTCAACCTCAACTTCTTCAGATGGAATAGTGTTCTTATATTGTCCATACCTCAGTCTCTTTCCATATCTTTTCTGTCTTTTCTTCTGTTTCTCTCTGCTGGCCATAAGTCTAATTTTGTGTTGGCTTTCAGTAAGGACTATATATTTTTGTGTTGCACATTCGGGGTTGTGTAACTGAAGAGCTGGGTGTTGGAATGGGAGATTTAGCTTCTATTGTCAGTTTCATCTGAACTGGAGAGCTCACGCTTGCTGCTGTCGTTGGGACATCCGAAGCCGTGTGAAAGCCATTGCTAGTGGAACATACATTGCCATTTTGATTTGTTTCAGGTATTGTGGTAGTAATATTTTCGAATGCGACGAAATTACTATCTGAAAACACACTGTTGTCAACATGTCATATTTCTGTTGTCCTGAACCTAGCAGCAGCATTAGATACTGTACATGCCTCGCTGTAAGATTCCCCAAGTGATGTTGCCATTTGGTACTGAGTGATGCATAGCCCATGATTGCCTCAAAGCTATTTGTTCACAGCCAACAGGTTTCAAATAGCTTTAATAGAGTAATATCTAATGTTTTCAGGTGGTGGATACTATATCATAGTAGTTGTAGCATGAGTACACTACACTTCCTAGCCAGTTCTGATGCTTATAGATTTTTACAATGTGTACTATGCCCATCTATCAAAAGAAAGACATTGATCTTAAGATAAGTTTTGAAATGTTTAACAAAATGTTCCAGCCACTTCACGTTAAGTTCTTCATTAACGTCACCACTTCCTGAAACTTCAACGAGGAGCACCAGCTTGCAGTAATGGACTGTTTCGCTGTAATTTTAAAATATTCATAAATGGTACAAATATTCCCGAGGCACTTGTACAGCATACAATATTAGTGTTCGCCTCTCTTTCGCCACTAGATACTGCATACAATATTAGTGTTCGCCCCTCTTTCGCCACTAGATACTTCATACAATATTCGTGTTCGCCCCTCTTTCACCACTAGATACTGCATACAATATTAGTGTTCGCCCCTCTTTCGCCACTAGAAACTGCATCAGTCTGGTGCTTTCCCTTCTTACCCATAACTTTCCTGTCCCGATTATGGACAGTAGAAAATACAGATTCATTAATACTAAAGATTTTTTAAAATTTCAAATTATTTTTCGTCTACTGCCTTATCTAGTATATCGATAAAACCATTTGCATTCTCCTTAATGGACTCTTTTACCCAGGTTAATGTTGTGCATTGAGGCTGTTGCAGACTGACACCTGGATGCCTTTTCATGGACTAATAAAACTATTTGTTACCCGACATTATTTGTTGGTTATTTAATAGGTGATTTAAGTTGTATTTTTCAGCAGTTTGAAAAGCAAGTTTCCTAACATAAGTTATACTTAGAAAAAACACATGTTCTTCTACTTTCAAAATGGGCTGTTACAATTCCTTCTCGTCATTAGCTGGAATGTCAGAAAGTCTACCGTTTACTGGTTGGGTACGATCACATAGGCCTACATCTCTTTTCACTTCACCGCTGATATATCTTAAAAGTGTACATTTGGAACATTGTGCTGTCTAGCACATCCTTTTAATAGTAGCTTGCCTTCCTTGTATTATTCTATAGTTTGTTCAATGTCTCCTGCTCTCCACTTTACGTATACACGCTTAGACATTCCAAAATATGAAAGAATCATCCATGAAGGAAATTTAAATTCTAGTGACAATAGCACCAGGAGAAATTTAAATCAAGTTTAGGTGGTGCGATATAGTCAAATTTGTACAAATCAAAACACACAGCAATTCTAACCTCAAATGAAATATGGTATCAAAAAAGTTAAAATTACCTTGAATAGCTATAATTGAAAGAATTCCAATTCGTATACAGAAATAGTATAAACATACCTGGATATTGTCTAAATAACTGCGATTTTCAGTAAGAAACTTATACCACAATACACCAAAATATTCTCTCGAGTGTCACACTCGTCTGTATAAATCGGCGTGCTCAGTATTAATGTGCACGCATCGGCTAAACTGAGAAGTAACTGAATCCAACACCATACATCAGTTCGAGTTTTTCGTTTTCTATAAGCTAGCAGTAGTGTGATTTCAGCACCAGTGCGATCTATGCTACTTTCCGCCTAACTGCTTCCTATTGCGCTGAGATTCCAGCCAAGTTGCGAAATGTTGCGACAGCAGCAACATTACTGTCCCATTAGTCGTTTGGGGAGTTGTATCTCTGGAGGTACACAACACAATTCATGTGGTCTCACAGAAACAGAAATGTTAAGACGTGAGGTCCTGCGATCTTGGAGGCCAACGAACTTAGATCAATTATACCCTTCCCACCTCTCTGGATAATGCGCCTCCAAAAACCGCTTTATATCACATGGGTAGTGAGTGGTGAACCATCGTGAAGCAACCACATTGTCTGCCGCATCGCCAGTGGCACGTACTCCAACAGGATGAGTTATCCTGTAGAGATGAACTGTAGGTACGTGTATTCTGGCAATCTAGACGGTAGCTCCTACGGAACGACAAACATATCCCCGATCAATCCCATTGAGACGTGTACAGTTAACTGTTGCTGGAAGTGTGTTTCCCGCAATTCATGTGGATTTTCCCCCACCCACGTGCGCTGGTCTTGAAGGTTCAGTACTCAATTATGCGTGGAACAAATTTCGTCCATCACCAACACGCAATATTTTAGTGTATCTGTACCAGTCTGCTGCAGTAGCTAACCGCAGAATGCACTACGTAGCTCGTAATATAGTGATGCATGCAATGCTTGACCAGACTACACGACAGAGGCACAGTAACTGTTCAGAAGAAGTTCTCCACGCCATGGCCTGTGAACACCTAGTATTGGTATCCCGAGATTCTGCGACAGACTGTACATCACATTTTTCCAAATGAGCACCACTCCAATTTCTACCAGTGTTCATCATCACGGGTTTGAAGCGACCTGTTTCTCTCAACCGAATATTCATGGCCTTGAATATCCTGAGATCTGGACGCCAGCGTTCTGTATACTAGTCAGCATACACACGTGTGGCCGCTGTTATGCTGCATCTTTATTCACCTTGTAAGGTTCTATATATCTGTTCGGTGAGTGTGTAATCCCCATGCCGACTGCACACAGCGTAAACAAATAATACACTGAACATGTAGTTAGATCAGGCGCGCAGGCTGTTTGCATGTGTACGAAGGGAGTAAAACGGTCCCTTAACGTTTCCAATAAATGTGCGCTATTATCTCTGTAAACACTAAACGTGTGGTGGAGGGAGAGAGAATCACAGCATGGCAAAGCGCGTGTTGTGCTGCGTGTAGGCTAAACCACTTTGCAGGTCATTCACTGACCCAGTATGCGATGCAAGATGTTCCGTGTTCGAAACCCGGGTTAGGCATGGGCGTGTGTGGTGTTTCTCACTATAACACTAGGTTACACTAGTTTGTACGTTGCCATCAATAAGCGGGGGCGTTAAAAATCCTTGTACAAACATCTCCAGCAACAGCGACTATGTATTGTGGTAGTGTGCAACATTGCGTTGTGGGCGCCTAGTGACAAGACAATGTTGTACATGTACCTACGTTCGTGCAGCTACTCACTGTCGGCATTGTTGCGTCTGACGTCATCTATAGTTAAGTTATACCTACACGACTGTATTTTAGATCATTTTGAAACAAGGATTTTATTTTGATTTATACCCATGAATGCTATGGTTTTCGTTTCTGAACAGAATACAGATACTACTAAAATATGCGTAGCGACGATAAAGGACGATTTAAAAACGGGCGCTAAAGTATTCAAAATTGTTTCATTAAGAAAAAGTTTTAGGCAAATTTTGTTTCTAATGCCTTCAAAATCAAATAACCAATACTCATAATAGTACTAAAACTATTTTATAAAATAAGCTACAGTATTTTTTTAGCGGTTCATAGATAATGTAAAACCGGTTATGTCCTATAAATAAAAGCGGGGCAGCGTCGTTATAGTGGTTAGACTACTCACCTCCCACCAAGACGAATCGGGTTCGATTCCCGGCGGGGCGCTCCCGGATTTTCAAGTGTGGGAATCGTGCTGCACGTTGAAACTGGTCGGCAGTTTTTATCGGGGTTATCTTATTTCGCCCACCCTTGCATTGCAGCGCTGCTATATACTAACCTCACTTCACACCCATTGGTTATCAAGACTTCAGTGTTAAAGAACCGCCCAAATCTCTTCACACCATCATAAAATTTGAAACTTAAAGTATTCGGAAAGAATAGTTGCGTTAGTATAGTTTTTATTTGTTCGGGTTAGTCAACATAATTTTTCATAATTGCATGCATTACGAACTTTATATATATATATCACTTTTTTGCTACAGAATTTAAATTAAGACCTTTATAAGGCCTATGTGTTGTACGATTATAAGTATTTTATTTTTCTTATCGTAGCATAACAGATAACTGATGGCTTGAGAATTATTTAGAAGTGAGAATGAGGCTTCTGTATAGGTGTGCATAAAGGAAAAAAAATATGAATCTGCCTACTACGATAAGATTATTTATGTTAGAGTTGAACACACTTTTAGATTATCACGCAAATCGTAAGATTTTTTATTTTTTTTTTACATTTGTATTAGCAGATTTGTCTAAAATACTTCTTTATTTAATATATATATATATAATAGTAAGTATAAAACTAAAAATTCAGGGAACTTAAGCATATTTACTTTGAAGGAGAAACTTTTCTTATCAGCTATCATCGTGAATTAAACTTCAGTGTAAATGTGTATTTAGTCTCCAAAATATATATTTGCAAATGTTTTAAAAAGTGAAGCAGTAACTTTGATTACTACAGTATTAGATATAGATAATGATTTCAAAATATAATTTATATACTAGTAGACGGCTCGAGTGGTGGTGTATCCACCGAGATGTTTCATTACTGAGACGTGTGGGCGCGTATCTCGTCATCTCCCCGAAGGTCGTTTCATTTTCAGCGGCGGTCGTGCTGACATCCGCCTCGCTGCTACAACATTTACCCGAGTGTTCTTCAGAAAACACACAATAGCTATCAGCTCTTGGCGATCCAATTAGCCTCTTGCTCCTTCCTCAGACCTTTCTACTTGAGTATACAAATACCACAACTTCGCTTTGCTAGCGTTATTACATTGTGCTCTCCTTCAGCCGTAGTATCGCGAACGAAGAGATATTATTGCAAGTACAATTCAGTAATTAATTCCTGCCTACAGAGTCCCTTAGATAATTGTATGAGGGTAAGTACGGGCAATTACAATTTACGAGTTTTGAATTACGCAGGAACATTCCCCGCCTTTATTTATGTAACTTATGACTTAAATTGAAGAACGTCTACCATGTGAAACAACTGAACTTCGTAGCTGTAAACGCAGCGATGCGTTACCTCCCAACACTGCCAGATAATACAGATGAGTATGTCTGTAAATATTCTAAAATTATAGCCGCTGAGTAGAACTGAGCTAGTTATGTTCTGTTCTTAGCATCTGGAGATTTCCAATGCTCTGGTCACTCACCAGGTCATTTTCTAAGAAAGGCAGACGCATTGTCAAACTCGTGTTGCCATCTCCCTTAGCTAGACGCAATGGTTTCTATGAAATCTTCGTTTGATCCATTAATAATAATAAAACGTAAATATAAGTCGGCAGATTGTACACAAAAGTAAAAATTATTGCAAATGTTAGAGACGTAATATATTGATTTTCTTTAGTTGCATCAAAAGACAGCAAAAACCTTGACTTAATGCGTTGATTGACAGTTACATATGTTTTAGTTTTTTTGTCAAAATTATTCCCGTAATACCAACTATACCTTTCACAAGAAAAATTATTTTTTTACCATATTTATATGTACGTGTTATACGTATTTTTAATATTTTAATTTCCAATAAATTGTTATTGCCACAAAAATTAGTGAACGCTTTTAAATTCATTCGGTAATTGTAAAAGTTGGTAAACAGCTCAATGATGGATGTCATAGACATAATGAATGTGTCGTGTGATGGTGTATTTAGATACGTCGTACAAGGTCGATGATGCTGTTCTTTGCATGACGCATAAATAGTACTATTAACAACGCACAATATATGACACAGACGATATTTACTAGCAATGACCGAAGGCCGATAGGCATGCTGAGAAGATAATATATGAAACAGTGCTAAGAACAATATCCAGTCGGAGAGATGCTGTATGATGTGGTTCCGAGAGTCACGGAAAACGACGAATCCAGATATATTTCATTTGTTTGGTCTTCGAGCTAAACGGACAAATTGTATTAGAGGCAATACATGTAAAGAACCCATGTATGAAAGTCCGATTCTGGACCACCTTATCATGCAGCACTATAGGAAGATCATTTGACGGTCACACGTGCATGAACAGGCCTAGTACACCATCCACTGACAAGTGGTAGCTATACCACATTGCTATAGCTTAACCAGAAGCATTTCCGTACAACTAGCGGGGGAAAATTTGTAATCCCAACGACCTTAAATTACATACTTTCAACACCACTACATTTCATCTTCATTTGCAATGCTGATATCCTCCGCCCTATGGAAAGAGCTAAACCGAGTCAACAAAAATACACCAAAGAGGCAACAAAGCATATTGCGAACAAATTTGTTTTATTCCTAGTAGATGGGAATATCCTATTTGGGGGCAATAGGCTGTAGGTTAATGACCCGAGGATCCAAGTTGACGGTGGATCCGCTATCTTACTTCTGGTGGCCATCTTGATTCCGTCATTTTGTTTCCTGCGGCCATAATTTGTACCCAGTAGGCCACAATTTATGAACCATCATTTCCGCAGCCAGTATGTCATTTTTCCTGCTCCACCATTCCATCTTGATATTTCCTGCTCTATCATTCTGTATTTCTTTTCATGCTATATCATTCCACCTTGATTTTTCCTGCTCTCTCATTCCAACTTGCCTCTCTGTTTTATTTATCTCATTTCCTTTCTCTCTCTTCTTTCTTTCTTCCTTTCTGTCTTGTCGCCTTCTTCGTTCGCCATCTACATAGTTCGCTGGCCGCCCACCGGGGGTGATGATATGTCCGCCAACTTTGGTTCCTTCATCGCCTGCCAAGGGGCGCAATGCTGGTCCGCCATCTTTTTTGCATGAGAGTTCGTTCATCGCCTGCTAAGGGTGCTGGTGTATCCGCCATGTTGCTGTTGTTCCCTTCATCGCCTGCTAGGAAGTGCTGGTGTTCGTCCGCCATCTTGTTTATGGTAGTTATATTTTTTCAGAGTTCGAAGAAATGCTGTGGAGTCGTGCGGGATCGAACTTCAGGATGTTGGGTGGCCAGACTAACACCTTAGGCCGCTGGGCTAAAATGGTATGTGTTGAAGCAAGGGTTAAAATGAAGTATATATGAATACATATTTATAAATAATGAAATTTCAAAAATTTTAAAATTAGTTTATATAGAGCCGCATGTCAACGAATTTGTATCTGCAAGGAAAATATGATTATTTTATCAAGAACATAAATTAGGTAAAGCTTATTAAATTTATAAAAAAGGTTATGCATTTCCTTTGTTTACTTAACATCCTTTCAAGAAGAATTCAATTATGAGATCACAAGAGCCAAATATTCAAAAGATAATTTTATATTATAAAAGTAATGTATTTCATTTCATATACTTAACGTCTACAAACAAGTGTATCGAGCGACATGTCTACCAGTCAGCACCAAAATCAGCCCCACAATCAGCACCACAATAAGCACCACGCCCAGCCCCACAATCAGCACCACAATAATCACCACAATCTGCACCAGACTTAGCACAACTCCAAACACCACTCCTAGAACCACAATCAGCACCACACAGAGCACCACAATAAGTAACATATTTAGCACCACCACATCTAGCACAACAATCAGCAATACGATCAGTGCCACACTGAGCACCACAATCAGCACCAAATAGCCACTAAATCAACACCACACTTATCCAGCCAAGTTTTCAAAACATAATTTTATAAAATAAAGCTTATGTGTTTCGTTTCATATCTCCTATTTAACTTTTAAAAATAAGTGATTCGAGTGACATGTCTACATATTCGTATTTTATAGACAAATAAGATTCTGTTGCCAGAAAATATGATTATGTGATTATGACCTCCACCATATTATATTCTATAAGCATATATAAATGTTTTAGTAAATTTGCGAAGTGTTATATATTTTTGGACTTAGGTATTCAAATCGAATGCTAAGATTACATTGTGAAATTTGATTACTCTCACTTTTTTGTCGCCTTGTTGAAATTAGACATGAGAGCATTTTTTTAAATTAATTATGTTACCAGTACGATCATCAAATACAACACAGCAGTTACCTTACCACTGGACATGTTTTAAGTGTAATATTTCTTTATATAAGTCCCGCGAACTTATAAGTGTAGTTGGCTATAATTAACAGTTATTTTAATATGTAGTCATCAAATTCATATCATAGGTACCACCCACAAAAATAAAAAGGGTCGTAGGGTCAAATATGCCCTTAGTGCACTTATAAGCATAGTTGACTATAATTTCCGAACCATTTATGATATAGTAATCAAATTCGTAATGTAGGCATCACCTCCGACAACGAAATGGCTATAATTTCCGAACTGTTTAAGATATAGTACTCAAATTCAGAACATGGGTATCACCCACAAAAACAAAAAGAGTCGCATGGTCAAATATGTCCTAAAAACACTTATAAGAATAGTTGACTGTAACTTCCAAACGAATTATTATTTATTAAGAACTGGCAAATATGCAAGTCGATTACAAGCATCAATTAACAGTGTATATTACACGAGCATCGAGCTAGGTAAATTTTGTTAGGAGAAAAAAAATGGCATTTTAAAGTGTGGGAACGATGAGAACAACACTACTGCATACCGATGCAAACAGATATAAAAATCAAAATGAAGGAAAATAGTCATAAGCAATTACAAACCATTGCAAACATATATTACACAGCATCAGGTGCTGCAAGAAGTGTCTTAAAAGATGCCAGACAAGACCAGACCATCCTGGAAAATACAGCAAAAAGCAAACCGCTCCTGTACGAATTGAGTGAAAGGAAACAATCAAATTTCATCTACAGCCAACACTAGCATTACTTGCAGCAGAACCCGTCCCACCAGACCAAAGTTGAGCAATAAACTAAGCACCATACATGTCTCAGGAAGTCGAAGGGATGGTACTAATAATAACCGGGAACAGCATGTCAGGCTCCAGGGTGGCAGACCAGACGAGTCACACACGTGAACTTTTCCATTACGAGAGGAAGTTAGTTGTACAGTACAAGGTAACAATTTATCCCATATTAAATTTAATATACAAATTTATAATGCTAGAACTCTAAGCACATACGAAACAACATACAGTTAAACCATTATTCGTGCAAGATATATATATATATATATATATATATATATATATATATATATATATATATATATACATATATATATATATATAGTATGTGCATCGAGAGCCGTTACAGATATAACCGATATAAAAAATTGTGAAGGAAAATAGTTATATGTGAGTACCACCCAGCAAAACCACATATTATACAAGTGTCGGGTGCCATATTCTGTATGTTAAATAATGATAGACAAGACCAGGTCGTCCTGGACAGTACAACAGAATATAAATGCCTTCCACACGAACCGAGTGAAATGAAAACATCAAATTCAGAGTACAGTCAACACTCACATCACTAGCCGCAGAATACATCCAACCGCACCAACATTGTGCGATGAGCAATTATCTTAGGATACAGTAAGGCAACTCTATAAATAAAATGAATAAATGTACTTATTTTAAATACGTGCCACTTATAGTTTTAGAACTGTAAGCACACACGAAATACCATTATCGTAGCAAAGATTCAACATTCTCTGTTCGTTTCTCGGTTCTGACAATACCTCAAAGTAACAGCCTTTTAAATTCACATGTTGTATAAGTAAATACAGTATGTGATCGAAGTATTATATGTTGATGCAATATACACTGTCTGAGTTAGGTTGGTATAGGAACTACCGTAATGCTGCATGTAGGAATGCAAATATTCCGAGATGAAATGCTGTAGTTATTTTAGCTTATAGAAAATACATGGTTAATATGAATAGCTAAAGAGATGTGTGATATTCGAACGCAATATGCAAATATGCTGACTAGATTCGGATGATGGGAGAAGTGTTGCGGTAATTTCCTCGAATATTAAATTGTATTAAACCAGTATATTTAAACTGCGATATTATAGCTTGTTGTTTCAGTGGCTGTTGGTATGGTAACATTATGTTTTCTGGTATGGCTGGTCAGAATGAATGTTGGTTTTGTTAGGTATATGAATATGTTGGTTTTGATAATCGATAGAGTCCTTTAGCTACAGTGGTTGGTGTGTTCTGTATTACAGATGGCATGGTGCTTAGAGTATTTGTCTGATATAAGTCTGTGTGGTGGATGATATGGGAATCAGGTGTGCTCATTTTATGGACTGGCTAGTCTGGATTGTATAAATGCCTGGTAGGCATTATGGTTGATAAATATGAATGTCCGGGAGGCTCAGGGTTCGAATCCCGGGTAACGTATGGCTGTTAATTTAAGTCAGGTTATAAGATAGTCTGTAAGCCGTCCCCTGCTAAGCTTTCCAGCATAAAACTGGGGGACGTGAAAAAAAATCATTTACAATTAAATATGAATGGCAATTCCTTGGATAATAGTGGATGGTACGGAAATGGATTTTACATTCTGATTCTCTTTGCTGCCACAGTTTTAGTAGGTAAATAGCGGTTGTATGGAATCAGTGCAAATTTGTTGCCTACAGTACCGATTGTCTACAGGTTGAAGGAAATATGTTTTCAAGACCCGAGGTCAGAAAAGGACCTGTGCGATTTTCTAAGTGGCTGAAATATTCATAAGCATGTGGGACTGCATGCATATAGTATTTGGAGTAATTATTATATTTGGACTATGGAAGGTAAGTTTGTTAACTTGTAGTAACTTTTTATGATTTATAGTTATTTCAACAAGTCATGCTTAAAGGAAACTTCGTTGATATTCTTAATTTAAGAAATAGAAAACTGGTAATTTTATAAAGTGTGGTTGATACCGACATGTAATGAAAGGGGCAGAGGATTTAGTAGAACATAAAATTACCCAAGTCAAACTAACATGACGCATAGTAAGTTAAGCATGGAAATGTACAGGATGGTTGAAAACTCGCGAATACGAAATGCGGCATACGATTCTATGGCAAAATATAAAGTGAAAATAACTTTAGGTGAAATTGCACTAGAAACATATTTTCGGAAACGAACGATGTGAAATGTGATGAAAGAAAATTAATGCTCCTACGATTTACCTACGATTTACATACCCTAAAAAACATTTACAATAAGTGTTCAAAGTTTGTTCCGCGTACTGATATTCATGTTTAGGCTCAAATAATCCATACGCCCTGTACACGGCCCAGCATGGGTGCGTTAATCGTGGCCGTAGCATCATGTAGCAGCGCGATCATGTCCTCAGGCGACTGGGGCGGGTTTTCTGGTTGATACGCCAGAGACTTGAGGTTATGCCACAAAAAAGGGTCCACTTGCCATGCCACAACTGCTTACCAATACTGAATCCATTTGCTTTCTACCACATTAAACTGCATCGCCAACTGCGTCTCACTGTTCCCCACCTGCCACACTTGTTCCGTTAAAACACATTTGCTCTTACTTGCACAGACATATCATGTCGGTTTGCCCAGAAATTAAGCCTCAAATGCTATTTCACCTGAAGGTATTTTCGCCTTATATTGTGCCATGGAATCGCTTTCTGCATTCTCTATTTGCGAGTTCCCTCCAATCCGGTATGTAAAATAATAATTTGTCTAATTCTACTAATTCTAAGCCCTACAAACATGACTAGTAGAGGACACCAAGTAGTTGGCAAATTAAAATAAATAACACACACATAAAATTGTGGCATAAGCAAATAAAAACTAATTAATTCCAAGATGGTAGACATTACAGGGAATGATAGAGACTGAGAAAATGAAAATGCAATATTGTAGCTTACAGCAGACAAAAAGACAGAAATACCAAGAAGACAGCATACAGAAGGACAAAATTAATTATAAAAGTAAATAAGATAGCAGCTTAGAGCAGGCGAAAATAGGAGCCAGATGTAAACAATATGGCTGACTATAAAAAAAGAAAAAAATGTCACAGATGCCAGGACGTAATGATAGAGAATATGCAAATCAAAATGAAAGACGGGGACCATAAAAAGATGCTGTCGAGCATGGAAAATTAAGATACAAGATGGTGGTAGTGACATAATATAATATGGATTCCAATTACAGAATTAAAACAAATATAAACCAAATCCAATGTGGCAGATGCCGAAAATGAATGACACAACATGAAAAATAAAATTACTATATGGTGCCCAGCAATAAGATGGCCACCATAATTAAAACTGGGGCTGGAAACAGGTGGTTTGCCAAATCTGGTCCTCGCTTTTGGCCTAGTAAATAAATACATATGCATACTACTTACTCGCCTTCAACCAAGGTGAGCCAGTATCGATTCCATGCATAATGACTCAAATTTTCACAAGTTGTATATATGGCGGATTTTGCTGCAGGCCAGTGGATTTTCTCGAGTCATACTGCAGCGGTTCCATCTTTTCCTCATTTAACACTCACTGGCGTACAGGACGTTGCTGTTACGCGCTGGTAAAAAAAGCTCTCAGCTTATTAAAATGTACGAATCAGAAAATAAACAGTTGAATAAAACGCTTTACTGTGGTAAAATATTTGCTAGTTAAATAGGTTTAAACACACATGTGCCTTTGCAAGTACTTGGTTCTTAGTATTGGTTAACAAAACCTGTAGACTCAGGTCACGTAGTTGTATAGTGGCCAGTCTACTCGCCTTCCACTTGGACGAACCGGATTCGATTCCTGGCGGGGTCACTCCCAGATCGCATGTGGATATCGTGACGGACGATGCCACTGGTAGGCGGGTTTACTCGGAGACGTTTAGGTTCCTCCGCCTCAGCATCCCGACTCCATACTCATATCACCTTATCTTAATCGGCTATCAAGACGTCGATATAGAGATCCGCCGAGATCTCTTCACTCAACACATGTGACCGTATTCAGCTGGCTGTTCTGTGAGGGGCGTAGCGTCTGCTGGTGGGCCTGTGGACGTGATGAGGATGTAGTGTGTACGGCACGGGTTTCCGCGACAGACGGCGGCGTATGTAGGACGGCGGGCGGCTGTGACGTCAGGGCCTGCGGGGCGCCGGCGCCTGTGCCGGCGAGGCGCTAATAACCGGCCCGAGGTGCCCCGCGGCGTCGTCGTCTCTGCCTAGCGCAGCCTCCAGTCTCCCAGGCGCCACCCCCATCCCCACGGCGACAAACCTGCAGCACCACACCACTCTCTTGCACAGAGCGGCCCTCTGCAGATCATCGAGTGCAGTGGGTAACTCTTTACAGCGGGGTCTTGAGAACCAATGAGGATGAAGTGTGATGAGTATGGAGCAATCAGCTCAAAACAAGCGCGAAGGAAACAGGACTCCCCTGAGAAAACCCACTGACCAGCGTAATCGTCCGGCACGATTCCCACTTGTGAACATCTGAGAGCGACTCCGCCGGGAAACGAACAAGTTTCGTTTTGGCGTGAGGCAGTAGTCTGAACTTTACACTCTCCGGAGCTCGTGTGTTAGATACCAGCTGGTCACACCGGACGTTGGTTACCCAATTGGTCGGGAAATGAGGTAGAGTGCTCATGCTAGGTGCAGAGTATCTCACCGTGTTACAACGTTGGACTGCTCTTCTGCCACTTCCACTGTCATAAATCAACGTTTATAGGTTCTGAGGATAAAAAAATAAAAATATAAGTACTTCTATGATTGTACTCTTGCTATAACCTTGTTTTGACGAAGCTAGACTTTATTCAAGTTGGTCAAAGTGATTTTGATAGTCATATTGGCGAAGAGCGAGTGATGCTTTAAGGGCGTACACAGAAGACAAAAAAACAGGTGCACCTTAACTGTCCACAAGTCGTCCAGTATAGCGGAGAGTGGCCCGTCTGTGCAATTACAAGATGTCCACCTCCCCCGCCTTCTCTCATTGACTTGATTATCTTCGCAGCATTACGGCCAATACAGATGTAATACTTGTTTAAATATTGTTTTGTTGGTTGGCCTCTGTTTGCATTCATCACGGTTCATTTGGGTGATTATTTATAAACTAAAATAGCCCTAATTTACAAATTTTACGCACATCCATTCTTTGCTCAGGACTCGATCCCACAACCCCTCTACCGAAATTAAGAGTCCAGCCAACTACGCTAAAGTTGCCGATAACAGGAGAGGAGAAACCAAACTAACCCTAAACGATTTAAAAATTTCTCATATGTGAATGCATTACTCAGGGTTCGTAAACGCAGCCACTGTCACCGTAAGAGGATATGTAACCAACTGCTTCGTGCAGAGTCCACTGGTGAATATCAACGTGGTATTGAGCCGGCAATGGGAATAGGTTTGTCACATGTCACAATGCATAATGTAGATTGGTGACTTACAATACAAATGCAGCTTTTATGCATAATGTTCATATTGCTTGCTTTCTGTGATAACCACCTTGAACTAATTAGCACACTTACTATGTACCAACTAGTTGTCACATCTTTCCTGTATTAACTGACATTTATCGCTGAGTTGCAAACTTATATTTTGATGGCCTAGTATTTTCAATATCATGCCCATTTCTTCCCATCTCTTTATATCAGATTATCGTTCTTGAAGTACAGCTTACTTTCCTTATCGTTTATAATATCAATTTAATTTATTATGGGGGTTTATATATAATATTGTATCTCTTAATATGCCTGACATCTTCAAAAGGAAAATACTGCACATGTAGTCGAGAACTACTACATTCATAAGATAAACACTACATTTACGTGTGTGTATATATAGATCGATTTGCCAATCTTTTGCTGAAAAGCCCCCCCCCCCCCCCCCCACTGACTGCGGCAGTATGTCCGACAAGAAAACATAAAATGCATATGTGTGCGATTTATGGCCTAAAATAATTACTGAAGAGGTATTGGCTTTTGAAGAAAATGGCGATGTGACAATGGTGATAAATAATTTAAAGACAACGTTTAATCCGAAACAGATTTTGAGTGCTATGTAACTGCTTAAGGTCGGTAAACGGGTAGAATTAAACATTGCTGTAATATAATTTCACGAAATTAAGTTATTTTCAGTTAATTTTATGATGGGAAAACATTTATTAATTCAAATTTGACAAATCACTAATAAGCGTATATATCGTCCACCGCATTTCGTTTGCATAAACACCACCACTTTAAAGAACCGAATCTCAATACAACATTGTTTAATTCGTGATGTGTAGGCAATGCTAATCACGTACGAAGTGATGCACTGTTATAAATAAGGTATACATTTAAAAACGACCAATAAATAATAATTTCTGAGAATTTTAAATGTGGCATGTGCATGTGGCAAAATATCAAAAATTAAACTCTCTTTAAATTTTTAGCCTACACAATTTAAAATTAATTATATTCTCTGACAACAGAATATACAAACACAATAATGACATAATGCTAGGGCAGACAGAGACGCTGCAAGTTTGGCGTTTTGTAACATTTACGGGCGAGCCTCTAGAAAAAGATAGGAATTGCGCGCCAAAATGTCTGATGAGGAGCTAGAGCCTGCAAGCAAAAGTGTTATGTAAAAGGTAACTAATTTAACTTAAATTGTGTTGTTTTGAAATTAGTTGTCACACACCCATACACACACACACACACACACACACACACACACATATATATATATATATACATATATATATCCATTATTAAGTTCTGAACCCAATTTTTATTATTTCGGTATTGGATATTTGATTTTCTATTGTTGTATATTCCTACATTGTAACTATTGTTGTCCACCTACCAAGGAATGAATTCTTTGACTGGCAATGTTATTAGTGGATTATCCGAAAACTTTCAAGTCTATGTTAACAATACAAGGATTTTTTTTCCTAATTCTTCATACATTGACTGATGTTCGTGACCTTTACCTTGATCCCAATAAACTTGAAAACAAAAATTAGAAAAACAAGATAAAAATCTAAAAATTTATGAACCGAGCTACAAGATAATTGTTAGAGCACCCCAGTGTGCTTAAACTCTTAAATTGACCAAAAATTGCACAAAATCGAAGAAACACTTGTAAAAATCGACAATCATAATACCTATGTGCTGTGCGTAATTGTAACGGGTAAAACAACACCACCTAATTATTTATTTCTGTTCATGTGCTGTTTTCTGTGTTAACTAATGATTGTAGCGCCGCATTTAGAATGGTTCAGTGTCGGCACGATTGATCAAATCATTCAAGTAAGGTTGTTTTACACTGATTTCAACCAAGTGTGTATGGATTATAACTCAACAACCCCTCCCCCCCCTTCTCAACACCCAAGTACTAACCTGTTTCGTAAAGCCTAAGTTACAATCACAATAGTTAGTAAATAGTACAGACGCATTATGTTCGGCCTACGTTAATCAATGGCCCACGGTACACACACACATACACACAGAGAGAGAAAAAACACATGCCTTGGTACACAAGAAGTTAGTTAACTTTTAGCTTTCCTTGTGCTCAGCCAATTAGGAAATAGTATAAGTACTACGCTAGTCGAATATGTGTATGTGTGTCTATATATATATATATATATATATATATATATATATATATATATATATATAACAGTACAGGTCAGAAGTACAGAAAGATGAGCAAAATCCGAAATTTTCAGTGCCATTGCGTCATGCGTGGCTTAGCAGAACTACAGAACTAGGATACCTCCGAGTTTGTGTGTAGATAGATGACAGATTTGGAATGAAACTAACTTTACAATTATTTGGAAAATTCGCGCCAAGCAAAGTCAGACTTGATTTTGGTTGTGTTGTGAATATACGAAGGCTTAATAAACACGTATAGTGTTCTGGTTAATATTTATAGAAAAGGAAACACAGGTTAGGTGTGAAACAAGGTTAAAATAAAAACGTCGACAGTAATTATTTATTTTGCAATACTAGGGATATTACAAAATTGCAAAATTTACCGAAAAACGCTTCCATTAATTTCTATAACATCTTCATTCGTTCCTATCGACCTGCTTTTAAATTTTAATGACAACTTCCGTGCTATTTTAATTGTATCTTTGTAGGTTTGTACTGTGTGTGTATATTTTGTGCTAAGTGGTAGCGCGGCCTTCATACTTGCCATTCAAAAGAAAACACGCTTATACCTGGTATTTCTTCACAGCACTAACCAGCGGCGATATAGCTAAAGGCAATGTAACAGGTAATACTATATTTACTTTACTAATATTTCGTTGCTCTTATTCGGGGCAAAACGCGCCTAGCCTTGGGAACTAAGCCTGTACTGCCAAAGGCACTTAGCCCTGGGAACTAAGCCTGTACTGCCAAAACCCGCTTAGCCTTAGGAACTAAGCCTGTACTGCAAAAATGCGCCTAGCCTTGGGAACTAAGCCTGTACTGCAAAAATGCTCCTAGCCTTGGGAACTAAGCCTGTACTGCCAAAATGCGCCTAGCCTTGGGAACAAAGCCTGTGCTGCCAAAACGTGCCTAGTCTTAGGAACTAAGCCTGTACTGCAAAAATACAGTAAATCTCGAAAAACAACGAAAGCGGGAAGAGAGACGAAAGCATAATCTTCAAAAGTCGAAGTATCCAATAACCCAAGTCCATATAATTCTCCAAACCGTCAAACAGCAGGCACAAAAAATGACGTTGCAACCCCGACGACGAAGTCCGAAAATCCCAATCGTCACCGACGGTGGAAACAGAAGAATCCATTATAAACATATAAACAATAACTGCAACTTACCACATTAAATATTTTATTACATTAAAGAACCATGGCGCCAGAAATTTTCAGCACGGAAAACTAACATAGACATGCTCCTTGCATAATAAACTATTTCAGAGGAAATACCAAATGTTGAAAACATAACCAAATTTAAATTGCCACCAATTTCTCCGAGTATAAAATACACACATTATAAATGCATTTGCGTAAAAGCAAGTGTAACCATCAACATTCAAACGTTATAATTGTATCATAAGTTAGTGCGTTGTCTTCTTTAATGTCTTTGATAGTCACACTATGGGAAATTCTTACATGTTACTGCTTGTTACTTCAGGGATATTCTACGTTTTTTATAATCTTCATAAAAATATAATATTTATTGTAATTACCAATAATTCCAGTTAATTATTTCCCTAAAAAATTACGATACCTGATATTTCTATTTATAACAGTACACATTTAAATATATGAGGTATCACAGGACAGGTCTGCATTCTCAAAGAATTCCCATGGAATATCCCTAGGATACGCTTACGTAGTTAAACCAACATAGCGCAAATATATCCTGAGGAAATCGCTTGGATATACATAAGTCCCGCAAATCCCTGGGATGTTCTTGGAACATTCAGCATTGAAATGGGATATCCCCAGGTTATTGTGTGCTGTGTGGGAATCAACTCTGTGAGTATCATTATCATATGATATTTTAATATTTATTTTCGGTTGCTATTTTTCTTCCAGTGTAATGGTGTTTTAATTTTATATATATATGCATACACTGTGAATACAAATTATGTGAACAGTTTTAAAAACCAAGAAACCAAAATTACTTCTTGCCAAAATAAAAATGGCAAGAAGGCATTACAATGAAGTGTTTAATTCTGGAAGGGCGTGCTGGTTTTGCTTCATTGATTAAATTTCTAGTGTAGGAAGGATAAGATCTATAGGCCATTCACGGTTACTACATACTTGTCTGAAGCCCTGCTAAAATTGTACTTTGGTTAACGATTACGTCTCTTTCCGCTACATTTAAACGTAAACACTTACATGTGACTGCTACGTTTTAACTGCCAAATGCTTTGTTTACTGTTTTCCGCTGTTCAAAGCATTTTGTAATATTTAAAAAACCATTCGAACGAATGTTCACAATTTAGGCCTATAACTATATCTAGGCTAGCATTATAACTTTTTAACAATGTCTTTATTAATGATAGTTCTTGAGATGTACTATGTATATATTATAAGTGTAAAAATATAAATTCAAATAGTTAATATATCTGCAACTTGTAATGCTACCAGAATGGGTAAGCCAAATATTATGTAAAGTAATATTGATGTGAAGTAGCAGCCTCCTTACTTGGTGAGCTAAATATTTAAATTATCATGTTAGGTATTCCACAAAGGTGTAGGAAACCTCAAAACTACCACCTAATATCTGCATAACTTCCAAGTAAACAGTGTATGTTGTGGGCACTATTGATATAAAATTAGCTAGTGAAACACACATGCAATCCTCCCCCACGGGACATGTCTGCTCAGCGACTTTCAGCTCAGGAACCAGACGTAGTAGGCTTGGAACACTCTCCTTTACAGCCCCACACACGTAGCAGGCAAGCAATTATTTGTCACACAGCTGTAAATCTTACTTAACATAATTAAGCAAATATAAAAGAAAGTGGTTTATTATTCTGGACTGAAAAGTAATGAGGAGGAGTGTGGTAAAACGTACTGCATAATGAAAATTCCAGGGGTAACTACTTATTGAAATTATTTAAATGTTCAAATACCAATATACCTATCTTATCCGTTTTACGCTGGAAAATTATTTAAATCAATAACCCTGAATGGCAATAGGCAAAATAAATAAGAGCACTCAAACTATATCTGAAGTTAGGTAGTGGCCATGTTTATCTGTCATTTACATACCCTTATGTAACACGTAGATAAATTCTGACATATGCATTCTAAAAAATGTAGTTCTCTTACAATAAAAATACTTGAATTTATATCAAAATTATATGTGCCTCGGCTATCTTAGTAAAGTAGCAACACTGAACATCTCTCTCAAGTTAATTGTGGTTAAAATTCTGCTGAAGCTATTAATGGCGACGTCCCAACATGGCGTCTTACGGAACGTTCTATACCAACGACGTTACGTAGTAAAGTTTAGGGTTGTAAAATTAAGATACTGGATGAAGGATTGCTCTCGTTGAAAAATAGCAGTTTATTGATGGGCGCAGGACGGTGTCTCTCCCAAACGAAACGAAGGTGGTGACTTAGTTACTGGGTGCGGTGCTGCTTAACGTGGCTACCCGGCTCACGGACATTACGTAGTCTTAGCTAACTACATCATCTCCTAACAGCTGCTTTAAATGATGCGGAGGGGCTTAGCAGCACACAACGCGACTCAAAAACAAAACTTACAACCATAGCAAGCTGTGAGAACTATAAACATCCTAACCACTAAGTATAAATCCTCCGCTACGTCCAACTTCTGGACGCGCATTCTGACCTAGCGTCTAAAGTCGTTGAAGGATGGCGACAGAGAGAGCGAGCTTACAAACGACTGGCCCGGCCTAACCTTATGTTAAGCACTCTAGCCAATAGGAGCACTGGGTTCGAACCCGTTAGCCAAACGCAAGGCTCAATAATTAACTAACTAAAATGACACACTCCAAATCGACCTAAATCCCTGTATCACAGAGCTACGGGTCTCGTAGAAGATATCAAAGTAAAATAAAATTCCCTGAAACAATTACAATAAAAGTGAGACCAAAAAGGAAAAATATTACATATTATTTAAAATACAAATAAAAATAAAATTTAGCTATCTTTCCAAATTAAACATAAATTATTGTCATTCGCACATCTCCGTTTAAATATCCTAGCCATGATAAATATAAAAATAATACAAATAATGAAAACAAAACATAGGTCAAACCTAGGCAAATTACAGGTATAATATTTACATGAACGGTGTCAAATACGTAAAACAAACATAAATTATGAAAATTGGTGCAAAACCTTAAAAAAAAATATTTTTACATTGTTATGGTATATAGTTTGCGTTGTTATTATATTTGTTTTACACGACACTTTACATTACACGTAATAAACGCTAATATTTTGCCGCAGATGTGTTTGACCCTGTTACAACTGCAGGGGAAAGACCTGTAGTATTTAACATCTTATTTTTAGTGTGTGTAGTGTTATTTCGTTAAAAGAACGGTCTCATTTGGAATAAATAATAATACCCTATCTACCAAAAAGTAATTGGGAACCTGTCCAAAATGTTTGCTCAGTGGTTGTCACCCCGTTAGAATCTCGTAGGGCCACCTCTTGCGGCTATAACAGCAGCCACCCTGTCAGGCATGCTCTGTACGAGTGTTTGCAGGACATCCACGGTAATTCGTCGCCATTCCTATTGCAACCATTCCATGAGTTGAGCAATGGATTTTGGCCGCGCCTGATGAGCCCTCACCCGGTGATCCAATTCGTCCCAAAGATAATATAGGGTTGATGTCGGGGCTCTAGGCGGGTCAGTCCAATCGGCGAACATTGTTATCGGCGTACCACTGCATAGTAGCCCTTGAATCATGACACCTGTCATTGTCATCCTGGAAGTAACACGGGTCCATTCCGTACAAACGGCACAATGTTGGGAGAATTTCATTATCCAGAATGTTACAAAAGGCCTCTGTGTTCATGTTACCACAGACAAACACAAGCGGTCCTACACCCCCACACCATCACTCCACCACCACCGAATTTCCTAGTTGGCACTATACACTCCGGCAGAAGCCGTTCCCCGGGTAGACGCCACACCCGTACACGTCCATCGGACCGAAATAATGTAAACCTCGACTCATCACTGCAAAGGACCGATTTCCACTGCTCCAGTGTCCAGTTGCGGCTGTCCAAATACCACCTGAGTCGCCAAGCTTTATTGTTTGTCGTGATATTGGGCTTATGTGCAGCTGCTCTTCCGAAATATCCAAGTCGGTGGTTATGCAATGTTCCAATGGAAACCGATACTCCTGTTTCTGCATGAATATCCTGTCGGATGGTAGCCATGGACTGTGCCCTATTTTTGACAATTTTACGTTTCAGGGTTCTGCACTCTCTGTCTGTTAAGATTGGAGGTCGCCCAGAACGTACAGCATTGGCACAGTGCCCATCGACCTTCCACTTATGCAGGGCAAATGCGACCGTTGATTTGGGCCTGATTACCTTCCGTGCAATCGCCCGGATAGACAGTCCACTTAGATGGCAGGCCACAATCACGCCCTTATCGAAGTCCGATAGCTCTGTACTTCTTGCCTTCTCCTTGTCTACTGGTTCTACACAGGCCTGCAGCATATGGCGGCCACACAAGTCAACTGAGGTACTGAACTACCCATCTTCACAGGTGCCTAATTACTTTTTGGTCGATAGTGTAGAAAGGAACAACCGGAAAAAAAAAAAAAAAAAAAAAAAAAAAAAAAAAAAAAAAAAAATACAGTAAATTCAAGAACGCAACTCGTGTCACTTATTACGTGTACATAGCAGCAACAAACTTAAAATATGGTGGGGGTATTGCATACATAAAAACCTATCGTAAATTTTATTCCGCTAATATTTCTATGCACTAGTACTTACAGGTTTTTATGTTGTAATAGGTTGCGAGATTGTGTTGTGTATAGAGAATTTCATAAGCAGTGGGTTACTAGACCGCTTGTAGAATTACATGTGGATGGAGCAGATAATCGATTGATTGATTATTCGATATATCGCTGTATCGAATATTCGATTTTTTTTCTAATCGACTAGTCCATTAATTGCTGATATTTAATCAAATTAATTGGTGTAATTAATCAAATTAGTCAAATAAATCTTTAATTTTTTTTATTGTTGGATATTATATTTCTTTATTTTTCATTGTTGTTGAAAGGGTTAGGGGTGATACTGGTGGAGCAGCATCGATGTGTTCTGTGTAACTTGCTGGGGCTGACTAACCAGAGGGATGGGTTGTAATTGCTTATATACGAGTTGATGTTGGTATAAAATTGATATAAATAGTATTTTTATTTGTGGATGAAGCACGAACCAGCGGCGGGTTACTGGAACACTAGGCGAGTGAGGTGTGGTTGGAGCGAGAGCCAGCGGCGGGTTCCTGGACCAATAGGCGAGTGAGGTTTGGATGGAGCAAGAGCCGGCGGTGGTTTCTTGGACCACTAGGTGAGTGAGGTGTGGATGGAGAAAGAGCCGGCGGCAGGTTCCTGGACCACTAGGTGAGTGAGGTGTGGATGGAGCGAGAGCCAGCGACAGATTACTGGACCACTTGTAGAATGATATATGGATGGTGTGGATAATAGATTGTTCGATTATTCGATATAGCGATTAATCGAATATTCGATTAGTAGCTAATCGACTAGCCTATTAATTGCTGATTAATTAATCAAACTAATTAGAGTAATTAAAATATTCTTAAATTAATTTTTTTGATGTGAATTGTTTAAATTTTTCATTGTTTAATGAAATTGGCGGAGCAGCATCGATGTGTTCTGTGTGACTTGCTGGAGCCAACTGGCCAGAGTGATGGGTTGTAATAGCTTATATAGGAGTTGATGTTGGTGTAACAGTGGTATAAGTAACATTTTTAATTGGTGATGGAGCAATAGCAAGCTGTGGGTTCCTGGACCACTAGGCGAGTGAGGTGTGGTTGGAGCGAGAGCCAGCGGCGGGTTCCTGGAATACGAGGCGAGTGAGGTGTGGTTGGAGCGAGAACCAGCGCCGGTTTCCTGGACCACTAGGCGAGTGAGGTCTCGATGGAGCGAGAGCCAGCGGCGGGTTCCTGGACTAATAGGCGAGTGAGGTGTGGATGGAGTGAGATCCAGTGACTGGTTACTGGACCAGTTGGCACAAGAGTAGGCTAAGTCACATTTAGTGCACGAGTGGACTAAGTGCCAAATCATGATATGCAAATTAGGTTAATTAAATATTTTATTATTTGGAAAATCAATTATATTAATTAGCAAATTAATTACATTGATAAATTCCTTTTAATCGATTAATAAAGGAATGGTTTAATATCAATAATATTTTTTTAAATTTCAATAAAAATTTTGATATCAAAGGACGTTTATTAATATATTAATGTCATAAGAGTCATATTGGCAGAGCAGCATCGATGTGTTGTATGTGTTGTCCTGAAGCCGACTGACCAGAGGAGTGGGTTGTAATTGTTTATATAGGATTTGATGTTGGTGTAAGAGTGGTATAAGATTCATTACAATTTTGTTTGGTTTGTGACTGATATGCAGAGTGGGCTACATCATGGCAAGGTTGAAGGTTTGTAGGCATACTGGGGATTTGACTAGTTTATATGGGAGAAATGTTTTCTTTTTCGATGAAGTAAATTTTTTTTAACAAAAAGAGATGAAATAGGTTACCAAACGAATTAACTTAATCACTCCTCGAATAGCATAAAAGTAAGAAACTATTTCGGCAAAGTAAATTCGTTAAACAGATTTTAATCATGTGATGAAACTGTTTTCTTTAGCCAATCTCCACTTTAATTAAACCACGTAACATTGAATTTACAGACACGTATTTTTTCAATTACCGAATGGAATGTATTAAATAAAACGAAATGCCCAGCTAATACAATACAATTACAACTACCAACACATGCTAACTTACACCAAGATCAATGTGCCACATGGTACTAATTGTGGAACCAATTACGGAGCCATTTGTGGGGTCAAAGGTGGAGGAAGGTGTGTTATCTGTGAGGTACTGTGTGAGGTGATGTGTTAAGAGCCAGAAGAGATGTGTAAGGATCTAACTGAGGAACTGTGTGAGGTGACGAGTGAGGTGATATGTGGTTTCATGTGGTGCTAGTTGAGGATGAGTAAGTATACACTTTGTCTTGCAATTGTCTATTGTTTCTTTAGTGTTGTTAAAAAAAATTAAATAATCATATTTTTGGAGAATAATATCTCTTCACAGCAAACAGCAGCCCTAGTAATAAATTCTTTAATATAACAAGGTAAAAAATTCATAAGTTTGTATTTCCTTGGAAACTTGTTGAAATTAATATTTTTGGTTTTTTTTTGTTGCCAGCTACCAATTCTTTAAACTTGCTCTGCGGGCCACGAGTCCATTTACCTGGAGTTGTCCCAAACCCCTCTCTCTTTGGATAACTGTACAATGTCTCACCATTCATTAATTTCTCAATGACTTCCAGTTTCATAATTGTTGGTGTTGACATTGTGTAACAATATATCTTCTCAGCCACAAATTACACAAACTGAAAAACAAGATATTAAAAAATGTGACAAAAGGAAATCAAGTACTAAATATCAAGTCACACAATTTCCTTCACCATCAAAATTTAAATTATTATAAATCGTCCTTTTGAACTATATTTACAAATATGTGCAACTTCACAAACATCTGCAAAAAACATTCCTTAATATTTACAAATATTTCAACAACTTCACAATCATCTAGAAACACATTCCTTAATAATTTAACATATGAAAACACATTAAAATCTTTACACGAACATTCATACACCTTTATTCATACACATTAACAATACAGAGATATTTACAAACAAACATAACTAAAAAATATATACAAAAGGCAATATGTGTCGTCATCCCTGTGTTTCACAGCCATGATATTAAAACTAAATATATATATATATTTTTAATGGTGTTACATGTGTGTCGTCCATTGCGGTGCTACGTTTGGAGCATTCGACATGTCACATCTGGGTTTAAATAAGCCAGACACACCAACACCTACAATGACTCCATGCACACACATACATAACTTCAAGATTTAAAATTGTGTAATCACATGCTGGGAAGAGTAATTCCTCGGTTATGCAAAGGACAAAAGGGGTTTCTGTATCGATTTTAAATGCCATGCAGTTATGGCAAAGCAGCAGCTTTAAAGAGGTACATTGAATGATGTCGATGCAGTATGTTTTAAGACAGTTGTGATGCAGATTGCAGTGCAGATCTGGGTGTCTTGTGGAGCAGGGTGTTGTATTGTGTGCTGGCGATGGTAGTCCTATATTAAATGTTGCTAAAATTATTATGTTGAAGAAATAAAATATGTTTACTCGCAAATCCTGTAGTGCCCCCAGGGTACAGTCGATACTCCATCCGGCTCAATGAAGCTCTACTACTTTAGTCACACGTTTGGTGTAAACCTCGTGATCACGTGAATGGAACTGGTACTTGGTTTCCAGAACCCTTGTGCAATTATCGAGGCAATATCGATAGTCTTTGTATCGGAGAGATTGCAGCACATTAGGTTTGACACACTTCGTCATATGTATACACTACTCATTCTAAACAATGTATGCATAAAGCTTGGCAAATACACCTACAAAGTGTGTGATGATGTGGCCTGCACATTCATCCTTCATCACTCTGGTACGGCCTTTGTTCTTGGCCGAGAATCATTTTGGGTTATCGAGCACATAGTTGGATGTATCAAACCACATCTTTAAATTTGGGGAAATTATTTCATAAAAATCTCTACAGGCAATTTCGTAGATGTGGCTGTTGGTGTTGCATTATAAAAGGTACTAGACTAGCGGAGGAAATTTATCACACATGTGTGGCTGTACAGTCTGTTTACGTAGAAATAACAGAAGTATTAGGATGCCACACTGGGGTCATACTCTTCACCCATGTAAATATTATTGGCTTCCGCACACCTTCTGGAAACCTGGATAATGCTGCCCCTAACCCTGCGTTCAACAAAAAAGTAGATATCAGGGTCGCTCAAAAGCTCTAGCCACGCATTAGTCATCGACAATAAAGCATCAACTGTAAGATACGGAGTTTTGATGTACATGGCAGGGTCAAGACCGCAATGAGCCAAACATACAGTCCTGAAATTTTGAAACACATCTGCAAGCAAACAAGTGTCCATGTGTAAATACTGAATGGCATACTGCAGCAGGTTTGCACAGTGGTATGCATCCCATGTGGTTTGTGTGTGAGCATAATCCTAACCGCTAACACCTTCGCCTTTCATGACATTGTGAAATGCATCCTTTGGTTGAAGAGACATGCACATCAGAATGTCTTCAGACTTAACAAAGTCATAAGAAAATACTCCCTTCTTTTTTGGCAATTCAAATTGGGTGTTATCTAGAAACATCGAACAGGTTATACTCAATTGCGTAGTTTTCAAACTACCTGCCAATGTTTCTAGTGAGATGCTTATGAAATGAAAAGAATCAATAAATCGTAACTTGAAATATTCCATTGTAATGAATCCCATTAGGAATATTTTTGGTTATGGACTTGTATTTCTCTAGGGTCATTCCAATTACCCCTCTTCCACCCAGGTTTTTGATTACCACGGTTCTGTTGGCTTATGTTATGTGACGTTCAGCCAATGGCTTTATGAGAAAGTGATCATCATAGTTTTGCAGGTTATGAAATACAGCGACAAGTTGTTTCCTGTGCAGTCTGAAGTTAACAATGCATTTATTATGTGCGGCCCCTCTGATTTCCCCGAACAGATGTCTACCACATATTATCTGTACTGAGTTCCTTCTTACAAATATGACAATGTTTCTGAGCCCCCAACCTAACTTCATCAGCAGGGGTTTTGGGCTTCATTGGAACAATCACGCTGTGTATTTCTGCAACCCGATCTGCAAATTCAACCAATTTATCTGCTAACTGATTCATACGATCGTCACCCACAAACTCAAAATAGTTAGATGATGTTGGATTGTATGAACAAACCAACCAAATGCTACAAGTATATGGAACATGTTGGTTCACTCTATTTGTTCTACTCATATTATCATTGGGCAGACAAGTGAACATGGGTTTCAAACATGACTGTGTCGCAATAGGCGATTAAACCTAATCGCTGCTGTTTGCTATATCACTGAAATTTGAAGTACTTGTCCTCAATAGGGAAAGTACTGCAAACAGCCTTATCTGGCTGACAGAGATCATTACGTTTTGCTATTTTCCCCTCACTAATAAAGTATTGGAGGCAATGATCTCAAACATGTTTTTAGTTTTTATTATTTCGCAACTGGCTGCTAAGCAGCCCTGATAAATCATAAATGGAAACAAAATGCAAATGGGCATCATTACCACAAGCACGAATGGCCAATACATTTACATGATATACATGAGAAATACACATTGGTGCGATAACCCCTTGCTTATCGAAAGTTCCATCAATAATATTACTATCTTTGTCTACTGCAGAGTGAACGTTGATAGAAATACCATTGTTCTCTAACTTTCGAATATCCTGTAAAACTACAGGAACTGACATACCTTCAGTATCCAAAGCCTTGCAAGGTTCTAGATATGAAGTTAACATATCGGAATGATGTGTGACAGGAAACAAAACTTAAATAATGGTGCAATGTTAACACAGTCCCTCAGGACACTGCATATCAATGCAGGCCTTTGTATTCGCAATAAACTTCAGGAGCATAGTGTGAAGAGCAACAATGGTGAATGCTCTAAAGTGTGATATGTGAACATCAATATGCAGAATTGGAAGCAGACTCCAGCCGCTACCACAAGAACTAAATTCCTCAAAGCATATTTGTGAGGTAAGGCCTAATTGTCTCAGTTTATATTTCACCCACATTGGTTGAATGCAGAATGGGAATTGATTTACTCTTAAAGTAAAGCATCTGCATACCGCCTTCCTCAGAAAAAAATAATATCAAGAATTTAACCACGATCCTAAGAAAATGTTATTGGCCAGGGTGATGCCATTGTTAACTCTAAAAAAGGGATCCTGCACCTGGCAAAAAATCTTTCAAAATCAGTGTCACACTATACTAGATCATTACATATCCGTGCATCAGTCAGCATACATGCAAATGCCATGGCCAAAAGTTCATATGTCAGGTTAGGCAATGAACCTTCCACTGACTTAGAGTAATCGGAAAACGAATTATTTCCCATTTCCCTAGATGAACTATCTCTAATTGACTCGAAAGTAGATTGTGAGAAGGATGAAGCACTATCTAATTGACTCGAATTTTCTGGGTCAGATAGACACAAATTAACTGCCAGGAGATCTACTTTCCCATACTTGGGGAAAATGAATATGTTGTGGTCTGTTGCAGCTGACCCTCTTTCCATGTGTGAATTAATGATCATCCAACAAGAGAGCGAAACGACATCATTTAGGCTAAACAGCAACTTCTTGACTGCTTGTACTAGGTGTTATTTTCGTTTGCAACTCAGATTCAGACTCTGTGTCGATAACAAAAATATCGTCTAACAAACAAGCAAAATTTTGACTTTTCTGTCACTCATAATGTTGCAAGATCAATTTTTGTTTCCCAATAATGGAATTTCAGCATCACAATATATAAAAGGCTGCATATTGCAAAAAAAATACGAAAAACATTATTATAATGTCCCAAAATGAAGTTATTTATGTAAATAAATGTGTATTAATTTTATTAGCATATAATATTAAATTTTAAATGCCTGTTAAAAAACAAGTTTTCTAAAAAATTTAATTTTAATGAGACATACCAGATCTCTGTTTGAAAACTAGTAAGCTCTGTTTACAACACATTCAATACATTTATTTTTAATAAGGAAAATGATTTATTTAAGACAAAATTTTAAATATCAATTTTTTAAATATTCTCAGCAAGGTAAAATAACCTGTTATGACACATTACACCATTTACAAAAAAAATTCTTAGATTTAGAAATACTCTTAAAATTACTTAGATTTATAACATTCTATATTTTACAACTAAATAACATACTTAAAACTTCCCATCCCATCACAAATAAAAACATTTCATTTGTTAGGAGTAGTCAAGGATCAGTCATCCATCACACAGATATCCTTCACTCAAACAATGCATTCAGAACATAGATATGGGCAGAGCTTAGTGACTACCAGACACACTGGGCATAGTGTGGCTTGGTTCTCAAGTATTTTTCTATGTTCCATCATTCACACCCAAATACACAACAGCCCACTCTTAAATCTCTTAAAACTAACTAGCTAACTAACTATATTTAGAAAAGAAAAATTACCACTTAATTTCCCCCTACACTCCCACTCACACCTACCTAACCAAAATTTCTCAGAGTAGTTGGCCAAAATTTCTAGATGCTTTTTGACATATTTTGCGAATATTTAAACAGTGAAGAGAGACTGTGCATGCGTGTTGTTGACACGGCCCTATTCGATATTGTGCAAGATGCTACTACTGGTGGTATACCTCTCCTCTCACCTCTGTTCAATAAACTCAAAACTGCATGAAAAAAATTACATATCGAATTAAATTTATATGACTTTACCCTGCACTCATACACTCACAGTCATACACCTATCTTTTTAATATTAAAATTATTTAAAAATAAATTATATGCCAGAGTCACCCCATCAAAAATCAAAATATTTCATTTGTAAGAGTTACTCAAGGCTCATTCGTCAATCCCACAGACATCCTTCACTGAAATAACACAGTCAGAATTGAGAGGCAGTCTATAGCTATGTGCTCCCCACAAGTGCGCAGTGCACAAGTGGCTTAGTTCCTTTTTTGTTTTTCATGATTCCATAATTCATAATCACAATCAAAACCAAACCCATGCTTAAACACAATACAAGTACTTAAAACTAGTAAAAAATTCTTAAAACAAACAAAATTAAAAACATTTTTCCAAATTTTACTAAAATCAGAAATATTTGTAAAATATTTGTTAAAAACTTTTGATGATTTCTGAAAAGTTTATTACATTTTCATAAAGATTTCTGAAAATTTTTGACAATTTGTGAAAAGTTTATTAAAATTTAATAAAAATTTGAAAAAAGTTAATTAAATTTAACTAAAGTTTGTTAAAACTTTTGACGATTTGTGAAAAGTCTATTAAGTTTTAATAAAAGGTTAAAATTCTTCACGAATTGTAAAAAATTTGTAAAACTTCATAAAACTTAGTACAATCTTTATTAAATTTCATAGAGCACAGAAATTTTTTTTACCGATATTTCATAAAAAGTTTGTTAAAATTTGGAATGATTTGTATAAAGTTTACAAAAATTTTTCAATGTTTGATAAAAAAAGTTATACAAGTTAGTAAAACATTAAATCAATTGCAAAAGTCCGTATAAGTTCTTTATTTTGAAAATATTTACAAAAAACTAAGTACGAATTCTGAAAATGTAATAATTCCCCAAAAGAAAGTAGTTCATTAATGAAATAAAAAATCTTGTTAAAAATGTATAGCAGATGTCAAAGTTAAAAAATATTATCACAATATCGAAAAGTATTAAAAAACCCTAAATATTATAACTATTTAATAACCTAAGTAAAGTAGCGAAGGTGCTGTTCGCTGAAGCCTGAACCCTCAGTTCAGGCAGGTGAGAGTTGCGGGTGATTGACCACCCAGGCTAGAGAGGCAGAGAGCTGCCTGCTGGTGGCACCAGAGCACCCCGCGGATGGCTGCCTGCCCAGGCTGAGTGATGCCATGGCAGGCCGGCAGGGATTCAGCGGGTTGCAGCATTCAGTCCAGTGATGCGTGGAGAGGGTTGAAACCCATTGTGATTGGAACAAGAATGATCGCCACCGCTCCGGCGTATTAATTAAAAACCCGACACCCCCCACACCTCCCTCCCAGGGGAACCTAAATGTAAAACAAGGCAATTGGTCGAATTTGATAATAAAATATATTTTTACTAAATGATATATAATTTTAATGTGAATGTAAATGATTTTTAAGAAAAATTTGAACGTTTTAATGCATTTTCTGAATGTTAACATGTACAAATGTATATATTTGGAAATATGCATATTTCATTATAAAATGTATTTTTTACTAAAGGAAATGTGATTTCCTTAAATGATTTTAAGCAAAATTAAAAGATTTGTAACGAGTTAACAGGTTTTTTTAAATTTTTTATTGCGTACATTGTGTTGATATTTTAATGTGAAACATGCATATTTCTTCAGTTCTAGCAATTTAATTTAACTTGAATTGTGGTTTATTTACAGATTTCTTATGTATTTTATTATGCTATACAATTACTGGTCCTCTTTTGGTCTTTGTAATGCAGCATGTATGGTTTTGAAAAATATATTAATTACAATTTTGTAACAAACATTGATACTGTTAGTGTCCTGTCTATTATTGTGTAAGGATTCTGAATTGTATAACTCGGGAAACTAACCCATGTCTTACCTGTGAATCGAACCCAGCTTATAGTATCAGGAATTTGAACCTACAAACTAACTTGTCATGTCGTATCTGAGATTCGAGCTCAGAATCTAACTTTTAAGGGCCATGCCTTACCCGGAATTCGAACCTGGAACCCGCATTGTAGCATTATTTGACTTTGCCATGGGGGTTGGCGACGTAACACAACTACTTTTGTGTATTTGTGTTGTGTTAGAACTGTGATAGCTGGTCTATGTGAATGGGGACGGAAATTGTGAAAACTTATTATCACTTTTATTTCTACAACAGGTATTTCATGCTATCCTTTCCGCAGCGGGGTCTTGTCGGTGCAGTGGGAGAACAGTGTTGTCCTTGGAAACTGCTTTCACCGACACAAAAAATTCTACATTCCCAAGTCTCGGTTGTAAATAGTGTTTTCTGCGTGTCAGGTAACTGGAAGTTGGTGGCTATGGAGAAAATTCTTATCTCAACTTTGCTCTCGTGTTGTCCACATGTTAAATGTTCTTTGAAGTGTACACACTATTTCACACACAGTTACAGTGCTGGTCTCCAGTAATTTTTTTGGAATATCATGTAATATATTGAAATTTGTTAAGGATTTTAGGTAGTATTTCTTAATTTTGTTTTGGGTAATGTAATATAATATTGGAAACATGATATTTTAAAAATACATTTGTCACTAGTGAGCTGTGGTTGGCTTAGCGAAGGGTCTGCAGAAAGGGGGGAAGGTGGTCTGCGCCTCTTGGCTTGCTCGGCGTTCGGGACTGGCTGGGGGCAGCGGGGGAGCAAGGTGTGCCCCTCTGCGCCTTCTGAACTACTCATTCTCCGCATTTGCTTGTGCGTTGTGTGGAGAGGTCCAGCAGGCAGTAAGGCGGTCCAGGTTAGGATGGGGGAGGGGAAAAGCAGATCTTCGCTTGTCTTCCACCACACTTGTGCAGTTCATGTTTGGAGTGGTGAAACAGGGGAAGACATGGAGTTGAGAGAGAGAGAGAGAGATAGAGAAAGATATTCTAATTGTGTCATTTTCGCTCAAGAAAGTTTATTATTGCATTTTCAAGGCCATCAAAATGTAGCAAATGTATGGAGCTTCTAAAATACACGAGGAGTTGCTACTTCCTTCGCAACTATAGTTCGTGAAACAACGTGGCAACTGAAAAACATGAAAAGTGCTGCTAGTGCTGGGACTGCTTTGGTGGTGCTAGTGTGGGCTTTAAGTACTTTTTTTTTCGTGCCTGGCTACAATCTCCTTGCTGACTTGGGTATCCCCTCCCTTTTCCTACCTTTGCTTTTTCCTTTGTTCCCCTCCTCTACCTGCGCCATACTTCTTTTTTGAATTCACGTAAGACCATGTGCACTTGCTTTCGCCCTTCTTACTTCGGCAAACTTTGCTTGTGTAACATAAATTGCCCTTCTACCATACTATGTGTTTGCTGCATTTATTCATCTGTGTCATTGTACGAACTTAAAGCGCCCGTGCACTAGGCGACCGGGCCGCACGACCACCGAGAAACCTTATGGTATATCGGACAAGGCACACCAGGCCGCGGCGGTCGGCTGGTGGCCGCGACTGTCGGGAACCCACGCGGTGCAGAGGCGAGCAAGATAACGCCGCGACCAGATGTTTACCCTTGATGCAATGGTGGACTGTGCACGTGCAACAGAAACGGCGCGATGAGACAGATTTCATCGTCGGTTTTACGTTACTACTTGTACTGTGTGGGTTTGCTGAGAGCATTTATAATGAAAAAGTCTAATAACATCGACACTGAAGTGCTTATAATGGAAATTGAAAAATGCCCAACCATTTGGAATCTATCGTACGACGAATACAGCCACAAAAATTCAAAAAGAAAATGTTGGGGAGACATAGTCGACTTGTTCGGTGGTGCAGAACTGTCAAATGCTGAAAATAAGTACTAGGTAAGCACATTTTATTATTTCAATGGTTGTCAGACCAAACATATTACAGCATAACTTTAAATATATGTGTCCTGCCAGTCAACTCGTCCTTTGTTTTCAAAGTACTCGTAAAAATGTTCCTGTACTTTGACGACGATCGGTTCCTCGCCCCACATAACAAATTGACACAGCATACACACCTTGTTGAGGACCTTCCAGTGTATCTTCAAATCTATAACCATCTCATTTGTTCACGTAATTGTGAATAACACAGCACGCTTTGATAATTTTTATGGCAAAAAGTATTTTCGCGTTCAGTGGGCGATGTAAAATACGCCACTTGTTGGCCATTACGCTAAAAGGGCACTCAACAAAACGTCTGGCTCGGGTCAGTCTGTAGTTAAAAATCCTCTTTCGGACACCTCAAAGACTTGCCGCTGTAAGGGCGCATAAGGTGCTCTGATAACTGAAAAGACTCGTCACCTACCAAAACAGATGGCATAGGCTCGTACCTCGTTTCAGAAAAAGGACAATTGTCAGAGAAGTTCAAATCGTTATCCATCAGAGCTTTGTAAAACTTACAGTCCTTGAAGATAGTTGAGTCACTTTCCTTATCGTGTGCAACAACGTTTATAGCTACAAAACTAAAATTTGCATCATATACTGCCAACAAAATGAAAGAAAAGTTGTGCTTGTAATTGTAGTTGACTGAACCAGAATGGAGTGGTTTAATTACTCTGATATGCTTACTGCCAACTGCTCCCACATAGTTAGGGAAGTTTGCACGTACTTTGATTCCTTCGGCTGTCTTTGTTACCACACATAAGGAAGGTCATAAAATTTCGGAAGCTGGCCACTCAAATGGAGATACTGGATATAATCAATAGGAATGTGGGATATGTACCAGGAAATAATGCACCCTACCCCTGTCCAACACCATCTCACTTGTCGCAGCACTATGTATCGCCACAGACTACATTTGGATCGCCAATAGCAGTTCCTGTCAATTAACAAATCCATTACGATGTATACGCAACAACTTTGTGGCATACATTAATAAATAACAACAACAGTGATCAACAATCTTCTGTGGGAAACCGCCATTGGCCACACAGTGATTCCTCTGCAATGTATTTTGGTCGAGAGATTCTGTGGACTCCCCTCAGTCGAAGGTACTTACGCTTTTTAACTGAAAACGTATTGCATTGTTGTGTTTTCAGTGATATAGCAAAACATATATAATATTCTTACCTCAGAAAAAACTGTTATGTTCAGTAAATTACTTAATTGTTTTGTACGGTATTTTTGGTGTAAACGAAGTTCCTATGTAGTTTACAATACATTCTTGTGTACTTCTTCTGAATGTTTAATTCATTAACCACAATACTAATTTTCAACCACTTATATTTTACGTCATAACATGCAACTGTATTCTCACACAATAGAACTACTATGCACAACTCAATTTATGTTTATCTTTTTTAACGATAATTATAGTCGCCGCAAAGTCACTATCAGTTTCTTCTCCGGACATATCGCCTTCCTCAATGGTGTATCACAGCCTTTCAGATTGTTTTGTAATGCAAGCAGAAGTTCATGAAAGGACTCGACAGACATCCTCGTGTAGTCGAAAAACTTTTGTCTATACTGTCTGTGGTCATGATAAAATATTGCAAACATGCCCTTTTTATTGCGCGTTTGTAACAAAGCATGTATCCATAATTTCTTCTTCGTACTATTTCTACGCTTTCTCATTAGGTACCACTTAGCTGCTACTTGCTCCGCGTTCATCGTCGGACTGAACAACCTGGTCGCACACCATAGTCGCAGACATGTCGCTGTATTTTCTGGCCGCGCGGCCAGCTCGCCTAGTGCGCGGGCGCCCTTAGGTTCGTTGTGTGTGAGGAAGCCACGACAATTACACATTGCTAAGAAGTGCGCAATTTTCAATATGACTACAATATCTGAAATCGGTAAGTCGTGGAGTGGAACAACAGTTAGCTGACATTGGTAAGAATGTAATTTGCTGGAATAGTTTGGGTGATTTCGTGGGCCAGTCATTCTAAATTGAAGTTTGGTATTTTGGTTTTGAGGAAAAATTCATATCTGGCTATAAATTTAACTTTGCCCAATCTCCCAGGTTTTGGTTTGTTACTGAGTTTAATTTCCTTATTTTAGGTTTAGCTTGACACCACGACTTGCTGGGGGTTAAATTATTCTGCTTGTAATTAGGGGTAATACAAGCTAGTTTCAAAATCGCAAATGGATCTTGCTTTATAAACTTAATGGTGGTGTTCATGGGGCTTGTATAAAGGAAGCCGTCAGTATTGATATTTCCCATGATAGTTGTCATAAAACGGTTGTATGCGCACCTGCAATGCGCCTTTATAAAAGGGGGAAGGTGCAGGTTGCCTTGACATCTCCTTCTCCTATGATTTAATTTTCAGTGTGGAGTTTGATAAATGAAATGCGTGTCCCTTTACGGTATTCAGGGATATTATTTAATTGATGTGTGGAATTTTTTATCAGTTTCCTATGTTTTAATAAACAAGTGTGTGTGTGTAGTTGTGATACCACTATATTTATAATGAAAAAATATTTAATGAGGCTTTAATTAGCTGAAAATCCATATGGAATTACGCTCTATAAGCTTTTGAGTCTTGATAATAAAATTTGGCCCTGTTTGGTGGTGAGTCATTTTGTGAAGGCTTGGTAACCACGAGCAAGGTTCGCATCACTGCTTGGTTGCAGTTGTTTGCACACGAGCCAAATAAATGGAGTTGGATTTCAATGTAACCTTTCGCATTGTGTAACTAATACATGCACTTACATTGTAATAATAAAGGTTTGCGAATTCAGAAAGGAATTCACCTCCTTTTATCTATTTCTTGGTGACTGGGTACAATTTTGAATCAGCCCATACACTAACATGTTCGGGTTATTGATTAATATTGAATTTAGCTTGAGTAAGTAAAGTTAGGTAACTCCGTGATATCAAGCTATGGCGTGACAGATATAATGCTCTCTGTCACGCCATAGCTTGAACAAAAAACTGTTTTACGATTTTTTCAGCGTATAGCAGAAACATCCAGGAGTATGTTAAGCCCACACACTCCATTTCTAGGCTAATGCACGAAGTTCTAGGAGTCTATTCGCTACGCGGAATAGCGTGGACGTAACAGTAACCGGCCATGAAAACAGTAATGGACAATTTTATTTCCCAGAAACTAACTTTCCTGTGTATAAATGTCATATTAACACCAGTGAAAAGTAAAATACATATAATTAACATACACAATTGACATGGAAGTAGTGTCACGTGTTTAAGGTGTGTGAGCTTAGAAATGTGACAGTTTCTCTTAGGTTTTGGGATTGTTTTCTTCACGCTTCGTGTTGACATTCCGCCCAAGCGGAATAAATCAGACTGCTCCTACATGTCTGAAAGTCTGAAAGAAACGTTGCGGTTCGTGAAGGAGGGACTGAAGTGAAGTAAGCTACTAATCCCTCATTCGAATTTGTCTTGCCAACTTTTTTCTATAGGCATACACGCATCTCACTTTGTACCCCAAACCTGTATAACAGTTGCTTGTTTAAAGGGTTTCAAATGCAAATATATTAATTACACAGGTTACAGGACTATAGCACGTTAAAACCTCCTTGCTGGAGTAATGAAATATGCATATTTATTGAGGGGACAGTGTAATATTTCAGAATATTGCAGGACGGAAAGAATTTTTTTTATAGTAAATATGTTAGAATTTAAATTTTAAATTATTTTTGTTTGCATTTCAAATGAATGCTATGTGCGTATGTCTGTGAAAACTATGTTGAATTAGATCATCCTTCCATTCGGTTTACCATTTCCTATTATGAAATTCTCTTTGGTGTTATGTTATTTTGACTGAGTTACTTAAGGAAACACTGAAAACAATCTGAAAGAAATAATAATAATAATAATAATCCAGAAAAGGAAATTTCGAAATGTTTGGAATAAATATCGCTGCATGTAGATAAAAAAATTTTTTTTGCAGTCTTTCACGTTGAATGTTAATTTCGTTTTCCAGCATTTTGAAGACATTATTTTGGATCACGAGAAGAGTTTGGTAAACTGATGTGTCGAGGTGTACTAATAGAGAGATTCTGCAACTGTGGGAATTCAGTCCGAATGTATCTACTGGAGTTTCGAGCCCATGGGGAGATGGTCAATATGCAGGACGGACTTCGTTTGGGCATATGCTGTTCCAGCTCTCTTTAATGCAGTCTTATAAGGTGAACTCCACCCATTTATACATCTTCAGCGGAACTGTAAGAAAGTTTATATCCTACTTCGGTCCTGTTTCCAGAAGTAGCAGTTTAAGAATTCGTGTAATTAAGGACCAGCTGGAAACTTTGAATAATTTCTTAAGAGTGATGAGAGTTTTTTAAATTGATTAATACCAAAGACTGACACCTAATATCTATAAACTATTTTCTCAGTATGAAATAATTTAATTACCTATATATATATTCTTTTAATCACATATTGTAAGGAAGGATGCAGAGAGTTTGATATTTGTCTTTAAAATTCTGATACCAATCCAAAGTGAGCAGCATCTTAATTTCTCTTTACGTCGTTAATTCATCTGTTCGGTCTTTTTCTTAAATTTGCATTAAATTTTCATAATTACTTTGTTCTTTTCTTTAGTGGGCGTAGCATATTAATAAGCTCTATTAAATGGTAGGGTTTATTTTTTTTGGGATAATCTGGTTGGATTTGTTGATTTTGTATATTCACAGTCATATGACTTATAATTAGATATTTATTCTTGGCGCCCATATGTCCTGTATATATAATTTTATTTGTTATATTTACTACAATAATTCCTATCATAAAATCAAAGTACCATTTCGTCAAAAGTTGTATGTATTTCTGTGAGAGGGAGACAACTATTAAGAGATACTCTCCTCTGCTAAGATTTACACAGAGAACAATATAATTCACACTTCACATATTGTCACCCTTACGAGTGAGCACAGATGTACAAGTAAAGATCTGAGTGACGTTCGTCGTATGTGTATTCTCAAACCTAAAAAAAAAAAAAAAAAAACATGTTTTTTTTTTTTTTTTTTTTTTTAGATTGGCACCCCAAACATGGGGCTACGAGAAATTTAAAACAGGGCCCACGAAACTATTAATTGCACTGGTGTAATATACATAGACATTATTTTACACAATGGATAAAGAGGATAGAGGCTTCCTTCGCAGCTCTTTGCACATGGATAGCATAGAGGAAAGGGGTAAGAAAAATGAGTCAGTTCATGAAGTAGGCGTAAATGACGATTGCAGCGAGGAAGGCGTCGCAGATAGACTATCATCAGGTCTATCATATGTATCCATGCATTCAGAGAGTTCGCCAAATGGAGTTAAAAGTAGTTTTAGAGCCACAAAAGACAGGAATCGACCGCGAGTAATAGCAATAGTAGTACTATTAACTTTGATATATTGGCACAAATGTTCGCACAGCTGCAAACTTCAATATCGTCATGAGCCACTCAATTAACGGAGATAAAAGTGTCACAAGATTCGCAAACCACTCAGATGCAAGGGTTAAAGACTGAATTGCGTGAGGCAATTAAGAAGCAGGATGCCAGAATTGACGAGTTTAAAAATAATATTTGTAGTTTGGTCAATTAAGTGGAAAGCTAATTTAACGTGCAAAATGATCGAATTAATTCACTTAGAAATGCATAGTCCATTTTAGAAAATCAAGTGTTATATCAAAACACGGTCGTTGAAAATAAATTGGCTTAAATCATTAAAGAATTTACGACCGAGAACATTGCTGCGTTACTCCATTTGAGAGACGATGTGAATGCAACTCACGAGAACTTTGCTCAGCTGATATCTCAAGTAGATACCAAAGATACCAAAGTAGTAGAAATGGAAGGTAAAGTTTTACAATCGTCAGTAGTAGAGGCGAATAATTTATCACGTGCTCTGAAAACCCAACTCAATTCGTTGGTAAATCATCATGAAAATCGTCTCAGTCGAACTGAGAATCACACCATTGCGTACGCGAGAATTTGGAAAAGAAAACTTCATATCTAAAAGGGTAGCTTTCTCAAAATGATCGGAGATTGGAAGCAGCCTTGATAGAGACGCAAAAGTAACTTGGAAATGAGGCACAAAACCCAGTGCGTACAGCTATTATATAGGTCAGGAATGACAATTGCCTGTTCATACTGATGAGTATGAACTGCTCACTTCCGGCTCAAGTGTCTGCAATACTAAATCCTACTGCCGCTCTTGTCCATCATCCCGCTAAACAGAGGTCGGAGGAAATTTCAATATTCACTGGCCACAGCAAAGAAAATCCTGTTACGTATTTAAAACGACTGGATGGATATTCGTATATATTTGGGCTAATTGTGGTTGAAAAACTCGGATGCTTAGTTTTCAGCCTGAAATCCACAGCATTGTATTGGTGGGAAGTTATTCAAGACACCGAGCGCAGTTTTGAGGAATTTTGTTCTAAATTCCTAAAACAATTTTGGGATTAAAAAATACAAGGAAATTTAGGATCTATTTTGCCATAAGAGATGTTTGATCCTAGATTAGGAAAATCTCTAGGGAAACATTTCCGAGACATCTATGAAATATCTCGTTATCTGACAGCACATGTGGAGGACGATTAATTCGTAGAGGTTATTTTACCTCAACCTTCTCTGCGATACCAGGAAAAGTGGCCTGGCAGAGTCTATACAGATTTAGCTGATTTTAAAGTTCAACTCCTACGTTTGAAGCAGCTCGATCGTTAAAAGTCTGTTATACAATAGCGGCACTCGCGTTACTTTCCCAAATTCTGCAATCAAAAACTCTACCGGGCCCGTGACATGCGTCACGACTCGCCTAGCGGTAGCAGAAGACAATATGGCCTCGCAAGGCTCAACTATGGCTTAAGGTGACACTAAAATTGTGGCCAATCACTGGGTGACTACTTCGTTAAATTATTAATAAACTCTCCTGCCTTTGGCAACCGGCCTATAACATCCAATATCTCGGCCATGTAAGAGAACAACATATATTGCACACTAGAAACAGTGATAATCATAAAAATCCAACATATTTATATGTGACACATCAACAGTTAAATAAATATTCAGAACACACGCAAATTAGTAAAATAACATCAACTAGACCACACATTAGAAAATAAATAATTATATAACCTGGTATCTGAATTAGCATATAAACTCATAAAGTCTTTTTGCGCATAAATTAAGTGGTGAAAATCCAGCCGTTACTACAGAAACGTAATCACGTTACACAATTTGGTTTCAATCTCCTATGGCACATAAAAATGATGTGAAAAATAAACATACGTGACTATAAAATATTGACTTCGTTATAAAAACTGTTTTCGATTAAAACGTATGCATTTTACGCATACAGCAGTATTTGCAATGACCCAGACTTTCAAACACAGCCGTCACACTGCACGTTACAATATAATTGACCCTGTCGTGGGAAAACAGATCTATCACATCATCGTTACTTGTTTAGTTAGGTTTACATAACACAAATTCCCGAGACGATGAAAGAGAGACTGACAAGTCAAAAAGCGTAAACAAAGGAGGAATTGCTTGTTCGCGTGTTAAATGCTTGTGAGCACGTTAAAGAATAATAGAGACACCAACTCCGTCTAGCAATACAGCATCTGACTACACGAGCTGTAGTTGGCTGTGGCAATTTGAGCATGTGTTGTGAAGGGAATTTTCACAATACAACCCAACACGTTACGATCTAGTTGTGTGCCGTTCCCATTCTTGTCAGTTCCACATAACTGTATCACGGACACCTTTTCGAAAAGAGCGTTTTCGTCGGAATGATCCCTACTATCACCTCTTAATTTATTTATGTTTCCCCCTGAAACAGCCGATATTATGTGAAAGGCAACAAGATGATTGTCTTCTGTTTATTTCAATTAAATTTGGAGAAGAAGGGTTGAGCTGTTCTGCAATTGAGCTATGGCCCTCTGTTCGTTGATTACTATAAATGGTTGTCAGGGTATTAATTGGGACAGCATTAACTTGGTGGATGCGACGGGTAATGAATGATCTTTGCAACTGAGTGGTAGCACATTGCTTGATTTTGTAATTACCTGGTTTTGAAATAAGTACAATCATTCTGACGAGCTGATGGCAAGGGGACTGGGGACCCGAGCGGAGCCGGCTACCACCATTTTGTAATTGCTCTTTTTTTTCACAAAAAAAAATCTTTTTTTCCCTCAAGATTTTTCGTATTTCCCTTAAAATCAACCTTTTTTCCCTTAAAACGTCTTTTTCTTTTTCCTGAAAATGTAGAAGCTACCAACGTTCAAAGTGAATTCTCAGAAGACACTTTTTGAGCCATTGCAAGGACTTGGGAGCTCGCTTTTCTAAAGCAGGACAGTGGCGGCCATATTGGTTTTGTAGGCATAGGTTACGCCAAATCGATATACAGGGTACAGGGCCTGGAGCCAGAGCTGACCGTCAATCATCTTGGTTCTCTCACCCCTCTAAGCCGCGATGTTGGATGTTGGTAACCTTGCTTTGACTTTGACTTCAATGACCTTTTACCTTGAACCCAAAAGATTCAAAAAATTCTAAACAAAATTAAAAATAATTTTAAAAACTTCCAAAAATTATGAAAATTTAGGACATGAAAATAAAATAAAATTTAAATTATAAACATCGAATACTTGGGAATAACGAAAATCAGGATCGAAGCCAGAGCAGATTGGCCGCCATGTTAATGTCACGTAACTACCATAATGAATGCAAGTGACCTTGACCTTGAACCAAATTCTTTGACATTGTGCCCCATGACCATAACTTTGAATGGTCTTAAACCCCAAAAAATTAATTAAAACCAAATAATTGCAAAATAATTTTAAAACCTCCAAAACTTATAAAAATTTTACATAAAAACTTATTTAAAAACCTCGTGCAGACTACTCACCCCGCTCCAATCAATCACACTGTATTAACATTCGCCGCCTTTCCCACCACACCGATAATCATTCGGTCGAACGCACTCTGCTCGCCATATTGATTTTTTCCTTCGTCATTGGTTTACATTTTCAACACCTAGATGGCGCTCATGACTCCGACCAACATGTTGGATCTGGCTGACCTTCACCTTGTGAAGGTGTGATCTTGACCCTGTATACATGACCTTCGACAACCTTGAACACAAATAATTCAAAAAATTTATAAATAATTCCAAAACAATCTCAAAAAATTTAAAAAATTGTTTAAAAATAAAAAATAATAATTATAGACTTATCATTTCATTGATATTTCTATCAATAACGCAATATATCTATCAACCCTTACCATAATCCGCAATCGACCCATCAGTCGACACCAATCACACCAATCACACCAATCCACACAAAGCCATATGCCAATTCACACTAATCCATACCGATCCACAGCCATCGTTCGCAATCTTTCTCAGCAAACTACAGTTATCCACAACAATACTTCCATCAACCCCAATAAATCGTTAAACCCCAATCCTTCGCAATCATCTTCCGTAATCCACATCAGTCAATGTCAATTATTCGATCAATATTAATCCTTCGATCAATCCTAATCCTTCGATATATCCCAGTTTTGCAATCGACCCTTCAATCAATTCTTCGGTTTGTCCCTCATCCATATGATACATTCGTTCGCCAACTGTCTCCAAATTTGTACATAATAATGGAATCAATATTTTGTATGCTGGTCACAATCCATGAATATTTATACTTAAAATCTTTAATAATATTCTGTATGCGGATCTTTACGGTAATAGTCGAGTGCTCAAAGCACAACCTTGAAGTTATTACGGTTAAAAGTATATAGCACAAAAAATTATAATATACAATTGTTATTTACATAAATTATGCTGCTTTCTTTCGTACTACAACTACACAAAAAGGAACTCATCACATCATGCTGTATAACCACTATCTCTTAGTTCACTATTCTTCTTAATATGAGAGATATCTCCACATTGTTGGAAGTGATTAAATGTGAGCCTACAAACAAGTACATTCAGGTATTCAGGAAATAGGTAGGCAGTATTCTCAGCGTTCAGCAAATGTTGTGGAGGGGTGTGTCAGTGCACCGAGAAAATTGCCATCGTCTTGAGCACTATCACTTTCTCCTTGTACATTTTCATCAATGCTGTCTTCATGGTCACCTGCACCTCCTGTTCTGTATTCTATATTAAATTTACTGTTGTTTGTGACAGGAGTTGAATGGTCATATGTATTTAGAGCCGACGACCGTTTATTTTAAAGTTCCTCGAATTCACGCGAAAGTCTTGAAGGTGTACATTCTACACAAAACGACTCTACTGCACTCATTCCGTCTTAAGGATTAACTGTCTCATCATAATCACCTGTCGAATTGGTACACATCGAAACAGCAACATGTATTGGCGGCAACACTTGCTGAATTCCTGTGTACGAATCCTTGCAGATCTCGGTCCTTTCTTTCAATGTATCGCTCTTTGCATAAACTGCATTGGACCAATATCGCAATACTCCACCGCGTGAAATGGACGCTTCGTACATGCCGTTCTCTTATGCAGGCCAGAATTTTGACAATTGGTGAAAACTCGATGGCAGAATAGTAGAGATTAAACAAGAGAGCTAGCACACCTTACATTTTCATCGAAAAATCAAGAAAATTACCCCCAAATTCGAGTAAATTTGTCGTTTCCAAGGAACTTTTTTTTCTTTCGACAAATCTCATTTTTCGATTAAAAACATGCCAAAAATCATGAAATTTAAGCCAAAAACCAGCAAATTTTAATTTTTTCAAAAATTATTGTATACGATTTAAGCAAATTAAGATAAAATCAATTGATATATTAAGTTATTATTTTTAACAACAATTTGGTCCACATGCGCACGGCCCAGGAAAAATGAAAAGAGATATAAGAAAATGACAAATGACTGATACAAGTTAAGAGAATTTATATATTTTAAAATACCCTATATCATGCACATATTTCCCATTTTACATATATTTTAAACCTTTATACATTATAAAAACTTGGTTCTCATTTATTAATTTTAAACGATGTTTATCAAACTTATTTTATATCGATCTGATAATGTAATTTTGTATTTACAATTTAGTATACGATAAATTTTTTTTTTCCAAACTTACAATCATAAATTTGAAATTTTGTAGCAGCGTATAGTTTATTAATTTCGAGTTCATGTACATTAGTTAATTAAAATATATGGTTTAACTTGGAGAGCAGCGATTCTACTTTTTGTCATTTAAAAGAAAAAAATAGTACAAAAATTCAAATAAAAATAATAATAATTATGCAATGTAAATTCAAATTAACATTTTTTACTATTAAATTTTATTTTCTAACAAAAATATAATCAGTTGCAAAAACTTCCCGATTTTGTTATTATATTGTATCTAGTTATGGTGTTTATAAACCACCAGTTGTATATCACTATCCAAATGCACATAAAAAGTTTGTAGAATTAATTAAAAAGAGAGTAGAAGAAATTGGAGAAACATATTCACAAAATGAACCAATGCATCCACTAACAAAAGAAGGAATAGCAATATATAATAAATCCGAAAAATGTGTTGTATGTGAATGTGATTATTCTAGGGATAATAAAAAATTGCGTCATATTGATCATATTATGGGAAAATTAATTAATCCTGTATGTAATAATTGTAAACTAAAATTTAAACTACCCAATTTTCTCCCTATTTATTTCCATTATTTAGCTGGACGTAATGCTCATTTATGTATTAAAGAGCTAGGATATGACAGTAAAAATATAGATTTAACTGCCAATAATGAAGAAAAGTTTATCACTTTTGGGAAACAAACAGAAAATTTACAAATGAGATTTATAGACACATTTAAATTTATGGCCAGGAATTTAGGTAAATTATCATCCCATTTAACTAAAGATCAAATTATACATAGTCAAAAATATTTTCAAAATCTCAAGTAGATTTAGTCATAAGAAAGTGTGTTTATCCTTACGATTTTATGGGTATTTTATTTAGTTATAAGAAAGTTGTGTTTATCCATACGATTTTATGAACAGTTGAAGAAACAGAACTTCCAACAAAGAACAAATTTTACAACAAATTAAATGAATCTATTAAAACCGACGATGATTATGAATATGCAAAATGTGTATGGAATCAATTTAATATTACAAATTTTGGCGAATAGCATGATTTATATTTAAAAAGAGATGTATTACTGTTAGCAGATATATTCGAAAATTTTATAAATACATGTATAAATGCATATGATTTAAATCCTGCATGGTATTTTACAGCACCAGAATTATCTTGGGATGCATTGTTAAGAATAACTAAACAACCATTAGATTTATTATGTAATTATGTTATTTTAATGGTAGAAATATCTTTATGAGGTGTAATATCACAATGTTGTAAACGATATGTAAAAGCAAATAATAACTATATAGAAGATTTTAATCAAAAACAAGAGTCTAATTTTTTAGCATATCTCTATGCAAATAATTTGTATGGATGGGCAATGTCACAATACTTACCATATGGTGGTTTCGAATGGGTTAATTATTCAGAATTTTAATTAGATTTTTGGCAAAATTATTTATTAAATTTAAATGATGATTCACAAATGGATATATATTAGAAATTGATTTAGAATACCCACCAGAATTGCACAATTCGCATAAAGATCTACCATTTTCTCCTGAAAATAAAACAGTTCCAAAAACAAATCAAACGAAATTATTAACAATTTTAGATTACAGATAGAAATATGTAATACACATTCACAAATTTGGAATAGTGTCTAAATAATAAATTGAAACTTACAAATATACATAGGATATTAAAGTTTAATCAGTCTGATTAGTTGAGGGATTATAAAGATTTAAATACATCAATGCGAAGCAATGCAAAAATTATTTTAAGAAGTGTTTTTATAACCTAATGAATAATTCTGTGTTTGGTGAAACAATGGAGAATTTTAGAAACAAATTACTTATAAGACTGATATCAAATGGAAAAGTCTGTGAAAAATTAGTAGCAAAACGTAATTTCAAAAGAAGTTCTGTATTTAATGAGAATCTTCCAGCAATACATATGAATAAAACAAATTTTAATTTTAATAAGCCCATTTATGTGGGTATGTCAATTTTAAACATATCAAAAAAGTATTATTCAATTTTCATTATAAAGTAATAAAAACAAAATATGCAAAAAAATTGAATTATACTATAACGTTCCCAGTTATACATTTATAACATACAAACAGAAGAATTTTACAAAGACATAAAGACAATGATATGTAAATTTGATACAAGTTACCACCCAAAAGAAAATATTTATAAGATACCAACAAATAAATAACGTTTTAGGTAAAATGAAAGGCAAATATAATAGTAAAATATTGATAGAATTTGTCGGTTAACGTGCAAAAATTGACCATATAGAGTTGATAATAAAGGAAAAAAATATCATAAGTTATAAAGGACTTTGAAAAAAGAGAATTACATTTGAGGACTATAAGAATTGTTGTTTAATTATGAAATAGATTTAGAAAAATGAATATAATGAGTGAAAAGCATAAAAATTATAGTGTATAAGTTATTAAAAAAGCTTTGAGTCCTTGTGATAACAAAAGAATTGTACACGGAATTAAGATCGATATAGTGCCATATGGGTATCAAAATGTATAATTTTCTACATTATATTCTATGTTAATATATTCTATATAATTTATTGATTTATAAAATCTGTAATATTTCTATTATCTTTAATTTCTAAAACAATTTAAATATCAGCACCAATAAAATCAATTAATTTACCATTTTCATCTCTAATTTCTAATACAACATTATCAAAATGTTCAATATTTATTTTACAAAACTTGGATGTGGTGGCTCATAAATAATATAATATCTAAACCCAAACATAGTTTTTGGGGGGAAACTAGGAATTTTGTCTCTTTCGAATGATTATATTTATCAAATTTTATAAACATACCATATGTCATCTTACAATGAAGATTTATTGTTTTAAATGAAATAAAATTAGGTAATTTAGTGCCTACAACAATTTTGTCTTTTTCAGTAGTCATATTTCTCTCAAAACTAAGAATATAGGATAATCGATCATCATATTTAGTATCAAACTTAGAGTTAACAAAAACTTTATTTTTCACATTATTTTATCATGGTTCAAATGAATTTATAGTTTCTTTTAAAGATTCAATATTGTATTGTCCTTTTGGAATATTTATAACTTGATTGTTTTCAATAAATATTTTAGTGCTTTTGTTTATATTACAAGCTACAAATTTTGTATGAAAACTAACCAAATGCATTAGATTTAACTTTATGAATGATTTCTTAATGAAGCTTCTTCTTTAGTACAGAACTATTAAATATACTTTATTATTAATTTATTACAGAAATATGTAATTAAATGAAAAATCTTGATTGGGGTATCGGTGTTTTAATAACCTAACAAAATGCTAAAAAAAATTAATTGCAAATTTTTGCCTCACAGTATAAGAGCCATAATTGTAGGCCCATGTAAATGTGGAAAAACTAATTTGATAATAAATGTTATTTATGAGACAGGATGGTTAAATAATAGTAAACTGTACATTTGCTCAAAAAGTTTAAATAAATACAAACATATTGAGTTACAAAATTACTCTGATAAGTAATATAAAAAGTTTAAGAAAATATGGCACATTTTTATAATAACAATGACAAAATTATTCTTTTAGACAAATGTGAAAATGATTCTCTAGTTATATTTGATGATGTCATTTAAGACACTCAAAATATCACTCACTAATATTTTACTATGCAGAGATACAAGAATACAGATGTATTTTATTTAGCACAAATATATTCGAAAGTACCAATACAATTGGTAAAAGATAATACGAATATTCTGTTAATATTTTCACAAGATGACACTAATTAAGGCACACTTATAGTGATTTTGTTGGTGGAAACATGACTAAAGAGAAATTTAAAGAGATTTGTGCAAACAGTTGGAATGAAGAACATGGTTTTATAACATTATATTTGAGTAGAAAAATGAAAGAATGAAAGTTCAGAAACAACATTAATAATTTTATAATGTAACTCTTTCTGGTGAGCTGTATATGAGAATTCTTTCTCTTTTTCCGTAACCGGATCTCAGCAAACTCACGCCACAACAGGAAGAAGCTTATTACAAATGTGCTGATATTCAATAACAGTGAAGTGAACACTCGGTGAGGCACTACAAGAAGCTTTAATATTATCTATTCATGCATCTTACCAATTGGTTCAGTTGACATGATGCTCGACTTCAGACTCAAAGGTCATGGGATCGAATCCCTAACCAGAAATGATAGTTTATTGTGTAGATATGTAGGTGTCCATATTTGCATTGTGATTATCAACTAAATCGTGCTAAATTTGAACAAAAAAAAAACGTTGCTCATGGTCATAACGAATTATATGAGAAGTAGATGCAAATTAAATTGTACTTCTCAAGCCCTAGTAATTATACTCTCTATACTAAACTGTAATATATCATATGAATAGCTGGGGTGTATCATATTGTGTAAGGCACCTGCACCATATGAAAGGGAGTACCTGAAATAAAAAATAGAATACAAAAATAAATAAATAAACCCTCAACTCTCCACTGAAAAAAATTGGCCAGCCGAGTGGATAGGTAAGGGGTTTCTCCAATGGAGGTTTTTCAGGTGCTAAAATCAGGCCGAAAAATTAAACATAAGGTCACTGATACCCATAAACCAATCGAAAAAACAGGTCCCTGGCACAACATAAAAGTTCGTAAACATTCTATATTTTTAAAGATAATAAAGCTCTGCAAACAACCATTGAATGCATAAACAGTTGCTGAATGGACATTGAATGAATGTTATAAATGTTAAATAAGCATTAAATCTGTTTTTGTATTGTATTTTAAATAATAAATTAAATAAAAAATATACAATTTCACAAAATATAAAAATTCACAAAACATCTGTTATGTAAATCCAATAGTTATGTGATTAATCAAAAGCTTACCATTAGTATAAATTTTATCACGTTTAGTTTTTAAGACTTTTTCGACCAACTATTAATTTGGATAGTAAGTTTTCATAATTTTGTATTCATAAAAACTACATTTTATTTCTTCCCCATTCATATCTTTTAGTTTGTAAGTTGGCACATCATTATTTAAAGCCTCAAAAATAGTAAACAATTCTGTTGTCCAATTAGGAGTATAACCCTATTCAAAAGTTCGTTTATTTTTGCAAACATGGCCAACAATGTCAACTTTATGGGACAACATTGCCAATTTTTTATTTCAGTTAAGCAAACATGTGTGTTATATGTATAGTTTTTCTTTACATGTTAACTTCAATTAGTATCATACAAATAGTCCTGTGTTTTGTACAGTCATATTCCTTTACTAAATCATCTATTATATTTACCCATTTATAATTGCCCTGTAAAGAAAATTTATTCCCCATTTTATTCTTCACTGTGAGATTATATTTCTCTAGAACACTGACTTTAAGTTCACTGAATGTAGAATAATGGTTGATGGTTATATGTTTGCATAAGTTCCTTAAATGTTTTATTATAACATTTGGATCCTTTGTCACTTTCTATATTAGGCTGTTTTCTTTCAACAATATACATTCCAGTGAATTGCCTTAATTTTTGCCTGTTTTATCTTTAATTAGTATAGCAAATTTTGCCTTTAATTGGTATAGCAAATAAATATTTTTAAATAACATAAATTGATGTCATTATATTCCTTTATCTATTATTTATGTGATATTCCTTCAAAATTACCACTATCCATTTCAACAAGAAAAATTTTCCATAAATCATCATTTCCATATGATATTACTTTTCATCTTGGAAAATTTCTTCCCACTTGTCTATATAATTAATTGATTATTGCTTCTCTTACATTGGGAATTTTTTTTAAATTTTTATGTAATAGAATCACATATATAGCATTTATTTGTATAAAGAAATTGTGCCTTTTTATATTTTAATTTTTATATTTTTATTTTTAGTAACTTTCTTATGCTTCAAACACCAAGTATTCTTCATTTTATTATATATATTATATATATACTTAATATTTTACGAATATTGCTATTTACGGTCATAAATCCATCATCATGTTTATTTATTTTTTATTTTAAAAGTCCATATATCACCTCTTTTAACATCAAAACATTACTATAATATATTTTATTAGATTTGTTAATACCAGTCATTGTATCCTCGAGTAAATTACAATTAGCAGTAATTATTTTATAAATAGCACAATCAATCAAAAAGGAAAAGAAAACTAGATTATTATCAAAGTGAAAAAATATTTTTTTATTCCACTTTGCAGGTAAATAAAATATATGTGACTTCTATTCTTTCCATTACTCAACTTGTGAGTTAACAAGTGTATCACAATAACTTTGAACTTATTGGTTTAGATTTGTAACCGATCAGCTAGTTCTATATCGAAATATTTCTTATTGGCGGCATCTTTTCCATCTATAGGATCACCCATATTATTAATTCTACGATGTTGAAGAGGAACATAATCTGTAGAATAAAAAAAAAACTTTACTTAGTTGATCTCGTAAAGAAGAAATAATAATATTGTATTTTGAATCCACATATGTTTTTAATGCATAATAAGAAACAACAGTATTGTATTTTGAAATTACATCTTTTTTTAATGCCTTATAAGAATTTGTATATTCAAAACACTCAGTTAATCTACTTTGTAAAGTACAAACACTGGAATTGCATTGTGAATCTAAGTTTTTTAATCTTAAGCATTAGCATTAGTAACAAAAAACTTATTTAAAGATTTCATTAATGGTTTTCCAAATATATCCATCATTTAATAATAAAGAAATCATACCGTGAAAGTTAATTTCTCTCGAAAAAAGATAAAGAATAATTAAACACATATGTCCACATATAAATGAATTAAAATTATGGATTTAATTATTATTGTTGTTATTTTTTCCGTTTTTTGAAATAAATAATTAAATTATAAGGAAGTTTACCTCAAAATGACTCAAAATAGTAAACATCATTACTTTCATTAAAATAGCAAATCTCAATGAGTACTAGGGTTTGATGAAAAGTAAAAAATTTTCATCAGTACACTCATTTTTGTTCATGTTTTTTTGTTAAATCCCTAATCATATAAATATTTCTGAAATGTTTAATATTTAGAATTTTTACATATTTTTCAATATCAATATTAGATAATGAAGCTAAATTTTTTTGGCCTTCCTCTTTTTACACCTAAACCACTTCCTGGTTTATTTTCCATTTATAAATGTGACTCTGCTGCTCTTCTAATTATTTATTTATTTATTATGGTTTGTTCAACAGAATTATAAATTGCAGTATTTCCACCAGCTAAAGCTTCAAAAAAATCTTAAGCTGCAAATAAAATTGGTAAAAATCCTCCATTGTGTAAACCATTTCCAGATTTTTTAAATATTTTTTTTGAGTATTCGCATTTACAAAATTAATAAGACACCTTTTAATTTAAATTTTTTATTTTTCTCTCAAGTTGATTTTTGTTTAAAATGTATCGATACCCAAATCAATTGGTAAATAGAAAGCAATATTTGTTATCTTGAAACCACACTCGCCCCTTTGAAAAGGGGGGAGGGGGGGTCAGAAAATCTCAGAGCTGCATCACTCGCAACTTATTCCTAACCTACCGCTCCCATAGAGGGAGAAGGACGATACTAGACGTAAAGATTCCATTGACTGCAAGATAATTACGCAGAGCTACCATTTCATAACTTGACAGAAACAATCTTAATAGCAGAGCTTTCAGCATTAGTTAGCATGATTGAGGTCGACAAAAATAATATTCTCAACAAACGAAATTTCTTATTGACTTTTTACTGAATGCTTCACGTCGAAAGTTATTACACATGTAAGTTTACAAACGCACTTCAAATTCATTGTGATATATGCCACACAGCCCTTGACAATCTTGCTCAACAAGAATATTTGGGAAATTAAATTTGTAAGGCCTCACGTCTTTAAACAACTGAGTAATGCCTTTTAGAAGATGACACAAGACCTTACAATACATATAAAATTTATTTCTTAAAATACCGCCGGATAGAAAAGGGGTGAGTTCACTAATTTCAATATTCGCACGTATTGTAATTTTCTCGTGCCGAGATGGGCACTAAAAGGCGTGAAGTATAAATACCGGCGCAGCAGCCCATTCTTAGGGCCTTAGCAGAGACGACGGCGACAAACCTCATCACCTCGGCGTCCTGCCAAAAAGACGTACTGGCGTCCCTTCCCCTGCTGCTACGATTGGTCAAATGCCCCCCTACGCGCCCTAAACAGGCGTCTTGACTCTGGTCGCTTTCTCGCACACGCTTCTCGCTAATCTCCACACTGGTCGCATTTTGCATAACACCAACTTTTTCCTTCTTACGTGAGGTGCGGAAAATTACGAGAGTCGAGCACATTTACCACCTTGATACGTGCGACAGCATTTACGAGAATGCAAAATACTTTTTGCATAGCCAGTCTGGCAACGAATTATTCGGCTTTGTGCAAATTATATGCGATCCCAATCATCGCATAAAATTTCTATCCCGTTTTTTCCATTACCACACACATGATGTAAAAGTACCGTCCACCCGAGCATGAAAAATTTACAAGTGCCTCGGAAAATATAGAAGCTTTCTGCCACCACATTGGCAAACCCAACAGCTGACACTTCCTTCACCGCTATATGCAATACAAAAACTTGTGTGTCTATTAACATGAGTTTACAGCAAGTTGGTCGGGCGCAGTTAACTGTCTGCCGCGTGCTGTCACAAGACTAGCGTAGAATTCAAAGTACAACATTTTATTTACATTACTGCTAATTATTTGCACAAATTATTTTCTCGCAGGCATTGAATACTCACAACTTTATAACTGCTGGGTCCGCTGTTTAAGTTTTGAGTCATGTTCGCGTCCCGAGCTCACGCCAGTCGCTGGCATACTCATACAACGCGACACTGGTGCGGCCACTTCCAGCTGTGACACCAGACTCAGTTAGACTGCCTGGTGTGCCCACCTTCGCCGACACATGTACATGGACTGCTCGTGATCACCTCACCTACACAACAAACCATACGCACATTCCAGTTGATGTCACGCGCCTCGCCTCTCTAGCACCACAGGGCTGTATTTTACTACAAACTGGCACAAAATGGCAATTTAAATTAGCACACAAATAAATATCGAACACACGTCATTATATACCAACATGTTTTTAAAGTACAATTACATGATTTAATATGACTGGCCATTAAAATACAACCAAAGAGTAAAACATAAAAATTATCATACAATACTACCAACCTCTCCAAAATACCACAAAATTTACTGTGGCGATCCATATATCGCCACAATTTTCATTTATAAGTAAAAAAATATGTAACTGAATAATTAATTTTAATACCAATCCTAATTTTCTTTTTTTAAACACAGTTGAAGCAACAGTCGCAGAAGAAATTTTTTCACCAATTTGCGTATTCTTATCTATCATTATCCCTTTTGCTTCTTTTTCTAGAATTTTATCAGTCTCGTGTCTATATTCTAAAGCTTAATGATCTCTATAAGCAATATCATCACATTTACATGCTTCATCTAATTTATTTATGCCAATGTCTCCTTTTTTAACAATATTTAATTTAATATTGCATATGGTCCACGTAAATTATAGCCTGGCAAATTCATTTCAGGTACATTTAAATTGTTTCATGTCCAATTTATTATACCTTTACCATGACATACAGAATTCCAAAATGATTGTGGAATTACATTTAAAACTCTTATTAGATATGGAATTCCTTTTGGATTATTAATAACAAAATCAGAAAATCTATTGTTCGACTTATTTAGTATGCTTACTTTTTCTTTGCAATAATTGTTAGTTCCAGCATTTTCTTCGCCGTGAATAATTAACAATCTGTCCAGCAATTTTCTAACATCGCCCATCCAAACATATTTTTTTTGGAATATGTTGGAATTTTTATGTCTTCTCCAGATGTAGGAGTCCTTGGAGAAATCATTTTTTTGGGTGTGTTTGGCTCTGATCTTGATTCTCTTATATAATTATCATAAATTGGTTTAATTATATTTTTGTACTTCCTACTTTTATTCGAGTTTACATTCATTTTTGGATTGTATTCTTGGAATGAGGCATTGGTTAATAAAATAATATCTTTGTAATTTTTTAAAGACATTATCTGTGTGTTAATCTTCAAGATCTGATTGCTTATTTTTTGTTAACAAATTAGAAAGCCCTGTTGTTAATTCATATTCTCTATCCTTAACAAATAGTTTACCATTAGTTATCGTTACTTCTGTAACTCCAATGTAAAAATTATACTCATCTCCTCGTAAACCATATTGTCCTTTAACATCATTTATTCTTTTTTAAATATCTTTTCCGAGATTTATAGTAGAAACATATGAGATATGCATCAAAATTGTTATCGGTACAATACATATTTGGTCTTCTAAATTAGGATATTTCGAGAATAATTTTCTTTTAAATGTTATTTCTTCTGGTGTTGTTGGATAATCTCAAGTTTTTACTGCTACAGGAACTAATGTGGTTATTACATTTTTATTTTCTTCACTTACTTGTTCTACTTTTTATTACCAATATTTCATAGTTCGTCAACTAACTGAGATTTTTTTCCTTACTCTCCTTATTCTGCTTTTTGATTTTTTTATAATATCTGTATTTTTCAATCAGTAATTTAACTCGAGAAACGTCCTTTAAGGAATCTTTCATTTATGTATAGATTTTTCCTTATAAATGTGTTGTAAAAGTATTGAGAGTTTTGTAGACAAACCTTTCCCCCAACAGACCAAACTTGGGGGAATTTAAATGTTTATAATGAAATAATTTAATTTTATATTCCTATAGGTGATGGTTTTCTCTTTTAAATAAAGCTTATGTTTATGAACAATTTCGTTTACTAAAAAGAGATAAAGAAGGAAATGAAGCAAAATATGAAAAATTAGATAATATTGATGGTTGTTCTAAAGTTTTCCTTTCAAATATTCTAGGGTAGATATCTCACAACATGGAAATGTTATTGAAGCTATTCATATTGCAGGTACAACATCAACAATAATGACTACTTTGTAAATATCTCCAGGTGAAGTAAGTTATTTAGAATTAAGTTGTGTTAATGATTATTATCGTGTAAAGTCTACTAATAGTGTTAAACGAAATGAAACAATATATTCACTTAGATATCTGTCTTGTTTTATTTGAGATAACAATTAATTCTATTGGAATGGTGGTTATAAAATTACTTTTATTCGTAATTCATATGATAACAATTGTTTATTTGTTTATGAAACAAAATATGTATATGTAGCAGTTCAGAAAAGTAATGCCTATCCAATTGTTATGAAAAATTAGAATTTATGTAGCCTATTGTTGAATATGAACTTAACACAGTGATTGCAACTAAAGAGAAAATAGCAAAAACCCTAAAATACACATTATTTTTAATTATTGGCCATTTTTTTAAATAAGTTCCCCCCGGATTAACTGTTTTTAACTTTGATACAAAATAGCAGTTTAATAATTTACAATTTGACATGCCTAATGTCATAATGGTAGGTTTTCAAACTAATAAATAAATAATGCTGAACAGAATGTTGGATCACTGTAATGTAACAAATATTTATGTTAAAATTGGAAGAAATGAAATTTTTCAAAAAGAAAATTGGAATCTAAATATTGGCAGTAATTATTGCGATAAAGCGTTTCTTGCTTATACCGATTTTAGTTACTATACATAGAAATAGTTAACTTTATTATACACCGGTTCTAAACTTTGATGGTGCTATCAATTATTATTAATGTTGGGGTTGAAGACAATTTTAGATTATTCATTGTTTATATAGAAAACCAACTGTAGTTAAAGAAAAATAGATATAAATATTAGTGTCGATTTTAGTAAAGTTGTTGAAGCAGGAACAATATGCAATGTTGTTCTAATTAGCTACAGGAATCTAGCTGATGATTATCTGAAAGAAAGAATAACTGAATATATATAATTTCTTTAAATTAATAAATAGAGGAATCAACTAAATGTTTCGATAGTTTAAAACCACATTTTAGACGTATAGTTAAATTGTTTAAACTTTTAAAACTTTGAGAAATTTTAACATGTTTAGTTTGGCCTTTAATACTTTTACAAATTTTTATGCATAGAGTTGATTATTTTTTTATCGAATGAAAAATTATTTTCATAATTATAAATGAGTTTTTTTTTAAAATAATTTTTATAAATAAAAATTGAGAATGAAAATGCATGTGATATCATACAGTATAACATTTTTTTTAAGGTGGAGATGTTTCAAATAGACCGTCCTATAGTTTAGATAATGAATTGGACGAAATAAAAGTACTAGTTTTAAAATTTCATTCAAATTTACAAAACTTACAATTTTTACTCTTAGAAATTTACTAACAATAAATATGAACTTCGAGAAATTAGTGAAAATCTAGAGCATATAGAAGTTTTTAAAACACTAATAGGTATTGGAATATAAACTAAAAATAATTATAACATAATATTTAATTTGATTTTTATCTTAATTTCTTGATTTTGACTTCAATTATCAAGGTAAAAATTCTGCACCAACATTTTTGAAAAAATGAATGTTTGCAGGTTTCTGGCTTAAATTTACACGATTTCGGTGTGTTTTTTAAATCGAAAATTTATGTTTGTAGAAAGAAGATAAAGTTGCTTGAAAACGATAAATTTTGTCGAATTTGGGGGCAATTTGCTAGATTTTTCGATGAAAATGTTAGGTGCACTTGCTCTCTCGTTCAATTCTTACTAAGAATCGCAATGACGAAAATCAGGTAGCGGTGATGAAGGAGATGGCTCCATGATCGTTGAGGTCAAAGGCAGGTCTTCGTATTCACAACTCATCTACGTGCTATACTAGTAAGTGATTCCAATTTGTTTTCAGAACTGTCTTTTTTCTATATAAATGTGATTATTTTTAAAGTAGAGAGCCTAGCTTGTGTCCGCAGAAAGCCTTCTTCAATAGAGTTTTTATTTGAAAAAAATGGAAGCACTGTGTAAAAACCCACATAGTTGGTCGCTCCAGATAAAAATCGCAGATACTTGTATAGCAATGTTATTTTAATATGCTTGTAGGCATATGTATACATAAATATAGAGGCGGAAAAAGTTGAACAGAGCTTGTCCTTTTTATTTCACAGTTAATGCGGTTGCCGGCTCGACAGGCAGGGCCATCAACATCGAGGTATTGAGAACTGATGAGGGTGAAACGACGTATGGAGCAGAGCTGTAATGCAAGAGTTGGGAAACGGGAGATCCCCGAGAAAAGCCACTGACCAGTGGCATCGTTGCGCGCGCGACTGCAGCGGGAGTTGAACCCGGTTCTCCTAGATGAGATGAGCAGTGGGTGGGGCGAGCAGTGTAACCGTTACTCCCCACGCTGCTCCTCAAGACGGAGCGTGGGGAGAAGCTTGGATTATTGTTAGCGGGCGGCAGGTTGTGAGGCGAGGCGCCACCCACGCGCTAGTTGATCGATCCACAGCGCCATGGCAGTGACGGCAGAGTGGGCGCTCACTACAGCTGCGCCTCTCCCAGGACACGACGTCATCTAACCACGCCTGGAGGACGCTGCTTCCACACCCGGCCGCATACAGCGCTCGCCACGCCGACTACCGGCGGAGCTCCATTCTCACTTCGCTTCACCCTCATCGGCTGTCAAGACATCGATGTTGAGATGCTCTCAAACCTCTACACTCCACTCCGTCTTCAAGTATCAAACAACAAGCTGTCTACTGTCAGCTGTGGTAGCAAATTTTCGCATTAAAGACTGTCAGCATTTCTTACGTGGTTCACAATTAGGTCATATATATAAACAAACGGGACATTATCTTTTATCATAATGTGCAACAATGTTTTTACAATGATTGCTAGAATACAATATAAGCCTCACGAGGAGACGATAATAAAATGTTTATTACTGCTGGGAAAAAATAAACATCAAGGCTATTGGTTACTCATAGCATGCCAACGATACTTTTACATACCTAATAATAGCATGCCAACGATACTGTTACATAACTAATAATAGTATGCTAAAGGGCCACTTATCTCATGCCAACTGTAGCGTACATATACGGATCTAATTGTTACCTCGAAGGGCTGTTTGTGGTGCCAACCGTTGTTTATTACTGAAGAAACATCAGTAAGGTAACGGGCAACTTATAGCATGCCAACTGTAACTACTAGAGACATATTACTGACAATTTGGTATGCCATTAATTCCGTGCCAAATATATGCTGTTCTGTTTTTAATATCATATGTTTAATGACGTAATTATATTTATTTCATGCATATTTGAGGAAAAATTAATATTTTTTAATTACTAGTAATAACAAAAATTCTTTCTGGACTGTAAACCTGCAAAGCATATCACGTTAAAAATTGTGTTATTTCGTATTTTAAATATAACTTTAAAGTAGCCTGAAAGTAAAATACTAATAGTTTAAAAAAGCGACATAATTCCCAGTATTGACTCGCGATTCAAGAAAAGTTAAAAATGTAAATTAATGTGTTAAAAGCCTTCAAATTTATTAAAAAATATTCTCCCTTATACATGGTAGAGCAGTTGTTAGCGTGCTGCAGTTTGAACTCACGGGCTTCAAGTTCAATTCTATATTCTTTCAAGGTATTTTGCAATTGTAAAACAATAAAAAAATAGTATATCTGAATACGGATGTAAATAATTTTAATTTGGGCTAAATATAATTATTTATTGGTTTGGAACTGTACGGCCTCGAAGTGGGCCACAAGTGGCCAATAACCGGGTGCTACAAATGGTCAATAGCTCGCCTACAACGGTAACGACACTTGGTTAATTTACTGTATGGTAGGCCAGAAGCAGCACGCCAGTGGGCCCCTGCTGCCACTCTAGGCCAACTGACGGTGCTTGGGGTACAGATGGCCACGCAGTATCAGGCCACTTATGGGCAGATTGTATTTCGCTACATATAAGTTATGTGAGGAGTGGCCAGATGTAGCCAACTGCACACAACAGTCAAGACGCTTCATGAGTGGCATCTGCATATGCGGGTGCATTGCAGAAGTTGTCTGATTATGGAAACTGTTTGTTGGCTGCTGGCTCGTGTGTAAGCAGATTTGCACAGCTAGGCCAACTGACTTTTGCTACTTGGGGAGCAACTTTCTCCTTTAATGACCTCTCTGTCAACATGATCTTAATACCTACATATCACCCTCATCTTCATTTTGACAAGTAGCTGTACGCATTGTATTAACTACCCAATTACAACTCAGGCTACAAATATAGCTTTCACATTAAAAATAACGTAAATTTCTGCTACTACCCCCGTAATTTACTACATTAATTAAAAGTAAAATAATTGATATAGTAACAGGTATAGGATATACATAAAATCCTCGGGCAGCAGCATGCTTGTGTTTATTGTAGAGTTGGGAGGCTGTGATCGGCGCGTAAGAGCGAGTTCTTGATCCCCTGTGAGGATGAAATACGGAGAAGATACAGCGAGGGTGGCAGAATGCGAGGGCGAGAGGAACAGAAAGTGCTTCGAGGAAACCCGCACGCTGGTGGCAACGTCTGCCACGTTTGCCTCGAGAGGCGAATACGGCCAGTGGTTGTTGCGAAGCTCATTTCTTAAACTTTGGAGGCAGCTTCGCAACAACAAACACAGGCATCAGCTAAGATACGAAGAATAATTGCGGTGTTACTGCGCCGAACTACCAATATCTGGCATCCGTAGCTCCACCCAGGACCTGCATGAGGACTAACAGCATACAACAGTCGGCGACAGGACATGATGAGATGTTGTCACTTGACCTGGCAATCTAGGGATGAATGTATACCTGCTAGTGTGCGGGAGAAAAACCAGATCCTTTCTCTTACTCCGCTCTATGTTCCTTTCCTTAGCAGTGTACTGGATATCTAGCAAAAATATGTTAGTCATCCTATAACAACTCGTAAAATCAAAATTATAAGTAGCTTAGGTAAGTTAAAATAGCAATGAAATCAACCGTATGATAAGTTTCTTGTGGTTACTTCACTTCCTAATGCTGTTAGGAAAAACCCTCCAAATACATAATACTTGTATAACGTTTTCCCTACCGCTGAAGTCGTCAACATGAGGGCGCTGTAGCAGGGTCAAACAGGAGCCGCTGCGCTGTCATACACATTGCTCTGCCAGTACGAGCAGCTGAGCCAAGAGCCGCAGATAGAGAAGTGTATAGCAGAATCTGCGGGAATATTACCCGCTCTATAGAACTGGGAGCTGGGGAGCAGTAACACAGCGCGCAGTCCTGGAGTGGAAGGGCCGTGACACATGGCGATATATAGATCACGAAACGATTTTTTTTAAACATCCCAGTTGCATTATGGTCAAGCAATGCAAGTAGTAAGGCAATGATTTTTCTGGCACAGAATTACAGAATTCGGGATTCGGGATTTTTAATGTCATCTTGGATTCCGCCATTTTTGAATTTTTATAAAAAAAAAACACGTGTTTTTACCCAAAAATAACTTGTTTTTACCCAAAAATCGAAAATTTTTCCTAAAAATTCCCTAAAAATTTTCTCCTTGGTTCAGATCCAAACAAATGATCCCCCAAATAATTACTTCGGGGGATTCTGACCAACATCTTGAATTCCCCTCCTTTCCTTAAAAATTCACATTTCCTTATAAATTTCCCTTTTCCCCTCAACATTTCCCTTAAAAAAAATTTTTTTTTAAACATCGTGTAAACTATTTTAGTTTAAAGACTTGCATTTCCGAAGGCACTGCAATCAGCGCCGTAATCAGCACCACAATCATAATCAGCACCACAATCAGCATCGCACTCACTGCAAGATAGTAGTGATAACATACGTATTACCATGCAAGATGTTTTGTACGAAAAATTCCAAATGGCGGTCAAAATCCTGAAATCCGAATCCGGGATTCTGCACCAGAAAAAACATTGCCTTACTACTAATACAGGTTAATTTATATAGCTCGTTAGCTATAAACGACGATTTTAACGATATGTGATGTTGAAAAATATGATTTTTGGAGATTTCGTTTTGTTCCTTTCATACTTACATGCATTCGAATTTCGATATTTGAAATGTGGAAATGTTCAAACAGTATCTGTATTATCGAATATTGTAATGACAATGTGACGGATTTTATTTTATTTTAACCATGTTCAAATCTTGCAAATGCAACGAAGGTTGCGACACAGTATCGCCATTGCTCGAAATGTGTCCCACGCACCTTTAATGAGGTTTGCTCGCGCCAATATGCCACTAGGAACCTTACATGTCCCTTCATCATTGATAGCTGCATGACACCGACAAAAGCTTTAGTAGCAGTGTGAACAGTGAGACACAGAAACATATTATTGAACACGCAGCTTTTTTCACCTGAATAAGTTTGAGAGAGGCCGCATCTTTGGCCTCCGAGTGGCAGCGTGATCGTTTGGCTGGAGTGTTTGCATCTTGAACTGTTCTGCTTACACTATGAGTAGTGGTGTCACCCGTCGAGAAGTCTCGGATCGAGCCCAGTGGACCACACGTAGGATGGATCGTATAATCGTGCGACAGGCTGTAAGCACTCCACGGCCATCCTGCGCACTACCTAGAGACATGTCACGGCAGCTGGGATACACCTGTGTCCACCAGTAGCATATCCAGGCGGCTAGCGGAGTTGGGTCTGTCGTCGCGGCATACCTTACCACGTCTACCATCACGACCTGAGCATCTCTGTGCAGGTGTGACCTTCTGCAAGGAACGGGCAGCATTGTAGCTAGCTGACTGGGTACGAATGGAATTCAGCGACGAATTACAGTTCTGCGTGGATACAGACTGCCGCTGAATTTGAGTCCTGAGACACCCTACCAACGCAGGGATCCTTGCTTCATTATAGTCAAGCACACGGCTCCAGCGAGAGGTGTCGTGACGTAGGCCTACTTCCTATTACTCAACCACCCAACTGCTGTTTGACGGCTCGCCTATACATCCAGGAATTTCTGCAATCATGTGCGCTTGCCTTCCTAGCGCAGCTTGACAAGCGCGTTTGCCAGCAGGGTAATGGCCGGCTTCACACAACACAGGCCTCCGTGATGTCAACTTTATTCCTTGGTTAGCACAATCTTCCAACTCAACCTCTGCAAATTGCGCCCAAGGAATCTGTTTAAGGAAGTGATGGGATGCATTAAATTCCAAAATCACTAATGATACAATAAGCAGAGAGTAAATTGTTTCCATATTGTTAAAACATTTGATAAGGAGAGATAACACCTTTTCTAATAAGCAACTCTACCTGTACAAGTGTCTACAAAATTTTTGTTTTATACTTTCCATTTCTTACCAATATGTCACTCAAATTTTTGTTACAATTATAGAACAATTCTTGCAATAAAATTTACATAATTTTCAAAGATACCAAATATGTCTTCTGTATATTTATTTTCACCGTATATATTTTAAAAGAATGAATTTTTTTCAACAGCTAATATAGACCATTCGTGAAAAATAGACAAATAATTTGCAGTCGGTCCATGAAGAGACTTCTCATACCCATTCTAAACCCCTCTTCTTAGTGCTTTTCGCGCACAGAGCAGCCAACACAGCACCCCCAAGACACCCCAGAGCTGAGGGCACTCCCCTCACCCCACAACTTCACATGTTGATATTGCACGCTGATTCACGTCTCTGGATCTCTTCCTCCTTCACACTAAATCTCATTTTCCACGCCCGATTATCTTAAATGTTTAACTGTTGTCACGAAATTCCTCATTATCCCTGACCGGCCTCAGTGTCTTTAATATAGGCCTACTATATATTCCCCGAAGAAAAATATTTTCTCATTAGTACCTTGAGTTAACGGAATTATTTTTCTTCCGTTAAAGGCTTATAAGTTCCTCAATCTGATGAAAACTGTTGCTTTTTTAATACTGAAGGACACTCAACGTCGAACGACACAGCCCAAATATCCTCGTAAAAATTTTAATTACCACGTTTATTCTTAATACCTCGTGCAAGCATCATTTTCTCTAGAATAAATACATCGCGTCGGCGTCACCTCTGGTTGCTGGATTAAATGTGGTCATTCAACTGCTATATGTGGACGTTCTTAAACAAAATGAGTATCACAGGTCATCTCTCTATCTCTCTCTCTCTCTCTCTCTCTCTCTCTCTCTCTCTCTATCGAACTGTCCGTCCATGTCTGACTTCCAACCGCACCTAGAGGCGTATTGAACATGAACAAGAGTAGGCAAGGCTAATTGGGAAATATTTACAGCGATAATATCATTCCCAACCAAACAAACATAAACTCCAAAGTTGCTTAATTACAATTCCCTAACACCTGGCATACTGCAACCAAAAAAGCCTTGCTGCTGTACAGGAAGTGGCACTCTCAGGCGATGCATATTGCCGCTTTCGTCCGGAAGTCAGGTGACTGGAGCAGGATTGCAGTTTTTTTTCTCGCAAATATCCTGTTTCACTGAATGAAAATTAAATATAGACCAGTTTCTTGTGACAGGTTACCTAACTCCATTATCATGTGAAACACAAAAATAGAGATAAATGAAAAATGTGAGGAGGGACACACAGTCGCACATACTGTATGTAAGGGATACAACTCCATATATTGTTATTTATTTACAATACTTTTCCGCAGTGGAATTTCCCATTGATAACATAAGATTGGGATGTACACTCTTAATACGTATCAGTGGGAAACCGCTCACTCGCAGTGAAATTCAACTACTCGAAACGATGAAAATGGTTCCACTTAGAATGATTTGAAAACCACTTATTGTTTTAGTGAAAAAAATTTCACTGATTGAATTTGTGACGTGAAATTATTTCACTAATTGACGGCTGACTACAGTGGCAAATAACATTTTGTTTTTATTGAATGTAGCCAAATAATTACGTAAAATAGACATATTTACGATAGTTTACTATTTGTATTGCACAATTTACAGTAATTAAAAAAAAAGCAAAATATTAAAGAGGAGGGCAGGATTGAACTCATACGCCCTCTGTCGGCGCTACCACACCAAGTTGAAATGATGAGAGGAAAATATATCTTAAGTTGCCCCGCGAAATCGTGAAGGTTTAATTTGTAAGTCCTTCCTTTTCGTTTTTGGTTTAATTGGTACCATTAGGATTGTTGAAACAAATAGTATATATGAGTGCACTCTCTTCATCACATTATATTCAGTTTAAACCTTCAAACAGAGCGCTGTGACGATGACATGAGAACGATATGAAAGACGTAAAAACTGGATTAATAGCTGTGTGTTCATAATGCCTCATACAATGGCGTTTTGAAAGACGAAAAACATTTTAGAAAATATTTTGTATTTTTTATTAGTTTATTCGTGGTTATTTCACTTGATATACATCTAACGGCCATTTTTAAAGTTTTTTACTCAACATGTTTGGATAAATGGGTAAGTATAATGTTATTCTACACGATGGTGTATGCTGTTAAACAAGGACTTTGGTGAATCTCTCATACAGTAAGATATATACGTCGGTGTATCCAAGAAATCTTGTGTGGAAACATCTAAGAGTTCCGTTTTTTTTTATATAAGGAACGTATTACAGGCAGTCTTTGTTTTCGTGTACACAAAACTTTGGATTTAGTATTACCAGATATACCTGAATTTTTTGTGCCTGTAGAGAACTCTACAAGAATAGCAAAACGTATTTTATATACTCGGTTATAAAATAATATTTGAAAAATTGTTTGCACGTTTGTTTAAAGTACCTTGAAACTTCTCTCATCGTGTTAGTTGGGTATTTTACCTTTGACTTATTTATTGTGAACATATATTTAATTAAATCGCATGTTACGTGTTGAAAAGGATTTTTCTTTGGATAAGTGTATATATTGATTTAAAAATAGTTATGTTAGAAAACGATTTTTACGTATTTTTTAAACTCATATACTATAAAAGCTTTGGGATCCCGTAGCAGTATCGATTTTCTTGTGCGAGATCATTCGTAATTGATTTAAATAATTTGCTGGTGTTTAAATTAGTTGGGACTTAATTCTTCGTGATTAGGAAATAAATGTATACTTTTCAGTGGGATTTGTTGTAATTACCGTAGTTGTTTGTCAAATCATATTTACTAGGAGGAAGCGTTCAAAGACAGTAGGGGACGCGAGATATGAAAATTTTCAAACGGTCCTCCACGACATACGACTGGGGTTACTAACCCCGGAGACAGCGCCCTGGTTCGCAAAGACAAATAAACTGGCTGTCTGGGGGCGGCTAACTGTTCCTCGCACGCACGCACGCAACGCGTCTCGCACGTAGTGACGCCATTTTAGTTTCACAACAACCTTTGACTTGGACAGAGGGCATAGCTCTTGTCTCCTACCCTTTCCTTCGTAAGATACAATTCAGTTCACAGTTATATAAGAAATTATTATCTTTTTTTATAAGCGTGTATTATCTGCAAACGTGAGTGTGACCTACGTCTGGATAAAGTGTTCAAGTTTATCCTACGCCCCCGCGATGCGAGACTTCAAAGTAAGTTGTGTTAAAAAAAATTGAATTATTTCTAAATACGTCTCTCATGCTAGGGAAAACTATACGAGGCGGTAAACTACGTTTGTGATTATGTCGTTTGTGATACGAGTGACTTCATTTTTATTTAGAAATGTATTTATTTTTCTAGGACAGTGTTACTCTACGCAGTTAATTTAAAGCCTGGAAATGGGGTACGTTGTTCATTTTTTGTGTCATTGCGTGAATTGACTTGTTTGCGTGATTCATTTTCTAGCTAATGTTTATTATATTTCTTTGTCCGTGATTGAAACTGTATTGGAAATGTTCCATGTAATGTTCCTGAGAATTTTTACCCATTTTATGCGATAGTTAAATAACTTTGTACGAAGTTCAAAAGTTACGTTGCAGACCTGAGAGGCGATGAGGGTGAAACGTAATTTTACTAAAGAGTTTTTATAACACCTAGATATATAGTTGTAAATGTAATAGTTTCGTAGATGTTAGTGTATTGAAGAAGCCCGTTCCTTCATTCTTTCAATATTAAGTTTGTGTATTTTAACCGTGTGTTTAAATTTATGTCTATAAGTATGGTTCATTTGTTACGAGTTGTTACGGGCGTGTTGTAATAGTCAGGATATTAATATAAATGTTTAACTTGTACGTTTTTTCCGATTCTTGTTAGTAAGTCATTACTTTATGACGCCTGGATTGGTACAGAAATGGGATACCTTTTTGCTTTTGTTAATGACTTCCTAGCAGGTATAATTCCGGGTGCGTATAACTTGTATGCAAGACGTTTACTTTGCTTTATATGAGTGTGATTTAATATGTGTGTTTTTAGCTGATAAGTGGACATGGGATCATTCATTACTTTTGTTTCATTCATCTAGTATGTGAGATTTATTGATTTGTAACTAAATAGTCTGTGTTTGTACTATTATTTCATTCGTTGCGTTTAGTTAGTAGGAATATCTCATTGTGGTAACCTAGTAATTCGTTACGTGTGTTTAAATATTTTCTAATCAAATGTGTTCTGTTTGTAACGTTTCTGTGCTACCCCTCTGTCGCTCCAACAACGCCAAACGGGGAGGAACTCCTGCGCCTCGCTCTACCCTCCTGAACACCATATTTAACACCTAAAAATATATAACACTATTACATATATACCCCTTCCCCCACACCTCACACCTCACTCCACCGCCAGCCATTCAACAGTCAACATCGATGCTGCCGCTCTCCAAAAATAAAAATAAATAAAGTACCCTTATGACACACTTACACAAACCAAATATATAATCACACAAAAGTTATAAACATTTATTATTTTTTAAATGAATAAATCAAATTTCAAACAATCAAATTTCACTGCTTTAATTTTATCGGATGAAGATTAGCTTAATACAATTTTGGATCGTATTAATTTCCAGATTAATTAGCAGGTTAATTAGGTCTATAAATTTTATATCAATTTTATAATCAGATTAATTAAGAGTGTGTTTGAACCCCTGCGCTCCCACTACTCTAGTATTCCTTAAGAAATGTCACATAAAAAATATATTTTTGGGAAGTTATTTTTTTAATTGTTGCACTGAGAAGGAATTTCTTAAAATTTGTCCTCCATTTTATCTCTGTGGCTACAGACCTGGTAGGCAGATTCTCTACATTCAGCAGCGAGCGAATATCATCAGCTTTTGTTTATTTCATAATGTGCAATTTAAGTATACAAATCTCTGATTCGTCACACAGTTAAAAAATAATTTATTTTTATTTGTTTTATGTGAAAAAATACCTATTATTGGTTGCCCTTCTCAACATTCTAAAAGTTTCACAAATTAGTTAAATACAGGTATTACTAGTTGCCTTCCCAAACTTAACATCAAGGGAGCAATTATTTATTCCGGCTTTATTTTGCCATACAACGAAACGGTTTCAAGCGTTGCTACACAATAATTATATTGAAATTTTTAATCATCACTTGGAATTCTTTCGCTTAATGAACACAAAAGAAGCACTAAAGTTTATAAGTGTATGTAATAGGTCCTAATTACTAATATTTCACGTAGTGAAATGTACAACATAAATAAAGTCGTGGTGGTGTAATGGTTAGAATACTAGCTTCCTTCAAGGCGAACTGGGTTCTATACCAGGTGCGGTTACTCCATGTTTTCGCGTGTGAGAATCGTGTCGGATGAGGGCCCTAGTCGGCAGTTTTTCTCTGGGATCTCCCGTTTCCCCCCGTCCCTTTCATTTCGGCGCCGCTTCGTACTCACCTCTAACACCCTCATCGGCACTCAATACTTCGATGTTAACAGTCATCCAAAACTCTTCATTCACTCACTAACTCACTTAAAACATCAATAAATAATTTTTTTTTTTACAAATTGCCAAAGGCGTATCAGAGCTCGTGACAAATGGAGATCCAAATATAAATAAAAGAGCTGAATTCAAATTCATAATTTATTTACAGAGTTATATAGACACAGAAAGATATAATCTACACGATTAAACTACCAATATTTACTATTTACACTTATTTCGCCAATTGCTGAGCGCAATATTTAATGCTAACCATTATTATAATGAATGCACTTACCACAGTTTTATTCTATCTACAGTCACCTGATCCTCACTAATTATATACACAATAAATTTGATTACAATGGCCGTTGCCATACAGTAACATACTGCCAAATGTGTTTCGCTCATGCATCAAGTCCCACGTTCCAGATATACAGTCTTACTCTCTACTCTCACGATGCTCGCCGACATCACTCGGGTTCACTACGTCATCGTGAGTCGTCCTGACGTCGCTACTGGCCCCCCACGGCTCCACACTGCAACACGTCGTGCCTTATATAGCTCAGCTAACATGGCCCAGAAGGTTCATTTCACCTCGCTTCACGCCAATGGAGAGATTGTGCGATGACCAGAAGATTAGCGCGGGCACTATTCATGACATTCAATCATAAAAGAATGTGAGCGACATCGGTCGCGATAGCCTTATCGCAGCACTTGTCAGTTTTAAGCTGTGGTCCGTATGTAACTCTGCACACACTTATCCCGTTGTCAGTGATGTCGTTGGGGCATTGCATTCCGTACGCTCGAAGGGATGGGCAAGGGATACAACGTGTGTGTAGGTTTTAGCTTAAAGTTTTATGCCAATTTTATGTATTTTTATTTAGTAATTGCCAAGCCCTTTTGTACACTATTTGGAAACTGGCTAGGTTGCAATTCGCGAATTCGTCTGAATTTCACCAATTAGGTTTTGATCGAGTTCTTTTCAATGGACTGAAGACATAATTGAATGCACAGAATACAGCTAGAAATGAAATGATTAAATGTTATTTTATTTGATTGAGAAATGACGTTAAAGAAAAATGCACTATGTCTTTGAAAATAATTCGAAGATTTTACTGCAAAAATGGACAATTATCAAAGTGATGTATATTGATTATTGCGTGCATGACATTTGTAGTATGGGGTAATAAAACGTTTATTAATTTCGTTTTCAAATAAGTACAATATTATGGAAATTAAATCGACAAAAATTAATGGCGTTGTCGAAGTTATAGCCCTACAGAATCAAATATTTGCGCAGATCAACACGCAATCTACAAAAATTAACATCAGGAAATTAAAAAAAAGGGGGGGGGAGCAGAACCAATATTTGGCGTATTTTTGTGTGATTTAAACGCCTTCTACCCACCAACATCTATCTCCAAAAGCACTTAAATCCCTCACTTGGGCTTTTTCGTTCTTTGTACTTAAATTTAATAATTAGCATTACATAACTATATATATAGTTATGTATATATGTATATATAGTTATGTAATGCCAATTATTAAATTTAAGTGCAAAGAACGAAAAGTCTCAAGAGAGGGGTTTATATATATATATATTTATTTATTTATATATTTATATATAGTTATATATCTATATAAAGTTATGTGTGTATATCTATTTATTTTTATTTATTTATTTATTTATTTATACACATACATTTCGTTGCAACATGTAATACATTGAGAAAATTATACTACTGTTATAAGTATTTCACTGAAATTTAACTATTAATTTCGAAATCACTTTGTTGGATAGCTTTCCAATTATGAGCTTAGCTTTTAGAATTTTCTTTAGCGCGAAATATCTATTATCTTTAGGCCTCCTCATTAAAAAAAAATAATGTAGAGTTTATTATGTGGATTTGAGATATTCATATATCAATGCTGCAGTTGTATCGAGAGTTTTAGAGAAAATAATGTTTGCCATATATAACAGTCGCGTTACCATTCGCCTAATATCTTGTGGTTACAAATATTTACGCGATGAACAATCAACACACAGAACTTTGAAATTGTTTGTAATACAGATAATGATTGTTGCTGGCCCATTAGCTTCACGGCTCTACCTGACGTCCTGCATAAAGTCATTAAATACAGAAACGCGCATTGTTTTCTTAATCCGTCTTTAATACCATTCTTAAACATGTATTAAAAAAAACCTTTATTTTTGCAAGTATTACTGTATCAGTCAACATGATGAGAATTATTAAATATAAATAACATAATCATTAGAGGTAAATTATGTATGCATTCATTGCATATGCACGCGAGTAAACACACACACATACAAAACAAATTCCTAGCTTTTATAATTTTACCACTTGACGAATACTCTCCCTTTGTTTCTTTTCCGTGAAGTAGAGATAAGCATGTTTCCTCTGGTTCTGTTATTATTAAAACGTATATTTATTGTTAAAGGCTGTTCACGGTAAAGTGAGAACTTTTTAAGGCCCTCCCAAAAGGCATGAACCGCTAATAAATATATCTTATTACAGCCTCAGGCATTGAATTTTGATGCTGGTGAAATGTATACACTATGTTTATTGGTCACATTGCGATGTTAATATTAAAAAGCAGCAGGAAGATGGAAATTGGATATAAGGAAAACTTTATAAGTGCCGTAAAAAGTGCTCACTTTACCGTGAAAACTTATACACATTATGGCGCTAGCCTATATCAAATTCGCGCATCCTCGGTACTCAGTTGTACGAAATAATATCACTTGTATGGCGTCATTCCAGCCAGCGCAACATGTGCGATGACCTTTTGAAACTGATATGTATGCGAGTAGCTCCTGGTATCTGTTGGTGCACTCTGGGATTAGAAATACCTGCACCATTACCAAAAATGAGCAAACCCTGGAAAATTCAAGACTTACTTAGGAAGAAATTTTACAATTGGTATCGTAAATACTCTGACAAATTTGGGGTGGCTTTGTGACACATAAAATACTCTTTAAATACTCCCCTAATTCAATGAGATCTTTAAGTTATTCAGTAGTAGCAATTAAACCACTGAAGATTCGAAACAGTCTCTGCGAAATTAGAACATTATGAATAATAGTGTGAAATAACATGTTGCCACAAAGTCACCCACTCTGTGGCACAGTGAGCCACGCTTACAGTTTTGCTATTACATATTTAGGTTTTGTAGATTTCTCCCTTATGTTAACAGATTTGTTGTAGAGTTTCTGTTATTAGGCTTTTCGTTGTAACAACAGTTAATTGTGATTCGTCTGTCGGATTTCTTCATTTTTATCACACCATAGTTAATAAAGTGGAAACTAATTTGAAATTTCAAGAAAACGACAATCTGAGATCCAACCTCACACTATAGTTTAAAATTAATCTATAATGCATTAAAGTAAAGGCTACAAAATTTAATATTCAGAATATTTCAAACATAGGCGTCCAAATGGAAGAATGTTATAAAGGTGCTTAAAATCAACAAAAGTCCATTACACATGGAGTCCGATTACTCGTGGAGTCCGATTACACATGGGGTCCGATTACACATGGGATCCGATTACACACGGGGTCCGATTACTCATGGGGTCCGATTTTGGCCCGTTTAAAAGTTACAGAAATATAAATTTTTCGGATTTGTGGATCTACCCTTAGCTACACTAAAAATGGCACAACAGTGACAAAATTGGTTGTATCAGTGACGTGATATTTATACAAACGGTAGGTTACTTGTGTATCCACTTTACCAGACACCATTCATGTCATTGTCATTAAAGCGATGTGAAAAATATTAACAATTTTTTTTTCAGAAGTTGTGTCTCGTCCAGATATTTCTCACGAGTTTCTGTAGTTTGAAAATAATCATAAACTGCATAACCTAACCACTGCCACTAAAAAATTACCTTACAATATGCCTTTTCAGAAGTTCTAAATATTATCGGCTATGAGCACACTTCGACACCGAAAAGGTGACAACAAAATCAGTATACAGAAGTTCCAATACTTTCAAACTGACTTTAGATTAATGTTACATGCGTGGAAAGGTTTCATTACAATCGAGTGAAAGAGACATAACATCTTACTTTGGCTCAATCGTGTTAAAAGCGAGCGAGTGGGTGAATAATTGGGTAAAGGAATGGGTGAGTGAATGAATGAGTGAACGAGTGAAGTTAGGGGAGTGGGTGAGATTAGGGTAGTGGGTAAGGTTAGGAAAGTGGGTGAGATTAGGGGAGTGGGTGAGTTTATGGGTGTGGGTGTGTTTATAGGAGTGGATGAGATTAAGAGAGTGGGTGAGTTTAGGGTTGTGGCCATGTTTACGAGAGTGGGTGTGGTTAGAAAAGTGGGTGAGCTTGGGGGAATTAGTGTGGTTAGGGGAGTTGGTGTTAAGGGGAGTTGTAGTGAGGGCAGCAAGTGTGATGAATCAGTGAATCAGTCATTAACCCGGGACACTTAATTTAAATTTAGAAATGACAGTATTTTAACGTGAATAAATTACTTCGGGTTTCTTTCTTCGCATGCAAATATCAGATAATGTACAAATTAATAAAAAGTTTATTAAATGTTACGTTATTGCATTTTGAAATGAGCCTACCATCACCACCACAAGCATTGAATGATGAATCTGGCACGAATATGCTACAAACAAGTTACAATAATAAGAATTAAAATATATAGGTTTCAATTAGCAAGGACAGTTATGATACAGAATCTATATAAATGTACGATATTACGATATTGCAGATAAAGTTATGTGTATATAAGATAGACTTAATTAAACCATAAAAGTACAACAAAAGTAAAATTCTCTTATTGATTAAATTATTTATTAATTTTGATAATTTACATTGACCAACCAACTAATTGCATTTGTTGTCGATTTCTTGAAGGTAAGCATACATATAGTCATGTGTTGCAACTTAAATGTTTTACTACACTAGCAAAAGCGTATTTCACACAGCACATTACATTAAGTTGTTTCTGGGTATATTGGTGTGTGTGTGCGTGTGTGTGTATGACGTGGCCTGGCTTTTTCTACTGACATGTGCTGTATACGGACACTTGGTGGCTCTTCCACTTGTGGAAGGTCTACTATCTCCAGTTTCCCTATTCGAAATGTGTAGTAGACAAGCTGGCATCTGTATCATGCGCCGCAACATGCCTCGTTGCACACGGCGCATTGTACGGACCCTGGCACGAATTTCTGAAGAAAAAACCTCACGTTATTGTAAAAGCTCTTGTATGACAGGAGGTTTGGACATAACTATATTTTCAAATTGCTTCAGTCTGGGAAAGGATACGGGCATAAGAAATAGACTTGAGTGCTGGAGCCAAACACAGTCAACTGCCAAACTCAAAACCTGTCATTCCAACACAACACACTTAGTATATCAATCTGAAACCTTTGTGACGTTACAGTTTTTCCGATAGAGTAGCAGACCTTAATTGTCGGTTCTGATGTGGTAACACAAGACCATTGACAATACTTTCTCGTAAAAGCAATTTATTTTGGCAGAACTCTGTTTACAAGTTCCATTAACTTTCATGGCATGTACTTTAAGAAAAATTCATTGAAAGAACACACGTTAAAAGTGCTGCCCGTACACCCGAAAGGGCCTTCATGGCCGACAGCACACGGAAAGTTTAAAATATTTATTGGTATTATATTAATTCTGTATGAAGCCAAATACTTTTTCAAATCTATTTCTGAGACTTCAATGCATATACCATTTTAAATTTTAAATAATTAATAGTAAAACCTACACATTTTGACAAGCATGAAACATGAATTATATTTAATAAAACTCCTACATTTGTTGGGGCGCAAAAGGCTTCCATAGCCCAACAAAATAAAATCAACACTGACAAACAATTGAAAACCGTTTTTAAAAAAATATTTTTTAAGGCAGTTTGTAGCACAAAAATATTATCAGAAAATATAGATACAAGTGGGTTACCAGAACGTTCAAACTCACTGCGCAAGTCGATGCGCTCCCTTTTTACCTCGCGATCAACTTTTCAGGCAACTTGCTACAAAATTAACATTAATAAAGCCATTCAAACTAATAAACACAGAAAACATTAACGAGCACCACATAGCTAATAAGTAAATGCCAAAACCAATTTGTTACACACCAAATCCCAACAGAAATTCGAATATCAACTACATTCGCACCTAACGTCCATATGCACACTCTTTCAAACTACATTACGCTTCAATACTATCGGCGAACCTACCAGATCATCATATCTCTTTGTGCGCAAAGCATGTACATGTCAGCTCACAAGCTGTAAAGAGAAGCCTAACCAGAAATTACACAGTCCCGTGACGGAACATGGTGGAAAATACCAAAAGGCGTTTACTGTAGGCTCACTCAAGTAGAAGTAGACGAGCCTCCCGCTGATGCTAAGGCAGTCCACTCGGAACATTAAACCAACCATTCATAGAACAGCGGCTCGCGTATGCGTGAGAGGGCGGGGAACCCAACGGTAAAGGAAGGAGTAAAGAAGGGGCGAGGCATCCAAGACAATCGGAGGGTGAGTAGCAGTTCTAACACTTTATTCTTAAGAGCGCTTTCTGTTCTCGCCGTTCAAGTGCACTCAAGCTGGGCAATTCATCCTGCTAAACCAGTCTACAGCCCAGCTTTATTTCAGTTCAGTCAAAACAAACTGATAGTTCAACAACATGTAGAAAATTACAGTAGATACAATGGACAGAAAACAATAGACACAAAGATGAATAAACACTTAAAGATCGCTCTTGTGGCAAATAAACTCAATTCGAGAAAATATTGAAGGCGCAGTCAGTTCATTTATACAAAATTCAATCTTGATGCACATCTTCTCAGAGGTAACACCAAAAGAGCAGTCTTTTCTCCCGGGAGCCAGGGAGTCCAGAGATGACCAGCCAAGCATAGCGCCTGAACTATGCAACCGGGTGGACATAGATGTGAGGTGGGTTGTGTGACGAGCAGCATTCAGGAATTGAAAAGCGGCCGAACCAACCAGCAGCCAGACAAAGCAGAGCTACTCTTAACACATCGCGACTCCCCGGAAAAAAAAAAAAAAAAAAAAAAAAAAAAACGGGATGTGAAAAGGATAAGTATCAAAAAAATTAAAAGGGAAAGAGGAATGGAAAGGTTAACATGTGCAGTTACAATTAATCAATACAATTTTTTTAAACAACAAATACAAAAAAAGAACAATCTGCGACCCAACTAAACTAAGACCTAGAATAATACCTTTTGAGGTGACTCATGTGAGCCTTGCGTAACTAGCTTGAAGTCTCCAAAAAACTTAACATAACTGTATCATATCCTAAGTATTTTGTGATCTGGTAGGGGCCAATGAACTTCGGAATGGATTTTGAACCAATGTCCTTCTACCTTTCGGCCAGGAGAAAATACTTTCATAACACTTTATCGCCGACAGAAAAGGGAGGATCTAACTGACCTTTGTCAACGTACCCAGCAATTTCGTGTTTCGCGTCGTTCAGGCGACGAGCAACCCCATCGAAATGGCGATTCAGGGAGGGCGTATCTAGATAAGAAGGAAGGGGAAGGTTCCAGATATTCAGCAATGGAAGTGGCAAGTGTTGAACTAAAAAGGGAAAGGAAGGGGGGTGAGTCAGTCGAATCATGTACCGCCGAGTTAAAACCTACATTAATAAGTTCCAATTCACGGTCTCACGGCACGTGATCCTGGTTGTGAAATATTGTGAGACAGGCTTTGATGTTTTTACTAAATCGCTCGACTTGGTTGACCTTCAGAAAGTACGGGCTAGAAGTGCAGTACTTCATCGCCCATTTAAAGTACATATCTTTAAAACAGTAAGACTCAAAATATCGGGCGTTATCCGTAACTAACTCCGTGGGAGCACCAAAAATATTCCATACCTGCTCTTGTAACGCCTTAACGATGACCAGGGCTTTCATATTTGTCGAAAGAATCAGAATCACGAACTTCGTAAATGTGTCAAGAAGAATTAATAAACATATGTTCCTTCTCTTTGACCTGACTAATGGCCCGAAAATATCTAGGTGAACAACATGCCAGGGAGAGTAATGAACTAAAATCTGAGTTTGACCAAAATAAGTTTGCTGTGCCCGTTTACAACGTTGATATCTCTCACACGTTGTGGCATACTGAGTAACATCCTCTCTTATAATTGGGCAGGCAAAATGCAAAAAAAATCTGTTCAATAGTTTTGTTGAAACCCAAATGACTGCCGTAATAGCAGTCGTGAAAATACGTTAACATGATGGGTCGCAAAGATTTAGGAAGTACCAGATTCCGGTCGCAACCAGTTTTTCTGTAGAAATATTAAAGGCTGTCTTTCTCAAAATAAGTACATTGGACACCTGAACTCAAAACCTTTTTTACTTGTTGACACCAAACATCAGATTTCTGAACATCTTGGAGCTGCACGTAAAGACCTGGGAACCACTATTTTAACCCGGAGAAGCTGGCGGGTAGATGAGAATTTCTTCAAAGACGTTAACATCGTACATATGGTACAAGGCGTCCGCAACAGGGTTGTCTTACATGGTTGACTTTGAATCTAAATGTAGACAAGCGCAATACCTATCTACTCAATTTCCCTAATTGTTGGGGACAATACAGAACCCAACCAAGGGTCTGGTTATCGGTGAACAAATCACACACTTCATGTTCTATGTAAGCCGGTTCAGAGGCGCTGCTTTTTTCGAATAATCTGCTATAAATCGCGAATAATAACCTATCTAACCCAGAAATTTATAAACCCCATTTTATGGTACGTGGACGAAGAAAGTTGACAATTGGGGCTACTCGCTCAAGATCCATTGCACTCACTGATTACATATCCACTAAATTTCTCCTTATTCGTAGCTAAAGTTACTTTATCAGGGTTTACAGTTATTCCAACCTCCCTAAACCGCTGTAACACTTGACGTAAATAGTCCAGGGGAGCCTCCATATTTTCACTTTACAAGGTAATGTCTTCTACATATTTAAACACAAATTTATATTCAAAATCTGAGAGTGCATGAACTAATGCTCTAGAAAGGGCCTGACTATCGAAATTAGCACCCATTGTAATCCGAGTAAACACGTACTGATTCCAAGCATATTTCATTACTCACTACTACCACAATCTTGGATCCAGGTGACGACATTTAGCCTTCACCCTTAACATTGAATAACCCACATTTTCCAAACATATTTCTAAAAAAATCCAAACTAATATTAAAAATTAAAAAATTATTTATTCCTGGTTTGTTTTTCATTAATCTTTCTATCTATATTTAGCAATCAGCAACACAAATAGAACTACAATCTTTCAATTATTCGCAATCCGCACCACAATTTTTCAATTAGCATTGCAACGAGACCACAATCTTTAAAACTTTCGCAATCAGCACCCACAGTCAGCGCCACAATCTTTCAATAATTTGTAATGAGTACGACGATCTTTCAATCTTTTGCACTCTTTCCATCAATATTTAAATCGTTATATCAATATTTCAATCTTCCCATCAATGTTTCGCAAGACTTCCATCAATCATTAAACCATGGGTTTGTCGTTTTTGTATGCAATCAACTACCCTTGAATTTTTGTACGAAAGTATTTCTTATTATTCTATATGCAACTCATTACATTTATAGTCGAGTGCTCACAGTGCCACCTTAAATTTGTAAGTGATAAAAGTATACAACAGACAAAAATAAAAAAATAATATTTATAATAATAATTTATTATTATTTTTAATTGCAATATCAGAAGGAAGCAGGTCATCTCACGTTGCGATATATCCCTGTATATGCAGTTTACTAATGATCAGATATATCTCAGCAAAGCGCAATAAATCACCGCATTTTGAAACCCAATCAACTATTAGAGTATTTCAACGAGTTCATCCAGGTCTGCCGGAGATAAGTATTCACTAATATCGACGTCTTCTGCCTTGCCGATCTCGGAATGTTCTATCAATGTATCGCCTTGCACAAAATGCAGTTGACCAATGCCGTAATGTTTCATCACGCAAAAAGGACTCTTCATACAGACTGTTCTCTCATGGCGACGAGCATTTTCCCCATAGGCGAAAACTCGATCGTAGAATCGACGTTGATGACAACCTGGTAGCGATGATACAGATCGCGACTCAATGTTAGTTGAGGTTAAAGGTAGGCATTCGTATTCGCAATTCATCTTCGTCATATGACGAGAGAGAGCTTCCAAATCGATGTTTGCCTCGCGGTGCCGGAACATCAACTCTAGTGTTCTATACAAATACAGTTCTTTAACAGTAAATAGCCCAGCTTGTGCCCACAAAAGGCCTTCCATTATTACATATATATGTAAAAAATTTGGGAGCACTCTAGGGAAACCCACATACTCTTTTGCTCCAGAATAAAATATTCACACACAAAATTAACAATATTATTTAAATATGCTTGTTGGGATAAGTATTTTTAATATACAAACATTAAACAATTTAGTATTCCCATATCCCATATATATATATATATAATTATCTATAATTTAATAAAACATGTGTATATATACATATAAATCTATACATATAAATAAAATCTACACATAATTATGGTTGAAATAATTTGAAAACACTTTAATATATATACCTAAACATAATCATATATAAAATATAACATCATATTATATTCTCATATTCATATGTACATAATTATATATAGATTTCAAATAATCAATTTTATATTTACATACCTATGTATAACTAAAATAAAATAAACTTAACAAAATAATATATTCCCATATTTATATATTCATATTTATGAATAAAATTATAGAATATAGATATTATTTACATATTTATATACGTAAACATATTAATGTTATTAATTATTTTAAATATTTTAATGTGCGTATTTATATACACATACAGAATTATAAATAACATTTTTAAAATTATTTTATATTTATATATTTATATATACCTAATGATTTACAAAAAATGTAAATAATTTTATCTCCCATATATATAGTTATGAATAGAATTAATTGTAATTACTTTTAATTGCCATATTTATTTAAATATATAATTATTTATAAGATGAATCAAATGAATTTATTAAATTTTTATAAACATAATTATGAATTAAATTTATTTATAGTAAATTTTAAAATACATAATTATATTCCTAAACTTTTTTCAAATTTTATGTTCTCATATTTATATATGCTAATTTGTGTATACAATAAACTTAAAATTTTTATATAGTGCTATATTTATGTAAATATAATATATATAAAATAAATCAAATATTTTTTTCCTGTTTATATACACATACGTAATTATGTATAGAAATAATTAAAAAAACAATATTATTTTCATTTTATACACCTATAAAAATGTTCACAATAGTATACATAATTAATTAATAATTCTGTATTTACATATCTAAATTTAGTTCATTCTTTTTAAAATTTATTAAAAGTAAATTGATATTTCCCAAATTAATTATACATAATTATCTGTGTGTTTTCTTCTGAGGCAAACAAGTATGTGCATCTTCTTAGAGTGCTCCTAAATTTTCATATCAGTTTGATTATGGTAGGCTTTTTGTGTACACAAGCCAGGCTTTTTTCTAATAAAACAACCGCATTTGCAAAGAAAATTACATTTGACCTTCTGACACAGCGAGGTGAACATCGATTTGGAAGCACTTTCGCGTCATACGACGAAAATGAATAGCGAATAAGAAGGCCAGCCTTTGACGTCAATAAACATGAAGCCGCGACCTGCATCATTGCTAACTGATTGTCATCAGTGCCATTTCTGTGAACAAGTTTTCACCTATGGTCAAAATTATTCTCGGCGTGAGAGAACGGCCTTTACTAAGAGATCTTTCACGCGATGAAGCATTACGACATTGGTCCAATGCAGTTTGTGCGAGGTGATACAATGAAGGAACATACCGAGATCTGCAAGGGTTCGTATACTGGGAGCCAGCAAATGAGGTCGTCAATACCTCCTGCTAAATCGATGGCACTGTTTCCGCAGACGATTATGAAGATACAGGTAATAATGAAGACGGAATGAGTACAGCTCAGATGGTTCGTGCAGAACGTACACTTGCAAGACATCCCAGTGAAGACTACGAACTTTAAAATAAACGGTCGTCGTCCCTAAATACTGATGAACATACAACTCCTGTTACAAAAAAAAAAAAAAAAAAAAAGGTAAATTCGACATTTATGATAAAAAAAAATTGAAGACGGTCATAAAAATAGCATTAATGATGACTATGACGATAGTTTTGACAGTGAAGACGATGATGATTTCCTCGACGGTCCCACACACTTTACCAACTAGTTACCTTTGACAAGTGACGCGAAGAAGGCAGAAAATACCGAGAACAGGGGCTACATGTTTACCGAGGACCCCAATAAACTTGTCGATAGTCTTAGATATTTTATTGAGCTGCAAAGAGTATGCGATTACTCGGGCATGAAAGCGGTGGTTGTGATTATTAGAGAACTTAAGGATCGGGGTTATATCAGATGATGTGATGAACTTATTTCATCTGAAGTTGCAATTGCAAAATAATAATAATAATTAATTATTATAAAATTATTTTTATTTTTTGTGTGTCGTATCAGTTTATCCCTCTTAATTTTAAAGTTATGCTATGAACACTCGACGATTAACATAAAGATCTCTGTATGGAATTATATTAGAAGAACTTTAGTATAAAAATTCACGGATAGTTGAGAGCATACAAAAAATAATAATTTTGTCGACATGTACAAATTTTGGAGACAGTAGGTATATCATTTTTCTTATATGCATGGATAGAGACAGACGACAAACCCATGGATTGCTAGAGATTAAGAAGGATTAAGCAGGATTGAAGAGGATTGGTGAGGATTGAGAAGGATTCGTAAGGATTGAGGAGGATTGCTGAGAAGGATTGAGGAGTATTGGTGAGGAATATTGATGAGGATTGGTGAGGAATATTGAGGAGGATTGACGAGTATTGGTGAGGAGGATTGAAGAGGATTGAGGTGAATTGATGGAAAAATTTCGATTGAGATCGAAAATCGTGGTGCTGATTGTAATGCTGATAGTGACTGCAGTGCTGATTGTTGTTCTAATTGTGATTGTGGTGATAGTTGCGATACTGATTGCGGTTGTGGTGATAGTTGCGATACTGATTGTGGTTGTGGTGCTAACTGCAGTGCTTCTTTGTGGTGTTGATTGTGATTGCAGTGGAGGATTGCGAAACATTGTAACAATTGGTTTTTCTTTGGTGTTTTTTTTTTGGAGGTATGATATCATTTTAATGTTAATATTTTCTTTCTTGTTGCACTATGTTAATTTAAAATATTCAGATAGGTTTGAAAGTATTATAATATTCCTTGGATATGATTTAATGTTTTGTTAATGTATTTTTCTATGACTGAACATGCACTAATAAACACGGGTTGGAATGACGTGACTGTTTAAAAATAAAGTTTGTTTGGAATAAAATATAGAACAGAAGGAAAAAGGTTCGTCTAAATAAAGTTCTGTAAGAATAATCACGAGATATTTCACTGTCTAAAGTCTGGATTATGTTTAGAAGGAAGATTATAATTAATCATTGTCACATATAAACGAAACGTGTTATTTCCACAAGAAGAAAATAATTATAAATATAGTACGTGAAATTTGAAAGATAATTTAATTTGCAGATAAATTTGGAAGAAGACTCTGCATAATATTTAACGAAATTCAAGACGGCAAGAAAGAGATTCCTGACGGCGGGAAGTTCCATCTCATCGAGGATTCCAGAGTCAACTAGTGAGCTGCTGTACAACCGGGATCTTTCTGCGGCGGATTGACGACGAAACTCGGCGCCCTTACGCCCGAAAGCAGCGATGACGTGATTCACGAGGTTCTTTCAAGTCGGAGAGAGAGAGAGTCTACAAAATATATTTGCCATTCCTGAAGTTGCAGCGTCAGATAAATCCTCTACAACTTTATTATTGCTAGAACTGGATCAGCGACTAAGTTGAGCTAATTTTATTGAAGTAGTCCTTATAATAGTGTTGTTTGTTCCACTACTAATCATTTATAGATTAAAGCTAGAGTTGTTTGACGCAGAACTTTCATCGTTAGCATTGATGCTGTATTTTGTTATTATTTGAAATTTTTATCTATTTTAAATATTCGACAGAGGAGCGTTTAGTTTCTAATCTGCAAATATATTTTTTATTTAATTATTTTATTAAAAATAAACCTTACAATACTTTTTAATCCAAGTAACTTGCTTATAATATATCCTGGTCTTTCAGAATTCCAATATTATTATTATTACTTTTCCTTAGTGATATATTACCTTACATTAAATAGGAATACTAAAGTGACGTATGTGTTGAACAGATATATTCATTAATAAGAATATTTTATAATAACTGTGTGACAGCTAACGAAAGAAATAAGAAACTGGCTGGAGCAACTATTTGAATTAGCATTTCCTTTTTAAGTGAACAGTTTCAAAGTATACCTCTTTAATTTTAAACTAGCTGTTACAACATTCATAGAATGACTGTGATTGATGTGGAGGACTGCTAAAGATTGAGATTGATGCTGATGATTGCTAAATATTAATGTAACTGTTGATGAAAATCAATTATTACGTTATTTTTTGCTTAGTGTGCTGTCGGCAGCGCCTGTGCTTCGTTATTGTGCCATCGCTCCATAGGTCCGCTCTCGGTGTCCTCTCCCCCGCTCCTACGTTGCCACCTCTTGTCTTCCCCTTCTCTTGCGTGTGCGCGTTGACCACACCACACCTGGATTATTACCTGTGATTAATTCTGTGTTTTCATCGGCCTATTTTTCCTCCAGTCTTATCCGAGGTGACTTGGTTTTGGTTGATGACTGTGGACAATGCCTTCAGCGTTGTCGGTCGCCATGTTTCGGCAACTCAAAGGTGGGTTCGGCAGCTGACGGCGATTTGCAGTAATAATTGAACAGTATGTTGGGAAGTAATATCAATTCTGGGCTTGGAGTTGAAGAGTTCTCGTGCTTTTTGATTATTTGGAATCTAGTATTAATTAATATTGTTAGCAGTGAACATCTGAATTCTCGTTTTAGAGTTGTTCCTTGAAGTGTGTTTTTTAATAGTTTTCAGATCGTATTGCTCATTGATAGTTTTTTCAGGTAAATGGTATCCTGGTTTAGCAATGCCGCTGTGAGACGACGAGTGATGGGTGGTTTGTGGTGGGCGCATTCAAACTTGCCCCGCTAATAGTTTTTTCTCAGTTGCACTGCCCAGCCCATCTCTAGGAATTCAAATTATGGTTAAGATATTAGTTAGTTTTGAAATGTTTAGTCCGTTGATAATTGTCTAAAATTGTATGTAATATTTGTGTGAGAATTTAATGTGGTCGTATTTAAGCGAAATATTACATTTTCAAGATGCATGTAAGTATAGAAGGCATGGTTTAATGTGATGCCTGTAATATAATAAGATTTCTAGTTTTAAATAAGAGAAATATTTTTAGCTGACTGTGGTAGTCGTCTTTGTTTTACCAAAATTGTAGTGCACGTCTTCTTGCGATAATTTTATATTGTCCGCCGCTTCGCGGCCTTTGATGACACCAAGGAGCGTGTCGTGTAGAAATGGTCTGTTTTTAAAATAAATTTTAAACTGGTTTGTATTCTTGGCGTGGTAAAACCTAGTTAATCTGTTATCAAGTTATGTAGAATGAAAGTACAGTGCCACGAATGAATTTTGAAAACTGCCCCAAGTAAAAGCGGTGAGAAAGTAAAAGCCATATAAGTGTATATACTAAAACACATATATATTAAATAAATATTAAAATCCTATGAGTTGGGAAGGTTAATAAAGGTTATAGTCAATTAAAGTTTAATGTCTTTAGAGTAACGACTCATTGGAATTTTTAATGGCCCACGTATGCTATTCTGCTTGGTAATGAAAGATGGCTGTAGTAGTCAGTAAGATAATATGCTTGCTGACTTTTATGGATTTTCCTCGAGTTAGTTTTCAAGGTCATTCAAGGTCATGGAGTCAAGGTTGAGGTTACCTCCATCCAATATGGTGGTGGTAGTCTATAATATGTTATACTTGATGATTTTTACGAATGTTTTTTCGAGTTTTTTATTTAAATGTCATTCAAGGTCATGGGGTTATTGTCGAAGTAGCCTGCAGCCAATATGGCGGCGTAACTCCCTAATGTACTATGCTTGTTGACTTTCATGTTTCTTTAGTTCTTTTTTTTGAAGGTCATTCAAGATCATGTGGTCAAGTTTGAGGTTGCTACCATCTGATATGGCGGTAGTAGTTAGTAATGTAATATGCTTGTTGACTTTTATGTATTTTTCTCAAAGTTTTGTTTTAAGATCATTCATGGTTATGTGGTCAAGTCAAGGAAGTCTGCATCTAATGTGGTGGTAGTCGGTAATGTATTATGCTTGTAGATTTTATGTATTTGTTCTCGAGTTTTTGTTTTCAAAGTCATTCAAAATCATGAGGTTAAGGTAGAGGTGGTCTGCATCTAATATGGTGGTATTAGTCAGTAATATTATGTACTTCTTGACTTTTATGAATTTTTCTCGAGTTTTTCTTTTCAAGGACATTCAAGGTCATGGCATCAAGATCGAGGTAGTCTGCGTCTAATAGGGTGGTAGTAGTCAATAATGTAATATACTTGCTAACTTTTATGCATTTTATCGAGTTTCGGTTTTCAAGGTCAGTCAAGGTTATGAGGTGAAGGTCAAATGTAAAGGCCAAAGGTCAAGGATAAAGGTACAGACTAAGGTCAAAAGTTATGGGGCCCTAGTTTACAAGGTGGTGGATGGATGACGACTACCAAGATGGCTGTCCCCTACCAAGAAAGCGGTCTCCTACAAAGATGGGTGTCGTTTCCACCTTCAAAAATGGCAGAAGGGGTATGGTTGAGGGATAACCTCCGAAAGTGATAGTTTTTATAAAATAATGGTTTAATAATTTTAAGAATGTATTTTGAACATTTTATAGCAATTTTTTTTTTTTTTTTTTTTTTTTTTTTTTACGTTTTTGGAATTTTTTTCGAAGTTTTCGGAAATTGTCTGAATTTCTCTGGATTGATTTTAAATTTTCAGGGTCAAAGGTCAAGATAAAATGTCTAAAGTTCTGAATCCAAACCGGTCAGCTCTCCTTGCTCGGAGTCACGAGTACACCTATACTTATCGGTGAAAAACTGGAATTATTTAGGAATTTTTTTTAAGGAAAAAGGAACATTGTTAGGGAGAAAGTGATTTTTTAGGAAAACCTAGTCGATTTTGAGGGAAGGGTAATTTTTAAGAGAAAAGGGAAAATTCCAATATGGTGACCGGCTGGCTGCGATTCCGACGGCCCACACCGTTGTATATAAATAAAACTATAAAGTTTATAAAACACATTCCCGAGAGAGACCCCGACGGGAATCGAACCTTATGTTAGTAGTCGAGTGCTGTAGCCGCAGTTCCCACGCGGCTTCTTTGTACTAAGAAAATTGGGATTCAATTATGTTGATAAGCAAAGGAATGTGAGGGGATAATCAATGTTTTGATCTTTCCATGCCTGCAGCTTTCAACACTCTTAATTGAGATTTTAGTGGAAACCTGATCAAAATATGTGCGGTAAAATGTTGTTTATTTTTATTGTAAATTTACATCAGGTTAATACGAATACTATTCTCATTTTGCGTAGTGAAAATGCCCCAATTTTTGAATAAATGTCTTCCTTTAGCGAGAACGTATTGTTACCGTAGTGAGCAGTAACCAGGATATGCTTGCTACATTAGAATACGTGCTATATAAGTTAGTGCATTCACGGTTACTTTCAACATTTATGAAATATACTTTCTGAAGTTCTACCTGCAGGCTATTCCTCTGCCTCATGCAAACTACGCTTACCGAGTCATGAAAACTACACCAAAAGGACAGCACACCACATTCGTGCACGCTCAGTGAAATAATGTACAGCATAAGAACTATTTATTATTAGGCGCTACAAACACACCTATTTTCTCTCATTTTTATTCATATTAATCGTAAATTAAATGCTATAATTTGTAGATAAACTGAAAGTAAAAGTTAAATTTAACCAGAAATAAGATAATTTTTTTATGTTGACATAAGTATAAAATGCTTGTGTTACTTGACATATTTAGGAGAAAACCGAGTCTGTCAGACATGGGGTGGTTTTAAAAGGTTTGATTGAAAGCCGCATGTAGACTACGCAGCCGCGTGCAGTTGTAGTGACTTTAATTCTTGGCAAGGCCTGTCGCTACCGTGCCTAGAGGGAGGACTGGAGGAGTGTATATAAGAGCTGGGGCCGTACCCAGGCGGCCGAAAGCAGACGCTGCCGCTGACGTCACCGCCAAACGAAGTTACGTAGCCAATTTCGCTAGCGATCATCTCCTCGGCCGCAGATGATTGGTGCGAGCCGCAGATGGGAGGTTCCTCCACTATTATTCCGCTGCCAGATCCGCTCGTCAAATCGAATTGGAGTCGTACTTGGCTCGCAGCGCAATACGACTCATCCCCCGTGCCTTCCTCCCGGGTATTTGACTAACGGCATGTGTGCGGTGCTTACACCTGTGTAGACACGTCACTGAGCTGCTGTGACCTTGACCGCCTGCGATCTACTAGTACCAGCGTACCTCACAACCAACAGGATTTTCTTTAAATTACTGTCATTGGCGTATCAGAGTTCGTGTGCGCTGGATGACTTCATGAAAAGGAAATTACTAATATTTGGTATTAGAATTTGTTTACAATTGCTTAAAAATACACAGAATCATACAAAATACGAAAGAATGTACGTTCTTCTAACATTGACTAGTTCTCTAAGTGAGCACAATTCTTGTGCTAATTTCAATTTCTTTTGTCCCAGTCACATCCCTTTAACTACCTACAATGACTTGAACTCCTCTCATTAACTACAATTATATAGAGGAAAGGATTCGATATGGAATACCATATTGTAGGGAAGCAATAAGAAAAAAATAGCATTATAAAAAAAAAGGTTTATGCTAAAGATGACATTTTGTGCGCCTGCAAAAAAGGGTCACTAATATGGAATGCCCCTAAATAAATTAGAAAGCGATTTGACTTTGAGTTAAATATTACATGTCTTGCACATTACTTTACAGAGTTATGAAAGTAATATGATATGATGTTTACGCAATTTATGTAGTCTGTACTGAAAAGTCAAGTATTACTGTAGTCAATATTTCTTGCAGTAATCACAAACATACTGTCCACCTTCGTTACCATCACAATCCACATGTGACCACATTTCACAAAACACACGCATAATTCACTCTTCTCCACGCACATCATCAGAGAATCTTCCACTGCAGAAAAGGCACGCTGAATATTCATGTCCTTGCACTGACACATTAGAAATAAATAGATCACAAGAATCATCCCTATTGCTTATATCATGGCCAGTGTTTTCTGATTAGACATTCGCATCAGGGAGAGAAATTGTGTGCATAGAATTTTCTCTGATTCTCTTTGTTGTTTCTGTTTATTACTAGACCCAGGTACAGTACTAGGTCTACGTGTTGCTCTTATAGATTCCCAACTTTTTTTTCTTCTAAGGATTATTCTAGCTGTTTCTTGTAAGGCGAAGACAACAAGAAAGCTGTTTTGCCAGCTTTTCTACCTCGCGTGCCCTTTGTTTTTGCTAGATTGGGAATTGGAAAAATATCCCATGGATCTACAGAAGCCATTCGCGAACAAGCCTAACAGTTGATGAACCAGCAGCCATAGGTGAAGCAGCTGAATAGTTGGACGAAACAGTAAATCTATTTGCTGACAAACCAGCAGAAGAGTTGGAAGGATCAGCCGACCTGCACCTAGCACTGGACGAGTGGACTAAGTGAAGATCTGCAGTAGCCCTTGTAACTGCAATAGAAAATGCTAGGAATTCATTGTCAGGAAATATGTTGGGATTTACTGGATAAATACCACTGCTTCTGAATCAATTTACTGCGTTTTCATCTGTTTCTACTTTGAGGTAAGCTTTGCCAAATAACTCACCAATGTCGAAATTGGTAAGAGGGCGAGTGTTTGACCACATTCACAGCCGCATTTATTCACTGTAATATTGTTTTAGAGGACTCATGAACGACTTGTCCAATTTTGGCAGATTATGTCACGAATGAGGCGAAAGACACACAATGATGACATGATTTGTTATAGTCTTGTTGAGGACCTGTAGGTTTCTGGAATGGCTGTAGTGGCCATAAAATATAATAAAATCAGGTGATTATACAGTAGGCTTGACTTATTCCAAGAAAGGAAATGAACCACTATGTTGTGGCTGCATGAAGAGGGCCTTAATAAATTGTCACAAACATCGCGATATGAAGCCGACCTTAGACTTCGAACAAATACAGAATGCCAGGGTTTGCATTGAAAGATTGCAACACGACCACACCCCACCACTGAAGCTGGAAGAAGGCCAGTTGGCTAATGTGATTGTCATAGGCCGGCGCGAAGCGAGGATCGGGCCTCTTCCACGACAGCGGCCGAAGATGTCGGAAGTAGCTTCCAAGTCGGGACGTCAGGCAGCGAGGAGCTCGCAACCTTGGGTGTGTTGTGCGTGGTGATCTGAACAGGCCAGATACAGCCTCTGGTCTCAAGGTTCAGGTGAGGACTGTCATTATCTTGAGTCAAGAAGGCATCATTGCTAGCCGATTAAACATAAAGTTAATGTCATTCAGTAGCGCCCAGTGTCAATTAAAGCCACAGCATTTATTGGAATGTTGTATGTAAGCTATTGTGTTATCACACGGATTAAATCAGTATCTTATACGACTTGCCTAGCAGTTATTAATAGCGTAGTAGTTACACCCCCAAACTATATGTATGGTGTATTGTGGAGCACAATAGCAACCATTACAACTGGGTAAACGAATCGGTCTATATCCAGCCAGATGGATGACAAACACCAATGGCCCCCGGAGGTGCTCCTCTCCTGACTCATGTTCTTTCTAGGGAATACCAACACTGGAGGTACATCACCTCCGTCTGCACTTATGCATGTTACCACAGTTAGGAAAAAGCCTCGCTCAGATGAACTGGTAGATTCTACTTGCCATTATCCTTTCAGTGCGAGTGCGAGAACCTGTGCGATTTTACATTGGACAACAGTCAGACCTGTTTCGTGTACATTGTATACCCTCTCAGCGGGGTATTCAAGCTTATTTGTTTCTGACTCCAAAAAGAGAAAAATGCTTTACATTTTTTGTTTTAAATCCCATAGTTCTGTGAAATAACGTTGCTCTTTGTTTACGTAATGATAGCATGTGCTTAAGTAGCTTGAAGAATAGCCTTAGCGACATATTTCCTGCTTTTCCCGAGACGAAAGATTAACAATGTTGTTAGTTTTAGCAATTTGGTAAGCCAAACTTCGAACATCTTTCCTTGTTAAACCGAAGAATTTATTCTCTATCAACAACAGATATTCCACGAGCTGATTTTCACATTCTGCGGGTAGGACCACTTTTCTACCAAGCTTTGTTTGGTAAGCCAGCTTAGAAGAGACAGTTGTCCGGGCAAGCCTAAGCAATGTAGTACGCGGAACACCGAAAACCTTAGCAGCCTTTAAGTAACCCATTTTGTTTTCTCCCGCCTGGGTTACAGCCATTTCCGTAAAAGCTGCATCCCAATGCTTTCTTTTTCCTTCTCTTTTCTCCGATTATCGCGCGCCATATCTGCATACTGCTGTTACAGAGTGATATAACTGTGCTTTAATAAAACAACCATAACATGTATAGCACTACTTATTCATGTATTTTAAGCTCCATAATTGCGCACGTCTTCAATAATTCCAATACCACTCTGCACAACAAAAACGGAGCTCGGAGAATGGTTGCCCGTCCTCTCGCGTACAGTTATGGTTCAGCCGTTGGGTTTCACAGTGCTACCAAGAGAGAGAGAGAGTGAGTAGCACCTACTTAATGAGATATCGTGGTGTTCCATATTCCTGCACTATTCCGTATTTGTTTCTTTTCCTCTCCAATCAAACTGCAAATTACCACAATTCAAACTCCTGAATGTCTGTTACTCACACATAAAGTCCCGCCTTCTCACAGTCCAGCTTGTCAATCTCAATCTCTGCTCTTCCGATGTTTGAACACACCCAGTACTAATGGTTATTCAAGACTACAGACACAGATGCATATCAAGGATTATACATTACCTTGGATGATTCCTATTATAAGTTTCTAGGAGTTTTAAAGGGTACCTACCAAGTGAGTTTTGATGAGGAATCTATGTCCAGAAATATACTGTATCGCCGCTAAACAAATGACACCAACCACGAACTCAAATTCCCAGCCTCTCCTCGATCAATGATAGGACCTATACTCGGTCTACAATATTTGGCGTGTAACTGAATCAATTCTGCCCCAGCCTCTACGCTTGCAAACATATCTTCATCTGATGCTACATAGGTCACGTAAAATGGACACTTATACTGGTTCCATGCGGAAATGTTGAGAGGAGTTAAATCCAGCGATCATGGCGGACAAGCTAGAGGTCAATTCCGACCTGTTCACATTTCCCGAATGTTCGGTCGACATGCTGTCGGAGATCACGTGAAAAGTTTGCTGGTGCGCCATATTGTTGGAACCATATTCGGTCGTGATTTTCAATCTCTCATATTTCTAGAACTCTGCCAGTACTTCTGCAGGAATATCAGTTATGTATGACCAAATAGGTGGTATGGATTAATGCAAGGCGCAATAACACGCTCACATATTAATGCCGAATATTTGCTGAAATCCGTGAGAACGTGTGGCACAAAAGTTTTCTTTGTCACAGATGCGGTTGTTTCGACAGTTGGAAACAGCTTCCCCGGGTAAAATGTGCTTAATCGGCGAGAAGAATACACCATGGAAAGTAGCAATAAATTGGGTAGATGAGCGCGAGTGATTTGGGATTCCAAGTCTCTGAGCCAGGAGCTACCATGTAGTGATGTAATCGTCCGCCATCTTTGACCCATATGGCCTTGACCTTTGACCCTTGACCCCAGTGACCTCTAACCCCAAAACCCAAGAAATAAAAAAAATTGTATTGTAGAAAATTTTACTAAACAATTATTGAAGAATTTATAAAAAAAAATGTATTACAAAAATTTGTATTAAAAATTATACATTGCTGGAGGCTGCCAACTTGGTAGACGTCACTGCCAATTAGCCCCGTTCGCTCCAATGATTAGTCACATTCGTTACACCACCATATTGGTAAACTCTCACTTACGTTTATTAATTAGTCAGCTTTGTTCGAAGCCATATAGGTAAGCATCATTTGTTTGGAAGTTTATATCTCACCTTCGACCAATTAGTCGCTTTCGCTCCACCGCCATATTGGTCGGTGCAACCGACGTTATATTGGTAAGCATCATTTGTTTACATCACCTAGGTAATGCTAGTGTATTAGTTTGAGAAAAGGTGGCACTAATTAGTCACATTCGCTCCACTGATTTGTCACCATATTGGTTTATTTGTGATAGTCATTTGTTTCGGAGTTTGTCTATTTCCAATACACGTAGGTAAGTCTCGATTCTGCTGCCTGGTAAGGTGGCGACACACATATTTATAGTATTTGAATGAACCTGTATAATATTTTGTCATTCCTATGTTTTTAAATAATAGTTTTTTCCAATCAACAGTATACCTACGTGCATTTTTTTTATAAAAGTGAAACAGTTTTTTATTAAAAACTTTATTACGCACTATAATTTTTTTCCTTTTGAAAGGATAATCAAAATACCATCGCAGTAACTTATTATATTATTTTATTGTTAAATTCATTTTTTTTTGTAATTTAAACTTCAAACATTTTTATGACAAACAAGAAATAAATTAAATTCTCTATCAAGTATAAATTAATTATTATATGGTAAAATCTACATTCACATCAACGTGTCCCGTGTATAAGCGAAACCAAACTTTTCGTACACTCGCGAACTTCATGGCGATGCAGGACAGGTTTCATTGCAAACTCCACGCAGCAAAAGCACTGAGGTAGCGAACATATGATAATCCATTATACTGTACATATAAAAAATATAACAAGTGTGTGATGTCCCCAAAGACGGAATAAACATTGCGTATGTGTATTACAGATGCGGAGAAGAAGCTGTATATTTTTAATATTTAGTGTAAATAAATATGTTTTGAACTAAGGAAGAGCGTGCTGCTCAAGACGACTGCGAAAGATGTCTGTAGATGCATGTCGGCCAGGAGGTTTTCGCGGTGTAAGCCAATTTTGCACACTTTGCATCTGGATGGATGCGAACTTCCTGTCGCCAACCGGCAGAGAGACAATTGCACGTCGGTAGGAACTGTATTCATGCTAGCAAAAAATCAGGGCAGGAAAATAATTCACACTTAATGTCTAGAATACGATGTAGCATTCCAACAGCGAGCCACCGCATATTCGATTAACATGTAAAACAACACATCCCATTCGAGAAGAAGTAAGATCCACGTTCGAACCCTAGTGAACCTCAGAATCACTACCAAAAACAAATACACTGGTGGCGACATATGGGAAATATATGAGGTACAATACTTATAAAAAAATATACATGTTACACTACATGATGGGAAAAATTTTTCTGGTGGGACAAACAGACATAACCAACTGACGAGAAAAAATTAACACTTTAAATATTGGGAGGGCAAATATACATAAAAGGCTGGGGAACAAACTGGTAAGAAGAAATACACTCCACTATACTGAAGGAAAAACATGGTTAAATACTGATGAAAATAACACGGACACTACATGATTGGACAGACATAACAAACTGATGGGAAAAAAGTATACATGGTACAATACAATTAAGGAAAAAAAATAGTACAATACTGAACGAAAAATATTGTACAGTACTGAAATATATGGTGCCGCACTTATGAAAAAATAATTACAGGCGGAAAAAAATACGCGCCCCAATAGTGATAAGCGAACAAACACAGTTTAAAAAAAAAAAAAATTTCACATCGCCCTAAACATGAGGAGGGACTGGTTCAACACATTGTACCCACCTGGTACAATACTGGCTGAGAACATGCCGGTGGCAATACAAGCGCACACAACATATAGAAATCCCCTTGCACTGCCAAGGTACCACTATATATATATATATATATATATATATATATATATATATATATATATATATATATATATATATATATATATATGGTAAATGTACGTTGGTTGTGACAAGGAATACTTTTCAGAGCTCGCTAAAACCGAAAGATGTTCATGAAAAAATGTGTTTGTCCTGGCTACCGGCACAATAAATTTATATAAATACATGTAACACATGCAAGAGAAACTGTATGACCAGTTACTACGTGCATCACCAAGGTAAACTAATATAAACATTTTTGTATGGGAAAATATACGTTCACATCTCAAAATGTGGAAAATATGGCAGTTTATTCGCTTTTGCTGTAATTTTTTATTCGGTATTATTTTTTCAGAACGATTCGTAGCGAATATTTAGTGTTTACGAGTGCTACATTGTTGAAGTAGTCAGTACCGAGTCAAAAATTCCAGCACGGCCTGTATTTGTTTTTTCCCTGACTGCCGGAAAACTGTGGATCTGTCAACTGTATTTTGGGAGGAAATCGGACTATTTTCAGACACGCTTAACCTACCCTCCCAAACACCAATCCCATTGGCTGGAAATCAAAAATCCAATTCTTATTGGTGGCGAGGAAGATGGAACCTTGCACCATAAACAAATCCAATTCCCATTGGTCACGAATGAAAGCTAACTTTTCACTTTTCCAAAGCACTGATACCACATCGGCCACAAACGAAATCGGTATTTGCTCTTCGCCTATGCACCAATCTACCATTGGTCATGAGAGGAAATGAACTCTGCGCTCGCCACACATGCCGATCTCCCATTGATTGTCAGGGGAACTGGAATTCGCACTATCCCTGCACATCGTTCTCCTATTGGTAGCCAAAAGTCGGAGTGGGGAAATGGAGAGAAATTAACCAGGGGAGGGGAAAGAATTCCTAGTAAAATCAAGTCTCATATCCGAGGTACATAAAATTTCCAAGATATGTTGTGAGAGGCAGAAGATAAATTTACCCTCTCTCTTTCTACACTTCTTCCAGAAGTGTAACAGCGTACACTAGCGGAGAGGTGCATAACATTGCCAAGGTCGTGTCATGAAAGACAGAATATTATTGTTTCATCTCTTTCGCACAATCTGATTCGACAGTTCCCATAACTTACAGTACATGGGGGTCGCGCGAAGGATACAGAGAGATCCGAAAAAAATGGGCGAGAGGTACAACTATCAACACCTTCCTCCTCGCGTCGACGCACCTACAGCAGATGCCTTCCTTTAGTGGTGGAGGGTATTTGCAAATATCAACACCTTCCTCCTCGCGTCGACGTACCTACAGCAGATGCCTTCCTTTAGTGGTGGAGGGTATTGCAATTATTAACACCTTCCTGCTCGCGTCGACACACCTACAGCAGATGCCTTCCTTTAGTGGTGGAGGGTATTGCAACTATTAACACCTTCCTGTTCGTGTCGACACACCTACAGCAGATGCCTTCCTTTAGTGGTGGAGGGTATTGCAACTTTTAACACCTTCCTGCTCGCGTCGACACACCTACAGCAGATGCCTTCCTTTAGTGGTGGAGGGTATTGCAACTATCAGCACCTTCCTCCTCGCGCCGACACACCTACAGCAGATGCCTTCCTATAGTGGTGGAGGGTATTGCAACTATTAACACCTTCCTGTTCGCGTCGACACACCTACAGCAGATGCCTTCCTTTAGTGGTGGAGGGTATTGAAACTATCAGCACCTTCCTCCTCGCGCCGACACACCTACAGCAGATGCCTTCCTATAGTGGTGGAAGGTATAGCAACTATTAACACCTTCCTGTTCGCGTCGACACACCTACAGCAGATGCCTTCCTTTAGTGGTGGAGGGTATTGAAACTATCAGCACCTTCCTCCTCGCGCCGACACATCTACAGCAGATGCCTTCCTATAGTGGTGGAGGGTATTGCAACTATTAACACCTTCCTGTTCGCGTCGACACATCTACAGCAGATGCCTTCCTTTAGTGGTGGAGGGTATTGAAACTATCAGCACCTTCCTCCTCGCGCCGACACACCTACAGCAGATGCCTTCCTATAGTGGTGGAAGGTATAGCAACTATTAACACCTTCCTGTTCGCGTCGACACACCTAGAGCAGATGGCTTCCTTTAGTGGTGGAGGGTATTGCAAATATCAGTACCTTCCTCTTCGCGTTGACACACCTACAGCAGATGCCTTCCTTTAGTGGTGGAGGGTATTGCAACTATTAACACCTTCCTGCTCGCGTCGATACACCTATAGCTGATGCCTTACTTTAGTGGTGGAGGGTATTGCAACTATTAACACCTTCCTGCTCGCGTCGACATACCTACAGCAGATGCCTTCCTTTAATGGTGGGGGGTTTTGCTAATTACCGATAAGAATACGTATTCTCACAAAAATAATATTTTAGAAAACCTCAAAGTTGATTTGATGAATGAAACCACCAATTAAATGACTTGTAAGTTTTTTATTTTTTTGTACAAAAAAAAAATTTAATTTCACATTTTCTTTTCGTGTACGAAAGTCCTCAGAGAAGAGAAACGTTGTGCCCATCCCATCCGCGGATGGGCACAATATCGTAGTGACAAACAATATAATCTGGAAACGAAGTTTTTGCTTCTCATTCTGTCTTTTGAATCTGCTTCGCGCAATTCAAGTTTTCTCCAGCTTTCAGCGACTTTACGCGCTTCCATCAACCTTCCTTCAGTTCTAAGGTAAGTAATTTGCACACTGTTCAAAATGGTTTATAGAGTCCGATTTTTTTTTTTTGCGAATGAGTCCCAGGAGCGCATCTCGGATATTTAATCAATGCTGTGATTCGATTATTAAAGTTTGCGCCCAAAAAACATTATTATGTTGCAGGTAATGAAGTGTTAATCTAACTTGTACACACATACACACACACAAACACACACATACATATATATAAACTGCATTTCTTCCTTCCGCATTATTTGTACGAGTGAATCACCGCGTAGCTGTTTTGAACACTTGCTTATGATAATGTAGGTCAGGAGAGCAGCTACGCGCTGACAAGACACCAGCAAGGTGCTCGCTCGGCCCAAGGTCACAGCTCGCATGTTCTATGTTCACTACTAATAGGTTATACGTTTATATTTTTCTTATAATGGAGCTAGGAAATTATTTTTTAATTATTAGTTAACGGAGTATCCCTCGTCACAATTCGAAATACTTGTTTAAGGTTAGTTAATTAGTTACTGTCAGGTGAAGTGTGTTGACGGCTATCGACTTGCTTAACGTAATGTACTGAACATAAGGAGTACAAGGCTATAAAGGCATAAAAATATATTTCCCACTTGGGCACTTTATTTACACAGTACTATAAAACCACTTGGCTCACAAAATACACTTTGTTAATGATCCCTCCAAGCACACATCAGCTTAAAAATATACAATGTATACTATACAATTTTCCATTTAAAAAAACCTGACATTTATGCCTTACCAAATTAGGGTGGACTGACACTCAAAACAGGTCCAGTCCTCTAAAAAGAATTATGCAGATATCAAGTGTTTCTCTACCGGCTTTCTGACTTTCGAAACCCATATTAGATTGATATCAGATCTATAGGAATTACACGAAATAGTATTATACATTATAATGACATGTTCTGATAAATACAGAATAATTACGATTATTAATTTATTACATAGGACGCCCAGCGCCCTTATATTTTGACAGCTCAAGGTCACTGCGACTCAGTTTGACATTAAGCTTTGTGATTATAGTACACGCAGAATAAAACAATTCCAATTATTCATATGCAAGGCACTGGTCACGCATGAGCGGTAACCTACCCTAACTAAGTGACCTGTTGTTACCACTCGATGTCTTACAACAATAGAGTAACTAGAAATGCTACCATTTAACACTGGCCCATTCTAACATACATACTTTAAATGTGACATTCTTTTGGAGCCTCAAAACGACAATATTGTTGGGGCGTCGGCATTAATGGCAGCTAACAGATATTACCTTCCATAACCGAACTCCACTCTTTCATCATCAAAACATTAACAAATGTAATTTTAATTAAACTGAATGCTTCTTTACAACCGCTACCACACTCCGTATATATTTACAACCTTGAATTAACACCGTACTTTAGTATTGTTGCTACCAATGGTAAACATTTGTTACCAAAGCCGACCAAAACTCCTGTACTTCAAAATTCAGAGTTACGAACTGTATCAAATATCAAATAATTCTCCGGGTGTAATCTTAAATAATCCAGCTTGCAATGTCGCACACTTTTACAGCCTTTGGGGTGGCTCTCCAAATAATCACCTGCATTACCATTAGTAACCATTGATTATCAAGCTGGTTACCATTTTCTCCACAGCAAATCTCATGTTAAAATAAGGCATTGCTAAAAAACATATTCAAATCTCTTCATAGGTGCTGAGAACTCTAAAAGTGGTGCATTATAAAAATCTACGTGAGACCTGTAAGACACACAAGCTATTTGGCAGCCGACTGACACATATTATATCAAGTTCTTTAAAAATAAACGGCAAACCCACTGAATATTTAAGACCCTTATACGACTTAAGCTCCAAGGTAAATTGCACTTTACTTCAACTAACCTCTAGCCGAGAGTTAAAAATGTTTAAAAATGGTCATTCCAAAACCCTTTTACTATATGCTGCCAGTGAAAACAGGTGTCAGTCGTGGAGCCACGATTCCCGCAATGCAACACAGTTCTTACCTCAAGCAAGTCAAACGGGGATAACAGGCAAAATCATCAAGTCTTACACGGAATTCACACACACCTCTTAAATTTCCGAATATTCAAAAAAAGAAAAAACAAGCCTTGCATCACACCGAATTAAAAATAGGCATCACCTCGCCGCACGCACAGAGGAAATCCCTTGCGACCACGACTCACAGCACACGTCGTACCTGCTATCTACCCATGATGTGAGCAATTAAACCAATGTACCCTTATCATGACTACGTAGAATGCCGGCCTACCTAAGTGAACACAGCTAAATACAAAGGTCGAAGAAGAAGGAGCAAGGCCATGCAAGCATTTTTATAACATTACCTAACACCTGAAAATCATGGCGCCAGGGGAGAGAGGGATAAGGTACGAAGGGGAATATACTGGGGAAAGGAAGGGGGGGGGGGGAAGTTGGACTACAGCCGAATCAATCGATTCTCAGAGTCTACTGTACACAGCAATTAAATAACGACGGCGACTGAGGTGCCGCCTAGCGGCACAGTAAATAAATTAATTCCCGCCAGGTGAAGTGTTTTGACGAGTATCGCTTCTCAAACAGTGTTAGGAAATCTTGTACAAGCTGTCGTACCCTTTTACGTTACTGAAAAAATCTGCGTAGTAAATACGTGTCTTGGATGTGTCATTAAACACGAAGTATAATAGTTTCGGCCCGCATGGTTGTACAGCTGGTCCATTCTCCCGTCTGCTTCGGCTGAAGGAAAACTCGTTTAAAAAAGCATTTGCTTCTTGTACGCATTACCGCGAGACATTAGCCCGAATGTACGTCCCTCACTACGTCGAGCCATGTTCAATTCGCTGTGGGGTGTATACCAAAACACGTACTTACACAAGGTTCTCTATAATACATTGTATTCTGTTTACAGATATCACCTCGTGTGTTTTCGTCCAGCGTCGAGCTACTGTTATGGTGTGATCCGCTCAGCTCGAGAACACCATTTGCCATATTCACGACGAGCCATCTTTTACAAGGTCCCACACCGTACTGCACGAACTCTTACAACGATGTTTGCCCTTTCACGTCCAGAGTTTTTAATGCATATTGTTCCTTTGTTTTCCTGTCTTCAAACTCGTGGGCTCGAGCTGCTGCCGAACCTGTGACGAGTCCTTCCCATCGCAGCTCATTTCGCCAGTTCAGTTAGTGAGTACAGATCCATTTGCTGCGTTCATTCTCTGTCACCGCTCATTTTATTATTTACATGAACTGCTCATTATGTTTATTTTATGGAGCTGAACTTTTTTACTGAAACACTGTACGGCCTGTCTTAAAGGATAACATACTACAATTCTTTAGACATAAATGCAAATAATCAGTAGCGTGAATTTTTTTTTTACAAATGCAGGAGATCGTAAGTTAGTCCCGGCATGTAATTAAAAGAAAAAATGGTATTATCCCATTTTTTAATACTTGACTAATACGATGGAAATGTACAGGTGTAAATAGAAACAAAACTCGTCCACCCATGACTAAGAATGACGTAATTTTTTCAGTGTGTATATTGTCCCCTCTCCATAATTACTACAGAATTTAACATAGTTTTTAAACTCTCGTGATTGCATGTGCATGTTTGTACGTGGGTTTTTTCTTGTATGCATGTGGGTACATGTGTGTAGGTGTGTACGGGTGTGTAACGTTTTCATAGTACATGAAACATGTTGGGGCCTACACTAGGTCCGTGCCCCCTGTCTTCGTGTGGCGTGCGGGACTAGATGGAGACCCCCTGTCTTCGTGTGGCGTGCGGGACTAGATGGAGATACAGCTCCGAGTGACTGCGGAGGCACACCGGTGTATTGTGGCGGCTTGTCACTGTCGCGGTTTGATATCGATACCCAGTGGGTAATTTCCCGGCTTGCCGTCGATGCCGTTCACTGTCTGCACCATCTTTCAAACAATACCGATTCTGTTGCACTAAAAAAATCATGAAGGTTATACCAAACAACCTACAGAGTGATAACATGGACTGTGTAAACTGAGGACGTAATATTTTTTTTTACCAAATAAATTGTTCCGTGGCTATAAAGGTCACTGGATATCATTTGTTTTAGACAAAAATATAACGCAATTGTATTCATGTTGCATTCTACACGATTGAGGTGAACCACGCTCAATCATCATCCTGCATCCGTTCCATCATCTGCATCTGTCGTTCCATCTTATGCGTGTGTAGGGATGGTGTCGCCTCCATTATTGTTTGCATGCGGGTTTTGTGGTCAAAGCTTTACTCTCCACAGAAACGGGCTCCGGCGCGAAAGGTCGTGCATACACAATCCATTCAGGCCAAATCTCAAATTTACAAGCGGTGCGGTAACAATATCAACTGGAAAGACTATATCCCCAAACACCTTCGCAGCTGTAGAGAAGAAATAAGACAGGGAGCAACAGTCAACTGTACATTCCGTATAAAATATAATTGCGACGATTGTGGGAAAGCATTTACTAGCACAGATAAATAAGGAGTGCATATGATAAAGTGCAGGGGTTCAGTCCCTACTTCTGGCAGAAGTCCGCGACTCAGTGTAGCTCCCCAGCAGCCTGCAGTGCCGGTTCAGGACCCTGGTCGCCCTTTACGGCCGCGAAGCGTAGTCGGCGCTCGTCAGCCAACCCCTCACATGTTCTTCGCGGCAGAAACGAAATTCAGGGCCAATTTAAAGACGTACGTAGCTGAAAACGTAAGTGAGTCGACAAAATATATTGGTAAAGTCTATTCAAGATAAAGTGAGCACTTTTGAAATCAATCGTAGAAAAGTTTCACTGTTCCTGCCTGGATATATTTTAAGAGGCGCACTGAGAGACTTGCGTCCGGTAAAGTTGGTAACGATGCATTGGAAGTGGTTCGATATGTTAATATCGAACAAAAAGTGTTAAGTAACCATTTGATATAATTTGAACTATGCCTTGCACTTTTTTTTTTTTTTTTTAACGCCTCAGTGTGTAAAAATCAGCAGATTTATAAAATGTTTATTTTTATAATAATTTAACAGTTTCATTTGACCTACGCATGAATAAAATGATGACGCCCATAGCAAGGTTAATTTCACATAAGGTGGAAGAATACACAACGTGCATACAAGTAGATCTTAAGAAGAGCTTTCAAAAGTGCTCATTTTACCGTGAACTGCATATACGTTTCTAAAAAACAGAGAACAACATAGCTGGGCAGCTCACCGGCAGAGTACAAGAGCAGGGCCCAATTAAATATAATATGTGGCTTGAGTGTAATTATAAGATGTCAGAATTGTTCGACGAAGGTACTGTCAAGAGGGCATTCAAAACTAAAAATGTAAAGATATTCCAAGCGAGCGATATTGAGTAGGCTGTATGCATAAATTAAGAAACAATTTGTTAAGATGAGGAAACATGCAATGATTGTGTTTCGAGGTGGACACTATCGTTGGTCAGTTACTTGCCGCTCCGCATAAACAAGCTGGATCCCCTCCGTACCCGGTCGTACATTGACTTGCCAGGATCTATCAAGAATAGGTAAGCAATAATAATCTTCCACAACACAAACGACCACGTGTGCTTTAAATGGGACGTTCTAGTAGCTTTCGTAGAAGGTACAGATCCACAGCGAGTAGACAAGCGATATCACGAACTGGATACGAGATTTGACTATTCCCAGCTCGACTTCCCTACACCATTGCGGCAAATCAAAGTTTTCAAGAAAAGCAATTCATCAGTATCTGTTAACATTTATGGTGAAAACGAAAACCTGGAAATGTATCCCGTACGTTTAACCCTAGAAGAAAAGTGTGAGCATATTGACCACCTTCTCCTCACCCCCTACGATGGGAACGCCCACTATTGCTGTTGCTATTGGTGAGATCGCAGCTGACCGCCCACCATGGTGAAATACATATTTGCAAGCGCTGCTTCACATTCTACCATAACCTGCCACGAAATTGTGGGCAGACGAGACAGCAGTGTCTGGACAAGTACAAGAAATACTGCAAAAAAAATGCCCCACTGCGTGTTAAAATGCCACAGCCAGGGAAAGATGGCAGGCCACCCATTTTGAAATTCAAGAATTACGATAATGGCCATAAATTGCCGATAGTCGCCTATGCTGACTTTGACGCAATACTGAAGGCCATTCCCGCCTTTGAATTAGAACCCAGCCGCGCCTACACGTACGCCTGTCAGAAGCACGAGGCCTATAGTATTTGTCTATGAGTTCAAGTCGACAATAGTGTAATTCCAGCAGCACTAACATCCATGCTGAGACAAGACCACAACATATACGCAAGAGAAGGTACGGAAAATAAGTTTATGGAGACGATCGTAGACACATGCAAAAAAGTGAAAGATATTTACGCTAGATGTAAGCAAATGATACCGCTCACGCCAGCCGAGTATGCCAGCTACTTACGAGCGGCGATATGCTGTTACTGCGCATCTGTGTTGACGGAAATTATACAGTAAGGGACCACGACCACTTCTTCTGGCGCTACATAGGACCTGCTTGCACCAGCTGTGCATTGTATCATTGTTAGCTATACTTGTATGGGAATTTCTGACTGATTATGGACTCACAAGCTCTTGGTATACTCAGCTAAGTAACATCCATCGTTAAGGCGTCGAGCAGGGCCTCCAGTTCGAGACCCTAAACCACATAAATATTAATTTTCTATCGGAATTATAAAAAAAGTCTTCTTTTATTACTCTAGAATGGGAGGACTATATGACGAGGGCAAAATTGGAGATTTAGGTGAATAATTGAGGGGTCGGAATAAAATAAAAGTTTTGCAATTTTATTAATGGCGCAAGTTTCGAATAAATTTTAACGAACTTTGTACGTGTTGTTTTCATTTTTACATGCTTATTGCCGCCTAAAATACACATTTAAGCCTTATCCTTGTGTTAAACATGATGTACGGTCTCTCATTTCGAAACCCGAAAATATAAAGAAATATTTTTCTCTTAGACTTTGAAGAAGAAATTCTGTTTTCATTTCGTGATAGGAGAATGTTTCAGGAATATGAAATGAAGGCAAAATGAAATATTTAGAACAATAATTATTATAGAGGGTGGTATACGGGGTTTGCAAGCTGATTAATATTACGTGTTTCAGATCGTTTTCAGCTGATTTTGTACGTGATTTTCGGTCTCTTTACGTCCTTACACGTACTTGAAATATACATTTAACCAAAATTAATAAGTAGTGGCCGCGCGCTGGCTCTAGATTCACCTTTACCTCGTGACATTGACCTTACAAAATTTATGACTTGAATTTGAGCTCGACCTACTGACAAAGTGACCTAGAGATCTAATTTTTTTCACATACTAACCTATTTTCGCAAATTTGACCTACGTTTATTTTTAGCTCAGTATGACCTAGATTTGCTATTTGGCACATCCGATGACCTAAATTCAATTTATAACACTTCTGGCACACTTCGCTTCTGGTTTATCTTCTGGTACACTTCCGGTTCGTTGCCCGACGAATGCATTTACTTATTTTTAGATTGCAGTCTTTGAACCCTCGTTAATTGTGCCGTTTTTGTGGCACTCACTTTTCTGTTTTCTTGTAATTTATGACTTTCGTTATTTGTATTCCTTTTTTAGGAATAATTTCATTTGTCTGTGTGGCAAAACCCAAGTTTTCAGTTCCAGCATTTGTCGTTTTCTTTTATTGTGAAACTATGTAGTTAATTTTGATCACTGCTAAGTTATCGCAGTCGTTGTTACTGTGACACAGTTTTTTTAATGTGAGTGTATTTATGTAATCCAGTAATGTTTGCGGTTTCATAAATATTTTATTCATTTTTTTGCAATACCTGTTAGATGAATTTAACCTTATGCTCTTTCAAAACTGGGTTTTACGAAAACAAATTGCTATGTTGTTAACACCAATTGTGATATCACAGAGAAAAAAATAATATGGTGCTTATTATCACAGACTATAATTTCGTTACCTTAAAATATTTTACGTTTTATTGGTGACTTCTTTAATGTAGAAAGATTTCCTAAATTTTGTGGTAAAATGAATTATTTATGTTATACCAGGCAAAATTTCAATAGGTATGAGGTATCAATAAGAAGTTACAATGTTTATTTACAACTACTTACAGAGTTAAAATACGTTATATTTAAAATCTGACCATGAATATTACTAGCAATATAGATAATTTATTTGCGACAGAATATAAAATTGATAATTTTATTTAAATAATTTAGAAATATTGCATATCGATTGCGTTGAATGTTTTCTAAATCGATACCTACAGAGGTCGATTTCCGAGAGCAACCACTTCCTCCATCGTCAACTTATTCATGGAGTGGCATCTTGACTATATTTGGTTTCAGCTTGTTTCCCACAATTATGTGGTAGCTTTGTATCTATAACCCCAAACTGTAACTGTATACTGTGGCATATTTATGACGTCAACGTTTGTTCTTGCTTTTCACAGTGGCCAGTGCTTTATAGCCTGTTTGAAATGTGTTCTATAGCGGTGCCAAAGATGTGTTCTTTAGCGGTCGACCGGCCACCGGTGCCAAGAAACTACTCTTTAGCGGTCGACCGCCCACCGGTGTCAACGATGAGTTCTTAAGCGGTCGACCGACCACCGGTGCCATCGATGTGTTCTATAGCGGTCGACCGCCCACCGGTGCCAACGATGTGTTCTATAGCGGTCGACCAGCCACCGGTGCCAACGATGTGTTCTATAGCGGTCGACCAGCCACCGGTGCCAAGAATGTGTTCTTTAGCGGTCGACCGCCCACCAGTACCAAGAATGTGTTATTCAGCGATCGACCACCCACTGGTGCGAAAGATGTGTTCTTTAGCGGTCGACCACCCACCGGTGCCAACGATGTGTTCTTTAGCGGTCGACAAGCCACCGGTGCCAAGAATGTGTTCATTAGCGGTCGACCGCCCACCGGTGCCAAGAATGTGTTATTTAGCGGTCGACCGCCCACCAGTACCAAGAATGTGTTCTTCAACGGTCCACCACCCACTGGTGCGAAAAATGTGTTCTTTAGCGGTCGACCGCCCACCGGTGCCAAGAATGTGTTCTTTAGCGGTCGACCGCCCACCGGTGCCAACGTTTGTGTTCTATAGCGGTGGACAGCCCAACGGTGCCAACGATGTTTTTTTTAGCGTTTGACCGCCCACCGGTGCCAAGAATGTGCTCTTTAGGGGTCTACCGCCCACCGGTGCCAAGAATGTGTTATTTAACTTTCGACCGGCTATCGGTGCCAACGATATGTTCTATAGCGGTCGACCACCCACCGGTGCCAACGATGTGTTCTTTAGTGTTCGACCACCCACCCGTGTTAAGAATGTGTTGTTAAGCGGTCGACCGCCCACCGGTGCTAACGATGTGTTCTATAGCGGTAAACCGGCCACCGGAGCCAACGATGTTTTCTTTAGCGGTCGACCAGCCACCGGTGGAAAGAATGTGTTATTTAGCGGTCTACCGCCCGCCAGTACGAAGAATGTGTTCTTCAACGGTCGACCACCCTCTGGTGCGAAAAATGTGTTCTTTAGCGGTCGACCGCCCACCGGTGCCAACGATGTGTTCATTAGCGGTCGACCGTCCACCGGTGCCAACGATGTGTTCTATAGCGGTGGAGCGCCCAACGGTGCCAACGATGTGTTTTTTAGCGTTCGACCGCCCACCGGTGCCAAGAATGTGTTTTTTAGCGGTTGGCCGCCCACCGGTGCCAAAAATGTGATCTTTAGGGGTCTACCGCCCTCCGGTGCCAAGAATGTGTTCTTTAGCTGTCGACCGGCTATCGGTGCCAACGATATGTTCTATAGCGGACGACCACCCACCGGTGCCAACGATGTGTTCTTTAGTGTTCGACCGCCCACCGGTGTTAAGAATGTGTTTTTTAGCGGTCGACCGGCCACCGGTGCCAACGATTTGTTCTATTTCGGTGGACCGCCCTACGGTGCCAACGATGTGTTTCTTAGAATTCGACCGCTCACCGGTTCCAAGTTTGTGTTCTTTTGCGGTCGATCGGCCACCGGTGCCAAGAATGTGTTCTTTTGCGGTCGACCGGCCACCGGTGCCATGAATGTGTTTTTTAGCGGTTGACCGCCCACCGGTGCCAAGAATGTGTTCTTTAGCGGTCTACCGCCCACCGGTGCCAGCGATGTGATCTTTAGCAGTCGACCACCCACCGGTGCCAAGAATGTGCTCTTTAGGGGTCTACCGCCCACCGGTGCCAAGTATGTGTTCTTTAGCTGTCGACCGGCTATCGGTGCCAACGATATGTTCTATAGCGGTCGAACGCCCACCGTTGCCAGCGATGTGTTCTTTAGCGATCGACCGCCCACCGGTGCCAAGAATGTGTTGTTTAGCGGTCGACCGCCCACCGGTGCCAACGTTGTGTTCTTGAAACCTTTTCTTGCTACTTCGGTTGTGGCGCGGCGTTTTATATCAGGATTTACTCCCAGTAGAATAAGTCTAGCATCCCTAGAAACGTCCAGAATGCTGGCGAGTTCCGGTTTCGTGTATCTGCAGGCCATATTATTTTTATATAAGCATGCGCATGAAGTTAAGGTAACAGTGTTGTACTAAATGAACAGGCTATAATTTTAAAAGGATTTCGTCTTGGAAAACCAACAGTACAATATGTGAAACAAGGAATTGTTAATAATTATTTTCTTTGTCCTAGGCATGTACTAAGTGGTCGGCAAGATGGCCGTTGTAAATAACCAATAGAGAATAATGAATTAACTTTTATCCACGGGATATCGGGAATTTTAATTAATAAGTCATAACTAATGAATAATTATATAAAAAGGGTAAATAAATTACAAGAAATAAGGATATACAAAGTAGAAATGTGCAATTTCAAAAATGTTATCGCCGATTGATATAAAGATTAATTTAATTTTGTTGTTATGTTTATGATTTATGTAAATGTTTACCAAAAAAAGAGAACTAAGTAATGTACTAAATAAATACTAAGAAGCCACTCGGACATTTTTTTAAAATTTACCTAAAGATTATTGAGAAAGGCCTGCAGTCCCAAGGATATTTTATAAATTTTCTTTTTAAACTTCTTTTCTCCAACGTAATATTTAAATGCCAAGTGATTTTGTGTAACAATGATAAATATACCTGAAGTCAAGCTATTTTAATTAAATTGCTGAGCTTAACAAGGGTTCGGTATAATTTTTTGGTTTCACTAACCCTAGTATTCCACACTCGTCACAGCCAGATCTGTAGGGGCTCTCGTATTTCAGTGCTGTTAGGTGCGTTGTTCACTGCACGATCTCTGCCCTATTGAGTTATTTGCACCTGGCAGCGCTCCAGAACGCAATTTTTTGTGTTTCGATTACCAGCTTCGATTACCGGTGAATGCAATTCTTGGAAATTTATATTTTTAACACATGCACGTCTAATGCAATGCACTGATTTAACGAGAGCTGATTGTAGATGTGACCTCGCCGACGTCCCACTCTCGACTAATGCTCGACGACTGTTACAGGTCGGCTAATGACGTGCAATTATGTAATCGTGTAATGATATAATGAATGCATGGTCTTACGTAACCGACGAGTGCAATCATTTAATTTTAGATTAGCGAGTTCAATTCTTGAACAGGTCTGTTATTATTATTTTATTTTCGAATTAAATAAAAATATATTTTTGGCTTGTGATCCTTCTAAGGGTAATTAATGTAATGTTATTTTTGAATTCCCATCTTTGATTCTCGAAAAATTCAGTTAATATTATTTTATTTTAAAATTGAATAAAAATTTATTTTTTGCCTGTTTTCCTGGCAAGGGAAATTAATATAATTTTATTTGTGGATTGCCAACTTTGAATCTCTTACAGGGCAGTAATGTTATTTAATTTTTGAACTAAAGAGGAATTAATTTTAGGCTTGGACTCCTGCTATAGCTACTTAATATGATATTTTGTGAATATCGGGTTCAATTCACGGCAGAGGTATTTATTTATATTTGTTTTGGAGAATTTTGTGAATTTTTGGTTTTGGTAAATTTCTGTGAAGTTGTACAAAACAAGTGACGTTCTGGGAAACACTGAAATACACTTACGAGAACGAGAGCTGCTACATCGATGTAACCTCGCTGACTGGCGGAGCGCAACTGACGTTCAGTGACCGCTGCAGGTAGGCTGATGACGTGTGTATGCACCTGTATGACGTGGTCGTGCATTTTCTTAATTGTATATAAGTTATAATCGTGCGATGGCGTAAACATGTAATAAATACACACACTTGGTAATCAGCAACTCAGTATGCAGTTATACCCGGGCGTAAGCATATGCGCTATCATCAAGTCAGTGTACACTTGCATATGTCCCCTGAGCAAGGCATCCACACTTCAGTTGAGATGTATTAAGAATTAATATTATTATTAGAAGCAAGCATACTGTTAGTTTTATTAGAAGCGAGAATATTACAGTTACACAATGTGAATGCACTTATTTTGATTATGAGGTAATCGGATAGTGACGAAATGAACGTACACTCTGGTATAACCATGTAGTTACTAGCTACTACAACAATTATTACCGGGTTTTATGTCTAACCCGTTAAGTTAATGTAACTTTGGAAATAACTGGAATATCGGGTTTTATTCCTGGACTATCCATTTTGATTTGACTTTGCATTTAATAGAAACCGAATTAAATATAAATTTTAATAATTCGGTTCTCTATCTATCTATCTATGTCAACAACTCGGAACAACTGCAGACAAGGTTCCAACCCGACTACACAACCTGCGATACAGAATCACGTACGTGTAGCCGAGGACAAATTTTTTACCATCCAACAAACACGTAACACAGCGCGATGGCCTTGCGTGGTAGAGAACAACAAGAAGCAGGTCCCGAGGCTATCCAATGAAAGATAAAGTCTTGCTTTTCCTGACACTGACGAAGCCAGACACCAGGGATCCTGGATACGACGAAAACGAACAATTTTCGGAAGAAGTGTTCCTGTTACTGGAGTCTACTAGCACCATGCATAATGTACAGCCCAACACTTGTTACGATTACGTGCGCAAAGGCCTACATTGGGTGCAGTATAAATGAGTGTGGCAATATTTATATAGCTATATACTTTGAAACATACCGTAAGAATGTACATTTCCGTATAAAGTGGAAAGAATTTTCACCTTACGAAACCTTCAAGATACTATCCTGATTCGTATGCGAAATTAGTAATTGCGACATTCATCTCTGTGTTCCGATGTTAGCAACATCCTATGCCATACCCGGAGACTCCAACGACATCTACAACAGAGAATATTGTGATGGCAAACTTCATTTTAGAAATATAAAGAAAGACATAACTTATCTGTTTAACGACAATGGATACACCATGTAAATTAATGTTGTGTTTCGTATACAGACACAAACATCTTCAAGTGGTTAGATTTTTTTCCCAAAACCATTCCTATCGATTCAGTCCAGACTATACAAATATTGCAGGTATGTTTATTCATACATTAAGAATTACAGCACATGTACTCCAGCAACAGCTATGCTGCTACTGACTGGGCCTACACTGTCTACAGTAGCAACAGTTCCAGCCTATAGATCCAACATATCTACACAGATGATGTTGTTTTTCTCTTCAAAACATTAAGAGACTCTTATATTTGGACTTCAGGTATACGAAAAAAAATTTTATAAACAAATTTTAAACTGACGCCATAATTATTTTTCATTTCTTTTTTGTGAACAGGTGTAAGTATTTATTTATATACAAAAAATACTTTTTTCTTAAAATAACCCATATGCCAGGAATTTATTCAAAACCAGTATACACTCAAAAGTGCTATGCAAAAAAGGTTAACTGGCGAGCAATGTTAAAAGCTTTCTTACCAATATAAATATTAGAGACTGACAAACATAAAGTCAATGCCGTACATCTTGTGTCGATCGTTACCAAACACACAAACTTTATTACATAACCGCATCAAACCTGTATGCATATATATATATATTTATAATTGTTCAAGGAAGACTGTGTTGGGAATGACTGACTTCTTGCCGAACGTTTCCGAAGAATGACGTAACAAATAATGAATACATATTCAGTGACACTATTTACACATAATGAAATAACTACACACAAGTCATATTTATGTATTGATTAAAGAAACATATAGTATATTTAGGTTTTTTATCGCACATCAACTGAACTAATCAGAGTACCGGCACAAGGAATATCCAAATGCAAGTACTATGTATGTAATGAGCTGAGACCATCTAGCAATCAACCGATGAATCACAGCGAATAAGAATGGAATACAACTATAAGTTTAAATATGTCTGTTTGCTTCATATCCTGTCAAGAACACTTATAAAACGTACTCAAGTATTGAATAATTAACATAATTAAATTCACTCTAAGTACACATCCTACCATAACCAAAGCTAACTTCTGGCTAAAAAAAAGTTTGATATTATGCATACTGGATATACCTACCATGCTGTAACGCACTACACAACAGTCACATAAACATTACACCTTCCCAAACCCAAAGCGTCCTGTATACAAGTTCCGTACAGCGTTCATCATCTCTCTACCAAGTTATAACATGGCATTGACAAACTAAGAACTACCTATACACACTGCTGAGCACCTTCGTACACATTCTAAAATCCGGAGTTGAAGGCTTCCCAGTACCCCTGATTCGAGCCGAAGACTGCCGAATTCGTTCTAGTCAATCCATAGTTGGTGGCTCAAGGCCTTTGACTCCAAAAATTAACAAAATCCAAGGTTTTTTGAAGTTAAAAAAATCTTTAAAATCCCAAAATAAAAAACATGATAGAAGAAATAAAAAAATCTCCAAAAAATTATTTAAAATTGCTCAAAAATGCCAAAGAAATTATTTAAAAAAATTAAATTTCTGGACGTTTCCCCACCACCAATGTTTCACATTGGTTAATTAGTAGGCAGGCCTCCACCAATCACTCACTTTCGTCCGACCTCCTTAGCCTATAATCATTCTATCGTATTTGTTTTATTGTTTATTATTTGTTTATACATTACTGGAGACTGTCTTTCAGTTTTGTTCGACTACCATATTGGATTAAACATGTTTTCGTCAACTAGGTAGAGCTAGTGTATTAAATAATACATCAGGCTCCTAACCATCAAGAAAAGTGTTGGCCACCCCCTTCCCACACCCCTAACAAGAAAAATAAAAAAAAAAAAAATCCAAAAATTCCAACAAAATTTAAAAAATGTTATAACATTATTTTTACAAAATATTTATAAATTTGAAAAACACTAATACTCATAGTTCATACCTCTTACTATAACTCAAGCATACCTCAACCATTCAGTCAACACTGACTTATAGAAATTTACTTACTGTTCATACTCTCTGCTCTACTGATCGACACCAGCCAAATGTATTCTATCTACTATACCACCATACCAATCAACTATCCATTTTAACCCAAGTTATACCAGACCACCCAACACCCCATCTCCTATAAACAAAATAAAATTCAATGCAACCGCATCCCCCAATACACCAAGCACAATGCCCATAATAACTCAAGTGTACCAAGCAACAATACAGCCGAGGCCGACCCATAACCTAACACTCATTCTACTTATTCTAAAAGCCAACACCACTAAAATCTGCCAACCATACCATATACTTATTACTACCTGCGACAACTTGCGACAACCTGCGCCTACCTGCGACTACCTGCGAATACTTGTAACTACCGTGTGACGGGCGAACCGTCACCGCACGTCTGTGAATAATTTCTCATCTTGCAAAACAAAATAAAAACACTCTTAAAACTAGTGGGTTGTGATCACATCGCACATGCCCTCGAAAAGTACTTACTGTATTTGCCTGGTAACCTGTTGAATTCTGGAGTGTACGGTCTGTTACGCACGAACATTTGTCACATGTTTTTTGAGATTTAAAACTCTCCGATGTGGCTTGAAACATTAATAAAATTAAACTGTGATGTTCTTGCCAGTTTCACGTCACTAATATAATTAAACGGTGATGTTCTTCACTCTTCACGTAACCACAGAATAATTCAAAACATCTTAGGTACTGAGAAAATACTTGTTACTATCCGTGCCTATTTTTCACGTGCAGCAACAACAAGGCATGACAAAGAAATGTTCAGCGGACTGATGTTTCAGTGATTCGTCGTGTGAGTGCAGCATAATCGACGGCAAGCTTGGTGACCAGCTTGGGATGGTGCGTGCGCCTCCGAAAACGTGAAGTTGCGTTCCGTTTTTTCTGGCATTTTGGTCAAGAGGACGGAAGTTGAGGGCATATTGTAATCTGAATGGGTGTTTTAAATGTTATTGTGTTATACCCGTAAGGGAAATTGGTTTCTAATGCGTCGGTCACCATAAATGGTAATGTTTTCTACCATTGGCTGTGAATTACTTGAACCCGCCCAGGAGTAACTGAAAATCGCCACGATTTCTTAGAAAAACGGTTTTTTGAGGGAAGAATTAATTTGATTGAAAGCGCAAGTGGGTGGAGCGGTGTATTTAATGACGCTACGCGCTGTTCACGGGGTCAGTTCATCGACCTCAAGGGGGCAAGCTTCTGCCATGTGATAAGTAGCACTCTAATTGAATCACCAATGTAGGGTTATAAAGCGAATAGGTCACTTACGTCACTTTGACGTTAGGCAGGGGCCATAACGGCTGAAAAATAATTCAAAGTTTTAAATTTTGTGAAATGTTTCGCTTTTAGTCAAAAATCCAATATTGTTACCTTTTGTAACCAGGTTTTAGTGGCTATGTCATCAACGAGACGTAAAGAGGTGGTAAGCACTAGAAACGATGGGTAAACTTTTGGAAAATTTTGTAAACACATGCCAATAATCGTTGATAATGGTTTTAGCCTTGGGTTTTAAGTAGGAGCAATGCGAAACTCCTTGTTTTCATGACATTTTTAAGAGAAACTTTACGAGTTTTAGGGCCTTTGAAAAAAATCATATTTACTTGCTGGAGTTAAGGCTGACATTTCTTAGCAGTTGCTCCTATTCCCTTGGGATTGCGAATAAATTAGAACATAACTATTGTTTGATGACCAGTAATGTGTTACCAAAAGGGGTCATTCCTGGTGTAAGAACTAAAAATTATTTGGTAATGTCAAGGGTCAATTTAGGTGCGGCAGAAATATAGCAACCATTTTGTAACTATGGTAATTGTGGGGTCACCTGCTCAATATGTTTTTGTGATGGCCTTTTGCAGTTTGTATTTACATATTAATATGGCCAGTAAGGAGCATAAATATAACCTGTATGAAAAATATATAAGTATTAGCTGAATGCCAGCAAAAGTACTGATATCTGAATATGGTTGCATTTTATTCTATAGTTTTGGCAGTCTGGGTTTCATGTAAATGTTTTTAAGTATAAATTTGTTCTATATGGAAAAGTAAAATAATAATGTTACTCTTCAATATAAAATGTTGGATTGATAACCAAAGAAAGATTTCCATGTGTAATATTTCTGAAATATGAATAAAAAGCAAAATTGAAAGAAAAAAACGTATTTAAAGTAAAAAAAGTGACCACACTCATTTGATTCTTTTACAAATCGTTTCAAACATTCAACTTACCCTTACACTGTACAGAAAAATGTTTATTTGCATGCTTTTTGCCATTATTAGTGTTCTGATTGGTTCTGCTAGGTCTTATGCAAATCCTGCCTTGACACGCCCTTGGTTTAGGACGCAGCAAGGTCAGAACCTGTGACACATTGCGACAACTTGAGACTACTCATGTCAACCTGCGACAACCCGGGACAACTGGCGACTACCCGTGGCTATTTGCGACTTCCTCCGATTACTTGCGACTACCCGCAACTACTTGCGACTATTTCTGACAACCTGCGATTTCCTGTATTTATCTGCGACTTTACCTGCAACTTCCTGCGACAACTTGCGACTACCTGCAACTACCTGTGACTACGTGCGACAACATGCGAATACCCGCAACTACTTTCGACAACTTGCGATTTTTTTATATTAAGGTACACAATTACTTCTAACATTTTTTCAATTTATTTTAAACGGTATTGGTAAAGCAGCCAAGGAGCTCATTTTTCTCCGATTGGTTTACAAATTTTGAAATTTCTCTAGGATTTTTTTCAATAAACATTCCCAATGTTCATCTGGAAGAATGTAGCTTCCTAACAGTGAAAGAATTATAAGAATCGGTTCGGTATTTTTGGTAGAGCTCGCTTAGAAAGCAGCCAAGTAGCTCATATGTTTCCGACTTGGTGCACAAAATTTAAAATTACTCAAGGAAATTTCTTTTAAAAATTAAACATAGCATATGTCCATCGGGAACTATGTAGCTTTCTAACAGTGAAAGAATTATAATAACCAGCAGTGTAGTTTCAGAGATTAGAAGTTACATATAAACCAACAAACTCACATTAACTCATTGTAATATTAGTATGGATTCGATACGAAAAATTAATTATTTTAATTTGTACCAAAAATGGTCTTACTGGTACGCTTTGTAAGTAATCCCACTTTCCTCGAATAAAAAACTTTAACACTTTATATTTTCTCAATAATTTGATGTCAAATGCAAACACTTTCTGTTTCGCTGCCGCCCTTATAACAAATACTAACAAAATTGTACAAATGAAAATATAATTACAAATTAAACTAATGCTGTGAGCTACCGCGGAAGACACATGTAATCACAGAATAACAAGACATGAAACAAAACTGCGAAATATAAATACATTTTTGTATGTTTAATACACTTTTATTTTATGCGCGAACTATTATTTGTTGATTGTATGTATGGCAAGATTTAGCTCACGTACTTGTTAATATTATAAAAGTTTTACATTAGAAAAACTTTGTTAATATTAGTTATTGGAATTTTCTTAATATAATGGAAGCAAAAAAAATTGGATTTGACATTGAATTTTTAAAGTGATATGAAGTGTACAAGTTTTTTTTTTATTTAAGAAAATGACACCACATATAGAGTGACATGTGGTGAACAGTTGCAAGTGTTAGCTGTGTGCTGTAGACTGTTGTTTGTTAGTTGACACTTCCACCAGTAACACGTAGCTCGGTAGCTGACGCCACAGGACTCGTGTTATTAGTCCCTCGCTGCTCGCTTGTGAGTCGTCGGGATGCACTCAGCTTCCCTAGGCTGCACTGCGGCTACTGGCTCCGGCTACATACAGAGAGAATGTACAGTAGTGAGCAAGCACCAGCTCACCTTGCAACAGTTCGCCACACGCCACTTATCACATACTTTCGTAGCAAGAAAATCACTATTTCACCTTTTATAGCATTTATTCCGCTACTAGAAAAAACTACAAACTCTACTATTTGTCTCACTACTGTCGCATGGTTTAATCTCTGATGATATTGCTTTCTGCTAGATGTCAAGTCCTTCTTACTACGTTAACTATTAAGAACTTAACCAAACAATTTATTACACCCATGTAGTGGAAAGTTGACTAATGAGTTATATCAACAACTTCTTGTTACTCTGAAGAAGTCGTAAACATATAAAACAAGTCCCTGCACTGTGAGTCTGGGAACTTTATGTTAATGTTGTACCGCGCTCGCTGCTTGTGACAGCGGAAATGTGTGTAGGTGACACACTTTTATCCCCGGAGTGGGTGGCCAATTCCAAGACTAGATTACACATACTTTTTTTTATTGATTACTTGGTATCAAACACATGTAACTTGTCCTGATGTGAATAAGCTCAGTCTCGAGGAGTCGTGGGAGTAAAGCCGGAGCCAGTGCTCTGCTGTGACACTTCACCCAGGAGAAGATGTAAATGAGACTCTAGTCAGCGTGTAGGAATGTACATGAGTTACCTCGCTTGGGCCGAGGCTCTTCTCTCGCGACGATGCACACGAGCACCGCCGGACACTGGGCAGGCGAGGTTTTAACGGCCTGTGTGTGGCGCCATTACCCGCCGCCGCCTGCCCCTGGCGTCGTTAACACGGCGTGTGGCGTCGAGACGCCTGCATGGCGCCGCCGCACACGCTAGCTGCAGGCCCTGCGGACTTCACACCTCTCAGGCGCTCGTTAACTGTGACGTGGATACTAGGACATGCATTGCAACTCCCTACATTTACTGAAGTATGAAATAATGTGACCTTATGGGCACCTAAACTGTTTTTGTTTTCCGAGATGTGTTTATATGTTGAACATATTCTCTAACGAAATATTATAGTCCATTTATGGTTACTTCCCAATTCTCTGAAGCCCTGCTTAAGTTCTACTTCCAGGATATTCCTCCGCTTCGTGCATACAATGCTTAATTGAGTCTAAAATTTTACACGAACGAAACAATGAATCGCATTTATGCGCACTCAGATGAAAGATACTTTCCACAAGATATGTATTTATTTTTGCTAGACATTACCAAAACACCTGTTCTGCCACTGTATTTTATTCATGTTAATTATGAACGAAGTATTAATTATAATTTATAGATGAGATAAACAAAATTTCAGTTTAACCAAAAACAAGGTACTTTTATGTAACAGAAGTACAAAACGCGTGTGATACGAGACATAATTACAGACGTCATAAAATCGATGATTTTTCAAAAGTTATATTCAAAAAAAGTGAAGGAACTGCTAATAAACTATAAGGTATTTTTGATACTTATCAAATACTTCTCTTTGACATACAGAAATTTTAATAGTACCAGAAATGCATTTATATAAGAGAAAAATCGTTTTAAAACGGGTGCCTAATGGCTTCTGACCTATGTTGCAAGCTATATTTAGAGACTGTAAATAAATATTTAATTTCAAGTATGACAGATATGGTATTTTAGTTCGAATCTCCAAAAGTAGCAGCGAAATCTCATAATATGGTTAAATGCGTTTTTGTTTAATATTTCTCACAGCGGCTTTTTATCGAGACTGCGTGAACGTTACAACGAATTATCGTCAGCCATCACGTCCCATATTGAACATTGCTGTTAAATATTACACTTTCAGGCAAGCGGAAACATTTTTCTCGGTGGGGCACATGTATGTATGTGTATATATATATATATATATATATATATATATATATATATATATATATATATATATATATATATGTGTGTGTGTGTGTGTGTGTGTGTGTGTGTATATATATGTGTGTGTGTGTGTAAGTGTGTATGTGTGCTGATAGTATGTTCGTGCTACGGGCTATGCTAGTACTTATTATTCTTGTGTGGTTAAGGAAGTCCGAGGCACTCGTGTTCTTGGGCGATTGTGTAATTCACACCTCTGTTGTATTACGCCTTTAATGATCCTTATATGTAAACACTTGAAAGAATAATTTCCGAATCCAAGTAATAGGTAGATTTAAATAATATGCAAATTGGCAAGCAGTAATATCACATCACAGAAATATTATAGATCACCAATAAATGAACTTCAGACAGTACATTAAAATATATCTAACATTTATATGGAAAACAATTATTACTAATGACAGCAGTTAGAAATGTACCACCAATCTTCTATTTACTTGAATATAATTTTATTTACAACACTTATCGCGGGCAACTTTAGTTATATTCACGGACTATTTACTATGTTGATGTCGAAAGCCACAGTGTCACAGGCCGGTGTTTCCCCACGACTGGAAAACATTACACTTGCCCCTGGTGTGACAATAACTGAACATTTTAAGGGAGATATTTACTTGGTACTTTAGCTTGAATTGAATGTGTTTGAATTTCTTTTTCCGAACCTACTAAACGTGAACTAACTGAACTGATCTATGAAAAAGGCACATACTTCGTACTGTGCAAGTCGATTCTTTTATGACATCATGCACATAAAAACCGCCATTTCGGAGATTACTAACGGTTTTTCCAAAGTGCTGTACACATTTATAAAAATACTAAGGAAAATAGCCTGTGACCTTCTTTCAGTATTGTCACGGGATAGAACAGTTGCCATGTAAAAAATTTGGTTATCATACAGAACCTGAAAAATATATTGCATAAATATATGTAAGTAATAATGCAATTTTGCGATATTAACTCAATATTGAAGAGACTATGGTCCCATTTAATATTTATCTATCCACTTGGCCACTGCGGCCCCACTTAACATAGTTATATCCTCTGAGCCACTAAGGCCCCACTTGGAATCGCTCTATCCACTGAGCCACTAAGGCCTCATTTAATTAACTCAACACTGAAGCGAGACCTTTAAGGTAAACAAAAATGATATTCCATCACGTTCTAATCTCTATGCAACATTCTCTAAGCATTAATACAAAATCCTTCATAAGGAAAAAAAATTTAAAAATTATTTTTTATGATAAAAGGTAATGATTGCGTAATCTGATCTAGCTGAAATTCGAACTTGACATGAATTTTTCCCTGAGGATTCACTCTGCAAAATTTGAGGAACTTCTGTTGAGTTTCAAGGGACTTGGAGGTATTTAAGAAGGACAGAGAGGCAGAACGTCTACTTATTATTAAGGATATGTGTCAGATGCAAACAAAAGTACTCTTAGGTAACTGCGATAAATCTTCGCAAAAACTTTGTTTATAATAAACATTTAGTATATTCACGTCACTAGAATCTAATCTTTCAAACATCATAACGTAATATGAGCAACTTATAACAGCGAGTAGCACTATATAAACACACCACCATAATACCAGCGAGTAGCACTATATAAACACACCACCATTATAATAAACTCAAGAAGTTTCATGTATCAAATATATCTTTTTACCCCGTCTGGTTGGAGTGTGGTGCAAAGTTACGGTGCGTGAATACTTCATGACTCGTGTTCAAATACCCCTGCAAAACCCAAAATTTTTAATTTTTTATAAACTGAAATTAATTTTTATTACTAATTAATGCCAATATAAAAAACGTTAAATATATAATTTGTTATCACTTATTTGTCTCTCTCTATCTTTATATATATATATATATATATATATATATATATATATATATATATATATATATATATATAGACACACACACAAAAAGACCTAGTATCACGTTTATGCAGCCTTTCAGCGAATTAAGGGAAAGTTTTGTATAATCTACGGAAAGCTATTTATAAAACAAAATCTCTGTAAATTACCAATATTTCTGGATTGTATCCTTCCAGCGCATTTCCTTAAACTCAGGTTAATATTATCTACGAGTGTGGTTAAGAAGTAATAAAAAAAATATTGCGAATGATATTCACAATTTTTGTTTTTATCTCGCTTAAATGTAGTTGTTTACAGATAGTTTGAGAGTATTAGTTCACAAAACAGTTTTTACAAAAATTGTACTGAAATGTGTTTCTCCCCGTTCTATACAGTGACCTCATTACGTGTAAATAATGTGTATCTTGGAGCAAGTCACAGGAGCTTGACACAGAGGCTGCTCTTGTGGCTCGAGTTTATGTAGCCGGTTCTTAATGGATACGAAGAGCATTTCCGAGCACCAGCAAAACAATATCACATTTACTTACTGCACATTTCTAAAGGTTCTTTGCTGCAATACAGGCATACATTCTAAACACACTGCAATAGCGACGCCTCGGACCATGCTAGAGAAATAATTAGCGTGCCGAAAATATATTATCCAACTCCATCATAACACTGACGCTGTTTTCGTAGTGTGATTTTGGCAGTTATCTCCGGGGTAAAATTATGCGTGCCACATTCAATCGGAGCTAGTAAAATTGCTATAAATTTATCTTTAGAATAACACGTTGAAATCAGGTTATCACGATAGAACCATGTTTGTTGTGTTGCTATACTTGATCAGGGGAATGACTTTTCGCTGTGTTGATTACATAAGTACGTGGTAGGTTGTCTAATTTATAATTTTCCCCACTCAAAAAATATCTCGCTTTAAAATTGATAACGGAGTTTTTTCACTGTGTGATCCACTAAACGTTTCGAGACTTCAGATTATTCCGATGGCAATCGATGAAACAAGTGTACCGCATGGGAATGTCAAATTATGTATTTTAATTTGATAATTATTAACTTCGCGCTATTATTATGATAGTTAAATAAAATCTTTACTTAAGCTTATTTACCATTAAAATATTATACAGCAACCACTTTATGTTGTAGTATTATATTAGTATATTAAATGACTTTATTGTTACTATTATTAATTTGAATGTTAAAGGCAATGCGTTACAGTTTATATATGATTCCATATTATCTGACTTGACGGCCTAGTGTTTTAAAACGTTACTATCCAGTTACTGCACTAGCTGAAATTCCGTTAGAAATTTTGAAGTCGACTTTAAACTGTTTGACACGGACTTTTCAACTTCATAAGGCAACCCCATCTCTGGAGTTTTACAAGAGAGTTAGGGCCATAAGTTCGTCCTTACGGTAAAATTTTAACCGGCATCAAGACATTTTTAAAATAAATATTACTGTTCCAAGAACCGAAGACTAGCAGCAATTTAAGACCACATAGTGATTTTGTTCATATCACTTTTGCAGTGTTTAGCTACATTCAAAACGCTGCGTTTCTTTTTCTGCGGTAAACAGTACACGGTCGGCGAACATGTTCGGCGAACATTCTAAAAAAAAAAAACGTTAATTTGCCCTGTTCGTTCACCACAGCGAATACCAAACATATTCTCTGAATATGTTCGTCGACCGTGAATGTTGCTCGGCAGACGGAAATCAGTGTTCGCTACATTTAGTGCAACGGTACATTACTTGATATCCCGTGTGCAATGCAACAAGAAAAATTCGAAACGTATGTGGTGGCAGCGAGAGTTGTAGAAACACCGGAATAATTACAGGACAAAAGAAAAAGAGAGAACTTGTAGGCTGAGTGCCTCTTCAGTAACTTCACAAGAATGACAAGGCGGAAGTCGAAAATCTTACTGCGTTAATACGCCCAACAATCAAGAGAGACGATACGAATATCCGAGAGACCATAAGTGTGCAGGATTGTTTGTTATAGTTCATCCATGGTACCAACACACCTATTTTCACCCTATTTATATAAGTATTAATTATTAATTAATGATTATAATCTAAATATTAAATGAAAATAAATGTTCAATTGAATAAAAATAAGATAATTCTATTTTAACATAAGTATAAAACGCTTGTGATACATGACATAATTAGGAAACAACGGAACACTTCATACGTGATGTATTTTTTCTATGGTAAAGTGAGGTGAGAAAGAAGCAGTACCGCAATGCAAGTGCAGGGAATACAAGATAACCCCGAGAAAACCTGCCGACCAGCAGCATTGTCCGACACGATTCCCACGTGCGAAAATCCGGAAGCGACCTCACCGGGCAACGAACCCGGTTCGCCTAGGTGGGACGTGAGTAGTCTAACCTCTAGACCATTGTGGCCCCACAAGAGAGTGTGAAGAAGCTGTGAATACAGTGTAATCAACTTGCGGTTTTTGGTAAGTTGAGATTCTCATCATTCATTAATGTGCCTATTCAGATTCTCTAAACAGAGTATTTATAAATTGGTTCCCGAGGTTCGCCAGGCATTAATAAATGCTTTAGCAGAGTATGTAAAATTACCTGGCACGTCCGAAGTATGTGAACAAGTTGCGAACGGATTTGAAAACAAGTGGCAATTTAATTAATTCATCGGGGCTCTTGATGGAAAGCATTTTGTTCTACAGGCTCATATAAAGAGTAGCAGAGTATTTTAAATATACAAGGGCTAAGATAATATAGTTTTACTCGAATTAGTTGATTCAGAATACTGATTTTTGTAAGTAGACGTGGATTTTATAGGACGAACATCGGCTGGTGGGGTATTTAAAATCTGAGACCTAAGGAAGGGATTTCAAACAGATACAGGACTGCCTACAGCAGAACTACTACCAGTAAAAAACTTACCTGAGCCATGCGTGATTGTCACAGACGACGGCGGCCGCGGGAATGTAGTGGTTAGACAACTCACCTCCCACTACGGCGAACCGGGTTCGATTCCTAGCGGTGTCGCTCCAGAATTCACGCATGAGGGAAAAGTGTAGGACGATGCCTCTGGTTGGCGGGTTTTTTCGGATACCTCCCACTTCCCAGCCATTGCATTCCGGCGCTGTTCCATACTCACATCAGTCACCTACATCTGCTCTCGAAACATCGCTTTAAGAGCCACCCAAATCTCTTCGCTCACTCGCAAACGACGCATTTGCTCTTCATGTAAATGTAATGAAGCCATATCCAAGTCTTCAGCCTAAGGGATGTAAGAAGAGGATAATTAATATTATAGTTAAAGTAGGGAATTTAGAGTTTCAGAAAAATCGTTTGGTGTAATGACTTTAGTTCTCGAGGCACTTAGAAAACCCCTGCTCATCAATCGTGAAAGGGCAACAGCATTAACACTGGCTTGTGTATATTTATACAACATTCTGAGTGGTGGTAAATCCCAAATAAATGTTGTAGTTCCTTCTATGTGGTGAGGACCCAACAAGGCGACCATCCAATGGCCCTAAGCAAACCTGGATTGAGTGGTCCAGAGAAAAACAAACAGACACCAAGTCAAAGCTAGATTACAACAAACAAACTCAATTGTTATTGAAAACTTTCAATTCATTCTATTATTTTTATTGATTCCACAAAACAAGATAAAAATGAACTATTGGTCTTTGACCTTTTTCAAGTACAACAATAGGTAGGAAAAATATCAACTTGATATTTCTAAAATAATGGCTACTGGGTAGCCCGAACACTTTGTTTTCATAAAATTGTCACTTAAAGCCGGAATCTGGCCTTCGGAAATGCCAATCACAAAAAAAAATCACAAACAATGTATCATATCTGACACCATAATGCAATTACTTTATTTCCTCTGACTTCAACAACAAGATGAAAGTTATTTATCTATCACATGTATGTTCTGGTAATACCAGAAAATATTAATTGTATGAACTTTAGGATATTGTTAAATTCTTTACACCTGGCCATAGTGAACATCCTAAAGGCCATTTTATTCAAAAATTAAAATACTGTAAGATACCAGTAATTATAGATTATGTGAAATACATGATATTGTCAAATTATTTACACCTGGTCATAACAAACATACTAAAGGCCATTTTACTAAAACATTAAAAATACTTTATTTTAAATTAACCCACAACGGGGCTTGATTAAATCAACTTAAAAAATGTTTAAAATAGTTATAATTGAATTTACTGCCACTTGTGGAAAATGCTCCACAAAACTATCGTAATCTGGCATTAACTGCGACTTTCAAGACAAAGATTGTAGAATATCAGACTTTATCTGTAGAAACTGCCGTCTTGAAGATGCGAAGTAGTCATCTCTCTCTCCGTGGTACTATTTATACAATATTAGAACCAAACTTCAATTCAGAATGCACAACCAATGACAAAGTCTCATTCATGTGCATCTAATCAGTGATGAAAACACATATTCCCTTGGTGAGGTGGATTCAGGGTGCGCTTTCAATCACCCGCAAGTGCTTCCTTCCAGTCTCGGGTGAGCGGCGAATATTCGCCTACATGTCTGCAGCCCATCCGGCACCAGCCCGGGCGTCTCCGCAATCAGCTGTCCGACCCTGAGAAGTGCGCATGCGAGACGACACCGTGTCACGAAGCAGACGTGTCCCACGCAGTGTGGCCTTCACGGCCGACCTGACAGGGAACCTGCACCGCTCCGGGCAATGAACTCCAGCCGATCGTAACGTTTTCGTTAGTACATAGCAGAAATTTTCCAGTTTACACCTATTTGGAGGTAAGTGGGGAATCATCAGTGAAAAATAACGTAGTAAGGACCTTTTAAAAAAAAAATTTTCTTTGGCCCTTTCTGTCCAATAGGTCAGCCTTTTTTCACAACATATTATTACCTCGTAAAATTTATGAACATACTTTCCAACCTGTGTAATAGGAATCTCATCCTAAAACATGTATCGGGGCGTGTTTTGTGCAAGTACGAAAAAATATTTTGTCAGCTAAAAACTTCGTTCATGTATATATAGGGTCCCTTATAACAGCAGGGCAAATGGAACAGATAAATTGCACGTGAGTAAAGTGAAGCGCAACTTTATGGCACAATTTAAACAATCTTTTTATCGAGTCATATGGATAATGTCGTGATAAAATACAGGGGTTTTAATTGCAATAATTGAGATGCCCTGTCTCAATCCCATCCTCCAAAAGAGACTTCATAGAAGACCAAATAACATACCAACAGCAAAATTTTCCAAAATACCAGAAGAAAAAAGAGAGGAAGAGCAACAGAGATGAAGCTTGAAGAACAATGAAGACGTCACAATCTTGAAGAAGAGCCAGGAACTCAGTAGCATCTTGAAGTTCCCTCGAAGATAGAAAACAGAAGATCAATTGAAGTAGACAAGATGAGCCCAGTGGTGTCTCTCACCTGAAGTAGCTAGCTCCAGCAAAGATCCACACAGAGCTCCATCCTCTCCAGTAGTTACAACAACAAACAGATCGAAGTGGTTCCAAGTCGTCCATCAGTAGATATGGGTGGGGAAACTTCTGCAGTAGCTTCCCAAATACAGCGATGTTATAGTCACCAAATACAATCAAAGTCTTGCGTGAGCATTACAAAATCCAAACCTATGAGATGCATCAAGTATCAACCTCAGCATCAAGTACTAACATGACAATGTTTTCAACCTCCTAAGCTTCAGCCAGCTATCCCTAGTTTTACTAAGACTAAGACTGGAAGACTAATTCCTAAGAATAAAACACACCTTTCAACAATATGAAGATGAGAGCAATACACATATGGGCATGAACACCTTACTTCCAAAATGAAAATGGCAACTCTACGAAATGTGCATGCATGAAGGATGATTACTCCATGGGGACCACATCTAAAAATAAAGCTTAAAAACACAATGATGAAGATAATACAACAACCCTATAACAAATCCAAATTACATTCATGACAGCAATACATAACCAAATTCTTGAATTATAGAACAATACTCTTACCAAAACAAGAGCACATCCCAGTGGTTGGACCAGCATTTCACTCAAAAACCATATCATTGAACTGTACTTAATGTACTCTGCAAAACATGCACCTTATAAATGGGTCTCGGGTTTGCCACATCTTCCACGAGGGCGGTGACCGGAGTCAAGAACCTCCGAACTATAAATGGTCGAGCAAATTTAGGCAACAACTTAGCAATGAAGTGCACTGCATTATTGCTGAGATAATGTGTATCTAAGAACACTTTATCTCCTTGTTTGATCTTATCCACATTACTATTGTAGTCCTTCCTGGATGAAAAACTAGCATAATATTTTCTAGGGTTTTCGATAGTCTCAGCCCAAACATCATCCAAATCCTTTTGACTGACTACCTCCCAGCAGAAGTCATGCAACCTCCATACATCAGTGAGGGGATGAAATAGACTACGACCAAAAAATAATTCTGAAGGCACCTTTTGGTGGCCGAATTGATGATATTCTTAAAGGCCAAGGCCAACTGATACAAACCCACATCCCAATTCTTGTGTGACCCAATTTGAAAGGCACGCAAAGTTACCTTGAGGTTCCTATTGTTGCACTCAACCACATTAGATTTGGGATAGTGGGGAGTGTTTTGGACCAGATTGATACACGAGAAAAAGGCTAAGTTCTTAAATTCGGATGCATTGAAATGCGTAGCAATATCCATTACTATGTGGACTGGTGAGCCAAACACAGAAAATAACCTCTGACTCAATACCTTGCAAATTCCTGAAGACTTCTTTCTCGTAAGAGGGAATAAAAAGACAAATTTGCCAGAACTATCAACGGACACAAGGATCGAAGTAAAACCTTAATTTGACCGAGGAAGGGGCCCAAAGATATCCAAATAAAGCTGTTCCGAAGGTAAATTCGCAATGCTGGCACAATAAGGGCTTACAAACTTCGCATTCCACAGCTTAGCATGTTGGCGCACATTACACTCACAGATGAGCTGTTCATCATCCTTTGCTAGCCCTGGCCAGAAGAACATCTCCTTCACCCGAGTAATGGTCTTCTCCTGACCCAAGTGGGCACCAAAATAGGTGTTATGGTAACAATGAAACATTTTCCCTCTTAACACCGGAGGTACAAAGAAATGGAATTTACCTCTTTTGGGGTCAACCTGCCCAATAGACTTTTCCTTATTTCAAAAGTTCCCCCTATTATGCCAGAGGCCACGTCGGCCATAAATCGTTGACATTCCTGGTCAATACCTTGTTGGTATTGTAACTTCAGGTATGCCTGAGAAAAATCCTGGAGGACCGCGACTTGGGGTGCAACTGATGTCTCTTGAGGAAAACCTGGTTCAGTTTAGATAGCGTTCGCTGAGGTTTCAACCTTAGAATGAGAGCTCAACTCTTCCATCACCGACACAGAAGGCAATGTGTCAATGTGGAATTTGTCTGAGTCGAACATGCAGCTCAATGCATCGGCAATGCCATTATCGATTCTCTTGATATGCTTATTGGTGAAATTAAACGAAGTCAACCACACCAGCCATCTAGCCAAATGACCTGCAGGTTTATTTGTGGTTAAAAGCCAGTTGAAGACCTGGTGGTTGGTATGTAGTATAAATTCCTCACTTTATAAATAATACTTAAATTTCTTCGTACCGTAGATGTCGGCCAGGACTTACTTCTGGTAAGAAGAAAATCGTTGCTCTGGAGGAGTCAACAGTCGACATGCATAAGAGACAGGAACTAGCAATTCTTCTCTCCTCTGACATAGTACAGCCCTTATGGCCTTAGAGCTTGCATCCACCTCGAGGATGAATGGCTCACTACACTGGGGTAATTGGAGCACTGGTGGAATGGTTAATTTCTCCTTCAAATCGCAAAAGGCCTTTTCTTGGGCTTCGACCCATACCAAATCGACACCCTTGCACTTGAGAGTGTTCGATGGCTCGGCAATGTCTGCATTGTTATAGATAAACTTTGAGTAAAAACCGACCATCCCTAGAAAACTTCGAACCCCTCTCACATTCTTTGGCACAGGGAAGTTCACCACTGGCCGGATTTTTTCTGGGTCCATCAACAACTTCCCTTCGGAAATTACGAAGCCCAGATACTTAACGTATGTTATGGCCCAGGTAACATTATCAGGGTTGATGGTCACACCAGCCTCCGTGAGCACAAGAAACAACAGTCTTTATGTAGATCCCTACCCTCTCCCGACCATTGAGTCGCTTTTTCAACACGTGGGAAAAGGCAAATATTTTTCTGTTTTTGATCTTAACAGCGCCTTTCTGCAATGCGAATTGCATGCAGATTCTCGTGGCATCTTGGCCTTTGTCACCCTGTAGGGACAGTGACAGTGGACAAGCTTGCCTATGGCCATGAATTTTGGGCCTCAGGCCATGTCCCATGTTCTTTATTCCATTTTGGGAAAATATCAATATGAATTCATCTTCACACACATCTATGTTGGATGAGTGTATAGCATTTCTTTTGAGGAGTGCCTTGAACATCTTAGACTTTTGTTTCTTGCGATATTCGCATATGGCACAATATTCCCCCAGGGTGTTCTTGGGGAGCAGAAACGCCGGGTTTCTGTTCCCCAATGACGAGGAATAGCTGCAATCTGATGGTTCAGCTACATGTTCCTCCTGAAGGTTATGAACTATTTGACGAAAGACTTTCAGTTTAGGCGATGTCACTCTATAGGGTACAGAGGATATGGGCTCTAAATCATTTTACTTAATATATTTAGGTAGCTGTAGTACACGTTGGGCCTCCTGTCTCTGGGTTACCTCGGTAACCTCTACAGTACATTATACTGAAACATCATGAAAAGTGAACTGCTTTGAACTAATTACTACAGCTAGATCCTTACAAAACGAAAACACAAATTCCTTCTGTGCCACCTTAATATTGGCATCGGTTTTCCCCAGGAAATCGACGTCCAACCACAGGTCGTGACTCAGTCGTGGAATGATTTTGAAAGAAAATATCCATGAGAAATTGTCAATCTTAATCTTAAACACCACTACTCCACATGATTTTATAACACCTCTGTTAGTGAGGTAAAACCCCACTTCTTCACTAGCGCTAAACTTCACATAACCTCGGGGCAAGTTCTTCAGAAGGTAATTACCGAAATTCTGACTGGTTAGTAAACAAGAAGCACCAGAGTCCAAAAGAGCAGCTTCTTGCATATGATCAGCAATCATCACAGGCACGTAAAAGAGGCAATACTTTTTTTCAAAGCTTATTACGTATTCCGTGTGATTTCCAATGGTTTTTGTCCTTAATCGGACAATGCGCCTTAACACGCCCAGGCTGCTTATATAAAAAACTAATTAACTCCTTCTTACTAGTACTCATGGCCTGGCCACTATTGCCAGACCCATGGTCTGTGAATACCAGGAACATGTTATACCTTTTCCTTACCACTATTCCCCACATTCGCTTGGTTTCCTTCAGCAGTGACAATTGTGAAGAGGAATTTTCTGTAATAGCAATCAGGGGCCATATGATTGTTTTCCACACGGATAAAGCAAAATTTGCTGGAACTCGTATTCCCCCATTTTCTTTCGTCACTTTAGGTTCAATTTTGGTTGATTGTTCAGACGAAAAATCCATCAATGTCCTCTCTACTTCTATTACTAACTGTAACAGCTGTTCTAAGGTAGCAAGCTTTGAAGCAAGGCAAAAATACATACAGTTCCTTGGATGTAAATACTAAAGACTGCTTGAGTGAAGTACTCTTCACTACCACAAGGGCATCCTACAATTTGAACAAAATTCAAAATTTCCTGAATAAATTCTTGCATTGACTGGGTATTATGCTGCTTCTTCTCAAGCAATGTTAAAAGAAAATAGGCTAGATCTGTCTCATTGGACACCAGCTCTAAACATTCCTTAATAGATTGCTATAATTCCCAATTATCCTCTCGTGCTTTACAAAAAGTGGACTGTAATATGTCAGGTACCCTATAGGTAACCACGGCATTAATTATCTGTCATGAATAAATTTTCAAGCTCAACACAGCCGAGCGTGCCACAAAAAAATTAACGACTGTCACGAACGTGATATCCATAAGGTGGGGAATCTTTGAAGAAATCTCAGAAGGAATATCTGAGTATTTTATAGAACGGAGTGGACTCGCCAACCTTGGGTCCTATGGTGTGGGCAGTTGCCCAGCGCCATCTTTCCTCACAAGAGTGCTGACATGGACACGAGAATCCTAAATACCTTCAGTTTTGAAGACTTACTCACCAACCACCTCAAATAAGTTGCTTGAGCCATGCCTTTGACAAATTTTGGATCCACCCGGTGGCAGCTGTAGACATAATGAGAGATTAGTACAAAGCAAAGCACAAAGTAAAGCACAAACACTGGAATGTAACACTGGAAAAAAAAAAAACATTTTTTGTCTGATTTTTTGTTCTTGGTTTCTTGCTCTTCAACCACAATTCAGATTTGACTTCAAAATCTCCTGCCAACACTCTACTCCAAGAAGCATAGATGCGCAGTTTTCCTTGAGGCGCCATCTATGTCATAAAGACCCAACAAGGCGGCCGTCCAATGGCCCTAAGGAACTCTGAATTGATTGGTGCGGAGAAACACAAAAAGGCACCAAGTCAAAGCTAGACTAAAACCAAAAAAACTGAATTGTTGTTGAAAACATTCAATTCATTCTATTATTTTCATTGATCCCACATAACAAGGTAAAAATGAACTATTGGTCCTTGACCCTTATTTCAAGTACAACAATAGATAGGAAAAACATCAACTTGAAATATCTAAATGAATGGCTACTGGGTAGCCCCAACACTTTGTTTTCATAAAATTGTCACTTAAAGCCGAAATCTGCCCTTCGAAAATGGCAATCACAAAAAAACATCAGAAGCAATGTATCATATATATGACACCATAATGCAATTACTTTCTTTCCTCTGACTTCAGCAACAAGATGAAAGCCATTTATCTACCACATGTATGTTCTGGTAATACCAGAAAATATTGATTGTTTGAAATTTGTGATATTGTTAAATTCTTTACACCTGGCCATAGTAAACATCCTAAAGACCATTTTATTCAAAAATTAAAATACTGTAATATACCAGTAATCATAGATAATGTGAAATATATTATATTGTTAAATTATTTACACGGGGCCATAGCAAACATCTTAAAGGCGATTTTACTCAAACATGAAAAATTCCTTATTTAAAATTAACCCACAACGGGACTTTATTACACCAGGTTTAAAACATTTTAAATAATGCATATTTGAATTTACTGGTACTTGAAGAAAATGCTCCACAAAACTATCGTAATCTGGCATTAGTTGTGACTTTCAAGACAAAGAATGTAAAATATCAACTTGGCCAACCATTTCTGACTAATGGCCATTCTTTAAAACCTCATTTACAAACTTTTATATGTACGAGTAAAAAAATTTTATTTTTCACGAAAATTGTTAAAAATGTCTCTAAAAATGCACTCCATTATTTGTTTTCAAATATCCTAATATCCAACCAATTTCTACCAGGACTTTCCATCTAGTTCGACCTAACCTTCATGCCAGAAGTGCTTAAAGTATATTTGGTAATTGAAAACATCAAAGTTCAAAAAGACTTTATCTGTAGAAACTGCCGTCTTGAAGCCGCGAAGTAGTCCTCTCTCTCGACTGGCTCCTCCGTGGTACTATTTATACAATATTAGAACCAAACTTCAATTCAGAATGCACAACCAATGACAAAGTCTCATTCATGTGCATCTAATCAGTGATGAAAACACATATTCCCTTGGTGAGGTGGATTCAGGGTGCGCTTTCAATCACCCGCAAGTGCTTCCTTCCAGTCTCGGGTGAGCGGCGAATATTCGCCTACATGTCTGCAGCCCATCCGGCACCAGCCCGGGCGTCTCCGCAATCAGCTGTCCGACCCTGAGAAGTGCGCATGCGAGACGACACCGTGTCACGAAGCAGACGTGTCCCACGCAGTGTGGCCTTCACGGCCGACCTGACAGGGAACCTGCACCGCTCCGGGCAATGAACTCCAGCCGATCGTAACGTTTTCGTTAGTACATAGCAGAAATTTTCCAGTTTACACCTATTTGGAGGTAAGTGGGGAATCATCAGTGAAAAATAACGTAGTAAGGACCTTTTAAAAAAAAAATTTTCTTTGGCCCTTTCTGTCCAATAGGTCAGCCTTTTTTCACAACATATTATTACCTCGTAAAATTTATGAACATACTTTCTAACCTGTGTAATAGGAATCTCATCCTAAAACATGTCTCGGGACGTGTTTTATGCAAGTACAAAAAATTATTACGTCAGCTAAAAACTTCGTTCGTGTAGTTATAGGGTGCCTTGTACTCTTAACTGCAGTTCAAATGGAACAGAAAAATTGTACTTGAGTAAAGTGAAGCTTAACTTTACAGTACAATTTAAACGATTTTGTTTTGATCGAATGATATGGATAATGTCCTGATAAAAATACAGGGGTGTTAATTGCAATAATTGAGACGCCCTGCTTCAGTGTGCATTCTCCAGCTGGTAGTTTGGATACTCTTCCACCAAATGTAACAAATTATCCATTTAGAATGGAGAAGAGATCTAGAAGGAATTACGTCACTGCTACCACCGACTGGGTATGAAGCTGACCCAATATGTTATAGTAAGAGGAGATTAAATATGTTTCTTTTTTTTCGATAAAAGGAGTGTGCTATGGCAAGAAGAATAAAATAAAATGACTTTTGTGTGTAAAGAAATAGCATCTAACCAGAAATAACAGCATTGTCTGCATACATCAGAAATCAACAAATGTTCATGGACAATGGACACGCACATAAATGTTTCTTTTATATTACATTCCGTATTTGGCGGTGTCCTAGTGTCTCAAAACTGTATTCAATGACATCAAATGCGTTATGTTATACCTGCAAATAATAAATGATATGTTTTAAAAAACACACGCTGTGGGTAATTTCTCAATAAATAAATTAAATTTTTTAAATCACATGTAATTTGTATATATTTTACTCGTTACTCAATTTCATAACTACAAACTACGCTGCATATACTGTGACTGGATTACCATTGTACAAAACATTAAAAGAAAAGTCACATTATAGACATGACTAACACAGCGCTACACACCAGAATGCGAGGAATGTTCGCTCAGGGAGCAAACACTTTCTAATAACAGACATGGCGGCCACCTATGCTCCGTTATGTTCGCTGACACGTCCACACCGTACGAACCACGACGGTTCGTGCGACACAGTGTTCGCCACACCTGTCGGTCGTTGTGACGAGCACGTTTGCATTGTGGGGACCGGCCTTACCTTAGGAGTGCTGCCTGCTAAATATATTTTTCTTTTTGTTTACTAGGGCAATAAGCCAAGAATTTTATACAGCCACGCTAATATAACATGGCTTTCTCTTTTAATTTTTTTTTAAATACTAAACAGAATTTGTTACAAATTAAAACTTATAAATTAAACTGTCATATTATTATTGAATTCATATTTTTCCACTATTTAACCAAAACCAAGAGTAGAAAATTTGTACTAATTTATGCGGTGAAGGTACCAATGTTGTTTGCTACAAAAGATTTTTATAACTGTTGTACTACATTCTGCTCATTATGTTGTCTGTAAATAGTTTGTAAATGCATTTTCTTAGATTTTTTTTATCAGAATACTTTAAATTAACGTATTGATTTATTTCGTTGGATAAATTATTTGATCAAATTGTAGCGTAGCTAACGCGAGATGTGTCAAATATGATATTTAATAGACTACTCCAGTTGCTTGAAATTTTCTTACAACAGAAATATATTTACAACTTAATTAGTTGCAGTCTACTGTGGCGCTCAAAAGTACTAAGTTATCTGCTGTTTACTGTGACTCATAACTGTCCATCCAAATGCCGAAACATTCCAGCTAATTACATAAATAAATTTTTTTTCAAAAACCTTGTATAGTGCGTGGAAAATTGCATGTGTAAATATTGACTAGTTGAATTTACTTTTTTTTTTAAATAAACTATTGGGAAGTTTATAATGAACTTTTTCTTCCCAAGCCTCCTCAGTAGGTGGTGCGTGCGTGAGCCGCATCTGTCCTGTTGACCTGTCATGACGTCAGAAATTATCGAAAAAGTTCGAATATAGTGCAGAATTTTATTGATGTTTAAGCGAAATTTCCAATTTTAGTGTTGGCGTCATTGCTTCGAAATAAAAGTGGAGTGGTTTTATATGTTGAATTCGAAAAGCCTCTTGCAGTAACAGTTTTGTGTTATTTTTCTAGCAGGATAGGGGTGCAAAGTATTCAAAATAATAGGGTAAATTATGTTCATAACAAAAATTCAGGATAGGGTTCGGGGCTCTTCCGGCCGACCGCCATCTTGGAATATTCTAGTTTTAACATTAAAAAATTCCTGTTTTCCGTTCAAAGTCACTTGTTTTTCTCAAAAAATAGCATGTTTTAAACAAAAAAAGGCCTCAACGTTTTCCTTTTAAACTTAACATTTCCCTTTTTCCTAAAAAATGTTCCTTTTTCAAGCTGCAAAAAAGGTCTCCCTAGAAAAGTCCATTTTCAGTCGGAACAGGTATCCGGGACAAATGACCCATAAAACTTTGGTTTCATTTTGGGGGCATTTGCGACTCATGATAATTGACCCCAAAAAAATCCAAAAAATTATTATTAGAAAATATCTTAAAATTGTATAGAAATATAAAAATTAAAAACATACAAAAGTATAAACATTTATAAAAATGAAGTTAAAAATTCGAGTCCCCGCCTACATTTTTCCCTAACAATTCCAGTTTCCTTACCATGACGAAAAGCATAGAGGACCCCCTTCCCACCGCCCAATAATGAAAAATTTAAAAATTAAAAATCCAGAAAGTTCCAATATAATTCCAACAGAATAAAAAAAATCATTATTTAAAAAATTATTTAAAAAATTATTACAAATTTCTGAAAACTAAAAAAAAAAACATATACTAATCTTTCATACCTCTTACTGTAACTCAAGCATACCACAGCCATTCAGTCCACACTGGCCTTATAAAAATGTACTTACTGCTCATACTTTCTGCTCTATTTGTCGACATTAGACAAATATTTACTAGCCACTATACCACCAACCACACAAGACTCATTTCGTATAACCAAAATAAAATTCAGTCATACTAATCAATACTTTTTAATTAAGGTTATTTGAAGTCTTTTAAATTTTAGTTTTACCATGGCAAATTAGGAAACAAACCTGAAATAAAACACAATTTTATTCAAAGGTATTTTTTGTTACTGTCACTCACACACTCAAAAATTTGACAATATTCTTGAATATATATATGCAGCTCAATACATGCAATATTGTTGAAGGTTATATTATTTTACTCATCTCGCTATTCACATTCGTGTTGTCCTTTTGCGAAAATATCGTGAAATGTATTACTACAGCACAATGTGCAGTGCAGGTTATGTAGGTAACTACGCGTACCAAAGTGACAGGAGACCCGCTTGCAGCAAACCTGGTACTGGGGTACTGATGAGAAATGCACTTCAACTTTTTCCAGGTCTCTGCATGTATAAGTAAATGCTCGCTTTAGCTGATCTGCTCACTGCACTTATCACACAAATGTTACATGCAACAAGGGATTTTGGCATATTTAAAGAGCTCATATTGCCAAGCATTGCAACTTTAATTAAGGTATTTTCATAGAAGCGACACTGATGTCTACGTAGTAGTTCAGACAAAGACACGGACAGACCTGTTAGAGATGTGGGTGTTGGAGCTAAAGAAACTTGTAATGCCGGCAGCGGAGCTAAAGAAACTTGTAATGCCGGCAGCGGTGTTTAAGATACCTCAGCCGAGAAGTTCGATGGCTCTACTGAAGACTTCGTAGACGTAATAGCTGAATAAGTCGTTTGTAATATTACATTTGTAGATGATCTTGCTACACTGGTGGCAGTAGATGCTGCTAGTGATGTAGCCATCACTGCTGAAGAAGTCTATGACGCTGGTATAACTGGAGACATCTCATTCGAAGAAGAAATCGATGGTGAGAAACCATTATCAAGAAAATTCCACTCCACTTTAACGTAAGTAGCAATAGAATACCTGGCAGAGAAGCCTACCGAGACGATGTATCTTTCACAGCAGCCGTTGCCATACTAAGCCTCTCAGCTGACCTTCATATTGCTTATAATATACGAGTACGCAAGTCCTATGACGTCATATCCACATTGAACGAATCGTATGGCACAATTAATACATTGTTCGCTAACCGGCCAGCCAATCACCGGGTTTCCACGTAGTTGCAAATGACCAATCACGTGAACACTTAGAGACATCACACACAATCAGGTAGGCAGGCTTTAGATGCTAGTTCCTTGATCACATTACAATGCAGTTATATCTTTAACATGATCGCAGAATCGGTACTGGCGATAACCAGTTTGTGACGATGCAGGTCACAGCTTCATGATCATCCTACATAGTGTGTTGGAGTAATAAATGTCACGATATTTTGCAACAAGGATACCACGTGTGTGAATAGCGATATAAGTCATTAGGTAAAGATCATGGGTAATCGATCATGGGGGAAAGAGTCATAAGGGTTAATTGGTCAAACAATAATATTTATGAGGGTGGTGGTGTCATTTTGGTGTCATTTAGTGGCTATGGGAGTAGATTGGCAAAGCTGATTGAATGGGTGTTAAGTTACGGGCTAGTCTCAACTGTATAATTGCCAGATACACTTGAGTTATGATGGATATTGTGCTTGGTGTATTGGGTCGTGCGGTTGATTAGTATGACTTAATCTAATTTTGGTTATAGTATATGGGGCCTTTTGTGGTCTGGTATGATTTGGGTTGTGGTACATATTTGCCTGGTGTCCACAAATAGAGCAGGAAGTATGAGCACTAAGTAAATTTTTATAATGTCAGTGTGGACTGAATAGTTGAGGTGTGCTGGAGTTATAGTAAGAGGTTTGAAAGATGAGTGAATGTTTTTTTTAATTTTAAATAATAATAAAAAAAAATTTAATAATTGAGATTTGTTTTTAATTCTGCTTTAATTTTTTTTAATTAGAATTCTTGGTTTTTTTCTTTATTTTTCTTCGTTGGGAGGTGGGAAGACGGCGGTCGATTATTTTCGTGATGGTTTGGAACCTGAAATTATTGGGATAATATAGTAGCTGGGTGCTGGAATTGTTAACTTATTTTTATAATTTATAATTTTTAAGGAATTTTTTTGAATTTGTTATATTTTTTTACAATTTTTAAAATATTTTTAACCATAAATTTTTTGAAATTTTTGTGAATTTTTTAATAACTGTAAATTATAATTTTTTAAATTTTTTGTAATTCTTATAATCATTTTTTATAATAAATTAGTGAATTATTTGGGATTTTTTAAATAATGATAAATAATAACTTTTTTTATTTTTTTGGTGTCAGATCATGGGTCGTGAATGACCCCAAGGTTTTACGGGACACTGATCCTGGTCATCTGCTCCAGCTGAAAATGGGCTTTTCTCTGGAGTTGTTTTTTTTTGCAGCTGGGTTATGAGAATTTTTTTAGGAGGAAAGGAACATTTTTGGGGAAAAAGGGGCATTTTGAGACTTTCTGTTGTTAAAAATGCGATTTTTTTTTTTAGAAAAACAAGTGATTTTCTACGAAAAATGGTGACTTTTTCAAGGAAAAACTTGAAAATTACAAAATGGCGGTCGGCCGGATCCTTCAAGATCCCCGACCCCCATCCTGTATCCTTGTCATGAACATACGTTACAACTATTAAATTTCATATTATAGGAGGGTTCAATGACGCCATGCAGTAAACTTAATAACGCAGGTACAGAAATTCGCCAGTTCAAGAGAAAGTGCGCGGGCCATTTTTGTTTGGCCATGGTGGGTCTAAATAAGCCAATATGTTTAACTTGCAAGCAAAGATGTGTCAGTTGTAATTTATGTTACTTAAACAGACACTCAAGGTAAGCATAAGGAGCTGCACAGAAAGTTTCCTTCGCGCTCGTCTTTAAGCGTACAAAAATAGCAATAGCATGCTGCAATTCACAAGGAAGTTCAATCATACATGGAGAAGCTCAACTCATGATTTGTGTACAGGATATCCTTTAAGAGTTTCCTGGGCTCTGTGTAAATATAAGACTCCGTTTATCCTTGCTGAGGTTGTTAATGATGCTTCACATATATAGTTAATATGACGGAGGTGAAGAAACTAAGAAAAAATACCAGAACATTCCTTTATCAAATGACACTGAAAGCAGGCGCTGCAAAAACTTGCCAAAAACATTTTTTGTCAGCTTTCACGTTGTTGTTATTCCTTGGGTGCTTTCGAATCTACCGAGAGTTATGATATAGTTCAGTTGCCATTTTATGTCAGATTTTTATAGAGAGAGATTTGTGGAAGAATTATTCGGATTCCTGCTACCTTATAAGAGATTCACTGGAGAAATCATATTTAATGAGATTCCGTAACTCTTTACACGAAAAAGTAGAATCATTGCATACATAACAGATGCAACACCTGCTATAGCAAGTGAAATGGAAGGGCTGTTTGAGAAAATGAAACAACTTAACACCTGTATAATTTATTGTCGCTGGAATTTATCCCCTTGTCAACTGAAATCATACAAGTAATATTTTTGAGCTCAAAATCGACTCTTACACATACTAAACTCCAACAGTTTTAAAAAGACACTTATTCTGGCTTCACATAGTTGCTTCTGTATTGAGCGATCTTTTCTTAAATATAACACTTACAATACCTACATATCTTGTTGACATTTTGTCATGCCTCAATAATTTGAACCTGGGTTTGCAATTTGAGTTCTAAGAATCCGTCATGAATCTGAAGAAACGTATTAAATATTTCGTTCAAGATTCTCTGTGCGGTAACCTTTATTTTTCTTTGCACTTATAAATTTGTAGAAAAAGAAGACGTTCCTGTTGAAAAAAAAATTACGTTACTGACTACTTAAATAATATTACATCTGAGTTTCATTCGAGATTCATTTAAGTTGAAGATAAAGTAGTGTGTTTTTTTTTTTTTAGTAAATTACTTCAGAAGCCTTTGACATTACGCCTGAGACCATTTATGAACTTCATATATTGGTTTCCACTGATACAGTGAGGTTGAAGCCGGGAATGTGTGATTTCTGTGTTCAGTTATGATCCAATGAGCTCTACAAGATAACCAATGACTACATAAACTTATGCAATATACTACGTAAAATGAACAAATTTTCAGCTATTGCAGAAATAGCAATACTTAGATCAACAGAGATGTCCTAGAGGACATTCAGTGCAATGACTACCATCAAATGAAAGGACATAAATATTATGATACTCTTGAAAACCTGATCCGCATTTCTCGTACCATTTACGAACCTCACTAAACGAAATTTATGAAGAAAACCACCAGACACTTTTCACACTTAAGCTCATTTCAGGCTGGTTAGCATTAAATTGTGATTTTGTCAAATGTATTTCTAGGTTCATAGGTGATATCATTTACATCTCTGACAGCGATTAATTTTGTTCCTTAGTCATAGTAATTAAAGTGCTCTTCGATATAATAATTTAATATTTGTTCTGACCTAGCTTATTTCTGAATTTTTTCACATTCGGGCACCGATACCATAGAATATCGTAAAATGAATGTAAGTGGTCCTCAGTAACATTTAACTGAGAAGTCCTGGTATGAGGTGACTTCTGTGGCCAAGGCCCAACAGGCGAGGTCACAGGTTTGAATCTCGAGTAAGTCGGTGTTGTCTGTGTTATTTTTAATATATGAAATTCAATAAGTTAATATTTCAAACATTGTCAACCGGCAAAAAGTGAAGATCTTAAAACTAAGCCATATTAATTCTTAATATGTGTTGTACGCTGTTCATTTATCCGTTATTTTCTAAATCTTGAGTTTTTTTAAAATGGGAATACATTTAAATAAATCTGAGGTTTCCAACCTACGTTGTAAAGGATTATCAGGTTTTTAGTACCTCGCTGCGGAAGTAAAATGGCACTTTTTTTCCTTCAGAATCTCAACTTCTAAAGGCTGCTCACAGTAAACTGAGCAATTCTGATAGCCCTGTTTAGTATCTAGTTGCATGCAAATCGTGTGTTCTTCCAACATATATGACTGACATTATCGTGGGACTCTCTATCAGCTCTCAAGACCTCACTGTTAAGAGCCGCTCAAATCCTTTCACTCGCTCTCTCGTGGGCTTCCCCCACTTTGCTTGTGCGTCGATCAAGTGAAACAGTGAAATTATTAGAAAGTCAGAAAATATACAAATTTTCTTGTTAGTACTTTTATTGTGCGTTATAAACTAGAAAACTAAATTAATTACTGACGTTTTTACAGATGTTTACCTTATACTTCCCTAATTCCACGATAGTGCATCGAATAACTTTCATTCTGTTGTTACCAACATTACTGGGCACGTTCGTGCCGGTAAGTCCGTTAAAGATATGCAACAAGGGACAGTGACAGTTTTCTAAGGTTGGTTTCAAAAGTTCTCATATAACCGTGAAAAGCAAGCACATAGTGTAAAAGCACTTAGGGTAGGCATGAGGGAGTTAAAGGAAGTTGCTGTAATTGTAATGTGTTGATAGCGTAGATCTCTACGTCGAGCAGGCACGAAGAGCTCCCTGTTTTCTCGTCATATCCGCGATTTGAGTAACAAGTTGGCAATGTAGTTAGTGGAATACAGAGAGCCACCGGCTTGTTGAGCGGACGGAGCTGGCAGTGGTTCTACGAGCTGACGTGATCACCGCCCCCCCCCCCCCCCCCCATGAACAAGGGACACTCTCTCACGAGATGTAGGCCAGAGGGATGGTGGAGGACAACCTGCAAGAACCGAACTCCCCCAGGCCGCATTACAATCCTCTCAGGACACATCTCGCCAGACAAACAAGGCAAGAACATCCACTCGCTCTGCCCTAGTAAAATTTCATATAGATTTAATTTTCCTGGCGGAACACAATTTGCGGCGGCCGTAGGCAGTGGCCGCCGAGAGAGAGGCGAGTCTCCGGATCTCACAGTGCTCCGAGGAGCAGCTCATTGCCGTTGGAGGGGGGGGGGGGGTTAAGGAGGGCTTTAATTATCGCGAGTAGTACAGTCGTCTCCACGACAACTGTGCGTCGTGTCGTCCAGCTGGCTCCGCCTCACTAGTCACCGAGATTGCGGAGTGCTAGTGTTGGCCACGTTGACTGTACTCGCCTCGCCTCAACAGTTCTCGAATTATACACCTTTCTGCAGCAGTGGACACATCATTCTCGTGTCCGAAACAAGATGTGCAAATTAACTGGATTAGTCGCAGACTTCATCGTCTGACAGCATGGAGACACATTTTCTTACGTTCACCATTAGGCTGAGAGCTATGATTTTAAAATTTGCAAAATATTAATACAAGTATCTACTAAACCAGGCCAAAAATGCACATCAATCATTTGAAAATAAAAACTAAATACAATTGAAAACATTTTTGTATGTATTACATAAATAGTGCATTATTATTTTGCAATCATGAATTTAATTATTTAGTTTCTAAAAAATGCATAAGCTGTGGATACACATAGTCATTACATGAATCAGAACTCATATACAAACTTGTGCTTATATTCACACGGCATGTTATTGTACTATTTAAGTCATATAAAGTTAAGGCGAATACCCAAAACCCTTTGTGAATTCTTTCTGAGGCTTTATTAAAACCTCAAATTTTCTTCATTTGGCGGGTGGGTCCCGGCAATTTATAAAAAGGCGTTGTATATTTCTCGAGAACTCATTCCTCTTTATAAGACTATAAGTTGGTATCCCTGTCCTCAAACTCCAGGTAGTGCCTTGAACATAGTGCGTTTTTATTCCAATTTATTAATTGTTTAAAAAATTCACTATCAACTGCAGCAAATATAATGATGTTTCTCCCGAATGTCATCTTTATCGTACGCATATTTATATCTTATTTAAAGCAAACAGTAATTTTTCAGAAATTGACCTCCGTTTGCCCCAGTTTCTTCATCGAAATTATTATAGGTATAAGAAGCAATGGTCTTAAGATGTATTATTATTTTATTGGTATAAGAAGCACTGGTCTTAATATGTATTATTATATTATTGGTATAAGTAGCAATGGTCTTAAGATGTATTATTATATTATTGGTATAAGAAGCAATGGTCTTAAGATGTATTTTTATATTATTGGTATAAGAAGCAATGGTCTTTAGATGTATTATTATATTATTGGTATAAGAAGCAATGGTCTTAAGATGTATTATTATATTTCCATTACTACTTAAGACGATAGAGAGAGGTTAATGGCGAAAAACAAAACGTTTTCTTTCTGATTTCAGGAGTTCAGCAATTCATTTCAGACTGCTTAAATCAAGATATTCCCTCCAAGGGAAGTTGTGCTGTTCAATCTCTCGAAGCTCATGCTCTGCATAAGAAACGTGTATCACTTAGAGTACTCTCCGAGACTCACTGCATCTGTAGAGGTGACGAGAGCACAACGGCAACAAAAGGCCGAGTGCATCACTGAAAAAACAATAATTCGCCTAACGTGACACATCGATAGTGGTTGGTACATTCCGTTCCTTCACCTATAATTTCAAACGCAAAGTTGGTTACACCTTTCTCTTTGGCGTAGGTATAAACAAGGACATAACCTTTTCTAATGGTTTCATCCTTTGGTGTTGATTGCTTCGTAGACTTCTTAACAATCTCAACGAGTTTGTATTTCCTCGCTTACCCAACGGAAGGTTCCCCGAGATAAAACTTAACCAGTGGTTATATAGTTGGATATTCTTCCTGGTGCTCTAGTTTCGACTAAAGCTCTTATCAAAACAAGTTTGGCGCATTTGTTTCCATTTTATCTCTTTCATATTATTATGTTTCGGTGAACTAGTTACCTCGTTGTTACGGTTATGGCTGTTTTAATATATTTACATAGCTACATACTTCCATTTACTAGAAATCTTGGAACTTGTGCACAAAATGTTTCAATGCCTCACCAATAGATTTCTTCTCTTGGTCACTGCGGAATACACTGCTTATTTAGCACAGCCAGCTTCGCCAGGCAAACTGAAGTTTACAATAATTTATATTAGGATGTATAGTTGCGATGTTTGTATTTTCTTAATTCATACTATTTAGAAAAGGGAAGAGAAAGGTGGAAGTGTATTCCAATGAGCTATCATTCAATCAGCTCGCTTCTCTTTAGTGAGCTCGGCCCTGATGTTACACAAGCTTTAAGGGATTATTAATCATGCTCACATATCTGTAAATAAATTTTCTAGCGACATTACCCCTCAATAACAGTGGCTTGCATGCCAAACGCAAAGGCCTTAATTATTACTGATTCAAGTGAAATGCATAAAAAAAAGGCAGTATAGGGAGAAAATTATTATGAGCATGCGAATCGAAATGCGAAAAGCATAAATATTCTAAACTTAACCCTCATTTGCATCAAAGTTTGAGGTACGAAACCAATTTGATTTACGACAAAGGAAACACGACATCTTAACAACGTTTACAACAATTCTGATAATTACATTTTCTAATTGCTTTTAAAATACTGTTCACATATCTCGTAATGTTTTACGGTTACAACCTTAAAAATAACTCAGGGCGAATTACAAAACTTTATTGCAAGAGTAATATATATATATATATATATATATATATATATATATATATATATATATATATATATATATATATATATAATTATATATATATATAAAATTTATTTATTTGTTTCTTTTTAAATGTTGCTGAATAGTGAAAGGTGTTAGTAAAACAAAATTATTCTTCAGGAAATAAGCTAGAATCGGACATTACTTGTAGTAAGGTACCATCCCAACCAGCATTCACCTGGACTGATTTAGCGAAACCATGAATAACCTAAATCTCATGTTAATACTGTCTATTCACCAAAGCTGAATTTAGTTTTGTTTGTACGTGCGTATTTTTGCAAAGAGATGCACAAGTAAATGAATCATTATTACTTATCTGAATAGGCAAGTATCATGTTTAGATTAGAACAAAATCGTATATGGAAAGCAATTCACAGTCTATTATGTTTAATGAAAGATATAAATAACTAAATACCATAACTTGATAAAGTAAATGAAAACAGTGATACTATAATAGGTTACAGGAATTTTAGCATGTTTGAAGACAGTATTAAGATAACTCTGAAAGAGAAACTATTGCTAAATACACGTGATGTAATGTGGTGTACCATTTCAGCTGAATCAGAATATGGATAAATTCTTTCAGTTATAATAATTACATATAAATTAGTACGAAAAATTAATTTCATCAATTTTATTTTTACCTTCATCTTCTCACAAATAAACTAGACTATTCTCCAACAAATTCCATAAATAAATCAATCTTCCTCTCAGACAAATGCAATTCTTCCAATACACAATAAATAAATATCGTTCGTTTTCAATTATTCTAATTAAAATACCTGGCAGCAAGTAGATAGATATAGTAGAATGTAGGGCAAAGGGAGGGGTGAGAGGCGCCGAGGCGCCGAGGCGCCGTCGCCATCTGGAATTTTCCAGTTTCTCCCTCAAAATTTCCTGTTTTACACAAAAAAAAAACTTCACAAAGCAATTATTTTACCCAAATCTTCCTTTTTTCCTTAAAACTTCCTGTTTTTCAAAATTTTCTGAAAAAACGTGCTTGCTCTTTCAATGCGGCTGACTTTAAGTCCCCAAAAGCTAATTTTCGAGATATTTTAAAGATTTGGGGGACTTTCCACATCCGAAATCCCAAGTACCCACATGTCTCCACCCCTCTTACCTTACCCCTAGCCAAGATCAAATCACCCCCTTCCCACCCCTTCCCAGTCAATCATTATTAAAAAAGGAATAATCAAGAAGAAAAAACTAATAAATTAGAGTCGCATGTAACATTACCCTATGTTGGCTCAAACCACCCACCCTCAACTCACACTGCACCACCAACCACCAACGGCAACTAACATAAAAAATCGCAAAATAAAATATAAAATATCAAAAAATATATAATATTACCCTGCCCTATCCCTTGCTCATACCACCCCCTCACCACTCCGCTAAACCCACTCTAACCCTTGGCAATATATATACAAGTTCACTCAATTATTCCAAAAATCTAGGAACGTATAACATTAGAGCCCTTTCCCTTGCTCACCCATCAACCCCCCCCCCCCCCTTTCCACTCACGACATCATACAGTTACGAAAAGCATAGACCGTCCCCTTCCCCCTTCCCCTTTCCCGGATCGCACTGCCCGACATCTCTTCCTACACTGCTGTAGCGGGCCAGGCAGCTGGCTGACCTTGACAATCAATCGTAAACGACCACACATCTAGGAATCGATGCGTTTATAAATAATTAGAATTATTTAATTTAAATTTATTTTAGTTGTCATTTGAAAAATGCCCAAATATTAAAAATATAAAGTAAATCGTAAATGAAATATATGTGTTCAGTGTGAAATCGGGTTATAAAAGTTAAATTATGTAAATTTCGCACTGTTCCATGACAGCTGGTAACATTAAAAAAAGAAAATGTTCTTGCACGGGTATAGTGACTCGTACCTTTATCCTCTCGAACAGAAGTAGAGTGTATTCACCACCAAGCCATAGAGGTGACCAGAAGCAGTTATGGTTAAATGTTGTATATTCCCCGTCCAAACGAAGAGGCTGCCATCCCTTGTACAATTTCATTATTGTATTAAACATTTTGTTATATAATTTTCAATTAATTCATATATGGAGCATCAGTGCATTTATAGGAAGGTTTCTCAGTTTAAATCCACTGTACTTACCGTTTTAAAAACTTTTAAAGGCAAATAATGCATTAAAAATTATTTCGTTACTTTCAGTCGGGGTCTGAAACATATATGCCTATGTTCACATAGATAGTTTTTATATATTCTTTTAAAATAATTATATAGCAGACCACATTTATTCGCAAGTCGGCACGTAAATAAGCAAAAAGATGTACAAGTATTAAGGTAGGCGAATATAATTTGAGTTTGCAAGCATCATTTATAGATCCAGAAATGTATTTTTTTAGCCCTTTATGACCATAGTGGTTAGCCTATGTAATTGCTTCATAGTGATGTTTTTAATGAAAACACCTTATAACAAACTGCTTACGAAGGTTCATATAAAATAAAATATTACACCTTTTTAATTAATTAAAATATACTTTTACGATAACACTCAAAAAATTAACCTAGCTACTTATATACCTGCTGCTCTTGATGTTGCAGCATGCATTTGTTTGTGGTAACCATACTACTTTTTATAGGCAGAGGGTATTTCAAATAAAAAATCGGTATTTAATGTTTTATTTGAAAAATTATTTTACTTTTTTTTTAAGTTATAATTATATTGTTCGTAGAGTACAGCAGAACAATCCATAAAATTATCAAATGATTTATTATTCTTGGCTTACTGTGGTCCAGGTATGTATGTATGTCTTTTGCAGCTACTAACTTATTTCCAACAACACGACCTTTTAAAGTACTCTTGAATGCTGGTTGTTTAAGGTGGAATCCGTTCGATGTGGTTTCGCCAACAGCTAGTAGAGGTCGTTTCTTAGCTGCTGATATTCGACCTTTACACTTCTTGCTATGTCTCTTCACCTTATCGCCGTGTTTGAACAGACTTTTGCATTATATGCATCGTTGCATAGCACAGGAAGGGCCCTTCTCACAAGTAGTTTTTTCATTCTTCCTTGCACTTTGTCTGTAGGCAAATATTTTTTTCAGATTAACATCAAACAAGCCTTGGTAAAGTCGTCGATGACAACACTGCTGTAGATGTACCATCCGAAGAAGTCGATGGCGCTGTCGATGTCTCGCCTGAAGAAGTCGATGACATTGTAGGTGCCATGCCTGAAGGAGATGTTGGTGGTGCTGCTGTCGCACATGCACAATATGCAGAATTTGATAGCACTGTACCACTCTCAGGTAGTGATGGACCAGCAACCGTTGGCTCCATAATACTTATATTCCATCTGCTGACATGAGCATAGACGAAGTGCTTTTCCCGACTGCCACTGTCAAACTAATATTTCTAACAGGTTCTAACAGGAACCCAGCTCCATATATACTCGCAAGAAGGGACCTTGCCATCCAATGTCCCCACACATCATAACTCAAGTTTACAGAAACTATAGCGTTCAGACGAGCTGAAATAAAAACATGCCTACCATCTGTTAAATTAGCAAAACTTAACCTACTAAAGCCCAAAAAGCGAAGCCTATCCTAACCTAACATACCAGAGGCCAGAAAAAATCTGAAATAACCTAACATAACCTAACCTACAATAGTCTAAAGAAAATTTTATTTATAATAAGCCCACAAATATCCTACATGTCTAGTATTACTTCAGCCACTTAAGAAAAGTTGACATTTCTAAAAATCAGAAAGACACTTCAAACAGACTGCGGCCAATCAGCACTTTGAGTAACACTCACCTTACACTTACAAATAAACAGTCGGAACAAGCAGAATCTTTATATATATAATTCTTCTGTGCGTGTGTATGTCACTGAACTCCTCCTAAACGGCTGGACCGATTTTGATGAAATATTTTGTGTGTGTTCAAGTGGATTCGAGAATGGTTTAGATTCACAATTCGGTCCACTACAAAATGTTTTTTTAATAACTTTTTTATTTATAAGTTATTGTTGATCTTGGAATGTTTTACATCGATAGGTCGAATTGTGGTAACTGTACATGTGATGACGTCAGGTATTGTAATAACTTTTTTTATAAAAATTTTCATCAAAACGGTCCATTTTGTTACAACTTATTAAAAAAAGTTTGAAATTTTCGGATTTAAGACATATGTACAGGACAACGTCTGTCGGGTCCACTAGTTATATATAAAATGCAATATAGCCAAATAGAAAGTCACACACAATCACATTTACTCAAACAACCATACATTCAAGTCCAGTGCATATCACAATAACCTTTACCATCTGTCAAAATAACATAATCAACTGATGCCAGATTAAAATATACTCACCACTTATACCACCCAATAGAATTCAATAATTTCTTGGCCCACACCCAATGAAATATAACAAAAATCGTAACTCCACTACGTCTGTCATAACATTATTACCATCACACACCAGCCAACTATCATACCATCCACAAAACAAACAAACTGATTTAACAAGTCAACCATACCAATAAATGCACCGGAAAACTTGCATTGTCACATAACTCCCGCCTACCCAACATCCATATGTAGGTATATAAAACGAAGTGATACTGAGTACCATACCATTTATACCTTTCACAAAAACACCAGTCAAACTCAGTCACACTACACAGATCATATCAACAACTATTCTAACCAACATGCCCGTTATACCATCCATCATAGCTCAATTATATGAAGCAACTAGAGAGTTAAAACCTGCTCATAACCTAACACCCATTCCACCTGCTCTACTAGTGTACACCATAGACTATAAATGATCCCTAATGACCCCAAAATGACAATGAATGGTTCATAAATGACCCATAATTACTCCTGAATGACCGAAATGCACCACATGCTGTAACTCAAACATACCCCACACTATTCAGTCCACACAGACCTTAGCCAAAATTTTACCTATTACTCAAACCATTGTTCTACTGACGTCAGACGAAATATACTCACTGCCCACTATAACTAAAGCATACCACAAAGATCCAGCAAACACAATCGTTACCAAGATGTTCCTACCACTGACACCATCTGCTCTACAATCCTCCCCATGACTACAATATATTCATCACTTATAACCTCCACTAGAATTTAAGCATAACTCAGCCCACGCCCACTAACATATAACCACAATTATAATTCAAACATGTCTTTCATAGCATCATTGCCATCAGACACCAGCCAAATATCATAACACCCATCCAACATCTCATCTGATTAAACAAACAATTGATACCAATAATAATGCTAACCTCCGCACCTCAGATATACAAAACAAAATGTGAGTAACCCTGCTGACCAGAAGTACATGGTACTATACCAACCATCATCCAGCATACTTCAGTCAAGCCACACAGATCACATTGTAGTCAGACAATGCAACATAATAGTTACTTATTGCCTACCACCCATACCACCCACTAACCACACCAACAACATAAAGGGTGACAACCCTCCAGCATACCAAAACCCAATATCAGCCATCAAACCAATTAATTATGCCAGCCATTCATACTTATATTTTCTCCACAAAATCCACCAGGTAACATATCTACGGTATACTTAACAGCCACATCAACAACCCAAAGTTACTGAGAACCAAAACAGATTGTATACCATTCACCATGTCACTAGCATGCCTCAGCCATGTAAGGTCGAATGCCGTACAACCCAGAAAACCAACATTCTCTATCATATAAATATATCAACGAACCTCTACAACGGATAACCATATCAATCTAAACATAAAGCTGAAACCATATATTTCACTCCAACCAAAACATACCTCAGCTGTGCTATTAACAATACAAAATACAGGCCATATCAACCACCATACATCATACTTACTGATCAATCGTAACAGTCAGCTATATTGACAACCATTTCAGCCCATCTGAATTCACCAGTTACACATATAACTAAGCCATACCAGTGGCCGAGACAATTAAATATTTCAATCACAACCACCAACCATGCTATCCTAAGATCTATAATATTAATGTAATCCTTTATGGCACCCAAACAGTCTTAATTCTCAAATAATATATCCTACTATCATATCATACTATCCAAACACAACATCTAAGCATTCTGCCCCTCTCAAAATAACTAAACATCTTATCAAACCATTCCACTCTTCCAAAATAATCACACAATTAGACAATTCACCCCACACCATCGAAGCTACACTTTTTTATGCTGCGAAACTAACCGAACATATGATCATGACATGCAAAACAACATAACAGCTATACTGACCATACACACAAACCAATTGTACAACCAAGTTTTACAGTTAGGTTATACCATTAATATATACCCGCCATAAAAACAGATCAAACCATACAGAGAATCCACAATGGTAGATAATACCATTATGTTACTCCATCCATTTCAACTATTCCAAGAGACAACCAACCATTAATGCATGTCCAGAGACCATACAAACAAAAACGTACTAGTCAGGCATACCAACCAAACAAATTACAAATCAAGCTACCTATAACATTCTTGCAGATCGGTCATATAGTAGAAACATTCTAAAACACCTCTGCCAATGATTAGTCTACATACAATTCCTATTTTCAGACTGACGAACATAATATTCAAGTCATATATTTCGACCTTCTATACTAGCCATAGCACCTGTCATCATAACCTACTGCCCTCCTGTTAAACATTCATACATACATGCTACGCTCAGAGACAAACCTATTCCGTCAAAAAACTTCCCTACCATCAACTCAAATTACTTCAATGTTTCAATCACACATTTCAGACATCGCTAATACTGTACTGATAGGCCATACAAGAAAGATACACCACAAAACCAGTCAGCCATAACAACCAATTTAACGGATCATGTTATCATACAATCCATTTTTCAAGTGAATTGTAGGCATAGAAAATGTACCAACAATCCACACCGACCATACACATAAATGAAAAACAAATGTCTATGAACGAACTATGCATGCATGTCAAACCAGTAGACCACACCACCAGACTAAATTACAATAATGACCTACAAGTCATATCGGCCTCTTATTCTGTTACTCGCACAGGAAGACAAATGACCTGCTGTATGCTTTGCACTCTGTTATAATCTGCTGGTGTTATATTATACACAGAATTAGCAGGAGTGTGCGGAGAGGACTTAATTGATTGCAGAGAGGTGTGCGAATAGGTGTAGATGTGTGCGGTGCCTGCGGTGCTAACTGTGGTGCGTGCGGTGCATGCAGTGCTAAATATGGTGCATGCTGTGCTAACTGTGGTGCGTTTGGTGCTAACTGTGGTGCGTGAGATCCTAACTGCGGGGTTGATTGCAGTTGCAGAGAACCAGTGCTACAAGTTTAAGAATATCTATTCAAAATGTCACTCCTAGTAGAAACTGGCATAGTCTCGCCCGCATACACATTTTCAATACTGGTAAAACATCATCACGATTTGAAGACCTTGCAAATTTAAGGTTTTTATTAAGATTCTGCTATCAGTCGAGACAATGTTTCGTTTGCTAGAAACTGGTCTCTCACTACTATCGACATAATATTAATTAAATTTAACGGCCAGCATTCCCTAATGCACCACCAACTATATGGTAGGAACCTGTCATCCACCCAACTAAAAAATGCTTCAGCTATTGTGCTATATACGATGTCATAACATCTATTGACAAAACATACCGAACGAAATACACATTCGTACGAAATATACATACAAAGTAATATATAAAAATAGCTGTAATATAATGCAATTCCGGTTACATGGCCAGATCATAACTACCTACAGTCTTTACCATTTGACCATTTCAGCTAGAAGAGCCATTCCAACAAAGCTACCATCACAATAAATCCTGTAAAATATTTCAACGATTTATTCTAACAAACTATTCACTCATGTTATACCAATCATATTTTCCTTTCATACAGAGCATCCTTACAGAAGAACCAACGATACAGAACTGTCATGTAAATAGATCATATAACCAAACTTGCAAATCATATGTTCCAACCAAATAAAAAATCCCAACTATCAATAATCCCAACCCATAACACAGTACACCGCCCATTTAGATGTACCAAAACATTATCGAATAACATAATTACTACCATATCATACTGGCAGAACATACCAATTACCCAACCAAATATTCCAAATTCCTACTAGCCATAGTATAACACAATACCATCCATTCGCAAAGACACAATACCAAACAAACTAATCCTACAGACAAGTTATACCTGCAATCGAACCGAAAATATTGCAAACCAACTATAATCTAATACTATGAAAATATTAGATCCAAATACATTGACGATCATGTCATTATGTTTAAAAAAAAAACAGCCACAACAATGAAACAAGACCATTTCTACCATTTAAAATAAACACCTACCTTCCATAAGATTCCAATCACACTATGCATATTTTATAACATTACCTTTACATTTCTCGCATGACATACTATTTCCAACAGTATGGAGTTCAGCCCTCTCTAACATTAAGCTTTTTTCACGCCATTACTTATTACTAATTTTTTTTTTTCACAGCAACAACATTGTTTTCCAGCTAATGTTAGGATAATCGAAGAAGGTACGTGTATAGGTATATCCTCAGTACCTGACTTCATACCACCAGAGGCTTGCTTCATCTTCAGTCAGAGAAGAACTCTTATATCCAGACTACTACCAAAGTGGTTCCTTTCAAAACTGACTCAAGCAGACTGACTTCTGCAGACTGACTCCTACCAAGACCGAACAACATTTGAGTTTTTACCGAGAGCACGCAGATGCCTGTATATACATATTCTGTAGCCAACAACAGGTACCTGGGAACTGAAGAAACCCACAATTTAACATAATATTTATTAGTTTTCTAAGCAGTTTGCAATAATCAATCAGAGTGTGTGTGTATATATATATATATATCAATCAGAGTGTGTGTGTGTATATATATATATATATATATATATATATATATATATATATATATATATATATATCAGAGAGTGTGTGTATATATATATATATATATATACCAAAAAGTTATTGGGCACCCGTGAACACATATAATTCGTTACGTCAGTTGACTTGTGTGGCCACCATACACTGCAGGCCGGAGTAGAACCAGTTGACAAGGAGATGGCACGAGGTACAGAGCTATCGGACTTCGATAAGGGCGTGGTTGTGGCCTGCCATCTCAGTTAGCTGTCTAGCCGGACGATTGTACGGAAGGTAAACAGGCCCAAATCAACTGTCGCGTTCGTCCTGCATAAGTGGAAGGTCGATGGGCATTGGGCCAATGCTGCAAGTTCTGGGCGACCTCCAATCTTGACCGACAGAAATCGCAAAACCCTGAAACGTGAAATTGTCAAATATAGGGCACAACGCATGGCTACAATCCGACAGGAGTTTCATGCAGCAACAGGAGTATCGGTTTCCATTGGAACATTGCATACCCACCGACTTGGATATTTCGGAAGAGCAGCTGCACATAAGCCCAATATCACGACAAAGAATAAAACTTGGCGACTCAGGTGGTGTTTGGACCGTCGCAACTGGACACTGGAGCAGTGGAAATCGGTCCTTTGCAGTGATGAGTCGAGGTTTACATTATTCCGGTCCGATGGACGTGTACGGGTGTGGCGTCTACCCGGGGAACGGCTTCTGCCGGAGTGTATAGTGCCAACTAGGAAATTCGGTGGTGGTGGAGTGATGGTGTGGGGGTGTAGGACCGCTTGTGTTTGTCTGTGATAACATATACACAGAGGGCTTTTGTAACATTCTGGATAATGAAATGCTCCCAACATTGTGGTGTTTTTACGGAATGGACCCGTGTTACTTCCAGGATGACAATGCCAGGTGACATGTTCCAAGGGCTACTATGCTGTGGTACGCCGACAACAATATTCGCCGATTGGACTGGCCCGCTCAGAGCCTCGACCTCAACATTATATAACATCTTTGGGACGAATTGGATCGCCGGTGAGGGCTCGTCAGGCGCGGACAAAATCCATTGCTCAACTTATGGAATGGTTGCAAGAGGATTGGCGACGAAGCCGCATGGATGTCCTGCAAACACTCGTAGAGAGCATGCCAGGCAGGGTGGCTGCTGTGTTATAGCCTCAAGAGTTGGCCCTACGAGATTCTAATGGGGTGACAACCACCAAGTAAACATTGTATACAGGTGCCCAATTACTTTGTGGTGTGTGTGTATATATATATATACACACACACACGGTTCAGAATAAATAGCCGGATAGCCTTCCCGCTTTTATTCACGGAGTAAATTTCTCATATTTAATTCGTAATTAACATCCAAAGTTTCATTGATACACATTCAAACAGGTATACTAAGGGTGTATATCCACATTTTTCGAGTTCTTATAACTTCACAGCTCACAAGTATTTCTTCATAGTCATACTCTTATGTATCTCAGTAAATTAATGTAGTCGTAATGATCTGCTTTCCACCGCGCCTATCAACGAAATGACAATCGTTATACATGATGCATGCTTAAATATACTATTAACACTACATGGCTGTCAGTTCGTGCTAACCGTCTCGGCTTGCCTCAGTTGTTGTCTGCTAGCAACGTAGCTGCAAAAGTACATGGTTGCTAGACTGTAATATAGAGGATATAATTAGACCGTTCGCTGTCTAGCCTGTGAAGTCATACATTCAACCACCCATCTTCTTTACAGACGTCGATCTTTCACTGACGATTCAGCGAGAAAATACAAACACATGATAAGAAAAATTAAAAATATATATGGACATGGGGAAGAGAAACATGAGAGCACGCAGAGAAAATGCTCATACATTTCTCACACCAGCAAGTAACCGAGAAAGTATAAAAGGTGCAGATACCGTCGTCTGCATATTTTTTGACTGTAAAAATTTACCTTAAGTCATAAATTTTTATATTACCATATAATATGTCTGTGGATATACAATACAATATTCATATAATATGCCTGTGGGCATATAACATATAGAAGTAAATAGTCTTATATTTCCTATACATAATTATAATTATGTATATTACAATTAGGTAATGCTACGTTTTTTATTATTTTAGTACATATATATACACACACACACTGGATGCTCATTGCAAAATACTTAGAACACTAATAAAATTAACGATAAATCAAGAGTTTTTTTTTCAGTCCCTGGGCACCTGTGGTTGCATGTACAAGCATCTGCATGCTCTCAGTAAGATTCAGTCTGCAGGAATCCTGAGGAGAACTGCTGCAGGAGTCAGTTCTGACAAAAACCACTTTGGTAGTAGACTGGATGTACGCGTTCGTCTCTGACTGAAAATGAAGCAATCCTCTGATGGTATGAAGTCAGATACTGATCATATATCTATACATACAGCTTATTCGATTACCCTAGCATTAGTTGGAAAACAATGTTGCTAGTGTGGAAAAATTTTTTTTTTAAATAATAACTGATGGAATGAAAATACCAAAATTTTAGAGGAGGCAGATGTCTGGACTGTTACGGCCTGATGGACGTGGATGCAAGATATGAGAATTTAATGTTATAACATCTGGATGACATGACTGGGATGTTATGGTAGGTAAATAGGTGGGTTGTTAGTATTATTGGTAGAAATGATATTTTATATAGTTGTGGCTTTTTTTCTATAACATTATTGCATGAATATCAAGAATTAGGTTCTAATAGTTTCGTAGGAATTGATGATGGTGGGTGTGTTCAGATAGTATGGCCTAGGTATTGTCAGATGGAATTATCTGCTAGAATTGTTGGTCGGGATTATTGGTAGAAATATTTTCAGTTCGATTGTTGGTATGGCTTATCTGTATGATTGGTTTGCTGGTACTGTATCTTAGCAAATGGATGGTGTGATGTAATAGTATGGCTGGTCATAATTTGGAATATTTGGTTGGGTAATTGGTATGATCTGCCAGTATAGTATGGTAAAATGTTTGTTGTTAGATGTTGTTGTGGTCTTTCTAAATGGACGGCGTGGTGTCTTATGGTCTGCGAGTATTCAGAGTTAGAAGGTTTTATTTGGCTGGAACATGTAATATGCTGGCCTGGTTGTATGACCTATTGAAATGGCATTTCGGTATAGATGTAAAGATGAACTGTATGACCTGACAAAGTTGTTGGTATTGCATGAGGAAATAGTTTGTTAGAATAATGCGCTGAAATATTTCATAGGAGTGTCTCGATAGTAGATTTGTTGGTATGGTTCTTCTAGCTGATATGAGAAGATGGTAAGGACTGTATATATTTATTATCTGTCCATTTAACCGAGATGACATTATATACGTTAATTTTTATATTACTTGTTAGAGATATTTTCGTACGAACAACTGTTTGATATTTTTTATCAGGTAGATATGTTATGGCATCGGATATTGTATTATAGTTCGAGCATTTTTAGTTGGGTGGATGTAAGTTCTCACCAATTGGTTGATGGGTCTGTAGGGAATGCTGGTATGTAAATTTAATTTACTTAATTTCGACAGTGGCGAGAGAGTAACTATTATGATTGGGTGGTTTGATAGCATGTATCTAGCAAACGAAATATTGTCTCCACAGTTAGCAAGAATTTATTAAGTACTTTAAATATGCAATGCGTCGTGATGAAGATATAGAAAATATGTATGATGATGAGACTTTGCATAGCCATAGCACTGCCAGTTTTTACTAGGAGTGAACATTTTGAACTGACATTCTAAAACTTGTAACACTGTTTCTCTGCAACTGTAATCAGTACCGCAGTTAGCATCGCACGCTCCACAGTTAGCACCACACGCATTGCAGTTAGCACAGTATGCACCATATTTAGGACTACATGCAATGCACGCACCACAATTAGCACCACAGGCACCGCACACATCTACTGGCACACTGCTCTGCAATCCATTCACTCCTCTCCGCACACTCCCGCTCATTCTGTGTATAGTATAACACCAGCAGGTTATAACAGAGTGCATAGCATACAGCAGGACATTCGTCTTCCAGTGTGAGTAACAAAGGAAGAAGGTTAGGCATAGATAATGTACCATCAATTTATAACTACCATACATATATCTGAGACACAAATGTGTCATAGGTAGGGGAAGTTTTTTGACGTAATAGCTTTGTCTCTGAGCATGAAATGTCTATAGGTTTGTTAAACAAGAGGCGAAGTGGTATGATGACAGGTGTGACTGTTAGCATAAATGTTCGAAATGTGTGACTTGAATATTATGTTAGTCAGTCTGATAATATGAATTGTATGTAAGCTTATCATTGGTAGAGTGTTTGTGCAGTATGACCTCTCTGCATTGTGGTTATATGTAGCTTCTTTGGTAATATGTTTGGATGTAATATCGTGATGGTATTGTTTTCCAGTGTGGGCTATCTTTATGGTTGGGTTTGCTTTTATGAATGGTACATCTTGATGGTATAACCTATCTGTAAGACTTGGTTGTACAGTTGTTTTGCTTGTATTGTTAGTATAGTTGTTATGTTGATTTGTATGACCTGATCATATGTTCGGTTAATTTGGCAGTATGACAATAGTGTAGCTTTGATGGTGTGGGGGGAATGGTCTAATTGTGTGATTATTTTGTAACAGTGGAATGGTTTGTTGTGATGTTTAGTTATCATGAGAGGAGCAGAATGCTTAGCTTGTATGGTTGCTTAGTATGATTGAATGGTATGGTATGGTAACCGGGAATTAAAGTTATATGCGTGTAATTGTGGGTTATATTAATAGTATTGATCTTACAATAATATGGTTGGAGTTTATTAATTTAGAATTTGATTGGGTCGCTTGCTGGTATGGCTTGTTTATATGTGTAACTGGTGAAGTTAGATGGGCTGATATGGTAATCGATATAGCTACTGTTATGAATGATCAGTAACTATTATGATTGGGTGGTTTGATATAGCCTGAATTGTTAATAGCATGACTGATGTATGTTTTGGTTAGATGTATATATGGTTTGGGCTGTATTGTTTTGGTTGGTATGGTTATATGCTGTAGTAGTTCGTTGATATATTTGAAGGTTTAGTATGTTGGTATTCTGGGTTGTATGACTTTCGACGTCGCATGGCTGAGGTAAACTAATAACTTGGGGGAGCATATTATATCCGTTTCGGTACTCAATACCATTGGTTTATCGTTATGATTGTTATGTATGCTGGAGGTATGTTACCAGGTAGGTTTTGTTGGAGCAGCTATTAGTATGGATTCCTTGCATAATTAACTAGTTTTATGTATTATATAGTGATGCTGGAGAGTTTTTACATAGTATGTTATTGTTGATGTGTTTAATGACAGGGTCAATAATGAAAGACGCGTCATCTTAGCTCGTGTAAACAACTGGAATACATTATGGTATCAAATGTTGCTGGTCTATCAAAGCCTGAGTTTGGCACAGTGCTATCGATTTCTTCAGATTGAACACTTGCGGCAGCTGCACCAACATCGTCTTTTTCAGGCATGGCACCGACAGCACAATCGACTTCTTCGGATGGTACACTTACAGCAGTGCTGCCATCGATGAGTTTGCCAAGGCTTTGTTGCTGTTTCTCTGAAAATATATTTGCCTACCACTAAAGTGTAGGGAAGCATGCAATAACTGCTTGAGGGAAGGAGCCATCCTGCTCTATGCAGCGATGTATCAAGGGCAAGCATCTCTTCAAACGTGACGATAAACTGAAGAGACATAGCAAGAACTCTAAACTCCTAGTTTCAGCAGTTGATTAACGACCTGTACTATCTGTTGGTGATACTGTCATCGAACATATTCTACGTGAGGCAATAAGCATTCTTAAGTAATTTAAAAAAATATGTTATTTAAAATAGTTTGTAAGAATAAAATACATTTGTACATACCTGACCACACTAAGCAAAGGATAATAAATAATTTAACAGAATAAGTTGAAGAAGGTTCCATAAATTATAATGTTTCGCTGGGGTGTACCTACGAAAAGCCTCAAAAATTTTATGAAGGAATCAGAAGCCTAGCATTAAAGACAGCGAATCAAGTACTGTACAATTTCGATCGTATCCCTGGAGCTCTACAGGTCTTGAAAGAAAAAGTTTATCGCGAAGAAGCAGAATATAAAGCCAAGAGTTCTGATTGAACGCTTGCTAGCATATACTGTCTTGAACTGCGTATAAGCAGATTATATTCACTATGTGAAAAGTGGGCTTTCTGCTTTGAAGACACTACGTGATTGTTGTGGAAAATTCGAGGATTCTCTTTTAATGCTTGTAAATTGAAGTATGTAAATTTATATGTCTTTAATTTCTCTGCGATGTTGTATACTGCCTACTCCTACTTATATAGATGATATGATATTGCTTGAGCTAGTCACGCAAACATAGATTTTTAAAAAAGCCGCGGAGGATGGTTTTATTCCTACAAAACTATCGATAAAATTAATAATAAACAGATACCGACATCGTGTAATAAGTAGACTTCAAGAGAGAAGACCGGAAATGAAGTTAAGAGAATTCTATTCATTGTTCCGTTGTGTGTATAATTTAAGCACAGCTAAAAAAAATTTAAATAAATAAATTTTAAAATCGAACAATAAATACAGATTTTTAAATTGAAAAATCCAATGCCTATAGAAAGTAATACAGTTACCAGAAAAAAATGAAGTCGGCAACGTCAAAATCAGCAGGTGAATAAGTAGCAGGGTTAATTTTTTGAGTGTTTCTGTAGTAATATATTTTAATAAATTTTAAAAATAAAAATGAAGTATTTAATTTTTTTTATAACACTTATCATAACCAGCCTGTTTGAAGCTCTTTTTATTAAAACTTTAATATAAAGCAATTACATAGGGTAAAAATTATGGTTATAGAGGGCAAAAAAAATTTCTGGAGCTATAAACTTAAATTATATTCGCCTACCCCAATGCTTGTGCAAATTTGTTAGTACGAGCCGACTTGCAAATAAATCTGGTCTGCTACATAATTATTTTTAAAGAATATATAAACACGATCTATGTGAGCACAGGCACATATGATTCAGACCCCTTCTGAAAGTAATAGAAGGTTTCTAATTAAACATTTGCTTTTAAAAAGATTTTGAAATTTTAAAGTCAATGAATTTAAGCCGAAAATAATTCTCTAATAAATGTGGACATGTGCCATTTATGCACTGATTGAAAAAACATATATAAAATATTTTTTTATACATTAATGAAACTGTACGAGGGAATGCAGCCTCTTCGTTAGGACGGCTACTATACAACATTAGAGCATATGTGTTTGTGGTAACCTCTATTGCTCGGTGGTCAGAGTGCCCGACTTCTGTTCGAAAGGTTGTAGCTTTGAATCCTCATCCCTGCATGAAATTTGGTTCTTTTCTAAACGTTACCAGCTGTCGATACATTTTACTGTATTTTTTAAAGACTTGGGCATTTTTCAAATGAAAAATAAAATTAATTAGAATAAATGATTCTAATTATTTATAAATGCATCGACTCCTAGATGTGCGATATTTTTACGTTTGATTGACAAGGTCAGCCGGACTCTCTAGAGAAGTTCGGGAAGAGTTGTCGGACGGCGGTTTGGTGGAAGGGGTAAGGGGGACGGTCGACACTTTTCGTAACTGTTTGGTGTCTCTGGGTGAGGGGGGATGGGATGGGCGAGCAAGTAATGGGGGTGTATTGTTATATGTTCCTTGATATTCAGTATATTTTTGTTACATTTTATAATAATTTCCATGGGTTAATGATGAGGAGGAGTGAGGCAAGTGTTTGGAGGGATGAGCGAGGGATAGGGTAGGTATGATAACATTACCTATATATTCTTCGATATAAAATTTTTTTTTTTCGCTTTATATAATAATTGCCATTGGTGGGTGGTGATGAGGGCTGAGATGAGGGTGATGGTATGAGCGCGGGGTAGGGGTGGAATGAGAGGGGTGTAGGTCTGTGATTAAAAGAAGGACCCCACCCCATCTAAATCTTTAAAATGGCTCGAAAATTGACTCTCGGGGGCTTCCAGTCAGCCACATTGAAGAGCAAGCACATATTTCCCCAAGGTTTTGAAAAACAGGAAATTTTGAAGGAAAGTAATGGAAATTTTGCTTAGAATAATTTATTTCTGAAGTGATTTTTGGGCAAAATGGTAAATTTTGAGGTAAAAAGGGGAAAATGCCTTGATGGCGGCGACGGCCAGGAGTTTACTATATATATATTTTCAACTTTTCAGTTATTAATACACATTCACACGCGTAGGCGCGTTTTCTTGCGGCGGTGGTGAGATATCTCTTAGAGAAAATTACGTTCTATTTTATTTCTGCCTTGCTTAAGTTGTCATCTGTCCTCTAATTAGCTATCGTCTAACCACGCCACATTTCTTAGCCAATCAGTGACGTCGAGACGAGAGACAACTAGTATATTTCATTTCGTTCGTTAGTTTAATAAACATTGAATACTGTTTTTCCTTCTAGTGAATAATATAATATTAACAAACAAAATTATTATACTGACTGTCGTCTGGAATTAAATGAAATTAAATTATACGTGACTTCTATGTCAATAAATTATTAAAATAATCAAAGACTATAATACAGCTGAATTTGGAAATTATATTTAATTAATTGACAACATAAGCAAGTGCTCTGTTATCATATCTTACTATAATGTAACTTTTCTTGAATGTGTAGATGAGAGATGATATATATTTTGTATTTACATTACTCTTACATGAAAACTTGAGGATAAATGGCAAGGCATATATTAAAATAAGAAAATTACGAATTATTAACCAACTGTTGAGAATAATGTTGTTATAAAAGCACCACGCTACAACACGGCGTAAAAGAAACCTGATATATGGACCACATTTATAAATATGAACTGTATTTTATGTGCTGTTAAGCATACATCTTCAATTTTATGTCATTCTTTTAGCAACATCGTCAGTTTTCTTTTTAATCACACTACAATGTTTGACGTGTTTGGTAGTTTCCTAAACACATCACGTATATGAAGAGGAGTTGTACACTTCTGTTGACTTAAACGAAATTTTTTTTTTATTTGAAATTTTACTCATATTTTATCTATAAATAAATATATGTAATTTAAAATTAGTATAAATGAGAACAGGGAGAAGCTAGGTATGTTGGTAATGCCCAGAACGGAATTGTCCTTACGCAGAATATTATTAATCTGGGTGAACAGAAACAAGTTACATTGTATTGAGTTTCGTTTGGATGAGGAGGAATGACAGCCTGAAAGTATATAATTTCATCAGGGCTTGCGATCAGTTGGAATTAACTAATAATTGCTATATATGCTTCCATCAAAGTCAAAATACATTTCTCATTATATGTACGGGTCATAAAAACCTGTTTATAAAACCAATAATTGACAAAACATACATGACAATAGTGTGTTTCAGAGTGATGTCAAGCGAATGTACACTTTTAGTGGCTGGATAATATTTTCTCGTTAAAAGATAAAGCAGCGTTTTCCACTTTCCAAAGTTTAAAACAGACAAAGTAGTAAAGTTGATATGTTAGAGCACTGTTGATTTTTACAGCACGTGTGTATAAAGATGTGCTGAAAATATCGAGAACTAATTAGAGTTGAGATACGCATTAAATATTGCGTTCACTTAGAAATAATAAGAGTAATATTGTAGATGGATATATTATGCTGTAAATAATACATTTATGTATAAATTAATATAAACTTTTAATATTTCATTTTTATTAAGACCTCTATCCCTCACGACTTCAGATACTCCCCTCAGGCGTCTTGTAACAATATATTAAGCATTTCATTGTCATTGATTCCAGCGTTATGGTTTTAGACCAATAAAACCGCGGTACTTCTACCCTGGATTCTGCGCAATCACCGTTATACTGAGGTCTGACTATGATTGGTCATGCTCTGTCAGCGATATAGACAGTAGTACAGGCAACTCAGGGGATATTATTAACATCGTATTTCTGACGTGGAAGACGGCATTTTTTATTTATATGGAATGACTGTTCTGTGTGATTGTGTTTCCGTAGGGCACATGAGGGTAATATGAACATAGCAAAGAGAAGAATGTTTATGGCAGCCAATACAGTAAACTGTGACATAACCATTTATTTCGTCATGATTTCGGGTGGCCAATTTCAGTCACTGACTTAGTGTAACACAATGTACAGCGAAATGTAACACATCAGCAGTCGTGTGTGTTAAAGCAAGCAACCTCCAGATACCATACTGAACATGTCAGCAGGAGGAAGCGATGTGGCAGTTTTCGCACATTAAACTAAGTACGAATAATACAGTATTGTGTATTCCAACGTATCTCACTTTTCATAAGAAATAAAGAGTAGATGAGTTAAAATACGCTGAAGACCTGACGAGAGCCCAAGTGCTTCTCACTAGTACAAACCATTATGATATCGGGTAACATCAAATAAAAGGAAATCGCCTTCAGTTAGGTTTCGTGTTAAGATTACTAGAACGCATTTCATCAACTAAATAAAGTACGACAAGATTTCCATTTCCACAGCATATTGCTAAATTATAGTTTAAAAAGCATTGCGAGACCACACCTGGCTTCAACAAAGTACTCTTTCCTTAGTGATGGCAATGATCCACTTTGGCCCAGACCAACTAGAGCGCCAGATATTGTAGCCATCGCAAATAGTAAACACGATCAATAATCGTGTGGAACAGTATTACCGTGTGCCAGCAAATGTTGATCAATTCTGAACATGGGTAAATTAATAATGGCTGATTACCTATTCATTAGGATATTGATAGGAAACTTACTTTGATGTTCAGACGAGTAGATGAGAGTACACAAATATGTCTTATTCTTTCTCATAATTTCACTTAATAATATCATAAGGTATTTAAAATCTGTCAGGTATCATCATCATACTACAAACACATATATAGGGTTTTCAAATAAATGCCATCAGAATAATTTCAGGATCTAAATTATGTTATGTAGAATTAGATTTAAGCAATTTTTGTTATCTAACTTTGTGTTTCAATGTTTATTCAATAATAAAACTTTGGCGACAAAAGTTTCGTTATATTTTCATAAATAGTTGGTTACACACACACAGCTAAAATTGCCGTAATTTTATACATCCATAAAGTAATAACAGAACACTTCACTTAACAGATATTACATATTTTGTAATACACTGTCATTTGGCTTAAAATAATTCTGTAATCCTACTATCAAATCTTTCAAAATTAAATAAATCAATTTTGGCAACAAATTTATTTGTACATTGAAAGCATTTTCTGTCCACGAACCACGAATATGACTAATCGTCATAATTTGTTATTTGTAATTGTGGCTCATGGAGCTATACATCTTTCAGTGTTCACTACATTGTCAAACATTCAAAATGATTCAGTGGACGAGATGTTAGCGCATACCTAAATACCTACCTACCTAGCAACGTAAATGCTGGTTCTGTACCTTGTATATATTTCGAATATGTTCATTATACTATGAAATTAAATTATATTATATATCCTTTCTCTCTTTTGAAGTAAAATAACCTATGCAACTGCATTAGCAGTAGTACTAAGAAATAATCTTTGCATAGTACATCATGTTCGAAATTATTATTTTATTGGCATTGTCTATATTCTGATACTATAATGCTCTATTCGGGGTATATTGAGTGAGGTATTAAAAATAAAAATATAAACCACGGATGAAAACAAAAAGTGTAATTTCACTCGCGCATAAAGCATGACGAAATGTTTAACATACTATCAGCACCATGAAATGTATTTATTTTATGAAATTCAAAGACGCATTTCGTAATGTGTTCAGTGTCCTGAATTTACTGAGCGAATTTTCTTAGTGTTGATGCTGAATAAATGAAATCACATTCTGTATCAGCTTGTAACTATAAGATAATGGTACCTACTAAACGGCACCCATTGTAATATTTATTACAGATGCCTCAGGATTGTTAATTCTCCTATAATGTCATGCCTGTTTTTGCATTCATAGAATGAAAGCAGACGGAATTTTCTTTAGGATTCTAAATGCAGAACCAAAAGCGTTCTACGAATATACCCCATTTGAACTTATTTAAGCCAAATTATCTAGTGTTCTATACACTGTAAACATTCCTTCCTAATTAATTCGTACGAATACACCTGAAGATCATATAGTCATGTGAAATCATATCATTGCTTTTTATATACTGATTACTCCTGCAGTTATATTACTGGTTTGGCACAGGATAAACCGATTGTTTGCTGTGTTGGAGAGTGTGTGTCTTATAAACAATACAAGCACATTTCAAGTGATAAGAATATTATACTGAGAACTAGATATGAAGGAATATGTTTTTCTTTAATTGATTTTAAGTACAAATTACGACGTGATACTTGTATTATATTTGTGCTTATGTTCAAGGGTCAAATAGGGACCTCTGATTCACTGGTAATGTAAATGATGAAACAGGATGTTAAAATGGTCATGAAGACAGTAATAATGATAACAACTATGGTGACAGTGTGGATGACGTATCTTATGAACGTGATGATGGTACTCTCGACGATTTCCCACTTTTCAACAACGAGTTTCCTTCGACAAGTTGTGTGAAGAAGGCAGAAGGCGTCAAGAACGCACTCTACATGTTTCCCGAAGATCCGAATAAACTTGTTGATCCGAATAAACTTGGACAGATATATTCTCTTCACTGACGAGGCTTCATTTTAACGTGATAGCGTACAAAGTTGTCGAAAGATCCACAATTGGGTGGATGTTAAACATCACAACCCATTCGTCCACGGGGATCAACAGCGATTCAGTGTCAACGTCTGGGAGGGTTTAATATATAACATGTTGGTTGGCCCCCTACCTGTTACCACAGCGTCTCACCGGCAGCGTACGCTGCATTTCTGCGGGAAGCTTTGTCTACATTAGTCGATGAGATCCCGTTACAAACATGAGTGGCCTTGCATTTCCAGCACGACGGCGCCCCAGCCCACAGTTCGCGACGTGCACGCGATCACGTGAATCTCGTATTCCCTGGACGATAGATAGGCTGTGAGGAACCTGTTCCCTGGCCTCCACGGTCCCCAGATAAAAATCTATTGGACTATTTCTTCTGGGATTACATGCTCGTCCTGGTGTATGAAACCAAAGTGGAATACAAAGAGGACCTCGTCACCCACGTCGTTGCAGCTACAGGGATTATTCGGCACAATGAGGGTATTTTCAAAAATATCCAGCAATCGTTGGTGCAGTGATGTGATCTATGCATCAAACATGGCGGCCGTACCAAGTGTTTGTGATACATGTTTCTACAATAAAACCTATGGACTGCACCATCTTTCGTTGTCAAATGCAATGTGTTGCCTGATATTACTTAAATATGATGCATTTTAATGGCATTGCTCCGCACTGCTGCAACTAATGTTCCAACATTCAAAAGCGATACAGTTCCAGGTGAGTAAGCAATCTCAATATCTTTATGTCTTGTATGGAATCGCACATAGTCTGTCACCACAATCGAACAGTTGTGTATGCTTATTAACGTATGGTACACATTGTTTACAGTAGGTGTTAACCTTGTCCGCCACCATTGGCTGTGCTGTGGCCATACACGCATGTAGGTAGAATTGCCTGTATACTGGGCGCTGTATCGCTGCGGGGGAAAATAGCGGAATTTTTGTGTGCATTTCAAACGAAAAAGTTAAGTCATTGGCAGTTCCAACAAGAGGACAATTTTCGTTTAAGTCATAGGCAGTTGCAACGAGAGGGCAATTTTTGTTTTGTAGCTCATACTGCTCAATACAACATCAAACGTACATAATTTCCGACAGTAACGAAGTTGTCGGCAATAGGAGGGTGGCCACCCCTGTTATTTTCATAATGGAGAGTGTTATTATTGTGCATTTGCTCTTGTGTTGAAAATCCCGATAGTATAAAACAATGCTCCGCGAATTTGTACTTTCATCACACATGGTTTCCGATATTTCGTAAAAATTTATTCCGAAATATCCATTTTCGGGGACTTCTATCGTCCTTAATATTTAGTTTAGGTACAAAGTGGACTATATATTTATAACCTGATTTAACATAAGGAATCACCACATGAAGTTTGTCGGTCGAATTCATCTTCAACCTGTATAATTATTTAATGTGGACTTATGATTCTGACCCCGACTGAAAATAACTAGGCATAGTTCTTTTAATACAACAATATTTCTTTAAAAAGATTTTAAAATGCTAACTACAATGAAATTAAACAAAACATAACTTCAAAATACTAGTGTTCATAAGACATATATGCATTGATTACAAAGAAATATAATGGAACATTTAATGCAAAGCCAAATGAATGGCAGCCTCTTTGTGTGTATGGCTAGTCTGTAACGTTTAAGTAGCAATTTTCGAGGCCACTTGCATAGCTTAGTGGTTAGAGTGCGCGACTACCATTCAAGAAGTTGTGGATTTAAATCCCTATTCCTTCTAGTGAAACTTCTTGGATCGATATCCCCCCGTGGGGAAAAAGGTGAGTTATGGTACCTCCCCCTCCCCCACTTCCACCAGACACCAACTGGGGGTGTGGTGTTTTTGCGCCCGAAAATTAAGGTTTGGGTTTACGTGAAAATGTTGGTAAAGGTGTCATAGAGTTAAAAAGTTTAGTTTGAGGAAAATGTGTATTAATTAATAAAGTACGAATAGCAATTTTATAAGTTTTATATGTTACAATAGTAAAGAAGAATGAGCTTTTATAAAAATTGTGACAATATTGTGAAGGCAATTAATATCATCCATAGAGATGTTACTTGTAAAATATATGAAATCTAAATACATCGTCACTGTATAATCATTGTGACACAGAAATGTTAATAGTAATTAAATTATACAGGATAATTAAAGTGATCTATATAGGAATAACTTGTGAAGGATATAAAATTTAAATATGTTATTAATTTGTGACGGGCGACCTGTCACCGTCTGCAAATATTTTCAACTTGCAAAATAATTTAAAAACACTCTTAAAATTGAGGTTGTGACTGTGTGGCGCAAAAAGTACTTACTGTGTCTGTCTGGTAACCTGTTGAATTGTGCAGCGTACTACCCGTTATGCACGAACTTTCACACACGTTCTTTCAAGGTATAATATTTTCCGACGTGGTTTAAAACCATAATAAAATAGAACTGCGTTATTCTTAACAGCTTTATGTGAATGCAAAATACTTAAAAAGTATCTGAGGTACCCGGAATAATGACTGTATGTCCGTGCCAAATTTTTACATGCGGCAACACCAAGGCCTGGCAAAAAGTGTGCAGCGTACTGGTGTTTCTGTGATTCGTCGTGGGAGCGCAGCACTGTCGACGACCAGCTTGGGATGGTGCGCACGCCGACAAAAACCTGACATTTTGTTACCTTACTTCCGGCATCCTGGTCAAGAGGATGGAAGTTGAGGGTGTAAATGTAATCTTATTGGAAGTTTTGAATTTCATTGTGTTATATCCCCTAAGGGAAATTGGTGTCCCCTGCGTCGGTCACTATAAATGGCAATGTTTTCAGCCATTGACTGTGAATAGCTTGAACCCTTCCAGGAGTAATTGAAAACTCCTCTATTTCTAAGAAAAACTGATTTTGAGGGGGAAAATTAAATTGATTGGCAGCGCAAGTAGGCGGAGCGGTGTATTTAGTGCCGGCACACACTGCTCTCATGGCCAGTTCAGCGACCTCGAGGCGGCAAACTTCACTATGATATAAGTAGAACTTTATTTGAATCATCAATGGATGCTCCTAAAGCAAACAGGTCACTTAGGTCACTTTGACGTTTGGCAGGGGCCATGATGGCGGTGAAATAATCCAGTTTTTTTTTTAATTTTGCGAAATGTCGGCCTTTTAGCCAAAACGCCAATACTGTTACTTTTGTAACCAAGTTTTAGTGGCTATGTTGTCACCAAGACGTAAAGTGGTGGTAACCACTAGAAACTACGGATAAACTTTTGCGAACACTTGCAAACATTGTCCTAACATTTGTAAATCATTGCAAATCTTGGTAAACAATTTGTAAATTTTGTGAACACTTGTCAATAATCGTTTATTACTGTCTCAGCTTCAGGAATTAAGTAGGAGCTATGCGAAACTGCTTGTTTTGGGACTTTTTAAGAGAAATGTTACAAAGTTTAGGGTTTGTTGAAAAATCCAAGCAACTCGCTGGAGTTAAGGCTGGCATTGCTTAGCAGTTGCTCCCGTTCACTTGGGATTGAGAGTAAATTAAATATAATTATTGTTTGATGACCAGTAATGTGTTTCCAAAATGGGGTTTTTCCTAGTGTAGGAATTAAACATGATTTGATAATGAAAATGGTAAATGTAGTTGCGACAGAAATATAGTAGCCATTGTAACTAGTGTAAATTGGGGTCATCTGCTCAATATATTTTATGAAGGCCTTTTGCACGTTGTATTTACTTAGTTATGTGGCCATTACGCAGCATAAATATAATTTATATAAGTATTAGCTGGATATCAGCGAAAGAATTGGTACCTAATTTGGGTTGCATTATATTCTATATTTTTTGCAACCTGTGTTTTATGTAAATGTTTTTAAGTATCAAATTGTCATATTGGGGAAAGGAAATAACAATGTTACCCTTTCAGATGACATTTCAGAAAGCTAACGAAAGAAGAATTCAACGTGTAATATTTTTGAAAGAAATGTGAATGAAAAGAATAATTGGTAAAAGGTACTTAAAATAAAAGAACATGACCACACTCCTTTTTTTATATTACAAATCTTTTCAAACATTTAATTTCCCTTACACTGTAAAGAAAGATGGTTTTTTTTCATGGCTTTCGCCATTATTAGTGTTATGATTTGTTTTGGTATGTTTTATGCAAATCTCGACTTGCCACGCCCTTGGTTTAGGACTTAGCAAGGTCAGTAATTTATAATCAGTCTGACATAGAAATAGTAACAGTAATAAAAAATTACAAGAAATGAATGTAACAGAATGTATATACTGATACATTTTTAAGTATTTTTTCTCACATGATTTTTGCATTACTGTTCATCAGATTGCAGCCCACAGTGTTGAAGGAGCCAACAGTGTTAACTGCACATTTGTAGTCTTTTGAGTGTCACAAATTATTTTTATTATTATTATATATAGCCTATTTTACTTTCACAGACTCGTCCGCCATAGGAATAGAAACTAATACCGATGACGGACGGGTCAGTGAATGTATAAATGGACCACCTTTATAATAATAAATAATGTGAGAGTAAAAATAAAAATTTTAAAAATCTGTAAAAAAAATTTTTTAAAATTACTTTTATTTACAAATGAACTAAAAAGAGGAAAGTAATTATAGTTCTAGATAGATATTGTGTATAACATGTAAGATGTAGTGGAACAGTATTAATAAACATTACTACAAACTAATATTTTTGTATTAATTTATATTTGGTATATGAAATATTGGTGCAATATAGAATGTAAACCTCATTAACGTAATCGTAGTAAGCACATATCTTGCGTTAGGCTCTTAACAATTCGTAATATAGAACGTATACTTAAAGTGCGTAAGCACATATCTTGGGTAAGTCTCTTAACTATTTGCGCCAAGCTTTTATATACTAAATACAAATTGATACGAAAATATTAATTTGTAGTAAATTTTATTACTGCTTCTCATCCACGTCTTACAAGTTATACACATTATGTAACTAAAACTATAAATGTTTTTCTCTTCTTAATGCATTTGCAAATAATTTTTTTTTATGGTTTATTACAGTTGAATTAATTTTATTGTTACTAGCTGCCATAAAAAGATGCAAATTTTTCATTTAAATTTTCTAAGGATAAAAATGCATTCTCGATACCTTAATGGGTATTTTTTAAAGTTTCGGTATTTTTAAACATAAAATAAATTTTAATAAATTTAATTTAACTATAAATGCATCGATTCCTATATGACTGACTGTTTTACGATTATTTTTGACACGGTCTAGCAGCCATCTGCATAATTCAAACAAGTCGATGCAAGCTGAAGTTCTCAAGAGTGTAGTCTGAAGAAGTGGCATGTAGATATTGTGGAAACTGGGAGGAAAAAGGGGTGGTGGGGGGAAAATACTTATTTAATAAAATGTGGTGGACCTGTCATTCCATTACACGACCGTTATGATATCAAGATCATATTCTCCTTGAAAATACGAGTCCAGTGATATATTACACTAATTACTTATGACTTTAATTATTTAATTATATATTAAATTTTAAATATAGATACATTTTTAAAACTATTTTATTTTATTAACTCCTTTGTGTTGCGTATCGGTGGTGGGGTGATCAGTATAACCCAATGATGGCGTGCACCATAAACGGTTCATAAATAACAATCGCTTTCGTTAAAAAATATATTATAAAAGCAAAGTCAACCATCGAATATATATATATATATATATATATATATATATATATATATATATATATATATATATATATACACACACACACACACACACTATGATCTGCAGCGGCACTGTTGCCATTAATTTTTCTATGGGAACGAAAAAATATTATTATTAAAGATCGACGGTAGCGAGCTGATAATAAAAAATATATATGAAGTTAGTTTTTTTAGAATTATTTGTTTATTGTTTGAGAATTCCGATCATTTTCGGGGTGGGTAGGTGTGGTGGAGGAGTGAGGTAAGAGGTTATGGTTAGGGTCTCTGGAATAGTCGGCTGTCTGATGACAGCGACGAGTGAGGAGATGAACAAGGCTCCCGGCCACGCCTGTGACGTCATGTCTGGTGGCTCCTGGCCCCTAAATACGTGGTGCCTGCGCCCCCACGGCCTCGTAAACATACTACTTATATTTAAACTTTTATATGTATTTTACACAAAAATTAGAAAATTGATTATATTTTATATCTAATCATTATGGTTTACTCCAAACCAGAAAGCAATCAACAAAATTTTATGTTATGATGAAGGGAAAGTTACAATATATTTTTATTATAATTGCACTTTTAAGAAAACTGTATTTACTGAGCAAAACGATAGTTTTATATTCTGCTATATATATCATGGAAAAGTTTTCTTCCAACATCCGATTATACGAACTTCTGTTTGTAAAACTTGCCACTTAAATATTTTAACAAATTGTTTGTATTTTATTACACATGCTTAAAAACAGAAGAGCTGCGACTATCTTCTGTACTTAAACATGCCACGAAAAATTATTTCGAGTTTTATGGGTGACTAAAGTTTGGGAATATGTTCTCCCTAGCCATGTAAGAAAAAATATATTATTAAAATAAAAAAGTTACCAATATAATATTTTAGCTTACTTTTTTCCACAAACGTATGCGAGTAAACTTGACAAAGTAGTCAGTAGTAGAATACTGCATGTAAAAGAACATGTGTGTCAAAATACAACATTTTCACTACTACCATTTTGAGAGGAAGTGCCTGATTCACTTTAAACACACGTTTACATGGTTTCATATTGCTATGGTCGCCACCAGCAAGGGTTGCAGACCAAGCACTAACACTGGAAGGAGCGCGGCCTCGGCAACCAGACCGGCTATAGGCTGTTCACGATAAAGTAAGCACTTTTGAAATCCCTGCGTAAGATCTACTTGCATGCACATTACGTATTCTTTCTCTTTACGTAAAATTTACTTTGCCATGGACCTCATCACTTTATTATGCGTCGGTCAAGTGTAACTGTGAAATTATTAGTAAAACCAAATTTAAAAAATGTGCTCATGTTTACACTTTGATGAATTAAAAATAACAGAAAGAGAAAGAAATAATTAATGATATTATAAATGTTTACCTAACACTTTTTATTCAACATTAAAATATGAAATTACTTTCTTTCCACCGTTACCAACTTTACTGGGCACATATCACTCAGCGCGCCTGTTAAAATATATACAGGCAGTGGCAGTGACATTTTTCTAAGGTTCATTTCTAAAGTGCTAATTTGATCGCGAAGAGCCATTAGTTATGGCAACAGCCGGGGATTGGTATCCAAATAAGGTCGGGCTCAGTCGTATATAAATAAGGGCAATGACGGCTCGTGGCCATCTTGCTCCAGCCCCGCCGGAGGCCCTGCCGGATCGCTGCGAGGAGGACCACCATACCTTGTTGTCCTAGGTCACCGACAGACACCGCTGCCGCCGAGAGAGCCTTCGCGTTCTCTTCGTCCTACCACAGGGTAATTATACTTCCGTTTGGGGAGAGGCAGAAGTATTGTTCGCATATTTGACATTTGTAGTTATCTTCACCGTACGAACTTCGGTCGAAATTATCCTATATATATATATATATATATATATATATATATATATATATATATATATATATATATATAACATAACTTTCAGATATGGCTGCCATAGTGAAAATAAGCGTAGAACTTATATCCATTTATATCGCATACTTCAACATGCCGTACCACAGTATTTGTTACCTGCTAGCATAGAAAGTTAGGTTGAAATCATTTACATTATTTCGTTCATATAGAATAGCAAAAAATATATTTATATGGCCACCATTTTTTAAATAAATGTCTGACTTACTTGAAGATAATCAGTTTACATGGAGTGCCGTAATATTTCTTGTATGAGAAATTTGGCAGGAATATTTTTATTGTTTCCCGAGATATGACACAAAAACGGTATTTTTCATGTTACACTATCTTACAAATAGCCACCAAAACTGGCTTTAAATTAGCTCATTTAATGCTTATACTTGATCATCTCAGCGTACCACACTCTAAATCTGAATCAGCGAGAATTTCACTGTTTCAAGAAATCAGACGTATCTGACTGATACAACATTCACCTCAGTTAATTTAACTGATGAACCAGTAGAAATATGCCACATTTCCTTCACTGATAGATTCAGTGACATTTCCCACTGATTCGTCAGTCATTTTTCCACTATTTTCTTAGATTTTTGTATTTTGACTGCTGGACCAGTGAAACATCTGAGCAACATGCTCCGTCTCTAATTATTTTTTACTGATGCATCAGTGAAACTGCTTGCAAAAATGGCCATCAATCTTCGTTTTTAAAATGGCCGTTAAACAACGTGTATCAAGTGAAGTAACAACTAATAAACGAATAAAACTAATACAAAATACTTTCAAAAAAGTGTTTCGTGTTTCAAAACGCTATTTTACGAGGTAATATGAACACACAGCCTTTCATTCCGTTTTCACGGCTTTCATTTCGATTCCATGTAATCGTCACAGCGCCCTGTTTGAAGATTCAAACTGCATTCAATGTGGTGAAGAGAGTGCGCTCATATCTACTATTCGTTTTAACAATCCTAACGGTACCAATCAAATCAAATACGAAATATATGAGCATACAACTTCCAACTACATGAGTTCCAAAGGTAATATAACTCATTCATTTTTCTCTTGTATTCTAAACTTGCTGAGTTAGTTCGTAATGTACGGCTACGGGCTAGAGTCATAGGGTACGCGAGTTCTATCCCGGCGACCCGGAACACTCGTATAATTTTTTTAATTGTGATAAATTGCACAATGTAAATAGTTAACTATCGCAAATATGTTTATTTCTCGCAATTATTTGCCTACATTCAATAATAGAAATATTGAGTTCGCTACTGCAGTCGGCCGTCTTATTCAATCAGTGAAATTGTTTCACGTCACTAATTCATTCAGTGAAATTTTTTCACTGAAACAATAAATGATTTTCCACTGATTCTAAGTGGAGCCATTTTCCCTAATTAGAATAGTTGAATGTCACTGCGAATCAGTGGTTTCCCACTTATTCGAATTGAGAGTGCATGTTTGGATAAAATTCGTAAAATGGTATGGTATATAGGCCAAATTAAGTTTTATGTGGTCACCATATTGTACATGCTTGGAAGTGACAATTTATATGTATGTGCTAGAAAAAATGAGTAATTGCATTTATCTTGTAAATTACAGCCATTCCTGGTCCCATAAACAGTTAAAAATCATTTTAATTATGACGGTAACTCATTTAATATAGTAAAAATGAAACACTTCTTCTTGGTAAACAAAATACAACTTTATAAACCACATTGTCCTTTTTGTTCAACTTATAATTTTCAGATTAAATGTTTCTCTGCACGGAAATAAAATAATTTTGATGTATATTTAACAATTTTTGTACTGAGAAATTTATGTAGTTTTATAAATGCAGAATATACGCTTTTATAAAATATTTCGTCTTAATAGTCGTAAGCAATATCCCATTATTACAAAATTGATTTCCAATCAGATCGGTGGCAAAAAAAGTTATTAGGCGATGACTGTAGATTCAGACAGACATTCGCAAGATTGCAAAAGCCTATCCTTCAAAGGAAAGTAGCCTAAATAAGTCAAATTTGTCGTTAATATCGCCAATAATGTGTCAAGTATTTCCAAAACGTTACTTATGACTCTTGACTATCGAATAGGCAAGTATATTTTAACTGTAATATGTGACTAACATCATTACACAGCTGAAACTATTATTCGCTGCTATCGGCAATCTTTGCTAAAATGATAAAATTGAGCCGGAAGCTACTCATCTCCGACGCTTGGCGTTGCTTAAATAATTACTTGGTTCCTGCGGTCATAATACGTTTTACTCTTCCGCGCTCGTCTTAATTATAAAGAATTAATGAGGTCAGCATTTCACCGGAACATATTTTGAACTTCTTTAGTAGTATTTATTTGAGAAAATTAATTTTATGTTAATATATATGTAACTTCTATAAATATCAATTTATTGATTGAATAAAGCAAGAATTCTTCCCCCTGGAAAAAGTAATTTCTCCTTCGTAAAAACGTTGCAATAAAGTGGTATATCTAAGTTATAAATTAATGGTACTAATTAAAATAAATGATTAAAATTATAAATCATTAGGAACACTTTTTTTCAAGAAGTTTTTTTTTATTAACTACATGATTTCAGATAGCACCGAAGACGTTGTAAATGACGGATAGGGTATTCGCTTCGTAATGTCATGTGTATAATTTGGCAAATATATCTCGAAAGTTCCTTTCTTCAGATTTACCTTATAAAGTTACCTTACAGAGTTATGAAGAAAACCATTAAGAGATTTAAATTTTATTTCTCAGCAATACAAGGAAATCTATAAGTGCAGGTTTCTTGAACATAGGCTAATTCAACTCTGCATGCAAATGCCATGTGCTTACACGTGTGCATGTTTGTGCTTCAAGAGATGCAAATCGACAGCGCGTTTATATTAAATATGAACTACGTATAGCTTACACAGGTCAAGTACGCGCGAAGTGTCGTATCAAGAGAAAAATGCAAAGTGTTGACCAAATTCCAACTAATGAGATAGAAATATTCTTGACGTGTGTCATGCCTGCACCATTGCACTTAATTGGAAATTTATCTATAGTAATTACACCCTCAATCACCTGTAACTACTGTATAAGAATATATTCAACACTACCGCCTTAATTGGTATACTCCCAGCTGACTAATAAAAAAAAAATGATGTGATATTTTTAAATAATGAGCGTACTTTCCTTTAAATGGATGCCAAATAATTTTGATGAAGTAATTAAAAGTTATATGGTATGTGGGTCTTGAGGTCTCGTTGATAGCGATATTAGTAGAGATGCAACCAGAAACAAATTCGATAATAGTGAGACACTTACAGATACACACGCGCCTTACCTGGGACTTTAAAATGCCATCAGTCTAAAGGGTTGGTGCACTAACACTACTTGTGTGCACACATTGGTGGAACTAACTTGTGCGGTTCCCGAGATGTGACATGAGAGATATAGGTTCTTCATTTGGCTCTATCTTACAAAAACATCCTAAAAAAGGGTCCTGTATAGGTGTATCTGATGCTTCCAATTGATACAAATGTCAAATTATTTAATAGTTATCTTATCTTAATTATCTATATCGGAGCCATACTGTAAATAAAGCCAGATACGTTTTAAATATGGCTTACTGTAGTACAGCTAGTGTAAAACTTTCGGTGGGAATCGATTTATTGGTCCCGGATATATAAAAATAAAGCTCCATTCCCTCGTGTGGTGGCGTCTTCATTACTGTGATTTGTTGCCACATTCTATATTTATTACCACATTATATATTTATTGCCACATTATATATTTACTGGTACATTCTATATTTATTGGCACATTCTATATTTATCATAGATATTGTTACATATTGAGTGGGTTGAAATTTTTTGGGCCATGTGACATACTGACACAAAATATTTACGTTGCTGTGATTTTGAAAATATGTGACTACCTCCTTAAGTCATATAAATTTAGATGGATTACAAAATTTACTTGTCTCCTCAATTTGTTGATAGGACACAAAAAAATAATTTTTTCATGAAGCGCATTTTTCAAAATGGCGTACAAATTAGCTTTAGTATTCGCTCATTTTATACGCTTCCATGGACACTGTCCGCATACAAAGATAGTTCCAAATTGGTTACATTATTTCGAAGATACAACATACTATGATAAAATATTTACTTGGCCACTACTTGGAAAATAAGTGTCTGGCCCTCTTAAAATAATGCCTATCAATTTGGATGACCTTTGCCAGTATTACTTGTGAGACGCCTGGGCGTCTCCATTAAGAACCTTACGAGCCACGCCCGAAACATTTTGCTCCCTGGGAGAAATAATTACGTGCAGACTGAAAAGAGGACACTATGGTATTCCTTTACCTTAAATTGAAGTTCGAGGTTTCGTCTGCAGGCTAGTGAACGTCTCCATCCTTGCCGAAAAGAAAAACCGACCACAAACGCCGAGTAGAGGGCGTGTCCTCCAGCAGTGCCCGCAGCCTCGCAGCCGGCTGTCTTCACTCACGTCAAAATTCATACGTCCGGGCACGAGTGTCGCTCTTCATGACGTCACTGCGCCTTGATTCATCCTCCTCTCCAAGAGTTGGCGGAGTTGAAAGACGTTCAATAATGATAACAAGAAAAAATTGATGACAATTTTTGATTTCTGCGCACGCGTCAATATAAATAAACAGTTTACATTGGCTACGTTACGATATTTGTAAATTGCTGATGTATAAACAGGCCAGGCTGGGGCCGTCTCGGGGTAATCGGCTCCCGTCTGTCTCATCATTTACTTAAGATAAGTATTGTATTAAGGGGCCCTTCAGGTCAATGCTAATCTGGACATTTTGAGCTCTATATTTTGTGTTAGGGTTACATTATGGAAAATGTTAAAGGTATGAATGCCTCTTTTATTGCATTTCTTGTAAAGTATAAAAGTCTTTAACTTGCCATATCAATTTTTGGAGAAGCCATGCGGCTTGTATATTACGTTATCGCCATAAGGTTTGTTTATGCTCGTGTGAGCAACCTTATATCACGTTGGGCACAATTTTTATGTAAATATTTATACCGCTATTTTGGTATAAATTTTAGGCCAAATTGCATTAAGAAAAAACGGGGTTTATAAATGATTTTTACATATTATATATTTGACAGTAGTATCACTGAAATTTTGCATTATATAAAATGAAAATATGAATCTTTTCTTGTTTCACGTGGTGTATGTAAAAATATTCCTGTGGCAAAGTATACACGATTTTCCTCCAAGCAGTTAACTTATTCTGCTTATTAGTTTGCCAACTGCTGAGTTGTTGGTGGTGGTTGTACTCGGGACGATCGGTGTGTTGTCACTGGCGCACATGAGGTGCTGGTGATGATACTCTGGGGTCGCACTAGTTTACAACTTATGTTGGAATTGGTTGATTGTCTCCCGAGATACAACCTATACTTTTTGCACTATCTTAAAAAGAGGGACAAAAAACGCTACGTATTGACACATTTGATGTTTGTAAAGATAATTTCAATACAAGTTTGGTGGGAATTGGACAAACAGTATAGTAGACACTGCAAATAAATCTAAAATATTTTTATGACTGCCATTTAAAAAACAAGCGCGTTATCCATTTAAATTTGCCTATACAAACATGTCCAACAATAGCATTACTTCTAAGCCAAATTTGGCAGGAATCGTTTGTATAGTTAAGGAAATACATCATAATAACCTTATTTTCCATGTTCCACTATCTTCCAAAACGCCTGGTTTATAACATTATCGCTATTCAATGCGTATATTATGCACTGTCACCCGACCAAATTTCGTTTATATCGGTTAAATGGTTCCCGAGATATAATCTGAAAGCTTAATTTTTTTTCGATTTGGACAATCTTCCGAAATGGTGAACCAATAACTTTATATATTTCTAAATTCAGTACTTACATCATGTACTGCCAGTGTACTAAATTTGGTTTAAATAGGATTATTGGTCCACGAGATATAACACAGTGGCTCAAATTTCAAAACTTCCGCTATTTTGAAAATAATTATCTTGAATAATCGTAAACTATAAAAGTCTGATGTTCTTACTAAATGCACTAAGTAAAATCTAGTTTGGATAAATTCAGTTGTTGTTTAAAAGTTAGAGTGGGGGGGGGGGGGGGACAAACATTCCGGACAGACAACCAGGTGATTACATACGTTTATCTTTCTTTCGTTAGTATAAAATCTTCCAGCAACTATGCTATTAACGACATGAGAAATATTTAATTTGTTGTATTTGAGTGAGCCTGAAACTGTAATTGTTAATAAAAGTGTATGTAATATACTGTAGGTGCCATGGAGGATAGTTGATTGCAACTTCATACAAAATATATCGTATTAAGTATGGTAAACTGAAATAGTTATTCCGTGTATTGTTATGGCGTTGCATAGACCTAATTTATTTTTTATCATGAAAATTTATATAAAACAGAGTAACGGTATTTCTAACGCACCATTCTCTGGTGTACATTCTAAACTTCTCAAGTATGCTTTTTAATTCTTGTTTTGTATACATAGCCCCAGCTGTGTTAATATAGCTACTTATATTTCGATACATTAATAAAGTTATTGCAAACCTAAAATAACAAATTGATTCAGAAATACCAATACTTCATAAAATGTTATCAAAATAAAAGTCTTTCGAAAAATTTATTTTACGAGTATACTCTAACTTTCGTTGTATGAGTATACTGCGTAGAAAACAGTATAGAAAGCCAAATATAAGGGTAAGTATAAAGTATGAAGGAACATTTTTCTTCTACGTGCTTGTGTGAGAGATTTACATTATAATGCATGTGAATATTTACTTATATTCTGAGAAACGTCTTTACTACATATTATGACAATCAACCAGGTTTTGGTAAAAAATTTAAGTTGTTTTTCCTCGAAAAACTGTTTGTGAGCACTCATGTAATAAAATAAGGCTGTAATGTTGTCGTAGTTTCACTACACGAATCGTTATTTATTACAGACTATTTAGAAAAAATATATGATACCACGATAATTGGCAATTGTATCCATCTACTCAAATAACTGCGCGTATATAATAAAATGATAAATATACTCAAGCAAACATTAACTAATACTAATTCCAAAGTGAAATATCAAAACAGTTTGAGAGTAAAACAGGCAAGGAAATGGACTCTTGCAATTGTTCTTCAATTGAATCCTTGGAAAAGTCCTAAGAGAATGGAAAAAGGCAATGAAAGGAAATCAAATTGGTGGGAAAATAGGAATAGGAGTTGAAGGAGAAAGTATGCCCGCCGCCAGGAGTCAGGAGGCGGCTCCAGCTACGACCTACGCCATCTTGGATTACGTCTTTTCCGGCCACCATTTTGTATTTCGACATCTTGGATTTACCTTTCTTCCTTCAAAAGTTCCTGTTTTTCCTCAAAATTTCCGCAAACGATCACGATGTCATACCACCATTCTGTCTCGATTTCTCATGTTCTATCATTCTGGTCATGAGACCGCCATCTTGATATCCGCCATTTTGGATTACGTCATTTCGGGTAGCCACTTTGGCTTGCTTCATTTCTATCCGCGATCTTGTCAGCCAGTAGATCTCTTGCCACTCTATCATTCCGATCACACGACCGCCACCTCGGATTTAATTTCTTCATGTTCTTGCATTCCACCTCGAATCGTCATGCTCTTGAATTCCATTTCTTAATGCTCTATCAGTCCACCTCCTTATCCACCATATTGTGTTTGCACTTCTAGATCTATTATTCCACCTTGGTATCCACAATTTTGGATTTCACTTCTTCATAATTTATCATTCCACCTTGGCATCCACCATATTCGATTCCATTTCTTCATGCTCTTGTATTCCAACTAGGCATCCACAATCTTGTTTTTACACTTCATGCTCTATCATTCGATTTTGCCTATCTTGCATTCCAAGGGTTTTCTCCGAGAGCTCCCATTTTTCCTTTTGCATTCATTCTATTTATCTCACTTTTGTTCGATTAGTCGCTCCACCGTCATCTTGTAAATTTACCACCAAATAAATCAGTGATTCCATATTGGATTTATATTAATTCCGCTAGCTACCTTTGTAGTAGTTTTTCTGATTCTCCTCTCTCTTGCCCGACTCTTCATCGGCAGACATTGCAGGTTCAAACAGGTCGTCATAGTCCAGACTTACTGTCGCCACCACCCTATCGTGAATTGCATGTCGCTCCATACACCTCTCGGTACAGGCACGAAGTTTCAATCACATTGTTATACATATAAGTAACCAGAATGCTTATAAGGGAATTTTTCTAAATTTTTAATGGTTGTAAATGTGATTTTAATGTGTATTGAAAGATTTTGAAACCCACAAAATTGCTATTAAAGTATATGAAATTTTTTAGTAGCAACTGTATCATTTTAAAAACATCTACATTAAAAAAGCATGGGAGTCAAAATTATAAAACTAACTTTACTCAAACAATATATTCAAACATATGTTCCAATGAAATATTCCCAAACAATTTATTATAAAACCAAATATCATCACACAATATATAGATATATTCCGATTGACCTTATGAGCATTATAGGATCTACCATCAAAATGCATCTGCCAGATAAATGTCGCCCCGAGATAGTATGACCCATTCGGTACAGGTAATGAGTTTAACCATATTTTGTTCAAAAAGTATTTAAAAGTAACCAGGATGCCTCTAAGGGCGATTTTCCAAAATCTTTAAAGACCATAAATGTGTTATATATATATATTCTGATTGACATTACGAACATCATAGGATATACAACAACGTTATAAAATATGAAGTATATGGAACAAAAACAAATTGTTTATACTGTATGTATATTACGAACACATGTATATTGCTGTGGTTCGGGTCCACTGCGGATAATATTAATAACAACACAACATATGTCTTTGATGTTCATTTTGTATCATTAATATAACACGGATCTCTTGCAGCCTACACAGATCCGGTATAACACCATCCATCATAGTAGCTTACTCTTCCATCACGTGCCTTAAGTGACATTTTTCCGAGTTATACAGACACTTGGCAGGACTTCTTGGTGTTAATAGACGTGCTGATTCCCGTGTGCCACAAACAGCACCGTTGCTCGATGATGGCGCTGTCCACGATGTCGAATCTCCAGTGTGTTTGTCTTTGGGTGTATGTAGTCGATCTGAATGCTTGAGCGAGATTCGTGCAATGGTTCAAACACTGAAGATGATGTCACTGGTGACTCAGCTGCGAACTACTTGGCTTAGGAACTGAGTTAGATCTCCATCACGAACCTCGTCTTGTTGCGAACACAAGAATGACGTTGTGAAATAACTGCTCCAGCTATCTTAACACCTCTTCCTCCAGCGACAATCATCACAAAAGTCAAACTAAAATCAAATTGTCACTTAATATCTTTCATATCCACCCAGCTGTCTTTATATTTTGGTATTCCCAACCATCTTACTGGTATTTTTCCCTTTCTTGCGATGTAAGACATTCTCAACCAAACATATACCTGAAAATGTCGTGACCTTTGTTTCATCCGAGTAGCAGGCTCTACGTTTAGGAACATGACACATATCTTTAAAATAATATGAGCGAGGATAGCAATGGCATATGTTAAAAATATGGAATAACTCTGTAGACAAATTCCCTGCATATTCCTTAGTAAATACACCCTTTTGTCTGCCTATACGCTAAACATAATTAATTTTATGTTCTGGTTTGCAAGGATCTCCAAAATGCTATCAACTTTACACATTTTTGTTGCAGAGGGTTGTCTTTCACCTCTTTGAGTGCCATGCTTATCTTTCGATGAATAGAGGAATTTATATATATATATATATATCACACGACAAACATAAAAACAGAAACCTAAAACTTTCCAATACACCAACATGCTCACTTTTCACCTAGGAAATATAATATGCTTATACGCAGCTCAAGACTGTCTATGATAGCAACTGCCCTACCAGAACCCTTGACCGTACATCTCTTCACGACTAAGTTTTACGAATGCCACTGCCAAACTAAATTTCCTAAATGGAACCTGGTTGCTTACATAGGTACCACACCTGCATATATGAGTTATTAACACCACCTCCTCTACCAACCAATGCAAGACTAAATATACTCATATCTCATATTAGAATTCGAATTTATACATCAGCCAACACCCAATTGAAAATATATCAAAATTGTAACATTAACATGTCTGTCATTACCATCAGACACCAGTCAAATATATGTATACACGGGAAATTATATAACCCAACATACCTGCCATGTTAACCCAAGCGTACCAAGCAAATTCAGTGGTCCAGACCAACTCACAATGCAATATTCTTATCTTCTGTTAAACCATCAGTACTGACTGATACCAGACCAACCAACATACCATCACCTATAACCAAAGAAATACTCAATCCTACCCTACCATCCAATACACCAAGCATAATATCTATCATATCTCGAGCAACTCTAAAGCTGAAACCAGCCCATAACCTAACACCCATTCAATCTCTTCTACATATCTACACCACCTATACCGAACAGCCATACCACCCACTGTAACTGCAACATACCTCAACCATCCATCCACCATGCTTACTAGAACTTGGTAAAATACACTGACCACCCATACCAAACCCATTTTATAACTCAAGCACACCTTAGCCTTATAGGACTCGTCGACACATACATACTGGCCACACCATTCATCATATACCAGCAATCAGAAGAAACATATACTGTAAAACATATCATGCAACATACCATTAATTATAACCTAAGCATACAGACGAAATTTACAGACCAAAACCACCTGCAAAACAAACAATCCTACCATCTATCAAAATATCATTACTTACTGTTACCAAACCATTAAACATGCCATCGCCTATAATCAAAGGAAAACTCAATTCAATCATATCGCCCAACACATTAATCGTACTATACATCATAACCCAAGTTTACAGAAAACATACAGTTAAGACCAAACGAAACACAAATATTCCTTGCCGTATGCCCTACCAACTAACACCACACTAAATATACTCATACTATAAGTCTAGCATACCTCAACTATTCGTCCACACAGACCATATAAAGCAAACATACAGCCCATAGCATTGAAACAACCAAATTATTTTAATACATTTATCATCCTCACTTACACCAATCAAAATACCCTGACAACCCATACAAAACAATACTTAACTCAAGCATACCTTAGCTTATAGGAATCACCATCACACACATAATGTCCACACATTTCGATATACATCAACCATCACAAGACATATATACTGGAAAATACATCACCCGACATACGATTCGTGATAACCCAAGCGTACCAAGCAAATTGATAGACTGGACCAACCATCATTAATGACTGACACCAGACAAAACCAACTTACCATCACCTATATACAAAGAAAAACTAAATTAAGGTATACCACCACAGCCAACACCACTACAATCAGCAACGAAGGTACTTAGCACTACCTCTGCCGAATAAAAAGTCTTCCAGAGAAGGAGATAATCATATAACTCTGAATATATAAATCTTTTTCAGTTATTATTTACACGTGAAGAATTCTTTGATTTTTATTAACACATGTGATCTCTTCACTGAGAGATACCCACATCTTTACAGGTCAATCAAAATATCTGCTCTACCAAACTTCGTCAGACGAAATATACTCATACTACATACAAGGATTAAGGCATACCTCAGCCCACACTTACTAAATATGACCAAAAGTGCAACTCCAAAATGTTTGTCATAGCATAAGACACCAGCCAAAATATCATACCAGACATTAACATAAATCACTCTATCAACCATCAATACCAATAAAACGTACTGACCGCCACACCTAAGTCATACAAAAATTAAATATGAATAACTATACTGACCAGGAGTACTGGGTACTATACCAACTACAACCCAGAATACTTCAGTCATGCCACACAGATCAGATTGTATGTGCAATATAAGAACTACAGATTTCATACCACCACACAATATCTATTTACCACCACCAACTATATCATACCAGGTAACATATCTCAAACATACTCAACTACCATATTGATAACCTATTGGCACTGAATACCAAAACATATATAATTTCTTTCAACATGACATTAGCTTGACTCAGCCATGCGTCGTCGAAAGACCTACAACCCGATATAATACCATCTGATTATATCACCGTACCAACAAAGCAGGTAACCATACCAAACAAACCATACTGGCCAAAATCGTACCATTCACTCTAACCCCAAGCATACCACATTCATGCTGTTAACGATACAGGCCGTATCAAGCACCATACCTCAAACTTACTAATCACTCATAAGAGTTAACTAGAATGCCTGCCATTTCAACCCATCTAACTTCACCAGTTACACAAATAAGCAAGACATGACAGCAGCCGAGGCAATCAATGATATACATTCAGTCATAATTCGCAGATGCCATCCAATCTCACTAGCCAACCATTCCAGCTAAGTATTCTACCCTCTCATACTAACTTCAAAATCATCCTGCACTTACAAACTAATCACACAATTAAACCATTCTCCCATGCACCATCGCAGTAACTCTTTTAGCATACTGCCAGAACAACCGAACATGTTATCAAGTGATACCAAACATACAAGGAATTAACTATATAACCAAGTTATACCGACAGGTTGTACCATCAAGATGTACAAGCCATAAAAAGCCAAAACATACAGGCAGCATACACCAGCAGGCAATACAATATTTTTACACAATTCATTTCAGTTATTCCAAAATAGTATACTAACCAAGAAACACACCAGTCAGTTATATTATCAAAACATATTACCAAAAGAAGCTACCTATAACATCCATGCAGATAAGTCATACAGTACAAACATTCTAAAACACCTCTACTAATTATGAGCCTACATAAAATTCATATTTTCAGACTGACCAACATAATATTCAAGCCATACATTTCGACAATCTATACTAACCATCACACAAGTCATCACACATCATTCCCTCCTTGGAATGTAAGAGAGGCAAAATGGAAAGATAGAGCATGAAGTATAAAAACAAAATGGTGGAATACAACATGGCGGACTCCAATATGGTGGCATACTGACTAACATGATGGCAGAATCCAATATGGTGGTAACATGACAGGAATGATAGAGCATGAAGTAGTAATACTATATGGTGGATGCCTAGGTAGAATGTAAGAGCATGAATAAATGGAATACAAGATGGTGTATATCGAGGTGGAATGATAGAGCATTAAATGTAAAAACAAGATAGTGGATGACAATGTGGAATGATGGAGTACGAAGAGATGGAATGCAAGACCATTGACATTCTAGGTGGAATGCCAGAAACATAACGAAATGGAATCCATTATGGCAGTCTTGTGACTGCCATAATGTACGTATCTTGCCACAGAGTGGCAAGATACGTACTGGCTGACATAATGGCGGAAATAAATGAAGCAATCCACAATGGCTATCCGAAATGAGCTAATCCCAAAAGCCTGAATATTATAGGTGGTCACATGACCAGAATGATAGAGCATTAAAAATTAAAACAGAATGGTGGTATGGCATCATGTTCGTAAGCGCCTTACAAAGACGAGTCCTGTGATATGTTACAATTATTAATTACATCTTTAATTTTTCTTATTCTAAAAATATATTTAGTTTTATAAAATTATAAAATTAATTTAATTTTGTCAACTCCACATTATGTGGCTGAGTTTCAGGGTATCTCAGTCACAGCAAGGAGGTACGTCGGCCACAACGAAGAGAGCACTTTTAAAGAAATTTTTGGAAAATCGGGATATTTTTAGGGAAAACGGGAAGTTTTTAGGAAAAAGGAAATTTTTTTGGGAAAACAGGAAATACTGAGGGGAAAAGAGGGAATTCTAATATGGCGGAATACAAAATGGCGGCGTTAATGACGTAATCCAAGATGGCGGCGGTCGGAGCCAGGGCCACCTTCTGACTCCTTGCGTAGAACATACATTTTTCCCTCTACTAATAGATTACAGAAACCACAACCTTTCAATTGTCTGTCTAGCTTTCGCAGATGACATTTCAATCCTTTCAGAATCAGTTGAAAATAGCCACCAAACAGATAGAAATACTGCATGATCAAGCCAAGCAGACCAGTCTACAATTCTCATTTCAGAAAACATAATACACAACCAATATCATGAGAGCTTCTGAGATAGTGAAAATTAAGCACGGTCAAATAAATCGGAAGGACAAAATTCAAATATCTAGTCGAAATTATTTAACAAACTCTTTGACAAAAAAAGAGGCAACAAATCAAGTGTTAGCAAGTTTAAGATAGCGCATAGACTAACTAATAATTAATGTCTGCAATAAGAACTCAATATTGATTAATAGTAAACTAATGCATTAGTCAACAGCAATTGGTCCAGAAGCACTCTTTGCAGGGGAATGTTTGACTTTGAATAGGAAAATGATGATGGAGGATTTAAAAATCACAGAAAGAAAAGCACTGAAGATACCGGGACCAGTTAAGACGGGAAACAATACAGACGACGCCATAACAAGGAACTCGAAACACACATTGAGAAAATCACAGAAGTGATTAGGAAGAGAAGAATTTAAATTTATGGACACCTTCGAAGAATAATCTCAAACACACTCACAAAAAAAAAACCTTTTTACCTACTCAAAAAAGATTCTAACGAATACATAAACTGAAAAGGACTCGGAGGATATTCAAATTATCCAAGAAGACAAGACGCTCACTAATTAAGGCCAAGAAGCAAAAATTAAAAGGTTTTCAAGAAAAAACACATGAGAAAGAGAAATGTCGTTTGAACTGAGGAGAGGAAGGAAAAAAACATCGAGAAAAGATAAAAGAAATATGGTAGGAAAGGAAGAAAATAAGCATGTTACAGTTTAAATAAATGTAGTATACAGTGGCTCATACAAATAAAATAAATTGACAATTGTAAGTTTTACATCATGATTGTAGGTTGTACATATTCGTTACACTTTTATGTTGTACAAAAGGTGGTAATATTACTTTTCATTGCAAAAGTAACATTCACAAAAGTGCTGTGCATTTATGTAAATTACAGGGGCAATAAACAATCATGTAATATTCACACCAACTCATTTTTGCGATTATATATAGGTCCCTAGTGGATTTCTGTGTAAACATGCCTTGCTTGGTACCACGAAAATTAAATTTCAGAACAACAACATTGGCAGAGAAATTACAGTTACAATAAAAAAGTTATTGACTTAAACGTATCACGTAAAACAATTTTTGCGTTTTTAGTATCGATATAGCATATACGTATTAAGTACCCATAAAGCATAGTTTGAAATTATACCTACTAAACAATTGTTCACTGAAGTCAAAAGAAATCCCTCAAAAAATGTTTATGGTCTTCGCCTTTGTGAACGCTAGCACGCTAGATATGTGAAGCTCCGGGCGGTGCGCATCTAGCAGGTCACCTTGTCTATGGCCAATGACACATTTATATTTACCTTCTCAGATAATTTACCGAATGAGAACACACGGTGGTTTCCTTGGTGGCCACCCGGGAACTTGCCAGCCAGCTCTCTCCCGTCTGTGGTTGAATATTCCGTGGAAACCAATACCTGTATTGAAAGTATGTATGGGAGGCACCGAGTCTAGCTCAGGTACTTAAAAACTAGTTTAATTAACTCCATCCCTCCCGTAACCGCAGCCCAGTTACAATCCGCAAGGTCAAAATTGGTTTCTTTGCAATGACTCTACCACGAGCCTGTTTGATCCTCCACGCGAGAATCGTAGCATCAGCGGAGATTCGTAGTGACTAACGTCCCTCGCAACTTCTTCATGAGTGTAATTACTAACCGAGGCGGGAGCCGCTAGTACTTGTGTAGCTTCCAGTGACTCCTCTAGAAGTGACAACCACAAGCGACACTACCCACTCCTCATGTCTCCGTGGCGGGGCTAGGGGTCGCCCTCCATCCTAGACAGCAGTGAGGATTCTGCCTATTTTACAGGTGACCCGTTTACTATGTTTAATAATGGTTTTTACATTTTGTCATTTGGGTTCTTTACAAACCAACTAACAATAATTCCTATAATTACTTTAATAGGCATATCTTTAATATTAAATAACTGTACGGAGCTCACACTAATACACGCCCCTAGCAGGCGTTGTGCTGGACAGGGTAGAACGCTCTCAAAGCACTTGAAAGAACGATGACTCACTCCTACTTCTAACAAACCCCAGTATCACATACCTTACTAGGGGCTGCTGCCCCGGCCGCGAAGCCATATATTTCACATGACCCTCCTAACTGTCATCTCTCTTTAGTGGCTCAGTGAATAGAACTATATCAAGTGGGGCCTTAGTGGCCCAGTGGATAGAGCGATTCCCATGGGGGACTTAGTGGCTCAGTGGATAGAGAGATTGCAACTAGTTATAACTAAATTCTATTCCTACTACTTATATACAAAAAGGGCCCGAAATGGTCTGGTAAACATTTTGCAACGCGGCTCAATCTCCAGGCAGTGACTCACATTTAACAGGAAGAGTGACGTAGGAACCAGAATACAGGCGCCGCTGAATTGTTATTAAGTACTACGGGACCCAGTCCATTAACTTTTATTTGTATTGCCACGGCACTTGAACAGTACGACGTTAAACAAATCTGGTTATTATACAAAGACAGAAAAAAATATTGCTTATATATATATATATATAGGTAATAATGAAATGATGTGAAATTAACTCAACATTGTAGCGACTGCGGTTCCATTTCATATTTCCCTATCAACTTGACCACTGCGGCCCCACCTAACATTGTTCTATACACTTAGTCACTAAGGCCCCATTTGGAATCGCTCTATCCACAGAGCCTCTAAAGTTCCACTTGTATCAGTCTATCCACTGAGCCACTAAGGCCCCACTTGATATAGTTCTTTCCACTGAGTTACTGCGACCCCAGTTGCAATCTCTCTATCCACTGAGCCACTAAGGACCCACTTGTAATCTCTCTATCCACTGAGCCACTAAGTCTCCCATGGGAATAGCTCTATCCACTGGGCCACTAAGGCCCCACTTGATATATCTCTATCCACTGAGACACTAAGGCCCCACTTGATCTAGTTCTATCCACTAAGCCACTACGGCCCCACTTGTAATCTCTCTATCCACTGAGCCACTAAGGCCCCACTTGTAATCTCTCTATCCACTGAGCCACTAAGTCCCCAATGGGAATTGCTCTATTCACTGAGCGACTAAGGCCCCACTTAACATAGTTCTATCCACTACGCCACTGTGGCCCTACTTAACATATTTCTATTCACTGAGACACTGCAGCCCTACTTAACATAGTTATATCCACTGAGCCACTAAGGCCCCACTTGGAATCACTTTATTCACGGAACCACTGTGGCCCCACTTAATTAACTCAACATTGAAGCGAGACATTTAAAGTAAACAAAAATGATATTTCACTGTCTTCATATTTATATGCAATTTATATGCATTAATACAAAACTTTTATAAGGAAAAAAATATTTAAAACGAGTTTTAGGGTAAAAGGTAATGATTGCGTAATCTGATCTTGGTGAAATTCAAACTTGACCTGTATATTTTCCTGAGGATTCGCTATACAAAATTAGAAGAACTTCTATTGAGTTTCAAGGGACTTAGAAGTATTAAAGACAGACAGACAAACAGCGATCGTCTACTTATATAGTAGGATTATGATAATTGAAAATGTTACATACCATTGTGTTATTCATACTTTTGTGCTATCGCTATCGGTGGTAACGTAAGTCTCATGACCGTATTCTTCGATTTGATCATGTCATTAATTCTTTCTAACAGTTCATGCAATAACTGGACAATATTTCTGAATTGTCCTGTAGGTCTAAAAACTTGTTGCAATTCAGTGAATGAATGCAACCAGTGTCGTCTGTGTCTCTCCAATAACTATTTGTATGCAAGGTACCCGAAAGTTATGCTTTCGTTTATATACATCCATCTTGTTTGCCGGGTTCGTTCAGACTGTGCGGTATTTGTCCGCAGCGTGTGAATGTATGTCTGCGGCGTATGCAGCTGTCTATCTCCGCACATGTGCACCAGGGCTTTACGCCGCGTACTTGAAGGTTTACAGCGCTTTAGAGGTAGTGAAGCGTGGGAGCGATAAGGGCGATACTCACAAGCTCACCTAATGCCCCGTCACTCGTACGGGCTAGGCGTTGAACTGGCATACAGTGTTTACATCGTGCTGCGTGTACCTATAGGACTTTAACCGGTGATTCTATCAGTTTATTGTTGGAAAGTCTGCAGCCTAGTTCAGTGCAGGTCCCTACATTTGTTTCGCATATTTCCAGCTAGTATATTTTGAGATACAACATTGGGAATATCCATTTTTAGCTATGTTGAAGAGCTCGGAAGTAGCATCTGTAATATGCATCATGTATTGAGAGTATTATACATACTTCGTTTGAAGTGTGCTTTGTTTTCGTACGTCAGTATAATGGGAAGATATTTAATGGTTTAGTAAGAAAGAGAGACCCAGACTTAAAGCACACTGAACTGGAACGTCATTCAAGAGCCAGGTAGGTGGCGCCCTTTAGGGGAAAGCTGGACTACATGTCGTGCCATAGATATTTCACATAGCTTTCGGCAATATGATTCTTGCGTTTCATTAAACAACTATCTGAATACGGTGATGCGTAATGAACAATACGTCCGTTAGAGCTCAAAAATGTACTGCCAATAAATGTTGTAAAATATTTTTAACAATACAGACACTTCATTTTCCGGACAGAGAAATTTATAACAGTCTCATGATACTTTGTGTGGATTTACATAATTTCCGGCAGGTGTAGGCCTACTCAATCTAAATGTTCTACAATGTATAGTTATAATGTGGTATTACGGTAATGTATTTCTTTTCTCGTTATGAGAGTATCATTGTGTACGGAAGTGAAAGTAATAAGACGAATAATTTGGTATGTTTGTGGGCAATGGCGTATGGCGTCGGAGCGCCGGAGTCGGCCGCCCTCATGTTGGAATTTTCCTTTTTTCCATTTTGTTCCATCAAAATTTCCCTTCTTCCCTTAAAGATTTCCCTTTTCTCCCCTTTTCCCTAAAAATATATCCCTTGTAACCCAGAGCTGGAGATGGGGATCAGTGACTCCGAGCCAGAAGAGTGAGGCGGATCAGCGAGCCAGGGTCACGGATCAGTGACTCCGAGTAAGAAGAGCGAGGCGGATCAGCGAGCCAGGGTCAGAGATCAGAGACTCCGAGCCAGAAGAGCGAGGTGGATCAGCGAGCCAGGGTCAGGGATCAGTGACTCCGAACCAGAAGAGCGAGGCGGATCAGCGAGCCAGGGTCAGGGATCAGTGACTCCGAACCAGAAGAGCGATGCGGATTAGCGAGCCAGGGTCAGGGATCAGTGACTCAGGTGACCGATATCAGCGATCCTGGGGTCAGGAGAGCTGACACCTACATAGAAAATGCAAATAATTACTGAAAATATCCAAAAAAAATCCTGAAACACTTATAACTAAACATTATTAGCAATTAATTATATGAATTATTAAAATTACTAAGAATTATTTTTAAATTATTAAAAAATGATTTCAAAAAAATTTTCCCGAGGTTACACATTATCCATACCCATTCCACAATCTTCGTAGGTGTCACCGACTGCTATCTTGGTAGCTGATCACCATCTTGGTAAGGTACCGCCATCTTAGTAGGTGACCACCAATTTGGTAGGAAAAACCCATCTTGGCAGATAACATATTCGCCATATTTGATGCAGACTATCTCGACCTTGACCACATGACTTTGAATGGCTTTGAAAAACTCTATAAATATACATAAACAACAGCAAGCATAATACATTACATGCTACCACTGCCATACCGGATGCAGGCTACTTTGACCTTGACCACATGGCCTTAAATGACCTTGAAAACAAAATTTTGAGAAAAAGTACATTAAAGACAGCAAGCATTATACATTGTAGTCTATCACTGCCATATTGGATGCCGAATGCTGTCAGCTTAACCCAATGACCATGAATGTCCTTGAAATAAAAACTCAAGAAACAAACAAAAAGGTCGGCAAGCATAATAAGTTACAGACTACCCCCAATATATTGGTTGCAGGTAAACTGGACTTTGACCCCGTTACCTATAATAACATTCAAAACAAAAGCTCTAGAAAAAAGCCATACAACTCAGCAAGCATATAATATTAGAGACTACTACACGCATTTTGGGTGCAGGTGTCTTAGACCTTGAACCCCTGACCTTGAATGACCTTGAAAAATCTCAAGAAACATGAATTACAATCACCAAGCATATTACATTACAGATCACAACCTCCTTATTAGATGCACATTATCTTGACATTGACCTCACGACCTTGATGACATTGAAATCAAATATCGAGAAAAAAACATGAAATTCAGCAAGCATATTGCGTTACACTTTTCTACCACCATCTTGGACGCCGGTGGACTTGACACATTGACATTGACTTGACGCCGGTGGCATTCGACAGGGAGTCGTGGCATAATTAAAGCACTCATGTGGCCTACATTATGGTTGAAAGTAAATTCCCTATCACAAATGCGACACTGATGTCGACATAGTGGCTGAGGAAAAGACTCGGGCAGGTTTGTTAGAGATGTAAGAGCTGGAGCTAAATAAGCAAGTAACGCGGCGATGATGCTGTAGTACCACTCCCGAAAAAGTCGATGACACTTTCGTAGTTACCATTAGCTCTGGAGTGCCCGAAGATATCGCAGATGCAGAATAACACTTAAATGCGAAGAGGCAGAAGCTAGTCGAGACGATCCACCGTTCACGACAGCCGTTGTCAAACTAAGCCTATGCGCTGGCCTCCTAACTGTTTATAATAAATACATATGCAATCCCTATGATGTCATATTTACTTTGAACCAATCGCACTGCACCATTAAAATATTGTTCTGACACCGACCAGACAATCACCGCGTTTCCACTTGATCGCAGCTGTCCAATCGGATGCGAGAATGTCACCGACTCCTACAGAAATACTCATATTAACTCCACAATGACTCATTAAGACTTCAAATTGACACCAAAAGGACTCCAAAATGACTCATAATGAATTTAAATGACTCATTATGATTCCAAAATGACTCCTTATTGCGATTGCGGTGCTGATTGTGGTTGGGGTACTGATTGAAGTGGTAATAGTGATTGCGGTGCTGATTTTGGTGTTGATTGCAGTGTACATTGCAGGGCTGAATATGATTTCAGTGCTGATTGTGGTGCTAAGTGCGGTGCTAAGTGCAAACATGTATGTGATTAACAAGTAAAAACAAATTCCTCCTATTTTTGAGTAAAATTACATAGTCTTACCTCTAAATGCTGGAATTTTAACATTTAATAAACTATTTGCGCTTTAAAAATGATATATCCAGGTATGTTGGTATATTCAATCACTTCCTTGGTAAACTGTTGTTGCACTTTGCAAATAAAATTGCCTAGAAATACAGTAAGTTCCCACCATGCTACGCCATTGGTCGATCCACAACTTGCACTTTGTACTGATGAATGAAGCTCCCGGGCAGACCACAAAATGCCCAAAAAAGGACTATTTGTACCGACCCCCCTCTCATTATGACGTGCATTTTAAACATAGGTAAAAACTTTTTTGCAGAATAGACACTGGCGGCAACCAATTAGCAATGGTGCATGTCTCGGCTCCATTGTCGTCGTTCAAAGGTAGGCCTTGGTATACGCAGTTCATCTCCGTGGTATGGGAGCACTCTGAGGAAACCCAAATACTCATTAGCCTAAGAAGAACAATGCGGGTATTATCATTTATTTATATAAGATAGGAATATACTTAATTATATATAGATTAATATATATTTTATATAAATATGTAAACAAAGATTATTTTAAAATTTATCTTGCATAATTATGTACAGGTATACATATATAAATATTTAAATATAAAATCAATTACAATTTATTTTATATGTCGTTAGGTATAGGTATATAAATGCGTAAAAATAAAATTATTTATATTTATTCTGTACAGGATAATGCATAGGTATATAAATATGGAAATATAAAATTAATTCCGAATTATTTTATACGTTATTATATATAGTTATATGTACATATTTGTAAATATAAACTTATTTTCAATTCATTTTATCCATAATTATGTTTACTAAAATAGGATAATTTGAAATAAATTTAAATTTATTTTACACATAATTATGGATATATACACGTATATCAATATGAAAAAATAAAATAGTTTTCTACTTATGTTAAACATAATTATGTATATAAAACTGTAAATAGAAATTTAATTTCAGTATATTGTATACATAATTATGTATATTAATATACATGTAAGTATATTAATATACAATTAATTTAAATTACTTTATATATAATTGATTATATGTATATGTAAATAAATATGGAATATATAAATTTTTGCAATTTATTTCAAACATAATTGTGTATTTGTGTATATGTATATATAATTATTTTCAATTTATTATATATAATATGTATATAAATATGGAAATATTAAATTAATTTAAATGCATTGTTGACATAATTATGTATATTCTTATCTTATATAAATGCTTGTATATAATATATATACTATCTGCATGTGTTCTTCTAGGACGAAGGAGTATTAGCTTTTTCTCAGAGTGCTCCCATACCACAAGGATAAATTACGAATACGAACACCTATCTTTAACCGACGACCATGGAGCCGCGATCTGTATCATTACTAAGTGGTTGTTGTCAGTGTCGTTTCTGTGATCGAGTTTTCACCTATGTTCAAAATGCACGTAAGCATGAGAGGGCAGTCGGTACAAAGAGTCCTTTTTCGCGCGACGACCAATTAGGAAGCATGGTGGTGGCTTGTAGTGGAGCTGCATTTTTCAGTACAAAGTCCAAGTTGAGAATCGACCAATGACAAATCGTGGTGGGAGCCTGCTGTGGTTCCAGGCATTTTTATTCCAAAGTGGAAATTCAGTTTACTCAGGAATTAATTGAATATACCGAGAGGAGAGCTTTGCATATACTTTTAAAGCGCGATTATTAAATAAAACGTTCACATTTCAGCATTTTATTCTAAATAGGGAGAATTAATTTTAACTTGCTAGTCACACACATGCACTGCACTTAGCACCACAATCAGAATAAGCACAGCGATCAGCACCGCAATCAGAAATGTAAGTACAATCAATCAGTACTACAATCAGCACCACAATCACAAACAGCAGCGCAATCGGTACCACAATCAGAACTGGAATCACAATGTTTTAACTGTATAGAAGAGCCCAAACTTGGAATCCTCGTAGGAACTCCCCAGCACAGTTTCAGTAAACCAGGAGCCCAGAAATTACAACAGCGAATTGCATAACAAGAGCCGACCGCAGTATTTTCTCCGCCAGCCGGCAATCGGGGACAGCTATGTCTAAATAACGCGCCGATATAGGCCAGCACGAGCCATGGTTTGGGGTCTTTCAACGTCCGACCTGCAGCCAGGGAAGATCATATAATGGGTGCGTCTGGTAGCTGCTAGCCGCTCTACTAGAAACAGCCTCCGGCATCAAGTTTCAGGTGGAGACTGTCCATAATACAATATAAGTAAAATGGCGTGACATGAAATAATAATTTAATATCACAGTTATAGTAGCTCCCCCGATTCAGTAACATGTAACTGTAGGTGCCTTGCTTATTTATATTATATCTCATTAAAAAAAAATAACCCCCCCACCCCAGTATCAGCAAAAGTTCCACCATCTCACCTTATCATTCAGCCATGTCCCCAAAATCTATCTTGTGTGGAGTAACATTAAAGGTTATATTCGGCAGAAGCGCCAGTTTTTTCTTCCAGCTCCCTGCCAGCTCATCTACCCTTCTCCCATTAATTTTATTAATGTCCGAAAACACCCACACTAAATTCAGGAATATTAATATTAAAAGTTTTATTCGTGTCCATTTCTACTTTGTTTCGGATTCCGGTAGTATATAACTAATATAATGTACTCATTTACTTTATTTCTTACTAGCTATTTAAAGCTAACAGAGATTTACAGCCTGATATTTGTAATTTACATGAAATGAGTTGAAATCTCCTTATGACCAGTAGTAGAATTTGCTGAATTTAGTATTGACCGTGATTCCAGAATTTCAGTATGAAACGAGAGTATTAAATAGTATAATTTTATATATTTGTTATGCAATGTACTTCAGATTTAAAATTTTAATAAATGTTATAAGGATAATAATTACCTGTGTGCGATGCTCTTAGAATTCTTATTAAAGTTATTAACGTGACTGTAAATAATAATCATGATAAAGTGTTGTTAAAGATACGTTATTAGTCTCGCTAATTTAATTATTTTGATATAGTACATGTTTTGTCATCATATATTATTATGCAGAGTCGATAATACAACAATTTTGACAGGTTTCAGCAGTTCCCATGAATTTAAGAGGAATTGAATTATATATATATATATATCAGAATACAATTTTACCATAGTATTAGGCTAAGAATGCTTTGGAACATCACAAGGGCACGACCATAGTTGGCGCTCGCGTGCACTTATCCCCCCCCCCCCCCCAGGACCATAAAACTTCTTCTCATCCACATCTCGACCTTGATTCTTTCTCTCTCCTGTGACAGCACGCGTCGTCGACGATAGCAGAAAACACCCCTTCCCCGTCGCCAAGGGGCATGCGCCTCTACTTCTTCCCCTGTCACTGCAATGTTCGGCGGCGCAGTCAAGATACCCCTTCACCAGCGCTCTGATAAACCATTTCGTTAACTTAGCATTCAGCACATTCGCGCGGCACGGCCCACTTGCAGCCATGTTGCAAAAACAGCGCACCGTGCGTGCTTCGCAATGACTCCTCCATAGACGTTTGACATGCAGTTCCAGTTAAATATTTAGTATACAATAGCTTGAATATTTTACACACTTCCCACACCTTGTTGACATGCAGACACGGATACGGGCTAGAACAAAGTCCGTTATGTTTTAAGAGCTTTGTGTCCCCTCTCCTCTCTTTTCTATTCGCAGACTAGTGAACTCCAACATGAGAAAGATTAATTGGGTGAGCTTCCAAAGGTATACGCAGAATGGGAGTTATGCCCGGGACATGCCCATTTCGACTGTTTTTGTGTGTTGGGGCAGTTCATCTACATTTCACGCAGTTGAATGAGTCTTTACAGTTGGGAGGTAAGCTCTTTCTTGTTTCATGTGAGACAACTTCCCGTTAATCCCCTGATGGTGTGGTGAACCATTCAGATGGGCTTTTCTTTGTGCTTACTAGCCATGATGTATGTCAGTTAATTGAGCACAACTTGGCAGTGCATCCCAGTGTACTCTATGTCCGACCTTGCCTGGTGTAAGCCATGAGCGCCGATTATTCTTGAATTCCGTCTGCTAATCTTTGTGTGGAAGTGCTCTTTAAGTACAATTGAATTATAATTACATCCCACTATGTATGTCTCTGCTACTAACTATGTTATTATGCAAGCCCTGCATTGTAAAATGCAATATTATATAGGCCTATATGCATTTAGTCGTTAATTTTTGCTAATAAATTATTAATCAAAAGTTTAGAAGCATGCACACACGGTCATTATATTGTTTTCAAAGAATTACAACTTCATACACAAATAAAGAATTATTGCACAATTTATATATATTTAACAGTTTCATTATGATTGTTTAGTACTTAATTTAATGTAAATATAATAATATTGTTACAATTTCTCTCTATAAATTTAGTGGGCTAAACCATGTTCGTTAAGGTATGGAGGTCTTAATTAAATTTAATATATAATTATAATTTTGTAATTTTATTTACAATAACTACAAACAAATTACTGTCAACTCAAGATAACACAATAAATTAATATCACATACTGTTTACAATTAATGACTCCAATTAGTACAATTCATGAATTACCACAAATAAATAAATAAAATTAAAAAACCGAAATTCGGTCCTAATATACATATTATTTAATTATTTTATAAATTATGTATCCATATTTGATAGTTCCAATATTTACAATAAAATCCATGATACATGTCCATTCAGTCCCACCTCAGTTCAGTCAATGCCCCGCCAGTCCGCAATGTTCTAGAGTCCTCCGAGCACCCCCATGCATACTGGGCTTCATTCACCGGGTTTCACGCTCTCTCGTCCATTCCCACCAAGAACACTAGTCCGCTGTCGCCGTCTCGCATTTAACTCCGCTCACCCACTGACCAGACGGCCTCCGCCAAAGAAATTCCCGCTGTCCTGATGCGGCTTTTATTTATAGGCCATAGTCCTCCATCCAGAAATTTAGCTAATTCCCTACTTGCGCCGTGTCCTAATGCCCAGAATATTCCTGCGCCTCCGGTCGGCTTCTTCAGCAGGGAAAGGAGTGAGTAGTGTAATAATGTAGGTCTGGTAACAAGTGCCAGGTGCCGAGGATATTGTATTGCATTCTTTCGGGTCGCCATCTTGGATTTCCGGACTTCCCGCTCTGTCATTCCGGTCACACGACCACCGTGTTTTATTCTGCCATCTTGTCAGGCAGTAATATATATTTTTGTCCTTCTATTCCACCTCGAATTTTCCTGACATATCATTCGTCTCCGATGGCATCAATCTTGTATTGCATCATTTCCTCTCGCCATCTTGGATTCCTGGACTTCCTGCACTGTCATTCCGATCATGTGACCACCATCCTGGATTCCACCATCTTGGATTCCACTATGTTGGATCTCGCAATTTTGGTATCCACTATGCCGCCATTTTGATTTTGGCACTTCATGCTATATCATTCAATTTTGCCTCTCTTGCATTCCAAGCATTTTCTCCGAGTGCTGCCATTTTTTCTCTTGCATTATTCCTACTTTCCTCTCTTCCTTTCTTTATCTTTCTATCACCTTTGTTCGATTAGTCGCTCAACCGCGATCTTAAAAATTCAAATTTACCACCAAAAAAATTCAGTGATGCTATATTTGATTTAGCCTCCAGCATCAATTCCGCTAGTAAATTGGTAGTAATTTTTTCTGCTCCACCTCTTTCACCCGACTCTTTATCAATTGGCCATGCAGGTTCAGACAGGTCGTCACGGTCCAGACTTACTGTCGCCACTAGCCTATTGCGACTTGCATGTTACTCCGTACACCTCTCGGTAAAGGCCCCGAAGTTTCAATCATACTAAGAAACCAAAATGCTTATGAGGGTGTTTTTTCCAAAATCTATAAAGGTCGTAAATATGCTTATGTATTGAAATATTTAATATCAAACAAAGTGCATTTAAAGTGTATCAAACATTTTAAAAGTAACTCTATCGTTTTTAAAAACATAAACCCCATTTAAAAAGCATTGAAGTATTTATTTTAAAACCAAAATTCTTCAAACAATATATTCAAAATAATATTGTAAGGTAATATTCTCAATAAATATACTTTAAACCAAAACTCGCCACCCAATATATATATTCTGATCTATCTTATGAACATTATAGGATGTACAACAAATTAATAAAACACAAAATATAAGGAACAAAAAGAAAGGATTCTATTGTATGTAAATTACAAACACATGTATATTGCTGTGGTTCATGTCCACTACGCATAATATTATAAGCAAAACAAAAGATGTATTTGATGTTCATTTTGTATTATCAATGTTTCATGTTCATTTTGTATCATTAATGTAGCAAGGGTCTCTTGCAGCTCATGCAGTTCCTGTAGAACACCATCCATCACAGTAGCTTACTCTTCCATCACATGCCTTATTTAACATATTTCCGGGTTTTATGAACACTTGGCAGGACTTCTTGGTGTTAATAGACATGCTGATTCCCACATACCACATACAGCAACGTTGCTCGATGGTGACAGTGTCCATGATGCCGCGTCTCCAGTGGGTTGGTGTTCGGGTGTATGTAGTCGATCTGCAGGGCTTAAGAAAGCTTCGTGGCAATGGTTCAAACGCTGAGTATGATGTCACTGGTGACTCTGCTGCGAACTACTTGGCTTAGGAACTGAGTCAGCTCTCCATAAAAAGCCTCGTCATATTATGAACACAAGAATGATGTGAAATAACTGATCGAGCTATCTTTACACCTATCGCTCCAGAGACTATCAGAACAAAGGTAAAATATAGAGATTAAATACAAATTTTCCCTTATGTCTTTCATGTCCACACAGCCATCTATAGATTTTGTTAGCTCCAACAATCTTGCCGGTATTTTTTCCTTCCTTGCAATGTAAGACCTCAACCAAATATGTAAAAGGACATTTCATTACCTTTATTTCTTCCGAGTAGAAGATTTCAGGGAGGCACATGATCCATATCGGACATATAATATGTTGTGGAAAAATAATGGTGTATGTGCAAGACCCCAAAGAGCTCTGTAAACCAGTTCCCAGCACGTCCCTTTATAAAACCCCACTTTTGTCTGCTTATGCGCACAACATCGTCAATTTTAGTTTTTGGTTTGCTATAATACTAAACTTTCCAACCTTATTTACTGTTTTTAGCAGCGTGTTTTCTTTCACATCCTTGGGTCTCATACATATCATTCGATGACACTTTTCTCCTAGGGAATATAATCTGCTTATATGCAGCTCAGGACAGTCTATGCTAGCAAGTGCCCAACAAAAACATTTACATTATATTGTTTTTCACAACGACAACAATCAAAACATGCTTCGTAACTGGAACCTGGCTGCTTACATAGGCACCACACCTGCCTATGTAACTCATTAACACTATCAGTGCTACCAACCAATGACCAGACAAAATATACTCATCATTCGTATTAAAATTCAAACATATCTCAGACTACACCCAATAAAATATATCAAAATCATAACATTATCATGTTTGTCATTGCTATAAGACATATATACTGAAAAATATATTACCCAACCACCCATCCATGTTAACACAACCATACCAAGAAATTCTATAGTACAGGTCAACTCAAAATGCAAACACTCTTACCATATGTCAAACCACTATTACTGACTGATACCTAACCAACCGACATACCATCACCTATAACCAAAGAAAAACCCAATCCTACATCAACACCCAATACACCAAGCATAATATCTATCATAACTCGAGCAACTATACAACTGAGACCACCCCATAACCTAACAGCCATATGATCCACTATAACTCTAGCATACATCAATCATTCGTCCACACAGGCCATACAAAGCAAACATTCTGCCAATACCAATGACACAATCAACATCTTCTTATAACATCCAACATAATTACTGACACTTGTCAAAATACACTGACCACCCATACCCAACATATATATATATTTTTAACTCAAGCACATCTTAACCTTATAGGACTCGTCGACACACACATAGTTTCCACACCATTCGATATATACCAGCAATCATAAGACAGATACACTGGAAAACATACCATCCATGATAACCCAAGAATACAAAGCAGATTTATAGACCAGACCAACCTGCAACACAAACAATCTTACCATATGTAAAACCATTATTACTTACCAATACCAGACCAACAAACATACCTTCACCTATAAACAAAGAGAAACTCAATTCAACCATACCACCCAGCACGTCAAAAGTACTACCCATCATAATTCAAGTTTACAGAAAATACAGAATTCAGACCAACCAAACCATGATTACCCCTGTCATCTGTCCTGCCAACTAACACCAGACTAAATATACTCACATGATAACTTGAATGCAACTCAGCTCGCAATGAGCATACCACAAATTTACTTACTGCTAATACTTTCTGCTTTATTGGTCGACACCTGCCAAAGTATATACTAGTCACTATACCACCTACAAACAATAATAACACAAGTCACACCAGACCACCCAACACTCCAACACATATAATCAAAGAAAAACTCAATTCATCCATGCCACCAAATACACCAAGCTCAATATCCTTCATAACCCAAGCAACTATACAGCTGAGTCTAGCCCACAATCTAACACCTATTTTACAAAATCTGCCACCCAAAACACCTTATACCTTCCAAACATACCACCAACTATAACTCTAGAATACGTCAATCTTTCATCCACACAGACCATATAAAGCAAACACAAGGCCCATAACAGTAACACAATCAACTTATTCTCATACCATGCTGACTGACACAAATCAAAATACACTGACCAGCCATACCAAACAATATTTAACTCAAGTATACCTTAGGTTATAGGACACTGGCACACACATAATGTCCACACCATTCATAATGCACCAGTAATCACAAGACAGATATACTGGAAGACATATCACCTAACATACCATACTTGATAATATCCTTGACAACACAAGCATACCAAGAAAATTTATAGACCTGACCAACAGTCATTACTGATTGATATCAGACAAAACCACCTTACCATTACCTATAACCAAAGAAAAACTCAATTGAACCATACTACCCATACCATCTGCCATACCAATATTCATCACATGAAATATATGCACCACTCAAACCAGAATTCAAGCATACCTCAGACCTAGCTCAATAAATATACCAAAAATGGTAACTCCAAATGATTGTCATAGCAAGAGATGCCAGCCAAAATATCATGCTAGATATTAATAAAAACTGCTCTATCAATCATCCACACTAATATAAAATGCTGACCATCACACCTCAAGAATGCTAAAACATAATACAGTATGAGTAACCCTGCTGACCCGGAGTACTGGGTACTATAACAACCATAACCAAGAATAATTTAGTAATGCCCCACAGATCATATTGTATATGCAACATAAGAACTACCAATTTTATACACCCCACACCATCCATTAACTCGTACCAACTATATCAAACGAGGTAACATACTGCCAGCATACCTAACAATCATATCGATAACCTATTGGTGCTGAATACCAAAACAGTAATAATACCTTTCAACATGACATTAGCTTGCCTCAGTCATGCATCGCCAAAGCCATACAACCTTGCATACCTACCTAATATACCATCTTATTATATCAACAAACCACCACGGTAGGTAACCATACCAACCAAAACATACAGCACCAACTATATCACTAACCCCAAGCATACCTCATTCATGCTGTTACCGATAACTACCATATCAACCAAAACACCTGAGACTTTCTAATCAATCATAACAGGCAACTATATTGACTGCCATTTCGACTCATCTATCCTCACCAGTCACACATACAAACAAGCCATTCCAGTAGCAGAGCCAATCAAAATATTCCAATTATAATCTCCAACCATGCTATCATAAGATACATACTAATAATGTAAGCATCTATGACAACCATACAGTCATAATTTCCACATACCATCCAGTCTTTCTAACCAACCATACCTGCTAAGCATTCTGCACTCTCATACTAACTTATCAAACAACCACGCCCTTACAAACTAATCACACAATCAAACCTTTCTCCTCACACCATCGAAGCTACACTTTTGTCATACTGCCAAAACAACCAAACATGTGATCAAGTCTTATAATCAACATAATGGCTATACCAAACATACAAGAAACTAACTGTATAACCATATTATACCGATAGGTTATGCCATTAAGATGTACCAGACATAAATAAAAACTAAACCATACGGGCAACCTACAACAGCTGACAATACAGTCATGTTAATACATCATTTTAAGCCATTCCAAGATACCATAACAACCAAAAACACACTGGACAGGCATACTAACAAAACATATTACCAAAACAAGCTACCTATAACATCCATGCAGAGAGATCATACAGTACAAACATTCTAAAAACCTCTAATACTGATGAGACTAGATAAAATTCATATTATCAGACTGACCAACATAATATTCAAGCCATACCTTTCGACTTTCTATATTAACCATCACACCTGTCATCACATCTCTTGCAATCTTGTTTAACAGTGATAGAGGCAGGTAACACTTAAACAGAATGCTGTTCCATCAAAGAACTCATTCCTATCATTAGCCCAAACTGCTATAATGTGCTAATCACACATTTCAGACATCCCTTCTATCGTACTGATAAAGCCATACAATCAAGACCCACCACCAAACCAGTCAACCAATGAATATACCCCAGGCAATCCTATAGAATAGTTTAAAAAACAAGAGAGACCACACTCATATCTCTAACAAATCTCTCGAAAGGTTAGATCTCCAAGCCATCCTGACAGCAGTGGCTGTTGCTGACGTCCTTAGAGATGAATTTTCAGTTCGTTGTGAGGGGATGCGAGACTGATAGAAATTAATTCTAAACAGCGTATATGCTGACCGGCCCAGTTAGCATTCAGAATTCATCCTTAAAAATATGTATGTGTATATATAGTATTCCAAATGAAATACCTTTTTTTTTAATTCTTTCTTGTATAACTACAATCATCTCATATAGTTAGGTGCACGAGTGACTTGGTCGGTGTGTCACCCTGGAGGCTGCCTCGACTCTCGACTAGCATATGTACCATCCCTTCGACTTGTGGAGAAATGCATGGTGCCTACACCATCTGTCGACCACCTGTCTAATTTTCAGTTTCACGTGCTTGTAGTTAGTTTATCACACATGGTTGGTGCATTCGACCACTAGTGCAGTGAGTGTTGGCTGTAATCTCAATTTGATGGTTTTATTTGATCTGTTCTTAAGGAAAGCATTTGATATTCTACCATACTAGTCAGAACTGCCTGGTCATGATTAATTTGAGTTATGTGCATTGGTTGGTAGGTGCTTATAAATAGTTTCCTTTATATTTGATTGCAAGGGTATGTAACAGTAACGACCTTTTCGCTCCGACTGCTTCTCGCCTATGTCATAATATTTTTGTTTTAAACTAATCAGATGTATGTTGCTCGATAATCGCACATTTTGTTTTGTTGGGTAATGGATTTCGTGTGTCACTGTACTGTAGCCAAACTCAGTCGGAGGCTGTATGTGGGAAAATCGTTTGCTGTTCTGCTGTAATAACCAAGGCTACCACATCAGTTTTCAGACATCTGTTCTTGTATAGGAATGACTGATCTTATGTACAGTTTTTTTTAATGTGCAGCTCGCGTTGTTTATAGCAGTGCTGTCATCTCTTACATGGCCACTGGATTAAATATATAATTTTACAAGCTGTGTAATGCCTGACATCAAATTATCATCACTGGTAAATACTGCAATGTATGTGACATAATATAGAATTCTATTGTGTTCGGTCCTGGTGGCTGTAAGCTCATTTGCTCCCATTGACGGACATTGCACCTTTTTGTACTGAAGTTCACAACACAAAAGCAACACTGATACAAAACCTCATGCGTCTGAATGGTGTATGTCGTCTTTCGGCCATGTGTGTCGACACAAGTGCTCCTAGTGAGCATCATCGCTAATGTAATCATTGTTGGCATCCCCCCACTGACAAGGGTAACAAAGATGGTCGAAGAACTTCGCGAATCTAGCAGATTATGTTTGTGCACTTTAGTGGACGACTAGAGAAATGAAGATGGCAATTGCATATGTGTGCATATGTATGTATTGCTCAATCAACCATCGGTATGTAGCTGAGTTCGAGACTGGGCAATATACATAAATATAAAATACCCTTTCAGACTTAAACAAAATCTGGTACTTTTTTCTGGTAATGTAAGTGGGCCTAATAATAGCTTAAGTATTGTTCTGTGAATAACATAGATATACTTTATAGACTTTACCCTTATTTTACAGACATGACATGAGACTACATACTAATATGTGATACATGGTTAACTTATTCTTAATTAGAGCGAAACATTAATGTTGACAGTTTTTTGCAGAACACTTACATCTGTGAACATTCTAGGTACTCTTATTTTCATAACCACACAACAGTTAACACATTGGTAGGTCTTGAAGACGGTGGCAAATGGAACGTGACTCTCTTCATATCTGGCACTGGCGTGCTTAGTTAATTTCCCGCCACAATATTTGCTCTTGCTTCCCGATGGGCGAACATTTACTTTGCACATTTTGATATGTCTTAACATGTTATTGCCTCAGGTGACCACAGCATCGCAATTATGACAGTAGAATGCCTTGTTTGCTGGGCTGAACAAGTAATGTCCACTTTCATGACAGTATGCATGGCATCTTTTACTGAAGGTATTTCCACAATAGTTGCACTGATACCTTAATGATTGCAGCGACTCTTCAGAGCTCCTTTCTATTCACGATGCTGACAGTGTTATATAAGATAGGTCTTCAACCATTGATTCAATCATAGTATTGCAGCAGAGTGCTCGATCTCTGTGGTAACTTTGATAATGTAATGTATGAAGCGAATCTTCAGGACCTATTGCAGTTGTTGATGCTGGTGTTTTTACAGATTGTAAGTCTTCAGCAATTGATTCCATCTCTTTATTGCAGTAGATTACACCATTGTAACAGTCTGCTATCCACCACCATGCTTGCCAGCGAACTGTTACATGATGTTGGCTTAAATACTGTTCACACACCATGTTAGTTTGTGTTTCTTACCTCATTAGATGACTGCTTGGTACGAACATCAGCATGGATGCCGGACTGAAATATATTACCTTACAAAGTCGATCGCTGTCTACCCTGTGAGGTTGGCCTCACAACTTCTTTGCAATTGTTCATCTTACTTGCTCAACTAAGTCTTCATTAATGCAATTCCTTTTATAAACATTCAATGGACGCTTACTCACATATACCATACTGCAGTTAATGCATGGTTAGGTTCTGTGGACAGTAGCAAAATAGTAGTTCCTATCTTCAATACGTTTGGCATCGGTGCATTTGGTGACATTACCTTTACACATATTGTTATGAACATACAGATTATCACTGAGGGTAAACACAATACTTGAGTTTGTAAAAATAAAATGTGTATCATATAGTAAAATTATAAATAAAATGGAAGATATTGTTGATTATTTTAGAAAATTAAGCTATCTAAGGTTTGATATCCGGTTTTCATAAAATTAAGGATAACCAGTTTAATTATGTGGATATTTGGGGTAGCACCAAAAAACAGAAAAAACTTATAAACATATTGTTTTTAATGATGATAAAAAGAAATTTACTGAACGTACAGCCAAATCCTATATTTATCATTTAATCTGGACTGTATTCTTTAATTTAATTTTTCTTTAATTTGTTATTCCCTTATAAAAAGTAACATATAAAAAATATGTTTACTACTCGCTAATTTCACTTGCTCATAATTTCACATATAAAATGGTGTCAATTCTAGACATAAAAAAATCTTATTTATTATGGCAAGCAATTTTTTATGATTATTGGCGAGGAATATAATCCTTGGTCAAAAGGAAAAGATATTGTTGAAATTTTAGATTATAAAGATACTAAATATGCTAACAAAAACATGTACACATGGAAGATAAAACCAAAATAGAAGTAATTAGCAGGGGAGACAACACACCTCCCCTAACATTGAATGAAAAAAATACATTTTTTATCACAGAATTAGGTCTTTGTGATCTAGCCATGAGCTCAAAATTGACAATTGCCAAATAGTTTTAAAAAATGTGTTACAGATTAAGTTCAATTAGAAAACATGGCAAATATGTGATTCAAATAAATACAATGCATTAATACAAAGACTAAAGAGAGCAAATGAATAATTTAAAGAAATTGAAGTTAATCATTTAAAAAATATAAATAAAATTAAAGATAAACATCTGAAAAATTTAAAAGAGACTGTTCATAATACTTTAGATGCAATAGCTCGCCGAAATGACGAAATTAGAGAAATGACCCCTCATATACAACCAACCCAAAATCAAAATTTAAATCCAACTTTTATTCATTTGTAAATATTTGATGATGATTGTGAATATAATTATTATGTCACTAGAACTCAAATAAATCGTGTTCAAAAACAGTGTATAGAATTGAAGCTAGATATCTAAATTGTGACCAATTATTGAGAGTTGATTATAATCCACATTCTATCAGTTTATATCAAAGAATAAAATAAACTTTGAGTTATTTCATTGTGTATTTACAAAAATATTTTTTAACTGCCAGAAATAACTATATTCAACAACAATTTTTATTTTAATGTTATCATATTTTTTAGAATTTACATTAAAATTTACACTACCTGTTTACATCAATTTTTTTATTTCCTTATTAAAAGAATATAAAAATAATTATTTCCTACTTACAAAATGGCCGAATCACTGGACAAACAATTAGAAAACTTAAAACTATGAAATTATAGTAAATTGATTACATTATTAGATATAAATAATTTAATTTATTAATAAAAATATAACTTTTGTAATAAATGTAAATAATTTGCTTGGTATTAAGGAAAATATATTCGCGCAATTCTAGATTATAAAAACACAAACCATATAAATGTTTACAAAAATATTAAAAAAATTATATATACTGGTTATGGAGATAAAACATTTCTTATTACAATTAATAAATATAATAATACCTGAGCAGTTTATATCAATAAAAAGGATTAATACAACTATTGACAAAATCTAGAAAAACCAAGAAAATATTGGTAAAACAAATATCTAAGTGGCTTAAACTAAACATAAACATTTATGAAGGGGAAAAAAACAAATATATATATCTCATATTATCAAATGATTTAAACATTTAAATTATAAACAACAATATTCTCTAGATAATTATAGAATAGGTTTATATTTTCCTGATATAAAATTAGCTATTTAATATGACGAATTCAACCATAAAGATAGAGACGTTAATTATGGAATAGAAAGACAAAGTATATAGAATCCCAATTAAATTGTAAATTTTAAGATTTAATCCAGATGAAATAGATGCTGATATTTCCAGTGTAATTAATCTTATTGTAGTCCATTTTAATGAAATTTAATATTTTGGTGGTTAAAGAAAAATATTCAAATATATGCTACATCTGTTTTATTAATCCAAGAGTTATGTGAATTATCAAAACCTAACCATTTACATACATTTTAATCCCTTTACTTCTAAGAATTTAAACTAAATATTCATGATGATAATTAGTTTTCATGATTTTTTTATTCATAAACCTATCTTTTATTTCTCGTCAATGCATATCTTTATGTTTTTAAGTTGGGAGATACAAATTTAAAACCTCAAAAAATAGTAAATAATTCTGATGTGCAATTAGAAGTATAACGCATTTCAATTTTTTTTGCTAATATGGACAACAATGCCAACTTCGTATTTTGGTTAAGTAAACATAATCGCCAAATCTTTTTGTCTTAATTTCTTTAATATTTACAAATTCAAGTAAATTTTTTTGTAAATTCATTATAGTCTATGATATTTTCATTAGTAAAGAACTACAGTAAACCATTTCTACAACTAAAAGGATGTTTTGTAAATTTTCTAAAATCAACATTCTTAAAAATTGCTAAAAATTTTTGAGCAAATTAAAGTTGTGCAAGTGACCTGCCTATATTATTTAGCTTACAGGTAAGTAAACCTCGCCAGTGACCTAATTTTATATGTTTTTGGCCTTATTTAAGCACCTGAAAAACTCAATTGAAAAAACCCGTCACCTCTTCACTTGGCCGGCCTAATTTTTTATATAGGAAAGGCATGTTTTTTTAATTCATTATTATTTTTATTTTTTATTACTTTATTTCTTGCATGTCCTCTCATATGGTGCAGGTACCTTACACTGTATAAGAAAACTCCAGCTTTATATATGAAATAATATAGTGTAGTACATAGAGTATTTGTGCTGAGGGTTGAGTAGTACAATTTATTTTGCATCTACGACTCATGTATTTTGTATGAACATAAACAATGTTTTTCAGCTGAAATTTTGGAATGTGTTGGTTGATAATTATAGTGTAAATATGGGTGCTGCATATTTTACACTATAAGTTATACTCTTGGCTTCATTAGAGCAAAACATTAATAGTGACTGTTTTTGCAGAACACTCCCTGCTGTGAAGAATCCAGGCACCCTTATTTTCATGTACCACACAACAGTTAAAACATGGGTAGGGCTTGTAGACGGTGGCAAATGGACAGTGACTCATCATGACAAATGGCACTGGCACACTTAGCCAATGTTGCTACAATACATGCACATGCATGCACCTGCTTCCCGATGGGCGAACATTACCTTTGCACTTCTTGATATGTTTATACAGCTTATTGCCTCGGGTGACCACAGCATCACAAGTTATGACCGTGGAATGCCTTATATTCCCTTTCGTGATGGGGAGCACGGCAACTTTTACAGAAGATATTTCCACAATAGTTACACTGATACATTAATCCTTGCAGAAACTCTTCATAACACCTTGCTATTGACAATGCTGACAGTGTTATAGATAGTAAATCTTCAACAATTAATTCCATCTTCATATTGCAGCTGAGTACACCATCGAAACAGTCTGCTTTCCACCCCCTGCTCGGCAATGAACTGACATCTGTGTTACATAATGTTGGCTTAAATACTGTTCATACTTACACTAGTTTGCTTTTCCAACCCTAGTAGATTACTGCTTGGTGCAAAAATCAGCAAGGTTGCTGGATTGAAATATGTTACCTTATCAAGTCGTTCGCTGTCTAGCCTGTGAGGTTGGCCTCACAACTTCTTTGCACTTGTTCATCTTACATGCTAAACTTAAGATATTATTCATGCAATTCCTTTTGTAAACATTCAACAGATGCTTATTCGCATATACCATACTGCAATTAATGCATAGTTAGGTCTTGTAGACAGTGGCAAAGTGGTAGTTCCTATCTTTCAATACGTTTGGCAATGGTGCAGTTGGCGTAATTAACTTTACACATCTTGTTATCTACAGTAATATTATCCCTGCAGGTAAGCACAGTGGAACGACTAGTATGTTGAACTGAACGTGCAATGGCATGTTTCATGTCGGTGTGCATTGCAACTTTGGCTAAAAGTATTTCCACAATGGCAACATTGATACTGTAATGCTTCTAGCAACTCTTTAGAAACACTTGCTGATGCTGTTTCTGTTGGTGTTATATTAAGTCTTCAACCATTGATGCCATATTTAGCAGACTACACTGTCATAGTAGATGATTCCACTCGTGACGATCTGTCTTCTGCCATGGTTGTTGGTGAGATTACATACATTCTTGAATGAAGCAAGCTTATATAAATATTTTCACAGCAGAACAACTGGTACATGTTACCCATTTCAACTATCTCGCAACAGGTGCTGAGTACAAGTAGAAAAGCAATATGCATGATGCAGTATTATAGGAAAGATAATCCACCTGTTCATTATATATCCTGCACATCCATCCATCAAACAATCATTCATCTTTACACTTATACATCTTTCAATGCTGGCTACACCTTTTTTTCTTATTTCTCTAGTAAACACATTTTATTTCATGTCATGCATATATTGGAATTAATTATTTAGGTAGGTAGATATGTATGTTCAGTAACTGTGTTGGGTACTGCAAGTGATTCATTATTTCAATATGTCACATTAGGTGATGAAAATTATCTGACTACTAGAACAACAGACCATAATTTTCATTATACCTTCGCGATAAGAGAAAGGGGGTTTGGATTATTTGCAGCAAGACACGTACACTGCTTTCATATTTCCAAAACTGATGTAGCTAATTCGCGTGTCACTCAAATTCAGTAAGAGAAAGAGAACTACCCACACTGCCCTTACAAGAAACTAAAATCTAAATCCAACATCTTAGAATGCTCGACAACCTGACGAGTCAGAATAAGATTTATAGTAAAAACTCTTAACCCTATATTTGGTTAGTGTTAGGAACTTCAACTTACCATATGTTCAAAAACTTTCATTCAACATAAAAAGAAACATCATATTTTACCAACATTTTTCATATACAGAAAAAATTATAATACTCTCGCAATTGGGAGCACTCTGTAGGTACCCAACGAAATGTTCACCCAGAAGAAACCATGTTATATTTATAGTCCTATCTTAAATATAATTATGTATACTCCTATCATTTAAATCATTATATATATATTTATACCTATGTTATAGATAAGTGTATATTTCTATCATATCTATTACTATTATATATGTTAATATCTTATAGATATTTATATATTCCTATGTGTTGCCTTCTGGGTGAACATGTAATTGGGTCATTGGGTCTCAGAGTATTCCAAATCGTAATAGTAATATATTTATTGTTGTCTTGAATGCAATATTTTGAACAGATGCTAAGTAAGTTGAAGATAATATGGCATCATCCACGGTTAAGAAAAAAGAGTTTTCATTATACAACTTTTTCTGACCTGGTCTGGTTTTCGAGTAGTCTAAGATGTTGGATTTAAACTTTAGTTTTTTGTAAGTGCAATGTGGGTAGTTCACTTTCTCGTACCGAGTTTGAGTGACATGAGTATTGGCTATTTCATTTTTAGACATATAAAAGCATTTTATGTATCTTGCTATAAATAATCCAAAATGTCTTTCTCTTATCGCAAAGATATGGTGAAAATTACAGTTTGTTGTTCTAGTGGTTAAATTATATTTATCAGCTAATGTGATATATGAAAAATTATATCACTTGCAGCACTCGATGCAGTTACTGAATTTGCATACCTACCTAACTAAATAATTCCTTTGGATGTATGCATGACATCAAATAAAATAGGTTTACTAGAGAAATAAGGAATAAGGTGTATACAAAATTGAAAGATGGTTGTTTAATGGATGAATTTGCAGGGAAGATAATGAACAGGTTGATTTAATGAACACATTCATTATACTTCTTATAACACTGCATCAAGCATATTGCTTTTCTACTTACTAATACTAAGCAGCCCTATATTGAGGAAGCATAAATGGGCAACTGGTACCAGTTGTTCTGCTGTGAAAACAATATATAATCTTGCATCATGTAAAAAGTATGTAATATTACAAACGACCATGGCAGAAGACAGATAGTCTTCAGTAAATCATCTACTGTGATCATGCAGTCTGCTAAATAAGGTATCAGTGGTTGTAGACTTATCTTAACATCGACAGAATTGGCGACAGCAAGTGTTTCTAAAGAGTCGCTACAAACATTACAGTATCAGTGTTGGTATTGTGTAAATACTGGGCTTTTGTTTAATAAGTAGGTTCATGTAAGTAGAGCCTCTCCCCAAAATTATTTCTTCATCCGAAAGTCAAAAAGGAGTGCTCTTTTTCAGCAATGTTCTGTTCAGTCTTTCCACTCGTTCATTGAGTTGCGGAATTGCCACAGGCGCACAGTCCGCCATAATCCCCTTCTCATGGCACCAGTCAATGAACTCTCGAGAATTATGCTCTCCTCCCATGTCACAACGGACTTTATGAACCTTTAGGTTCCACTTTGACTCTACCTGTGCAACATAGGCTTGGGTAGCTTCAAAAACATCATATTAATTTTTTTCAAAGTCACAATTGCAAATGTGTATAGTTATCCAAGAATATGACTAAATATTTGGATCCATCCTACGTGGTGTCAAGAGGTCCGCACACATCCGTGTGTATTATCTCCATTGGACTTGTTGCCCAATCTCTTTTTTTCCCAAAGGGTTTCCTTGCTTGTTTTGACCTTAAACAAGTCTCGTGCTGGGCTTTAGGAGCACGAAGTTTCAGGAGTTCTAATTCAGCCGACATATCTACTAGTTTCTTCATGTTTTTAAAATTCAAATGTTCTACCTTTTTGTGCTAATTACTGATACAATTTGTTTGTTCGCATTCAAATACTGTGTTTTTTTCACAAGAAGTCATTTTTACATAGCGCAGTCCAGCACTATCTTTATAACCTACAATCTTAAGCCCACTTTTTATATTTCTACTATATCCTCAGTAAATTGAACAACACCTTCATTCTCAGTAATTTCATACACCGACAACAAGTTTTTTTGTCGAACCCGGCATATACAGCGTATCCCTCAATATACATTCCTGATACTCTATGTCACCCTTAATCTCGGCACTTAGGTTTTCATTTTTCTTGGATGTCACAATCGCATGCTTAATATGCGTGGCATTTAACAACGAACCGCTAGAGTTAACCATGTTTGAAGTACACCCCGAGTCCAGTATCTATGTCCCTATATGATCATCACCATTTGTTTGAGTTCCAAATGCAACTTTGTTCCTGTCCTGTGAAGCAGGCTTGTTATTTTTTATTCTAAATAAGCATTTCTGTTCAGTGTGATTGTCCCTATTGCAAATTTTACAACCTGTGTTTTTTTTACACAATTCCTAGCAATATGAACTCTATTATTACATCTGTAACACACAATGTCCCTATCTACAGCCTTAAATGCAATATTGTTGAATGCATTATAAGGGCACCTTACATTTTCTGCTAATAACCTAGCAGTCAAGTTCGTGAGTGTCTTATCACACTTCCGAGTAGATTTCCAAGCAGTCAAAAAATCATTTAATTGACCTGGTAGTGAAGACAGATTTTTCCTATCATTGTCTCATTATCAATGGCATGACCTATGACTTACAATTTTTAGCCATACAGATAAGTTTTGAAGTTCAGAGAGACCTGTTGCAACATCTTCAATTTTGTAGTTGAAAAAACTTTGAAGCAGCGAACTTTTATTTTGACTGCTGTCCCTTTCATAAATTGAGCACCGTTCCTCTAACATCACCTTGGCGGTATTACAGGACATAATTAATTGGATATTACCTTTGTCAGTTGTGGAAATTATGTACCTCTGAGCCTTGGTATGCTTCCTAACCCAATACTTATCCTTTCCTGCAGCGTCTTCTACGGCAGTTGTTATCACTTCATACACATCCGCGACTTTAAATAACACCACAATTTCGAATTTCCAAATACTAAAGTTTGAATGACCTAGAAGTTTATCAACATGAGCAAAATTATCCGACGCGGCAGCCATTTTCTATCACTGTTTTTGCGGTTCCACACTTTGCCTAATTCACTGAGCAATGTCCTGGGCCCATAACCTGTTGTAAGAATGTATAATAGTGGAACTAAGTTTTATACAATAACCTACTATCGTCTTTATTACACATTATCTTGTACACATTAACCTCAACTGAAGGACATTTCCGCCATTATACTTCTTCTACATACTTTTCTTCTCCAACTACCTTACAACAGTATCAACACAATATAAATTTACCCACTTAACACTTAACGTATTCACTTCTAAAATTAAAAAACACGTCCTAGATATTTACCATGAATAGCAGTCACCAGTTCTACAATGAAACAAAAGCCTCCCCATTAATGAGGTCATCTTTACTGATCTAATACTCATAATAACTGACTGCTATGCTTCAACATGTTTAAACTTATGTTGCTTGTCACATTTTATCATTTGTTTACATCGCTGCTATGTACAGTGTTTATAGTGTTTCCCAATGTTATGTTATATATTATATTAATGTGTGCTGTGTATTTTGTGGACTTTTAAATATATCTGTCATTCTAAATTTTCACCAGATCTCATGAGTATTTTGGGGAATTAAAATTTTGTTCTTAATATTGATTGCTACGAAATGTTATGTATCAACACTTTTTATATTTATGTTACCTATTAATTTTTGTTATCTTCTATAAATTCACTCATAAATGGTCTCCATTCTCTCAAGTTTTCTTACGTATGTAAGTGTTCTTATAAATCATACTAACTGTTGCCAAAATTATGTATGTACTGTTCCTAAAATATAACCCAAAGCACTCAGGAACATTCAAATAATTAAATAAAAATAAACATATGCAAGTTATAAAATTCTTCAGGTTATTTCTACTAGCACAGCGTTATTTTTCTGTCAGGCCTGAATATAAACTTATTCTGGAACTTCTAGACATGTACTTCTGATAGGGAAATAAAAACCTAAGATGCATGTTTCAAAACCTCTGTGTTTAACGACAGTAAAAGCAAATAATGACTAACAGCAGAAATTTGGCACTTGAGAGAATAACTATCAATTTTGTATCAGGATACGCATCGAAAATTATTTACTGGCATAGATAAAAATATAGAATACCTGCCACTCTTTTTGCAAGATAGATTTTTGACAAGGAAACAATACATTGCAATTAATATTTGGCGTGTACGTTTCTTACAGGAATACACGCAACATAGTGTGACTGTTTTGAGAGTTAATCTGCAGCTCTAAGTGTTTCACTAAATAACTTGTTTTTGTCATATTAAGCGTGTATTTTAAGAATCTGCCCCACACCTACGCTCCACGCAAGGGAAAAAAAATCTAAATTTATTATTGTGAGCTGCTCTATTGTTAATACTTCGAGGGATAATGTAATATTGTTAATGCTCTTATATATCATATTAACACCTATGTTGTAACTGAAATACCGTGGACGTAATTGCGAGCAAATCTATGTCGTCTCTCTGTAGATGGTTTCGAAACGACATAAATGTTATTTTCGTCGCTGTGTGGGAAAACACATTTAACTCTTTGTAAACATCAAATAAAAGTAACTAACGCGAGCATTTCGATCAAATTGCCACACTAATCGTAGAGATAACATAACAGTCTGAAACGTCCCCTCGTCCAGTGAAAATCTCTACATATTCAAGACTGTTTGCAAATACTAATTAATCTGATTGCATTAATAGTTTATTATTGTTTTTGACTGATTTTATAACATATATGTGTGGGGCGTAGTTTAATCTGAATTGATTGCCATTTTATTCAGTACAAATATTATACATTGCCAAATATTACCTAGAGCCAATAAAAATTCTTCTTATAATTTTTACATATCTATAAGATTGGCCTCAAAATGAGCATGTCTCGAGGAATGTAAGAGAGTAGCAGTATCATGGCAAGCTTCACCACCACAAAGAATACATTAAGGAAATCACACCCTTTTATTTACACTATTAGTATTTATTAACTGAGTGTAACCTCGTGTTTTATAAGATGGGTGACTTAAATTAACTAACTAAAAATATTAATAAAATAATAATGGAAGGCGGTGACGACTTAATTAATTAGCATATGCTTATGAAAATATAAATGCCCATTCGTTGGAGTCAATGAATTATTTAAAGTGATTGGTATATCTTGTAACAGCGGCGTACGTAAAAACTGCCCTACAGATGCTAACCCAATGAAATATTTGAAGAAATATGAAGGGGCTTAGCACTCATGAGTAAATGCGGGCTATTATGCAGATTGCTACACTCGCAACACATGAGATACACTAGTTAGTGTGAGACACATATATTATAATTCACTTACCATAACTGACTTCACAGAACTTGCCAATAAGTCTGAAGGAAAACTTCTATTGCTTTAGACAACAAACATACATTCAGAACAATGACACTTACAGGGATGTAGGAAGAACAAACTATATTCAAATTTATCAATTAAAATTCGGTCCATTGGAGAAGTGAAACTCTTTAATCAAAATATTCTGCACTTGTTTGATGGAATTAACTCCAGATCATAAAATAGTCACAAATTCAGCAACATAAAAAGAATTACGTTTACCTATTAGCCTGTCACAAAATGTTATTCCCACTGAGTTATCAGGTAGGCTAATGTTCATAGTCTTTATAGTGCCAATAAAATATATACAGTTGTTCAGTGAAAACAAACATTTCTGAAAGCTATATTAAGTCTCACACAAAAATGGTATAGTTATTTGGTTATTTTAAACTATTTAAATTAATTCGTTCACTGGCTATATTAAGAATTATTGTGCAGTCTGTAGACACAAATTCTAAAACTCGGGTTCTTCGCACTAAGATGCTGGACAGCTACTGCATATATTGTTCTACGTTAGCTCATATGTTGACTGCACCTCTGGAATGCGGAAAATTACACACAGCAGATGTAGAATACCTTCACCATATTGAAGTAGTTTTTATACTTAAATTGCTCTCTATCCCTCTTCTTTAAGCATACGCTCACTCCGTCGGCTATATTCATCATTCTGAGCAGTATCTTCCCCGCCGGTGCAACAATAAAACTCTTAGAATTACTAAAACTGCACGGATGTTCAGCGACCCTGGCTGACCTACATTATGACCTTCGAGAAGCAAGAAGGAGACGAGGACCATTCATTACAATTTAATTTACATTGATCGTTCCAATTTCAAATTATCATAGGAGGCTCATTCATAAAAGCGACCTTAAGTGCGATGTCATTAGTCACTACCAAAATACATGAACGTAACATTATTACACCTTAAAAACACAATAAAATAAATAAATACATAGCTGCTGCTTAAATAATAATGAATTTAACGGTAGAATAAAATTACTGAACAAATTACATAAATATCTCACAGCATAAATACTACACGAAAATAGATATGGAAATAAACAAAGTGGGAAAACTGCACGTAATTAGTATACAAATTATATGTGGAAAAGTTATACGTCACAATATGATTTGGTGTTAATAACGTCGTACACAAATCTTATATGCAGTTTTTATCTCCATTGTGTAATTATTCATTTTTATTTTGCACAATGAAAATATATTATTATAATAAATTAACTGCTAATACTATATACAGAATTAATAATAAACACCAACTATATACAAGAATGGGTAAAGTTCACAGTTCAAGATACCGTTCAGACCCCTTTCTTCTTGTCACTTTGCAACTTGACATTATACTCGCCTTGGCTATTGGCTGTCTGATGAGGCTGTTTCGACGAGCGGGCAAGTTGAAGAGTGGGGAGGGGTTGGAAGGGTCCAGCGATGACTCCGGAGACATGCAACATTATTGAGCCCATAATATCACGTGCAGAATTAAAAAAAAAAAAAAAAAAAAAAAAATTCTGGCAACTTTCTTCAACCGTCATTTCTATATATATATATATCTGTGTGTGTGTGTGTGTGTGTTTTCCTAAATTAAATCTCTTCATTACGAAAACAATTTTTACCATTAAATTTAAGCATACAGTTACGCAAAGTATAAATTCTATATGAAGCGTTTAGTTTAAATTAAAGTTTCAAAATGTCGTACTATCTGAACATCGATATTCAAAGGAATCATAAATTAATATATTTTCGGTAATTCCCTATGGTTGGTTAATTCACAAAAACATAATTTTAGCGGCCTGGAACAACTATTTTGAAATTTTTTTCCATATACAATTGCAAGTAGCCTATTGCTATTGCAATATACAACTGAAGTGCGAGATTCGTGTTTTATTTTTCAGATGTAGAGATAAAAAAAAAAATCTTTCTAAATTTCTAAAACATATCATTTAAATCTAGGTTTCATATGAAACATATTAAAAATAGTATCATTTTACTTCCTATTACTTAATTTGTGTTCTTACTAGCAATTTGTCTTTAAAAGCGATTATAATTGTTTCCTCAGAAGAAATTTGTTATTCATAACTGCTTGTAAACCTATTTAAAATATTTGCTGCACAATGAAGGTTTTTTGCACTATCTTGTAAGGTAACTTGGTTGCCGGCATACAACTAAGTATTTGAGTGCGTAATTTTTCGCCAACATAAAAACTAATGATTTTCACATTCTAAATACGATGGCATATATTTTTATAAGTGTTAAGAGGAAGACTGCATATTTGTCCTAGCCCTTTATTCATGGGAATATGTTCCGTTTGTTGACCGATTACATCCAGAAACACAGTGGTCCCAACATAAAACCATTTAATATAAAAGGGGATATCGAAGTCACTACATTAGTTCCAGAAGAATTCTCGATGCGTTTCGCAATCCAGTTCCATCTTTCTCCAATCATCCATTTTATTATAAACATTGATAAACAATACGTCTGTATAATTTACAACTTCTTCTTGTGAACAATTTTCTTAAAGGAGTGACCACATCCTAGCTGGGGTGAACACAAGTAATCCGGGAATACTTTCCGCCTAGTATGTTCGAGGACATAGTACGAAGTGTAAAGACCCTTACTAAAGAAGAATTAATTTATTATAAACATTGACAAACTGTACGTCTGTATCATTTATAACCTCAACACGTGGACAATTTTCTTTACAGAGTGACCACATCCTAACTGGGGTGAACGCAAGTAATCCGCTTATAATTTCCGCCTAGTACGTTCCAGTACATAGTAGGTAGTGTAGAGACCCTTACTAAAGAAGAATTAATTTATTATAAACCTTGAGAATCTATAAGTCTGTATTATATATAACTTCTACTTGTGAACAATTTTCTTTTCAGAATGACTACATCCTAGCTGGGGTGAACGGAATGAATTCGCGAATACTTTCAATCTAGTATGTTACAGAACTAAGTAGGTAGTGTAAAGACCCTTACAAAAGAAGAATTAATTTCAGTTTGATCGGAGTTCGTGTTAGATTGCCGCACACGTACAATGTTGGCCGTATTGCTCACGAAGAATGACGTGGAAAGCCTCATTTTCACGGCCACGTGTGTTATGTCACAGAATATTTTTGGTACGCCTGAAATTTTTTGAGTGGGCTGCTGGAAATTCGTCGTTCAATGCAGCAAGAGGGCGAACTTTTCCAATCGTGGATGCTATTTTTGCTCTGGGATTTATCACCTCACTGTTGGAATTATTATGAGTCAGTAAACTTCTTAATTCTACCACAGGTTAATAAAGTTATCATAATGACTGAGCTGGGGCCAGCAGCGACCACTTCTAAGAACATCACTTGCAAAAAACCATACTCATTCAATATCATTTGATGTAAGTTTGCCCCACTTAATATATATTATAGTAGTAGCAAAACGTTGAGTTATTGCCAAAGTTTCTACGTCAATGATACCACGACCTGTGTGTAAAATTAAAGACGTTTAATTATGTAACGGTTATAGTAATTTCATAATTAAATGTATTTAAACTCATAATAATAAATGATATCCCTCATAGTTCGCACAACTGACATAAATTATAGGAACTTTCATGGATTTTGCAAACAATATATTTTATTGGCTTATATTATTTCAAAATTTACCTAGTCTGTAATAATATTTTCGTTATGAAGCTATTAAACAAACTTAAAGATTTTTCTTAATTAAAAATGTTTTTCGTCTAGGGATTTGAATACAAACGACAACTTCTGAACCTTTTCGATTTAACTTCTCAGTGAACTATTTTTTAAATGTGCGTTAGCTGATAATTTTAACACAGTTCCGATTACTGAAGAAGCTTGAGAGACTTTTACAGATTACGTGACAACTACACGATTAACCGCGTAAGGGTAAATGTACACCACTCGCACGCGAGCCAGTTGTGCGGTGTAGATCGGCTGCCTATTCGCACGAAACACTAGCAGTTGTCTCCAGAAATACGGGCCATGTGACATCATCGCTCACTCCTCTGTGTAGTCTACACAATGAAACCTAATTCTACGCTCGGATTTAAACCAAATATTCTGCGTACATGAACGTAGTACGTTATGTGCAATATATAACTTCAAAGTGAATATACAATAAAATAATAACTGTCAAATATTTATTACATTCCCATGTGGTAAAAGCATTAAACCATAAATTTGTAATATAAAAATAGAATTAATGAACATAAAGAAAGCAGTTCAATTACCCTAGAATTATATACCTAGCATATTTACCAACTATCTGTTTTCAAAGTCATGTTATACAACTGAGATTAATTTATTATTTTCTGACATTTATCAATGACTAGGTTCTTGTTAGCTAGCTGCTCACAAAATTGACAAAATATGTTATCCTATGATGGGCCTTGGCTGGCAGGCGTGTTGCTAGGTCGACAACCCGGACGCTGTCGTCAGGCCGGCAGATATGAGAACTCGGTCACGGCAGTCACAGGAGTAATCTGCATGTTAATGGCGGGGGTGGGTGTGACGTCAGCGGCCTACGCCACTGATAAACAAGGCTTCTTCCAGCGCCGACGCTGACCGGCCGTGACACGAGGGCGGCTGCCTGCTGTAATTACTGTCTGTGAGGTAGGTCGCATGGCGGCCTCACTGTTGCCATACGCGCCACTAGCTAGATTCATGCGCATGGCCACTATTTACATGAATTATACGTCGTGCGACAGAACTAGAGTTGCACAACTGTTGAGCGACTCTTTCAAAGTTTCCTCTGCTATTAAAAATATATATTGTTACAATTTCTCTCTCGAAATACAGTGGGTTAAATCAAGGTAAATAAAAGAATTGTAGTTTGCCTAATTCCATTTACATAAACTACAAACAAGATTCTCTCTACTCAATATCTCACAATAAATTGGTATCACTTACTGTTTACAATTAATGACTTAAATTATTATAATTTATAGTTTCCTCTAATTAATCAGTGACATAAAATAATTAACAGTTGAGAGCCAATTGTCTCTCATGTTCGCTACTTGGCTACGGAAAGTTGCCAGCTGACCGGCCGACTTGACCACCCCACTACGCAACGACACTGCCTGCCTGCCAGCTTCGCTCGGCTGTCAACGGTGTTACGACGATCAAGTTTCACGGCAGTAAATGAACTTTAAAATAGATTCAACAGTCACTTAATGTTAATAAAAGTTATGAAATGTGTACTTACGTTTCTTGAAACAACAGACGTTTGCAATGATGAACGGTTTACGAGTACATGTTGCAAAGTTGCAAGCTCCGCCGCACGGCGCGGATGATGCATTCCAAGGTACTACTCAGCATATTGGCGGTAGCCAGCGGTTGTGGCTCAACACCTCGCCGCCTTGAAGCGCCATCCTCGCTGGCGCGACTGTTCTCGCCGCGCCGTTTCAAGCAGTATAGAGTGCGTTGTACGCACATGGTATACACAATATTGTCATGTGTCTCTCGAATAATCTGTATAAATAAGGAATATAGTAGGGTGTTTTCCCCTCCATAAAATGTTCATATAAATAGGACCTGATAGTCGACCGGTCTTCAAAGGCGTTCGACTGTTGGCGAAATGCAAGACGATGGAAATAAGTTACGTAACTGAAACTAAGGCCTCCTGGCCAAAAATAGTAGGCATGGGTTGGTAGAGTCGATATTTTAAAAGTATTGCAGCGGACTTGATTTCTTGGTAGTGTCTTGGACTTAGAAAAATGTTAGTTTTGAAAAAAATGTGTTAAAAATATAAAACAGCGTTTTTTTTTTGTTTTCGTTTTCGTATTTTTTTTTTCCCCCAAAATTAACGCCTTGTAGTCTTGTAATATAAATTGGTACAGCAAAAAATAAAAAATTATTACAGCCAAAACAGTATAGTCTCAATTTTATTGGCTGTTGTAGTTTTTTAAGCCAGTACCATAAACTGTAGGAATATTTTAACAAAATATTGAAAGGCATTGTGGCTCATTTAGAACGATGCATTTGACGTGTGCTGAGCCCACGCTCCTTAGATCGCTCTTGCCCGCCGTACGCAGCAACCACAGCAGAGGGCTGCACTACCAGGCACGGTAGCGCGTTGGTGACCAGATTTGCGCAAATGAAGGTGCAGTGCAAAGTGTTACAGGTAACGTAGTGCAACGTGGAGCAGGGACAGTGGCCAAGTAGCCACGTGCGCTAGCACGCAAGAATACAAGGGAAAAGTACCACTGTATAACTATTCCCAAAAAGGGTTTAACAAGGCAAGGGTGAAGACGCGCGGTCACGTGTGTACAACAGGACACCCGCAATCCTAAGACATTGCAGCCTGTACTGCATTGCAAAGTATTATTCTCATTGTGTTTGTATGTATGCCGTCACCACGTGTAGTCATCCACACTTCATTTCACGTGTTTTGCAAGGGTAATATGTTCATCATTATGCAAAGGGTTTTTATTAGCACGTAACAGCAGTTTTCAGCAGGAAAGTATATTGTTTTGCAAACTGTGAGTGACAAAGTTGTTCCACGTGGCGTGCTTGAGCGGCAACGGCGGCAGGTACGTCATGTTGGAACTTAAGTTGACAAAGAGGACTTCGAGAGGCAGGTCACGTGTACCGTCCGTCCACACCCCGGTGGCCCTCATCATTTGCACTGATCATTTAACTTCAATAGAACGTTTTAATCAACTGGAATCGTTTCGTTTCTGCCGCCCAGGATGTCACCTCTCACCTTCCCCAGAGTTTGCATTGCCTGGGGAAGCATAACGCACTAATAAACAACGCACTGTCCTTCGCGCCATTTTATTGTATCACCGCTGCCGACCGGTAGCCATACAGCTTGCAATTGTTAAATGTTTCCCATGGTGGGAAGTGTACTGAGTACCGAATTAATGTCACTACGTGGGACCGAGTGTTTTATTGCGGTAAGCCACAAATGTATTGCAGTGTACGGACCCTTACTATTCCCGCCAAAACTCACGTGTGTCTGAACATTCCACTTAAGTTTTATTGCATTGTTTTCAGGACTTCACAGAGTAATATATGGGCTTTTGGATAGCCCTAATAATTCACCGCGTAGGATGGGTATCATACCAAATTCTACAGATTAGTGTAGCAGCAGAGGTGAGAGGATTGCAGCGAATGGTCCTCGGCCGCACGACCCTGAGTAAAAGAAGATTCAGCTCTAACCTCACATCACTGCATCATGTCTGGATGGTGCCTGGCGCCCCGGGAAGAAAACCTATTTCCAACAAAATACCCCACTCCAAACCTCATCATTCCTCAACATTCCATTTACCACATTCTGACCACTCGACCACCGTCAAATGGCTTGGCCGAACGTGTGGCCAAGTCCTACAGCATTCTAAGCATTGTGACACCGTCATATTTTAAAGAAATGTCGTTTTTAAATGCACATTGTGTTATGGAGAAAATAAAGGAAACCAAAGTCCATATTTGGAAGTGCCATGGTTTTCAAAAGGAGTAATGGTCTTAAAAGAGACTTTAAAAAAAAGTCTCTCTTTTATGACCATTACTCCTTTTGAAAGGCTGTTTTTAAATTGTAATTTTACCGGCCTGTAAGAAACGTTGGATCTTAAGCGAAGCAGTAAATAGTTTTATATTCAACTCGTATGTATTTTGAATAACGCCTCAGTTTTGTTATTGTTTTAAGGACGTTTCTAAATTAAAAAGAAAATCTCAAAAATAGTTATCCAGTCATTTTCTGGTGTTAGAGTTTTACATGTATAGTATAAATATTCATTATAAAATACGCCTTTTTATATTATGCTTGTTAGTACACGTAGATGTGTGATTTAGATCAAAATCGGATCAAAATACAAAGGTTATGCTTCAGAAAACTCATGTGTTTGTGATAGCGATTTTACAATTTTACAATATCCATGTCATATCTCCCTTAAGGGTTCTTCTGCTGTTTGCTGTGGCCTTGGGGTTGTGGTTTCTTGTAGCTAAGCATAATCGCTCAGTCCTAAGTGGCAGCTGCACAGGGTATTTTGTAATTGGTTCGTATGTTTTGCTATTCTATCTCTTGAATAAAATATTTAAGGACACATGAGTTTTGTTAACAGTGTGAAACATGTTGTAGGTTAGGAAAGCGAGAACAATATTTGTGCGCTGTTTATTTAACTTTTTTTGTTCTGTTTTGTTTGGAAAAATTAAATAACGTTATGGCAATAGGTTGGGTGCAGACTCACAGTAAACTCGTGTTACAGCAACTTTTGATGAGGTGGGGGAAGAAGTCCAGCCTGCTGCTGAAGTCTTAGCAGAACTCAGGATAAAAGCTCGTGCATTAGTTCTAAAAGGAGATGGGACAACGGGGCAGAAGGAGGCGAAGGAGTGGGTGAGTTCACTCCAACTCTGAAAACTCTTAAGCACCTCTCACAGGGATTGTTGGCAAAACTGACTGACCTTAAATATACTCTGTTAGAATATGTCGTCGCGTTTTCTGCAGTCTCAATGTAGTATTGGTCTTCAATGTTTTGTTTGCTGCAAGTAGGTTATGCGGCAGCCATTTTTAAGGTTCCGGAATAACTTGAACCAATACTTGGACTAGCCCATAGTGAGAATTGGGACACTAGTTGAGTGTATAATAAAGTATTCCAAGCTATAGCCAGTGATTTGTCGCTGATGAAACTTAGGTTAAGGTTATTAAAGAAACATCAGTCATATAAATAATCTATGGAAGATTTTATCTCTTACATCATAGGTGTAGTTACTCCAGTGGAATTACCATGTCCTGAAGTCTACTTCAATATAGTTATGTTTTACAATTTGTTGCCCAATAATAGTGTTTTTTTAAATTTTGTTTCGTGACCCACCGCCCTACGTTAATTGCTAACTATAGTGCATGAGGTAGAGAAAACTTTACACGATTGTGCAGTAGTGTCGCCTTGAAATGTTTCTAAAGGAAATGAATGGGAAGGAAAAATGGTTGAAAGTCGTGCTTGCTTTATTTGCGGAAGAAAGATCCATTCAGCAGAGGTTTTTTTTAAATGAGAAATTGGAAATTACAGTTCCCGAGGGAAATACTCCAAGAAATAAACATAGCAGTACAATTTCCGGGCAGGTAAACCAAGAAATAAACATAACAGTAGAATCGCTTCTACTCAGATGGAAGGGATGAATGATAGTAAAAGACCCTTTAGTGAGGAGTTAAGGGAAATGCGATGTTGCTTTTGTAAGGAGGAGGAACATCTAAGAGCTCAGTGTCCTCAGCATGTTAAGGAATTACGGAAACATAGCATAAATAGATTATCGTTCGAAAGGAAACTGTATTGTTGTATCTCTCTGTAGTGATACCTGACAAGGTTTTAAGGTAGGTGCTTTGTGAGATTCCGGGGCTACCTGTTCCCTTATTAGCCAGATATTTTGCAATTATTTGCTACGGAATTTAAAAAAAAAAGGTGTAGTTTTTGTTCTCAAAAAGGAAACGATAAGATTTTGCTTCACGAATGGAGAAGTTATTGACTCTCCGTGTGTAGTAAACTTTAAAATAAAAATTAACAGATTTTCATGAAAATAAACTTTCGGATTTTGTCTGGGCTTAATCATGATATATTATTAGTTGTAGATTTTCTTGGCAAAACTAGGACATGTTTTAATGCGCATAAACAGGAATTAATTTTTGATTTTTGTAAGGAGTGTCCGGTTGCGGTTTCTGCGAGACCGTTCCATCTTCAAAACGGTTTAGTAAAAATTTAACTGATAATCAAGATAGTAAATTGAAAGAATTGCGAAATGAGTTTTCTGACATTGTCACTGTAAAATTGAGTCACTATGTGAAGCAACCCATTGCTTTGAAGTTGAAAGCAGTTCCCTATAGAGTAATAAATTAATTTTTTTTTTATTTTGTATTTTAACTTCAGATGCAGGACATTGTGGAATCATCTACTAGTGTGTATTCTAGTCCAGTTTTCTATTGGCTAAAAAGGTACCAGGGTAATTTAGGGTAATTTGCAATTACCGTAAAAAAAAAACATTAGTTTCTTACCCTCTTCCACCAAAGAGTCCATATTTCAGCATGTTGCTCAGGCGCAATACTTTTCTATCTTTGATCTGAATTCTGCATTCCTACAGTGCGAATTGTATCCCGATTCATGTGAGATTTTAGCTTTTGTAACCCTGTGGGGCCAGTTTCAGTGAAAATGTTTCCCAATGGGGGTAAATTGGGGGCTCAGGCCATGTCGCGAGTTTGGTTTCAGGTTCTCGGAAAATATCAATATGAATTCCTCTTAACATACATTGATGATGTATGCATATATAGCAACACCTTTGAGGGACATCTACAACATCTTCAACTTTTTCTTACCGCCTTGTGAGATGCAGGTTTGACCGTGAACCCTGACAAAGTGACATGGGCAAAAACGTATGTAAATTACCTCGGGTTTGTGATCAGCAATGGGAAATTATTGATGGATCCAGAAAAAATTCGCCATATAGTGAATTTTCCCATTCCGAAATAATCTTAGGGGAGCATGCAGATTTTTACGTATGGTTAGTGTACATTCAAAGTTTATCCCAGAGTTTGCAAATATCGCGGAACCTCTGAATGCTTTGAAAAGAAAGGGTGTTCCCTATGTATGGGATCCTGAACAAAAAACCGCACATAATCAGTTGAAGGAAAACTTGGCTACAATTCCAGTGTTGCATCTTTCTCGATTCAGTAAATTTTTTACCCCAAGTGGACGCAAGCTCAAAGGCTGTAGGGGCTGTTTTATGCTAAACAGAAGGCGAAAGTTTAGTGTCAGGGGCATACACAAGCCGATTATTCAATCAGGCCAAGCAAAAGTTCTCCGCCTATGAAAAATAGGTCCTCACTGCCATATGTGGCATGGAAACATTTTCCGATTATCTTGAAGCGAGTGAGTAAGAGTTGCAAACTGACATCCAGAATCTCAGTTGGTTTTTAACAACTTATAAACCAGCAGATCGTTTAGCCCAATGGCTGGTGATACTTACGAAGTTTCAGTTCACTGTCAAGCATATTAGAGGAGTCGACAATGGGATTTCCGACTGCCTCTCTCGTATATTTTACGATGAGGAATTTCTGTGAGGCATCTAGTTGTATGTTGGTTTGGGTGGTTAAATTTCCTGCGGTAGAGTCAGTGCCTATTAGAGTTCCCAGATAATTCACAAGGTTCTGAAGTCCCCAAGGTGGAACCAGTTTCTGTATTTGAGAAAAGGGATTAGTGCCTACAGGTTCCTGTGTTGCAGGGTTTTTCAAAAGCATATATTACACTACAACACCATCAGGAAATAGACTGGGAATGCATTTCCACAAAATCAAATAATATTACTGGGATGGCAGGGTTTTATGAGATTCAAAAGGATTTAATTGGATACATTCATCCTAAAACCAAGGACATAAGTTCTATGATTCATTGGTTTTAAGGGGCCAAATGTATAATTATTTTCACAATAACTTTTTTGGTGGCCATTCTGGGGAAGAAGAAAACGACTTCTCGTATACAAGAAATGTTCTAATGGCCAGGATTGGCAAAATATGGGGAAACATGGATTCGGCAATGTTAAGCACGCCAATGCTCCGAACCACCAACTGTGAAGATCGCTAGTCCCTATGGTGTTTCTGTGGCTACTTTTCGAGGCGGGAGAGTACATTTGGATGTTTTCGGATCATTAACCAGGACCACTACTGGATTTACTTCCATTATTTTTGCCATATAGAGTTTCAGTAAATTTGTGTTTCTTTTCCACCTCATATGTATGAAATCATCAGAAATTTGCAAATATTTAATTCAGCATATGTTTCTCCTGTTTTGGTCTCCCGAGCATCTGGTCACAAATAGTGATATATATTTTGTCTCGTCAGAGATGAGAAACTTACTCTTTGTTTGGGAAATTAAAATGGTGGAGACCACACCATATTACCACGAGACAAATCTGGTCGAGCAGTATAATCGTAATTTGAACATAGCTTTACGGGCTATTATAATGGGGACACACAACTTGTTGGATGCGGCTTTATACCAACTTAGTTTAGCTTTTTATAATGTTCTAATCGACTCAATATGAAAAGTTCCCGCTGATATATTTTTCGGCCAAAAGCTCTTTCATCCTGTGATAAATGCTTGGGGTTTGAATGATTTCTGTATTGTTACTGTGAAGAAGGATAAAGATCTGGAAACTGCGTTGGAGGAAACGACAGATAATCTGAGAAAGTATCATACAAGTTTTACATTACAGTAAAATAGAAATCCGGGAATTACAGCTTTTAAAGTGGGAAATAGGGTTCTTCTGGAAACTCAGTAACTTAGAAATGAAACCGCACAGTTTACAGCCTAGCTGGCATATAAAAATGCGGGCACTTTTGTTATCCATAAGTTTTTGACTGAGGTTACTATTTTGCTCGAGGGTGAGAAAAATACTACGAATATAATGAAAGGTCATCATTCTCAGTTAAAAGTTGTTATGATATTGTACTGTATTTGTGTGTGGACAAGCATTGTTTTCTATGTGAAGTCTTTTAACGACTTTGTTTATAGATGGTTATGTGTTTGTTAGGGTATCATGTATCATGTATTTTGTGTACCAGCATAATTTATTGAGTAAAATGTATACTTGTTTCAATACATTTTATTAGTTGTACAAGCCCCCAATGCTGGGAGTTCTCTCAATCTCATGCTCATTTCATTAGCGTATTAATTTTCATTTAATGTTAAGATGATTAGTATTCTGTGTATTTGTTTAGGTAATAAGTCAGGAATTGCCTAAGAGATTCAGTCCTGAGTATAGATCATTAATAGGGTTTGAAAGTAGGGACTTTGGATAGGGGTTCGGGCGCCCACAGTCGGCGTTTGGTTTACTCTCTCGTGGAGTCACGAGAAGAGACTGTCAGATGTTTCACTTTGCTCTGAGGCGTTAGGGCCAGCATCAGTTTTTCATTGAGTTTCTTATGATCAGTTCCGAGCCATGGTTTCTGGATGCGAGCATGCTGGTTGATGATGATCCTGGGAGTACTGCTGGTCGGGAGTTTCTGCAGGACCAGATATCCTGGAGAGATTCCTGGTTGATGGGCCCTGAAGTCATCTTAAAGGTAGTGCTTCGATAAGGGTGCTGAATGAGACCCAGTTGTGTCGCATGCTCGCTACTTTGCTACTGATAGTTAACAGCTGACCGGTTGACTTGAACGCCCCGCTACACAACGACATTGCCTGTCCGCTGGCTTCGCTCCTTAGCGTGGCAACGGTGTTACGACGTAATAAAGTTTCACTGTAGAAAATGAACTTTATAAAATAGATTCTGCACAGATTATATATTAATTAACATAATGAAATGTGTACATACGTTTCTTGAAACAACAGACAGTTGCAATGATGAACGGTTTACAAGTACATGTTGCAAAGTGGCAAGGTTCGACGCACGGACGGGTGACACATTCCAAGACACTCAGAATACTAGTGGTAGCCAGTGCTTGTGGTTCAAGACCTCGCTGCCTCGAAGCGCCCTAGTTGCTGGTGTGAATGTTCGCGCCATTGCCATTTGAAACAGTAGAGCGTGCATTATACGCACAGGATGTCCGCAATATTATCATGTGTCTCTCGAATAATCTGTACAAATAAAGAATGTAGTAGGGTGTTTACCCCTCCATAAAATTTTCATATAAATACGACCCGATAGCCAACCTCTTCAGAGACGTTAGGCTGTTCGGAACTTCCATGATGATGAAAATAAATTAGGTAACTGAAATAAATGCCTCCTTTCCGAAAATAGTAGCCGCCGCCATCTTGTTATGTCACTATCAACCATTTTCCCCCTTTTTTCCCCTCAAAATTTATCTTTTTCACTCAAAATCGACTAAAATAATCTAAACCTTTCCCTTTTCCCTAAAAATTTCCCTTTTCCCTTCCAATTTCCCTTTTCTCTCTCAAAAAATGTTAGAAGCCCCTAAAAAAAGGGCAGTAGCCTCCCTCGTGCAAAAACAGGCCACTGAAGTCCAATTTTCATTAATTTAATTAATTTTGGGGGGGGGGGGCCTTCCTTCAGACCTACAGAGCAGATCAGCCATATTGGTTTTATAGGCATACTCTATGCCAGATCGATACACGTTATTGAGGATAAGACTCATACCTAAGCATCAGCCATATTGCATTCATTTCGTATGCTGATGACCTTTGACCCTGACCATTACTCGTGACCTTAACCTTTGACAGTTGACCTTTAAAAAGCAAAAATTAAAAAAATTCAAAAAATTCGCAAAAAATCCAAAGAAATCCCAAAATGTTGCAAAAAATCCCAAATATTTATTATTTAAATTAATTATTTAAAATTATTTAATAATTATTAACGGACTATTTCAAAAAAATGAAAATTATTATTTTTAACTTATATTTCTCAACACCACTATTAATCACATTCATTCCATCCCCAACAGACGACTGACTCCCTCGCAAACACTCCCCTCGCCTATACTCATTCGGCCATCTTGATTTTTTTCGTTCGTCATTTGTTTATATATTACTGGAGACAACCATCTTGATAGGTGAGCACCATCTTGGTATGCACCACTTCTCTGCCATCTTGGGGGCCAATGTTCATTAGTAATTGAATTTTAACCTGTGAACCATGACCCCTGACCACAAAACCTTGCCTCATGATCTTAAAACAAAAATTTGAGAAAAATACATAAAAGTCAGCAAGCATAATACATTACAGACTACCACCACCATATTAGATGCAGACTATCTCGACTTTGATGCCATGACCTTGAATGTCCTTGAAAACAAAAACTCCAGAAAAAATATGTGAAAGTCACCAAGCATAACATATTAAAGACTACCATCGCCATATAAGATGCAGACTACCTAGACCTTGACCCCATAACCTTGAAAACAAACACTCCTGAAAAAATATATAAAAGTCAGCAAGCATTACACATTACAGACTGCCACCACCCTACTAGATACAGCCTTCCTCAACCTTCTACCCGGGGCCATGAATGACCTTGATTTAACTTGAAAACAACAACTCGAGAAAAAAATCACAAAAAAAAAGAGGAACATATTACATTAGAGCCTCTTCCTCTTCTAACACCTCCTCCACACCCACTCGCCTTCACACTTCTCCCTGTCTGTTGGCTAACACCTCTTTCCACACTGCTCTTTCTCAGCAGGCCTGTCCCACCTCTTTCCCTCCTCGCTCTAAATGTGTTGCATTCAACCTGCTTAGAATGTATTACAACATTAACCCACACTCTAACTTTTGTACACTTCAATTCACCATATACCTCTGTTACCATATCATTGATTATGCACATACAGTAATAGACCAATGCAGCAAATATTTTAGTAATAATATTATAATTTGGCACATATTTGATTTTTATTATTTTGCCCCCTTGTAGTGACAGATCTGAAAACCAAGACCATCATATTCCTGATATCAGGGCAAGTAGACATGCTAGGAGAAGGTACATCGACACTAGCGAGAAATAAAATACTTTCATCTATTAATTGAAAACACATAGATTTTTTGTCCAAAGACTATAGATATAAAAACAGAATCTCTATTGTTTCCATACATTCATGTACGTTATTTCCAGCAATAGGCTCACTTTTTATGTAGTTAATATAATCTGCTTATACGTAACTCAAGAAAATTTACACGAACAAGCATTCAACCAAAACCCTTTTCCATATATCCTTGTTCTTCACGACAAAGTTTTCTTTCTATGCCTCTACAGATCCTGGAATGCTATCAACATTGTACAACGTTTGATTGGCAGTCTTGAATGCCTAAACTGAAGTCTTCGATGTCTGAACAGCTGTAGGCAGCCTGCTCGAATAAGTTGCTGGTGCTGTCGGCATCATGCCCGAAGAAGTCGATGATACTGCTGGTACCACTCCCGAAGAAGTCGATGGCACTGCGGTAGCTACCATCAGCTCTGGAGTACCGAAAGACATAGCAGATGCAGAATAATATTTTGATACGAAGAGGCACAAGCTAGCCAAGACGATCCACCTTTCATGGGAGCCGCTGTCAAACTAAGCCTCTCAGCTGTCCTCCCTACTGCTTATATATGCATAAGCAAGCTCTATGATGTCATATCGATGTTGAACCAATCGTATTGCGAACACCAATCAGCCAATCACCGACAAACTAATCACCAAGTTGTCACATGATTGCAGCTTGCCAATCACATGCAAGCACTGAGACATCATGTTCTTGAGTCAGTTCCTCACAAGAAAGACCCCCACACTTTCAAATAGATACAGGCAAACACACCTACTCACACCCAAACACAACTACACACCTAAGCACATAAAAATTCACCCAAACACATCTACACATATCCAAATAAACCCACACATACCCAAACACAACCTACACACCCAAACACATATACACGCACCCAAACAAACCTACACACACCCAAACACATATACTCACATCCTATACACGTATACACATCCCAAACACATATAAATGCCCCACAAGCACAGAATAATGCCTCTAAACACATATACACACCCCAAACATATATGTAAACCCAAACACATATACACACCCAAACACAAACTATTCACATACACAACCCAAAGAGTTCGAAATATTCCAATTTGTCGACTGACTCCAAAATCACACCACTACCACCACCACCACCGCTACCACCACCACCGCTACCACTGCCGCCACCTTCTCCTCCTCCTCCTCAGGACAGAGAGATTGCCTCATACACATAATGTCTCAGTGTTTGCATGTGATTGGCCAGCTGCAATGCGATTAGCTGGTCGGGATTGGCTGATTGGTGTTCGCAATACGATTGGTTCAACGTCGAAATGATGTCATAGGGCCTGCTTACCTGTATGTAAGCAGTAGGGAATTAAACTGAGAGTCTTAGTTTGACAGCAGCTCCCGTGAAAAGTGGATCGCCTTGACTAGCTTGTGCCTCTTTGTATCAAAGTCTTATTATGCATTTTCCATGTCTTCGGATACTCCAGAGCGAATTGTAACTACGGCAGTGCCATCGACTTCTTCAAGCATGACGCTGACAGCACCAGCGATTTGTTCGTGAGGGCCACCTTCAGCAGTTCAGCCATCGACGACTTTGTCAAGGCTTCATTACTGCTACTGTGACAAGATATTTGCCTTCAGCCATGGTGCCAGGAAGCATGTAAGTACTACTTGTGTGAAGGGTCCTTCCTGTGTTATTCAAAAATGTGTTAAGTGCAAACGACAGGTCAAAAGAGGTAATAAACTGAAGAGTCATATCAACAACTGTAAATGTAGACTTCCTGCAGCTATGGAACTTTCTGTACTAGCTATTGGTGATACCACATCGAATGGATTCTACCAAAAAAATTCAGAATTCAAGGGCATTTTAAAATATTGTGTAATTGGAAATAACTTTGCTAGTACTAAAGATATATGTACATACCTAGACCACGTTAAGCTAAAGATAATCAATCACTTAACTGAGGAAGTCGAAGAAGGTCCCATAAAGTATATGTTTGGCTGCAGTGTACCTATGAAAAGTCTCAACCTCTTGACAAAGGAATCAGCCGGTGGGCATTCAAGACTACCAATCAAGCTTTGTACAATCTTGATAGCATTCCAGGATCTGTAGAGGCATTGAAAGAAAACTTTGTCGTGAAGAACAAGGATATATGGAAAAGGGTTCTGGTTGGACACTTGTTCACATAGATTTTCTTGAGCTGCGTGTAAGCAGATTATATTCACTGCATGAAAAGTGAGATTATTGCTGGAAATATCGTAAATAAATGCATGGAAACTATAAGAGATTCTGTTTTTTTATATCTATATCCTGATGTACATAAAAAATATATGTGTTTTCAATTAATAAACAAAAGTGTTATTTCTCGCTAGTGTCGATGTACCTTCTCCTATGATGTCGACATTCCCTGATATAAGGTATATGAGGGCCTTGGTTTTCAGATCTGTTACTACAAGCCAATACTGCAAGGGAGCAAAATAAAAAATATATAATGATGTGCCATATTATAATTTTATTCCTTAAATATTTGCTTCAATGGTCTGTCACTCTATGTGCATAATCAATGATATGGTAACAGGTGTATATGTTGAAATGAAGTGTACAAAAATTAGAGTGTGTGTTAGTATTGTAATACATTCTAAGCTGGTGGAAGCAACATATTTAGAGAGAGGTTGGAAAAGGTTAAGGCAGGCCTGCTGAGCAAGAGTAATGTGTAAAGAGGTGTTGGCAAGCAGGCAGGGAGTAGTGTTAATGGGAGTGGGGTGGTGGATGAGCTAGCAAGGGAAGGGGGTATAAAGCCCCTTCCCTTGTTATATGTTCCGCGATTTTTTATGATTTTTCTCTGAGTAATTGTTTTCCAGGTCATTCAAGGTCACGGGGTGAAGGTTGAGGTGGTCTGCATCTAGTATGGTAGTAATAATCTGTAATGTATTATGCCTGCTAAAATTTATGTTTTTTACTCGAGTTTTTATTTTCAATGTCATTCAAGGTCATGGGGTCAAGGTCGACATAGTCTGAATCTAATGTTGCGGTGGTAGTCTTTAATATATTATGCTTGCTGACTTTTAATTTTTTTTCTCGAGTCTTTGTTTCCAAGGTCATTCAAGGTCTTGACATCAAGGTCGAGATAGTCTGCATCTAATATGGTGGTAGTAGTATGTAGTGTATTATGCTTGCTGACTTATGTATTTTCCTCAAGTTTTAGTTCTCAAGGGCATGGGGTCAAGGTTAGAGGTTAGAGGTCATGGGTCACAGGTTAAAGTTCAATCGCTAATGGGCATTGACCTCCAAAATGGCAGACAAGTGATTTATACCAAGATGGTGGTCACTTACGAAGATAGCGGTCGCCTAGCATTGGGTGGTCTCCAGTAATGTATAAACTAATGACGAACGAAAAAATCAAGATGGCCGAATGAGTATTGGTAAGGGGAGTGGCTGTGAGGGAGTCAACGGATGGAACGAATGTGATTAATAGTGGTGCTGGGAAATGTAAGTGAAAATAATAACTTACACGTTTTTAAAATAATTTATAAATATTTTTTAAATTAAAATATTTAATCCTAAATAATTCATTTTTGAGATTTATTTGCAAAATTTTGGGATTTTTTAAATTTTTTTGCGAATTTGTTCGATTTTCTTGAATTTCTGAATTTTCCAGTTCAAAGGTCAAGGTCACGGTCATGGAAAGATGTGAAATTTGTAGGATCGCTGTCGGTTTTGAAGAAAAAAAAGAGCTATTTTGAGGGGAAAAGAGGAAAAAAAATGGCTGACGGTGACGTAATAAGAGGGTGTGTATATACGTTTGGTGTAGCTATTGCAATTCACTTCACTGGCAACGTAAATGGTAATTTGAAGATATATACGAGACTCTTTGATTAAATTATTTTTCCATGAAAGAGCCATCAGTGAATAAAAGAAGGGAAATCTCTGTTAACTAATTTTACATGGGATATGCTATCCAGCTTCAGTAGAAATTACTTTGAAGTTATAATGGGTGTTTGAGATCGTTTCTGACTGAAGATGATGTATAAATCTGCATGATGGTGATGATGATGATATGGTTCATCTAATTAATTGACTGGAATATTTTATAGGAATGCTTTTATGGGTTTGATTCCATGGGTGGTATGAAGAAAAGTATTATTTGGTATAACCGATATGGTCTAATGGAATGGATTATAGATATTGAGTGTTGTGATATTCTGTTAAGTTATTTGTGGTATTACAAATGAGAATACCAGATAGCAGCTTAAGCTTGTAACAACTTGTAGCAAGCTTGCCATAGTAAGTGAACAAACTAGCAGCATGCTAAACAATGACAAGCCTGCAAGCTTGCATCAAGTTTCCTAGTTGACACTTGCAAAGGTTGCAGCCAGCTTTTTATGTTAACGTTATTCAAGCTTATTGTTTAAGCCTGTAAGCTTAATGTAGGTTTGCGGAAAACTTGTCTTGCTATCCTGCAAGCTAATATAGGCTTTAGAAATCTTTTATTACAGGCCTGCAAGCTTGTTTATGCATACAGTAAGCTTAACATGCAAACCTGCAAGCTTAATTTACACTTACAATAAACTTAACTTGTAATCTTATTACAGGCTTGCCGGAAGCTAATTTATGATTTCGGTATACTAATACTGCAAGCCAGCAAGCTTAATTTTGGCTTCCAGAAAGCTTGCCTCGCAAGCCTGCAAGCTTATTGTAGGCTTTGGAAAGCTTTCAACACAGGCCTGCATACATAATTTGGGCTTAAAATAAGCTTAACTTGCAAGCCCGTAAGCTTATTTATGCTTGCAGTAGGCTTACCTTGCAAGATTATTATATGCTTGCAGGAAGCTTACAACATGTAATATGGGGCTAGAATATTGTTCGAGTCATAATAATTTAATAATTGTTTTCTCCAATAACTGTAGCTATGGAACTGAAAGCATGATTTAATACTACGACTAAAATTATGAACATCGTTAAACCCAACAAATAAATTTTATATTTACCTAGTAATCCTTTTGCATTTCAGTATAATCTTCAAAATGGCTTTGCTTCTTATATTAGTGTACAACGTGAAATTAATTTATGGTATTCCCTTTTATACAGAAAATACTGATTTGACTGATGAGAGTTCCTTTATTTACTGAAGCCACTTGTCAGCTGTTAGCGGGGCCCATTTTGTAGTCTGGGTTGAAGACTGTACTTTCCGGTTAAATGATTAGCTTGCACAAGTACGTACTATCTTTGCAAAGCAGACAACATCAAGATGGCAGGAGTTATGCGGGGAAGTTAACAAACATATCGTCAGCTGGCAAACGAAACCTGCTAATTAATAGAAGCAACATTTTTCAGGTGAGCAAACAAATGTATTGATTTTCATTAAATATATTAGCAAAAACCTGCAATTTATCACTGCATAAATTACATATTTAAAGACTATATATTAAAGTAATATAATGTTTTACACTTAAATTAAGTGTTTTTATTAAGCTGGTGAAAAAAGACTTAACAGGTTCTAGAGGACATCAACTACAGCTGACATTATAGCAGTAATGTACTTATTTCCTGTCCCCTCAAATATTATATCAACATAAATTTTGAAAAAAAAAATTTATTTATTTTTTCCAAATTCTTAATAGAAATGAATTATCTTCCATAATTTTGTATCAGTGTGAGAAAAATATTGAATGCTTACACAAAAATACAAATTTCAGTTTTTCATTTGAGTGTCGATTTATTGTATGCGAATGAAAATCAGGATGATGTAATATAGAGACCCACTGGCATATCAGACGTATTATGTATTAACATTAAAATTATTTAACCCATGAAACATTTTTTGTACATTAAAATATTTATACAAATGGAAAAAGTAAAAACATTGAATTAATTAAACAAATGAAATATTTATAACATTAAAATAATTTTTCAACGAAAAGAAAAATTTGCATAGACATAAAGCCATTAACTAAAGTTATTTTTTAAGGTGCTTCTGCTGTCTCAACATATGGAACACACACTGCAGAGGTTATACTTTAGTCTCTGAAACATGGAAATGGTTACAAATCCTGTCAATAAATCTGTTAAATAAACCAGCAAATATATCTTATATTTGTGGTACTGAAAAAAAATTAAAAAACAAAATCAATTTCCATGCATACAATAAGTAAAAACAAAAGACTACATGTTCCCTAAAAATTAAAATATTCTTAACTTACCTAAGAGACACTATTTGCAGTATTCATACACTAATTCTTAAGGACTTCCTCCTTCATTATCAATCTCATTTGTTGTCTCAGGTTAGTTTTCATATGCCAAATGCACTGCTTAAACTAATCACAAGTAAATGCTAACAAGACAGACTTGGTAAAGATTGTCATGTCTTTGTTCACCTTGAGACTGCAACACAGAAACGTAGTTTACATGAATATTATTTTATTCCTGATAAATTACAGATGTTTTATATCAAAACGAGAAATGCGGCTACCACTCTTCGAAACCAGCTGGCTGCCTACACCTTGTTCATGGCACGGTATCCCGGCATCCGCCCGGGGAAGTAGAGAGAGCCGGTGTAGTGTCTATGCAGGGAGAAGGTTCTCGTGAAACTAACATGGCAGCGGACAGCTACAACTATACACATCGCTCCTGGTTGCAGCCACCTTCCCCCCTACTCAAGAAGATGACTTTGTGCAAAAAAAGAATTGTTTTCCAAGGTCACGGAACAACACCCCAGAGCTAGTCTTCAGCGATCTGTCGCCTTCCCCACCAACACACAGTTCGTTTCCGGAGGGCTGCCCTTTCCAAAGCTCTGGTCCACGCACCACCACCCTTCACTGCCACCCCAGAGAACATTTTTCTGCTAGCTTGAGAACTACCCAGTCTAAACACCCCACCTCCACTGTCGATTCAAGGCGATACACCCCCAACCCCCTCCCTTCACCATCAGCCCAGAATGTGTCTTTTGTCCAACAAAAACATCAGGGACCCTCTAAATTCTATACATCCCTCAATACACCAAGTTGGACTCATCCAAAGCATTTATTTGTTTGCAAAACTACGCTTTACCCATGAATTGTGAACTATCCCGAAAATCTGCCCTTCCTGGTTCTGTGAGGGAAATAGTTATTCCCCCCTCCCTTCCCCTTATCATGACTCGCCATACCTAAAGCTGGTCAACAACCTTCAAACAATTGTACCAGGAGATATTGAAAAATTCTCGCATTAAGCATCTTAAGTCTCTGTTTATTTCCATCGAATAAATTTCTAAGAAATTGTGTTGAAAAATTATTCCCTCAACATAAGTGACTAGATTGAAAATAATATCAAGATATATGTCAGCATATTTATGGAACTGTAATTTATTGTTTCCGATTAACTTTCGCTAATGTGATAAATTATATTTCTACGCCTCTTTCACCAAATCCCACATGGCAAAGTGAAAAATTTTCAAAATTTATAATGTAATTTTTCCAAAAAAAATTAATTACTTTCTTTGTTATTATTGGTGAATTTAATGCTACAAAGGAAATTAAATAATAACATCTCTAACACCAGAACCCAATCATGTGTGAATGGTGTACTAAACCCTTACTTTTGTTTAAGAGAAATTACTTTAAAATTTGTAGTCTCCCCCGCATAGACTTATTTTTAGAAAAATATCTAAGTTAAGAAATAAATAAGTTTGGAATGTTTTTATAGAATTGCATATTTTAAATGATTTAAACACATGGGATAATCACTCACTCATTAATCCAATGAAATGGTAATTCAATCAACATGGTGATTGATTGCAGAATAAATACTACAGCCATTATATATCTACAAGTTTATTAATTAAAAAAACATGAAATATAATTAAGAAATCTTTCTTAGTATCATTATTAACAAACTTTATATTAAGATCATAAGTTTATTTAACCCAGGTCAATGTTATTTTGAGAAACCTTCATCGAACCAAAGACATTTTTTCCTTTTAAAGATTTTAAGTCATTTAATGATTTTTGTGCAATCAAGTTTTCTGTTATTTTAAAATCAATTTTAAATTCATTCCGTACATATTTTTCAGATTCTTTGTCGATATGAATTATTAACCAATTATATAGAAATCTACTATTTTGAATTCTTTTGTATTTAAATCTAGACTTTGCTTAATATTTTAAATCCCGTTTTCATTGATATTTCATATTCTTTAATCATAGATAAAATATTTCATGGAAATTTCTATTTTCTCAAAATATCTTTATCTCGAATGTAAATTGTTTTACATTATGCTTATTATATTAATTTAAACAGTTTTATAAAATAATTTCCCCATCTGATCTCATTAATTTATGAATTAAATTTCAGTTTTTATTATAAGGTATATTCAAAATATATTTGTGTCCCTTACTTTATGTGGAAAACAATGTCATTTCACACAAATCAGCTTGAAAATGATTATTTAAACCATGAGTTATAACTATTCTTCTAGGATATATTAAATTTGCAGAAGCTTGAAGCTATTGGTCTTACTAATCTTCATTGGTAATATAACCATATTCTTTCAACTCTTCAATAATATAAACAATTTCGTATGTATGTGAATAATTCCCAGATTCTTTCAAAATGATGAGAAGTTTTAATCTAGTGACCAATTCATTACGATTATTCCAATATACAGGTGAAAAGCGGTTGTGAATTTCATATATATATATATATATATATATATATATATATATATATATATTACTTCCGACTATATCACCTATTAAATGTATTTTCGGGTTATTTTCATCTCTTGGATCAATTCGTTTGACGAACAAGTTCTTTATATTTCTTCAAATAAATATCGTAATATCCATTTGGAAAGTTTTTAAGCAATAATTCAAACATCACTTGACCCACATCAGTTATGTAATCATGAATTTTACTTTTATTGTCAGGCAGAAACATTATTTAGGAATGTGCCAGGAACCACATGTTTTCATGTCAATAAACACCAAATATTGTATCATGCATAGACGAAGATTGTTATAGAACTAAATAGTGACATGTTAAATGAGAAAGTGGTTAATTTTTGTTATTTTTTGTTAAAGGTTCTTCTTCGGTTTTAATTTCCAAAGCTGTTATATTAGTCATTCAGCACAGAATGAAATGTATCCATTCTACTCATAACGGGATTAAATATTTCTTCTTTTTAAACATCCCATTCCATACAATATTGTTTGGCTTGTAAATATTTCTCTTTCACAGGAAATATAATATTATGTAATTCTGAAGCAGGGGCAGACACATTTTCATTATAATACATTAAATTCAAACAATTAATATATGAATTAAGTCGTTGCTTTTCAAATAGCTGTAGTAGGTCGACTAACTGTTACACTTGATTGTATAGTTTGCACCAATCTTATCGATTCTACTTAAAACCTCATATAATTTAGGTGCAGTTTTAGCCTTCAAATCTTAATAAAATATTTGTTCTTGTTTCCAAATAATTTTTTTTTTTTTTTTTTTCAAATCTGTTTGAATAACTAAACCAAATCTTTATTAATCAATTCATCTCTTATATATTGCATTATTTGTTCCATTTGTGTTTAATGTTGTATTATAATAGCATCATTTACCACTTCATTAATTACAACTCTTAAATTTTCTTGCATTTCTTTAAGTTGAGTTGTAAAAATTATATATTTAATGTTATTAAAGTCTCTACTAAATCCATTTAAATGTTCTTCTATTCTAAATTCATTACTTTGCAAATCATTACTAAAATAGGTTTAAATGTTTATAATTACAGTGGTGTTTTTATAAACATTATCATTCAAAATCACTCATTTTTTAATTTATCTTTAATATAGTTTGATAGCAATTTAAATACATTTAGCATAAGAGTGTTTAAGTCGTCCGCATAATATTTATTTATGGCATCGCTATCTCTCACAGCCATACCCATATTATATAATGTATACTCAAATCACAATTCCCATTGTGATTTTTGGTTAAACAGCTATTGTTATGAAAACATTTTATAATGCTGTGTCCAAACTTCGAAACACTCATTGTTCTTCAGCTGGAAGTAAAAAAACTGTCTTAACAAGAGCAATATCTGCCTTTATGTAAGAGAAGCATTGATACAATCACTTAAAAAAAACTTTGTTGTCTTTCCAACTGTATTTATAATATTTAATATTTTTTTATTTTATTTATTGTATTTAATATAATAATATAATATTTAAACTTTATAAAGGTCACATTGCCTAATGCATGATCACTGTAAATACGTTGCAAATTCATTCTATCTATTTTAAACACAATTGCCATATTTGCATTATTGTGCAAAATATGTTTTAGTATATGTGTGTATCTTAGTGATAGATAAAAATAATCAACATTTGAATGTCGACCAAAACTAAACTATTATTGTATTCCACCCTGAGGTTCACACCAGACATCCTCAAAAGTATATACGGAATTGGGTAATGCTTCATTCAGAGACACTATGTCTTCTTTATTTTTGAAAAGGAAATATTGCATTCATTCAATTAACAAAAATAATTGTTGCTAATTGTTGATATTTTTATTGTATTATTATGGAAAACACATTTACATTTTCAAATTTAAGACCATTTGAATGTGCCAACAGAGACATAATAACACAAGTTTTTCCATATGAAGAAGGACCACTTGTTATACAACATATATTTGATGGTAAAAGAATGTCATATTTCTGCTCAATTATGTTTTCTTTTGTATTTACAATTACCAGAAAATGTACATTTTGTTTTATAACCTCCATCTCTGCACAATTATGCAGTGTTATGTAACATACTAATATAAAATCTATAAATGTAGGTCTTTATATAGGCTCATGCTCAGTTGTAAACAATGGCTCATACTTAACATATCAAAAATTTATGCAGTGTATTGAATACATGGATTAATAAATAACCATTTTAATTCCATTGGTCGAAATACAGTTATTGCGGACCAGGTACTAACCATGACAAACATTTGGCACAGAACAATCAAGGAATAAACTCTCTGGATAATGCATGAAAGAACACAATATAGTTTATGATGGAACAAACAATTTCAAAAAAATACCTATAGCGGATACAATACTAGCCGATAAAACTGCAAATATAAGCAAGAATCCATATATATCTACTGGTTAAAAATTTGGAGCTTGGGTTGTTGATATAATTATGCATGCAAAGTTGAAGAGAGGCATGGATTTAAAATGTAAAACCAAATGAAAAACAAATAAAGGATGAATGATTCCATTGCTATTTCAGGCATAAACAGTACTTGAGTCAATTCTCGGAGGAGTTTCAGCAATTAGTAGAGCATTTAAACCAAAAGGTAAAAGAATATATTTGAAACCTAATAAAGTTGGGACATGGATGAAAAAAATCCAAATGTGGAACAAAATGCAGAAAGTCCTAAATAGTCTTCCAAAACATGCATTAACACACAAAGACATTAATGTGTTTGTAAATAAACTGGATATTCCCTATTTCTGAGGTGTGTATATGAGAAATAATATACCAAAGAAACCAAATGTCCGTGAATGTATGATAGTTAATTTAGATTCGATACAAAATGAAGGAACACGTCGAGTTGCATTAACTAAGAACATAAATAAATAATTGAATTATGATGGTTTTGGCGAACTATGTTCTCCAATTGAAGCTTGTATTATTTAAATGCATGCAATAAGGTACAATTAAAAAATGGATTACCAAATACAATCAATTATGGACATTTATGTTTATGTTTTAGGTCTATAAATAGGATATATAGGTGTAATAGTAAATTATAATAGTAATATGTAAATTACATTGATATTAAGTGGAAATTCGTCGCAATTTTGTGTGGTATATTTCCTTGTCTTGAACTTATATGGAGAATGGCAAATAGGTCTAATCTAATTCGTTATTTACAACAGCATATGAAACATTTATATGCATAACCAATCATTTACAGCTAGTATTGGTGAAAGACCTACAAGATTGTGATATGGTAGGATCTTATGAGTTAGATGACTTAGACACATTCATTAAAGAAGCATTACCTGAAGATGTACATTTCCGATTAAGTTAAAATCCAAATACGTTAACTAGTGCAATGTATACTAACATTGGTATCGATTTCTTGGAAGACAATTCAATTACAAATATGTTAGGTTATTGACTGAGAGTATATCCTGCAAATCAATTACACAAATCAATGAAACAAAATATATTATCGGCAAAGGCATGTCATATAAATATGTTAATATCATAGGGGGTTCACATTTTAATGGAAAACCGACAAATACAATTCATGAATTCTTGTGTGCTGTGCTCTAGAATATAAAATAATTAAAAACAGAACACTTTAATATATATTCCAGTAATAGTGAATCATGTTGATGAAATAGTTGTTGCAATTGCTAATCAAGGGAAAGCTTATTAATTTTGGAAACAAAGAAATTACCATCCATTAACATTTAAAGAAGGCTATGATAAAAGTTGCATTCTGTCATGCATTACAATCATAATGAGTGTTGTGTACTATATTAAATTAGGACATAAAGTAGGCAGTTATTTATGATTTGTCACTAAGGAACATATTTGGAAGAAAGGAAGTTTAAAAAGATGTAAACATAAGCATAAAATGCTCACTTCAAATAAGTAACCTATGAAGTTAACAGGAGGCAACAAATTGTATTTAAAAGAATTAGGATATACAGTTAGTATAAATGGAAGACATACTTAGGGTTAAAGAACAAATTAGTTATGAAAATGCAATAACCAATATGGAAATACATGTGTGTGAATCATTCCGAGCAGGTCCTTATACGTTTCCTTCAGAAATAAGAATTTCAATACAAAATCACGATATTTACACATAACAGTCGAAATAAAGTTCAAGGTTTAGAAGAACAATTAAAAAGAGAGCCGATGCAAATAATCCAGCAAACTTCAAAATAGTAAGAAATGGAATACTTCATTTAATCTACAGAATTGCATATTTGCTAAATGGAGTGAAAAGAAATCAAACATGAGAAGTTGGAGTTATTTCGACAATAAAGAACTATGACACATGAAATGCAAACAATTTTTATACAACTTATGGCTGGGTGGAACAATGCTAGTGATCTTCATTACACATAAACCCAAGTGAAAAATATGAACTTGTTACACCAATAAGTATGGCTTTGGGTTTTTCTGAAGAATAAAAACATGTCATAATAAATGCTAAACAAGAATTAGTCATTATATTCGGCAATGCAAATTTTGATGCCATGTATGATACAGCTAATAACAAGAAAGGTGTAACATTAGAATTAAGCAGTGTGGAATGGTTGATGCTGCATATTATTGAAATTAATACTTGTGACTCTGTAATGTATTGAAATTGATCGAAAAAGAGAAGAATTTAGACACTGCATTCAGATCATGGGGTTTAGAGGTTTTTTCAACTCTGCTGCTAGCTCAAAAAAATAGTTTGGAGTGTGAAATCAAGTTTTTCCCAGAAAACAGAGATATCATGACATTTGTTTCCAAACAAATAGACAAAACAATTTAAAAGCTCACTGTCAGTATTCGATAATTGTGATATGAAAAAAATTAAACTGTATCTAAACAGTCAATCTTATTCCTATGTGGAATTAAATATGAACTTTGCTAATGGCGAATTCCTTATTTCTTATTATATGTATACAAATTTTCAGGAAATGTATTATAATAAATGCAGTTCACCAATCCTAGAGCCCAAAACATTTCAATGTAGAGAAACATTATTTGTGATTGATGCAAGCAAACATGATGACATTATTACAAATAGTGTGATTGATTCACAAATTGAAATTATTTCAAATATGCAAATTTCTGCAAAAACATAAGCTGATGCACTGATAATTAATGATAGATTAGTTAAATATAATATATGATATAAGCTGGTGAAAATGATGAATTGAGTCAATAGGTGATAAACCACGGCAATGACCTGATGGTTCGCATTGTGCAAGGATTTCAATCTGCAGAAAAAAATGATCTTCAAAGAATTAACCATTACTGAAATGGAAGAATATATTGAGCTTCAAAGCACCATTTGAGTGGAAATAGCTAACTCCCAAGTACAAGAAGACTTTTAGATGGGTTAGTAACCATCACCATGGTTTAAAATGGTATAGTGGATGTATAGACATGAGAATAATTAAAATATTTACAAACTGTACCTAAATAATTGTGAAATAAATATAGGTAGAGTTAAGCAAAAACCCATTTTAGAAAGTATGTATAATGGCAAAGTAATAGACATTCAAAAATAATACAATTGCCCCTCTTTGAAACAATTACGTATAACATATGGTTCTAATTCGACATTCTTCTCTGCCGAAGAAAACTGAAATCAATGCTAACTTGGACAATGATGTCTGACTGAGGTGAAACAGGCTAAGATGATTCTCCTCCCGAATCACCTGTAGATATTATCCGAGTGATATGGCATTATTTAAGATGAGTGAAATTTACTACAGAAAAAAAATGGTTGTATCCACTAGTTTGTAAAAATGGATCAAGAGACAAAATCACATACTCGGGCATACAGAAATAAAAAAATAAAGCAAATATCAGCATGTTATTAGTATGTTGGAGCTAATCATTTCGACTTTATTTCAGAAAGAAATTATTGTGTAATTATTGTGACATTCTGTAGTTGATTATGTATTTTGAATCCACCTGCACTTGTTTGTTGCTGTGTGTGTGATAATGTTTTGGAATGTCCATGTAGATATTTGTGTATGTTTTAGAAACATTTTATATTTCATTGTGTTGAAATAATAATTAAAAGTGTTTGTATTATATTTTGCCAATAAATATTACTTAAAATTAATTCATTTGTATGTTTCTTTAACCATTTCCTATTTTTTAAAGTGAAATTGTTTATATAAGAATAAAAATAAATAAATATCTTAAAAGAAACTTTTGAGAGAGCAAATGAACTGGAAGTGAGCACAGTAACTGCTTTAACATGACTAACTATATATACCTATGTATAATATACCTTTCCAGATAAGTTACACTTGATATTAGTTAATTTGTAAGTCAGTAGCCAAATAATCATCAAATGAGTAATGAAATAAACACATAATTAAAAAATATATATAAATATGTTCATTCCTGCATGTGAAAAAGATAGAGATTTTCAATGTTATAGATGTCTAAACTTAAATTAATAGTGTGGAATATTTCTGAGCAAACATTATTAACCAACAAATTTTTACTCGCTTTGAAATCTTGGACTTGTAGCGTTTGCCAACGTCTCCAGATGTGAAAAAAAAGTCACGTTTAGAGATCTATGACCTTAGCACCATGACTTGCGAATTTCTCCAGAGTCATAAACCTTCAGGTTTAAATTACTACATTTTTCCAACAGTACCAACTACAAATTCCCAGATCTCAGAGGTTGCCAGCCTGAGTCCAACAAACCCCCACAGATCGCATTTCGGTTTTATAATAACCCGGGTAAAACATCTCTTTTAACAAAGCAAGTTCCCAAGTACCATGCTCTATCCTGGTTGGGAGGGTATTTCATGTCAACAATTTTAACCATCAAGGATAGCAATGGCAAAACGTCTTCCTACCTGTTTGGAAAATATTGTGCTTTCTGCTACATAAAAAAATACACACGACATGAATAAATGTTAAAAAGCTATTTCTGATACAACTTTTACTTCCCCTTACACACTAAGTGTTGGCAACAAATTTTTTAATATCAAATAAAATATAATATTGACCATATGGATAACATGTTTAGACACATTAGTGTAAATATTATTAAAAATGTATGTATTACGAAAATAGGAACATATATACTAAAATTAGATAGTAATGCGTAACATGTTTCTTGACTATGATAAGATAAAATATATTTTGAATGAACAATATTTTATGAAAATTTAAGTTTTGCAGAAATATTAGGTGTTGTCATAATATTACGAAAAAATACTTCATTCTATTTCTAATTAATTACATTTAAAATTTCGAAAACAAAAAGAAAACAATAATATTACATTTCAAAGATTAAAATAATCTTAGAGAAGAAAAAAGGGGTAGATTATCAAGTGTGTATGAGTAGTATAAATATGCCGATTCGAGCACAGTCTCCAGTTATCAGAAAACCTATGGTAAATGAAATGATTGAGCCATCAGAAAAACATCAGAAAATATTCCTCTTAATTTTCTCATCTAAAACATCAAAGGACGATTCGAGCACAGCCCCCAGTTATCAGAAACCCAACAGTAAATGTAATGCTCAGACCATCAGAAAAACCAATGGCAAATGACATGCACAAGCCATCAGAAAACCAATGGTAATTGAAATGCATGAGCCATCAGAAAACAGATGGCAAATTAAATGCACGAGCCATCAGAAAACCAACAGCAAATTAAAAGCTCGAACCATTAGAAAACCAATGGTAAATGAAATGTTAGAGTCATCAGAAAACCAATGGTAAATTGAATGCTCTAGCCATCAGAAAACATCAACTGCTGATTCGAGCACAGCCCCCAGTTATCAGAAAACCACCGGCAAATTAAATGCATGGTCGATCAGAAAACTTCAACTACCGATTCGAGTGCATTTGCAAAAATTTGACTACAAAAGTTGCGTTAGTGTGCAGTTGCAAAAAGTGACTGCAAAAAGTTGTGTTTGGGATAAGCCACAAAAAAGTGACTAGAAAAAGTTGCATTAGAGTGCAGATGCAAAAAGTAACTTCTAAAAGTTGTGTTTGGGAGCAGGGAGCAGTTGCAAATGTGACTACAAAAAGTTGCGTTTGGAAGCAGTTGCAAAGAGTGGCTCAAGAAATTTGAATGCGTAAAAAATAAACTATTGTATATAATAAACATGAACCAGTTGCTAAATGTATTAAACGAAACCCAACAATTAAAGAAACTGTCTGAACTTACAATTGGACAGACCTATTATATAGACCATGCTGAAATAAATGATACATGGTATGGATACAAAGTGGTAATTACTTCTGGAAATTTTAAAGTAACCTTGCCAGACAGATGTCTTCAGGTTTTCAGTTAAAAAAGTTTCAGATGATGTTAATCGTGGAGGTATAAATTTTGCATATGATGGAATGGTGGATTGTGGTGTTTAACAAAGGCATTCTATTTATTTTTTAAAGAGTAAGTGGTTCTTGTATTAGACATCAGTTGATTTTTATTTGTGCTCATGTCTCTACAAAGTTTTAATGGTTTTCCAATCATTGAAACACAATTATCGCTCTGAATTCGGCAATGTGCTACAACATAGTCTAATTCAAAATTTAGACACATCTCCAAATTCGACACATTAAAGTAGCTGAAACATTCAGTTCTTTCATTGCACTTTCTATACAATTATTATTCAAATTTTCATTCGAAAATTTAATATATAGAATATGACTACTTCCAACCCAAAAATATCTATGGCTTCATCTCTAATACCACTATTTTCAAGACAAATTAAAGTTAATTAACTTAATTTTCATCCCTAATTTAAACTATTATTTCATTAACTTGATTGGTTTGCACTGGGAAAAATAATGGATAAGCTGGTTTGTAATAGATAGTGTCTCCAAATGCAAATGTTGTTCTTGGGTTTTCAAGTAACAATTATGCTAATTTCTTTATGGTTATTTTCGTAATGTTTTAATATCATACCATTTACTATATTACAGTGTATATTTGTTGTTTCGAATGGAGCAAATTTTGGAATTGCACCTCCATAGTGATCCACATTTGCTTACAGAGTTTTATTTTCTACGAAACCCAAAAGTTTTCCTATTGAACCCTGTTTTCCAAACTGTAATTTAAGCGTACATTTTACTTTCACTCCATTTTTTATTTTATCCAGGTCGAAAGATATATCATTTTCTTTCCCGCCCACTGAATCAACACTAACTGAAAATATTGCTTTTATAATTTTATCAAGATCTTTTAAGCTACATTGACCAACTGGATTATCAATTGTTGATTCCGTATCACTCTGGCTCACAAAATATAGCTTATTTCTCCCAGAGATAATGTTATGCATTATATAAGTAGTATAGAACTGAACTAAAGCCAATGAGTGTCCCTTTATCACTAAAGGGTAGTGTAGTCTCTTCTTCAACACTGATTTGTTATCTGTTAGTTTGAATACTTTACTCATTTATTGCATTATTTAAAAAATCTATTAATAAATGAGCAAGAAACATGTAGACTGGGATATTAAAATAAAAATACCAGACAAGACTGTATCGGCAAAATGTCATGGAGAATTATTACCTAATAATATTAGGTGTTTGATTGTGGGTCCTAGAACTGTGAGAACACTACACTTATGATAGATAATTTTATATATGCTCAGGGATGGTTGGACTTTGGTACTCTCGATGTATGTTCATAAAGTCTGGACCAACCAAAATACATCAATTTAAAGAAAGATATAGATGTAGCATCAAAATTACTTAATAAACCCATAGCCTACTTCTTTCCATTAAATGAAGAAATGGTTGACATAAATGAATATCATAAAGAGTCTGTAGTTGTTTTCGATGATATCATACTTGAAAATCAAAATATGGCAAGGGATTACTTTACTCGCAGTAGACATATAGATATTGATTGCTTCTATTTAGCTCAGACATACTCAAAAGTACCTAAGCAGCTTATAAGAGACAATGGTAATTTTCTTTGCATATTCAGACAAGATGATACAAATCTGTACCAAATTCATAGTGATTTTGTTGGTGGTAATACGTCATTTGATCAATTTCGGGAGACATGTTCAAAATGTTGGAATAATGAATAATGTTTTGTCACAATAGATATGACTCGTAAGTTAAATAATGGCAAATATCATAATAAAATTAAAGACTTTTTAAATTCTTAGATTGTAAGTTTTGTTTTAATGGAAGTGTTTCCATTAAAAACTAACATAATCTGATCTTTTTAAACATATTCACATACCATAGCTATTTCAATAAACGCAATTGTACCTTCGGGTACATTGTGGGCTTTCAGTATTTTAAAATATATCTTATCAGGGTATACTTCAAAAGTTTTATGCATGTCAATTTTTTTTAGTTCGTGATAACAGTTGATAACACCTTTCTATTTTTCTGGTTTTGTTATTATTTCAACTATAGTTCCATCTCTCATAAAAAATATTCTATTTGATTATCAAAGTAAAATGCTTTCTCTTTCGAATTGTATTCCCCAACTTAATTAATAATGTTAATTCGTTTTTTTTCTTATAATACTCTAAATTGATTACGTCCATAGGTGCAATGGGATTTCCCACATGTCTTAGTCTTTTTTGTTCAAAATCTATATTATTATCTACTTCTAAATATGTGAGATAGGTTTTATCCAATGATCTTTTATTTTTTGTCAGTGTGGATATAAAGTCGTTAAACTGTTTGCTGGAATCAAAATCAATAGGACTCATCTTCTCATCATTGTTCGTGAGTTCTTTAATTTGTTTTTCAATCCAAGAGCTCGTTAATGCATTTCCACATCTATCCATTGTTTATTAATAGTGAAATAATTTTTGGAAATTTAAAATTAAGTGAAAATTGATGTAGCACAATTACACACAAATGACCACGAGTTACTTGATTGAAATTATGAATTCTATCATCGTTATAAAAAAATATTATTTCCGGTATATGTTATTAATTCTCGTGGTGGATTTCTGCCAAATGCATCAAGATAATATTTGTTGTTTTTTTTCCGATAGCATACCCAGTGTGTACCAGTGTTTGTCGAAACATCTAGATTAACAATCCCACATTCATTATCGAGTTGCGTATTAAGTAGTTCATCGATCATAAATACACCCCAGAAATTTTTAATGTTCAATTATTTAACCATTTGAACAATATCAAAGTTTCTGAGTGTTTTTACTTTTCTTTTAACATACCTTAAAGCACTTAACTTTCTTCAATCCCTTGTCGTATTCCTCCATAGCTAAATTATGCCTGTGTTGATCTTCCAATTCTTGGTTCTTCTTCTTGGCATTAATTACTGATGTAGCGATAGATGATGCACCACCAGCTAACGCTCAAGAGGTCCCAATGCTACGAAAATTAATGGTAAAAATCCACCCTTGTGAACTGTCAAACCATTTCTAGTTTTCATTTCTTTGGACATTTTCTTAAGCTGTGGAACTGAAATTGTGATAGCCACCCCTTTTACCCACCTTTAGTTTCTGGCTTTTACGATCCAGTTGGTCTTTCGTTAGGAAAGAATCATTATTCAAACCCTTCAACTCCTCGTTAGGAACATGAAATACAATGTTTTTTACTTTCATTTATTATAATAATATTTTATCATTTTATTTTAATTCCCCAGCCAAGCTTACATTTAATATGCATCGCAGATCCAGTAACACCAGCCCACAATCTCTCATTGAGACCAGCATCTGAACTTAACAATCTTCTGAATGCTTTCTTTTCTAATTCTTTGTCAGCTACATGTCTTTCAGCTTGATCAATATTGTGATGATAAGGTATATCATGTTCCATTGCAGCCGCATCTAGTGGATTAATGGGTTTATCACCACGCTCAATTCTCACTTTTAAACTGGTACCCACACCTAAGTACTGAAAACCAGGTGCATACAACTCAAAAGGTAGCAAAATTTATTATGTCACTGAGTAACACTTTTCTATGATGCTCTGACCCCCAAAAAGTATGTGGTATTGTTTTTGACATTCGTATCAGATATGGTATACCTTTTCGATTATTCACAACAGTCACTAAACTTCCTGTTGCGCAATATTCATTATTCAAACATTTTCATTGTAATAGTTATCATTTCCAGCATTCTCTTCGCCATAAATAACGAGAAGTCGATCAAAAAGCATCCTAACATTATCCATCCACCAATGCGTTTAACGCCATCATTATAGCTTCATCGTCATAGCACTCATCACCATCATCAATGCATTTAACGCCATCATTATATCATTCATCGGTGCCTGTTTTACCAAACATTTTTCCTTCAAAAGATGTTTAAGTTAGTGTCTGTGGTAAGTCTAAATTCTTAACAGCAAGTGGAACAAGTTCTTTTATTATGTTCTTATTCTCATTTGTTACGTGTCCAATTTTTTGCCCCAAATCTTCTATCGCATATATCAATGTTTGTTTTTTTTTTGTCATATTCATCTCGGCGAAATTTTCTAAAAGTTTAAACTTTTCATTTAACTGTCTTCTTCTCTCTATATTCTTCTCTATATTGTTTACAATTTTTTGTTGCCTCATTTATTATATAAAATTAACAATTATAACTTATATGTATACTGTCTCAAATGTATGAAAAATGCACGAAGTTCATACAAACTTACCAATAATAACAAAGTAAGAATTAAATGTGTTTGAAAATGTTGTGTTACCAATAACTCGATATTCACTGGCGGGAGTATAAAAAACGATATTGAAAATGTAATTCATAAACCAATGCAAAAAAACTTCCCCAGAAGATATGTTCTATCTTTTGGTATCGATGATCTTTGGCAAGCTGATTTAGTCGAAATGAACTCTGGATCTTTAAAAGGTATACATAGAATTAACGAAGCGTTTATATTAAATATATGTTAACTGTGATAGATGTTTTTTCCAAATATGCATGGGCAATATCAATCAAAGATAAAACTGATGAAAATGTTATGTTAGCATTTAAAACTATTTTAAATCAAATCAAACCCATGCATTTACAAACAGATGAAGGTAAAGTATTTTACAACAAATCATTTAAGACATTAATGGCCAGAAACATAACATACTTTTTAACATACAGTGGAAAAAAAGCTACTGTTGTAGAACGATTTAATAGAACATTGAAGGAGAAAATATGGAAGATATTTACTATGCAGGGAAACTATAAATGGGTGGCTATATTACCAAAATTAATAAGTGAATACAATAACACTGTTCACAGTACACTCGGAATGAAAACCACCAATGTAAATGCAAAGAGTGGAAGTTCTATTCTAATCAACATGTATGGAGGAGAAAGAAAAATGGTTAAACAAAGTTTGCAATAGGCGATAAAGTTTGTATAAGTAAAAGGAAAAAATTTGTCTGAAAAAGGATATACATCAAAATGGTCCACAGAAGTATTTGAGGTGTGTGAAGTATTGTACACAAACCCCACAACATACAGAATAAAATATTTAAAAAATGAACTTATTAAAGGTATTTTTTATGAGCCAGAGCTGCTTAAGACCAAATATGATAAAGACTACTTACTTAGTGGAAAAAGTTTGGTGAAGAAAAGGAAATAAACTGCTAATTAACTGGCTAGGTTTTGATAGTAGTCTTGGGTTGATAAGAACAGTGTGGTTGTATACGACATTTTTTTCTATATAATAAAAAAATTGAAATCTATGAGCGTCAGTCGTTTCCGTCAAACGACCAAACAAAAAATAATTTGAATGAATACAACAAATGAATTGAGTTTGATATTCCTATTGGCGATGCATTTTCACATCCAAATGAAGCTTTAGTATAACAACAGTATGTCCAATTAAAAGAGATACATATTTACCTTATGAAAAAACTTCAACTATTGATCTTTGTGAGAATTTCTTCCCAATCCAGTTTTCAAGAATAGAGATCTCTAAACATGGTTGTTTAATCGAAAGTATTGGCAAACCTTGCATCATTTCAACAATGATGCATACATTGCTAGGTTCGGAATCAGAATCAGTATACTTCCAAATGTTTGGGATAGAACTAGGTAAATATGTTAGGAAAGATAAGCTTCACGAAATTACCTATCCATTAAAATATTTGTTTGGGTTTATGACAGATTATAATGAAATATTCTGGAAAGTTGGGTACAAGATCGCATTCATTCATAAATTCTAGTGACGATGTTTCGCTTTACAGAAGACCTGCAATGAAATCAGACGGATCTGATGATGCATATAATATTCCAGATGATGGTAAAATTGTTATTGAGAAATTGGAAATTCTGTGGCAAATTGTTGAATACGATCTTATTTATGTAGATAAAATTAAAGCAAAATTATACAAACACCCCAAAATTCCAATTAGTTTTAATTATTGGCAATGTCTTGAAAAACCAGTACCTACTAATACAAACTCATTTCAGTGTGATATAAAAGATCAGTTCAATTCAATCCAATTCGATAAGCCAGACTTTGTCATTGTTGGTTTTCAACAAAACAGAAAAGAAAATTCTGGACAAACCACACACGGTTCAATGTTTTACTCTTTTTCCCTCAAAAATACTTCTATTAAGAATGGACACAATGAAGTGTTTTCCAAAGAGAATTGGAATTTAGACATAGATGATAGAATTTTCGATAAGATGTATATTGGTTACAACGACTTTAGAAATTCAAATGCTAAACTAGATACCTCTTATCGTAATAATGAACTATGCTTCAACTCTTCGTCATTTATTGGGAGAAGACCATTGTATGTTATTGATTGTTCTTACAGAAAACCAGCTATTGTAAAAGATCGAACTAATTTGAAACTTACTGTTGATTTTAATAAACCAATATCGGCTTCAACTATTTGTAATGTGGTACTCGTAAGCCAAAGAAACCTAATTTATGATGTTAAAAGTGAAAGAATCACCGAAGCTCAATATTCGAAAACATGTGTGGTTATTAGTTTTTAATGGATGGTTATCCATTAAAAAAATTTACTGTTATAAAATAGTGATATAAGAGTGTTTTTAATGGACTCTGAAATAAAAACCGCCTGAGGTTTTGCATTCTTAAGGTGGGTGACGTTTGCAATGACAAGAAGCACTTGCACTCCGAGATACTTGTTCCTTATATCATCGATGCGTTCACATACTATACGCACCTGGCATCTAATGGTATAGTAGCGTATACCTCCGAGGTAGACGAGTACGAACTGGTGATGTTTACTTGCATCTTTCATCTGCGGAAGCGCGTGCTTGTCCATGATTGCGTTCGTGTCCAGCAGTGGTTTATACTTCTGCTCGACGTCGTGCTTGCGTATGGATGACAACCCTTCTTCGTACACCCAATCCTGGAATTTTTCAGCCGTTGCCATCTTTGATTTCATGATCAATGCATACAAGTCTGGTTCATTGATGAATTCGGTGTGTTGCTGCATATTCTAAGGGGTGAACGATTCGTTCACCCCTATATCAGCATAGGATTGCCTATTTAAATGGGGTCGCGATTTGTTCACCCCTATATCAGCATAGAATTGCCTATTCAAAGGGGGTCGCGATTCATGATCACCTATATCTGCATATGATTGCCTATGCTTTTCTCTGACACGTTCTCTGATTGCTTCTCGCGGATTCGCATACTCGAATATTCCCTCAACGTCTTTCATCTTGAACCATGGATTGCCTACTTCATTGATAATCACATACCCCTCTCTACCGCCATAGTTCAGTTTGCCGTTTACAATGTTGATGAGCGATTGCATTTTGTTATACGCGCACAGGCTTACACATGATACGCTAACAATTTTGATATGTGGTGTGCTTCGCTTGCTATCTTTTCGAGACGAAATGTCATCTCGAAATACTTACACCAAGTCGATCATATGATAACATTCCTTTAAGCTTGCAAACGACTTTATGTGTACGATACTGTCAATTAAGTCATCTTGATTCATCTCCATACTGAAGCAGTTACCTACAGCTTTAATGGGCAACTGTTCTTTCATAATGTTATGGAGCATTACAGGATTAACGTTGGTAGGAAAAGAAGCACTTGCATATTGGTGTATTCTTGACTTACCTCATCGATACAAACACCTAGTATACGTGTTTGGCATCTGATGACATAGTAACAGATACCGCCAGTGTAGATGAGAACGAACTGATGATGTTTACCGATATCTTCCTTTGGTGGTAGTGCACATTTATCGATAATGTCGTTAGCCACTATAAGCTTCTTGTTCAAGTCATCCAGTAGCAGTTTGTACTTTTGCTCGCTCTTGTACTCACCGTGCTTGCGAATGGACGGCAGCACTTCTTTTGTCACCCACTTCTTAAACTGTCTAGCCTCGTCCTTTTTAGAAGCCAACATTAATGCATACAGACCAGATTCGTTGATGAAAACCGCATGTGGTTGGGAATTAAAGGTGGTCTGTGCGACAGACCCCCTTTGTATAAGCAAGTTTTGAAGGATGTCTCTATCGTCATCGTCGACGTTTAGTATGACTGCCTGTATTGTATTTGCATACTCGAGTATTCTCGCAATGTCTTTCGCTTTGAACCACGGATTGCCTTCTTCGTAGATGATCACATACACTGTCTTACAGTCGTAGACTTGTTTACTGTTCACGATTTCGACGAGCGATTGCATTTTGTTAGATGTGTACAGGCTTATACATGATACGCTAACAATTTTGATATGTGGCGTTATTCGCTTGCTATCTTTTCGAGATGACATCTCGTCTCGAAACACTACTACAAGTCGATCGACCATTGCAAACTGACTGTTGCAAACGATTTTATGCGAACGATATCAACTATAAGACGACTCGTGGTTCGTGATGGGCAACTGCTCTTTCATAGTGTGACTCTTTTGCAGTTTTGTAGTGTCCCCATGGTAGTGTAAAAATCCATCTTTAAGAATAAATATTTTATCATCTTCGGGATTTAATGCTTTTTTTATCATCTCAGTCGAATAGAGTTCATGTTTCATACTTCTAATAAGATTCATACTTTTGTACAACACCTTTTAACCAACAAACACTTTTTGCAGTCACCAAAACTTATCTCATTTCTGACTACAGCGTTTTTCACACCCTTTGCTCGTTTCTCTACACCACCCTCCAAATTTATTGCATACATGTTCGATTTCAAACCAATAAATTCTGCCATTATTTTTCCATTACATTCATTTTTCATTTCGCTAATAATCTTTTGGTTAACTAATGGTATACCATATGGGTTTCCTTTCTATAGTCAGAAGTATCAAATTGGTCGACCATTTATTTCATGTCACTGAAGAAGTCTGGTGTTTTTATATAATAAATGTACGAATCAGTATCTTGGTAGCACAGTTCAATATTTTCCCCATACTTTGACTACATTATATTATAGTGAAAATTATACATTATGACTTTCGATAGATCAAGTATACTCATTCCAACATAAATGGGTTTGTTAAAGCACAGTTTTGTTTATTCATTTGAACTGCAATCAAAGAGCTAGCAAATATAGCAATATCTCTAAAGATTGGTTTAGCCACGAGTTTATCCATTTGCGTAGAACTTGTGCAAAACCGTATATCCACTCTGTTTCTTATATTCTCCATTGTTTTTCCAAAAATGGAATTGTTCATTATCTTGTAGAAACCCTTTTCAAAGTCATTTGTAGACTTTGTAAGCATATTTATGTTTAGATCAATATAGGACTTGGCCAACCTGGTTGATCAAACTCCAAAACTCTATGGATTTTTTTCAACTTCATTCCGATAGATATTTGCTTAAGATTTACATAGTGTAATACATATTTTTATTTACCATCCAGACTAGTCAAGAGTTTCGGGTTTTTTGACCCTTCCGGTATTTTATTCTCTTGTGCCAATGGCAGATCTTTGTGGAGATCATGTAGTTTATGTGGGTATTAAAAATCAACTTCCTATATATACCCTTTGCTAGCATCATCTTCTATTTTTTTTACATCTATATATGTATTTGCCCACTTAAACCCACCATAGGGTAAATACTGACTCGTAGGCCATGCATATAAGTTATTGGCATCCAGATAAGTAAGATATAAGATTTCCTTTGTGCTATCATAAGCATTCATGCATTTATTTGCTTTAGCATATAGCTTACAAAATTTCGAAATTTCACCACGAACACCTTTTTCTACTATCAAAATCATGTCGTAATCTTTTAATAATTCTAGTTCTATTTTAGTATGTTTGAGCATATCATCCCATGCTAATCCTGGGGCTGTGAAATACCATGCTGGCTCCAGCTTATATGTTTTGAGACACACATTTCTAAAATTTTCCATTATGTCAGACAATATCAACACATCAGATTTGTTATAGAATCCTGTGTACTCTCTTAGAGATGTTATGTGGAATTTTTCCCACACATTTCTCGCAAATTCGTAATCTTCGTCTGTAATGCCGCATTTATTGAGTTTGTTGTAAAATGCATCTTTGGATGGAAGCGATGTCTCACAAAATTTTTCAGCACTGTCCGTGTAGTCGTACGGGTACCTTTTCTTGTAACAAATTCAAGTTCATTGAAAAAATGCTTACACGTTTCTCGGAATTTTCTTCTGGAAAGGTTGCTAGAGAGTTTATCGATACTACTAGCCATAAATTTAAATGAGTCAATAAATCTAAGGTTTACACTTCCACATACGTGCTTTGTAAAAGAAATATATTTTTCTTTGTTGTTGGAAATTAGATCAATCTTATTTTCATCGATGCCAAGATCTCTTATGAATAAATGTGTGTCATAGTCAGATAGATTGTGTATAAACACTAGGACAAAACATGGATTTCTATACGATAAGTTAAAATCTCTGTGTGCATCTCCCCTAAATTTCCCCATAAGATGATCATTATCTCTCACAGAATCGCCATTTAAAGGCTTTTCACATATGGCAGTGAGTATCTGTATCATAAACAATTTGTTCTTTCTGAGTTAGTGGAAGCATTGGTTTTTCAATTGTGTATATATTTCCAATAGACTTTGCTTCTTCCATTAGAATTTTAACGAACACAGTAGATGCATCAGGCCCTTCATAAGTTACTGGTGGTTTATAGGACCCATATTCGTATTTTACATAGTAACAGAAGATAATAGGCTCGTGTATTTAGTATGGTTTTGTGTAGGAATCGTCGGGGTTTGGTTGGGAAGTTTCGATTTTAGTCAACAAACATTCAAAATCAGCATATATCACAAACAGAACTCTCAAAGAATGATTTTGGTTTTGAAATCATAATATGTAATTTTTTCTTTTAGATGGTAGTTCAACTCTAACACCATCATGATCTCGACAGTCTTATTGATGATCTTCTAGCTTATTTACAGAGTAGACATGTTGCAAGCATATATCGCATATAAATATTGTGTGACCCTTATTTGTTACTTGTGATGCGACAAGTCTCGAAAGACGTTTTATCCAGCAGTAGTGATCGTTCTTTTCGTCTTTGATATAGAGTAGGTTTATGTGCTTATCTGTGTTATTTTTTGTTGTTTTTAATGGGCAGATTATATATTTATTACCACTATCTTCTTCTTCGTATGTGTATACATTAATAGAACTTCCACTTCTTTTCTCAATGGTTGGTATGCTATCCAATTTCATTGGAAATTCCAAACCCTTAAATGCATCATCAAACTCATGTTCGTAAGCTGTGTATTTATTCACTCTTTGGGGATTTCTTTGTACTTGATGCAATGCAGATAGAGCAGACCAGAAAAAAATATTTTGATCATCGGTCTTAACATTAATACCATTAATTAATATAATAATACATTTAGCAACTGGTCCATCTTTATTATATACAATATTTTATTTTGTACGCATTCAAATTTCTTGAGCCTCTCTTTTTTGCAACTGCACTCTAATGCATCTTTTTGTAGTCCCTTTTTGCGGCTGCTCCCAAAAGCAACTTTTTGTAGTCACTTGTAGCAACTGCACTCTAATGCAACTTTTGTAGTCACATTTTTGAGAATGTGCTCGAATCGGTAGTTGCCTGTGCATTTAATTTGCCGTTGGTTTTCTGATGGTTCGAGCATTTCATTTGTAATTGGTTTTCTGATGGCTCGAGCATTTCATTTACTGTTGGTTTTCTGATAACTGGAGGCTGTGCTCGAATAGGCATTTTTATACCATATAGATACCATGTTTAGACACATTAGTGTAAATATTATTAAAAATGTATGTATTAAGATAATGGGAACATATATATATATACACACTAAAATTAGGTAGTAAAGCGTAACATGTTTCTTGAATGAGCTAAGATAAAATATATTTTGAATAAAAATATTTAATGAAAATTTAAGGTTTGAAGAAATATTAGGTGATGTCATAATATTACGAAACAAAATACTTCATTCTATTACTAATTAATTACATTTAAAATTTCGAAAACAAAAAGAAAACAATAATATTACATTTCAAAGATTAAAATAATTTTAGAGAAGCAAAAAGGGGTAGATTAGCAAGTGTGTATGGTTTTTATGGATTATAATACTTTGCTTTCTATAAATTATATATTGCTTTGTTGACTACATTTACCTCTATTACATTGCTTATCCTTTTAATTGACTATTAATTAAACAGAATTGATTGGTATGAAGCAAAAGTTATTTTAGAGATATGTAAATTGTATTCTATTCTGTGAGGAAGAAACTTAGCAGAGAGGTTGGGCTCAGAGGTTGGTGTGTTGGCTTGAGGATATTTGAAAGTCGGTGGTGCTGTTAGGGAGGGTGTTGGATGTTTGGATTGCTGACTTCTGGTTGCAGGAGAGAAATCAGGCTTCTCGAATGTTTACCTGGGAATTTGGAATTTTTATGGATAAGACTTTAGCCTCTATGCTCCCCTTCCACTGTTTCCAGTTTGTCATTTCGGTTCGCCATAGCATATTGTGCTTGTATGAAGAATATTTGCTTGTCTTATAAACGCAGCATTTTAACAGAGAACTTAAAGATTTTAACTGGGATTATTTTAATGATCTTTTGAAAAGACCAGATACTTTGGCAAAAAAATATTCGATTTTTTGGATGAGGATGAAGAAAGTGGATCTAATCTACAGGTGTTGCTCTTGTCAATGCCTTCAACATTAAGAACAGTTACAGTGCTGCTTACACTGACGAATCCAACTGTGATGCCTTCGACGTCGAGACCAAGTCTATTGAAAGCTGCAGTAATGAGACAGACAGCACCTTCGATGTCGATACCATATTTATTAAAAGCTACAGTAACTAGACTAACAGTCATGCCTTCAGCATTGAGACCAAGTATGTTGACAGCTGTACTAACAAGACCAACAGTTATACCTGTGACATCGAGGTCTACAGCAATGTCTGCGATGTTGAGGTCTACAGCGATACCTGCAACGTCGAGGTCTACAGTGATGCCTACAATGTTGAGGTCAACAGCGATGTCGAGGTCTACAGTGATGCCTCAAACATCGAGGTCTACAGCATTGCATGCGACATCGAATTCTACAGTGACTCCTGTAACATCGAGGTCTACAGCGACGCCTGCAATGTCGAGGTCTACAGTGATGCCTACAATTTTGAGGTCTACAGCAATGCCTGTGATGTGGAGGTCTACAGCGACGCCTGCGACATCGAGGTCTACAGCGATGACTGCGACATCGAAGTCTACACTAATGCCTGCGATGTCGACCTCAATGCCTTCGATGTAGACTTAGAGATTGAAACCTCTATACTTATCATCAGTTGTCAAATCAGGTGAGGCATGTATACAAAAACCACCACTCCACTAGATTTAACCTCAATCATGTGCAGAAAGACATGTCAAAAAATCAGTTATATCAAGAGTGGAAGAGTTTTTAGAGTACAATTTTGTGTTTTTACCTGAGTCATGTTTACTGTCACCTGAATCACCACAGCATAAATAAATTTCCTCACTTCCTCCTCCTTTTGTACCTTCACCACATTATATTATTTATACTCCTATAACGTCACCAATATCATCTCTACGAACACTTGTTCCTGCAAAGAAACCAAATTCAACTTATATCTTAACTATAAATGGAAATTTCAATGACAAAAAAATTCAAACTTACTGTGATGCTTTCAGAAGCAACATTTTAAAATATTTTTTGAGTTTTACAATGCTAAGGTTATTCAGATGTCATATGGTAACATGGTTTTCAGGCATAATGTGATGAGCAATACATATAAATTTAATGATTTTCACTGGTAATAGGCTGAGGAGTTTTTGCAGTTTAAATGATTGAAAGTATGAAGTTGGAATGATTTTAAGAAAAGTTCTTTCAAATTTTAAATGATTCATTAAATTGCTGTAAGATATATTTAAATGTTTATAAAATTTCTTTCAAATTCTAAAGACTTGTTTAAAAAGTTTTAACGATTTTAAGAAAAGCTTATTCAAGTTTTAAATGATTCATTAAAATTGTCAAAGATTTTAAGAAAACTTTATGATTTTAATTATAAAATGTCGGAGGGTTTTTGATTCTTAAGAGGACACGTAATTTTTTGCAGTTTTATGAAGTAAGATGGTGTTTTGGTTTAATGATTGGATGGCTTTAACACGTAATTTTATTTGTTTTGGTTAAAAAGCTTGAACAGCTTACACACGTGATTATAAATATGTTTAATGATTTTCTATTTTAACATCTTTAAAGTTTTACGATATTATCATGTTTGATTGAAAATGTCAAGAACTGTTTTACGAATGTTAATTAAGCTATGTTTTATGAATATTTAAAAAAAAAATGTTGTTTATTCACATTAAATTTTTCTCTTTTAAATTTGAATGCTGTGACATGTTATTTATTGGTTTAGAATTTTCCTCTGTGTCACAACTTTGTGAATGATTGGATGTGACTGCATATTAAATGAAAATAAAATATTGTTAAGTTGTTTGAGGTGTGTTGAAAATATTTTTAAGTTATGTTATTTGTTTGCACACATTCACAAAAAAGAATTACAAGTTGTTCTCTTACAATTTGATGAGGGAGAAAAACTAACATTTCATTTAAAACACACTCTGAAGAGCAGAGGAGAACTTAAAAAATTTATGTATAGAATCAATTATGTCTGAGTGAATTTCTTTAATGGAAGGAAGAAACATGGATCTCGAGAAAACCTGGTGAACATAAATAACCCTAAGGAGTTTAACAAAACTGAAATCACACAAAGACCTTTTCAGAGACAGGTAGAGAAAGGCCTTAGTGTCAAACCACAATGTTTACCTCTGTTCTATAACTCTAAAGCTAGGAGAATCCAATGAACTTTTAAAATAGAAATATTTTTCTCAAATAAAACAGATTTCAACTACTGCAGCAGGAAAAATATTAGTTGAAATACTGGGAAATTTAACACATTTCAGCTTCGATATCAGTCATTTCAAGCTGGATACATGTTATATCAGTAATATCACATCTATATTTATTTTATGAGGAAAAATATTTGTAAATAAGTTAAAATATGTACCCATTTTATAGTAAATGTTCGATGAAAAAATTATAGGCTAAGAAAAACTATTTGCACAAATATTTATAAAAACAGATTGAAAGTAAAAATATTTCGAACAAGTTTGTTTAACCTGCATTTTTAATGCATGAAAATAAAGTTTAACTTGAGTATTACTTTAATAATGTTCAAAATTTAACTTGTCAGTGGAAATATGTGCGTTTTTCATTATTTAAAATTTTTTTGGCACGTTAAAAGTATCTTAAAGTTGTGGTGGTATGAAAATTAATAATTAATTTGTTAAAAGTTAAATAATTTTGTTGGAAAATGGAATAAAGTTTGCTAGAAAACAGAATAATATTTTACCTTAAATGGTTTATATTTTTTTTAATTGAATTTATTGTGTGCTAAAGACATTTGGAACATATTTCTTAGTGATGAGGAAAATGAAGTTTCATCAGCAGGAATTGTGAAATTTTTTGTTTTTCTGGGAATACACCTCGCTCTTCATGAAGAAAAACAGGAGGAAACTTCAGTGTTACAGCGAAAATAGCAGTTTGCTGGCCATACATCATAAGGGGAGCTAGTCCAGGTCATTTCAAAATCCACTGCTGCCTCTTCACGACATTTTACACAAAAGACATACTTTGGCTTTGAAGCAAGCCTCCTTTCCTCGCCGAGGCAGCTCTCATATCGCAGAATGCACACTTTGTGGTGGGGGTTAAGAAGGGGGACCAGGGCTGCGTGGACTGGGCGTTTCTCTGGAAACAGGCTCTTGGCTGATGTAAGCGGAGAGTGGTTGCTGCTAAACAGGTTTTGCAGTGTTGGATCGATGGCAGGGGTCAGTGCTCCAGAAACATACTCTCCATTGGACGGGAGAGGGACAGATCGCCGAAGACACTCTCAGACATGTTGTTCCATGACCATGGAAAAGAACTCTCTTTTCGCACGAAGTCATCTTCTGAACAAGGGTTGGGGGAGAGGGGTTGCAACCAGGAGCGATGTGAAAAGTTTTAACTGTCCACCACCATGTTAGTTTCACAAAAACCTTCACCCTGCATAGACGCGACACCGGCTATCTCGACTTCCTCAGGCAGCTGCCGGGATATCGTACCATGACCAAGGGGTAGGCAGCCAACAGGTTTCGGAGACTGACAGCCGTGTTTATCGTTTTAATATAAACATAATTAATTCATCAGGAATGAAATTATTTTTGTGTAAATTATGTTTCTGTGTTCGTTCGACGAAACGTGGAATAATTTTTCTAACTGTTTTTTCGGTAACTAGTGCCGTGAATTTCACAGAATTAACGGGGAAAAAATTGGTAGGACATACATTATTTTTTTTAAATATATAATGCATTTTGTTAAGTGTTGCGGGATTAAGTTAACTGAGTGTCCCTATGCTACGCAGTCATTAATTGACTGATCTCCAAAGCGGACGGATGTGTTTTGGGGGCGCTCCTTGTGTTATTTCATTACATGTTTAATTCGTTGTTAATTCAGTAAGTCTAATTTATATATAAGTACGTGCATAGTAAACATATATTTTTATCCATTTGTCACATACACCATAATCACATACATTTCCGAGTAGTTATAACCGTAGTTGCTTGTCAGCCTCCGACCACGCTCCACGTATATATAGTCAGGCTCTAGATGTAAACTTGCTTCATTAATTCACCAGCCTCCGAGGTAAATGGATGTGTTTTGGGGGAGGTACAATTTCATTACGTGTTTAGTCATTTTCATGTACTTGTGTTTGTTTAATTTATTTGGAAATATTTATTTTGTATTTTCATTAAAATTTCCGAGTTTTTTCACCTCAGTCTATAATCAAACATAGGCCGATGTAGGTTATCTTTGTTCTAACGGTAGGTTATAAGGTGACATGAGTCCTATATCCAAGTCGGTGCTGCAGAGACCTCCCGAGCGAATGGACCTATATTAATTGTTTTCTTTTTTATGCATGCTAATCAATCTTTTTTTTAACCATGTGGATTCCATTTCAGAAGTTCCTCACAGACAGATGGATATGTTTTAAAATATTATTATGTATGTGCATGCAGCATTAATAACTGTTACATATATCTTCTTATTGTGTTTGTTAGCCATTAAATTTATAGGGACATTTTTTCGTTTGTTAATTAATTATTTCCACACTGGAAAGTCGCCTATTTGTGATCGTTTAGCACTTTTCGACAACAGATATTATTCATGTAGTTTTATATTTCTCTCATATAAATTATATTTCTAACATACAGGCAGTGGTAGTAAATCATGTTGTAGATGTATTCATCTCTTTATGTTTAATTGATTGTCATTATGTAATTATTTTATAATGGATACTCACATAATTGTGCTGGTTTAGCACTTGTTTCTTTATGAGGCCAGGAGATAGTTATACTTCTCTTGTGTTATTTAATCATATGTAGAACTTGTTTAAACACTCGCAATTTCTCTCATAAAATATTGTTACTCAATTGTAATAATACTAACAATCAAAGTCGCGTATCAACCAACACTATCTACTATAAATATCAATACCAAACCAAAAAATTTACACTTATGCCACTCTTGCACAAAAGTCGCCACATTATATACCCCATCCCTATCACGCCGCACCTCAGTCGAGTGCCAGTCGTGCCGACTGATCTAGTTGCTCCCCAACCCACAGAAAGAAAGAAAAAATAATAAAATTACCCCTTAGTGCACTATCGCACCAAACACAAAGAAATTTAACCCTTTTAATAAATTTAATTCTTTCCATCTATTTAACTCTATAAATATAAGTAATGCTTTAATTAATGTGATTGGATTAAGATGAGTTTAAGATCGGATTAAGAATTTACCCTTTCAATCAAATCGATAATCCATAAATTAATCCCAATCAATCCTTTTGTATCTAGAACCCCTACGCCCCTACTACTCTCCACCAAATGACATTTAAGTTAAAAATATTTAATCAATTACCCATGATAGTAATGCAAACCAAACCAAATTCACCTAGTATTTTGGCTAAAGCAGCATTGCCCTTAGATTCCTTAATCAATTGTGCGTATGTCGAACAAAATCCAGTACCTACAGTATTTTGTCTTTGCTTGTATATTTTTATTTAACCCGGATATAGTGTTCAATGACACTAAACTTAACTGTTTTGAGTATTTCTACGTTTATGTTACCTTTTTTTACTTTCTCTTGCAAAGGAGGTTGTTTTAGAAGTTTAATTTTCTCTGCATCTTACACTTCGAAATAAAGAATATCGAACATGGCATTTAGATGTTGGAGGAAGGAGGTGCCCTCTTTGCGCATTGCAAGAAGCATGCAGGAACAGCTGAGGTGGCGCAGAAATTGTCTCCAGGCCACCACGTCAGGGGTGTGTGGACGTCATATCAAAATATCATCAATACAAATAATACCGAAATGTATAGGTGACTGAAGACGGTTTTTACAGATTTTGTGTTATTACAAACATGTTTTCAATAATATCTAATTCAAGCAACATGCTCCAAATAGGATTATCACTATTATAATTACAAGCCATTTTTTAAAACATTTTGCATATTTAGGTTCTGCAAAAGTTAGTTAAAAATTTTGATGTGCATGCAATTAAAAATGCTTGGTAAATGTTTTCCGTATGATCAAAATGAAACCAAACTGTAATGGCACAAAGCAGTTATAACACTTGTACCTAAGATTGATAGGCCTATGTAACAAAAGTTATGTTGTGATTCCCTGACCAAAAGTGATTCTGTACTGAAGTATTGAAAGAGTACAGTATTTTGATTCATTTCAAAGTAGTTTTTTATAATCCATTTATGTGAGATCCGGTCTTTGTAGCACATCCACCTTTAATGTTTACATTCATTAATTTACCTGTGTAACTTGTTCATACACACAAATCATGGAATACGCATATTCCAATTGGTTTTTCAGGCAGGTACCAATTTGAAGCAAATAATATGAAATTGTCCCATCACCAACCAACTTATCTTAAATAGACTGCAGACATAAAATGTGGCAATGAGACAAAGTGGACACCCATATTTTGCAGTGGGCATAAAGCAAAACATAAATTTTCTGTGAAACATAAAAACTGCTGGTAGTCGTTGTCACTGAAATATACGTAAACAATACAATTGTGTGTTTACTCCTTGTACAATTGTACCAGTTTGATCAGCCTCTGTGGAAGGTTATCAGTGAGCTGTGTTTGTTTACACAGTGTGTGTCCCACTGAAATATATTCCGAGTAAGCAGTGTGTTGTTGGCAGTGGCTGGTACATACAAACATATACACACTTGAAGATCAAATTTTTTATGGAAATTATTATTTGGATTAGTGTATTTTGTTGGGGGTTGTGTAGTCATCAGTGTAGACATTGGCACTGGAATATTCCTTGACCTGTTATGTGGCAACCAAACCCTGTTACTTTATAAGTGAGTGTATGAACATAAGCACAGTTACTGCGACAGATTAATACTAAAATACCTCTCATAAGAAAACTGCGAACTGCTGATTGGATATGGTGACTACTTCAATCTACCAGTTGGTTCCAACTCAGTACCTACACACATTAACATACCGTTTTTTGCAGCTGAAGTGTATGATGTGGTAGTGTCAGTACATTGTGTTTGCACTCAATACGAACAGTCAACACACTAATTTCAGTTGAACAATTCCACCAACTTTCACACCATTCAAAAGAAAAAGTAATCGTACTTGAGAACACGCCACGAAAAATGTGTTTGAATACTAAAACCATAACATAATGAAAATTATTGGGTTGTGTAAAAGGAATAAACTACCTTGCTACAAGAAATAATAACAAATTCCATTAAATCAGTTTCTTTAGTGATATTCTTGAAAATTACAGGGTTGTTAATGCACACAAGAAAACTTTAAGAATTATTGCAAAATGAACAGTTTACCAAATATAAACAAAGTTACCTAAGCACATGAAAACATAAAAAATACATGTAAACAAGTTTCGAAAGGTGTTCAACCTAAATAAACATATGTGTTGAAAACGGTAAATAAACACTGTGGGCCTACCTATACAAACAAACATAACCACATTAAAATCGAAATAAACAAAGTTGGTAAACAAGGGCGAAGACTGCAATACAGCACACTTAGAGTTCCCACAAATATACATTGCCTTTATAAGTATGAAAAAATATTGTACAAAACCAAAATCATAAACAATACATAAGTATCATTGGCAGGCATTTTCACATAGTTCACAATTAAAAATTACAAATGAATTTTACCACGGTACGTATCACAAACTTAAAAAACCCATAAGAACAGTTAGAATTGTGTTATCAAGTACCATTCAATATCACCATTTTTTTTTGCTACCAAACTACGTACGTGTTTATTACACTTCAGTACCTCAACTGAAATGTACCAAGCAATTAATATTTTCAAAATGGAATAAAATGCTCACTTTTGCTTACAATATATGTATATTGACAAAAGTTTACGACTAACCTCAAGCAAAAAATGTAGAAATAACGGTACTAGTTCAAAATGCATGTTTACGGAACATTCATTTAGAGGTGATGTCAATGCTGTTTTTACCATATATGTTACATTGGAATACTTTAAGCAACACTTACAATATAACCCAGTAACTCTACATTTTATACAACTTGACAGCTTTACACGTAATATGGGTAAAATGGCATGCACTATCATTCAAGTCCATTTTGGCTTGCAGAGGTTTCAGGTGATAATTAATTACCTGTAGTCATCACATTCCAAGGCTAGGTGGGCCAACTGGGTGACACTTTATCACTACATTTGCATTCAATTACTTTATATTTCCTAGTTACAATTTTTTTTATTTAATAATTCATAAATTTTTTCATGTTGTATTTCGTATTTTGTGTTAATTTCTGATAATGAACTGTGTTTGTTTAAGCTCTGCTTCAAGTAACCACTTCGTAATTACAATTCACCATTAATTACATAAAATTCAACTTTTCACTAACTTGACACCTTCCTAGTCCACATTCGGTCAAGTGTATAAGGTTTCATTGTACAGACGCTCAATGTTGTACAATAGTCTGAGTGTATACAAAATGTACGGAAATGCTTTTGTGTATTAAATTGTACACTCCAGATGAAAACATTGTTAATCACTGGCCATAGTGGCTGGGATAAATTACATTGTTTTCAAGTAACTGCAATAAACAGTAAAAGTACAAATTTGTGTTTTACTACCAAATTGAATACTTCATTAATAGAACAACAGCTCTCAAGCAAGCAATCAGGAACAGGATATTAATAATTATTAGAACTCTCCCCCCCCCCCAAGCAAATATTTACAGAATAAAAGGGCATTTCACTCAAGTATACACAAATAATTCACTTGTAAGTCGCAAACACCCGGCAATTGTATGAAATGTAAGATGACAGTACATATTGAAACTTTTATGACACGTACCATCAAGAGGAAATTTCTACGTAAAACTTCTTGCGGTATGGGTAACGACGATTTTCAGTGGAATAACTCATTACATGAAACATTTAGATGTAAATAGTTTCAACGTCTTTTGAAGGTAGCACCTACCTGGCAAATTCTTGTTTGGAATAGCATATCGGATAAAGCTCCTTCAACGTATGTGCATTTTGCACTCATCAATTAACGCACACCCGTTTATTGTTTAAAGTTGCAGCGTCGCACAATTACAATACATTGAAGTTGATCCTTTCCAACCAAGTATCGGTAAATACGAATCCTGTCATTGATTCCTATCTTCAACATACACAAAATCCACAACCTATTTCACGACATTTATAACTCTGAACACTCCCACAATAAACTCTTCATAAAATCAAGTGCACCTAAAACTTCATAACTTGAAACATAACCTTGTGTAACCTTCACACATGTGTGTTAACACTGCTCGACAAAACAAACATGGCGTCTGAAGAAATTTTAAAATTAGCGTGAATGTAAGTGCTAGTGCTGCCCTCAGACAAGCGGGTACCAAACTAAGCAGTTATCAAAATCGCCTATTCCAGTTTCCAAGGCATGGCCCCAAGGTAGAGTGTCGGAGGCCGCCCCATTTCTAATCATTGCCGAAGCTCAGAGCGGGGGTGTGCTCGGGCCCTTGTGAGGGCCCTTATACCACCCAGACGGTTGCAGCATTTGTATCTCTCTGCGGGCTGAGGAAGTTTCCCTCACCAGACCGCAAAGAACATATAGCCCAGAGGTCAGGACGCCCTGCACGTCCTGGCGCAAAGTGTCGGAGGCGTCACAGCACACCATACATAAATAAGGTGTTACTAAACGGATATCACCTATATTAATATCTTTGATCGAGGACGCACTGCGATCGTAGCGCCTTGCGACAAGTCATAAACTAAAGATCAAGATGGTGGCCGGCAGCGGGGAATTCAAACACAGTTTAATGCCGGAGAATTTGAATTTATTGTTTTTGGAGCACACACACACAAATACATACATGTGTGTATATATATATATATATATATATATATATATATATATATCAATGGAATCCCTTTAGAATAGATATATATTTGTGTATATAAATATATTCCTATAAAGAAATATATTTATATAAATTAAGTATATATAAAACCATTTTACATATAATTGTTATATATATAAGTATTTTACATATATAAACATATTTTTATATAAATATATTTACATAAAATTTGTTTATATAAAAATTGTATTTATATATATAATATATTTATACATAAACTTAATTTGTATAAATATAGTTTTATATATAAAGTTAATTTGTATAAATACATATATTTATAAAAAAAATTTATATACATAAATACATATTTATCTCTATAGGGATTCCGTTATTCGTCATATTAATTCGACCAACCGCAGTTACATTTCCGGCGCATGTGTTTTTATTTATTTCCATCCTTTCCTTTTAAATTTTGATTGGTTTCATATTTTAAATGTCAGTCACTCGTACTTTTATACTGGATTTACGTTGGCCTGTAATACCATGACTGTAAGTCGTGGTTGTAACGAAAACACTGTGATGCGATGCGACACCAAATACAATGTTTTGACCATTCATGGCTGAAAATACAATAATGTTGCCGAAGGCCGTATGCTTGTTTACCAAAATGATTATACAAGAATAACGAATAACACAACACAAACCACATGAATGTAATGTTTTATAGTTTTGCAAAAAAAAAAAATGGTATCGGCCTAACTATGGATGTAAGATATTATTATAGCTAGGTTGGCATTCCAACCGGTTTTATTTTTGCCTAGTTATATTTGTTTGTGTTCCGTTTATTTTATTCCGACGTAAAAAGAAAACAGTGAGTGAATTGGGAGGGGGGGGGGGGGTTCTTTCATTTTACGTATTTCATGCGGCGGCATTGTTTTGATGTTCTTATGAGTGAAAATTTTAATTCCAATGAAAAAACAAAATATGATCTATACGTCGTTGTTCGTATTCGTACAGATGCAGCAATATGCACACACAACACACACTTTTGCCTAAGTTAACCTTACACTAGTAGAATTTACGATATAGGCAAATTAACAAATATTATTTACAAACTACAAAAGTTTGTAAAGTGCGACTTTATTAGGCCACATACCTTTCAATAAATTATTTGCAAAACACTCAAACTTAACTGTACAATTCGCAGCCCCTTGAAAACATGTTTTCTGTGGAAATCCTTACAAGTTTACTTCACTAAAATCACATTTGTTTGTCACCAACTTTAAATAATCTATTTGTAGAATCATTCCGTAAAATCAACATTGCGCACATTTCCTGAAACCAACAAACTTTATCGCGTCAATTAGATTTGTCGCTTGATTGTGGACTACGGTCACAGTAAGAAAAAATTTAGGAACGAGCAGTTTTAAGAAACGATAAACACAAGTCAATTAATATTAACTTTTACTCAAGACGACGCACTACAACGGTACCTATAACCAACTATTCTTAAAGAAAACAGAAAAAATAATTTAGGCCTACAGGTAGAATGTTCCTACGCCACCAACAAGATAATGTCTTCGCATATTATTACAAATATTACCAATTAACATGGCCACAACTCTTGCAGCAAGGGAATACACTTGTTTATTGACGATTGTCACACCCGCGATGTAATTAGAAGTTATTTCTATTCAGAAAATCGTTCGTGTGCCCTAGATTTCTGTTGCGTTGTCACAAAATAATCGTATGCCATTGGGTGAAACATACTTGAATTAGTATTAGTACAGAATTTGTGTGTATTTTTTGGGCTTGTTTATGTTACATGTAGGATCATTGTATATAGTATTTGACGCCAATTTTATAATCATCCTTTGTACTTTTAATATATGATACATGGAAAGAATAAACCTGAATTCAAAATGCCAGAAAGCGAACCACTCCAGTGTACTTAAACATGTGAAAAATTTAACATACGTATGTAGGCCTAAGTAGAATAAAGGACGAAATTTTTAAAACATTTCTAAGTACTTATCCAACCTATACTACAAAATTAATTTTCTAGGAGACATTTTGTTTTCTTTAAATACTGAAAGAGGCAATATATCCACAGCATCTATGGTAGAAATTGTGTGTATATATACAGCATCACCCTTCCTCATACTAAGTACATGTAGAACCTAATGAACTTGACCCATTACTTTCAACATAAAATAATCTTAGATAAATTTACAAAGATGATATATTTGTATAGCCAGTTCATGGTAAAGTGAGAAATTTATGATGAAATCTCTTCATACATTAATATTTTAACCAATTAAAACATTTCGTTATGGCTTTGGCCTTTTGTCTAGAGTATGGGGAAATGTATAAAATGTTTTAATTACTCACATGGCAGTGTTTATTTTCACATCAATCTACTGCATTTTAATTTTTCATAAATGACTGAAGGTACAATTGACAGTACTACAGGTGGAGTTGATTGATACAATACAAGCCCAAATAGAGAGCGTAGAAGCCAAATATTATAATTTTTTTTGTATAAGTAAGCAAAATTGAAGAACTGTAATAATAGAATTTATTTTTATTTAAGTACAGTAAGCAATTTTAATTTAGCTAATTCACATCTCTCAACTTGTTAATGTGAACAGTGCCATGTGAATACCTAATTTATAGAGTATATCCTTTTCCCATAACCTATAAACAAAATACCAAGACCATAATGAGACGTATTTATTGGTTCAAATGTCTGATGAGACTGCATCATACGTGCTCACATTAACGTGAATAACTATACAACTATATAATCTTTGTAAATTTATTCAACACTAATTTATGCTTAAAGAAAAGAGCCAAGTTCATTAGGCCTACATGTTGCCAAACAAAAAAAAAACTAGACTAAAGCATTTCATTAGGCCCTTCATGTACTTGGTAGGTGGAATGGCAATGCTGTAAATATACACACAATTCCCACAATAGATACTATGGATATATTCACGACGCTATCCATGTATAATATTACAAGTCCAGGTTAACTAAAAGGATGATTATAAAATTGCGACAAATACTGTGTACAATTATCCAACGCGTAACATAATGAAGCCCAAAAAGTACACATAAAATGTGTACTGTACCATGGCTGAAACACTCTTTCCTGAAATGCCAACTACCAATCTTTAATTTCTTGTAGATATCGCCATTACTCAATTCCTTAAATGTTGGCGACGCTAATAACCGCTTCCACAGTTCGAACCGATGTGCATAATAAATATCAGGAAACGTGTGTTTACTTCCTGATTCGTCGTTGCAACCTGGAGCAAAGCACTTCCTCATCCTGCAGATCACATCACATACTTTACTTATTATTTATACTTATACGCGTTGTAAGTAGGCCCTAAACACAATCTAGGAATAACCGCCATTAATCTGAAACACAATAAAAAAAATTAAGAGGGCAGAATTGGACAGAAGTAAATAAACAACACCAGCACCGGAAATGAAATAGTGGTTGGTCATGAACTAAATTGACGGTCAACAGAATCCTTATACAGATAAGAGGCCCTGCAGCACACAACCCAACTGACTTCAGATCCCCTCCAACGCTTACCACGTTACGCAGCAGGAGGGGAAGGGGAGAGGGGAAAGGCAAAGAGTTGGGAACTGGATACTGAGCAGCGAGCAGCGAAACTATTGGCGCTGCGGGGTGGTAAATAGCTGTACTAAACCGCTACGCCGCAGCAGCACCGTCGCACGTTTACAAATTCTCCTGGTACCGATAATATTCATTTTGGTATTAGACCAGCCCTAATATTAACATTTTCTTAAGTAGAACACATGAAATATTACCTTCTGTTTATTTTGGTCTTTGCCTGTAGAAGTCAAGAGCAAATAACTTCTTTGCTTTTTTAATTCGTGTCCATGGAAATATTCCTTTGAGGCACCTGTGGGGAAAATCTTATAACTATCAGCTATTCACAAACAATGTACAAGAATGGTGTAGGTACATTTCCATATCCAGAAAACACCCAATTTCCTGGTCCCTTGAGCATACCATATTCATTTCAGTAGTGATTAATTATATAACGCTGTGTAATTATACTGTCGCAATTTTTAAGTCATATCTTAAACAACAGTGAACGAGTTTGCATTGTTCTCTTTCAGTCATGGTACCAATCTAATTTTTACAAAGAACTAAAATTTCAGTCGCTTCAGGTTGGTATTAATGAGATTTCCTAGTAGTTTCTTACAATCATCTTAAATTTGAAAACATCTCCAGCTGAGAGATAAGGGTTACTTTTTGACAGCTGATTAAAAAAATGATGAAATGGGGTAAACAAGATGGGGAAAATTTAAAAAAACACGATTTAATCTGGGTTTAATTTAAACCCAGATGGCCTTGGGCAAAATGCAAAAGCTCTGGTGTTATGCCGAGAATCATTTTAAAAAGGTGAAGTTTATAGAAAGCTGACATTACTACAGCAGATAAAGCATAAAATTTTTAAAGAGAATTGATTATAAGGACTTTAAAGTACAAAAATAACATAACTTAAAATTCATTCAAACTACAGTATGTGCTTTGAAAAAACTTTAAATATCCTTCTGACTGTCATTCCTTGTTGTATGCTTAACAAAATACACTATGGACCAAAAAGCAATTGGGCACCTGTACACAATGTTTGATCGGTTGTTGTCAACCCGTTAGAATCTCGTAGGGCCACCTCGTGCGGCTATAACAACAGCCACCCTGTCTGGCATGCTCTCTACGAGTGTTTGCAGGACATCCATGCGGATTCGTCGCCATTCCTCTTGAAACCATTCCATGAGTTGAGCAATGGATTTTGGCCGCGCCCGACGAGCCTTCACCCGGCGATCCAATTCGTCCCAAATATATTCTATAGGGTTCAGGTCGGAGCTCTGGGCGGGCCAGTCCAATCGGCGAACATTGTTGTCGGCGTAACACTGCATATTAGCCCATGAAACATGGCACCTGGCATCGTCATCCTGGAAGTAACACGGGTCCATTCCGCAAAATGCCACAATGTTGGGAGCATTTCATTATCCAGAATGTTACAATAGGCCTCTGTGTTCATGCTACTACAGACGAACACCAGCGGTCCTACGTCGAAGGCCGTGAGACACAAGTCAACTGACGTATTGAATTACCTACTTTCATGGGTGCGCAATTACTTTCTGGTAGATAGCGTAGTTAAATGCTGGAAAGAATTCCTGGTATGGAAAATTGCATCACCAACACCTTTAAACAAAATCACAAGAGTGAAAACGCCATTACACAGTAATTATTGATGCTTATAAATGAATAACCAAATTCCCGTTTAAAATGAAAATTAGGTGCTCAACAAGAAAACAGCCAAATGTTTTTTTAGATAAAATATTTGTCACTTCAGATTTAACCAAAAGGGTGAAAAAAACATGGTCACTTTATTGTCTCATTTACAAAATCTGCCAATAGAACACGCCCATGCCAGTTAGGTTATGACTGAACGTGTTTGCGATACAATTACTGAAATCGAGGGTATGTTGGCCGGACGATAACATGAGATGCGAGCAAACACATGTTTCACGCTCAATAATGTTGTTTGTGGCACTGGAATCATTGACGTTGAATGTAAATACGCAGTATTATTTGATCACAGGGTATCGTAGATTATAAGTTGACTGAGATTCCAATGAAACAACATTTGTTTCATTGTCAAATGTACATGCCGCGTAAATACTTATTTACAGTTAGCGAACTACCGAAACAAACATTTAATGCAAACATGATTATTATTGGTATATTAAAATTGTGGTAAAACCATGTAAAATAATTTATAAAACTGGTAACCAATTATAAACTGCTGTAAAAAATTGGGATTGTATGTTTTCTGCTGGTACTGATATTATAGTAATACTTATTTGTATACTTCATGAACTATAAATATGTAATAATTCAAGAAGAATTATGTTCATTAAATAGGTATTAATGAATTAAACGCTCAAATAAGTATTTCTTGATGGATAATTTTAGGTCACTTAGAATTTAATACTTGCAAAACAGTTCATGTAATTAGGCTTTCTATACATAAGTTTGCCTTGGCGTCACCTGAGGTCCTTTGGCGCTATCTCCTTGCATGGCGCCTGCGTCGTAGTCTCGGCGTCCTTTTCGCCTCGTCGATTTAACACTCAAAATATATAACTACGTCTCAACCTACAGCATATTCTTAAATACAGCTGTGGCAACGACCTAAAACTTAACCTTTGGGAGCATAATTTCTGAACAATTTTTATGATGGCGTTGGAATTTCAAAAATTAAATTCAAACGAAAATTTTGACGCCTTACATGTTCAATGTCTTTCCCAGAATCCCCTTCTTTCGGCTTCCGCACTAACCAACATCCAATCACGGCTCGCTTCCGGCTTTGCCTTCATAAAATTAAATTAAGTCCCACAATATTACCTCTTTAATTCACGAAACAAATAAATTATTTGGACTTAAAATATTGCAGCAATTCCTGAAACTAAAAGCGAACATATTAACCCAATATTGGAAATAGTGACATAACCATGTGTAGAACTCAAAACGTGTAAAAATTACCATAGAGTAATGGACTGGTGGTTCTCAAACATCGAAAAAGTTAGAGAAATGAAACTGTTAACATGAAATATTATAAACATGTGAAAAAATTTTAAATAGCATCCAAACAATATGTTTAATCAATTAAATGTTACTGTCCAAATAATATGTATAGCTCAAATGCATATAATAAACATAACATTATGGTTCTGTGTCCAGTGAATATACGACAGATGCCCTTCTGGTAATTTTAATGTTTCTTGATTCACACTTATGGAAATCATTAACAATTGTCACAACAAAAGAAACACAATTGTATAAAAAAACCGGAACATAATACATATTCTAAATTTACCATGACATATCAGCATAAATCATGTGTGACAAGAAACGAATGAAACATACACGTGTTTACTCATCAACTATACTAATGCATTAAAACATTTTATTTAATCAGCGTAAAATTAATCATCGGTAAACATTCACTTACATGACATCTTTTGCTTAAAAACTCTGGAAAAATACAAATCTTTATTCATTCCGTATAATATTTCATGAGATACAGATGGCACTTTCGTTGAAACTCTGACAGAAAACAATACATATTTTACTTTCCTGTTAGTAGTGTCTCTGTCAATCTTTCTCTTTGGTGAAATCTGAAGCTCGTTGACGCACAGTAGTGACGCGTTGTTTGGAGACTCGGCGGTGTCTCCTCCCAACAATAACACCTGCTCCTTCGAAGTCCAGTGCCGTATTCAAACGAAGAACGAGTCCTTCGCTAATGGCGTCTGTGTGCGGTCGTTCACGGTGAACGTCATATTTGAAACGCGCCGTTTTCACTTCGGAAAGTTAATTGCAGTGTTTTTAGCGTCACCATAATGTAGCAGACTTAAATAGATTTTATTTAACGCGTGGTTTGCTACTTCCGTCGCTAAAAAGTGCGTGAAAATACGTGTCAACGTTCGTCAACGAAAGTGGTAATTAAATAGGTCATTATGACTGCTGTAATTGCTCATATAGTGCATGTCTCATCATCTACATGTATATCAGTTCAACAATTCATTTCGCACTTTAAATTATCATTCTAAAATTATTTACTTGTTAAACGTAAGCTTTTATTGTTATAAAACCGGATAAACAGTTCATTATGGCTGGTGTTTATAATAAAAACTTCACTTGTATTTTTCAGTCATGATAAAAAAATATTAGCTGAAATGTGACTGTCTTTTAGTTTATCATTTAAAATCTATTCATCACATTAGTTTCATGATCATTAATCATTATCACACCATAAGCAGCAAAACAATATATATATATATAAAATATTTACACATACAGATACATGATATAAACAAACATTGCATTAGGGATAACTGAATGGTGGTACTCATATACCAATCAAACATTTAAATAACATTTAAATGTGAAAAATATGCATGTTTCAATAGGTTTGTGTGCCTTTTCCTGATCTTAGGAAATGAAATATGACGTCGCATTGTTCAATAGTCATGCTGTTTCAAAATATAGGGTTGTCATACCCTCTTCTTCTCTTCGTTCGACGGCTAACCAACAATCTATGGGAACATATAGGAGAGTATTTGGATAACTCTCAGATCCCTAATCGTCCATTCAACATTAAGAAGACATCAACGATGACATACCTTGAGAAGAGATACTTGGAAAATAATAAACGTGAACCAACATTAAAATCCTATATACCGTAGATACATCAACATGAAGATATTCAAATACACATTACATTATACACATATACAGTGAAATCTCAATGTAAACAGAAGAAAATACGTATATTTTTTAGTATTAAAAATCAGATTGAATCTGATAAGTGATAAAAATCCGTGGATTACACAAGTGTAAGAAATCATCGAAACAAATATTAAAATAAGAGTTCACTATTCGCAAGTAAAAAAATTGGTCCCTTTTTATTATTCTAAATAAAATTATATCTTTACTGGTTAACCATTCTGAGGTAAGTGTCTACAGGTGAGTGAAACTATAATATCTACTGTGTTTACTTATTCTTTTTCAAGGATAGGGTGTTCATGCCAAGCTTTCGCCCTTTATAGACAACATTAATTCAAATATTTGGGGGTTACTTTTGTGTTAATTCAAATAAAATATATCCGTAGCATAAACCGAAATCTTACCCATCATCTAGTGTGACGTGTTCTCGTATTCTTCGAGTCAGCTAGGTACAGTCTTCAGGACTTACATAACGGCTTCATAGGAACATCAGGTCCATTATTCCACATAATAGTGTAGTTTACTAAACGTGACGTAACAGTGTGTAGGGGTAACATACTCTTCCCTCACTAAATAATCAATCATCTCTGGCATTAACCTTCAGAGGAAAAATATACTTAAATGCTTACAGCAAATACATATAAACGCCACTAATACTCGCACAGTAAACTTTGCACTTATGCCGTAGTAATGAATCTTATTCAGGTTTTTTCCGTCAAATGAAACCTTTTTAACTGCATATAGCACATTCTTCTCATCGAAGAAAGCATTTAGTACATCACTCAGACGACTTAAACAATCGTTGATTAAACCTCTTTAAATATCAGAAGACTTGTTGGGCATTAATTGTGTAATGTTAAATCTGTCAATAACGTCCCCCTCAATAATAGACAGACTATATCAATTCTCCTTAAAAATAGCTACAATTTGAAATGGGCCTTCGAATAGTAAAAATAACTTGCGTATAACATTGTCAATAGCTGAGCTGATGTGGCTTGTCTTCTTCAGAACAAAGTCATTTACCTTGAATTTATACATTTTGATAACTTCTGTTGTCTCCTACGATATTCTGCAGAACTGAATAACTTCCTCTTAACTATATCTAACAAACTTTCCTGGGACAAGGGAAGTGCATGATTTCCTTCGACTTGTGTATCAGTTGGTGTCAGTTTGGGCAACAGCTTTGTAGCGATAGTCTCCGATACTTGCACTGAAAAATCTATTTACAACTGTACAGATAATAACGCCAAACTCTTGGCTTTAGTAGTGTGTGTACATATTCAGACACATTCTGTTATGTGCCCCTCCAGGGTCAACTGCTGGCTTGAAGTGCACATACTGTCTTGTGGCTTAATTGTGTTTTAGTGTTTTGAGCGGTAAACAAATTTCATTTTTCTCTTAAGCCCCTCCAGCCGAATTTTCCTCCTTCTCTCTCCTTCTCTTTTGCGCTTTTCTCCGAATTCTTGACTGATGTTATTGTAACTAATGAGTTGTAAATTGTTTTGCTATCTTAACTTTCCTGTGTTTTGCATCTCCGTGTCGGCCACGTGATTGACGAATTGCAAATTTGCCAATTTGTTTGGTAAGCGAGCTGTCGTATGCAGTGGCATGGTATGTGACAGCGAATTGTTATGATGTTTAGGTTGTTGAGATAAGCTTAGTATTCTACCAATATATATCGTAATTCATGTAGTCACCCCATATACCCGTTCAAGTACACGGTTATTTTACAAAGCAATCGAATCTGTGATTTTGGTTGATTTTGCAACGAGTGCGGTGACTGAATCTACTTTAATTTATCCTGGAAGATTTTCGATATTTCCTTCCAGCGTAATTTTCGGTTCCTGACTGAAGTTTTCTAATTCTTTGCACAATAGTGTTGCGTTGGTACTCCGGACGTCTGGGGTTTTTGCCTCTCCTGTTTCGACCGCAATAGGCAAGTAGTATGATTATGGGATGTCCGGGCCAAGGGGATCGGGGATCAGATTCGGATTCGGGGAAGCCGCCATCTGATTACGTCACCTGGCCGCCATCTTGGGTATCATTGACCTTTCACCCCCGAACCTTGTGACATTCGACCTTGACCTCTACCCCGAGGACCTTTGACCTCAAAAAATACTAAAAAACCTGAAAAAAAAAATTACTCAAAAATTTGTTACTAAAAATTATTGAAAATTGTTTTGAAATTATTTAAATATTATAAAAAATATCCTCAGAAATGATCCACATTTTCCAGAAATGCTGACGGGGATCAGTGACCCCAGGTCAGATAGGAGACAGGTGTCAGTGACCCAGGGGTCACGAGAGCAGACCTATGAACATTGACCTTGACCTTTGACCTTGAAAATCAAATACAAAATTTAGCAAAAAATTGACTAACAATTAATAAACCATTTAATAATTATAAAAGAATTATTTTAAAAAAATATTTTAAAAATCCTTTTAATATTAGAAATATTGTTAAAATTTATTTTTATATAATTTTATTTCAAATACACTTTAATTAAAAAGTCTTTAACCCAAGTGGTCTCTTTTTCCTTTTTCCCTTGGAATTTCCCTTTCTTCCTAAAATTTTTTTCTTAAAAAATGTATATGAAAATTTAATTTAAAAAGTTATATTTGCTAAGGTCTTCCCCCACACCACCAATTACTCACCTCTGTTCAAATCCAGAAGACAACTGACTCCCTCGCACCCACTCCCCTCACCTATACTCATTCCACCATCTTGATTTCTTCGTTCATCATTTGTTTGCATGTTAATGAAAGCAACCTTATTTGTTTATATGTTACTGGATGCTAACATTTTTGTTTTTCGTTTGACATTTGTTTATACATTACTGGATGCTGCCATCTTGGTAGGCTACTACTATCTTGGTAGGTGACCACCATCTTGGTATACATCACCCATCCACCATCATGGAAGACAATGCCCAATAGCAATTGGCCTTTGCTTGTCACCTTGAAAATGAAAACCCGTGAAAAATACATAAATGTCAACAATCATAATACGTTACAGACTACCACCGCCATATTAGATGCTGACTACCTCGACCTTGACCCCATAACCTTGAATGGGCTATAAACAAATACTCAAGAAAAAATATATGTGAAGAGGCAGAAGCGAGTCGAGATGATCCACCTTCCACTCAGTTGATGTCAAACTAAACCTCTCGGTTTACCTCCCTACTACTTATAATATACAAGTGTGCAAGCCTTATGGCGTCATATTGATTTTAACCAATCATATTTCACCATTAAGACGTTTTGCAGACACCGACCACCCAATCACCAAGTTACCACATGATTGCAGATAACCAATCACATGCGAGCATTGAGGCATCACACACAGACATGTGGGCGGGCTTTAGATGCTAGTTCCTTGATCACATCAGAATGCTGTTATATCTTCAACAGTTTCTTCCAGGCTAGTTCTTCGCTCACCTATAAATCATGGTCACACTTAGTGTAGACAACTGACTCCTGTTGTCGGACCGACACCTCACAAGACTAACCCATGACCACGTCGAACCAATTGATCCCGTTGACCCCATAGACCTCATCGACCCCATTGGCCCATAGTGACCCATGACCCCTAATGACCCCTGATTGCAGCAGTGGTGGTGGCGGCTGTGGTGGTGTTGGCGACTACGGTGGTGATGATTGCTACAGATTGGTCGAAGGATTGGGATTGGTGTGCGTGTGTGCATCTTTGTGAGGGTGGTAATATTGTGATTGCTACTGATGGAAAGACCGACTCCAGAAGACTGAACACACGAAAAAGACTCTTTGTACAAACCGTTCTATCATGCCAGCATGTATTTCTTGAACATAGGTGTAAACTCGATTGCGGAATATTAAATATGAAGAACCAGTTAGCGACGATGCATGTCGAGGCTACGTGGTCATCGACGTCAAATGATGGCACTTCATATTCGCAATTCATCTCCGTGCTATTGGGGCACTCTGAGAAAATCCAAATACTCATTCGCCCCGGAGTCAGGAGTCAGTTATCTACTTTAAGTGTAACCATTATTTATAGATGCGCGAAGAACTTGTCTGGAAGAAACTGTTGAAGATATACACTATCTATCAAAAAGTAATTGGGCACCCGTGAAGATAGGTAATTCAGCACCTCAGTTGGATCAATCGGATAAACGCACAGGCGTCATCTCGATTAACGTTTTGGCCAACAGTGGATAGGTCGAGGTGGCTCGATTGTTTGGCCTGCCCGTTCACCCGTCCTGACTCCGCTAGATTATTTCCCTAGGGGCCACATGAAGGGCTTGATTTACCAAACCCCTGTGGAATCAGAGGAAGAACTGCTGGTGCGGTTTATAGCTGCAGCGGATCTTGGACGTCCAGATATTGGTAATCGTGTGTACTAGAACATGGCACGTACGTATCGTGTTTGTGTAAGACGTCGCTGGTCGTCACATCGAGCCCTTCTTGTAAGTGGACCCAGAAGCAAAACAACATATAGTATGTTTCACACGTGGGATAGGTCAACATGTGATGTGGTTGTGTTATGTTTATCGCGGGGAAAAGGTACGTTTCCGCACATAAACTCCTATGCAATACGTAAATGACTTGGTCCCCACTAAAATACCTTACAATGTGTTATTAGAATTCAGACACATCCGGTATTTGAAAGACAAATAAGCGTTATTTTCATGTTTTTGCATAACATAATTATAAATATAAACACAGCGCTGCCCCTCCTCCCCCCCCACTCGCACCTTGTTAAGACATCACATCTTACACACCAGGGAGCAGGGTTGGCATAGCTGCTAGGATGTTCGTCTCTCACAAAGACGAACCGGGTTCGATTCCCGGCGGGGTCATTTCTAGGTTTTGGCATGATGGTAATCATGCTGGATGGTGGCCGCTTGTAGGCAAATTTTCTTGGGGATGTACAGTTTACCCCACCCTTGCATTCCGGCACTGCTTCTTATGCGCATCATTTCACCCCCATCAGCTCTCAAGACCTTGTTAAGCGCTGTCCAAACTTCTCGCTCGCTCACACACCATACAGCATTTCCCTCTGACTTTTGAAAACAAAACATCGAAAAGCCCTGGGAAAAAAATACTTCTTTGTAGTTTTTTTAATTCTTCATAAATTAAGGTCGATCTCGATTTTATGTGAACTGCTCTGTTATTTGTCATATTAGCTACAAGCATTGCCGGATTAATACAGTAGCAAAAGTAGCATTTGCTACGGGCCCCGCGCTTCAGAGGACCACCAGCCACGCACTTAATGGCGGGAAAAGTTGTGTAATTAGTTAACTGGATTTTCGTCAGGTTGAATATTGTCAAGCTGAGTTGTGGTGTGATGTATGACGTCTCAGGCCTATATATATAGTTTAAATTGTCTTATCATTATATGATGTAATATTGTGCGTATACCGTACTACAGTTTCAAAAGTTAGAAAGATGAGTAGGCAATTAAATATCTCAGCCTGGCTCTTCTAACTTCCTCTATGCTATAACGTTCTTAGCGCCTGTTTTTTATTCCAAGCTCCTTGCCCTGAGCGAACCACGCGAGATGTTTGTTTATTGTGCTTGTGTGTGTTGTGCATATGCGTCAGTGCTTAACTGTCGCTGTGATTCAGTGGACACGTTGCAACTCGCAAATGTGGTAGAATTGTTTTTTTTTTCTAACAACACAGTAAGTACACGTACTTTAACACTAGCATATAGACCGTATAATAATGACTACGTTTACATGGCGACGTAAAATTGGTTTGAAAACACTTAAAGCAGTATTTACAATAGAGCGGCGGCGGCGCGACGTGGCGCTTCGAGCTTTAACTAATCAGAGCATTGTCTCCACATTTTAATTTAGAAAAGTACGGTAAGTCGAGTGAATAATTGTAATCAATGAATTTTATTGCAAAAAATTGCAAATAATTGAAAACTGTTAATTGTGCACAGGCATTATTTTTTTTTTTATTTATTAAAAATAAAATTTTTCAAACAAACAAATAGACGTGTGCTTTTCGCGTGTATTTTGTATACGATAAAAATGAGTTTATTCTTTTGACGTTACACCAAATAGCAACACAGACTACATTGGCGACTGACACTATGTGGCTCGATTGTAATTGTACATAGCCGTTTTAAAACACTGATGCCACGTCGCTGTATTCGGAATACTGCTTTACGTTTACAAAATGAATGCTCACAATCTTTAGTTATATTCTGGAGAAACTAATTACAGGTCTCCGTTGTCACGTGTTCATGTTTGTGTTAAAATGTAGAATGTTTGCATTATAGATGATAAATGTTTGATAGAAGATGTTTCAGTTTTAACGGAAACTGTTAGGGAAAGAGAAATGTAACGTAAACAGACAGTATTTTGGTGTTTATTTGTTTAATTGATTGCAGTCATGAAATGATTTGAAATAGCTATGTTAACCAACGTAGCAAATGTAACAGCTTGTGTTTTTAAGAGGGACTCATCCCTACGATCTTGACACACTCTATTTTCTGCCAAAACATGGCAAACCATAAAATACAACTTCTCAAATCATCGTGTAATGCTAAAGCTTTGCTACTTCACTATTTTCGTATTAGTAATCATTGCAGAAAATTTCTAATTCTTACATGACAACGATTACAAAGATGGTTATATCAACAGCAGACCAACAATATAGAATTTTTAAAAATGTGTTAAGCCATGCACTTATCATGTAAGACCATATAACGTGGCTTGTCAATTTACTTTACAATCATGAAATGGTACTAATGTATTTATAACCTGAAGTAAAATTTTTTTTTAGGTTTGAGAATTTGTTTTATTAATTGAAATATGCAAATCAATTATATGTAGTGTTCTAGAAACTATAATTTAGATTTGGATTATTAATAAATTCTTAATTCCCGTGTCGTACTCGTAACCGTATCATGGTTCGGTGTCGGCGCTTGTCTTCGTTGAACCAGTTGTTAGTTATATATTTTAAATTTTGATGTAACTTTGAATCTTTCTTTCTGCCTCAGACATTTCCCCCTGAAATTTTTTGTGTAATTTCAAAGTTTCATGTTGTCACGAGCACGTTACAAAGAAATAATGTTTCCCATTGTAGGGAGGACAGGCGATAGCAATGAGTCAAAGAAGCAGATACACTGGACGTCATTATCCTTATGGAAGCGCAAAACGGAAAGCGAAGGAAGAAAAAGACAGATGTGATCAAATTGTGATGTTAGAAATTCGTAAATAGATTGAATATTTTAATTTTCCGGGGGCAATTACAATGCTAAAAAAAACAGAATCAGAAAATGTTGATACATTTACGACTAGTTATACAATAGGAATTATAGGAATTGAAGAAAATACTGAAACACCTACGACCCCTACGACTAGTGTCACAAACGGGAAGATACAACAACCAGCATTTAGTGGATGTTAAATTACGGTCAGTGTCGATAAAGGCAAGAAAGAGACAGCGACCGGAATTCCGTGAATGAGAAGCTACAACCAGTATCGCAGAAAGCAAGATACAACAACCTACATCTAGTGAATGTGAAGCCACAACCAGTATTGCAGAAAGCAAGATACAACAACCTGCACCTAGTGAATGTGAAGCAGCAACCAGTATCGCAGAAAGCAAGATACAACAACCTGCACCTAGTGAATGTGAAGCAGCAACCAGTATCGCAGAAAGCAAGATACAACAGCCTGCATCTAGTGAATGTGAAGCCACAACCAGTAGCGCAGAAAGCAAGATACAACAGCCTGCACCTAGTGAATATGAAGCCACAACCAGTATTGCAGAAAGCAAGATACAACAACCTACATCTAGTGAATGTGAAGCAGCAAACAGTATCGTAAAAGGCAATATACAACAACCTGCACCTAGTGAATGTGAAGCAGCAACCAGTATCGCAGAAAGCAAGATACAACAACCTGCACCTAGTGAATGTGAAGCAGCAACCAGTATCGCAGAAAGCAAGATACAACAGCCTGCATCTAGTGAATGTGAAGCCACAACCAGTAGCGCAGAAAGCAAGATACAACAACCTACATCTAGTGAATATGAAGCCACAACCAGTATTGCAGAAAGCAAGATACAACAACCTACATCTAGTGAATGTGAAGCAGCAAACAGTATCGTAAATGGCAATATACAACAACCTGCACCTAGTGAATGTGAAGCAGCAACCAGTATCGCAGAAAGCAAGATACAACAACCTGCACCTAGTGAATGTGAAGCAGCAACCAGTATCGCAGAAAGCAAGATACAACAACCTGCACCTAGTGAATGTGAAGCAGCAACCAGTATCGCAGAAAGCAAGATACAACAGCCTGCATCTAGTGAATGTGAAGCCACAACCAGTAGCGCAGAAAGCAAGATACAACAACCTACATCTAGTGAATGTGAAGCAGCAAACAGTATCGCAAAAGGCAATACACAACACTCGGAATTCAGTGAATGTGAAATAACGACTAGTGAGGCAAAAGACGAAATATCTACTGAAATTAACAAGTACTCTATTGACTTCGGTAAATGGCTAAACAATCTAAATGATCGTGATTGTGATTACTGGCTGAACAAAGGCAGTGATGACTGTCAACATGCTAATAGTGACTTTTATGCCTCAAAGAAATTGTACGACAATGATAAACCCCGCCATTGTCACAAATGTTATTATACATTGCTTCATAAAACTACGAAAAACAATATACAAGAAATTGGTTATGTTATTCAGAAAGCAAAGGAAGCCTTTTTTGTTTCCCATTTAAACTTATGAATTCAGGATGTCCATCAAAATTTACAGACGAAGGGTTTCATGATTGGAATAATGCCAGTAATCTTTTACGACGTCGTGAAGAATGTTCCTCGCATATGCAATGTGTAGTTTTGATATCAGTGCGCACAAACAAAGGTGAAAATGTTGATTCCCAACTTATGAAACAAATTGACATGCAACAAAAGTACTGGCGCACACTTCTGGAGCGAATAATTGAAGTTTAATGTTTTTAGCAAATAGAGGCCTTTCATTTCGAGGTTGTGATGAAACCATTTGTTCTCCCCATAATAGAAATTACTTAGGATTATTATAACTACTGGCCAAGTTTGACCCTTTTCTTGCAGAGCATATAAATACTCATGCAAACAAAGGAAGAGGACATAGTTTATACCTTTCAAAAACAACATGCGAGGGATTTGTCAGTTTGATTGGCTCCAGCATATTGGATTATATTGTAAATGAAGTTAGAACCCGCCAGTATTATTCCATTTCTCTGGACTCTGATCCATATATAGCCCATGAAGATCAGCTGACTTTAACCATACGCTATGTATTGCAATCTGGGCCAGTTGAAAGATTTGTGAAATTTTTGTATATGGAGGGGCATAGTGCTGTACAGCTCATCAAAAGTTTAATGGACTTTTTAAGGGAAAACAACATCACTATCGAAGACTGTCGTGGTCACAGTTATGATAATGCCAGCAACATTATGGAAAGTATAGTGGATTACAAGTGCGAATGAAAGAGCTGAACGAGTTTGTAGAATACATTCCATGCGTTGAACATTCACTAAATTTGATTGGGAAATGTGCTGCTTAATGTTGCCAAGATGCGATAATTTTATTTGACTTTGTAGAAAGCCTGTACACATTTTTTTCTGCCTCAGCTTATCACTGAAGTTTACTTTCTTCTGCAATATCTGATAGTGGTGCTCACTTTCCCACTGAGAAAAGATTGTCTGACACTAGGTGGTCAGCTCGTGCAGATGTAACAAAGGTTCTTTTGCTACGCTTTCCTATGCTAAAACAAGTCTTGGACGACATTTCACATAACAGCAATCAGAAGGCAGAATGTCGACGGCAGGCTGTCGGACTACTTTCAATAATGATGAAGCTAGAAACAGGAATAATGATCACATTATGGGATCAAATATTACAGCGTTTCCAGATCAGAAGTGCTTCTCTGCAATCTTCTGGGCAAGATTTGAACACAGCTTATGCACTCTATGAATCATTGCAGGATATATTCAAGCTCTGCGTTCTACGTTCTCAGACATTGAACAAAAGGACAAAACTCTAACTTAATGTGAAGAATATAAATGTCAAATTCGAAGATAACATAAACGAAACCGAGCATATGATAATTTCAGTGGTTCCAGTTGTATTGATCCAATTGTTGAATCCCAAACTCCCTCTCGACAATTTAAAACTCAAACTTTTTTGTCATTATTGATAACTTGCTTTCTGCCCTGCAAAAACGTCACAAAGCTTACCAGAAGATGAATGGTTTATTTGGTTTCCTTATCGGTTACAGTCGTTAACGTCGGAAGATGTTTCAAGGAAATCATCCAATCTTGTCAAATATAATCCAGCTGATCTGGAAGAGATTCTTGGTGAATAACTGCTGCATTTTATTGGACTATTAAAAACGGGGCTTCCTATTTCTAATGATTCCAAATACAAACAAGAATTAGTAGTAGTGCAGTTGTATCGTTTGATAACGGAAAATTCTTTCGGGTTGTTTTTTCCGATTGTAGAAACTGCCTTGCGCATCTATTTTTCACTCATGGTGACCAACTGCACTGGAGAACGCTCATTTTCGAAACTAAAATGGATTAAAAATGAACTCAGAACCAACATGGGTCTAAACAGACTCAACAATCTCACTCTAATGAGTATTGAACATTAACTTTTGCGTCAGATAAACGTTTCAGACATCCCAAACCAATTTTCTCATGCTAAAGCTCGAAGAGGTAAATTTTAAATCACAGCATTTTTTAATGTTGAAATTTGAAGCTGACAACTGTGTAAAAATAAAAATGGTACTACTAAAATGATTAACCTTCTAAATAATCATACTGTATTTTATACGTAAGGCAAGCGAAAACAATTGAATTCATGTTTTATACAAGCTAATACATGTTTTAAAATTGTAAGAGTGTTTTAAAATTTACATAATTTTTAATCTTCGCCATATGCTACGGGTCCCGCACTTGCTTAATCCGGCCCTGCTTACAAGAGATGAAGTACAATGTTTATATTTAAAGTTAGGGTGACCTGGGGTAATTTTCAGACAGCTAATTATGGGGTGAATATCAGACACTGTTTGAAAAAATTTGATTATATAAAAACTTTCTGATGTGAAACATCAGAAATAATACCGAATTTTACGAAAACAAAAGAAAAAATTAGAAAAAGTGGTATAATTCCACTCTACTAATTGCAAAGAACAAGAATTTACCAGGCGTATCGACAAATTATCAGTACAAACCACAAATAAGATAGCGGGGAGAGCTATGAAGATCAGGAAAATTGTGGGGTAAAACATATGTGAAATACGTACATTATCGTTATATTACCTTACGCAAATACGTTAAAATGCAAAAAGACCTAAATGAGCAATACGTAACTTCGCGATAGGTATGCGAATACAGAGGTGCGGTTTGCCAACACATAATACAGTATATCTTCATGCGGCAGTTCATAGAACACCTGTGAGTTACACATCGTGAAGTAAGGTTTAATTCGGTTAGTTCTGCTGCACATTCCGACGATACAATTGTGACGTAAACCAGTTCTGATGCGCATTTCTTTCCTGTTTCTGTGTATCATTGGTTACATAATGTAAAGGAATGTATTATGGCGATACACGCCAACTGTTGAGAAACACCATCCGTGAACATATTTTTCTATGAGCAAATATATATATATATATATATATGTATTCTACTAACACGCCCATGTAGTACAATCCTCTCCTGAATGCAGATAATGCAAGCCTACAGTAATTCAAAATAATTACATGCCGTTCCGACACTGTTTGATTGCTGTGGTTTTTACATGTATAATCTTAGAGGCTCGGCCTACCCTGGCATTTTATAAAATAACGATTGGTTTCAAAAACTATTCTCGCATTAAATACAATTTTGTGATTCAATATTAATAAAGTGGACTTACATGTTACGCTTCTTATCACATAAACACCGCAAACTTCATAGTCCTCCTCACTATCATATCTCATGGTATCCTACTGCAAATTACGCGAAGCCGCACTATAATACGTATTAAGTGGGTTTAGTAATAACCATATACAATATTTCCAGGTAGATTCTAATAATACGGAACAGGATATGATATTGGCGATATTTTTACATATATATGGTTCATACAGATACCTGCTTCAGACAGATGCCTGCCCATCGATTTGCACTATATACTAAAATACAGTGATTCATATATACGTGTGTGGCAGTTGACAGTGAAATTATAGTTCATAAAGGTAACTCATTAGGAGGAATACACCCTCGCGGTACCTTATATCAATATTTGCTTACCTACCTACTTCGCTATGTAATGTTTCTGCTATACTACTTCTTTGTTGGTTCAACATAGTTTATTCACCATTCGGACAATTTTTTAATGTGCAATTGAATTTAAAAGTTACCTTATGTCACAATTTTGGAAATGCATCACTCCTACAGAAAATGAAATACAGTACTAGAAAATTTTTATTTAGGTCATGCTTCACTACATAATTTTCTAAAACTCAAATGCTCCTAATCACAGACGCAGGCACTGCGTAAAGGCCGGGCTACAATTGATTTAGCACACGGTGCATGTGCACCGTGTGCTATGCGTGACTGATCATAATATCGATACCACCAAGTTCATGTGGGATCAAGATGGCTTCAAAAGTAGTGAATTTGACTAGTGCTTGATGAGTTCGGCGCTATATAAACAGATTGTGTGTTTTGATTGAAATTGTTATTGTACAAGCAATTATAATGTTCAAGAAGAACGGTTTAACATATTATATTTCTACAAATTACGACACGAGCAGCAAAGTAAACAAGAGATATCAACAGTATTTTTTCATTCCAAAGTGACTAATATACGCACGCGCTATTTACTGAGCACCTTTTCCTTTCATTTTCACGTCTGTTTTCAGTAAACATCCTTCGTTTCTGTGCATGTGCTATTTTGATTGTAGCTTTCAGATTCGAGCTGTAAGTGTGTTCTGTGCTATCGCACGTGCTGTGCGTGTGCTAAATCAGTTTTAGCCCGGCCTTAAACGTCGACGCGTACCACAACATAAACGGCTATGTTCATTTAACGCCTATTCACATTTATGAGAAATTACGAAATAAAACACGTGGTACAGGGTATATATTATTTAATAGTTCTTAAACTCAACAACTTACAGAGAACAAACAATAAACGAGTGTGAAAACTAGATCACTTAAATAATTACTCATAAAACATTCGAAACAAACATACAGCATACCGGTCAAGTAACTTGACGACCAACTAACCCCGTACATAATACATATATTTCCTTGGAGTCTGTAGAATTAGTGTCTTCGTTCTGCAATGTGATGCCAGTAAATAGAAAAAAGAGTAATAAAGTTAACATGCAACACGCTTGTCAGTGCAAGTAACAGTTAGCGAGCCACCAACTTGTTCCAAGCAGACAAAAGTAGCCATGCATTGGCCTTATTATATAAGCTTGTATTAAGCCTGCCTAGATAAGCTTAACTTTGCAAATCAAATGCAAGGCTTACGATAAACTGGCATGCAGTGTGGGAATGTTTGTTTGGCATAGTATGCAGAAATCTATGTTTGGCATGTTATTATTTAGCAGTGAGTATGATATGAACTCAAATATCATGAGTTAAACATTTTTTCGATAGGTGGTAGTCGTAATGAATGGATCTAGGTTTAATATATCTTGCCTGTATGGTATGTTAATTTTGCTGATAGTGTGTCTTTCAAATGGATGGTATGGTGTGACAGTATAGCTGCTCAGAATTTGGAATATTTGGTTCGGTAATTCATATATTCTGACAGTATGGTATGGTAGTCAGTACGATTGTTTTTAGATGATGTTGTGGCCTGTTTAAATGGGCTGTGTGATATGATATGGTCTGCAAGTATTGATGGTTCGAACGTTTATTTTTTCTGCTGGAACAATTTGAATTGCTGGTTTGGTGATATGGTATATTGAAACGAGATTTCGTTAAGGTTGGATCATTGACTACGGGAAACTGTATGGGTGTTGGTATTATTTGTATGTGTGTTTGCTATTACACGATGAAATGTTTTATCAGAAAAATTCGCTCAACTATTTCATAGGAATGCGTATATGATTGTTTGTTGTCCTGAATTGTATGAACGGAAGTGTTTTGCTATAACCGATATGATGTCATGGAATGGATTGTAGGCAGTGTTCGGGTATTTTGGAATATTAAAGTTGTTAGAATATCTTGTTTGGAAGAATATGTATGAATGTAATTTTGGCCTGTTTTTTAGCAGCGACTATGATATGACATCAAAATATTACGAGATATTTCAAACAATTTTCGATATGCATTATGAGTTTTGCGCTATATAGTAGTTTGATATAACATTAAATTATGGTTGTGCATTGAGTAAAAGCTGGTCGACATATTTAATTAATAATTATATTGTGATATGAGTGAGGTTTCCGTTTCTGTACATAAAACATTGACATATCGGGATGTGTAAAAAAAAAAAGAAATTGTTATATATATATATATATTATACACACACACACACGTTGAAAGTTGAATATATTCATCAAACAATTGCAGTATAATGTATTTTAAAATGAAGTTTATAAGTGAGTGGTTTGTAGGAGTTGAAATGGCTGTAACGAAACTATTTCTTATAGTGAATGCTCTCTAGTAAATAGAATATCCTGGTATGGTGGTAATATGTTTGCGAGGAAAATTCAAAATGTTTGTCTATAGGAGAGATGAAATGGAATATCGTGGATGTGGATCTGGAAGAATATACGTCTTACATACGTCTTTCCGAATATGTGTATAAATATATTATTCGCCTTCGCGTTATATGTTGTTTATTTCTTGTATGTCAGATGCATGTGGAGATATTTATTTTTTAAAAAGTTTTGCATGAATATTTTTAAAAAAGTAAAGCATTATAACCATATGATATGTTTAATTACCCACAGCTGGATATGATATATTCTTCCCTTGTAAGTTGGTCGGAATTACTCGCATCTACCGTTCGAGAGATCTGACCTCTTGAGAGATTTGCTAGAGATATGAGTGTGGCCTCTCTTGTTTATTGAACTATTCTACATGACGACCTGGGTATATTCTTTGGTTGACTAGTTTGGTGGTGTGTGTTTCTAACATGGCCTATCAGTATGGTAGTAGGGATGTCTGAATTTGTGATCGGGAAATTGAAGTAGTTTTTGGTTGACGGTATGAGGGAGTTTATTTTGATGGAATATCTTTTTCTCTGATTGTGACGTGCCTGTATGGATGTCAAACATGAGGGCAGGAGGTATGATGACAGGTGTGACTGTTAGTATAGAAGGTTGAAATGTATGGCTTGAATATTACGTTGGTAAGTTTGATAATATGTATTGTATGTAGGCTCATCATTGATTGGTGGAGTTGTTTTAAAATGTTTGTACTGTATGAACTCTCTGCATGGTTGTTATAGGTAGCTTGTTTTGGTAATGAGTGTCGATAGTATGTCTGGCTCGTTTGTTTTTGTTTCGTATTGTCTCTTGGAATGGCTCAAATGGAAGAAGTTACATGATAGTATTGTTTGCCGGTTTGGTATTGGTTTGCCGGTTATAACCAATAGGTATTGGTATGACTTGGTTGTACAGATAGTTTCTTTTATAGTTGTTATAGCCATTGTGTTGATTGGTATGACCTGATCGGCTGCTGGTATGGCCTTTTTTAAGTTAGGTTAGGTGAAGTTAGATGAGGTGAAGAGGTTGTCATTATAGTTGACCGTTATGATTGATCAGTAAGTATGAAGTATGGTGAGTTGTATGGCTTTCGAAATTGCATGGCTGAGGCAAGCTAATGTAATCGTGAAATTTATTATATAGGATAAGTTCGTGGAATAACACCACGATTTCGCCATTTTTGCCATAAATTTTACAATCATATGAATAAAGTTGTAAAACATTTTTCAGGAGGTAGCTGTATCATCTGGGAACACAACGTATATAATTTTTTTTCGAAAAATATACATATCATAAAAATATTTTAAAATTTTTCTGTTGTGTTGTAAGATGGCGTTATTGCCAGATATGGCGGGGAATATCGCCATGCCTAGTTTTTTTTAATAAAAATACCAAAACTTAAACATGTACTGTTTGCAACACATTCATTGTTTTTCAAAGCCTTTACAAACTTGCAAATCAATTTTAAAAAAATTATATGTGACGAAATTGAATGACTTAAAAGTATTTCCTAAGTCAAAAAAGGGAGACACAAAATTACTATGGTCCATGTAACTCCTAAACCCAAAATATTTGCAAGCCTAATTAGGTGTTAGAACATTCTAGTCACTTCTGCTGCTTTCAGAGAGCAGACCACACCCATCGGAACACAAGTTACACAAACCACATTTCGAAATGATTCCCTTATCGCAAATTTCGTGGTACCACACTTTACATTCCGCACACTGGATCCACTGCACATTCATAAACTTGTAGTAGTTTCGGCCACAGTCCCCACAGTGCATGTCATCATTATTCTAACGGACTTTCACTCTATGTTTATGCACAGGCGCAGTAGATTGCTGGTCGGCATTCCCTTGAACACCCTTGGAAAACAATTGACTAATCACCAGAGTAGCTTTCACATTTAAGGAATGGCGAGTTTTCTGGGTGTTTCGGATAATTTCAGGCGTGGGAATCAGACTATGTACAGTCGCTAATGATGTTGATGTAGTTGGAGTGTTGTTGCACATTGACGGTGGTGTAGGTGTTGCTGGAATTGTGGATGTCTCCAAAGTGCAAGAAGTTGCAGAAGAACTTGAAGGCCTAGCCGGTAGTGGTGTGCGATCTGAGACATCACTAGGAGCAAAAACTGTCTCTGGGATTACTTGTAGATTGAATGGTATTATTCCAGTAGCTCTAAATCCAGGCATTTCATTCTTAGGGGTAGCTGCTTGTGTCCAGCCTTCATTAAACATATTTCTAAACTGTACATTCCCTAGTGGTCTTCCTGAATTTTTCCTTCGGAAATTGCCCACTGCCGAGTTCCAATAAACTTTGAACGACTTAAAGAAACTCGTGTCTAAGGGTTGTAATTCATGGGTGCAATGTGCAGGCAAACGGAATAGCTGTATATCTTAGATTTCAGCAACGTCGAGCACACTGTTATCTAAATGACTGCGGTGACCATCAAGTATGAGCAAAGCTTTTCCAAATTTAAGTGACTTAAGAAGTTACAAAATTCCTCTTTCGTAATATACCCTTTAGAGGCCATTGCAAAAATATTGCCATTTCGAAGGTCATCACTGAATTATTATTATTTTTTTAATACATTTATTTATACGATATGATAGGGGGAATCCAGTTAGTGCCAGTAGCGTTAGTGAAAGTCACAACAGTTACAGTTTTGCCTTTTTGTTCATGAGTTAGCGCTGCATGTACACTTTTACAACCTTCTCCAGCTAGAACTAGCATCGAACAATTGTAGGACAACTACAATCCACTTTCATCGACATTGTAAATAAGGTGGGGCTGATTGTAAAGGTTCATTTTGTCTATAGTTTTTCCTAACAATTCTAAGTCTGCACTAACCAATTCCCAATTGAACCTCATGAGCCTGCAATAGCTAAAAATCTCAGCCTTTCTTTTAACAATATCATTATTTCTTCTCATGAAGCCATACAACCAGTCTTTGCCTGCATAGTTGTTTGAGAAAGGATGGGGAATTCCTTTGTCATTGCATATCTGGAGAGCAAATGAGCAAATCTGATTTCTAGTCATTTCAAAACCTACCTGCTGCAATCTAATTATTCTTATTTTGAATATTTCCTTTATATCAGCACTTAAGACCACATTACGCCCAATTTTACGTTTCGGTGTTATCCTCTCTTTACAACCAATCCTTCAGTGTTCGTCTAGGAATTTTTATATTGCCTTGAAGCTACTGCCACAGACAATTCTTATTTTACATTTTTTTATTCCATTCTGTATATTATCTTCTGTTTTCCATTTTGTTCTTATATTTTGGCACTTTTTCCCCCATTGCAGAAATATTTCCATCTGTAATATGGAGAAAAAATGTGTTACCCTCTTTCTAAATTTATTAATGGCACAATGCCAAGTTTTAATTAGAACTGCCACCAATACACTGGTGTGCTAAACATTCACCACATCATGCACTGTCTCATTTGATGCAAATATAGTAATTATTATTTTATTTTTACAACACAAACAATTATGTTACGAAAATAACTATCACAAAATACCTTTAACCGTTGGCCCTAAAAACTATTGGTTTTAGTTCTCGTTAAAAGAGAAACAAAACGTTGCGTTATTGCCCGAGTCTCTATAAGAGAAATTTAACATGGTGTCATTGCCCGCCAAGCACGTGGCGATATTTCCCGAAACGACATTTTCTTTTCTTACCTCAATTTAATATCCTAACGTGCTCCAAAAACATTGTTTCACGACATAAAAATACACGATTTTAAATGCTGAATACGCTGACATATGCCACTTATCGTGTGGAATTGTTTTGTATAAATGAATGGGCCTACCTAAAATGGTACTGAAAATGTTTGATGTTTTATTTCCTCCCATGCGCACTCAGAAACACACCCGCAAAGACCTTGAAAGGAAACTGCTGACCGAAAGTGGATGACAACAACAGTGAGTGGCGAGCGGACAATGAGCTTCGTTCCAGGGAAGATGCATACCACACCATCTATCGTACTTGCCGCAAACTACGTGTACAATTTGTAATGGCGTTATTTCCCGCCTGGCGTTATTCGACAATGTTACCCTATCTATTCTAGTACTCAGTGAAATTAGGTTATCAATATGGTTAAGTATGCTGGAGGTATGTTACATGGTAGGTTTCGTATGAGCATATATTAGTATGGATGGCTGGCATATTTAACTGGTTTGTTGGTTGACAGAGTGGTTTATATTAATGTTCGTCATGATATTTGGCTGGTGTCTGGTGGTGTGACAAACACGTATGACGTGCAATTATTTTGGTAATGTCATTGTCGGCTTGAATTCTAGTAATTGGTGAGTATATTTCGTCTGATGACGGATGATAGAGCAGATGGTTTGGGTGTTAAGTTATGGGTTAGTCGCAACTTTATATTTACGTGATACAATTGGGGTTTACTCAGAGTCCTCCCATATCGGGAAGATGAAATGCAAAAACGAATGCTTGCCTTTGACCACGGCGATGACGGTGTCTCGATTTACATTGAGAAAATATCGGATGGTTTTTTCGAGTTATGGGAGGAAGTATATATACAGCGCTGATGTATGTTGATGCCTTATTATTTGTTCAGATGTTCAGAAGTTAACACCAAATTGGAAGTATTCTCTCGCTATACTGCGAAGATGATCTGCGAATATGAAGACCAGCCTCTGACCTCAACTAACAAGGAGCCACGACCTGTACAATCGCTACCTGATTGTCGTTAGTACCAATTCTGCGACAGAGTTTTCATCTTCGGTCAAAATGTTCGGCGACATGAGAGAACGGCCTGTAAGAAGAGTCTTTTCATGCGATGAAGACTTACGACAAATAAGTATAAAAATCAAATGGATAGTTGACTGCATACATGGAAATATTGAAATATTGCGATTGAAATGGAGGATTGCTAAAGATTGATGGATCGTATGGTTGGATTGGATTATAATGGATTTGGTTGGATTGGATCATTGGAGCTATGGAGCTAGATAATTTGAAGATACTTTCTAAAACGTGCTTAATGTCATCAAGAAGCTTGTTTATACTAGCTCCTCCTCCTCCTACTACTACTACTACTCCTCCTCCAGCACACTTGTGTTATAATGGATGGTATGTTGGGTGATAATGTTATCCAGAATATCTGTCTTGCCATTGTTGGTGTATATCGAAGAGTGTGGACTGTACTCGTTTGTTGGCGAGTCCTGTAATACTAAGGTATGCTTGAGTTAAAAGTGTTTGGTATGGGTGGTTATTGTATTTTGACTGGTGTCAGCCGGCATGGTAGGTGGTATGAGAAGAATTTGATTTTGTCGCTGGTATGGGCTGCATGTTTGCTTTGATGGTCTCTGTGGACAAATGTTAGGGGTAACTCATGATTGTACAGCAATATGGGGTAATTTTAAATTTTTCTTTGGTTATAGGAGATGGGGTGTTGGGTGGTCTGGTATGACTTAAGTTATATAAAATATGGTATGGGTAGTCAGTACGATTTGACTGGTGTCGACCAGTAGAGCAGAACATATGAGCGGTAAATTACATTTTGGTAAGGTCTATGTGAGTAACTAAGATCCTACATGTAATGAAAATACTTAAAAATTATATCATTTAAATGTGAATAATAAATAAGTAAATTCGGAGTAATAAGTCCAGAAACATTTTAATGATGATTGCAACGTGTTTGCTCTGCTATATCATTCCGACATATTTTCTGTGACATCCATCTGTTATCCTAAAAAAATACGTGCGGGCCATTGTCTTTTTTCTAACGGCAAACATTCTGTCTCGAAAAAGACATCTCGGCGTTGTCATATGGTTGTCTTCTGGCATTGAAACGACAATTTCCGACAGTACAGGTATCGGGCCGACAATTTGCCGACACATTGCCGACAGGTTGTTTTTTGTGGTCCGAGCATGATTTTTTTATATTTTTAAATGTTACCATTGTCTGGTAAAATGTGAAATTAAAAATAATGTTCTTAAAATTTAGATTAAAGTTTCGTATTTTGTTGTAAATTGATTAAATTATAAAAAATTATTAAATAATATTATTATTTTCATTTTATTAAATACTGTTAAAATTTTTAATATAAATTATTTGGCAAGCTGCCGCAAGTGCCAAACCACTGTTTCGCCATTATAACACTCTGATTGGCTTCAGGCTGGCTCGCGGACCCGTTCTGACATGTATCGCTGCATTGCACTGTTGTCGGTTACAGGCTAGCATGTAGTGTTGTTACAAAGGTAAAAGACTAATTTGATGAAAAGAAAAATAATTTTAAAGAAAAAAAAAAATTACTATTAAAAAATTTCGATTTAATTGATTTTTCAAGTACTAAAATTCGAATCGTTTTTACAAAGTTCTGCATGGAATGTACTTTACAATATTTTTTATATACATTCTCGTGTATGGAAAATTACATCTTTAAATTCGGACACTCCAAGATTCGCGCACTCAAGCAGGCGATGAAAGAATTATGTAGATGGTGGAGTTGAACAAGTGTGAGTTATCAGTGGAGCAAATGTGACTAATCGAACAAGTGTTAGTAATTGGTCAAACAAATGAAAGAGAAAAGATAGCAAGGAAAGAGAGAAAGCGAATGTGAGAGATGAAAGAGAAAGAAAGAGAAACGAAACAACAAAAACATGGGAGGACTCCGAGAAAACCTTTGGAGTGATAGAGAGACAAGAGAAAAAGAGATGGATTGGTAGACACATGAGATAAATCGAAAATAAAGAGAGAAAGAGATGAAAGGAGAGAAAGAGAGACACGAGAGAAGGAGATGAAATGATAAAGTGAGAGAGAAACGAAAGAGAGAAAAGGAGAGAAAGGCAGAGAGAGCACAGAATGATAGAGTATGAAAAAATTAGATATAATCGTGGTATGACATAACGATCGTATGCGCCTTGAAAAGTCGAGTCCGGTGATATATATCACTTAATACTTACACCTTTAAATTTTTTAATTAAAAAAAATGTTTAATCTAAAAAAATTATAATTTTTAAAATTATTTTATTTTTACCGACTTCTCATTATGTGGATGAGGAGGTACGTTGCCCACAATGAGGTGAATTAGGGAAGAACTGGAAATCTTAAGGCATTTTTTGGGCTAGAACATACTATTTTGAAGGAAAAAAGGAGAAAAAAATGGCCAAGCCAGGAGCCTGATGTGTCAGAGACCTGCTAGTTACTGGGGCCTAAGCCCCTCTACCCAATCTACCATTGCTATGTACTGCCAATATTGTGTTAAACTCTATGTGGACATCGTGAACGAGGTAGACAAGTCCTGATTTTAAGCAAAAGTGTAATTCTTTGTAAATAAACATAACTACATGGGTAAATGTTTACCCACTTATGTTCATAGACCAGCAAGAGGAGCATCTTTGTGGATCATTACTTTAAGAGAAGGATGGTCTATTAACTCTCTTGCTAGTAGTTGGGTTAATACGTACAGAAATATAATGAGGTTCTTTTGTTGGAGAATGTGTTATAATATTGCGTATTGTTTGAGAGCTAGGCAAAGAGCTATGAAACACGCTTACTCAAGGGATCCGTCACTGGTTCGGCCGTACATGGTATGGATCTCCTTGCGAGTTACTACCTAATGTCGGTAGCCATAGCAATGTTTTACAGCGGATTAAAAAAAATAAACAATGAACGCAATACGGCGAAGAAAGATTGTTGGAATTACACTTCTTTCAGTTCTGGATGATAAAAATTTAAAAAGTAGATGTAATGGACACCATAAGTGTGGCGTTACACAATGCTGCTGGTTCCAAACATGCTTTCTGTTACCCTTGTGTTTATATGGTGATGTATATTGAGATAGACTGTAATCATTAAAGTAAACGACAAACGTGTCAATTATATCGTTTTCCAAAGGTAGGTAAAGAAATTGAAGTTAAAATCAATCTTGGCTAGTTTGCTGTGTTTACGTAATTAATTAAATTTAAATGTAGGGAGGCTCTTGAATGTATCCGACTGCATTGTGAAGAGTTGTACATCTTACCCGTAGAAATCATTTCTAGAAACAAATATGTCATGCGTCAGAAACAAGATATTTTAGCAACACTTGATAACATTAATTTTCACTTTTGCAATGGCATAGTGTTTGGAAAAATACATTTTCACCACAAGTAGTTGAACCCGTGCATGTTTACATTCCCTTTCATGACACGTTTGTCACCAATAAAATTCTTAGTTGACAAGTAAAATGTATATTCCTCGACTACCACAGGAACACTTATTGAAGTAGTTTGAAAAGTTAATTTATTAGTGCAATCTGTGATAACTAGCTGATGAATCTAGTGTTTGTAAGTCTCATTTCCAAGATCTAAACAAGGCAAATCACTGCCTGTTTTGGAGGGCTATTTATTTAACGAAACACTGATTCCAGGTAATTAATTTTGGTTTCCAATATTGTTACTCTATCCTAAATATTCAGGATTATTTTTCTTGTAACCAATTTTCCCTTGAGCTAATATTCCTTGTTTTCTAATATACGTAGGCTTACAAAAATATTACCAGGACATTTTTGTGTATACGCCATTGCAGTGGAGCTCATGTCGCAGGAAACAAAAATTATTGCACATTCAAACCTACAGAGACAGGAAGCCAACCAAGGATAGTTGCCAACAGGTAACCGTTAGTGAAAAACCCAGAGAGAGAGAACTCCGTAGAAATAATTCAGTCAGTAAGAGACAAATTAACAAAATGAAAAACTAATAATGGGCACAATAAATACAGACAAACACAGTGGCCTTCTTGCTACTAAACGATTCCTTCTGTAGAATTCTGTGTGTTCATGTGACTGTTCGCCACTATTCCCTATTCATGTTTGGTTTTGTGTGATGTGCGTTTGTATGTGTAGTTCAAGTTTTCTGGAACATAAACTCTGCTACTACATATCCAAAATAATTTTTTTTTTTTTATATGTTACGATTGCAGACATTGCGAATAGTCGAAACAGTGGGTGATGATTATGTCACTATAATAAACACTATCATCATCTTTTCAAGGTACTTATCAATCTTTTAAATATGAGTAGGTTAACTGCGAAAGTTTTCAAATGCCACTTTAATGAATACATGGTATCTCTATATTTTTCATTAAATTAATTTATTTTCTGTTTTTTCTTTATGTGTATGCCTTCTCCTTATTTGAACATGTATTTAGGTACACTGCAACCTGTTTAAAACATTTGAAACATCCAGTATGTACTGCTACCGAAGAAAGTAATATGTTAGTTATCCTATATAATGAGACCATCTCTGTCTGTCTGTTTCTCCGTCTTTAATACTTCTAAGTCCCTTCAAACTCAACAGAAATTTTTCTAATTTTACAGAGCGAATCCTCAGGATCAAATACACGTCAAGTTCGATGTTCAGCAATATTAGATTACGCAATCATTACCTTTTACCCTAAAAATTAATTTTTAATTACTTTTTACCAATGTGAAAGTTTTGTATTAATGCATAGAGAATATTCCATACAGATATGAAGGTAATGGAATATAATTCTTGTTTACTTTAAATATCTCGCTTCGATGTTGAGTTAATTTCCAAGTGGGGCCACACTGGCTCAATGGCTAGAGCGATTCCAAGTGGGGCCGCAATGGCTCAGTGGATAGAACTATATCAAGTGGGGCCACAGTGGCCAAGTGGATATATATATATTTATATATGTAAAATGGGGCCTTAGTGGCTCAGTAGATAGAGAGATTCCAAGTGAGGCCGCAGTGACTCAGTGGATAGAGCGATTCCAAGAGGGACCGCAGTGGCTCAGTGGATACATATATATATTTCAAATGGGGCCGCAGTGGCAAAGTGGATAGAGCGATTCCAAGTGTTTCCGCAGTGGCTTAGTGGATAGAACTATTTTCAAAGTTGAGTTAGTTTCAGATCATTTTTTTTCAGTCTGTGTATGACAACAAAAATGTGTGACATCGTAACTGTTCCAGGCACGTGGCAATACAAAAAGAAAGTCATGGCCTGGGCCCATAGTTATGAAATAATAAAATGCACATGCGCAAAATACTCTCCCTCCCATTGACAAACCATATCTTTTATAAGTTTGTAGAGAATTATTTTTAAAATTCAATCATTTAATTTCCTTAATTCAACTTTGTAATGGACTTTACCCAAACACAATTGAAGAAATGACGTGGGAGGTGGAGGAAGACATAAGTGCCCTCATAGTGCCTCTCCCACCTTCCTAAGGGTAGGGGTGCTGTGAGTGTAGTGGTATGACACTTGCCTTCCACCAAAGTGATCCGTGTTTTGTTTCCCCATGAGGTTACTCACAGATTTCCACAAGTAAGGAATGTGCTGAATGATGCTACTGGCTGGCATGTTTTCTCGAGGTTTTCCTGTTTTTCCTGCCCTTTCATTTAAGAGCTGCTCCGTACCCTCCATATTGCACCCTCATTGGCTCTCCAACACCTTGGTTGTTACAAACCACCTATACCTCTCAACTCCTCCCTTCTTAGGATAATGGGGGCCATTGTGGTGTAGTGACTAGAGTACTCGCTGTTCCACGAGGCACACTTCATTATAAATACCCATGATTCATCATCAATATTAAAATAAGCTTATCTCAAATTAGTTGCCCTCAAATTTAGAATTTCAAACTGACGCTATGATTTATTTATTTCACTTACCATATTGTCGACAAAAGGTTCATTACATAATGTTACTCCAGGAACACAATGAAGGAATTCAAGGAAGGAATTGGTCGTTGACTTTATTGGTGAGTCACCCGAGTGAGTTCAGGAAACCATGGAAAACTCAAATCAGGATTATTAAATTTGTTATGAAAAGTATGAGAACTGATTTGGTTGTATATTCTTGTATTGAAAAACAGCTGAGTTCTTGTCACTGCAATTCTGCTGACTTGGGGAGAAAATATTATAAGAGTAAATTTTTTATAAGTTATCGCCTTAAACTGTTTTACGAGGTGATTTACTATTAATGCCTGGCAAACATCAATTTTATTGCAAGGAAAGTTAAAAGTAATGCTTGAATAATTTAGTCACGTTTTTGTTTACCTTCACTTTACTCTTAACTTCCACAACCTAAAAATATTACTAAACGAATTTCATAAACTCCTAAACTGAAGTAGAGAATCGGCAACTAGGAAAATGCGTGTAGGCCTACGCAGTATTCAAAAAGTGTCTGTGCCTTTAAAGAGTCCGCAACTTACAGGCTCGTCCTTAAATGAATATCAGGTTAGTAATCGCAACTCTACTTACCAAAATTAAACACACTGCAATTGTTCATTTGCAAACTTACGCGGATAACATATCACTATACACGCCATAATGCAATATTTATCTGTAACGTATATACGTATATCCACGTGTATCCACGGTATATACGAGTACACTAAACACTTTCGGGATGGTGTGCCACTGGACTCGCGTGACCTGGCTCGTGCGCATTTTCACACATACATATTAATTTTCTTTCGTCGTCGAATAAATTAGCAATAGAGAGCAGTTTTAAGATGTTTTTACCTCAAATTTACATTCCACAAACGCAAGAAAAACCAAAATATAGTGAAAACTCAGAACAACCAGCTACTATAGCACTCGCAAGGCTATTCAAAGTAAACAAACATTTGTTTGGAACCAGTGGCTTGGCGTGACGTCACAACTAATAGTGTCTACAAACAATTTTGGACAAGAGAATGGTAAGTGCATTGGCAATACTTTTCGAAGAACTGGGGAGAGTACACAAATAACCTCAAAACTGTATACAAACATGTTTCCTCTATGCACCTCAGTTCTTTTGTCGAACTTTCCATGTCCATGACTTACAAAAATACCGCCATAAAAACATGCTGCCATTTAAATAGTCACTTGACACGTTTCCTTGTTCTAAAGAAACACATAGAGAAAGTAGCACCATTACAGTTGCCGAAGAAAAGTAGACTAGCCAGCAAAACTGCACAAAGACACCGATTTTTACAGTGTACGAACGCGTCCAGCAATAAGCAGGATTCCACGCAAGCGATATCGTAATAAAAATCGTTCCATGTTTATCGGCTTAAGTCAGATATTTTTACTGTAAGATGAAGAATTACAGACCTAGAGCTGCTGGAGACATTACACTATCTCCAACACAAACACAATGCATGAGTAATTATCGTGTATTGCGATTCAGTACATTAGTAACATGTCTCATTTCTTCCATCACCTTTCAGAGATGTTATATTTTAAAACACCGCTTCCCAAACAGAAACGTTAATCTTTCAAGACTGTTGGCACAGTTTTCGGAGTGGTCGTATCGCATTAGTTTGTCAAAGTATCAATTCGTGAAATATATTTAGAAAAATAAGTGGTCCTTTATTTTCATTCTTTGTGTACCAAACCTGCAACCACACATCTTTAATGATTTTAATAACTTTTTAACATTACAGTTATTTAAGCTATCTAAGATTTTAAATAATCGTACGCTCTCTAAATTACACTGTTATTTTTTTTTTTTAAGCAGTGACAATGAGACTACACTGCCACTGAACGAAGCAAACTTTTACTTTGCGATTAATTTCTGTGATGTTCTGATTTAGAAACGAGCTAACTTAGTCATATTTAAACATGGAAACCCACGATTGCACTTTGATTTTATTCGTGTGAAACAAATCCTGCATACACAAAAAGCTTCTTCAACTCTGAGAGAAAGTAGCTGTTTTATTTGAGTTGGGTGTTCTGGATTTATGTAATTTTTTATGAACTTGTTAAAGTGAACATGATTTTCAAATTTTGGAATGATATGTATAAATTTATATACCTAATTATACAAAATCTATAAAAGACTAAATTCCCAATAGGGCATAGAAATAGTGATTGAGTGCTCTGGATCGATATATCCATGTCCGTTGCCATGACTTTAGAAAATGTTATCTGAATATTTTACAAAAACTAACGAATATAATTTTAATGTCGATATTTAAATTTTAATTGGGTGTTAGTTGTATTCGGTTCGTATTACCTTTTGTTCGGTATATGTTACTAGCTTTCTGTCCGCGGCGTCGCTCACATGTACTACATGGAACAACTACTAATCTCCTCTAGCGAACTACCTCTTTTTAAACCACATTAGTGTTTCTGCCTGCAGATGTTGAGACTATCATGTTGCTAGGTGAGCTTACTCAGTCTGAAGCAGGCCCATATGAGAAGCAGTTCTCTGTCAAATCTCTCCCTGTACCGTTAGTGACTGACCCTTGTTTTTGAGCCTGGTGCTATTGCAGTGCTTCGGCAGGAACACTAATAGAGCCCCACACTTGAGGAGAAGCTTGTGTGGTGATAGGCCAGGAACGTAGGTACTGTAGATTAACTCAATAGGGTAATAGAATGTACCATTCATTAAAAAAATTTGTTCACAAATATGTACCCAGTTTCTACTCCTTCGAACAACGTAAGCAAATTATGCTGATGATTTATTTTATGATTCTTGAACGCCTATTTCCATCAGCTTCTAATTGTCTCACGTATATAATAAAATTCTCTGATGCTTCGCTTATATTTTTTTTTTACAGATACACCGCTACAAAATGTGAGTAATCGTACATTATGTTTTAGTAATATTTCTCACCTTCAAGCGTTGAGGATTGTAGTGGATCTCCTATATCGGAATGGAGATATTCACTTTTTCAACTTGATCTGGGCCCTGGTAAATCTTGAAAAGGTAATCTCTTTAACTTTCCTTCATCGCATGCCCCGAATTCTTTACTGGTGAATGGCCAGCCCAGTTTGCGAAGGCATTTTTGTCCAGGGTGATCTAACCTTCGATGTAATAACAATTGATCAGCACTATGACATTCAGCTCCTATAGGTAAGTTGAATACAGGAACATATAAATTGCCTACTTGACTGCATTTCATCTCAAAATCTTTGTATAATTTCTAATAACGCAACCAATTTGCGAAAGAAAAAAAAACACTTTTTCCTGATTGAATCATTTTTCTTACAGACAGCAAATTATGCGATAGAGATGGCGCTATGAGAGCCGATAGATTTATCACAATGTTTTCCAATAACAATTGAATAGATCCTCGCTGATTTGATTTTAAATTTTCACAATTTGCAATACGAATAAAAACAATATTCCAATGTTTTAAAATGACACATCACAGATACTACATTTGATTTTACGAAATGATCAGAAGCTCCACTATCTATAATAAAGCTAACAGTCCCGGTCTTCTTTGCTTCTATATGAGAAAGGGCAACCATTTCATTTACCACAGTAAGTTCATTACCTTTTGTTCACTGTGATAAAAGATACGTTCGGCTTAGTTTCCACACAGTCTGTTGGTCCCACATCTGCGTTTACGAAATTATTTCCTCTTTCTCAATAATATCCTCTTTATTTACATCTTCAAAATTGCTTATTAGCCAGAAGACAGTCCTTTTTGAAGTGAGAGAGATCACCACAATTATAACACCCTTGTTTCTTATCATTCTGAATAGTTAACGAACAAACACTGTCTTGAAACGATGCTTTCCCTTCCTTCACCAGCATGCCAGTATCTAGGAGTTTTCCTTGTACAATTCGTAAGTCAATTCTGTCGCCATCGTCGCGAGTGCTATTATTACCGTGTTGTACGACCCCGGCATTGATAAAAGTAAATAACGGTCAGTTTACTCCAGCGATGCTCCTGCAGCTTCACATTCCCGCAGTCAACTTTCAACTTAGACAAAGTAATCCTGAACATCGCAACCATTAAATTTTAGTTTTACGAACCGCTGTATGACAAAAAGTTAGCATATGGGACTTGTTCTGGTAAAAAAATTTCTCAGTGATCTGACCATATCTTCCGCCGTTTTCGCTCCTTTTACTATTTCTAAGTGGCGATCAAAAATACCGAAAAATGTTTGTGATCACTTAAAATAATCTTTGAATTTTGCAATAATATACTTCTAAATAAAATGTTTCTCTCGGTCACCGAAATTAATTTCTTTAAAGACCTATTTAATGGACTAGTTAATTAAAGTACGTTTTTAAGGCATTTTATTAAATAAATGTTTTCGCATCGTGAATAAGTTACTATCTCTGCAATCGTTATAAAAACGAAATGTTTATGCAAATCAGAATAAGAAAAGAGCAACGTTGTGAGAAATGTTATTTACCAAAGTACAAAATTGAAAATTATAATAACTAATTTTTAAAATTTAATATCCGAAGACATGGAAAATTAAAGAAAAAAAAGTTCATAGTTGGATGTAAATAAATTAAGAGAGAGAGAGAGAGTGTGTGTGGTATCGAATCTCTCCAATTTAATCGGAGAATGATAAAATTATAGGCTGTTCATGGTTAATTGCGCATTTCTGAAAGCCCGTCTTAAGATCTATTTGTATGTACTTAATTTATTCGTCCACCGTATGTAAAATTAACATTGCCATGTACCTAATCACTTTATTCTTGCGTCGGTGAAAGGCAACTATGAAATTATTAGAAAAGCTAATGTTTGACAAGTTGTCAAATTACTGTAGAAGAAAACATGTCAGTATTCGCAAATGTTTACTTCACACTTATATTTCAATGTTATGGCATGGAGCTACTTTCCCTTTGTGTCGTTGCCAACTTTACTGGACGCATGGCAGACAGTGTGCCCGCCAAAATATACGCAGCTAGGAGCAGTCACATTTTTCAAACGTTTCTTTCAAAACTGCAGCTCACTTAACCTCGAACAGCATTTAATAACTTAGGCCATCCACGGTTACTCCATACTTATCTGAATACCTGCCGAAGTCATTCTTCCAGGATATTCCTCCGCCTCATACAAACAAAGCTTAACCGAGTATAGAAAACTGCACCAAAGGGACAACGCTCCGGATTAGCGCGCACTCACTGCGATGTTGTTTTGCATAAGAAGTACTTCTAACAAGGTATTACCAAGACACTTATTTACCCCTTGTTTTTATTCATATCAATTACAAGTTAAATAGCATAATATATGGATAGAATATAACTAAACGTCCACTTGAACTACAAATAAGGTACTTTATGTTAACACGCGTATAAAATGATTGGGGTGATTGACATCGTAAGGAAACAACCAAACACGTCATACAGGAGTTGATTTTTAAAGGTTTGATTCAGAAAATGCGAAGAAACCGCGAATAAACTCTAACTTGGGGGGGGGGGGCGGAGGTAAGTCCTAAGTCCGTAGTTGCTAAAGGATATTGACATATTGTCGTTATCGTGGACCGACCTTGACTCGAACTGGGATGAAGACGTCTCAGAGGCAGAGGAGGAGGATGCGACAGGGAAGTGGGTCGCAGCTATCTGTCACTATGGCAACGGGCGCGCGTCACCGCCTCACAAGTGGAACTGACCGGAGCAGCGAGGCAAACAAGGTGTCGTGTGTGCGAGATCGATAAATATTGGCGCGGCCTGCAGTACAGCACGAGTGTCACTGACCTCGACAGCCAGCGGACAGCGCAATCAACGGTCAAGAATCGCCAAGGCCGTCACAACCATCCACTCAAGATGAACTAGACCACTTATCCGTCTTCTGCACATTTACCCAACATTAACCTACCCCAAAGGAACATGGGCAGCAGCGATCGACGTGTTTTTTTCATATCTTACTTTTTAAAAGACAATCACCTTCAAATAAATAAAATACTCTCACCAATTTGATATTAACCTAACTGCATTCGAAATAAGTTAGAGGAAGTACAAACATCTCAAAGCACTTGTTTAATAAAGAGTGTTCTAACCTGAAATCCATGCCGTTTTTGCTAATCGTATTGGCAGAAAAGCAGTTTAATGTCGAGACACTGTTATTGGTTGTGCGTAGCCAGCGAGATCGGTCTACCTAAACATTAGTCTATCATCACGACCGCAGAGAACACATGTTATAAAATGAGCATGCAAGCTGAGCTGTAGCCAGTTTCTATGTTAAATGATTGGACTGCCTTTCTGCCAATAGCAGTATAAGAACGTTGATAGGATTTGAAGTTAGAACACTGTTTGTGTAACTAAGTGCTCTGAGGTACTTCATCTAACCTAATTTTAAACGAGAGGCTATATTCAAGTTCGTTAAAATTATCTCATTCATGTAAACGGCCTGGTCCGCTGTAAATTCTAAATGTAATCAGATATATTGATCATTGTTGACCAAGTGACTTTGCATTGGGTGAGTCATGGCTGGGAACACACACGCAAAAGAAGCCTAAGATACTTACTACACGCCACGTGTAGCCTGTGATCAGGACAAGCTGCCTCTCTTTATGATCATTGCAGTCTGCACATACGCGACACTGTTCCGTAGGCGCCGAGCCACGGAATCCACGTGCTTCCCAGAGACATAAACAACCTTAAATACGATGCAAAAAATTAACAATCAATTATAAAAGGTGTGACTTAAAACATTCTAAGGCGGCAACGGTGTAGTGGTAATGATTTTGTAGCGGAGGTGGCCTCACTTACAGAACATCAGCAAACTCGTTTTTACTTCCGTCTAGTAAATTTCTGTTATTATTACTATCTATAAGGTTTTTAAATTGTGTGACATCGTGTAGCGCTGTAATGTATAAACTAATATCTTATAGCAATGGCTACGGAGGTAGAAAAATGAATGTACGTATCATATATAGTATGAATAAAAAGTTGCACCTATGGGGGTATCTAGAATGAAATTTAGGAAAGGAGTGGTCAAACAATGGTTATTAAGTAAAAAATTTTTTACATTTCAATATTTGTTACTTTATTAATAGTGTTCAATCTCAAGAATATAATATTTGAATGCCCCAAATAAATACTTACACTCATTACACGTCAATGCCAAGGAATCTCTTAAAGACAGTCCCATGGGACCACGTGTATTAAACACTATAAGGACAACACTGTGTGTGTATGTGTGCACGTGCACACACGAGAGCACGTGTAGCCATCCTGCTGCTGTAAGTTCCGTTTGCAGCCCCGAGCGGCAGCGTAACAACTGGAGAGGGAATGACAAATATTACAAGGTTTTCGTTAGAGAAACGTGAGTAGATTTTAAAGTGTAATGTGAAATGTGAGAACGTAACCCAGGTTCAGATACTACGGAGGGCAGAAATTATTACTGTGCAACAATTACATTGTTATGTAACAAGTTCGAGAGGGATAGAACTGAGAGCGATGTGAATAAAGGAGGATGTGGCAGGATGAGAACGACAATGGACGAATGAAGTGTAGAGGATGTGCTGCACACATTCACCCTGCAAGTTGTAGACCATACGGCAGGCTACGCGTGAACCAGGTCTCAGTAAATCTAGTGGCCATCGTGTATTAAAGCAAGTAAAACGGAGGCCCTACATTTCCACATTAATTCACTCTATGAATGAATACGACCCAGATAGGCGTGTCAAACTTTGTGAGTGGGTTGTGAAAGTGTGTGATCGCAGTGAACATTTTCCTGGCGTGATTGTTTGGTCTGATGGGGCAACCTTTAAGGTAAATGGAACTGTGCCGATGGAAATATCCACGAAGTGGTAGACCAAGAATGTAATCATCCTTGGTCAACAGTGTGGTGCGGTATGTCTACCTGAGGATCCCTGAGTCCTTTCTTCTTTGACGGAACTGTGACGTGAATGTTACATGTATTGCTGTATCTTTTAGCCAATCAGGCGGGGCTCCTGTACACGGTTTTATAAGGTACGCAAGCAGTAAATTCCAGAGCAATTTAGTATGCACAAGTCCATTATAAGATCTTACAAGCCACAGATGCTGGCTACCACTATGGTGTTAATGCAGAGCATTAACACCACAGACAACACAAGAGTGTTATAGCACATTACGCTTTAATTGGTTGCAGTTGAATGCAATCCAATAGAAGGAGATACACTCCTTCCCATAGCGATGGGTGGAGTAGAACCACTACACCTTTCAACAGCTCACGCCAGGTTTGCCGCTATGAGCTACATTGGTGGGGCCGAGGTCTGTCCAAACTCTATTAACTTGCTTAGTGAACGGGTACTCTTCGCAGCGGACCAGACCAACGCCACTTAGTGAGCATCAACCCTTCGAAACTACCACCGACTCCCGGACCAACTAAAAACGCCCAGCAGCCGAAGCTACCAAAATGGCCGGTGGCATCCCTCCAAGCAAACACACAACTCCAGGACGACTCCCCCAAGCTGAGGTATCAACCATTGTCACCCACAGTTCAACCCTCGATCAGATCGGCCACAGCTGGGGAGTAGTAGGGGCGAGCGGGTTTCAGATCAAAGGGAATGCCGCCTTTTTTTTATTGACCAGATAGATTTGATCTCAAATGGTTAATGAAATTGATTGAAAGGATAAAAGAAAAATTGAAAGAATAATGAAATTTTAATCTTTTTATTTAATGAAAGGGTTAAAGTTATTTAAAGTGTTAAATATATTGAAAGGGTTAAGTTTTTATGTTTTTATGTTTTTGTGTTTATTGCAAGAGTGTACTAAGGGTCTTCTTTCTTTCCTTTTGTGGGTAGCAGGAGCTCTGTACGTTGATTATGGTGTCGTGTCCTGGAGGTGACTGACCAGAGTGGTGGATGGCAATGGGTTATATAGGTGTTGAGTTGAGTGAGTTCAGTGTAAGAGTGTACTAAGGGCCATTTTTCTTACTTTCCTAATTTTGATGTGTTTTTGGGGATATTGGTGGTAGAGAGGAGATTTTTACGAATATATTTAACACATCAGAGAGAAATTCATAGTGTTTAAACAATTTCTATGTATGGATAAATAACACGCGAGAGAGGAGTATAACTACTTGATCTCATAAAGAAACAATTGCAATTATGTGACTCTCAAGTATAGAATTAAACATAATGTGATTTTACTATCCCAAACTGTATACTAGCAATATAATTTACACGAGAGAGAAGTATAACGAAGTGAGTATGGAATTAACTATCTACCACAAAATGTCCCTATAAATTAAACAAACACAATAACAAGATACATATTACGACTCCCACCCATACCTTACATGCCCGTCTGCCTGTGAGACTGGCAAGGAGGAACTTTAGAAACATAATCCACACGTAAAAAGAAATTAATCGATTAACATGCGTAATGAAATTGGGTTTATCCCTAAACACGTCTGGCTGGCTGCGAGCTAAGTGAATCACTGTTTAATTATAAACTTCAACACTGAAATTTTAAACAAAACGAATGTTTCCAAATAAATTTGAAAAAAACACACATTGTGAAATGGCACCAGGAGCTCCCCGAAAACACATCTGTCCACCTCGGAGGTCACTCGATGAATGAGTGGATTGTATGATGTGTGGCGGCCTCTTAAAGGCAACAAATATTTGAAAACAGAATTCTATATTACAAAGTTAGGTTAAGAAAATTTGTTTGGAATGGCGGCGATTTCTTGTATTACACCCTTAAAATCTTCAATCGTCCGCGGACGATCTCTGTACACTCTTACTTTGAGGTAACCCCACAGACAAAATTCGCAAGGAGTCAGATCGGGTGACTGGGCTGGCCACCCAATGTCGCCACGCAAAGAGATCAGATGATCAGGGACCCATTTAACTGCAGCACTTCCTAAGTGCGGGGAGCACTGTGGCTGTGTCAGGATGGAATGAATTACTCGGCGAAGGGGGGAGGAGGGAACGTGGTGTACATCGATATATGGGTGTTGTTTCCAATTGCTCATTTCTGCATATGCATCATTACATGTCATTTCATGTCGTCTCACCAAGCGCCAACAATGTTGTCGCCGACATAACGCAGTTGCCTGCATTCCACCCTGGACGATCATGATTGTTATACTAAATGTCGCTGTACGGATATCGCAATGTCTCACCACAGACTTGTGTTCGACAATATTCATGTCCAATGGAAACAAAACTGTATCATATGTGCTTTTCATTACAGTTGTTACTTTCCAGGTATCACTAGCTATTATATTCTAATTTGGTTTACAAATGTGGGCATTATTTCTGCCACAACCTGTACTTAGACACAAACTACAAAAATACAAAGAACTGCACATGGGTCCAAAATTTTCAAACTAATTGCTATTTTCTGAACACCTTTTAAAAACCTCAAAAGCAATATTATCAGTTTTTAACTGACAAGTATTTTAAATATATGACCACGTTTAAAAAAACTCTTTCCCAGTTTTTACTTGACCTCTTACTTTGCAAAAATTGAGGCTGACTCCGATATTTTTGATTTTACAACAGCTTTCATTAAGAATTAATGTTTTCAAAAGAATTTATATTGAAAAAAACATTATTTTAAAAATCCCATTTGTGATATTACAGACCAAAATTTGATTTCATTTTAATTTATGTCATCATATTCGAGGGCATTGACTAGAATTTACAAAATTTTAAGACTTGAGAAATGTTAAAATTTATGCCCACTCTACACAAAATTATTAAGTGTAAAAGTCATGCTCTGAACCACTCAAGGTTCGTCTTTCATAACGATTTGTCTGATAGGCTTTTGAACTATATAGTTACACTATCAAAGATAAATTATCAGAGATTGTGCTTAACTGGCACGATCCCAATACACGAATTGCCCAGAGGCAGGCTCTGGGGATTGTTAAATACAGGAATTTTTCGCAAAAAAAAATCTATAAATTGACCAACGAGAAATCCACCAATAACCACAGGTGGAACCTTCGATTTGTTCGTTTATTCTAGGAAAACACGTGAAATTGACACAGCCTATTTTAAATTACCACTGAGCAGACAGCTCCAAGCGATGGTGGTGCTCTCAAGAGACGCCTTGCCAAAACAGCATCGGTCAATAGCTAGCTGTGCAGACATGCCGCCAATCCATATTGGTAACCTCGTAGATAATCAATCTCCCGTGTCGCACATATAACAGTTCGGGCACAAAGTTCAGCTCTTCAGTAAGGGAAGGTAAAAAGCAATATATTTTCCACTGTAGTATTATTCTTGCTGAGAGTCCTTAAATTAAATTTGAAACGATGGCGTTGATTTTGCATGCTTGCCAGAAATACATCAGAGCGCAGGTGACAAATGACTCCGTTCGGCTAGGCCATCGGGAAGTTGAATTTGTGTAGTTTCAGAAAAAGTGAGACCAGCTGTCTCACCCTGGGTCCCAACGACTTAACTCTGAACACTGTGTTTTCACCCAAGAGAGGCCCAACTCCTCCAAGATGCCAGACAATCCCTTCTTCAGAGCTCTGCCACCCCGAGATCTACCACAGGCCTCAGTTTGGGTTGTGAAACTGACTCGCAGGTCATCACTTCAGGCGAAGAATATAAACAGCATTCTGGAATGCTGCACATAACCTCACAGTGGCTGTACTCCTGTGCACGGGAGGGGCCGCCACATCACCCATAAAATCGCCGTCTCTTCATCCGCCATAGCATTTTCCACTGTGTGTCCAGCCATTACCAACGTCGAGGTGAAGATGGATTTGAGCAGGAGAGGCTATATATTTGCACCACTGCCCCATTTTTTGGGGATGGGCCTCGACTTGAGACCAAAAGAATCGCCCACACCACCAGGTTAATAACTCCGGAAACAGGCCTCCGCCAGGAGTATAGCCGAACGAGGATAGTCCCTCCCATAGTCGAGAACTACCCTACCAGGCAATAGAAGACTTTTCCATAGTCACAACGGTCAGGGAGCCAATCCAGCTTTCACACAGTACTTCGCCTCTATGGCCTTTCAACCATTAGAGGTTGGTTGCTCAACAGTCAGCCCAGCTCCAACCCTGCCCAAGGCCCGTGAATATTACGGACTTCTTCTGGTGAGTGCCCCACGTGGGCCTCTGCATTCTCCCCTCATGCAACTGTACCCAATCTGGGTAAGGCATGAGACCACATCCTGTGTACTTTCTCTTCCATTTTTGTTTGCATTCTCTGGGGTTGGCTTTCTCGCCATGAGTCATGGCGTCTGGGTCTGGCTCTTTGTCCACCAAGTCTTTCCTTGGTCTGTGTTATTCCATTTTAATTTCGTAATCCAAGATCCAGATGAATCATTTAATAATTTCCCCTTTTGTTTGGACCCCAAAGGGATGACATCATCACCTGGTCTGCTCCCTAGGGCCCTCTCCTCTCGAGGAGTAGGTGTTTCACTATCTACTCTTTTTACCCTGAGATCAATAATGCGTCTAGTTCTTCAATTTCTCTGGAAGTTGTTGATTGCCAGTAACATCCTGTAATGTTGCTCCATGTAGGGGAATAAGATCCTGTTCCCCCATTCTATTTACCATATTGCAGTTGCCATTAATCCTTATAGAATAGGCATTTCTTCCTGTTTCTTTATTGTTTCTCCTAACTCAGCCATGTCATAAAATGAAGCTGAGTCCACAAATATACATTTCCTTTTCTTTTGCTATTTCTTCAGGAAGGATCATTTTTTCTTGGTTGCTTCATCCTCTTCTTCTTCCTCGAGGCAGAGCATCAGTGCCCCGTCGTCTCCCTGATGAACCCGACACCAGATTTATTCCTCCTGGAATGAAATTCACTGTCGCTGCAACCACACTGGATGAGTTTCTCATTTCTTGGTCCTGTACTTGTAGCCTTGGTCTTGTCAGTTCGAAAACTGTTCATCTTTTGGCATTATGCACATGGTGCACCTCCTGACATTTGGTGCAGATCTTCCAAGTCTGCCACTATTTTACTGATAAACACCACAGGAACCCAACTGAAGGGCCATCTTCGGCCAGTCATCTTCCTGGTATTGATCCACATCTGCACTGTGCTAGTCATCCCTGTCTTCGCCCTCGAGCCAGACATTAAACTCTTCGAGTCTTCTACCCACCTCTCGAGCAAAGTTCGTGACGATCTTCGAAGTGCCCCGCCACCTGAGGACCTCAGATATGTCAATATTATCCATGTCATATTATGCCAGCTGTTGTACCCATATCCCTTACATTTTCTGTCTTGGGCACTCATCTATTATATGCCGCACAGTGCCTGGTTGGTCACATGTTCTACACAGTAGTGACTCAATTAACTTCATTTCATACAGTTTTTCCTTGTAATTTCCATGTCCTGATAGCATCTGCATCACATATTGATTTATACTTTTCCAGTCCTTATTTAGGTGATCTGTAACATCGGGAAAAACCCTATGTGTGAATTGTTCCAGTGTTCCTGCAACACAGAGAATCTGTTTTCTTGTTTCTTTCCTTTATTCAGGAGTTGGAGCTCTTCCCTGGCCAACTCCTTTAAAGCTCCTCTCTCCGTGATTAGTAGATCCACAGGTAGGACTTCTGCAATCACTGGCAAGGCTTCATTCGGCACTGTACAATATGCTTTCATGACAGCCAACAGGACTGATCTTTGGGCTTTATCAAGTTGCTGCTTGATATGCAACTGTTGCTCTTTTTGATGCCATACAGTGCACCCATGTCACTATTATCTCAAAGATCCCAGTTTGCTGAACAGGACCACAGCTTTATCAGTTACATATTTTACATGCTCAACAAATGTTAACTTTTTTGATCCAGTATGACTCCCAGGTACTTGAGAGTTGTAGGAACTTTAGGGGTCTGCCCTGAAACCTCATCACTGGATATCTCTTTTTCATATTTCCTTTCAGTATGAGACAGCTACTCATGTCCGTTGAAATATTTAGTTTTGCAGACTCTAACCAAATTTCTATTTTTCTCAATGCTATATCTCATTTGCTTTTCAGCTCTCTTCTGGACCATGCTGGTATCAGCAAAAGACCATCACCTGCATACCCATACAGTTCATAATCCTCTGGTATATGTACATTTAACATCCTGTCAAAACAAGACATTCCATAGTAGTGGGCCCAGGACAGATATCTGTGGGCATCCTTTTGTCAATTTCTTTGCCACCTTTATTTTCCTATCCATGTAACTGCTTTCCATTTCGTGGAAATAGTCCGGTAACACCGAATATGTTAGCTGGACACTTCTTGATCTTCAGTTGCCACATTATTTCGGGCCCACAGGTATTATCAAAGGCCCCAGCTATATCCAAGAACACCCCCATCCATTTAGTCATATGGTGCCAGCTTCACCTTCTCAACTGCTTCCATAACAGCCAGTTCTGTTCTCATGTTCTTCCTGAAGCCGTATTGCCTGAAGTGTAGCTGTCCTGTACCTTCTACATACCGCATCAATCGCCTGTTTACCAATTTCCCATACATCTTTCCCAAAACAGGTAACAGTGTCAGAGGTCTGTATGATTTTGGCGGTGTAAGATCCTTTCCTGATCCCTTAAACAGTATATTTAGTATTATGCTCTTCCAGATCTTTGGGAATACTCCTTCCTCCAGACACTTGTTATACAACTAGAGTAGCAATAAATATGTCGTGGGGTATACTGTCCTCATGATCTCGGTAGTCAGGTTAGTAATACCTGGCACCTTCTTATTCTCCATGCTCACATGACTTGATCTAACTCCTTGATCCTAAAGTCAAGACTGTCATCAGTCTGGGGCAACTCTCCCATTTTCTCTCCTTTCTGTACATGTTCTCTTGCGTTATTTTCTCAGAAGTCATCTGGTAACAACACTTGCATCAACTTAGTTACCTGCATAACACAATCAATTTCAAATTGACCATCAAATATTATGCCCTTTATCACAGTTTTTAGATTGTGCCTTCCAGGGACCAGCCAGTACAGTATTCTCAATGGATCTTCATTTCCCTTTTCAGTTACCAGGGTCTTCCAAGACTTGATTTTCTTTGCTTTTACTCTGTTTCCATATGGTCTCTTCTTGTGGCGATACTCCTCAACTAAGGCTTCTCTTCTTACATGATCATGTTCTATCTTCATTCTCTTCCTGCGCATTCTAAGGTCTTTTGCTCGTGCTCCAGATCTTCATACAACCCCCTGTACATGAAGATCCCTGTTGCCTTCTTGGTGCCCACTCAATAGTATTCTGCACTGCCCTGGTTATTGTCCTTGCTCTCTCATGAAGATCCTCTATTGGGGAAATTTCATCTAGTTCATCCAGTATTATTCTGTTGAACAGCTCCCAATTTTCACATTTATGCACGTACCATGGTCTCCAAAAGACAGAGTACCCATTAACATTTCCCCAGTTTACAGTATACACAATCAGCCTATGATCGCTGAAACTGTCCTGGCTAATTGGCCAGTCTTAAATAATATCATACATGTTCAGTGATGTGACAGCCACATCATAGAACATTTCTGTGCCAGTTGCAGGCGATAGGTATGTGGCTATTATGTGGCTATTTCTCCTTCTCTATTTATCACAACTAGCCAATTGGCGACTATGAACTCATGTATTATTGTGCCTTTTTCGTCAGTGACATGTGAGTGCCAGGCTTCTAATTTTGCATTGCAATCTGCTGCTATAAGCACCTTTTCCCCCTTCAGCTTGTCCAGTAGTTCAGCCCATTAACTCAGATGTCCTTCTGGAAGGTCAGAAAACTGGAAATATGAGGAGACTAATATATCTCCTCATTGCAATTTTTCACATATATGATCATATGGTGATCATTTGAGACATTATCAATGGCCATTACAGTCTCGTTGTTTTCTCTGACCCAAACTCCAACCTTTGGCACTTCACCTGCCACTATGATGTAACCACCAAGTCCCAATACTTTCCCTCGGACTACATATGGCTTTTGGGAGACAACTATATCTATTTGCTGATCTTCTGCGATCTTCACCAGTTCTGCCATAAACACGGCTGACCTTTGCAGATTTAGCTGTCAAGTCTGCAGTTGTGTTTTACAAGTCATAATCAGCTCTTGAGAATTCCACTTCGAATACTTTCTGGTAGACTGGACACTCCCTCCAGTTCACTCTGTATTCATAATCTCTTCCTTCTGCTTTATAATTGGCACAATTATCTTTCTGTCCTTTCCGAGGACAGTTTTCACTTTTATAGCCATGGCCCTGTTCACCACAACAAGAATGCACGTCTGTTCCTTTTCAATTGTTCGACAAATGTCCATATCGCTGACACTTGGAACACCTAAGCAGCTTGCAGAAGTCCTTTGTATGCCAGCTATCTTTACCCAAGATAGATTCTGCCCTGTTCTTTCAGTTGTTTCCTTACTCTTGGGGTACACTCAATCACTATATGCATAGTTCTTGCTTTCCTGCCTCCTCTTCTAATTCTTCTGTGCATAACTCACTTCAACTCTTCAAGTCTGATATCTGTATCCTCAAAGTTTTGCCCTTGAATCCTTTTAATGAGCTCATTTCCTGTATGTCCTGTATGCCTTACACCCTCTCTCCTTAGAGATATACAGCCACCTGCATTTGAAGATGCACTTTTCCCCTCCTCATCCAACTACCCCGAAGAGTTGCATTCGCTGCCAGGTACAACTTGCAGGGAAGGTATTGTCCCGCATTTAGGAGGCGAGATTCCCTTGTGAATGCACCCCCCTCCCCAATTGCCGACTAACGGAAATGCTTTCGCTTGTGAATGCTTATAACCCAGAGAGTAGTATTGGTAATAGATTCGCCCAAAGAATAAATGAGAAGATTAATTAAATATATGTGTGTATCAGCATATGCCGCAATGCATAGATTATATAATCTGATACTTGCAATTACTAATTACACAAGTATGCATTTTTTTTTCCTTTCACACAGGATATGATTGACTGGCTCTTGTGTGTTTTAAGTTATGACTCTTGTTAAATTATTACATCACATTTATTTATATATAATTTTTTCATACTGATTCACTCAGTCTTTTCTCGAGTGTTTTATAAAATACATGTTTACCCTTGGGCTGGAAGTAAGGTAAACAATAAATTAAACTTACAATAAGTTTGAAATACTGTTAACTCGCATAAAGTAGCGCCAATTTTTCCCAACAACCACAAAAAAACGCAATATTCACACGTATATACAGTATACGAAAATGTATATACAACATGTATCTGGATCACAGATTCTTTCACAACACATACATTCACAATCCTATTGGAGTAAGTATACACAGTCCTGTTCTCAGAATAAATATACACAGTCCTGGTCATAGAATGCATATACACACAAACATATCCTTAAGAAAAATATATATGCTCCTCTTCTTACAATAAATATATACATACCTCTTCTAAGAATAAATATATACCGATGTCTTCTTAGAATAAATATATACAGTCCTCTTTTTAGAATAAATATATACATTCCTCTTCTTAGAATAAATATATACACAACCATCTTGTTAGGATAAATATAGACAGAAATATCTTCTTTATATATATAGGCTTCTTCTTCATGTATGTATGACTTCATATTTGGGAGTCTCTCTCTCTCTCTCTTATGTCACAATTGGGAACATCCATGCTGGAGGGTAGACCCTGGCAGTAGATTGTTGTCAGGTTCTGTGGCTTTTAAAGTAGTAGTTGTTGGTCTGGCAGATGACATGCCTGGTGTTGGGGTGGCAGTTCTTATGCCTGGACAGATGATGCAGTTGGCCTGTATTGGAAAGTAGAGTGGGAAAATGTATTTAGGAATGGCATAGTGCACCCATGGAAATGTCCACATGTGCGGTCCGCAATATCTTTTGTCGTCATCACTTGACAACACCACTTTTTTCATATGTTCATTGCAAACACCGTGACCACGCGAATGGAATTGATATCGGGTCCCCATAACCCTTGAATTTTGATTAAGGCAATCCACATAAACCCTGTACCACATATACTGCAACACATTGGGCTTTACCCCGTTCACTTTATGCACACACTGCGTAATGATGTGACCAGCACATTCATCCTTCATAACTCCACTAACACTTTGGTTAACTATTTTGAACTTTTGCGGATTATCTAGCATGTTATTGGAAGTATCAAAATGTACATTCAATATAGGGTTATGCTATCATACTCATCATAGCAGTGAACTTTGTAAATGAGACTATCGGTATCGCAATATAGAAGATGCTAGGTTTGTATGAAAATCATACAGGTTTAATTTGGACAAATCAAGAATGGCAACCCCAGTGTATAAAGGCTTATTGAAAGTAACTGATATCTATTTCATTTCGATCAAGACTAGATTTTCATCCAGGGTTTGCCTTGCCATGCCTTGAATATAAGTCGCCCAATCAGTTCTGCAGCCCCAAATCTAGCGTCATACTTCATAATGACCCTGATGTCTCTTTCCCAGCAGATATTCTGCAAATTCTTTCAATAGACTGAGTTGCTTGTAAACTTTAAAAAATTATTTCTCGAAAGCATTCGCCCCCTGAGCACGTTTCTCAATATTGAACTCAATGTATGGAGCCAACCTTCTGCTCAAAGTGCAGAATAAGATGAACAGGGTCGAGTTGGGCTGTGTACCTCAAGTAGTGCTTCAGCGTTTCACCATGTACAACATATTTCTTCCATGGTGCAAGGGTTAAGAATAGTTTATCAGTTTTGCCGTTCGGAGGTATGGCAGATACTGGGGCAAGGGACAGATCGGATAGGGCATCATGACATTCTTCAGGAAATGACAAATCCACTTCGGCGAAAAATGATTTGTCCCCATCATTGTCAGTGTTTCCGAAATTCCACATTGAAAACATGTCTAGCTCCACCACTCAAAATTCCCAATAGGTAGCTTGCGTTTCATGGTATGACTACACAGACCATTTATGTCGAAATAACAGATGTACTTCTCTGTTACAATGGGATTATGCTGTTAGTCTATGTAAATGTTGTTGGCTTCTGTGTGCCTTTTTGAAACTTGGGTAATACCACCTCTGACACCACCTTCCACAAAATGGTAAATGTCTAGGTCCATTATCAGGTCCAGCCACACACCTGTTTTAAGCAAAAGAGCATGCCATGAGAGAGAGGGAGCTGTCACGTAAATGGTGGGGTCAAGGCCGTATCCTGCCATACATAGAGTTCTGAAATTCTCAAATACATAAGCTAATATACATGTGTCCAAGTGTAAATACTGAATTGCGTACTCTAGCAAATTCTGACAATGGAACACATTCTACGTAGATTGAGTATAAGAGTAATCTGCATCGCTAATGCCCTCACATTTCATTACATTATGAAATGCGACCTTGGGTAGGAGTACTGTCTCTAACGACCTCGCTGTGGACGAGACGTTAAGACCAATTACCTAACTACCTTGGGTGGAGGTAAGGTACGGTTCAGACATTCCATATGTTTAACAAAATCGTAAGGAAATTCTCCCTTTTTTTGGAGCCAAATAAAATTTTGTGTTATCTGGTAAGTGTGAATGGGCGATACTCATCTTAGCAGGCATCAAATTTCCTGCCAGTGTTTCCAAATATGCGTTCATGTAATTAAAATAATCAATGAAGCGCAATTTCTCAGTTCGCATACCTCGTTGCGAACGTCTCCCTTGGTAAATGTGGTTGATAATGTATTTGTATTTCTCCAAGGTTGATTCAATCACCTTGATATCACCTGGATTTTCAATTACCATGGTTCCATCGGGTTTTATGATATATCTAGGAGCCAAGGGCTTAAAAAGAAAGTAAGCATCATAATACTGAAGAATAAATAATATAGCAACAATTTGGTTCCTTTTCGGTGTGAACAACGAATTTCATTGATTATATGCATGACCTCTGACTTCGCCTGTCAAATGGTCATGGCGAACAACAAAAATTTTGCCGAGCTCTTTATCACAGATATGACACTTTTTTGAGCCACCAACCTAGCTTTCTCAGCTATGGTCAACAGCGTCATTGGAACAATTTTGCTGTTTATGTGTGCAAACACACTTTGTCAATTCAACCAATTTATCAACCATCTTATACATGCAGTCTTCACCAAAAACTCGAGGGTACACACAAAACATAAAGAAACAACAAATTCACTTAGAACATAGTTTCAAAGCCATAAATAAAACCTAAGTACTGAATACCAAATATATAACTCTGAAAGAAGTGGCAAACACAAAAAAAAACTTAAGACTTAATGGGTGATCACTCATTTCACAAAAATAGTAAAACCACAATAGGTTAAAAATATATTATAGCCTTCAAAAATATAAGTACAGGCCAAGAGAGAAAATATCAAATAACATAACAGTTATTTTTTGGTGTGCATATACATAATACTTTGTTTACTTTTATTAACGCATTGTATCTTTTAATCAAAACGAGTCATATATACATTTTAATACTCTATAATAAACGATTATAACATGCTGAAATGCATCAATTTGGATTTCAGAACAGTTGCATTTACAACAAAATATAAAAGCTTCTGGCAAAACATACTATAGTTAACTGCACTTCGCATGCGAGCCATGATACTTTACATTAAAACATCATTAAATATTCGAGAAATCAATTGCAGCAAATTTAGTTTATATTGACTTTAAAATGTTAAGTTATACATGTTATTGCCCCTAGGTTGATCCATATACAGAATAAGAGAGTAAATTAAATATGAAATTGTTTAAATGGCTCACTTAATCACAAAATAATAATCTCACAGAAGGTCTTTAAAAGCAAATGTGTGTGAAAATGATTCTCATTACCAAAGGTATACATTTCTTTAGCATTTAGCTTGAACAGATGAAACGATACTGCCTTCAGAAAAACTTAGCTGTTGGATGAGACGAAGCGCAGGGCTCCAACAGCCAACAAATGAGACTGATACATAGAACTATTTAAACATGTTGCAAAATTGAAACCGCCAAAGAAGCTAACAAATAAATATGCGCTACACGATGTCTTCTCTACACTGCATCGCAGCCGCCCCCGCATGTTGGCGACAAGCCAAGCCAAGCACAAAGAATAAAATGAGCATAAAATGGCTGGTGGAGCGTGAAGACAGAAGACAAGCGTACTACGGAAATCACTGCTATATGGCAGATAGGTATGTCCACAAGGGAAGAAAGATTTCAAACCACAGCGAAAACTGGCTGGAATCATGCGGACATTGCCCATTTTTTGTAAGACGTCATGAAGGAAGCGTGTGACGATACTAATAAAGTAGCCAACACAGCTACGGATGAAACAGAGTCTGGAGGGGGTAGCGACGGATGACGAGGCAGAGAATTTGCGAACTGCGCAGCTTACATCCGGTGAGACGAGAAACGAAAGCGAGGAACACAGCCTTGAAGCCTCTAACAAGGTTCAGACTGTAACTTTCAGTGCAGCAATCCTGAGCAGAATCAAAATGAAACTTACGAACAGAATATTTAAATGATTGCATATTAATAATATATTAAAAACAAATTTTATATAGCAAAGTTAGCTTCCTTAAATCACCCGGAATATATCGATTTGTCTGGTAAACCAAAACTCAAAATATATAAAACTGTCACTAACGCAAAGAGGCATAAATAAATATTCGACCAAATCGACTTCAATTATAAATTAAATAAATCTTGAATAATTCAAAATGAAGGAAAAATATTATTTACCGCACCAATAGACTTCCAAAATTAAATAAATAAACCTCAGATGATTAATAATAAATACGACAATTAAAATAATAAAACCCACAAGACAATTAATAAGAAAACTTTCTCACAACCATGCTAAAGACTTAAATACAAAAAATTGTCTTAAAATAGCTCTATACAAAATTAATTACCATAAAAGCCAATAATTATAATAATCTGATCCACTGCATGGCGCTCAAGACTGGTAACCCCCAAAAATGACAAAGACAGAGAAATCTCCAGATGGGAGTTAGCCCAGCTAAAGGTCTCCAATCTAAGTACCAAGGTGTCCCAGAGCAGAACTAGGAACACTAACCGATACAAGTATGATTCTTCAGGCCCACCACAAAATATATTCTTTGAACACCGAGGCCGAGCCTATTATCGTCTTACATCGGCAGTTTTCCGACAGTTTTTCCTTTGCATTAGCCATATGAAGAGACAACTTTATATTGTACCAGTGGTTAATAAATTTATTTAAATTGACATGCAACAACACATCCAATGTGTTGTATACTATTTTCCATTTGAGAAATGTACAAGTTAAAAAAAAAACTATTTCTGCAAAAAAAGTATAATTTTAGTGAATTGTAAAGTATAATATTAATACTTTAAGTTTACAACAATAGATATTTTTTTACTTTTATTCTTTTTTCTCAGATGTGGTCAGGAGACCACAGCGCCTCAAAAGAAGGTACAAATATAACAAACAAATAACAAAAGGAGCTCACCACTTGCATTAAAAAAAACCTGGGTATTTTGGAGTATTAAAAATAATAAATTAAATACTGTGTTCAACTGCTATACCTTACATATATTCATTAATTTTATTATTATTAATTTAATTGCAATATTTTATAATATACCAGAACTTAGTGTGCCTTAGTTACAAACAGAATTCCATGTTTGTATTTTACCTTTTCTTAATAACTGAAAGAGGATTTGGAGGATAAACAATTCCCTAAGAGAATATGGAAGTGTCCAAGTATCAGAATTTGGCTGTAAGCCTGAGGATGCCATGCTGCGAAGACTCAAGTCCAAAGACACTAAAAGGTTGAGTTCATGCCAAGTGATAAAAAATGGACTGACCAAAATTTCAATGTAGCCCTCGGACTCCGACACAGCGGGATCCATGATTCAACTAAGCCCCATGCAGGAACAGAGCATCCCTGCTGCTAAACAGATGGGCTCACATAGTCTTCAGCGCGGCAGTCCTTCGGCAACTACCACGACCGCTCGACGGCGATAAAACAAAAACTATAACATAATGAAGTATTAAAACTCTGCAACGATAAAATAATAGAACATCACAACATGGCAAGTTTGGAGAATGATGATGGAAAAGGCACTTTTTTCTGCCAAAAGCACAACCTTTGATACTTCCTACACACGCACGTGACCAATCGATAAATTTCGGAAGACCATGTCGTGGTGAAATGTTTAATTCACACTTTACATTCTTTAAAATTTTACATGCAGTTTAAATAAAATACTAAATTAATAAGGTAAACATACCAATTTAAAAAAATACGAAAAGGTAATACTGGCAAAAAGGCAATTACATTATAACGATGCTTTGTATGACATATATGTTGGGACAAACATGAACTACCAAAAGAAAAACAATCGAGATCCTATCAAAAGACGATTTTTTTTCTAACTACCCTATTATTGAGTGTTATGTGGAAGCCCGGTGGGTAGGACGGGAACGTATTGCATCTCAGGGCTAACCACTTACGCCTACAAGGAAAGGAAATCATGTAAGGTGACCTGTATCGCGGCAGAGAGTGATTAGGCAGCCATGGCGAGCGATTGGGGCCATGATTACCTTCCTCAGTGTACCTCTAGCTAAGACAATAACTAAGAAGTGACTGGGAAAAACTGCCAAAGACACCATAAAAACTCAGTCGACAGGAAATAATTCAAAATTATTCATGCACTAATCAGAAATGCTACGGGAGACAAAGTTTGGAACTCGTGCTTTATTAGTAGGGATGAAGGATTAGTAGAGAGAGGGTGCTGCAATTAGGAATCTTTAAGTGATGCTGGCTTCAGCCAGGGTGGTGCAAGCATCACCCTGGTGAGGGAAGTGGTGCTATGGGGCTATTCCCTCTGGTTTCCCAGTAAACCTGAAACTAAAAGAAATGGAAGTGAGTTGCTAGTGGGTGTCAGCAGAGACAACACTCGGTGGTTTTTACATGACCACGGAGATACGGTATGAACCTGAGATAAGAGAGGATTAAACTATTCAATTAAGTTACCTAAATTGCTTAGTGCTAACATATGTCCTCGGGGACATATGTGTTTTAAATTAATGCTGTGATACCTTACAGCGGCCAATTTCTATAGCAATAGGCTGCAACAGAGCATATCTACGGTCATATGCTGCGAGTGCACGAAGCTTCGCAAAGGGCAGGGATGTATGATTCTTCGTCGCAGGGGAGGTCTCTCACCAGCTGCGGCAGAGATCCACACGTCGCCACGAGCCACCTCAGTTACTTGCGGGTATAACTGCACAGAGATTGCCTGGGAATCGGCATTGGCGAACGGACCTTACCTACATGCAGCTGGCTGGGAATGAGAGGTGTATTATTGTCTAATTAAAATAGGTAAAATTATATATTATAAATTATTTTAATCTAGGCTGAGCAGTCCATTCAGGACTGTTCAGATTAGTTTACTGCAATAGACTGGTGAAGCTGCGCAGGCGCTATTATACTTTGCATGGCAGTGTATTACATTCAGGATTAAGGGGGCCTATGCGCTAGATGTGCTTTAGGTCGCTTATAGCGTTGGGTTTCCTTGATATTTTAGTCCCCAAGGGCACTTATAAGTGAATTAGTATGTTCCACATTAGAGTAATAGAAGTGTTAAGCCTGTTTGCGAATGACTTCTTGTAGCATTTCTTGTTTTAATTCTGCATGCAAGCATCTAATAGGGAAATAACGGGATGCATTTTTTGCCATTCTAAAGCATTAATTTTGCACCACTTGCAAAGACTTTAGGTGATTATTGGCACAGTAGTCCCAAACTGGGGCTGCATATGTGAGAATGGGTCGGATCATAGTTTGATGTAAACGAATTCCATTTTTCTGTAAAAAATTAGAATCGTGGTTAAGTAGTGGATATAGAGCTGACATGCGGCCATAAGCGAGTTTTCGCTTGGCCTCCACATGGCATCGCCATGTAAGTTTTCTATTCATAGTGAGACCTAGGTATTTAACATCAGTTTTATTGCAAAAAATGACTGCAAAAAATTGCTTTTGGGATGCATCCGCAAAAAGTGACTACAAAAAGTTCCGTTAGGGTGCAGTTGCAAAAAGTGACTGCAAAAAGTTGCATTTGGGAGCAGCTGCAAAGAGTGACTATAAAAAGTTTCGTTTGGGAGCAGCTGCAAAGAGCGGTTCAAGAAATTTGAAAGCATACAAAATAATATATTGTACATGATAAATGAGCACAAATAAAAATCAACTGATGTCTAATATGATACCGACCACGGCAATGAAATAATATAAGTTTAAGAAAGACGTCTTTGCGGAAAGAAAGAAGAATAAATCTCAAGAGAAGTATGTCAAGTGTGAAACTTGTAAACACTTTTACAAACCGTCTCTCATAAGAAGCCATCTTAAAAGTAGATTGCACAAAGGTCTTACACAAATACGTAATAAATCACATGAACCAACAAATGCATTGGAAATTTTTAAAGTGCCACAACACTTAATATCAAAACAGAAGTTCCCATGAGAGAAACAAGTGAAATGTGAAACGTGTAGCAACTATTACAAACTATCTCTCATAAGAAGTCACTTGAGAAGTAAAATTCATAAGTTCACACCCATATTCAGTGTAGAAGAAATCGAAACAGCATTTCAAAGTAGGGTTAAGACTTATACTGTAAAGAAAGTGAATACATACAAAGACCCAAAACATTTCCTAAACAATGTAAAATAAACTGTCACGGGACTAATTAGTGAACATTCAAAATCATTCAAAGTGAACATGAAATTCTTCACTGATTATAAAAGGGGAATTGGCGAGAATATTGAATATATAGAAAGCTCCTTTAAAACAAAGAACGAAATTATACTGAAATCGACTAATCTAGAAGAATATTATACCAACAGCACATCGAAAATCATAGCTGAGATGAGGGCATTCGAAGCAAAGGGATCTCAGTGGGTACTCAACAGAATGTTTAAACTAGAAGTGTGAATAGATAAATATGTACCATTCAAGGGCAGGTCTTATGTTGATCTCCCAGAAAAAATCAAAATTAAGAAGGTGGTAATTAATATTAAGAACGATGATAAAAAAGTTTTTTGTGGTCTGTTCTATCTGCATTGCATCAAGTACAAAGAAACCCTCAAAGAGTGAATAAATACGAAGCTTACAAACATAAGTTTGATGATGCACATAAGGGTTTGGAATTTCCAATGAAATTGCATAGCATACCAACCTTTGAGAAAAGAAGTGGAAGTTCTATTAATGTATACACATACGAAGAAGAAGATGGCGGTAAGAAATGTATAATCTGTCCATCAAAAATTACAAAAAATAAGACGGATAAGCACATAAACCTACTCTATATCAAAGACGAAAAGAACGACCACTACTGCTAGGTAAAAAGTATTTCGAGACTTGTTGCATCACAAGTGGGATAGCATATGGGATAGATATTTGCAACATTTCTACTATGTAAATAAGCTAGAAGATCATCAATAAGACTGTCGAGATCATGACGGTATTAGAGTTGAACTAACATCTAAAGGAAAAAATGACATATTAATATTTCAAAACCAAAATCATTCTTTGTGAGTTCCGTTTGTGATATATGCTGTTTTTGAATGTTTGTTGACTAAAATCGAAACTTCCCAACCAAACCCCGACGAATCCTACACAAAACCATACTAAATACACGAGCCTATTATCTTCTGTTACTATGTAAAATACGAATATGGGTCCTATAAACCACCAGTAACTTATGAAGGGCCTGATGTATCTACTGTGTTCGTTAAAATTCTAATGGAAGAAGTAAAGTCTATTGGTAATATATACACAGTTGAAAAACCAATGCTTCCACTAACTCAGAAAGAACAAATTGTTTATGATACAGATACCCACTGCCATATGTGAAAAGCCTTTAAATGGCGATTCTGTGAGAGATAATGATCATCTTATGGGGAAATTTAGGGGAGATGCACACAGAGATTTTAACTTATCGTATAGAAATCCATGTTTTGTCCTAGTGTTTATACACAATCTATCTGACTATGACACACATTTATTCATAAGAGATCTTGGCATCGATGAAAATAAGATTGATCTAATTTCCAACAACAAAGAAAAATATATTTCTTTTACAAAGCACGTATGTGGAAGTGTAAATCTTAGATTTATTGACTCATTTAAATTTATGGCTAGTAGTATCGATAAACTCTCTAGCAACCTTTCCAGAAGCCAATTCCGAGAAACGTGTAAACATTTTTTCAATGAACTTGACTTTGTTACAAGAAAAGGTACCCATACGGCTACACGGACAGTGCTGAAAAATTTTGTGAGACATCGCTTCCATCCAAAGATGCATTTTACAACAAACTCAATAAATGCGGCATTACAGACGAAGATTACGAATTTGCGAGAAATGTGTGGGAAAAATTCCACATAAAATCTCTAAGAGAGTACACAGGACTCTATAACAAATCTGATGTGTTGATATTGTCTGACATAATGGAAAATTTTAGAAATGTGTGTCTCAAAACATATAAGCTGGAGCCAGCATGGTATTTCACAGCCCCAGGATTAGCATGGGATGATATGCTCAAACATACTAAAATAGAACTAGAATTATTAAAAGATTACGACATGATTTTGATAGTAGAAAAAGGTGTTCGTGGTGAAATTTCGAAATTTTGTAAGCTATATGCTAAAGCAAATAAATGCATGAATGCTTATGATAGCACAAAGGAAATCTTATATCTTACTTATCTGGATGCCAATAACTTATATGCATGGCCTACGAGTCAGTATTTACCCTATGGTGGGTTTAAGTGGGCAAATACATATATAGATGTAAAAAAAATAGAAGATGATGCTAGCAAAGGGTATATATAGGAAGTTGATTTTTAATACCCACATAAACTACATGATCTCCACAAAGATCTGCCATTGGCACAAGAGAATAAAATACCGGAAGGGTCAAAAAACCCGAAACTCTTGACTAGTCTGGATGGTAAATAAAAATATGTATTACACTATGTAAATCTTAAGCAAATATCTATCGGAATGAAGTTGAAAAAAATCCATAGAGTTTTGGAGTTTGATCAACCAGGTTGGCCAAGTCCTATATTGATCTAAACATAAATATGCTTACAAAGTCTACAAATGACTTTGAAAAGGGTTTCTACAAGATAATGAACAATTCCATTTTTGGAAAAACAATGGAGAATATAAGAAACAGAGTGGATATACGGTTTTGCACAAGTTCTACGCAAATGGATAAACTCGTGGCTAAACCAATCTTTAGAGATAGGGCTATATTTGCTAGCTCTTTGATTGCAGTTCAAATGAATAAACAAAACTGTGCTTTAACAAACCCATTTATGTTGGAATGAGTATACTTGATCTATCGAAAGTCATAATGTATAATTTTCACTATAATATAATGTAGTCAAAGTATGGGGAAAATATTGAACTGTGCTACCAAGATACTGATTCGTACATTTATTATATAAAAACACCAGACTTCTTCAGTGACATGAAATAAATGGTAGACCAAATTGATACTTCTGACTATAGAAAGGAAACTCATATGGTATACCATTAGTTAACCAAAAGATTATTAGCGAAATGAAAAATGAATGTAATGGAAAAATAATGGAAGAATTTATTGGTTTGAAATCGAAAATGTATGCAATAAATTTGGAGGGTGGTGTAGAGAAACGAGCAAAGGGTGTGAAAAACGCTGTAGTCAGAAATGAGATAAGTTTTGGTGACTGCAAAAAGTGTTTGTTGGTTAAAATGTGTTGTACAAAAGTATGAATCTTATTAGAAGTAAGATACATGAACTCTATACGATTGAGATGAGAAAAAAAGCATTAAGCCCCAAAGATGATAAAAGATTTATTCTTAAAAATGGCATTAATACACTACCATGGGGACACTAAAAAATTGCAAAAGTGTGATACTATGAAAGAGCAGTTGCCCAGCACGAGTCACCTTATCACTGATGTCATGCGTGAGCTTAAAGGAAATCATATGTATAATAAAATGCAATCACTCATCGACACTGTAAATGGCAAACTCGTCTAGGACTGTAAGACAGTGTATGTAATCATCGACGAAGGAGGCAATCTGTGGTTCAAGCCTAAAGACGTTGCAAGAATACTCGGGTATGCAAATCCATGAGAAGCAATCAGAGAACATGTTAGAGAAAAGCATAGGCAATCATATGCAGATTTAAAGAGGAACGAATCGCTCCCCTTGTTAAATATGCATCCTCATACCATTTTTGTCAATGAATCAGGCTTGTACGCATTGATCATGAAATCAAAGATGGCAGAGGCTGAAAAATTCCAGGACTGGGTGTTCGAACAAGTGCTACCATGCATTCGCAAGCACGGTGAGTACAAGATCGAGCAAAAGTACAAACCGCTACTGGATGCTGCAAACACAATCATCGCTGCACAAATTAGTATCATTGACAAGCACGCACTGCCGCCTACTGACGATATCGGTAAGCATGACCAGTTTGTTCTTATCAGTATCGGTGGAAACCAATACTATGTCATCAGATGTCAAAAGCATGTAGTACGTCTATGCATCAATGTGTTGGGACGTAAGTACCCCGAGAAGCAAGTGCTACTGTCTCTCGATAACGTCAATCCCATAACGCTGTACAACCTAATGAAAGAGCAGTAGCCCATCACATCGATAGGTAACTGCTTCAGTACGACGATGTGTTGCGACGACCTCATCGCCGAAATCGTACGTATAAAATTGTTTGCGAGTCGTGCGTGAATTTAAATGTGTATATGATCATGAATGAAGAAGGCAAACCGTGATTCAAAGCAAAAGATCTTGCGGTGATTTTGGAATACACAAATCCGTGAGAAGTATTCAGAGAACGTGTCAGAGAAAAGTATAGGCAATCATATGCGGATTTAGGGGGTCACGAATCGTGACCCCCTTTGAATAGGCTATCATACGCTGATATAGGGAGGAGAGAATCGCGACCCCCTTTGACTAAACAATCACACACTGATATAGGGAGGGACGAATCGCTCCTCTTGTTAAATAAGCAATTGTGCGCTGATATAAAGGATCACGAATCCCGACCCTTGCCAAATGCACATCTACATGCCGTATTTATTTCAGAGTCCATTAAAAACACTCTTTTATCGCTATTATATAACAGTAAATATTTTTAATGGATTATCATCCATTAAAAACTAGTAACCATTCATGTTACTATTGGACTTCGGTGAATTTTTCACTTTTAACATTATAAATGAGGTTCCTTTGGCTTATGAGTACCACAATACAAATAGTAGAAGCAGATATTGGTTTATTAAAATCAACAGTAAGTTTCAAATTAGTTCGATCTTTTACAATAGCTGGTTTTCTGTAAGAACAATCAATAACATACAATGGTCTTCTCCCAATAAATGATGCAGAGTTGAAGCACAGTTCATTATTACGCTAAGGAGTATCTAGTTTAGTCTTTGAATTTCTAAAATCGTTGTAAACAATATACACCTTATCGAAAATTTTATTATCAATGTCTAAATTCGATTCTCTTTGGGAAACACTTCATTCCGTCCATTATTAATAGAAATATTTTTGATGGAACAAGAGTCAAAGATTGAACTGTGTGTGGATTGTCCAGGATCTTCTTTTTTGTTTTGCTGAAAACCAACAATAACAAAGTCTGGCATATCGAATTGGATTGAATTGAACTGATCTTTTATATCACACTGAAATGAGTTTGTATTAGTAGGTACTGGTTTTTCAAGGCCTTGCCAATAATTAAAACTAATTGGAATTTTGGGGTGTTTGTATAATTTTTCTTTAATTTCATCTCCATAAATAGGATCATATTCAACAATTGGCCACAGAATTTCCAATTTCTCAATAAAAATTTTACCGGCATCTGGTATATTATCTGCATCATCAGATCTGTCTGCTTTCTTTGGAGGTCTTCTGTAAATCTAAACATCGTCACTAGAATTTCGAATGAATGTGATCTTGTACCCACCTTTCCAGAATATTTCATTACAATCTCTCATAAAACCAAACAAATATCTTAAAGGATGGGTAATTTCGTTAGGCCTATCTCTCCTAACATATTTTCCTAGTTCTATCTCCGAAATTTGGAAGTATGCTGATTCTGATTCCCAACCTAGCAATGTATGCATCATTGTTGAAGTGATGCCAGGGTTGTCAATACTTTAAATTAAACAACCATGTTTAGAGATCTCTATTCTTGAGAACTGGAATGGGAAGAAATTCTCACAAAGATCAATAGTTGAAGTTTTTTCATAAGGTAAATATGTATCTCTTTTAATTGGCTCATACTGTTGTTATACTTAAGCTTCATTCGGGTGTGAAAATGCTTTGCCAATAGGAATATCAAACTCAATGCATTTGTTGTATTCATTCAAATTATTTTTTGTTTGGTTGTTTGACGGAAACGACTGACGCTCATAGATTTCAATTTTTTTATTATATAGAAAAAAATTGTCTTATCCAACCACACTGTTCTTATCAACCCAAGACTACTATCAAAACCTAGCCAGTAAATTAGTAGCTTATTTCCTTTTCTTCGCGAAACTTTTTCCACTAAGTAAGTAGTCTTTATCATATTTGGTCTTAAGCAGCTCTGGCTCATAAAAAATACCTTTAATAAGTTCATTTTTTAAATATTTTATTCTGTATGTTGTGGGGTTTGTGTGCAATACTTCACACACCTCAAATACTTCTGTGGACCATTTTGATGTATATCCTTTTTCAAACAAATTTTTACTTTTATTTATACGAACTTTATCTCCCATTGCAAACTTTGTTTAACCATTTTTCTTTCTCCTCCATACATGTTGATTAGAATAGTTCTTTCATTCTTTGCATTTATATTGGTGGTTTTCATTCCGATTGTACTGTGAACAGTGTTATTGTATTCACTTATTAATTTTGGTAATATAGCCACCCATTTATAGTTTCCCTGCATAGTAAATATCTTCCATATTTTCTTCTTCAATGTTCTATTAAATCATTCTACAACACTAGCTTTCTTTCTACTGTATGTTGAATAGTGTGTTATGTTATTGTTGGCCATTAATGTCTTAAATGATTTATTGTAAAATACTTTACCTTCATCTGTTTGTAAATGCATGGGTTTGATATGATTTAAATAGTTTTAAATGCTAACATAACATTTTCATCAGTTTTATCTTTGATTGATATTGCCCATGCATATTTGGAAAAAACATCTATCACAGTTAACATATATTTAATATAAACCGTTTGTTAATTCTATGTATACCTTTTAAAGATCCAGAGTTCATTTCGACTAAATCAGCTTGCCAAAGATCATCGATACCAAAAGATAGAACAGATCTTCTGGGGAAGTTTTTTTGCATTGGTTTATGAATTACATTTTCAATATCGTTTTTTATACTCCCGCCAGTGAATATCGAGTTATTGGTAACACAACATTTTCAAACACATTTAATTCTTACTTTGTTATTATTGGTAAGTTTGTATGAACTTCGCGCATTTTTCATACATTTGAGACAGTATACATATAAGTTATAATTGTTAATTTTTTTTATAAATGAGGCAACAAAAAATTGTAAACAATATAGAGAAGAATATAGAGAGAAGAAGACAGTTAAATGAAAAGTTTAAACTTTTAGAAAATTTCGCCGAGATGAATATGACAAAAAAAAAAAACATTGATATATGCGATAGAAGATTTGGGGCAAAAAATTGGACACGTAACAAATGAGAATAAGAACATAATAAAAGAACTTGTTCCACTTTCTGTTAAGAATTTAGACTTACCACAGACACTAACTTAAACATCTTTTGAAGGAAAAATGTTTGGTAAAACAGGCACAGATGAATGATATAATGATGGCGTTAAATGCATTGATGATGGCGATGAGTGCTATGACGATGAAGCTATAATGATGGCGTTAAACGCATTGGTGGATGGATAATGTTAGGATGCTTTTTGATCGACTTCTGGTTATTTATGGCGAAGAGAATGCTGGAAATGATAACTATTACAATGAAAATGTTTGAATAATGAATATTGCGCAACAGGAAGTTTAGTGACTGTTGTGAATAATCGAAAAGGTATACCATATCTGATACGAATGTCAAAAACAATACCACATACTTTTTGGGGGTCAGAGCATCATAGAAAAGTGTTACTCAGTGACATAATAAATTTGCTACCTTTTGAGTTGCATGCGCCCGGTTATCAGTACTTAGGTCCGGATACCAGACTAAAAGAGAGAATTGAGCGTGGCAATAAACCCTTTAATCCGCTAGATACGGCTGCAATAGACACGATATAGCTTATCATAATAAAGATCTAGCTGAAAGACATGTAGCTTACAAAGAACTAGTAAAGAAAGCATTCAGAAGATTGTTAAGTTCAGATGCTGATCTCAATGAGCCTTTTTGGACTGGTGTTACTGGATCTGCGATGCATATTATTCGTAAGCTGGGCTGCGGAATTAAAATAAAATGATAAAATATTTCTTGTAATAAATGAAAGTAAAAAACATTGTATTTTAAGTTCCTAACGAGGAGTTGAAGAGTTTGAATATTGATTCTTTCCTAACGAAAGACAAACTGTATCGTAGAAACAAGAAACTAAAGGAGGACAAAGGGATGGCTATAACAATTTCAGTTCCACAGCTTAAGAAAATGTCCAAAGAAATGAAAACTGGTAATGGTTTGACAGTTCACAAGGGGGAATTTTTACCCTTAATTTTCGCAGCATTGGGAGTTCTAGGAGCATTAGCTGGCGTCGCATCATCTATCGCTACATCAGTACTTAATGCCACGAAGAAAAACCAAGAATTGGAAGAACAACGGAGGCATAATTTAGCTATGGAAGAATACGGCCAGGGATTGAAGAAAGTTAAGTGGAGTAAGAATGTTAAAAAGAATTAACACCACTCAGTAACTTTGATATTGATCAAATGGTTAAAAAATTAAACATTAAAAATTTTCGGGGTGTATTTATGATGAATGAGCTACTTAACACGCCACTCGATAATGAATGTGGGATTGTTAATCTAGATGTTTCAACGAACTCTGGTACACACTGGATATGCTATTGGAAATAAGCGAACAACCAATATTATAATGATTCATTTGCTGGAAATCCACCCCGACAATTAATAGCATATCCCGGAAGTAATATTTTAATAGTGATGATAGAACTAAAAATTTAAATCAAGTAACTTGTGATCATTTGTGTGTTTCTGTGCTAAATCACTTTTCACATAATTTTAAATTTCCAAAAATTATTTCACTATTAATAAACAATGGATAGATGTGGAAATGCATTAACGAGCTCTTGGATTGAAGATAAAATTAAAGAACACACGGACAATTATACAACTACTGAGAAGATCAATCCTAATGATTTTGTTTCCTTCACACAGTTCAATGACTCTATAGCCACACTGACAAGTAATGAAAGATCATTGGATAAAGCCTATCTTACTTACTTGGAAGTAGATAATAATACAGATTTTGAACAAAAGACTAAGAATTGTGGGAGATCCCATTGCACCGATGGATGCAGTCAATTTAGAGTACTATCAGAAAAACAGAATTAACATTATTAGTTTAGGTGGAAAATACAGTTCAAAAGAAAAAAACATTTTACTTTGATAACAGAATAGAATTTTTTTTATGAGGGATGGAACTATAGTTGAAATAATAACAAAACCAGAAAAATAGAAAGGTGTTATCAACTGTTATCATGAACTGAAAAAAATTTACATGCATAAAACTTTTGAAGTATACCCTGATAAGATATATTTTAAAATACTGAAAGCCCACAATGTACCCGAAGGTACAATTGTGTTTATTGAAATAGCTATGGTATATGAATACATTTAAAAAAATCAGATTATGTTAGTTTTTAATGGAAACACTTCCATTAAAACAAAACTTACAATCTATGAATATAAAAAGTCTTTAATTTGATGATATTTGCCATTATTTAACTTACGAGTCATATCTATTGTAACAAAACCATATTCATTATTCCAACATTTTGAACACGTCTCCCTAAATTTCTCAAATGATATACCACCACCAACAAAATCACTATGAATATGTTTAAGATTTGTTTTGTCTTGTCTGAATATGCAAAGAAAATTAACATTGTCTCTTATAAGCTGCTAAAGTACTTTTGAGTATGTCTGAGCTAAATAGAAGCAATCAATATCTTTATGTCTACCGCGAGTAAAGTAATCCCTTACCATATTTTGATTTTCAAGTATGATATCATCGAAAACAACTACAGACTCTTTATGACATTAATTTACGTCAACCATTTCTTCATTTGATGGAAAGAAGTATGCTAGTGGTTCATTAAATAATTTTGATGCTACATCTATATAATTCTTTAAATCGATATATTTTGGTTGGTCCAGACTTTATGAACATACATAGAGAGTACCAAAGTCCAACCATCTTTGAGCATATATAAAATTATCTACCATAAGTGTAGTTTTCCCACAGTTACTAGCACCCACAATCAAACACCTAATATTATTAGGTACTAATTCTCCGTGGCGTTTTGCCGATACAGTCTTGTCTGGTATTCTTATTTTAATATCCCAGTCTACATGTTTCTTGCTCATTTATTAATAGATTTTTTAATAATGTAACAATTGAGTAAAGTATTCAAACTAACAGATAACAAATCAGTGTTGAAGAAGATACTACACTACCCTTTAGTGATAAAGGGACACTCATTGGCTTTAGTTCAGTTCTATACTACTCATCTAATGCATAACATTATCTCTGTGAGAAATATGTTATATTTTGTGGGTCATAATGATACGGAATCAGCAATTGATATTCCAGTTGGTCAATATAGCTTAAAAGATCCTGAAAAAACTATAAAAGCAATTTTTTCAGTTAGTGTAGATTCAATGGGTGGGAAAGAAAATGATATATCTTTCGACCTGGCTAAATAACAAACTGAGTGAAAGAAAAATGTACGGTTAAATTACTGTTTGGAAAACGGGGTTCAAAAGGAAAACTTTTGGGTTTTGTAGAAAATAAAACTCTGAAAGTAAATGTGGATCATTATGGCGATGCATTTCCAAAATTTGCTCCATTTGAAACAATAAATATACACTGTAATATAGTAAATGGTATGATATTAAAACATAATGAAAATAACCATAGAGAAAATAGTGTAATCGTCAGTTTTAAACCAAGAACAACATTTGAATTTGGCAACACGATCTATTACAAACCAGCTTATCCATTATTTTTCCCAATGCAAACAAATCAAATTAATGAAATAATAGTTGAAATTAGGGTTGAAAAAGGTAAGTTAACTAACTTTGATTTGTCTGAAAGAACAGTGGTATTAGAGATGAAGCTGTAGATATATTTTCGGTTGGAAGTAGTCATATTATATAAGAACGTTAATAGTTTTTAAAATATTAAAGTTCATATGATAAAGATGAATAATATTTCTTTAGAAAGTGTAATGAAAGAACTCAATGTTTCGGCTACTTTAATGTGTCGAATTTGGAGATGTGTATCTATTTTTAATTAGACTATGTTGTAGCACATTGCCGAAGTCAGAGCGATAATTGTGTTTTAATGATTGGATAACCATTAAAACTTTATAGAGATATGAGCACAAATAAAAGTCAACTGATGTCTAATACGACGATCATTTACTCGTTAAAAAAACCGAATAGAATGCCTTTGTTTAACTCCAAAATCCTCCATTCCATCATATGCAAAATTTATACCTCCACGTTTAACATCAACTAAAACTTTTTCGCTGAAAATCTGAAGATATATGTCCGGCAAGGTTACTTTAATATTTCCAGAAGTAATTACCACTTTGTATCCATACCATGTATCGTTTATTTTAGCATGGTCTATGGGATAGGTCTGTCCGATTGTAACTTCGGAAAGATTCTTAAATTGTCGGGTTCTGTTCAATACTTTTAGCAACTGGTCCATCTTTATTATATACAATATTTTATATTTTACGTATTCAAATTTCTTGAGCCATTCTTTGCAACTGCTTCCAAATACAACTTTTTGTAGTCACTTTTTGCAACTGCACTCTAACGCAACTTTTGCAGTCACTTTTTTTTGGAACTGCACTCTAATGCAACTTTTTGCAGTTGCACTCTAACGCAACTTTTGTAGTCACTTTTTGTGGTTGCACTCTAAGGCAACTTTTTGCGGATGCACCCAAACACAACTTTTTGCAGTCACTTTTTGCGGCTGTGCTTGAACCGTAGCTGATGTTTTCCGATAACTAGAGCATTCAATTTACCGTTGATTTTCTGATGACTAGAGCATTTAATTTACCGTTGATTGTCTGATGGCCCGTGCATTTAATGTGCTTTTGGTTTTCTGATGGCTCGTGCATTTAATTTGATGTTGGTTTTCTGATGGTTTGAGCATTTCATTTGCCGTTGGTTTTCTGATGGCTAGTGCATTTCATTTGCTGTTGGGTTTCTGATAACTGGGGCTGTGCTCGAACCGGCAGTTGATGTTTTGGATCATGAAAACAACGGTAATTTTTTCTAATAATTTTCTGATGGTTGGGGGCTGTGCTCGAACCGACAATTCAATACTACTTGAAGACTATCACATCGGATTTACCCACGTTTATTTTAATTCGCCACAGGCGAAAATAAGTTTCTAGCTCAGTGAGCTGTGCCTGGGCGCACTGAATGGCTATTTCAGCACTACGGGATCTAGTTTAAATGACTGTATCATTTGCATATCAACCTAAATTAATATTCCATGTAAAAGGTGGGGGGGGGGTGGATTTTCGTAGGTATAGATATTAGATAAGAATGGCCCTAGATTGCTGCTCTGGAGGACTACGGTCCTAATGAATCTCTTATCTTACATAACTCCTTCTAAAGAGACAGAGAAGGCGCGTTTGACTAAGTAGGAGTCTAGAAGCTTTATATAACAATCTGGGAAGTTGGCTTGATATAGCTTGAAAACTTGCCCTGTTTGGAAAACCATATCAAAGGCCTATTCCACGTCTAAAAACCGTGTAATTTTTGCAATTAAAAGTGGTGGTGATATGTTCCAACAGCCTGAGCAACGAACAAAGAAAATAAATTAAAATATAATATTTATTTTGTTATGGCATTTACAAATTATAACATTACAGACATTTCAAAAACAAATTATGTATTACCTAAATATAATACGAATATTTAACATTTATTTGACATGAAATGAGTATTATCGAACTTGCAAAAATAAAAAATAAAAACTTGTATCTTCAAAAGAAATAAGCAAAGACGATAAATGGTTTTGCAGGGGAAAGTAAATTTGCTACAGAAGCCACATAAGAAAAGGGGAAAAAAATAGGAAAGACAGAGTCTGCCATAGCATGACACGACTCGCAATAGCAGTAACTAACTAAAATAATAAAAATTATGTTTTCCAAATAGTTTGAAAATAGTTCATACCAGTGAAACTATATTAAAAAACTGTAGTGATGTAGTTTAAAACGGTGGTGAAATATTTTCAAACAGCACAGGGGGCATCACCAAACAGGTTTTCCCTCAACCTCTGAAAGGACCTCGGAAAGGTTCGGCGCCAGTAGGATTCATTAACACCATTCGTCTCCCTCCCCGAGAGAGGGTAGCGAATGGCATGTCTGCTCATGAGTAGAAGGTAGGGTTGTCACCTCCCCTACCCTACACATGCACTCACTCATTGACTGCAGGGTGGTCCTGTCTGACACGATGGTCACGACATCATGTACAGTGGGTAACGAGCAGTGTACAGACACATGTGCGCTAATGTAGCGAGCCAACAAGTGACAATTACACTCTTATGAGCAAACAAAATTAAGTACATTTTACTATCACTGAGATACAAATAATGATGATGACAGACTTACCACAGGCATTGGGTGGAAAGTACGGCTAACAGCAGCTTGCTTACCTGAAGACACTGTGTGGCAGCAACCGATCAGGGCACACCAGAATGAGCTGGCCGATCACAAGTAACTGTGACGGACTACGGGTTGGCAGGCATTTTATATATTGTACTCTCGCTCCGGATGGCGGGAGGGTGTGCTGTGCAGATGTGGATGCCATCGCGCACGCCAGAATAATTCTTAAGGAGCCTGTATAACACGTCTCTCTTTCCCTACAGACACAATGGTTTCAACCGTAGTTCACTCACACGCACACACACACACACACACATATATATATATATATATGTGTGTGTATATATATATATACACACACACAGTATTTTTATGTTGCCTTTAATGAAATGGTAATAGTCAATAAAATCACGTACGTGTTGTATGTTTGTGGTACCTTCAAACCTAATGTTGGTGTTTGTGTGATGGCATATGTACTTAAAATTAGGAAAAGACTTTATATTTACTTATGATTTTTTTTATAAACATCTCTCTCTCTCTCTCTCTCTCTCTCTCTCTCTCTCTCTCTCTCTCTCTCTCTCTCTCTCTTTCTCTCCCACTACTCTTAAACTGCAATGGCAATGTATAATTTATATTCATTTTCAAACTTAATGGGATGTGTTTCTGTAATTACACCGTATATTTACTTTAAAACCTGATGTAGAGTTTGTGTGATTGCACATGTATGAAAAATAAAAACATTACATAAACCACAAATGGCATATTAGAGAATCGATCATGCTGTCCATTAGTCGATGCATGTACTCTTCAACTGTAGTTAAGCTTGGAATATCCGCTGCTGTTGCTGTTGGCAAGCATGGCTGTGCAGGTGGTAGCAGTCTGAACGTAGGACAATCGGTCCACATGTTACTGTTGCCATTTTGTCGGTCGCGGCTATGAAAGCAACAGCAGTGCTGGTCTCTTCGACGCGATTACGACATCTGCAAGCGACTAGGGCACGTCTCCGCCACACCCGCAGCGACACAGCAGGCGCGGCGATCTCCGGCACCGTCAGTACTCTTACGCTTTGGTGTTGATGATGATGATGATGATATCATGGGTATGGAAACGACTGCTGGCAGCTGGGTAGCCCCATTGTCGACAGGAGGTCCTGCTATTGGTGGCTGTGGTAACATGTCCTGGGCTAGGGAAGGGTCTGTTGCAGCCGCCACATAGCCCAGTAGGTGGAATGCCACTTCATCATGCAGACGTGAGGTAGCAAAGACCTCAACCTCCATGAATGGCAATGGCCTGTCCTTCCACATGTAAAATACATCGCACTTGCCGTACCTCGTACACTCGATCAATTGATTATCAGGCTTATACAGGCTTGTGTGGCTACATAGAGTGCACGATACTGTAGTACTACTCAGTATCTGTCCGCTGCATGTCGCCTGTCTTGTATGAATATGTTATGCTACTGTGACTCAGGGACATGATCATTTAGAAGGTATGTTTCAGATGGAACATCGCCATCTTCTTCAGACTACTTATGCTCCTGTGCTGTATACGAGAATCTTACATAGCCCCCATGTTGTAGGTGTGGTGGGGAGGCATGATTTCTCTACCACCACTACTTCAGAACTTCGCCCAATAGCGTCACAAACTGTGCAACAAGGTAACAAATAGCTTGCTGCGACATTTTATTTCACCCTCGACACTCCTACTGTTCATACTCGATGCATCAATGTCCATGATGTGCTGTCCCACACACATCCACACATGTAAATTCATTAATCTATTTATTCATATACATTGCAGGCCTTGGTTTGAAGGGTAGGATCAATTCGCTTCCACAATCTTCGTGCGTAGTGGTATGTATGTACTCTGTATGCTCTTCGGTCAGCCAGCAGATTGCACCATTGTATACATTGCATAGGGCAAAGTCCAACTTCTCGTTCTCATGATACAGTTCCGTAATATCTTCAAATTCTGCTTGCACTGGGAGAATGTTTCCCCCTGCAGGTAACTGTTTGGTTGGAGATTGGCGACGGCACACTTATCATACTTGTAGCAGGGTGGAATCTTGCTGTGGAAATTATCCCACACATCATGATATACCCACATATGATTTTGCCATCACATACCTGTATTTACTGGTGTTCCAAATCTGACTTAAATACTGCCCATATCTACCTAACAAAGTACCGATTGTACAAATTTACATTTTCTTGCCAGAACTGTACACTGTCATGTTTGTCAAAACTGTTGTCCTTTGTGATGACGGCAGTTGTCTGAATTCTGTATTGCTGCTGACTGCTGGCACAATATAACACACATTGCTTTATATATGTCTGTGACATCATGCTCACATTACTGTAGCAAGGTAAACTTCGCATGTTAGCAGAGAACACGTTGTCGTCCATGTAACTGCTCCACACTTCATAAGGGTCGTGTGATATTCGGCTCTACAGGTCTCAGTCCGATGGGTAATTACACCACTGTTGGTATGGTACATTTCATATTAAATGGGTTGTGTAATCCACACCTGACGTATTTTCTCTTTGTTTGCACGAGCCACCATATCGATGATGGTGTAAGGCAGCGTTGAGTCCGGCTGCAGGTAATATACGGGACACACAGCAAAGCAACATGATGTCAGGTACAAGCCAAGAAGTCCCTCTTTGCTCTCGTTGTTGTGGTACACCCAGTGTTCGAGGCCATTGCTGCTTTCCACTTGCTCAGCCAGTCCAGGAGGTTTGAAGATAACATGGTGGTACCCAGTTGTAACATCGCTGCACTTGCTCATGTTCAGCAAGAAGAATGTATTTTACATGTTTGACGTATATGTGTGTAGAGAGATAGTTTTCTATTTAGGTAAGAAAGAGACACTATCCTTTCTTCTTCCTATATACACACATGTTACAAGAATTCCAGCACATGCATTGTCTTGCCGTTACAGATAGGCTTGATGCCAACATATCCTATGTGCAAGGTCAATTCATTAAGCAGTTTTATGGCAGTCTCTCACGACAGTTGAATGTAGTGTGTAGGTAAACATATCCTTAACACGGCATTTAACATACATGTCATGTACTTGCTGTAAGGTGTATCATCCAGCCAGAAATCTGATGCAGTGTACCACATCTCAATCACTAGGTCTGTTAGTAGCCTATACTGCCATTTACTGTTCAGCTTCGCTATAAGCCTGACCATGATGGTAACTAGTACTCGCATGTAAGGAAATGAGAGAGAGAGTAAACATGTGCATGGAGCGGTTATGAGTAGTACTATGGTTTAACCTCTGCAAATGATCGGTATTTATGTTGTCTGCTGATAGAAGAAATGTAATAACTATAGCCACAACCACTGCAGTAGTATGTACTGCACTCCTTAGTCCACATCCTTAGCAGCAGTGCCTTCATGGATGGATATGTCCAGCATAGCATGCACTTGTCACTTTTCATGTTTGGTATTCGTGTACCATGCCTTCAATGCTCTTAATGATCGGCAGTAATACTCTGTCTCCAAATAAAATAGTTTTATGTTCGTAATGCAATAAATGCTCAACCATCTCTTCTGCTCCAGACTGATCATGAAGACCACCAACACCATCTGCCTCCATGGCCAACATACTGGTGGGTACATCGCATATTTAATCATATTATACTTCACCATCATCCCAATTGAGCATGCGATAGTGTTTTCCCAGCCACATATTCGTCACCTTACGTTTCCTGTCGAGGATCCTTCATGAAAATTGAGATACAAATGCACATGATGCTATGTTCCCGTCTACATACACTATGCTTATGCACTTAATAATTTAACTGAATTGTGACATGCAGCCCTGAAAGCTTGCGAATATTGTGATGGTTGGCTGGTGAATGGACAATAGGTGCTAATTACAATTGTTACTACTCTGTTGCGCACATTATAAATGACTAATTTATTGTGAATTATTAATTAATAGGCCTGAGTGTAGGCTGGGAACATTTCCGAGGCTGTCATTTCATTTCTGAAGTCGACTATGCCTGAATTTTTTCCAATTGTCCTGTTTGCTAACATCAATCATGAGAAGTGTGCCAGTGTTCGAGAATGCTATGCATTCTAGCATAGGTGAAAGTATTTATCTAGTGTACAATATCTGTAAGTCGGCATACATTTGATATGGTGCTATAAATATACTGTTCATGAAATCTATGTTTAAATCTCCATATGAGTAACATTCAGAATTGCGGAATACTTTAACATAATTTATGTTCACATGATCGAATTTTGAGTACTCCGCATTAACAGCATACTGCTTGCCCATTTGAAATGTAATTGTTATGTAGTGAGGTTTCTCACTTGTATAACCTGTTTTGTCATTCCAATTTATGATCGCAGTGTGTGGTGCACTTAGGCACATTTCTAAACTGCATGTACGAAACACAATATCCATGTTCCTGCCTTTATCATCATATTTCAAGAATTTCATTAATTCCAAAAATTTTACATGGAAATATGAAAGCAACCATTTGATAGATTGTATCACTAGTAATGGGGCAGCAGTATCGAGGATTGCATTCATTTGCATGTTGGCTAAGAGAATAACTAACTCCTGCTTAGAATTAATAATTACAGGTCTTTAGTCTTCACCAAACTCTAGCAGCATTGTTAGTGGAATACATACTTCTAATTTTCCATTACCCCTGACCAGGACCTTAGAGTCCTCTTCGATCTCCCAATCTGCCATTTTACCCACCAGCTGTTTGTGCATTATGAGAGACAATAATTTTTGGTGGCTGTAATTCAAACATATCTTGTTGCATCCAATTCACATACGCTCATTCGTACACGATTCTACTTATCATGTTCGGTATACCATATCTGATGATTTTTATTGTCAGGGGTACAGAGCCACCAGCCTTTGTAATCATTTCTTGCAACCACAAATATGAATTACACCTCACTGTGAATATATCTCGGTTTTGTACCAGGATTCGCACCTCAGACACTGGTATGTACGGATCTGGTAATAGGGTAAGTATGTGTGGATTTCTGCCTTGGTTATCACGTCATCGGAGCCTGCTGCCTTGGCTACATTTAATAGTTCACATCCATATTTGTTGACTGTCAGTCGCAGTCTTCTTTTATTAAATGCATATTTCCAGATGTTAGTACACTGGATGCTCTCCTTGAACTGACTTATGGTTTAGTACAGTTAGGTGATTTTATTATCCTAGTACTCACTTGCTTAAATTTCAGATCCACCTTAACATAAATGAAGGCATACTCTAATTTAATCTCCAAAATTAATCAAATGACTGTCTTTGTTTACATAGAGATGACTACATCCTGTAAACTCTCCATTATGACCAGAACATGAGTAGTTGTCTTTGGTATGTCCACCAGCTTAAAGCCTGGAGGTGCCACCACTGTAAAATCATGGTGTGTTTGGCTGGGATTGCCGTTGAGATACAATCTTGTAACCAAATTACTGATTATTTTTATAATGCTAAGGAGGAAAATGATTATGTACTTGCAGGGTTGACATGTGCATTTTCTTCGCTTCATAATTCATGTTCGTGAATCCGAGCATTGCCGTAATTGTGCTGCTCCTGTGAACTCTATCTGGGCAGTACATACATCTTCTTGTGTAGCGTCTTAACATTTCCTCGATGCATGAACATCACTTCTGGTCCAGTTCGTGCTTGAGGTACTCGTCTATATCTTCAATTGCATACGAACCTGTCGGTATACACACCTCGCCTCTATTACTGTCTTCCTTGATGTAGCGAAATATACAATTGCGATCACATATGTTTGGTACAGAGAAGTAGGTTTGAAAATGTATAAGCGCAATGGACCACATCCCCACCAGGTTCAGCAGAGGAAAGTGCGAGGGGCGCAATTCCGAGTTTCTGCCCTAAACAATCATGGTTACAGACATGTCTAATGCTTACATGTACCAGTTCCCGATTAAGTATAGTGTTTGTATATCTGCCTTGAAAAGAAGTGCAGGTATTAGGGGCCACAGTTCCATTCCCATGGCCTTTGCTGGGCTTCGTAGTTTCAATATACTCAGATGTCTCTGAAATACATTTCTAGTTCTGGTGGCTGCATTATATTACCATAGCTGTCAAAGTATTCTTCTGAAACACCACACTACTATACACATTCCAATGAGTCCCTGGCCTGAGGCTGGTATCTAGGTTTACTATACTGCACTCAACTTATCTCGGACTGTGCAGTAGGTGGTTATGCATGAACGTGCCAAGGAAATTGGCCATTTTTCATTTGTGGTCAAGTTTTCATATGTCCATGTTTGTGATTGTGTAACTGGGCAACCTATTTCATCTGGTTCTCCATTTCCTTTTTCCTCCAATGCCACCTACACAATAAGACCGAAGACACAGACCTCTACAGTTTTTTACCTCTAGTAAGAGACTCCACATATATATTGCGTCTGATCGCTTCGCCCAACTTCTCATCTTCTTCCTTAGCCATGTTCACAGCCCTCACTATACCAATTATGCCACTGATAAGGCTGCCAAGGAATGCAAGTGCTGGCAGGATGATGATCAAAATGCATGTTTGCTTTTCTACTACTACTTTGCATTGTTTTCTCCATGTCTTCCCATATTTTCTTCCTTCTAAACAACAAACCCATTCTGCTCTTGACTTATTTGTCATAATATTGGATACGGGTCAGGCATGTAAACATTCGTAGAGATTGTACTTGGGCATCCTAACTATCGACTTGGCTTTTTGTACAAGATCAGTGTCAGCAGCATGCCTATCTTCCAACTTGCTACTGATCACATAGACGATGTTGAGTCCCTTGCACATATCTTCCAACGAATCTACAGGGATGTCACTAAAGGTCAATCTCCATACTAGGTGTATGCCAAGCATGCAGTATTTGTAGCCTGGAATGTGTGCATCAAAATGAAGGTTGTTGATCAGCATTTTCACCAGTCCATGTCCTCTCTTTGTTTTACTCTTACAGTGCATTATGACATACTAACACCACTTGGTCGACAAGCCTACTTTATACATTTTTTTCCTGGTGCATTGCCATCCACATCACTCGAGCTCCAACTTGGCCACCCACTATACCTGACCTTGGGTGCTCAAGATATACTTGACCAGGTCTCGAACACGGCCATGTTGCCATAAGTACCAGTGGTTTACTAGTTCCACATCAGTTGAACGGATATTGTGCCACAGACCACCATGCTTCCTGTTTGCATCACTGCTGATGGCGAAACTATATCCCACGAATCCCATCATGGGAACCTGCTGTCAAACACCATGTGAGGTATCATAATGTTACCAAGCAACTTAAAAAACATACAAATTTCTGTACCTTTGGAAGAATTAAATGGTCTTCGACTCGAGAATGTTAACCTATATTCGATATCACTACAATAGATAAAGTACTATGGCTATAGCTAATACTTCAAGCTCTAGATGGCCACTGCTATTTTCCATATCTTGACAATGAAGAAGTCGTACTGCCAAGCTATGCTTTGCCAAACTCTGTGTTTGTTTTCGACAATGTTACATGCAAGAAACAATCGACCATGAAGCAGTATTTTTGCATAGGCTGATTTACCCATGTCAAACTTATTATTGCATGTCTAAACAACTGCACAACAATTCTAAATTCCTCAAACTATTTCGCATGCATGACCAGAATTTACGACATGTTTACTCCGATCATGTTAATACCAGTATGCCAATTGAAGGGTTTTTAATGTATGTGCTCATGTTGCTGGCAAGAACCACACGGGAAAATGCTGTAGGGGATTCGATCAGTTAATTATAGTACATCAGTGAACAATGGGCTAAGCCATATCCAAGTTCGGTCATAGTGACCCGAAGAGTGCATCAGACAGCTGTATTACATCTACTGACGATGGTAACTGCTGTTTTGGAGAGAATTGTGGTAAGAATTTCGGATGGCTGAAACATGATGGTGGTGTGGCCAATGTGTCCTTTGTCTGCAGCATCACATCACATCACATCTTTGATACAAATATACTGCCTACAACATTGATTTGCTGTTTGGCACATTGCTAGAGGGTTTGTCCAACCTGTATGCTTTTGCTTCTGGCGATCTACTTAAGGCTGTTGAAGACTGGCTATTCGGCCACACAAATACAGTGTCTGCTAAAACGGATACTTAGATTCGTACACTGACTGATGATGTGCCCTAACTATTTGCTTTAAAAGGCAAGTTCGCTGCTGTGGAGGCGAAACTCGATACTCTAGTAGAGAAAATTTTCGACAGGGTTATTACTGACCTGACTACTAAACTAGACGAGCACCTTAATGTGGCGACCGAGGGTATGAGTAAGTTGCCCGCTTTAAGTAAAGAGCTAGAGTCTGTGGCCCACATGGAATCGAAACTCGGCACTGTCGATTAGCGAATAGTCATAAGGGATCTTACTAGCATGTCTGCTAACCTAAATGCACAAGGCCGACGTTAAGGTTTGATGCTTGTGGATGTGGAAGACATTATATGCAATAGTATTGTGGAAGTCCTGTCTGAGCAAATTATGAACAATTTAGACATGGCCAGCCTGTACGTGATGCAGTAATTCATTGGATCTTCAAGTCGAAAGACAATAACACAAGCTGATCATGTAGATCCATCGAGTCATCGCCTATATATATATGTATACTATAAACATTCTGCTTTCACTTTTAGTACAATGACTTACACATACGAGGATTTACTTATCATAATCGAAAGTGTCTGCAATAAGTATTTTCTGTCTAAGAGTGCACACATGGAGAATGATGCTACATTGGAAGAGGCATAATGGCAAATAACATCTCAGCTAGATCATTTACAATTAAATGTTCCCCGTGCTGCTGAAACGAAGACTGGTCCAGACATTAAACTTAGGACTGGGAAGAAGTGCAAGATAATTCAGGAAGATATTAAGGCTGATCAAGATGAATTACCTTTAGCTCCACTAAAATGTAAAAAATACAGATCTAACTTGTACAGCACGATTATTCGCAACTACCTATCATATTACACAAGGTTTATTGATTGAAGATATGGAAATTATAGGTGCATTAATAAATTGGTCTTGGGGAACAAACAAATTTTCGTTTCCACTTGATTTTATACATGTTGGTGATGAAACAGTGCGGGTGTCTCCAGGACTCTATGAATTTCTGTTTAAACACAAGACTGTTGAGTAATTGCGTGAGGCACTTCACCAGTACAAGTTCTTTATTACTCTCATGAGTGTGCATTTCGCTGACAATTACTCTTCCAACAATGCTTATGAGACAAGACACACCTAAATTTCGCCATTGTCGCTAAATTGTTCCCAGATATTGGCTCAGCGACTGGCTCAGGTCTGACTTCGAAGCTGGATGGGAACAACCAATTCGAGTTTTTTTTTACTGGGATAATGCTAATGAGCTCGTATCTATAACTGCTAATTGCATCTCAGCAGGGTGACAATAATTCGTGCACAAATATGAATGTGAATATTCTAGAAGAAAAGCTTGAAGGTGGATACATATACTAAAAATAATGTTATATGTGTGAATAGCCGCAAAGTTCCACTAGCTTGCATGACATAACTACACCAGGTGCAAAATCCTCATCTTTGGGCTGAAAGATCTGTACCAGGATGACCTTTTTGAAACTATACCGCATACATTTGTTGATAAGAGCTTCAAATACATTTCTGCTGACATATATGGATAAAGCAAATAAGTGTGGGCTATACAAGTTCACCAGAAATGTTTCTTCGATGCATGCAATGATATGAAGAATGTTTTGCATAGAATGGCATAGAATTCTACAGTTCTGTCTTCTGTTAATTTATTGCTGTGAATAAAATTAATAATTACAGTACCCACAGCAGGCTGAAAGCTTTCATTGTGGAACTGTTTAACCTTACACTGAAGACTGAAATGAAGCAAGAAGTTTTGTCTCAGCGATGTTATAAGTGGCTAGACTTTATGTCATGCTTGGTGTCGACCTCCAATCATTTCATACACTACACCATACCCATGCAGCCAGTGGATGTTTGGGATTATTCTTTACTGGAGACTATGTTAAAAGCTTAGAAGAAATTTTGTGCTCACTAGCCTAAGGCAAAGTTTGGACTACGTCAGGATATCACGAGTGAAGGGAACATTTACAAAATCATACACTACAAATTGGAGCACAGAGGTATACAGTATTGCCGAGATTCATCATTACAATCCTAGGACCTATTATCCCACATACTTGAATGTAACTGGGCTCCAAGTTTCGTTTTATAATCATGAGATACAGCTTACCAGATTCCCGGACAGTTATTTGCTTCTTGTGAAATGGTTGTGATTCGAATATCATTACAACAGCTCGATAAAACTCTCAGAATTTGCCAATAGGTAATCGAAGAAGTGATGGCAGATGGACAATGGCTTTAATGGATTGGAAATCAAGAGACCTGAAAATATCCAGAGGAAGAACTACACATTGCTGGGACAGAGACATTCGAAGTTAGTAGGTGTGAACTTGAAGAACATTGTACAAGATCGATAAGCCTGGAAGGAATTATAAACCACCTATATAATGCTAAAATGTATAGTATAACTCATCGGGCTTAAAGAGGCTGCATCCTGAAAAAGGGATTGATATAGCTGCTTAATAATAAAAATTTAATGCAGTATTACAAGAGAGAAAACAAGGTGTGTGCCAGTATATGCCACTGACAAATGTTTGTTTAAAATATAAATTACTTAATTCTAACAAATATATATACGTGTGTTGTGTAATTAATTCATACTCTGTATTTCCCTCAATATCTGATGCTCTCTGTGTTATATATGTCCATGGCTGTGTTTATTAATTTCCAGGCAATGCGATTGACTGAGGCTGGGTATAGGTAGATGCTAATAATGGCCTTGCACCTCGCAGCTGTGAGTGTTTCTGGTTGGGCACATAGCATGCTCTCAAATATTGGGCACTTGTTAACATTGCTGAAGGTCTGTGGGCCACAGTGGGTCTGTGGGCCACGGTTATTAATGACCCCCCAGGAAATTTGAGATTTGGGTGTATCTCTGACTTGTAATACTGTGCAGTTCATGTTAATGTATTCACATAGATGTTACTTTGTATTCAAGCCTGTTCTCCCAATAAGAATTCATACTCCCAGTTTGGCTGCTTCTTAACATTCCTGAAGATCTGATGGCTATGGTTGTAAATGGCCTCTTAAAATATGTGGATAAGGCCATACTTCTGACTTGTATTATGGCAGTGATGGCATGGCTCATGTTAATGTACTTGGAGATCAGCTTGGCACATGTACTTTTCTCAAAAGCGATGTCTAATATTTAGTATCTCGTGTTACTTAAAATTCATGGTGGCTAGACCCGGCAGACATGCTGCATCATGTGGGTGGCTGACCTCCAGCAGCATTAGTTGATTGTCACCCATTCCCGCCTGGTCATTATTTCTCCCAACACTCACACATATGATGTCATCCTGCCGGCTGCAACAGTACGGTCATGCAGAGAGTAAAGCATGAGGGCAAGTGATAGGTGGCAACGAGGTAGTGTGTGTTCTCTATTTCGACGTATGGCGTTGCACATGCGGTGTGTTGTGTGTATATACTCCATTTAACACTATGTTGTATCCCTAATGCTAATTTTTTTATATGGTCATTTATTAATTTTGTTATTGATCTTATATATGAATGTGCAGGACTATGGCTGGGACACTGGTTGGACTAACTGCATTTATCATGCCGATAAATTTTAGATATCAACTTTTACACATATAATGTGTGTATGTGTGCACACATGGTGCATGCAGTTTTTGACATAAATACGAATTAAAATTTGCGACCATAGTGGGAGGAAATCCAGAAAATCTGATAATAACAAAATCGGGGGATAGAGTTTGGCATTGCATCTCCGAATCTGTAATCTATACAAAAAATTAAATTACACCACTAAATTTTCTAAGGGTCAAAGCATATGTTAGATTGAGTGAGGACTGTGAAGCATTGCATGTGAGAAGGGGGCGGGGGGAGGGGGTTCAATTTTGAGTTAGTGTCGCTGCATCTCATAATTTCCACCTAGTATAACTTTTGACTAGAAGAAACTACGATGCTCATTTAAGTTTCAATCGACAGCTCTCGTCAATATAAATCGATTGTGTGTTAAAAGTATTTGTGTGGCGTGGTTACGATGAAGTTGTATGCATTTAATGTAAAAAAATTAAGAAACTTAACCCGATTTTAGCATATACTCATCAAAGAGTCAAGTCGAAATACAGAAATCATATACTGTTGGAAAGAGTATCTCAAAAGTAATCCAGTGCCATACATAAAAACCCATATGATCGAGTGAAGTGGTGCCAGGAATGTAAAACAAACATCAAGGCGTTCTAGCGCGTCAACGTAGATGTATTCACACAAAACAAATAGCTGTGTCCCCAACACAGCCAAACCCAATTTTTTCCTACGTGTATATTCATCACTATACATCCTCCATTTTTTTCGCGATGGCAAATTTGTTGTCTGTGGCATGAATTTGCCAATGTATGAACCTTATCTCTTCTCCTAACCGTGCAATGATGATAAGCGAATCCAGAAGGTATGTGCGAAATTATCACCAACTCGTCCCCTCATCTCCAGCCAGCAGCCAGGTGGCACTGATTGACATTGGAGATATCAGCATACTCACAATTGGCATCAAAAGCACAGGCGAATCCAGTATGAATATGACAAAACGTCGTCAGCTCGCGATGAAGAGTTTATTGTCTGGTGAGGTTATAAGCCGATTTGAGTATTTACTTTATTTCTTCTCCTAACCATGCAATATCAAATTTTTCGCGTTAACAAGTTTATTATCTGGCGAGTACATAGGCCGTAGTGAGTATTTACTTTATTTCATCTCCTAACACTTATCATGCAATGGTGGTTGTGTGTTCTAGACTTTGGACTGACGACCGAAGGGTGGTCGGGTCGAAAACGCATGCCTCCTGCATTTTGTGAGTTCATGATTATCTAACAAATTCCCAGCGCCCCTGGCAGCCACCATTTGAAATAACCTCCCGGATGCTAGCGCGCTTCTGCAGGTGAACCAACCAATACAAAAATGCCCATATCGGTACCAACACTCCTAGCTGCATACAGTAGAATACCACACCCTCTGGTGGTAGGTGCGGGATTTGAAGATATCCACCTACTGCAGATTACTGGTGGTGAGAATTAAAGATGGCTGCTTACAGCAAACGACGACAGTGATCGAGGACGCGAAAAGCAATCGAGGGGTGGGAGACAAGAGAAAATATAGGAGGCCAGAAGGAATATGAGAAAACACAAAGAGATATAACGGACGAGAGAGGACGGACATCGGTGAGAGAGCTGTAAGAAGGAATACCAGATCGAGTATGACGAAGAGCAATGCAAGAGTATGAAGCGATTTGAAGGAATGATAGAGCAGGAAGGAGAAAATGAAAAATTCCTAGGGGAAAAAGGGAAATCCAAGATAACTGCCGTTGACCAGGAATGACAGAGCAGAACGTTTCGGTGTGATGTCAACCAAGATTGCCTCCTGCTCGTCCCCTTAAACACAGCAAGTAGCCATCCAGGTGAATTTACCTTTTCCATCTACTTATTCTGTCGACAAAAATCACGCTGCACAATTACAACTAACTCGCACTTGTTGAAACGGAGAATTCAGAACGCTGTTTGATGCTGTGTTATAGCCATCCCGACGCACACTGTACGAGCGCGTTAGCAGCGCCAGCTGTAGCGCTACCAAAACGACACATACCTACAACCAAGTGAACCGGCGACGTGCAACATGCGGCAAGGGAATACTTACGTTTCGATGTGTAGTTTACAATTTGCCGCCAGGTCCTATCTTCATTCATGTAAAAGTTTTGGCCATGTGAAATCGAATGATTCATCACACACTGTACGTCTAATGCTATAACGCATTCAAAGTTACTTCCAAATTTTTTAAGCCCTGTTAAAGTTCTACCTCCAGGGAATTCCTCCGAATCGTGCCAACACAGCTCAGAAATTTCATACTCAGTGTAATAACATTTTGCATAATTTACATAAAAACTGTTTCTTCCTAGGCATTACCAACACCCTTTTTTTCTCTTTTCCTTTATTCATTTTAGTTATAGATGAAATATTGTAATTTATATATAGAATATAAGGAAAAGATCAATTTTTACCAAAAATTAATAAAATTTATGGTAACATAAGTATTAAATGTTTGTAATACGTGAGGTATTTAGCACGTGACGAGACTATACCACGTGATCGTAATGCAAGTTCTCCGGGGTGTGGTACATATTTGTAGTCGACACGCAATAAGTATAATCACAGCGTTACGCATAATTTAATACAAGAGGCAAGATGAGAGGATAGGTGGAGCGAGTCTGGGAAAGCACAGACACAGTGGAATGGGGGTGAGATGAGAAGCAGCACTCGTGCTCTTGTTAGCGAGATCAAAGGAAGAGAAAGAGGAGGGGGTGTCGAGGGGGGATATGAACTGCCGTAATGGGCGCCATCTCACTCACCAGAATATAATGGCTTGAGGCGCAGAGCTTGCCGCCTGATTTACCGACTTGCCGATGAAAAAGGAACGAAATGTGAGTATAACAGTAGTATTTCTCGTGCTACGGAGGACTGCAGATTAGCACTGAAGCCGCTACACATAACATTCCCTGACAGTTAAAGAATTAGCTCCACGCTCATATAAATATACAAAAATGTGCACAAGGTCTACATACGCTCGTACGTCTACTTGTACCGTACCCTAACAAATAAGTACACATTAAAACGCCTAAACATATCCAGGGGAAAAAGTATGTATGTATGAGTGTGTGTATATATATATATATATATATATATATATATATATATATATATATATATATATATATATAGAGCCACTGTTCACAAAATATGCTTTTAAAATTATGTCTAGATATAGAAGGCTGAAGTAGACGACAATATAAACACTACACATGGCTTTATAGCGCAATTTCATAACTGTGTTTATACAATGAGTGTGTGCGTATTTCTTTTAGAGCAAGCAAATGTTATAAAATGCTTCAAGTATTTAAAATACGAAACAATTTTATGACGAAATTTGATTTTTAAGTAATTTATTGTAGTATTCAGCAAAGAAATCTTTACTTCGTGTAAGAGGTTTTGCAAACTTAAATATGGACGGTTTAACTGTCCCTTGTAATAATTTATCATGAAATTTTGCTGAGTGTTATATTGATATATAATTTATATAGACTTCATCACTTACAATGTCACAGGGGAAACATTTCATCCATTCTAATAGTGTATAAATAATTGTCTTTGTTTTATGCACATTTTTGCCTTTCCCGTTGTGCATGTGATAGTCAAATTGCTGGTAATTACTTTTGGAAACATTTGACTGAACTGTAGAGTTATACGTTTCATACAATTTCGCTGTTTTAAAATAAAAATCACATTCGTTATGATAAAGTAACACTTTATACGAACTCTGCCGAATTTCCGTTCTTCTACAAAAAAATTTAAATGTCTAATGTTTGTTAGATTTACAGCAAATGTCGTTATTATTTCGCCCCTATGCATCAGTGTTAAAAATTTTGGTGGTCTTGCAGACATGATTTCTTGAAACCTATCACGTTGGACAACATTCGAGTGGTAAAACGAGAGTATTCAGGCGTTCAAATATAAGTATTTACATATTTACTACCTGAATATGGTTTATGTATCTGAAGCGGAGTTGGGAATGACACTGGCTACATGGCAAATGTCCTACAGCTTCTAGACACAAAGAGCCAGGATGGTATGCAATTTTCGTCGTACTGTGCACAACCATTGGAATCAAGGAGGAGACCATTAAATTTTATAAGAAAAAAGTAGGCAGCTAAATTCAAAATAAAAGTCTTTAAAAGTTCATAATATTATGGATGGCTAGAATCAAAAATTTTTCATTCATATTATCTTTAAAGAATTCTTATTTAAGACAACAGGGAAAAATTTTTTGGAGCGAATATACATCGCTAAAAGGGACATAATTTTATTTGAAAACCGAGGTTTTCAAACAGGTTGCAAGTTACGCGCTGTAATTAAGTTTAATGCAAGATACAGATTACTTCACATTTATAGCGTTTGGTCAACTGGTAATGCGTAATTCGATAAAGAACACTAAATACGTCCTATTTAATAGCATAGTATGAGCAAATGAAAATCGGAACGATATTGGCGGTATTTACATGAACTACGTGTTGAAGGCAACGGAAATATACACGACCGTGAAAGAGTTTGTAGATATGTTTTATTTTTTTTTTAAGGTGTTGGCCACGAAAGTTGTACCTCATATTTTTCAGTTTGTAAATATTAACTACTTTTGATTCTAATATTTAGTTTCTATTGGAATGGTTTTTTGAAAAAATGACTTGTAATAGTTAAAATTTTAGGTTTTTGTAATATACACATAAAATAAATATTATTCCACTTCAGGGGCAGCACAAATAAAAATTATGATAGAACTTCCTTACATCCAGCTTCTATTTTTCTAATTGCATAAACATTTTCTGATGCGATTTTATAGAAGCCTTGAAGTAGCTCTTGGTATCCTTTTCAGTGTGAATTTTCTTATTTCTGTACATAAGTTAGTTTTCATTTTTTGCACATTTCTAAAACAGTAAAATTTTCATGTTGACATGTATTTCTGCAAAACTATGCACTCATAGTTTTTTTTTTCTTTTTTTTTTTGCTAGCAATAACAGTAGATAGATATAGCCCATTCGGGCACAAGGGGATTGGGGAGAGGCACGTGGTGCCAGGGGAGCCAGCCACCATCTTGAATTTACGGACTTCCCGCTCTGTCAATCCGGTCACGCGACTGCCATCATGTATTCCACTATGTTGGTTACCAGTACGCCACTCTCTTGGACCGTCATTTTTTTTTAGCCAGTATGCCTTTTTCATGTTTTATCATTTCATGCTGGTTTTCATTTATGCATTCCGAGGATTTTCTCAGAATGCTCTATTTTTTCTCTCTTGAATTATTTTTTCTCTTCATTCCTGCTGGAGGACTCTATCTTGTTTTTTGCTTGTCATTTGTTTCCGACTACCATCTTGGTTCTAGAGTTGACTATTAGGAGCTCTCTCATTCGATTCGTCGCTCTCGCATCTGTCGCATACTCTCCACTTCCATATTTGTTTACATCGGCTGCTGCTAGGAGTGTTGGTGTTGCTTTACCACCATATTGGTTCTGGAGTTAGCCGCCAGGGGTGCTACATTTCTTATAACTCAAAATACCATCTGGAAAAGTGCGGGATCGAACTACCGGTCCTTGGGTCACCAGACTAACACCTTAGACTGCTCGACTATCGTGATATGCACTGCAACAAGAGTTTATAAGAAGTATATAGCTTGTGCGTATGTGACGTATAAATATCTTGTCGTGGCCAATTTTTCACTACATTTTTAAGTATTTTTATATTACTCAGATTTTACTCATATAAATTTTAAGTATTTTAATTTTTACGTTTTTACTTAAGTTTTACAATTTATTTACATGTATTAATTTTCAGTATTTCTTTTGTATTACATTTTTTATTTGTATACAATATTTTTTTACTATTCAGCAGTAAGTATTTATTTCTAATATATTTTTATGTTTTATGTTTTAAGTAAATTTCTTATTATTCAGACTTAACTTGCATATATATTATTTATATTTTACTTTATATATATTATTTTTATTTACATATGATTTTTAAGTTTTTACTTTACATGTAATTATTTGTTTACTATCCCAGACTTGAGATTTTTTTTCATAAAGTCGTAGACATGCATAGTAATTTTTTTAACATTTAGGGATAATTAATTATTAAGAATTTTTTTAAGAATTTTATATACGTTTAGGAACTTATAACTCACACTGAACTTAGAAAAAAATGAAAACGCCCTATGCTGAACGTGGAATATTTCGCACCCCTATGTAATGCTAGGACTTGTTAATGATTTCCCACACACCATAACACCAAACTTAACTTATCTCTCATGTAAGACATGCGTGCATTTCACACAGTGTTTAGGATTTTGAATATATTTCGCCTTGTATGAGACACTGAATGTATTTTATTTTATTTAGTAAATAATTTCTCATTTATATTAGGTAACCAATTAACCTAACCACCACACTCTATCCATGTATGTAAGAACTTTGAACATTTTTCTACTCTCATATTTTATATTGTTTCTAGTGTGTGTATATCTCGTCAATGACTGTTCCTTTTTATGCTATTTTAAGACAACTTTATGACAAGATTATTGTGAGATATAAGGTTCTTTATAGAAGCACTTATTTTTACAATAAATATATATACACGTTTTCAATCTTGGTTGCTTCAGTTTCCAACTGGTCATCCATCATTCTGTTTGGAACTGCACATCCATCCTTCAGATTGGAACTGGTCGTTCATCTTTCGGTTTGGAATTGGCTTAATTTTAGGCATCGCCCTCCCACTTTACCACCCACATGACTGCTAAGGTAACCATGCGCGCGGGTCTCCGGTTGGGGAAGGAGCAATACAGTACACTCTTAGAGCACTACTGAGCTATATATTTTATATCTCCATTGTGCTGCAAGACTAAGTTATATAGGCGGGTTACAATGTCGAAAATTAAACCAACCCATGACAAGAAATGCTTCAAACAGAAGGGACAATGAGAATAAAGAAAACAGCCGTCAGTAAATACAATAAATGATTGTAGATAAAGAGGAAGAAAAGAAAGATAAGATGTAGATAGGGTGGGTAAGAACAATATCGCCTCTTGTGGTTACAGTGGGTCAAAATGTCGCAAGTGGAAAGTATTTCACCCCACGTAACTGTGTAAGGAAAGGGGTTGGAACCCCCGGGAATTGGCTTTAAGCACTGGTCGGAGGCCAAAACGAAAGTCGCAGCCCTATATCCCCGTGCAGGGGTGAACAAGCGAAATTGTCGAAGTGAAATACAAGTTGCAACAATCTATATTGACAATTGCTGGTGGTGCCACAACCTCTCCTGATGACATCTCTAGCTGTGTGTCAGGACCTCATACATGTGTTTGGGTGCTGTCAGTAGTAGCTACAACATTTTACATACATACATACACTCAACACCATATGCTTATATTGGTTAGATATACTAATAGACTTCTCTTATTTTCTTCTTCTCTTCTTAATGTCTATCCAATATTACCATATGACAATGTAATGAACTTTTTTTATTATTTATTGTATCCATATTGCTCTGTCAGTATACGACAGTCCAATACCTGTCTCGTTCCCTCCTTCCATGTGAGCGTGACATTATTCATGCACTGGGTGTAAACTTCATGGTGGTATTACCTTATATTATTCATGCACTGGGTGTACTTCGTGGTGGTATTACCTTATATTATTCATGATTACACGCACGACTTGCTGCTGATCTAAAATTCTTTTACAATCTTGAAAAGTAATTTTATTCTTCAGACTTGTCTTCTGAACACCTTTTGCATTCTTGGTAATTTTGCCTCCCCACTTGTAGGTGTACATTTTCGAATACAGCCCAACAAATTCGCTTATAAGTTCCCCACAACAATCATCTTTAAATTTCGCCACAATTTTCCTGTTGACAGAGGAGTAGCAGTGATGACATGGGGGGGGGGGGCAGGAGTTTGTATCCATATCTTCCATGAGTGTGGGATCTGTGGCTAGGTCCGCATAATGAAGTTTTGGAGAGATCGAGCACTGTAAAGCCGGCATATAGATAGATTTATCAACTACTGTAGTTTCACTTTACAATTTCAACAGGGATAAATTGTCTGTATATTGTGCGGCACTTGAATGTTGGTTTAGCTATTAGTTTCTTCAGTCTTCACTCGTTACACACCAATTCCATGACTTGTAATATCCTTTTATTTTCCATCAGTTTGCCAAATGTGGCATTGTTCATGAGTTTAAAGAAATCCTTTTCGGAATCATTGCCGGCTGGCTGCCTTTTTTCTGCGTTGAGGTTGATGTTTGGTTTGAGCCATGCCTTTTGTTCGAATTGCAGCACACAGTGAATTTTCTTAATTTTGAGTCTGTGTCCTATTGGTTGTTTGAGATTTATGTGGTGTACAATATAGTTTATATTGTCTTCCAGAGTCATCAATAAGGTTTTGGTCATTCCCCTTGGAGGACACTTATTTACAGGAAAAAACGGCAGGCCTTTGTGCGAGACGGTGTGAGGTTCAGAAGGATATTCTACGTTTACCTCCAGCAAGTATCCGAACAGCCCATCATCGGGCACCATCGTGACATCGATGTCGGTGCCTACCCCCTGAAAGTCACATATGGGGTGGGACAGAGACATTGCCAACCATACAAATTGTTAGCATCCACGTACTGGAGTAGATAGGCAGCACATTCAGGCTTCAGGCTGAGGTTCGGAGACTCGACCTTGAAATGATCTCAACCTAAAAATTTCCCGTTTTACTACCAAAATCACTCATTTTCACACAAAATCTTACCTTTTTGCCCAAAATTACCTTAAAAGTTCCTTTTCCCCCTAAAAATTTTACATTTCTCCCTAAAAGTGTTCTGTTTTTACCTATGAAACAGCCACGTCCTAGAATATGTAGTAGTAGTAATCCCCATTTCTGCAAACACTAGACAATTCTGGCAATTTATAAGGCTTCCTATTCCTTCTAGCCTACATAGTGAGAAATCAATAAATTAAATTATTTTAATAATTATTTTAAAAATTTATATATATTTTCATAATTAAAAAAATTTTAAGTTCAGTATTAAGTGTTATATATCACCGGACCCTTTCAAGGTGCATACGATTGTGATGTCTGACCACCATTCTGTCTCGTTTTTCATGCTCCATAATTCCATGTTTTCTCTCTCTCTCTCTCTTATCTTTCTTATTCAATAATTTGCTCTTTCTCTCATTCCATCTCTTTCTCACTTACGTTTCTCTTTCTCACGTTCGCTTTTCCCCCTCTTTGTCTCTTTCTTTTTCTTTCTCTCTTTCATTTCTCTCTCATCTCTCACTTCGTTCAACACCGCTATCTTCAGAGTACCTTGATTGTCTGCTAGAGTGCGCAAATCGCTAGTGTGTATATTAATTTATAAATTTTAAGATGTAATTTTTCCATACAGGAGAAGGTATATAAAAAATTTTGTAAAGTATATTCCAGATAGGACATTTTAAAATGTAATCGATTTTGAATACTTATTTTATTTTTAAATCAGTGATTTCTGCAGTGTTTTACTTTATTAAATCGTTTTTAACCGGCGATATGGAAATTAAGTCGACTAGTCTTGTAACCACGCACATGCCGACAGGTCCTTGAGGGCAGACAGGCGAGCTGTGACATGTACGTGCAATGATGTAAGTAATCACTGTGCGGGGGAAGTAAGGTAGGCCAGTGACTGTGGGTACTCGGCTGACCGGCCTTGCTAGTCAGTCATCTATGAAGCATTGCACTTATAAATAAGTAGAATTATTTTAATATATTTTAATCATCATTTGAAAACTGCCGAAAATAATATTGTCAAAGTACAGTGAAATGTATTTTAAATGCATTTGTAATATAAAAATTGGGATAAAAATTGAAATTATATACATTTTACACTTTGCCATGACAACTGGTAACATTAGAAAGAATTCTCACGTAGGTGCAGATATTTCAGCTGAGGACCTTTGGGTTAGAAATCAGGCATGCTAGCCACTATCCTACAGTATGCCCACACAAGAAATGGTGCTTTATAGGTGTATATAAAGTTCCAAACAAAAATGTCGAATCCCCTCGTACAATTACAGAAATAGATTAAAAATATTTTATATTTCTTGTCAATCAGCACATAGATGGCTTATGAATACTATATTTTTGATCTCTTTGTTTATTTAAAGGCAAGTGATGCATCGTGTTAAAATAATTTGGTTATTTTCTGTCAGGGTCTGATTCATATGTACTTAAGCTCACATCTAATTATTTTTATATATTGTTTCTAAATAATTATGTAGCAAAGCAAGTTGGGTTTGTATGCGTGTGAATATGCACATGCATATGCGAATATAATTTGCGAACTCTTAGGAGGCCGTCTCGCGAAATATTTAGTTTGCAAGTAACATTTATAGCTCCAGGGATGTATGTTTAAGCCCTATATAACCATAATAGTAATTCTTGTATAAAAATATTTTCCTTTTTAACGAGATATGTTTATAACAGAATGATTATGACACAGGATTAAAATAAAATATAAAATATTCAAATAATTATTATTCGATTTTAAAATTTATTTACTTTTTTTAAGTTCCACTGAAACTGTACGTAGAGTAGTACAACAAATGTTCTTACAATTTCATTTCAGGTCTTCTCTCCTCAATACTATATACCACATGATATTGAATATTTATTACCTCGACTATTTTTTGTAGGCATAACAAACCTATTCAGATTTAATTCAAAGTGTTATATGTGATTAAATCAAGCACCATCATATCCTTTATATACCAGGGGAAGTATACAGGATACAACACCAACGATAAATTAAATACTTTTTTTATTTATATCATATATATTTACATACTTCAGGAAAGAAACATAAAAACAGAAATTTTAAATATTTCACACCATTCGTGTAGTGTCTTTGCACCAGCATACTCAATTTTCATGAAGTGAATATAATCTGCTTATACACAGCTAAAGCAGGTCTATGCTATCAAGCATCCAACAAGTACCTTTGGCCATATATTTTTCTCAATAAAGTTTCACGACTGCCACTGTCAAACTAAGCTTCCTAACTGAAACCTGGATTATTATTTATATGTGTATATATATATATATATATATATATATATATATATATATATATATATATATATATATATATATATATATATATATATATATATATATATATTTGCAAGCAGGCACCTTAACATTCAATGTTCTACCCACTGTAACCCATGCATCCCATCTGCTCTAACGACCTACACCAGTCTTACATAGGCCAGCAATATGATATTCTTTTTAAGTTTAACATTTTAAATATATATATTTTTTAACTTACATATATATATTTTTTTTTTGCTATCCTTAACTTATTTTTTAGAATGATTTTATTTATTTATTTTGTGGAGTTAACTTACGTAATTTTTAAGTATTTTATTTACATGTAGGGGCTTTGTTACTCACACTAACTTAACCAAAAAAATTGTTACTGCTCATATTTTATTCTCTCCTGGTTTACACCAGTCAAGATACAATAACTACCCAACCAAACACTTTTAACTCAAGCATGCCTTGACATTACATGCATATATACTGTCCACAGCTTTCGACATACACCAACAATCACAAGACAGATATTCTGGAAAACATGTCACCGAACATAACATCCATAATAACCGAGTATATTTTAAGACCAGGCTGACAACTGACATTTGACCATAAATGCGGTGCCTGCAATGCTAAGTGCGATATTGATCCATAAATGACCCCTAATTACACATAAATGATACTTGAATGACCCATTGACCCTTGACCCATTGAACTGGTTCTGAACCTCAGCCATGCAGCCAACACAAAACTTACAAAAAATGTTCCTACCACCCATACAATCTGCTCTACCAACCATCATCAGACTAAATATACACACAATTTACTAGAATTCAAGCAGACCTCAGCCCACACTGACTTTATCAAAATAATTTCAAGTACCGCATGTTTGTCATACCACTAGATATCAGTCAAATATCACACCACCCATCAAATAAACCACCTGATTACATCAAATATCCGTACCAATAAAAATGCTGATCACCACACCTCAGACATACAAAACAAAAAATGAGTAACCCTGCAGACCAGGAGTACTGGAAACTATACCAACCATAACAACAGCACACTTCAGTCATGCCACACAGATAACATTGTATATGCAACATACCAACTACGCATGTCATACCACCCCTATGCCATTCCTTAACCCCACAATCCAAAACTAATTAGGTGACAACCCTCCAGCATACCGAACATTAATAAAAAACTCTCTATCAACAAAGAAACCAGTTAATTATGCCAGTCAACCCATAATCATAGCTATTCCAACAAAAATCTACCAGGTAATATACCTGCAGCCTACTTAACAACATATATATAACCCATTGGTACTGAGTGCGAAAACAGATGTAATAACTTTCACCATGACATTAGCTTGCCTCAGCCATGCATAGTTGAAAGCCATTCAACCCAGCATACTAAGATACTTTACCATCTGAAAATATCAGTGAACCACCACAGATATCCATGCCAACCAAAACTTAACATACAGCACAAACCATATGATTGCCTCTAACCCAAGTGTATCTTATTCAGGCTGTTAACAATACTGACAATATCAACCGCCATAACCTCAGACTTACTAATCAATCATACCTGTCTACTATATTGACTACCATTTCATCTTATCTAACTTCACCAGTTACACATTTTAACACGCTATACCAGCAGCCGAGCCAGTCAAAATATTAGAATTTTAAGCTCCAAACATGCTATCATATAATCAAAACAAAATATTTAACTATCTATGACATCCCTACATACTTAATTTCCCAGATACCATATCATACCATCTAAGCATATAAACCAAACACACCAGCTAAGCATTCTGCCCCTCTCATACTAACTAAATACCCCATCAAATGATCATTCTGCTCTTAAAAACTAATCTCACAATTAAACAATTCTCCCACACCATTGAAGCTACACATTTGTCCTACTGTCAAAACAAACAAAGAAGAATCAGGTCATATCAATCAACATAATGGCTATACCACCCATACAAGTAACTTACCGCACAACCAAGTCATATTGTTAGGTTATGCCATCAAGACGTACCAGCTATAACAAAAACAAAATCATACAGGCAGCCCACACCAACAGACTATAACATCATAATACACCATACAATTTAGCCATTCCAAGAGACCATAGCCAATCAAAAACCTACTTGTCAGACATACCAACAAAACATATTACCAAAACAAGCTACCTATAAAATTAATGCCTAGAGATCTTACAATACAAATATTCTAAGAGCACCTCTACCAATGATGAGCCTACATAAAATTCATATTATCAGACAGACCAACATAATATTCCAATCATACATATCCACCTTGTATACTAACCACTACAACTGTCATATATCCTGACCTCCTGTTTAACAACCATACAGACATGTCACGCTCAGAGACAAAGCTATTTCATCAAAATAAACTCCCTCGAATTGTCAACCCAATCTACTACAATTTCCAAATCACACATTTCAGACGTCGCTGCTACCGTACTGCTAGTCCATACAAGCAAGACACATTACCAAACCATTCAACCAATGAATACAACCAGGTCATCATACAAAAGGGTTTTAAAAAATCAAGAGAGCACGCACTCTCATCTCTGGAATATCTCTCGAGAGGTTATATATCTCGATTGGTAGACGCGAGTACCGTCAACCAACTTGCAAAGGAGTAGAAGGCGAAGCATAGGGGAGGGCGAGACATGTTCCAACATTGCCGCTAGGGGAGATGCGTGTCGACGACAAGACATTTGTTCCCCACCACCCGACCAGATCACATTCACCTAATATAAAAAGGATGTGAGGGTATCCATACAACACTTGCGAATAGCAACTTTGCCATTCAATATAGAATATATCTATTGAGCTATCACTTTATATAAAACATACATAGATCTCGTCCATCACACACATACCTACGCAGACGTCTCAGCAGACGAACGACTGTCGCAGATCATTTTGTCATAGACTTTTGGGAACCAAAATTCCTGGGGTAAAAAGTAAATATCCTTTCTTACTATACTATCCACACACACACACACACACGCTCAAACAGAATTAATTAAATACCTACAACTGCATTACTTACTACCAGTCTGGTTTACCGAAATACACCAACCATTTATACCTTTTGTGATCGTAGTAACATACAAGGGAAGAATATATCATATCTAAAATACAGCCATGGGTAATTAAACAGATCATACTGGTTATAATGCATTACTGTGTAAAAAATATTAATGCAAAACTCTTTACTAAATTAGTATCTCGATATATATGTCTTACATACAAGAAATAAACAAAATATATACCTTACTCGTATATCACGCGAAGGCAAATAATATTTTTAAACACATATTCGGAAGGATGTAGTTTCGAAAATTCTACCAGCCCTTACCTGTACACGTCCAAGATATTCAATTTACTAGAGAATATTGGCTATCAGTATTCCATTACATCTCTCCTATAGACAAATATTTTGAACCCTCCTCGCAAACATGTTACCACCATACCAGTATATTATATTTGCTAGAGAGCATTCACTATAAGAAATATGTATATTTCAGCCGTCTCAACCCCTACAAACCACACACGTATTAGCTTTATTTAAAATCCATTATATATTGCAATTTTTGATGGATAAATTTATTTTTCACACTTATATATAATAATTTACTTTTTTCACATCCTGGTATGTCAATGCTTCATTTACAGAAACAGAGGTCACTCATATCAGAATATTATTATATATTAAACATATCGATCAGCTTTTCCCCAATGCCTAATCTTAATTTAATGTCATATCAAATAAATATATACCCAAACCTCCATATGTACATAAAAAATTGTTTAAATAACTCGTAATATTTTGATGTCATATCATAGTCACCGCTAATAAAACAGACAAAAATCAATTTTTGCATATTCTTCCGGACAAAATATTCTAACTTGAAATATCCCAAAATACCTTAACACTACATACAGTCCACTCCATTACATCATATTGGTTATACCAAAACACTACCGTTGTTTAGTATAAGTATTAGTCCAGCGAATTTATATGATAAAACATTTAATCATGTAATAGCAAAACATATACACATATTCAAATAATAACAATACGCATACAGTTTACCATAGTCAATTATCCAACCTTAACGAAATCTTATTCCAATATTTCCATATCACCAAACCAGCAATTCAAATGTTCTACTAGGAAAAAATATTCTAACTATAAGTACTCGCAGACCGTATCATGCCACACCGCCCATTTAGACAGGCCATAACATTATCTAATAACAAAAATACTACTATACCATACTGTCAGAACATACCAATTACCCGACCAAATATTAAAAATTCTGACTAGTCATAGTATCACACCATACCATCCATTTGCGAAGAGTCATTACCAGCAAAACTAACATACCATACAGACAAGATATATTAAACCTCGATCTATTCATTAGTACTACCATGCATCGAAAAGATGTTTAACTCTTTAACTCACAATATTTGCGTTGATATCATTCTCACTGCTAAAAAAACATACCAAACATCCATTTCTACATACTCTGCCAGACAAACATTATAACTTGTTATACCTCAAAACCTGAACAGAACATAACAGTCAATATTTGCAATCCTGTCCATTAGACCATATCGGTTATACCAAGCACTTTCCTTCATACCATCCATGACAACAAAACAACCATATAAGTATTCCTATGAAATATTCCAGCGAATTACTCAGATAAACTATATCATCATGATCAGCAGCAGCATAATCATGCAGACTTATACCTCATCTTCAGTCAGATACGATCTTAAACACCTAATACAGTGACAATGTAATTGCTACTGAAGGTGGATAACATAGCCCACCTCACATTAATTAATAAAGTGTTTTCTCTTCCTTTATTCACAGATGACTGTTAACTTGAAAAATAATTTAATAAAAAAGTCTCATATGTCTCTTGTAATTACCATTTAAATTGCCAGAAAATTCCATCACAATAGCTACACCAAACATGTATATACATATATTTTATGTGCTTGCATTCTCAGAGCTAACAGTTGTTTGATATATATCAAGACATTTCATACAACAGGAAGGAAAAATGTATATTTGATGATAAAATAAATATATACAATCGTCTGCCATGTACTTTAAATTTATTTTACACACTTCTCTAAAATACATAGTATTACTTACATACACTCAAACATATTCTCCAATTTACAAAAGCATTTATGATGTACGCTAATTTTATAGTAATAATCTTATTATGAGCAGTCAAGGTACTCTTACCTGCATAAACAGCATTGCAGTTAACACATATATAGGTCTTGTAATTGATGGCAAATGGACAGTGGCTATATTAATGTTGTCCGGTGCTAAACCTAGTCGCGAATGTCTTGCTGCAAAACTTGAACTCACTCCCCGATGATCAACAAACATTACCTTAACACTTTCTCTTGTGTCTATAAAGGATATCACTACGAGTAAACACAGCATCGCACTTATCACAGTGCAATGACTTATATGCTGGACTGAATAAGCAATGACTTCTTTCATGTCGGCGCACATTCCAATTTTGGCTAAAAGTATTTTCACAATCACAACATTGATACCATAATGCTTGTAGCGACCCTTCAGAAACCCTTGCTGTCGTCGATGCTGTCGGTTGTACAGATGGTAAATCTTCAACAATTGATGCCATCTTTAGCAGATTACACTGTCATTGTAGATTATTTCACTCAGGACGATCCCTTCCACCATAGTCGCTGGCCAAATTACATTCATTCTTACATGATGCAAGCTTATATACCATTTTCACAACAGGACAATTGGTTTTTTTTTATCCATTACAACTATTTCACTTTAGATCTGCTGAGTGCTATACGATTGATAATCAACCTGTTCATTATATAATCCTGCGAATTCATCTATCAAACAAACATTCATCTTTACCCTTATACATATTTCAATGTTGGATACGCCTTTTCTTTTTCTCTTGTAAACCAATTTTATTTCATGTTGTGCATATATCACACATTTCAGATATTGCATTTACTGTACTGATAGACCATACATGCAAGACAAACCACGAAACCACTCAACTAATGAATATATCCAGGTGATCATAAAGAATATAAAAAATAAAAAAACCAGAGAGTCTACACTCATATCTCTGGCAAGTCTCTCGAGAGATTAGATCCGTCAAACGTTAGACGCGAGTACGGCCAACCAACTTGCAAAGGAGATGATAGTGAAGGGTAGGGGAGGGCGAGACTAGTTCCAAAATTGCCGCTAAGGGAGGTGCATGTCGACGACAAGACATTTGTTCCCATCACCTGACCAAATTGCATTAACCTAATATGTCAGTCTTGCGAGGGTATCCATACAACCCTTGCGAATAGCAACTTTACCATTTAATATAGAATATATCTACTGAGCAATCACTTCATATAAAACATACATAGATCTCGTCCATCACACACATACCTACACAGACGTCTCAACAGACGAACGACTGTCGCAGATCATTTTGTCATAGACTTATGGGAACTAAAATACCTGGGGTAAAAAGTAAATATTCTTTCTTACTATACTTTCCACACGCACACGCGCACAAACAGAATTAAGTAAATACCTAAAACTTCATTGCTTGCAACCAGTCTTGTTCACCTAAACACACACACCATTTATACCTTTTGTGAATGTAGTAACATATCAGGGTATAATATATCATATCTAAAACCCATCTGTGGGTAATTAAACACATCATACTGGTTATAATGCATTAATGTGTAAAAATTATTGATTCAAAACACTTTTAAAAATGAGTATCATATATATCTTACATACAAGAAATAAACAAAACATAAGCTTTCTCGTATGTCACGTGAAGGCGAATAATATTTTTATACACATATTCGGAACAACGTACGTTCGAACATTCTACCATCCCTTACCTGTAAACATCCAAGATATTCCATTTACTAGAGAACATTCGCTATCAGTAATCCATTTCATCTCTCCTATAGAATAACATTTTGAACTCATCACCATACCAGTATATAATATTTGCTAGAGTGCATTCACTGTAACACCTACGAACCACACACTTATAACATTAATTTTAAAATCCATGATATATTGCAATTGTTAGATTCATTCATTTATTTTTCTGACTTATGTATAAAATTATTTTTTTTTTACACATCCTGATATGTCAATGCTTCATTTACAGAAACAGATACCCCTCCCATATTACAATATTATTATTAATTAAATTTATCGACCAGCTTTTTCCCAATTCCCAATCATAATTTAATGTTATATCAAACAACTATACAGACCATACCTCCATATGCCCATCGATATATATACGATAGCAATATTTATTTTTATGAAATAGTAATATATATTATATGAATATATATATATATATATATAATTATCCATAAGATAGGAATATACATAATTATACATTAGATAGGAATATACATAATTATACATTAGATAGGAATATACTAATACCGATATGGTATTTTGTAATCTTACGTTAGCATGGTATGCCATGCGACTTCCGATCATTTCACAACACCAACAAAATATTTGAGGTTGTGACACATATTTTCCTTCAATTTTTTCCAATATAAATAAGCAGTACTGCCAGTTACTACAGTTACAAACTGTTATACTACTACAGTTATAATCTGAATATAGTCCATAACATAAAAATGTGACGTAATGACACTTTTTACACATCATGTATGAAATCATCAACCAAAAAATATGTAAACTGAGATGTTTTTGTTCATGTTAAAAAAACCTTGTTGACCTGTGATATTTACTTTCTTTTGCAAATTTAAAGTACATACAATATTCTGACTTTAGTTATGTTATTTTGATGGGAAATATCTGAGCTCCATTTTGTGATGAGTTTAGGAAGAATCAGGAAGAAGGAGGCTTCTGTTGAAGGACCGTATGGGGCTGGACGGAATTTTTATCGCCAGGATTTTGACGCCCAAAAGCCCCGGCATCAACCTAAGTTAACTTAATTAGTCCCCAGGTGTGGGTATATGTTAGAGAGAGCTAACTTAGCCAAGTAAAGAAGAGAGCTAAAGTTTTGCACACATAGCTTAACTTATTAATGGTCGCTGTCGCCTAGGATACATTACGACGTCAGGACGCCATCATGTAGGCGAGTGCAGCGAATATTAACTAAGGTGATGCCGTCAATTTTATGGACAATGAACTTGAGCCAGTTATCTTTTTCAACTGTATTCAGATGATCCAGAATTTTTGGATCAAGGATGACACTCCAGCAACAGACTTAGTTGCATTTTTAAATTGTTAAACAGCTAGGTAGCCCAGAGGTCCAGCTTGACCCTACTGAGATAGTGACAGGAGTATCATGGATACTGATTAATTTAGTGAAGAGTAAAGTACTATTTAACTGTGGTGAAAATTTTTATTATTTTTTCTGGGGAACATTTTTTTATATTCTAAAGCAATTACAAAAGTACTCAATATGTGGGAAAGTAATCTGAACTGTTGCAATACTTTTCTTAATGGAGCTAGTTGCATGCAGTATAAATAAGAACATAAAATAAGCATACAGCAGAAATGCAATAATTTTAGAACACGTTAATTGCACTTTAATTATATTTAAATTGCAGTTAGCAGTATTTAAATATATTTTATTTTCAATTTTTTATTTTATTAATGTCTGTAAATCATGTTCTGTTCGAATGGTTGTATCTGCTTTTAATTTATTTTCCAACCTCCTTGCAGAATATAACTTCATTCAACTAACTAGACATAATCTACAAGTTTCAACTAATTTATTTTCCTTTTTGGTTTTAATTAAAGTGTTTTGGCAATATTGGTTTCCTTTTATTTTGATGATGAATTAGGCATATTTTCTTTTCATTAAATTGTATAATTTAAATCAAATTTTTCACTCTTTAATTAATAATTCAGTGTCCTATGAGTGCTAGTGTGGTATATGCCATTCCAAAGATCCAGCAACTACAGGTGCACAACAGGAGTGTAAGTGTATTAAGGTATTCACACACAGGTATTCCAGAGATATTTTCCAGCATAAGAGTATATTTGTTGTTTTTCCTATTCTTACCTACGCAGTGTGTAAGTACACCAGTGCATGTACCTTACTGTGGCGTAAGTGATGCCCTAACAGTATATCGAGTAATTATATTATCATACACCACAATTGATATTATTCACATGTATTGAAATTTAGCACAGTGATTCAAGCTTCATTGCAGAAAGCTTCAAAATTTCAATATGGATACATATAGTTTAATAAGCAAACTCAAGATAGACGATATTTGACAACACTTAACCTCAGACCCATAATTCATGATGGTGTTTGATACCAGTGCCTTTCCCCCCACTCACCAGTGTTATTCGACCACTGACAAGAAAGTAGTGGGGATATTTAAAGACGAGTGTGGTGGAGAATAAATGAGAGAGATTGGCGGGCTGAGAGTGAACATGTATTTGTATAGATGCAATGGAAAGACTTTCAAGAGAGCAAAAGGTATTCAGAAGTCCTCAGTCAAGAGCAATATAACATTTGAGGACAGCAAAAGAGTATTACTAAAGCAAATGAGAATGTTGGCACAGATAAATAACATCATATCTAATCACCATGATGTATATACTAAAACCAGCAACAAATTAGATTTAACATAGAAAGATGATTAGCGTAAAATTGATACGTGATATTTACACGTAGCAGGTAAGAAAAAGTAAAATGATAGTAGGATGCTGGGATATCGTTGGACAGACAGTGTCTAAACCAGTGACAACAAACCTAATAAAATAAAAACTCAGCATACAAAGGCAAAATTCAAGGTATAAATACATCATAAATCGCCATAGAGAGATTTCAGATATAGATGCTGCGACAGGACAACCTGAGAGATATACACGAACTGGTACTGTAACAGTGAGAGAGACAGATTTTGCCTCTAGTACAAAAATTACAAAAATTTCATTCAGTTTTATGCAAATTAGCAATAAGAAAAATCTCAGCTTTATTAAACATCCTCTGAGCCTACTAACTCTCTTGCCACCAAGGAAACAGCAGAAGAAAAATATAAATTCTACAATAATATAAAAAAACTTACACTAATATTAATATGGCACTTCAGGACAATTAATACTAAAAGCTTTGAACTTCAAATACTGATATCAAACTTAACATGGAATTCCAGAAAAATTCACAGCAATTTTCATAAATGAGATGGAATAAATTAATACTAATCCTCACGCCACACTGTTAAAAGATCAGTACTGATTGCCACAATAAGTTACCAAACACTAACATCCAATCCCTGGTTGCTCTCAACACAGAATATGGTAGAAGATATTATGCAGACCAACATCATAACCTCTCTGCAAACAAATGATCCTCTCACATAATCCTTTTAAAAAGAATATATTTCCTAACACGTGACCAAACGAGAACGGCGAAGAAGGACTCTGCTAAAAAATTCGAAGTGTATCGACGGAGCTAATTAGGCCTTAAAATACCCTATGAATTACTCATCTTAAATTCAAAATTTGCTAAAAACAACATAAACTACAAAACTCTAGTAAAAATATTCATGAACTATAATTCAACATCTTGGGCAACTAAACAAAAATTGGTATCTCTGTATATGGCAGTAACTATAAGTCTGAAGAAAATTAACCTTTAACATGCCTGAATAAGATAGGTAGATCTGAAATACGCGCTCTCATGATGGCGTCGGCAACCTGGCCAGGTCGCGAGCACTGCTGAACGTCTGGGACTGCACACTGACTGCCTGACTCGGATGCATATTTATACCCCAAAATTCGTTAGCAATAACATGTAAGGAAGGGGGGAAAAACCGGAATTTCGGTCATCTAAGAAATCGCAGAAGCCGGTAGTACGGGTGTTGGCCACCAGAGTGGCAGGATAGGCGCTTCATGCTGCTCAGGAATCATTTACTCGTGCAAGGTCTGTGCGTGCGGAGGTGCAGGTCGCTAGCTGCTTCACGAAGGCAAGTATACAGCGGCAGTCAACTTTAACCGACACCAAGTAAAAAAAACTTCAGCGTTACAGTTCACAAACAATCTTCCGCACGCTTCCAATAAATTAAGTCTGGTATATTTAATCATCTTGATCCTGGCGCAAGCGGCTTTTCAATTTACCGCAGGACGTGCCAGGAAAATAATTATGCACGTATTTGACCACAAGAACTTCAGTAGCACTTCAACAAAATTTAATATGGCAATATTGCCTACACTGGGGTGGCAATATAATATAAGTTGCGAAACGTCTTCAAATACGTGTTTTAAAGAGATAAACATGCCCCATTTACTCGTGTCTTTTCGGAAACTGCGTAGTAGAATAAAGCTTCATAGGTCACGTATTTTAGGCTTACTAATCAATACTTGTGCTCGCTATACTAAAAGGCATTTCTTCATGGTAATACTACACTGGGTATTTGGTTTTCTAACGCATCCAGGTGAGTAGGAAACTTCAGGTGGCGATAGGAAAGTTACTGAACTTTTCAAGTTATTGGTCGACATGCGCATGTCAGTTGTAGTATACTTCAAAATAATGGATTGTAGCATTAGTACCGTGTCATTCGGCTACACTCAGTAGCAATGTATATTTGCATTGTGTTGGCACCACATGTTTTTTGTAGAAAATATTATTTTGGCCTACTCTTTAGTACTGTAATGATGTCATAGCACTTACTTTTTGCATTAGCCATTTTCTACATATATAATTTTATGATATTTGTGTATATATTCTCTTGTGATGTCAGTCTCTTAGAAATCCCTCTTTGCATATATATATTATATTTATATATTTATATTTGCTTTTAATGTTACTGATTATTCCTTAAATATCTCTTGCATATTTATTTGACTATGTTCGTCACGAGATTATTTTTCAACATTGTTGTTTGTAAACTGGTTTGTTTGTGTCGGTATTGATATCAAGAATTCTTCAATGTTGTTGTAAATACGTTGGGATGTATGTTTCGGTATTGTAATCCTACCTGCACTCCATTAATTAGGTCTCCCTACTTTTGTAGTGTTGCTGTTCCCAAGTTTGGATAAAATGGAGGGGGCAACACAGATATATTACTTACATATTTGGTCTTTGATAGTTTCATAGGTAAGCATATAAATACGGCCGCGCCTCAGCGATCGACATCAGTTAGCTCGAGACGTCGGGCGACTGGGGACACGGCTCGCTCAGTGACGAAGCGATGAATGAGTTGTATGACCTAACTGTTGGTGTGGAGAACTCTGCTATCCTGCTATTGAAGAGAGAGCCTGCTACAAATAAGTACGATGATGCACTGATGAGCACAGCTAATGGACTGCTGCCAATGACAGTGGAAGATACCAGACTTGTTACATCTCCGCTTGCAGATTCTTTGTCCCCGCTTGGTCTCAGCCCGATACCTTGGAATGAATATACGATTGACTCGGAGCCTTCGTCCATTTCTTTAAAGGTGCCTGTCAGCAATGCGGGGCTGACTGTCCATTACAGTATGGATGAAATCTGCTCTTTCAGAGAGTGGACAGTTGAATCTGGTCGCTCATTGTGCTAGGTGTGGTACCTCAACATTTCCCTTGTCCTGGACGAAATACGAATGTTGCAGGAGGAAGTTGGTGAAATATGTGTCACATTTAACGAAGAACAGTGTACAGGTTTGTGAATAAATATATTTTGAAACAATATATCTTTTTTTTTTTTACAACCCATCATAAATATTTTATTAAATATCCGATGCAAGTGTCCTTAACGAGATATACACAAACACACACTATGACGTAACAGAGTTCCGAAATGAGATGGAACAAAAATGGTGAAAAATATATACAATGTAGTTTGGTTATGTGAAGGTTTGTGTGATGAGTGAAACGAATGTGGAATGAAAGTGATATAATCTAAGATGTTATTTCAAGTGTAATCAGCAGGCTACTAAACCGATGTTGTGTACCAGAGCATGATGCGAACATGGCAGGGTTGAGCAAATACGACTGAGGTGAAAAGGAATGAAAGAGCATGAATGGCATACCTGGAAAATTCTATAAATTAATATATGTTGATGTCATAGGGGTGGAGCAGGTGGCATGATATATAATTGAGAAATAAGGTGGAATAATAGAGCATGAAGTGGAATGAAGGTGACTAAGACGAAAAGGAATGACAGAGCATGAGGTGAAATGAAGGTGACAAAAAAAATGAAATCCAAGATTGGCGATATCAAGGTGGAATGATAGACCATGAGGTGGAACAAAGGTATAAGGAAACAAAATGGCGATGGTTATGTTAAAGTAGCACAATATGATGGTTATGATGCAATACAACATAATGGCGATTGAAACAAAATGGTGGTAATGAAAATACAAGATGGCAGCCATAATGTAATACAATATGGCGGCATTGATGAAATACAAGATGGTAGCGATGACATTACCAATTGGTGGCGATGCTGTAATGCAAGATGGTGACTTAATCCAAGATGGCGGACCCAAGAGACACAAAGTCGGCAGCTGGCTACTGTTTCTAGACATACATATCCTATCTAATGTGGTCAAATGCAGATGCACCAACATGGGACATGTGCATACAAGTTCATATGCTTGATATTTACACAGTCGTGATTGTCGCGTGGTTTCTTTGTGGTGCATTGTTTTTATTGTCCAGCAGTGTACATAAATCTAAGTATTATTATGAAGAAATCTGCTGAGTTGAACCTGGAATAATTGTATCAAATTTTCAAACTTCCTAACTTACTTCTGTTTGTTTAGTCAAAGTAGATGGAATACTTGTATTTTAATTGAAGAGATGTAGGTTCGAATCCCACTGCTTCCCAAGAGTTATTTTTCTTTCTAAATATTCTGTTGTGTCATGCTAGATTGCCAAATGTTTACATCCTTGCGAAATTATAATTCCAATTTGCATTATTAATAAATATTCTATGTGTAAAAAATTAACTTAAGAATGAAAAGATTTTGAAATATGAAGTAAAATTAATTTTAATAAGATCTGTTTTATTTAAGTCACACCAAACCAGACTTGTATAACAGCTCCTCTGTACCACATTGTACATTTGATACGTGCCCTCAATCGAGTAAACAAGACAAGTTTTAAAAATGCAGGGGATAGTGTAGAGGGCGAGGGGTGATGGGTGAGGGAAAGATGAGTGACGCGGAAGAGGGATATGGGAGAAGTCAATCTAATTTGGGGGGATGCAGGGAGTTTTGAGGTAGATGCAATATGATGGACCATGGGCTGAGAAGAGTATGTGGTTCGTTGGTGTGGGGTGTGTGGAGGAAGGTGTACTGTGTGGAGGAAGGTGTACGGTCTTGTGGTGGGTTGGGGGTGTGAAATAGAGGTGGAGGAGACAGGTGTTATGTAAAGTCAATAATTGGTTTCGGGGTAGACCAAATAGCGTGTGAAATATAGAGGTTGGGACAGTCATCCACGTGTCACCATACTGGGATTATATCCTATAGTGTTCAATTTTTTTTTTAACATCGACCACCGAAGTATGCAGGCAACAAGCACTACTTAAAAGCCTTTTTAAAATGATTTTTCAATTTTGTTCCAAATATTTTTTAATACACTATTTTTTTTGTTAGATTTCTGAAATACAGTCATAATTTTTTTTATCATTTTTGAATTTTCACGTTTTCCTCTGAATTTTTGTAATTTTTCTCTCTTTTTTTGTTCAAATTTCTTTGAATCAAGGTCATAGAGTTAGGGTCCCGATTTTGAATTTTTTTAAATATTTTCTTAATATTTAAGGTTTAAAATTTCATTGAGTAAATGTTGAAGACACAGATATGCTAGTTTACATTAGTGGTCAAATTTCCTTGGAATTTGTATAATTTTTTTCACTTTTTTTTTTTTTTTTTCGAATTTTCTAGATTTTTGGGGTTCATGGTCACTAGTGCTCAAAGCCAATCCCATGGAAATCAAAGATAACGGTCGTGGTCAATAATAAAATTTTTCCCCGAATTTTCTTACGACTATTAGTTATTTCTATCTATTTTTAGATTTCAAGGTCCTTTGATTTAAGGTCAAGATCACAAATGTCCAATAAGGCTGATAGATCCACGGGTCCTTAGGAGCCTCATTTTTAATGATCTTAAGTGGTTTTCAGCTGGTTTGAGGCGTCCAGTGATTTGTTATATTTTCAAAAGGAGTGAAATTATTGGTGTGGTGTTAATAGGGAAAAAAAGGAATTTTGAGAGTAAAAAGGAAATTTTGATAAAAATAAACACCACGTTCTTTTGCGAAAAACGACATATTTTGAGCGACAATGGGAAATTTTTGGCGTCATCGAAAATTGTTGACAGACCTTCCTATTCTCATCCTGCAGCCTTCTGTGTTAACCGAATCGGAATTTAATATCTACTCACTTTAAAATTGTGTTAAAACTGGCTATTATTATTTTTTAATTTTTAAACTCTTAGTTAAGTATATTTTAGAAGAAATATTTAACAGTGTTTTTTTTTAACCAAAAATTATGGGCATTTCATTCTCGATGTTTTAAAAATCGTATTTTTCAAAACAAAAGCCTTTACCAAGCAAGACTTTTATAATAATTACGCTGGTGGTGTGTAATACAAATGTAGTAATTACGTATACAAATATTTTGAATATATATATATATATATTATATATATATATATATATATATATATATATATATATATATATATATAATTCTTCTGTGCGTGTGTATGTCACTGAACTCCTCCTAAACGGCTGGACCGATTCTGATGACTTTTTTGTGTATGTTCAAGTGGATTCGAGAATGGTTTAGATTCACAGTTCGGTCCACTACAAAATGGTTTCTTAATAAATTTTTTATTTATAAGTTATTGTTGATCTTGGAATGTTTTACATTGTATCCGGCAGACATCGCTGCTATCGTGGTGTCGAATATCCAAAAATATTTCATTTTACTTCCAGTTTGTCCCGATAGTGGCGCTGCGATCAGATTCAGGAGAATTTCGTAACTTTGTGTTGTTATTGTGTTAAAATTAATCGCGTGCTTATTGAAATATTACATTCAGATGTAATTAGTGTGTGAAGGGTTTTGAAGTGTAGATAAAAACTATACATTGTGCAAATTCGGTGCGGTATTGAAGTGAGTATTTTACATAAATTCCTATAAAATTTACACTTGCGTTGATTAACAATCATCCTAACCTACAAATTTATTTGTGTAGTCAATTGATTTCATAACAAATTTTTAATATTGTTTTTATTTAAAATTGTTACTTATCGGAAATATTAAATTTAAAAAAAGAAATAAAATTACACATTATTTATCTAAAATTTGGTACAATAAATCCTTTCAGTACTGTTACTTAATTAAAATTTTAATTAAGATATGTGTACAGGACAACGTCTGTCGGGTCTGCTAGTATATATATATATATCTGTCGGGTCCGCTAGTATATATATATATATATATATATAATCGATTTTATTCACGTCCATTTCAGCCACGAATGTTTATGATTTTTTATATAATCAGTTATTAAAAATATTAATTTACATCAACTCCAATATTTATTTGCATATAACCATAGTAATAATGACACTGGACTCTAAAAGCCCTATTTAATGAAGGTTTTCCTGGAAAATGTGCTTTCTAAAGCATCTAAAATGGAAATATGCTTAAATTTTAAGTGCACAAATATTATTTTTAATTAAATATTTTAGACATTTAAATAAATATATTTTCAGTGTTTCAATGTATATACATTCTTCTTTCATATGCAACTTAGATGGTACTTGTCTTCCAATATTAGTGTTTGTACTGAGTGGTGCATGTTTTACAGTCAGCTACAGTGCTGCATTAAATATCACTCTCGATCCACATTCAAAACATCGAGTGGCGAAAGTGAATATGAAATCAAGTATTTTGAAAACTGCAACTAGACAGTAAAGGCCAACCGACAATTGATTTAGTCCAGAATGTAGCACACGCACAGAAAGTAGAATGCAAGTCTTGGAATGGCGCTGCCTACAATCACGCGTAGCACACCAGCAGTAGTTTAGCACAGAATCCACGCACATAAAGTTGATCAATTTCCTATAATTCCTGTGCGTGTGCGCTGTGCGTGGCCAATCAGAACGTCGATACCACCGTGTTCATGTGACGATCAAAATGGCTGCAAAAGTAATGAATTTTATTAGTACTGCGCGAGTTTGGCGCCACATAAACATTGGAATTTTTGATTGAAATCGTTATTGTACAAGTGATGTATGTTAAGATGAGCGGTATAACGTATTATATTTCTACAAATTAAGACACGAACAGCAATGTAAAAAGCTGTCGGCAATATTTATTTTTTTATTATTCCAATGTGACCAACACACGCACGCGAAACTTACAGAGCATCGTTTCTTTCATTTTCACGTCTGTTTTGTTTCAACATCCGTCTGTTCTGTGTGTGTGCTAGTTTAATTGTAGGCTTTCAGATTCGAGCTGTGCGTATGTTATGTGCTATAGCACGTGATGTGTGTGTGCTAAATCATTGTAACACCGCCTTAACTCTTTCCGTGTTACTCAGGTGTCCCTGCCTATGAAACGCCGAACTTGAGTTACTGGCTGTGGAAACAGCCTGTGTCGTTATCGCGTCAAGCCCCATGCTCTAAACAAACTATATACAGATAACTCAAGACGCGCTTTAACACTCCTTCCCCTCTTCGGCAAAGCTCTACCCCCTCTTTACTTCCCCCCCCCCCTTTATGTGTTACTTGTCAGTGGTTGGCTGGTCGCGTGACTCTTAGTGCGACCTTGAGAGCTGTCTAGTGCCACACGTTGCACAAGCATTAGTTAGTTTGCTGGGAGTGTGGAAGAAACACGACGTGCACGGCTCATCTTTCTTCCCATCAACACTGAACAACGCCATGCCACAAGGTACTTCACCACTCTCTAGCGCTTCAGTCCTATATGTAAAGACTGTTCACGGTATAATGAGCACTTTTAAAAGTCCATCTTATGATCTACTTGTATGCACGTTGTGTATTATTCCGCCTTTCGTAAAATTAACATTGCCATGGACCTCATCACTTCATTCATACGTTAGTAAAATAAAACTGTGAAATTATTAGGAAAGTCAATATTTTATAAATCTGCTGATTTCTACATTTCGGCGCATTAAAAGAAACATAAAGCGAAATAAATGAAATGAGTTATCACAAATGGTTACCTTACACTTGTTTACTTTTTTCACTTTTTCCCTTCACCGTTACGAACTTCACTGGGCGAATGCCACTCAGTGCGTCCGTTAAAATATATGCTGGCAGGGGGAGTAACTTTTTTCTGATGTTGATTTTAAAAGTTATCGCTTTATCGTGAACAGCCTTTATGTAGAAATGATGTGTATTGGTCTACCTTGGTTGATCTGAGTTCAGAGGTTTGGGCGGCTCCTAGCATCGAGGTCTTGAGAGCCGATGAGAGTGATTGAGGTAAGTATGGAGCAGCGCCGGAATGAAAATGCGGGGAAAACGGGAGATCCCCGAGAAAACCCGCCGACCAGCGCCATCTTCCGGCACGATTCCCACTTGCGAAAATCAGGGAGTGGTTCGGCGGGGGATTGAACCCAGCTCACCGTAGTGGGAGGCGAGCAGACTAACCGCTCAGCCACCGCAGCGCCTCAGTTCTCTTGGTATTTGTTATTACATTATATGATGCGATACAGTCGTGCGCTACAGAAACCATACTATACCATGTATCTCACGTGACTTCAAGAAAAACTGCATGGAATTTTCAGTTTTACTGAATATATACCGGGTAAAAGAAATGTCAAATTGTAACACAAAAGCTGTGTAGAGAAGTGAACACAGATGAAAATATAGTGATCATTTCTTATTATAGCCAACCATTTGGTCTCAGTGGGCCGCTGTTTTGGGGCACCACACCAGCTAAACAACAGTGCTGTGATGAAGACAGTAAATTATGCAGTGTAAAGTTCCACATGTAACACGTCACGTAAAAGCAGTACACATTTAATACGCACGTCTCTACACAACATGCATAAGATCATAACTAGCCTCCCATAACACAACGGGATAAAGTTACACTACATGTTCAAAGTGTCCACTGTCCATTCGCTGGCATAGGGACCCCAACCACACCACATAATATTACCTTGCACATTTACTCAGCATCTCTTCAGCAACTGTAGCAATTGCATCATCAAGTTTTGCCATCATATCTGCCATGTCATTTACTAGATTAATTGCGCTGATGTGACCAAACGGTTGGCCATAATACGAAATGACTCGTATATTTTATCAGTTTTCATGCCTGTAAGCATCGCCGGAGTTATAAACGTCTGTTTTTTTACACGTTGTATACGTAATCACAGTCGAAGTAGTGTAGTGATACTACGTGAATAGATATGTTATGGCGGAAAACAAAGATTAAATGTAAACCCACCCAAAAAATAATTAATATACCACAGACGCTCGTACATGTTCCTATCGCCATTAATTAATTTTCTTCCGTCTACCTCGACTATGTAAAGCAATTTTTTTGCGGTTGCATTCCAATTTAACAAAATCTAAATGTTTGTAAACATGACATGCATTAAAATAATCTTTCTTCGACTTGGTGTTGTAAAAACACACGCTGCAGTTCTGTTAGTTCCTTGTATAGCCTGAAGTTTTGTCAGCTAGTAGAAACGCAGTAGATAAAGTTAAACAAGTTTGTATATCGAGAATGAGTGGATCACTAGTTTGTATATCGAGAATGAGTGGATCACTGGTTTTTGCGCTTTAGCCGGTGCAGAAAACAAACCAAGTGACACGACTAGTCGCATAGCAACCGAACTGAAAATATCTTCTGCTTGTTAAGCCGGTGTTGATTCATTTATGAATACAAATAAATTTTTGTGGTGCACTGATATGAAACAACAGATGAAAGCTAATTAGACAAAGCAAATTTTTAAAATATGTAAGTTTTCTTTTGGTATAACATATGTCTTGCCAACTTTCGAAGCAATACTTTGAAAATGCATAATAATATGGAACTAGTCCCTTTGAAAATCAGCTTCAAGACCTAGGCTCTGATTTTGTTGTTCGTATGGCATGATGTTTATTGCACAACAGGTTTAAGAAAGTCTCCATGAAATATTTTCATAATATTATGCACAACCCAATGAGGTTATAGAGGCACGGTCTCTGAGCGGTTAGCCTGCTTGCCTCTCACCAAGGCGAACCGGGTTCAATCCTCGGCCGGGCCACTCCTGCAAGTGGGAATCGTGACGGACGATGCCGCTGGTCGGCGGGTTTTCTCGGGAATCCTCCGTTTCCCCCGTCCTTTCATTCCGGCGCTTTTCCGTACTCACTTCAATCACCCACATCGGCTCTCAAGACCTCGCTGTTAAGAGCCTCCCAAATATCTTCACTCACTCACTCACTCGATGAGGTTATGTTGACGTTCATGTTACGGTCTATGGCAAAGTCTTTAATTTTTTTTTTTTTTTGTAATTCTTGTACATTTTTGCCTTGTTACAAATTTGTGGTGCGCACGCGGCATTACAGATAAAGACATATATGCAGTCTAAATGTTTTCAGCAATATTGTTGCAATAATGTAATTTAAACTAAAATTACTTTCAAAATACGTTAAACGACGTAATTATTAATTGCCACAGTTTATGGTCCGGGGGGGGGGGGGTGACTATGCCAGTCTTCACGCGTCATCTGCGTTTTCGATTGTCTGTTGATTACAAACACCCACCCATATTTGATGTGACTAACAACATTTCAAAATGGTTCAGTCTTGCCGCATTCAGAATTGTTCTGCATCAGTGCCAAAGGTTATTGATCGTGTTCGGCTGCTAACTTCGTGTTCTATTCTTCTGTTTTGTTTCTATACTTAAGTACATTCAGAGACGTTGATTTAATTCCACTTCAGGGGAAGGCAGGATTTTTTTTTCAGTGTAGCTTCCTTAAGACGTAATCAGTTAACAAATGCCCAATATAACACTGAACGCAAGAATTATTGATAAAGGCCTATTTCAATTTGGTAAAAGAAGTTAAATATTTGTTTAATATATTTAGCAATACATTTATGCCAGTTGCCGAATTCAAGAGTGCGTTTTCGTTCTATAATTTCGTTCGCAAGAAATTTAAAGTAAAAATTATAATCGTGCGTATTTATCTTTTTATCTTGCGAGCCGAATATCCTGACATGCTAGAAATAACTATAAACCCATTCGCTCTTTTCTGGTTCGGAGAATACTTTCGGATATAGTGTAGAGTACCCGGCTCTCATCAGACAAAACATTAATAATTATAATTATTGTTACTATAGACTTTAAGCATCGATGTCAGTCTAATATGACTGCAGGCTTATCACAAAATTACACTGTATACAAGTGGAGGAGGAATATTTGTAGGCAAACAATATTGTTACATGGACGCCTGAGGGGCGTACCTGAGTTCGTGAGTGCAGGGAGTCATAGTAAAACAATTAATGAACTACATTTTATTCAAAATGTATTCACACAACTATTATTAACCACATTCAGTCATTTATCTCCACTCTTGCTCTTTTATTTCTTTGTGAGCGCAATATTTAATGTCTCTTTCAACTCTAATTAACGTCCTTCGTATGTCTCTTTAGTTATCGTCAATTAAATCAAACTCATAATCAAAACATGTTCAGTCCATCTGTTGTCATCATTTTTAACGTCTTTCAGTCACGCATTTAGTCCAACAGCCCAGCCTACCAGCCACACACTTTACTGCCTAATACTCGCAGTAGTAGATTTCCCTTCCGCTAATCACTTCACTCGTGGCTCGTCTTCTATCGCTTGGAACTCAACCACTCATTCACTCATCAACAACTCCTGGCCCGTCTCACAATTTACTAGCTGCTGGCCTTGATCTGGAAGGTTTGACACGACCCACGTCATGCGGACAGAATCTAGGGCAGTTAACTACTAGAAAATTCCTCATATAAATGCAGAAACATAATACAACCGGGGTGAGCAACGCTCGCCACAAAAAGGATTATTATAATTTAAAATACGTTTTGTTTCTGCCGCCCATGTTTGCCCCATATATAGTTCATGTAATACCAAGTTAAAATTTTCCTGCCGCTTACCCCCTCCATCCATGCACCTGAGTGGTCAATGCATTCCCCAAGCCACATTACCTGGCCCAGGCCATCCACAGTGTTTGTATATGTTCGTCTACTTCCTCATTCCGGCAGTCCAACAGCAATTATTACAAATTATATCCTCTACGCATCTTCACAGAAATCAAAACTGATGGAACGCCATAGCCTCAATATCAAGTATCAATATCTCGATATATATATATATATTTATTTATTTATTTAAATTTGTAATATAATAACCTACCAACGTCGAGTCATTTTTTTACGAAATCAAAAAATTACTGTATGATCTTACAAAATTGTAATAATTTTGTAATCAAAACGGTTTATAACTTTTCGCTCAGCGTTATTAGTGGACTGTGGAGATAATTACGAAAACCCTTGTGTTAACTGTCGCAAAACCAACGCGATGAACGATGAACGATGAAGGCTCTTAAGGCAAATATTAAGCACCGAAACAAGATAACCACTGTTAAAACATTTTATCATTCCTGTAAGACAATACTTGGAACCTGTTATTGAAAAAAAAGTCATAAATATTTTGTGAAAGCGCTGGAAACTTTCACTTGGTTGTAAGGCAATAATTAGCAATGTGATAATCACAATTTTATGTACATTATTTAGTTAGTTAATACTGTGGTATATTTTATGGGCTGTAAACGGTTGTCAGAAACTGTTTGAGAATGATAACTGGGAGAAATTTCAGCTCTTTGCAAAATTAATAACTTCAGCAATAATTAGACGTTGCAATCAGGAATTGTATAACCAGTAAACATTGTGAATACATATGAGCAGTAAACTTTGTGTACGCAATCTAATTTTAATAACTAATTGAAACACAACCTTTGCTTTACAATATATTTAAAGCATAGCAGTTTGTGCTGTCGGTACCATCTACGTAGGCCTACATTATTTCGGAAAATGTATATAACGTCTTGTACATTGCAAGTTATAATTCTGTTTTGTAATGGCTTACTCTGCGCGAACGCACTTTGGCCTAGCTTCAACGACAAAATCCTCGCGGGATATTGATCAACTCTATTACCAGATTATATGTTCTGCAATATCTGAAGTTTCACGAAAATCAGATAGCAGTCATTTAATCCTGTTACGCATAGTTTTTATGCAAATTATATAAAAATTTCCTGTATTACAATTTCTTAATTCGGAAGAGTTGTATAATAAATCATGCTTACGTAATGCACTCTTAAAAAACCAAATTTATATTGAATAATTAAAATAGTTCCCAAAATATAACATAAAAGATTTATTTTAAATGTTTTATTATCTTCCAAATTGGAGGAGACGAATAACTTTATCGAGCGCTCATTTCTAAGCTCACACACAGCATGCACTTTCAAGGTACCAAATTTGGTTTGAATCGGTGATATGTTTCCCGAGATATAATGTAGAAGCTTAATTTTTCAATTTACACTATATTCCAAAATGGTTGGCTATTAAGTATTCAGCTATCTAATTTGAACGCTTATATCATGCTCTGTCAGTGTACTAAATTAGGTTGAAATCGGTCAAATAGTTCTCGCCATTTTGAAATATGTAACCAGCATGTGATCTAAAACTGTATAAGTTTGTTGGCCTTGCTAAATATTATGTGTGGACTTAGTTCGGTTACATTCGGTTACCGGTTTAAAAGTTATAACGGAGGGACACACATTCCAGTCAGACAATCGGGTGATTGCGTAAGCCTACCTTTCCTTCGAGAAGGAGAGTAAACATACGATTTCCGTAAGGTTAATAATATTAAAATGAGAACTACGGTATCAAAACTTCATATTAATGTATTTCTTTCATATACCTACGTAAATCCCGATTTTCATTTTTTTTCTGAAAAATTAATCATTGGAATGATAACCAAAAATATACAGATAATACTACATTGTTTTCCAATTTACCTTTTTCATTGGTTTAACCACATTAAAGTGTGACCAACTAAAGAGAAACCTGATACTATTGCCTTTTTTCATATAAGCATATATCGAATTTCTATTTCTTTTTCCTGAAAAGTAATCATTTGTAGTTGCACAAATCATACCTAGTGGTATCCTAGATATGTTTACAAAATAGATTATGTAACTCATGTACAGGAGTAGCCCCACATATTAATTCAATAAAAATTTCCGTTTCTGTGGGGCTATCCATTTTAAATAACTATGTCAGCAAAATTCACAATAATAAAAATTATGTATGCATATATTCGACTTTGAAATTGTAATTCTCACTTTAATTAGGTTACCGGTACGGATATCGTATGTGCTTACTGTGTGTATGTATGTATTTATGTATGTATGTAGGATTACATGTATATATCAGACTAGCGATCCGGCCCGGCTTCGTCCGGGTACAATTGAGTTTTTCCTGCCAACCGCGGCGCGCAGGGCCGTGTGCTCGTCTTGTACAGCTTTCTCTCTTGCAATACTCTTACCTAGGCATCGCCCCATCCTGCGTCTACTACCTCTGCCATGTGTAGGTTCGTGCGCGCATATCTTGATATAAGAAATTACTCTTTTACAAAACTTTTCATATTTTTTAAATTTTGGCGAAAATTTTATGATATAAAGGACATTTCTAATCTTCATAAAACAACTTTAATCATGAATTAATTTATTTTGATAAATATTAAGTCCTTTATGGTTAGAAAAGACAGCGAATTTTACGTTGGTTTTTATTTCGTAATTTAAATTGTAAGTACGCTTATTACTACTTAGACACACACGCTCCGGGGATTTCCTTTTATACTATGTATTGATACATCATTCCAATTATTCATTTTAAGTAGTAGGATAATGTATTAGTTGGGGCAAAGGCTGAGGGCTCGAGGATCCAACATGGCGGTAGCACCGCCATGTTGTCGCGTCCGCCACCTTGTCGGCCAGGACGCCATATCCGCCATCTTGGTAGCCAGTATTCATTTTTACTGCTATATAATTCCTCCTGGATTATTCCTGCTTGATCATATTACCTTGATTTTTCATGCTTTATCATTCTGTCTTGTTTTTTTTTTCATTTTCTATCATTCTGTGGGTTTTCTACGAGTGTTCTCATTTTTTTCACTTTTGCATTCTTTCTTTCACTTCTCTCTTTTTCTCTCCTTTCTCTCTTTCTCCCTCTTTCTTTCCTTTCTCGCTTTCTCTCTTGTCTCCTTCGCCCCCATCCTCTATGTAGTTCGGTGGCTCTAGTGTGTCTGCCACCAGGGGGTGCTGGTCAGTGCCCACCGCCATCTTTGGTTCCTTCGTCGCCCGCCAAGGGTGCTCGTGTGTCCAACATCCTGTTTGCAGCATAGTTCGTTCGTTCATCGCCTGACAGGGAGCACTTGTGCGTCCGCCGCCGCCATGGTGTTTCCCTCATTACCTGCTAGCAGGCGCTGGTGTGCACGTCCATCCTCTTTTTTCAGTAGTTATTAATTTTTCTTAGCTGAAAAAATTCGTACTTTGGAAGGGAGCGGGATCGAACCGCTGGACCTGGTGGTCGTCAACCCAAAGACTTAGACCACTTGGTTATCGGGGCATGCACCCAATTTGGCTGAATCGGTCGGAGTTTCTCTCAAATTCCTATCATTCCCGGCGGCCATATTGGCAGCCAGTACCAAAAAGTGCCTTTGCGCAATCCGGCTGGCAGTTTGCCGGATTTGCAAATGCAACCCGAGGAGCCTAATTAACATATTACCTGGCTGCAAGCTTCTGGAGCAAGAATTTATCTTTTCTGCCTTTTTTCCGTCCAAAAATTGTCAAAACTTTCCCCTGCATGCACACATGAACCTATCACTTATTTTAAACAACTTATTTGGATGCATGCCTCGATAGCCGAGTGGTGTCAGGCTTTGGGCTAACGACCACAAGGTCTGGTGGTTCGATCCTGTTCCCTTCCAAAGTAGGAATTTTTTGAGCTACGAAAAATTTAAAACTACTGAACCAATACTGCAAACAGGATGGCGAACACACCAGCACACCTGGCGGACGACGAAATAACCAAAGATGATGACAGGCACACACCAGCACTCCCTGGCGTAGCGATGGAGAAACCAAAGACGGCGGTGGACACACCAGAACCCCCTGGCGGGGTTGACCACCGAACTATGTAAATGGTGGGGGCGAAGAAGGCGACAAGAGAGAAAGTAAAGAAAGAGGGAGAAAGAGAGAAAGGCAAGAAAAAGAGAGAAATGAAAAAAAGAATGGAAAAAAATGAAAAAAAGAATGGAGAAAAATGGGAGCATTTGTAGAAAACCCACGAAATGATAGAACATAAAAATACAAGATGGAATGATTAAGCATGAAAAATCTAGGTGGAATGATAGAGCAGGAAAATCCAGAAGGAATGACGGCACAGGAAAACTGTATTACTGACTTCCAAGATGGTGGACACGACATACTCGCTGACAATATAGCGGAAACATTATGGTGGCGTCACCGCCATTTTGAATCCTTTATCCTCGAGCCCTCAGCCCTTGCCCCAACTAATACATCACGCTACTATTATTTTTCACGCAAAAAAATTGGAATTCGAAAAATGCATACACAGAAAATTATAATATTGTTACCAGATGCTAGGGGCATATTCGTGTTCCTGAGGAAAGGAGGTCTTAATTAAAATTAATCTATTTTATTTTAAGTTTACTTATAATGCTATAAAATAATATGACTATTATTTAAACAATTGAACTACCTTTCTATACTATAAACACTTTTTATTCATAGTGAGTGCTATATTTAATGTGATTTTCAATTGTAATTATAGTCCTCATCACTGTATTTATATTGGTAAAGGCCAAATAATTCAAACTTATTATTTACACATATTTCATCCAATTGTCTATTGTCATAATTCGAAATATCTGTCATTTACACATCCTGTTTAAAATTTCCGCCAGTCAATCTCATTCTTCACTGTACCTAGGCTCGCAGTCCGCAGACTACAGTCCCGCTGGTCAATCACGTCACCAGCCGTTGCTTCTCTGGCTCATCGCTGCTCTGTCTTCGTACATCTCGCTCTTTAAGCCCGTCGCGTCTTAAATAATCTCGCTGGCGCGGTCAGGAATGTTCCCCACGGCACGAGTCACACTGCCAGTGACAGTAGGCGGCACGAGTCCTGATGTGGCAGCTATGTGCACTCCTAGAGTACCTAAGAGTTGTTTTTCACACGCTGTCCTTGGCACGCTCGGACAAGGAACACAATGTAGGCCAGCAACACGTAACAATAATATCCCATTTCGATGGTGTAGTTTACGTTTTAACGTGGTTAACTCTTAAGAAATTGCATTGTTTTTCATTGTGTAGGTATGATGTACGATTGCCCTTATATACGAGCCCCATCAACCAAATATTTGGTTTTCAGAAAAAAAAAATTCGAAACATGTCTTATACATGAAAAATATGGCATATTTTGATAGTGCAGTTCACATTTTAAGGCCTTCAACCCCCACGGAATTTGTATTTGCAATTGTAAACAAACGTAAGGTTACCCCTAAATATCGTATTTATTATTCAAATTACACAGGCCTGCAAAATGTGTGTCCTAGCATTATTTTGGACGCTGAATCCGAAAATGACCTCAATCTTCCTCTATCGCATACCAATTGCAATCCGCCTTTGAACTGTAAACCTATTTGCTGTCGTTGCTAAATTATTCGGGGATATATTCAATAGCAATATAACCCCTTCTTCTCTTGGCCTGAAAGAACAGGCTTGGCTTGTGCGCAGTGCTTGAATTGTCACGGTGTAAAGTCGTCCATCATATTTACATCCCAACAGCCCTGGCAATGCCTTGTATTTGAGTTTTTTTTTTTTTTTTTTTTATATCAAAATGAGTATGTATAAAGCAAAGAAAATGAAAATGTGCAGCTTATATTATTCAGTTGCATAACCTCATTTGGTAAAAAAAAAACCTTGCGATATATGACAATTTATTATCATATTCGGATTCAGCAAACCAAAATGAGTACAAAAGAGGTGAAATTATTTTTAAATAAAAGTTTTGTTTTCATCGCAAACCTGTGTTATTTATTTTTCAGAAAAAAATCTAATTCGAGAAATGTCTAATAATGCAAAGATTTCAATAGTGTTGTACACATTTTAAGGATATTAATTATGACGAAATAGTATTTTTTAATATAAATTATATTTTAATGGCATAATTTTTTTTTAAGGTTCCTAACCATGTGGATATTTTTCTATTATATACGTATGAACGACTACGCCTGTGATGAGTTACATAACTCCAATTATTCGTTTAAAAAAAATTAATCTCGAGGAATACCTTCATGAAACAAAATACAAAAATATGTTTTGATGAAATAGTTCTCATTTTGTGGGGGTTAGCCCTGCATAAATTGTATTTTTTATTGTATAGGTATGTTAGATCATACATATATATTAGCTCTATCAATCACATTCTTCGATCGTGAGGAAAACAATCGAAATTCAAGGTATTCCTATGGCAAATTGGTGATATTATAAGATTTTGATTGCGTAGTTTACGTTTTAATGAGGTTAACCTTATTTAAATAGCAATTTTTTATTGGAAGAAAATGTGCGGTTATCCCTGTATGTCAGCTCTGTATTTCCAAGCATTGATTTTGGAGAAAAAATTAATTCGACAGAAGCCGTTTTTGTGGACGGCCAGATAGAGCCATCACATATAGCCAACTTCAGTCTAGCGTACTGCAGACTTATACATTTATCTTTCTGGAAAAAGTACCGTATTTGTTACTATGGCATTTAGGCGCTAAAACCAGTGTTGTTAATGATATTGTTAATTAAACGATGTCGTACGAACTATTTCTATTTCGTGAACTTTTAAAGGGACTCCCTGGTTTTAAAGGGACTCCCTAGTTTTAAACCATACGAACTTTGATTTCATGTCACTTTTTTTAACTGCCATGCTTATACTTTGGTGATCTATAATCTGTATATTGAGAGCAAATAAACTGTTGTTACTTTTTCAGCCCCTGGTCGCTAGATGACAAGAAAACTTGGTCGGTACCTCTGAGTTCCTTCGGAAGATATAAAATGTTAATACAGTTTTCTACTTCTGAACATTTAGTCTTTCCAAGTTAATGTTAGAATATACAACCATTAACAGTTAAATATTTTATGAGTGTACTCTGACATAAATATGCCATTTCATCAGTGTATACCGTTATATTCAGTGTACCTATCTACTGCTAGATTTCTCACAAAATATTATTCCATGCGCGGGGACGTCAAATTAAGTTCTGGACACCCGGGCACACCATTCCCGCCATACTGGACCTGCTTGCTGTACTGCACTTTAGTGCCAAGATGACTCGTAAAGTCGTTGCATTTAAGAAACTCCCTATGCTGTGGAATGTTAGGGACAACTACACGCCCATAAAAGCTATACTTCATGTGTTGCACACAAAAATTACACTTAAAAATAGTTCATAACAGTAAAGGTAAAATTAGCGGGATTTTAAGGGCCTGTGCCCTGAAGTGGCTCGTGGCAGTCAAATAAAAGGTCAATGTCAGTTCCATAAACACTTTTAATTCGACGTAAATTATATGTTCCTCCAGGAAACAGTTTACAAACGTGCCCCCTTTCACATTGGTGCCGAAGTCACGCTACGGAAAATATCATGGGGCTTCAAGTCATCTTATGGTACAGAAAAAAAAATCATTGTTCCGTATTGCGTATCATAATGGGAAAACCATACAAACATTCTGTGTGTACTATAAAGTATCCATCCCAATTGGTTTACTTTGCAGTCTAGTACCGTATCGCGTATCTGGCAAAGTTCCTTTTAGTGTATCCAAATTCGACAATGATTGTTCCGTATAGCGTATCCAAGCAATTTTTTCCATAACTTTTCTATCGCGAATCGCAAGATGGTGTGTGCGGGATGTAAAATCACAATTTTGAACGCCAGGCAAGTTATTTATTCCTCGCCAGACATAAACACGCTTCTCATCGAGCACGACATTCTCAAATCCACGATGCGGTGCGAAAAATTCGGGGAAGTCGAAGCGAAATTGGTTGAAAACAGGGGCTTGTTTTACTGGTGCCGACGGCAACTGGAGGACGGTACCAAATGCAACTTTAAAGTGTCGGCGAGACAGGGCAGTTTCGTAGGCGATGCAAACTTGCCTCCGGGCAAGATAGTCGAGTTGTGTTTACTCTGGTGCCTGATCAAATACCCTCGACAACAGACTTTAGTGAACGAACTTTTGTGCTCGGGAAAGACGGTCGTCGCCTGGTCGAGTTTCTGCCGCCAAGTGTGCATAGACTGGGTGTTGATGTACACGAAACGCAGCGCCGGCCTGGGTAAATTGGTCGAGATCGACGATTCGAAATTGGGAAAACGCAAAGACCACAATGTCGCAAAGTTCACAGCCAGTGGGTTTTCGGGGTAGTGCTGCTGGACAATCAGATGAAATTCTTCCTGGTGCCGTTGGAAAAGAGGAACGTGGCGATCCTGACCAAAATCATTCGCGAATGGATCGCTCTGGGCACGACGATAATTTCGGACTGCTGGTGTGATTAAAGCAACTTGGACATTTACGGCTACCATCACATGCAGGTGAATCACAGGCGGGAACTTGTGTGCAGCGAAAAGAGCAGAATGACATCGAACGAAGTTGGTGTTCTGTACGATACAGCATTCCCTGCTTTGGGCGATTGAAAAAATCTTGGGTCGGCTACATGGCCTAGTATGTCTGGAAAAAGAATCATCGGTATGGAGAACGACTACACGCTTTGCTGATTCACGCTGCCGACATGCACCATCGTAATCGGCGCAGAGGAGATTGCAGCGAAGGCTATCCCGATTTCAACAAGTATCTGTTTGTAATGGTTGTTTTTTAATTTGCTGGCACGAGTGAGATTGAGTTGCTCTTGCAGTTGTAGTTTTAATAAGTTTAATGTGTTGTTGTTTGATTCAAGTTTAAATTAATGTTTAATTGACTTGCTGTTTGTTTCAGTTTAAAGGTTTGATTGACATGCTGTTTGTTTTAGTTGGAAAAAAAGTGTAATTGACATACAGTTTGTGTAAACATTCATTTGCGATCTGGAAAATAGCTCAAAATAGTCGAGCAGGTCGTGATGTGTCCGCCCAGCGACGACGGGTCTACTTGCATCTGTTGCATCCACAAAACTTGGATCTGCCAGTTTCAATTATTGAGGTAAATTGATAAAAAATCCGTTTCGGCCAGCGGCCGATGCAATTGCATACGCTGTTGCTTTCGCGTACTTTGGAACTGCCAGTTACGAGTGTTGAGGTAATTTATAAAAAAAGTGATGGTGTATATATAGAACGTTAAAATCTATATGGTTAAATTTATAAAAAGTTGAATTTTTAACTGAAAATTATTTTACCGTGCCATTTTAGTGATGGCGTTCATATAAAACATTGTTTATTATATTGTTGCATTTATAAAATAATTTAATTTTAACTGTACAATGTTTTACCGTACCCTTTTAGTGATTGCTTACGTGTGAATATTTATATAATAAATAGTTAAAATTATTTTTAAAATGTTAATCTTTATTAAATATTATCTTTAAAATAAATGAAAATTATGCATCGCGAATCGTGTGTATTTAAACAGAGATGAGAAAAAGGCGAAAAAAAAAATATATTTTTTGGATACGCAATAGGAATCTTATAGCAATAGTTACTTTTGGTACTTGGATATCCCACGGGAAACAGATGGGGTCTTTTAACTTATATTCCGTTTTCGGTTTGGATATGCGCGATAGGAAATAATCGGGTGTAGGTCGAAATTTCTCCCCCGACTCGGCTGGATACGCAATTCGAAACAAGTGGGGTGCTGCACCAATTTCCTTCCTTCCGCTTGGATACGCAATGTCGTCGTTTTCGGACCTGCACATTTTGTCATCTGGATACGCAAAACGAACCATTTATTTAAAACCAGCCTTTTCAAGGTCCACTGGATACACAGGGGGAAACTGTATTTTATTTGGGCTTTTTTCTGGTTGTTGTTGGATACGTAATTGACGATTTTTTTAATCATTGGATATGTAATACAGTGGTTTTTGAGTGATTTAGATATGCAATGTGGAACAACCAGCGAAAAAAAATTAAAAATACTCCCCATGTGATGCAAAAATTGGGGATACGAGGGGCAGTATCTCGGGCGGCTATAACAAAAACAGTTCCAGAAATTGACTTTCTATTTACATTATATGACTGGTGCAAAAGAGATGAGTACTACCTGAGCAAGGGAAAAGCACATGTCCACGCACAATCTGGCCCTCTGGTTGCCTCTTGCTGACTGACTTCCCGCCTTGGCATGAGGGCGGGCGAAAGCAGGCCCACGCGCTTAAAACTACGTACAAACATAAAACAAATATCGCATGTAAAATATTCTCTTAACAACATAACATAACAAAACTCTGTAATAACTGCAAAAACTTGGAAAGAAAAGGTAGCGTTTGCTTTTAAATGAAAACACACGACAGTGTTTGTAATTGCGTGTTCGTGTTTTTTTGTTAAAATTACTTTGGAATGGTTTTGTCTAGAGTATCACTCCGCCGGAGTGTTTGTTTACAACCGGGCCTTGCCTGCATACGTGACGCTGCAATACTTGCTCTCCTGCACATGCTCTGCACCAGCGCATCCCCATTGCGTAGTACTGCACTTACTCTTCGCTGTAATCAATCGCAGAGTGCGCCTGCAAGTTGCGATCTAGTGTGGTTGGCTGGTCAAACCAGCTAATGGGTAGGGGAACGAGTGGACGTCAAGTGTTTAGGAGGCAATTGTTTTAAGATAATAATAAAAGTCCTTGCCTCCATACCTGCCAGTGCCAGAATCTACATTATTTGTATCAGGGTACAGAAATCTAGTAGATCTTTGTTGAGTTTCGGATTTAAAAGATTCGCTTTGCTAGCAGCTGATTGATAGTAGAGTTTATTTTAATTTCTTTTCTGTACCAACCAAATTTGATTAATTTCAACACAAATACAGGTATGGAGTATATGATTTATGAATACAATTTTTACTGGTGCTAGAAACTGATTGTGATGTACGAAGTAGCTGCATGCTGCCATATATTAAAATGGAAACAAATACACTTGACAGTAAACTATCACAATTGATTTTTAACAAAAAAAAATGTATTATAGGATATTGGGAGTAAAATTAACACTTCTGAAAGCACTGATTATAATCTAATTGTATGCCTTTGTGTATTATTCCACGCTATGTAAAGTTAACATTGCCAAATAGACTCCTCGCTTTATTCATTCATCAGTCAAGTTTAACTGTGAAATTCTTGGAAAAGCACATATTTTGCAGTTCTCCTCATTTAATTTATACACTTTGGTGCATTATAAAACAGAAAGCCAAATAAATAATTTAAGTTATCACAAATGGTTAACTAACAAATTTTATGCTATAATAAGATATGGAACTACTTCTCATACATTTTTACCGACAATACTGTGTGCATGTCACTCAGTAGGTGATTGTAATTGTAATTATCAGGGTAATTGTAGCATAGTCTGATGTGTACATGTGTCCTTTGCCTACTTTACCATTTGCTCAGCAATGCACCAGTCCAGCACAATACACATCAAGGCTCTACAACAAATGTTGTGAAAGTTTGCCAGTGCACCAGTATATCAATGTAGTGCACAGAGCACAAGAGCACTTGTGTGCAATATAGTGTAGGATACTGCATCCCCATGTATCTATAATGCACCAAGTGAAATAGCGCCAATAAGAAGTCTTACAGCACTTGCCATTGGACCCATAATAAAAAGGACCGTAAGGATATCCCAAGAAAAAGTCCTCGTAAATTATCATCTTGCAAAGTATATCTTTCAAGTGTTTTTTGTTTTTCACCTCACATGTTTCACCTTCACATCATGTAATTTACAACGCAAGTGTTTATTTCATTTTAAGTATTTATGCAATTGTTTCCTTAGCAAGATAAGAGATTTCAAGTGTTTACCAGTTGTTTTAGCAACTGTGCAAGAAACTAGTTCTGACGTGGTGTTCTTCACCCTACAGTGCGAGATTCTGGTTCCATGACAGAATGCTAAGTAGATTCGATGTCTCCCGAGGTCAATGGTGCATTTCGTCCGCGCTCCTTTGGCCGTACCATTTTCGCATGAACCAATTAACGTGCAATAGTATGTAATTTTACCAGATAATTTTTTATCATTTTCTAGTCTGTCCTCCACCCCTGTGGTTTGCATTAACCAAGGGAGTGTATTTATTTTCATTTATATATTTTCACCCTTCATGCCATTTCCACAGTGATGCTGTGCCGGCGTAATATTGTGTAAAGTATCTCCCATCAGAAGAGTGTAACATTGAAATGCACTCAATAAACATGTTAAGAGATTTCGGTGTATTATTTATGTGTATGCCTAATGGCATGGGCTCTCATAACCCTGTTCAAGTGTTATGGTTTTCTCAGTGTTCTTCTCTTGCGTGATTGAAGCTGCAAATTGTGTATTTTATTAAAGTAATCTGGCAAGGCATGCAACAAACAAAAAATTGGTCCCGCATTTAGAAAACATCATCATTTATGCATCTCATAGTTCTGAATACAAAAATTATTATTAATTATTAGGGGCAACATTTGGCAACAAGAGAAAAATATGTCAAGGTCAACTGGCCTGTAACCCAGGAATTAGCAGAGCCTCCAGTTCCAGAGAAATGGCACCCCCTTCTGGAGATGCCTGGTGCCTACCAGGTAAAATATTCCAATTTCCTTAACCTCAACCAACTCCGCCCCTGAAAATCACCTTTTACCATACTGGCCTCGCCATAAGGCATCACATCAGCACCCACCTTTATAGTCTAATCCTTCTGACAACTTGAGTGATGTCAGATTGTCGTCCTTCCATGTAGCGTAAATTTCCTCTCATGAAGATTTCCAGACAAGGAACACCAAAACCCACCAAAAATTTCCCCGCGAAAATTCCTGCCAGTGTATTCCTGCCACATTTCCCTGCCTACCCACAATGGGTACATCAGGAAAGATGGAAGAGAGCCAACGCCAGCGCCACGACACCTTTAAGACACCCGCAATATGCCTAGAAATGTGCAACATGATGTAATCAGTAAAGCACACCAGATAAACAGGGCAACCACCATTGCTCCACCAAGGATGGGTATGCATAGGAGAGTGGCCATTTTGGATGGTGGAGTGATATCAGTAAACCAACACCCACTCAGTTCTGCAGACAAAGAAGCACGCTGGCATGAGCGCCTACCCCCCTTCAATTCTCCATGCCAGAAAAGCTGGGAGTAGCATAGAACGTGATGCAGTGTGGATCACATGGTCAGTATGTTATCGCCGGGCTGTTGTTACCCCCTTTGGTGTGCGCAAAGGGGTTTTCCTCAATAGGGGAAGATGCTGCTCCCCTCCAGCATCGCAGCCGCGCCACACATCAGTTTTTCACCCATGCACATGGTCGTGTTGACAAACAATGCTGGCCAGATGCAGACAGGCATGCACATACAGCTGTGCCTTTAACATTTGTGATCCATCACACAGAAAGTAATATCAAAATACAAACTTGGCACTCAATATTGTCATTGCACCTGCAAGACAAGCGCTTCTCACAACCATGCTGCAGTTAAACGTGGAAAGGACAAGTGAAAATGAAATTGGAAAATTTCACTTAAATCAAACAGTGCAAATTTTGGCCTTACCAAAACCAGAAAAGCTGAGTTTTCCAAATTTTAATTTACCCAACTGGTGCAGAACCCTATAGTGTACTGGTCAAGGAGCAATTACCCTCAAATATTAACAGTGCTAATTATCATATCACCAGGAATGCTTGAACAAGAATGATTTCGCTACCATGATGTTATTAGCATTTACATGCTAACCGTGCAATACCAGTGAGAACATACAAAATACTCGCAACAAATCGAAAGATTTCCTTACATATTGCGAACAGTAAAAGGCAAGAAGTAAAAACAGAGACTGTCACAGAGGTGAGGGCAGCAGCATCACACAGTGCTAGAACTGTGGAGTGAGAGCATATGAATGGTGCATAAGTGGCAATGAGAGAGAAGGATACATGTGTTGCAACTGTGCAGTGGCAGTCAATGAAAACAAACAACTGCCACACGCCCACAGTGCACATGTGGCAAATGTTAACAAACTGGCACTGCCAGTTGTAACATGGCAACACAAGATCATTGGCAATTGTTTCTGATACAAAGCAATTTATTTTGACAGAACTCTGTTTGCAAGTTTCATTACTAATCATAACAAATACTTTAAGCAAAATTGATTAAAAGAACATACATGAATAGTGCTTCCCAGTCACCCCAAAGGGTCGATCATAGCCAAGAGTACACAAAAAGATTAAAATGTTTATAGCTATTATTTTCATTCTGCATAAAGCCAAATACTTTCACGAATCTGTTTCTGAGGCATCAATAAATTTACTATTTAACATTTAAAAGAATAAGTATAGTAAAACCTACATCCATTTGACTAGCATGAAGAGACAAATTATATTTAATAAAACTCTTGTATTTGTTGGGGCACAAAAGCCTACCACAGCCCAACAAATTAAAAGCAACTGTGGCAAAGAATTAAAAGCAGTAATTTAAAATGATACTTTAATGCAGTTCGTAGCAACCAAACTATTCTCAGAAAATATATATAGAAGTGGGTTACCAAAACGATCAAATTCACTGTGCAACTGATGTGTTCGTTTTTTACCTAGCCATCAACATTTCAGGGGACTTGCTGCAAAATTTGCATTACTGAAATCATTCAAACTAAGAAGAACAGAAAAAATTAACGAGCAACACATATCTAAAAAGTTAATACCAAACCAAATTTGTTACACATCAAATCTTAACAGAATTTCGAATATCAACTATCACACCTAACATCCCTATGCAAGCTCCTTCAAACTACATTGAACTCCAATACTATCGGCGAACCCACTTAATAATTCTGTCTTATGCCGAAAGCCTGTACATGTCAGCTTACAGGCTGTAAAGCGAAACCAAACCAGTAATTACAGAGTCCCATGACCAAACGTGGGCAGAAAATACTTATCAGGTACTTACTTTAGGCTAACTACAGTAGAAGTGGACGAGCTTCATTCTGATGCTAAGGCACTCCACTCGGAATATTGCATCAATCAATAACAAAGCACCAACCCATGCATCCGTAGGAGGGAGGGGAAACCAATGAGAAAGGTAGGAGTAAGGAAGGGGGGAGGTATTAAAGGCAATTGAAGAGCGAGCGGCAGTTCCAACATTATATTCTTGATACAAGCAGACTCTATACACACCTTCCAAGCGCACTCAAGCTGTGCATAGTCAACACCATCACATTCTCCTGTAGCCAAAACTCCTCTTACATTTCTTCCAACCACTCCATACAACCCAGCACCATTATTTGACCAATGCTGCCAAACCATTACAACACCATGCCCTTCCACACAGCCCGTGACCCCATACCCATCAGAAAACTATGCAGCACCACCTGTCGGAGATCAGTTGCAAGGAGATGGAAGGGGGAACGAAACCATTTCTTCTACCACTAATGAAATCCCACCAAGATAAACCACAAAAAAGACCCCAGCTAAATGTCAAACTTTGCCGACATTTGCTGGCACATCAATGGAAGATGCAGCCACTCTCTTAAGCTGCTCCACATTGTTACTGACCAAGTACAGTAGTGCAAAGAAGAGTGGGCTAGTTGTGTTGGAGAGCAAATCCAAAGAGGCGCAGATTATTCTTGGCAATCCCTTAATCACTACAGATTACAGTGGAGTGAATTTCTTTGTTTTTCCAGTGTCGCTTTGGGGGCATCTTCGCGTCACTCCACGCACAAAGAAAGCTCACCCTAGAAGAGTAACAGCCATGTTAATCACTGACTGCGTTTGTAACCTGCAAGATCTACCTCATTTGCTGGTTACACCCACACCTGTTGGAATCAGATGTTCTCGTGGTCGTAGCAGAAACAACCGAAAGCCAAACATGACATGAACAGGGCAGTAAGTGCAAGTGCAAAGTGGGCTAAAAGACTGACGCCTAGTGGGGATCGACATAGTGAAGACGAAGTGCATGTAGACCAATCGACTGCTAATGGGATGGTCACAGTGTCTCGAATGTGAGTAATACATGCCTGGTGCACACCAGCTAATCAAGAAAGGGCATCTCCTCGGGTTAACACAAGACTCTTGAGGAGGGCCATGATCGAAAAGCCAGGGCTAAATTACTCTGTGTCCTCTGACATCAGGATATGGTGATTTTTGAGAATGGGTTAGACTGGTTTACTGTAATATCTGCACTCGAGCTGGGATATTCTGGCTTCCCAACATGCCATATTAACACTGAAATATATTCCACATGTTTACACATGCAGCACTCAAACATATGTGGTCAGAAACATGTAGCAGGTGTCTGGCGGAAATAAGGTGCATTGGCATTAAACCTCCTCGACAAGAGATAATAAATGTACACAAACACATTAATTAAATAAATTTGATGATTATTCACCACTGGTGATTTGATGGTAAGTAATTGAACAACATAGGTGGGCATGCAGCACAAAGCCCTGCATTGGCGTAAGCTGCCAAAAAAGTCTGAGATGTGGTGAAAATAATTTAAATAATTATACGCTGGAGTGGCCGTGAGTCTGCTTCGGATGGGAGGTTTACTCGGAGGTGCACGAAAGAAAGAGAAAATGTTCCAGAAATGTGAGTCTATTGTAGTTACATTATAAGTACTAAAGATGCTTCACCATCAAGTTGCATGAATGCGACCTACCCTAACGCCCATCAAACCAAGAGTAAAGAGGGTGGCATGGCGTCGAGGACGCCTGCAACTGATGCCACGCCAGAACAGAAAGTCCCTTGACAAATATTTTACGTGAATGTTGTGAAACTTAGCACTGGATGAAACACATATCACTTGGTAAATTATGCAATACATTTGTACAAAATATTAAGATAACATTTAAAAATTACATTGCACAAATTTTTATAATTGAAATTAATTTTGAAATTTAAGTATTTCAGCTGGAAAAAAATGGCAAGCATAGTAACCCTTGAAATTTGAAATTAAATATTCTGCATTAGTTTGGCAGCTCACAAATTAATCTAAACACTTTATAAAAATATTAAAGTAATTTGGTTTTGTGCAGTTCGAACAGTGCGCGACACAATAGTGACACTAACATGAAAATAAAGCAGGTTGAAATGCCAACTGGTGACATGTTAATCTGCTCTGCCTACGACATCGAGATTAATATGTAGGTACTCGCGGTGGCTATTAACTATTTAATATTCGATGAATTTTATTATGCCCCGTTTACATATAAGAAAATTGTAAACATGTTACCCTGTCAAATTGTACGACAGGATCACAGGTTTACCATCGCCGTATATGTAAATGTCTTCCCATTCATAAACAAAACGCTCAAATTTACGCGCCGAAAATAAAACATGTAAGTTGTTCCGATCCCCGACCCAGCATTAAACGCATGAAGTAATGGAACAACAACTGGTGGCTATGCAGTTGGTCGCATTAGCGCAGGGAACAGAACACGGCCTCAGTGAGCACAAGAAGTAAGTGGGGTCGTGACATCGGCGGCATGGCATAGCTCTCCCTGGTAGTCTCCCGTTCTTAATGTTACTTTGAATGCAACACCACCCATTTTGATTGTTTTTATGATAATTTCATTATGTGTTACCGACTAAGAATTTCAATTGATACTAACCTTAGATTTTGTAAAATTGCGTTTCAGAGCGATTTTGCTATTTGCAGCTTAAATATCTTTTTAGTCCTTGATTTTTCGAAATCTTATTACTATGATCTCTGATAGTTAAGTTCTATTTTATCGTTTGGTAAGTTTCATTTAAGGTCAGTTAATACCCTAAGTAGTATGAAATTATTAGTCGTTATTTTGGTTGTTCCGGCATTTATTGGGAGTTGTTTAGTTCTATTGTTTTAGAGAGAGAAAGTGTGTGTTTGTGTGAGGGTGAATGTGTGTGGGTGTGTGTGTTATGAGTGCGGATATCATTGTTTTTGTGCATACCATTTACTTCGTTTAGTTTCGTTTACGTGTTTTTAATTTAGTTTTCCCTTTTTGAGTGTTCCGTTTCATCCGATATTTTGGTACCACTCCGCTATGTTTCCAACATCCTATTTAATTAGCTTTTTTGACACGTTCGCTTGTGAAACTAATTTATATAATTTGGTTAATATCTGTAACGAAACTTAAATAATTATTCCTGGTCAGTGCTTTATTGTTGTATTTATTTAAATTAAATTATAATGTTATATGTTTGCAAATTTGCATATTATATAAAACACATTCGTTCGAAAAAAAACATTACCTACTTTCCTAAAAAATTATTTAAAGAAAACCAATCATACTTTAATGCTTCGAGTATTTTGTGTAATTTTTTTTATAAATTAAAATATTCCTTAATATATTATTATATTTTATTAATTCGTGTAACCAATTAGTTCTGTTTGTTTTGCTCAGTGGTGTATTCTGGCATATTTGTTATGATTTTTGACATTGTCTCTGGCAATGTTATTTGTAATATGTTTTTCCGACACCAATAAGCAAATGCTTTTTGGTGTCGGATTTATGTGTTTCATTTCTTAATTTAAATCCAGCTCTGTACAGACTGTATTAATTATTCAAGATATTGTGTTTATTAACTTTATCTCAACTAAAACATGATTCGAATATTGAATTTAAGTTTAAAAAATATAATAATATTTTGTATATCGATTGTACGTGTCCCTCCTATATCGATATTGTTTACCTATGATTTACGTAACTTTCGATTTCGTCTCCTTTACTCACTTGACAATGGAATGATTTTCCAATTATTTTTTCCTTTGCAAGACTCTTCGGACTTTTGATGCAGATTAGGTGACATCGATCGCTGCGGGAAAGTGATTATGCTAGCTTAATGTTGCCCTCGTGTTTGTGTAATATTTCGTGGACATCAGTATATTTATTGTGGCAATATTACTGCTTAGCAGTCCGCGGTACTTCCGCAACACCGTCGGGATATCTTCGCCACACCTAGCATGGGTGTATAATCGTCGCTGAGGTAACGTAACCAGTTATTTTCCGGCATTGAATTTGCCACTTTCCATCCTGTAATTTTCGATTTGAACACATGCGGTGTATTTTGGAACATGCGCCTTTAAACATTTTTTTTTTCCCCCACCTGTGATTTATTTGTCGATTTGCTCAGTCTAAAGCGGCGCAGGACAGCCACGCCGAGGTCGTGAAGATGTAATTTTAAACTATGTATTTAAATAACGTAAAACAAAAGAATTTACCTAAAAAATCAAATGCAATGTTGGTCGACTTAATAAATTTTTTGTTGCAAGTCAAAAGTTACGTATCGGCACATATTTCAAAAACTCAGGGGATACCCAGTTAGAATTTAATGCATTTGTAATTAATTAAAATGAAGTGAAAAACAAAAATACTGTAATATATTGAAGTAGTCAACACACCCATAAAATATGAGTTTTAAGAAAGTAATAGAAGGAGATTAACTTGTATTCTCACTGTTTTTTTTTTTTGTTATTTATTTAGTACTCCGTGAATGGAATATTTCTTGTTACCTTTGCTAGTTTGTTGTGAGTTAAGTTTGGGTTTGAGGAAAATAATTAATTTCGATTTATCACTGCCACAAAAATTGTATTTTGTTCACTTAACCTCATTCACCATTTTATGAAAATAATTTGGACAGTTGGTTTTGCAGACATTTAATGTCTAGCCAGTAAACACAAAGTTGTTTGAAGTATTTTCATAAATTTGTCTTGACAGAGTAACCTGACACAATGGAAAGTGTCTAAATAAAAAAAAATTTATTTTACTGCACAGATGTCGGAAATTCAATGTGCAGGTCCAGCTTGGCTTGTTCATTTGTGATAAGTACGCACACTGGTCGCAACTAGGTCCACATATTTTTGTAGATTTTCTTGATTCAGTAGTTTGGGGTATTTGGTCCTTGTGAGTTTTCATTGTGCTCTGAGCCCCTGGATATTGGCACAGTCCCCGGGTTTGGCATGTCCAAGCTTACTCACACAGTTCTGCATTTAACAGGTCGACTTCCTCCCATAGCCATTGGGCCGTAGTAGCATCGTCGCAGACTCAAGTTCTTCCATGGAGGTATGTCAGTGAGAACGAATCCAGTTTTGGTTTTGGCCCCAAGCACTGATTGCGCAAAGTAGTAGGCTGGCCATTAGATGTTTGCCAGTCTGGACACTCGTGGTAAAGATCACGGCACAAATTACACGAAGCCCACATGGAGATGTTTCTTCCTCTCGAGCAGGTGGTCGTCCGGCCCACTGCAATACCCACACGGCGTGGGAGGGGTGGTCTCTGCTGGCGCAACACAATGTTGTGGCAGGTGGTGGTGGATGTGTGCTACCCCTCGGCCGGTGCCAAGATGGTGATAGCTGGCTGACGATACAGGCAAAGTGTGTTTGCAAGATGGCTTACTCATGTGGCTCCTACGAAAAAATAGCAATTTTGGCACGAAGTGGCAAGTGCCATATATTCTATGGGATTTTTCGTTGCTGTTTCTTGATGTGTTGACTCGAAATGACAGTGGTACAGAAGGAAACTCCACCAGTAGCAAAAAGTAAAGGACGGAGGGACAGAGGAAATGAGACATGTGGGCGCACATCAATAAACGTGATGCACATCAATAAATGTGGTGCACATCAATAAACGTGGCGCACAAGTCAATGACATGAGATAGAGTTAAGGTGCCATAAAGTTTTGGAATATCGGGTGGTGAGACAAGGCCACAAAGTCAGGCAAGCCATTTGACTTCAGGAAGCGATGGCTGTTTGGAAACTTCACTGTTAGGAAAGCCACACTAATTGGGAGATCCAATTGATGACACCTGGTTTCTAGACTCCAGAGGAAAAGGAAATTTGTAGATGTTATAAAGGAAATGTCCAGGTAAGTGTGCCAGCTCATTGAGCACGAGAAGGAAGTGGGGTCGCGACATCGATGGCATGGTGTGGCCCTTCCTGGTAGTCCCCCGTTATTGATGCTGCAGGAATTAGTCTGTTACCATTTTTCCAATCGATTTAAGAAGAGTCTAGTCGAACACGAGGTTTTAGCACCTCATCAATGCCATTTTTTCCAGGTGTAAATTTCTTGTTAAGTAAAATTCCACAAGGCCTGGACACGTTGGGGCTGTAGCCTGTCTCAAATGCTTACTCACTCAAGTTAAGCCTGTTTTGGTCTCCTTTGCCACCATCAGTTAATAAATATACCAAACCTGAAAACAGGTGGAACGACCCATAATGGGCCAGTAAAATAAAGAGGCGATGACTCACATGGAACACTATTTATTCTGCTACACCTACTACAGAAGAACTTACATTGATATTTGTTCCACTAAAACAGGAACTTGCTAAAACTGTAAATGTGACACTAGATCATAATAAAAATTAGGGTGTGTTATTCCCTGGTCATATGCAATATGACTGCGTTAAGAGATGGCTCACTCCCTGGGCTGCAAAAACAAGGTTCCAGATAACTGAGTTACACTATTGAAAAGCTACATTGTGTTGACCCGAGACAGTGAATATCCGAGGAGGATGCACATGAATGTCCACCTCATGTAATGACTAGGATACTACTAAAAAACATGGCTACGGACTGCCTGCTCAGTAGCTGTGATTCCTGTGCCAAGTCTTATGACTAAATTATATATAGATTATTAAAGAATAAGTAACTGAAGTGAAATGACATAACCTTGGAAGAAAATGAATCGTAAAACATACAATAACTTGGCCTTAAAGACCATTGAATGAAAATATTATATATATATATATATATATATATATATATATATATATATATATATATATATATATATATATATATATATATATATATATATATATACACACTTTGATGTAATTCTTAACACGTGGCTGGCAACATAACATCCAATTTGGGGTTCATTTGCAGATTGAGTATGACTCAGCCCATGTCGTGATTTATTCAAATGAACGTACACACAGACACTTTTTAATATACAACGAAACAATAATAATAAATGCTTGAAATAATAATATTAAAAAACAGATATTATTAATCTGCAATTTTTTTGGCACACTATGTCTTATATACATGTGGTTCGTAAACCACTTTGTACTAGCCAAAAATTAAAGTCATGATTTATTTGGAATTGCATGTAGATGCATGTAAATAAATGTGTGCGAAAATTACATAACACTTCATTTTACATGGCGCATCCCAACTTGTTGCTGCACTACATGTTTTTTCAGATTGTTTGCTCATGGAGGGTAGTAAATATGAAAAAAAATAACAAGGGATAATTTACACTGTAAAACCCTCCTGAAAACTAACACACTTGTTTGCACTGTATCACATGGGCGATGAAAACACATTGATGGCGTTCAAGTGCTCGGAGTGTCGTGACATGTGGTTCGTAGATGGTGGTTTAGGAGACAAAATAAATATTTGGAAAAATTATAGGTTTCAGGAGTGGATGTGTCTGGGTGAGATGAATTGGATGAGGTACTTTACCTGGGGCGCCAGGCACTACCAGACTAAGTGCCATGAAGAGGTAGAGCAGACTCTTCTCACTGCGTCGTGTCGTCGACGGCCAAAGGCAGCTATCCCTCCATCCGGCTGCACTCCTCTGATGAATTTTGATTAACTGTACGCATGTTACGCAGTGGATTAATGAGGGCATCCACACTCCTATGCTACGATACACTAAAATACTTTTACAAACAAAAATATGAAAGTTCCAACACACATGCAAATTGGCAGGAAATTGTAATGTCCGGTACCCTAAAATGCATTGTGGCTTACCTGAATAAAAACACCCGATTTACGTAGTGATATTTATTATGCAATTGCTGAACATGCCTCTAGGGCAACACTTTACAAAATATGAGCCGGACAAGGACCTGTCGGCAGCGGTTAAACTGTAGAACATTGGCAAGAAGCCCTTGCGTGATTTAAGGTGCAGAAATTAAACTTCCCAAGGCAATTCAGGAATCGGGGAAGTGAGAGATGGTTTCCCGGGCAGCTAACGAAAAATGTTTCTGAAGAAATTAAATTTTTGCGTTGAAAATTGTTGGTATTAAATATGTATGCTGCCCGGACGGAGACCGAACGGTACACGACCGATGTCTCTAAGCTCGCAGTGTCTACTGTCTTTTCCAACATGGCACATTCGCCAGGGTTGTCGCCAGAGCGTGCCATGTGGAACTACTTTCTGGCACCATGCATGTTTAAAACTGTGCTAAACACTGACAGGCTTGCAATTAACTGCTTAAAAATTAAATAACATAACGTCGTAATAATTGTAAAAATATGTGAGATGAGGTGTAGGTGATAAACATGTGAATGAGTATAGTGACAAAATGATTGCAAAAACACTTGAAAATGACTATAGGGCTTTAGAAAGTTGATTAATGGTGTCCTTCTTTGCACATGTGACAGTTTGTCACTACTCTAGCCCTTTTTATACAATGTCTTAGAAATAATATTCCATGTGGTACTATTTCCTGGTATCACTGAGCTCCGTTCACATGGTCGTATAGCCACTGTTCTCCCGTTCGTTGTGATGTACCTGTAACATACACTTACACTGCATTTCACTGCACTGCCTTGCACGCATGTTGTGTAGTTTACTGACATGCTACCTCACGTGGTAGAATGCGCCTCCTCATTGCAGATGTTGTTGACGGTGGGCATACGGTCTAAGGACCAGGAGTTCAGCTCACGTCAAATGCACCCTCCCTCTTTTTGAGACAGTTTGCAGCCGTCATGCTCTTACCGGCAGCAGGCACACTGCTTACCGGCCTGCCACCGTAAACGCAGCTGATAGGGACACCTTGGTAACTCTCTACCATGTGCTGGTGATGGTTGTCATAACCGCTCTCTGTCGGCTGTCCTCTTCTCCTTTGCCAGCCTACCAGGTGCCGAAACACCCTTACTGTTCGTACACATTGCTGGCGGTCGTCTCCACCTCTGCGACCGACATAGGATTCGTCTCCACCGCCATCGCTACTCCCTTGCTCCATCCTGCTGTCCAGTTGCTTTTCCTCTTGCCCGTTGCTCTCCCAATGCATTTCCTCCTCAGTTCTTTCGCGGGTGTTATCCGCTTCCATGCTCACTTCTTCCCTCGTTGCATCTCCTTCTTCATGTTGTTTTCCACCCTCTTCAAGGTGCGTCTCGACGTTCATTGTCGGAGCCCCTACTCATGCTCGTGTTGGCAGAACTGTAGGCACTGGTTGTGGTGTTGGTGTCCAAATGGTGTCCCTTCTCGTCAGTATGCTATCGAATGGGTTTTGGTGGTCCTTATGATGAGCCCCCCTGGCCACAATTTGCTGGGCATCATCGGGTTTCTGGCTCTCTCTCCTGCTGTCCCTGCTGGAGGTACTGCCACACTTTCCACACCTTCCTGCCTTGCCACTTGCTTGGCATCGGTGATGCCATCGAGCATCAATGGTGCCAAACTCCTCCTTTCCTACCCTTTGCCTCTCTCCCGCACTGTGGTATGTTGCCTGTTCTCGTGTGCCGTATGTTCCGTGCTTTCTATTACCGATGTTCCTGGGCGATTTTTCGTGTGGTGTGGTATTAAGTTGCGGGCCTAGTGTACCATGTTATGTCCAGCATCGTAGATACCTTTACCACTGGTGACCGACCTCCTGTGGGAGGTACCTGACCATCTTCCTCCTCGCTAGCCCTCTCCTGGATTTCGTCGTGCTGTGTGCCATCGTGGAGTTGTGCAGTGCCTGGTGCATCTTCTTTGGTGCCATCTCTGTGATGAGGCAGATGTAGTCCCTGTGTGATCGTACCAGTTTCCTCTTTATCTGGATCATGTAACTAGTTGGTCATATACTCTGTGCGATTACATGTGACCCGCTCCACTTGGTTGCTAGGCTGGCACAAAAATTCCGGCGGGCAGTCAACTGCGGGTGAGCTCTCAAATACACACGTTTTCCTGCTTGTAGGGCGGGAGGTGGTTTCGTAATTTGCGGGACCCACCTTGCCACGTATCTACTCTGCTGTTCCCGTTGTTCTTGCTGCCTTTGCCTGGGATTTTCATGTTGCTGGATGCTGCTCTCGGTACTGCTAGTTGCTGTATTTTTAGGGCAATTGCGTTCACCTGGCAATGCAAGATTCCTACCCAATAGTACCTCCGTGGACATCCTTCCCATCATGGCATTCACTCTCTTGCGGAGGGTAAACAGGGCAGCAGGCAGGTGTTCAGCCCAACTGTTGTGCCTATCTCCCACACAGAGTCGTAACTGCATCTTCAGGTCCTGGTTATGATGCTCCATGGGGTTCACCCATGCATGATATACCGCTGTTGAGAGGTCATGTAGCCCCCACCGGTTTCATAGCTCTTGCCATTTCTGTCCTGAAGACTGCATGTCATTATCTGTTTAAATCTGTGGTGGATACCTCCACCATGCAAATAATTCATTCTCTAGTGGTTTGATATATATGGCACACATGTGTTGCTAATTACGTATGCCTCGGTCCATCTCGAAAAGTTGTTGGTAACTACAAGTATAAATCTTTTTCCCCCAGATCTGAGGTAAGGGCCCATCAGATCTAAACTTACGGTTTCGAACGGCTGCTTTGGAAACCTAGGTTTCTGATGTTGCATGCCATCTGTGCGCCATGACTTGAATTGTTGGCATTTTGCACATTCTTTCATGTACTGCCATGCATCACGTGATAGGCCAGGCCAGAAAAACCTCTCTCTCACATTTCTTATGTTTTGGTCTGTGCCTGGTTGACCTGTCGTAGTACTTGTATGTGTAAGAATTTCCCTTCACATTTTTGCCAGTACAAATAGTTGCCATTTGCGACTGTCTTTTGGCACGCATGTCCTTAGCCTGTTGTTTACAACTCTTCATTGCTCCACGTGTCCAATCGCACACCTCTCAATCTGCACTTATGTGAGCATGTAGTTTGTTTGTGCAGTCTCGACCTCTTTGTAAAGTTCACTTACGTTTACTTCTGACCGAGCTGCATTCATATGGTTGAGCTGCACCTCGCATAGGTGTTTCTGCGAATTTGGCAGAAGGATATTGTCCGACTATGTCTATATACACAACATCTATGTTCGGTGCTCGCGATAATGCATCTGCCGGGAGACGTGTTCTACAGCAAAGTCATCGGCTTGTAGTAGCAATGCCCATCGGGTGCCTCCTTCATAGTATTGAGCCAGATATAGCATTGGTTATTTGTGGGCAAAGTGAATCTCTGATACCCGACTTAATCACAGTACTTTTTATGGCCCACACTACTGCCAGACATTCCCTTTCATTTACATTGTACCTGCATTCTCTCTGGCCTCATGTTGCACTCGTGTAATCAATGACACATTTCTGTTTGCCCTCTCGACTCTGATATAAGGCCACACCCAACCCCTCCTGACTAACATCGGTCTGCAAAAAAAATGGCTGTGTAGGATCATATCTGGCTAGTGTTGTACATGCTTTGAATTGTTCTTGTATTGCTAAGAATGCCTGCTCTGCTTCACTGGTCCAAACAAATCGCTTCTGTGGTGACAGTAATGCTGTTAGGAATAATAATATGATGGCAAATTATTTTGTGTATTCCCTTATCCAGTTAATAAGGCCAAAAAAATTTGTAATTGTTTACATGTACGTGGCAGACGTTGCAGGTCATTGAGTTATAATTGCTCTGGATTCTGTCTCTTCCCTTCATCGCTTACCACATGTTCCAGGAATTCTAATTCTGTTTTGCCTAGATGACATTTATTTACCGCACATGTTAACCTATTCATTTTCAACCTTTCAAATACAAGCAACATATGGTGTACATGCTCTTCCCATGTCTCCGACCATACTATCACAGCATCTAAATAAGCGATGATGCATTCGCCTATTAACCCATCTAGCACTTCCACTATCATTGCTTGGAAGGTGGCAGTTGCACACTTCAAGCTGAATGGTATAGAGCAAAATTAGTACCGTGTTCCGTCAGGTGTCGTGAAAGCTGCCTTTTCCCTATCTTGCGATCTTATGGGGATCTGCCAATATCCACTTTTTAAGTCCAAGGAGGTGAGAATTTTTGCTTTTCCTAATGATTGTAAGGCATCCTTGGCTCTTATATAGGGTGGTACTGCTTGTTACTTCATTGATAGACCGAAAATCAACACAAAAGTCTCATCCTCTGTCCTTTTTTGGTGCAAGTGTAATTGTGGAATGAAATTTATTATGTGTTGGTTCAATGACACCCTCCATGAGCATTTCCTTTATCTGTTCCTTAATGATCTTTGCTTGGTGTGCCATGTAGCTGCATGGTACTGTGTAAATAGGACATTTTTTTGTTAATGGTATTGCATGTTCCACTATGGTGGTATGCCTGCGTCTGTCATGCTGTACAAATACTTCCCTGCACTCATGCAATGCCCTTTGAAACGTGGCCTGATGTTGTGGCGGTATCTGTTTGTCAAAATCGGTGAGCTGTACTGCCGAGGTGTTGTCTGTTCTATGCCGGTCAATATTATACACAGTGAGGCGTTTAGTTGAACCAACATGAATATGCCTGGCAACAGGCTTTACTATAGTATTTTGTTCACTAAGCCAGGGTACTGCTAATATTGCCTCTTCTGTTATTTATGCCATTACTATTACTGTGGTGATAGTCTCCAACTTGCATATTATAACTGTGACTGTTGCTTGACCTTGCACCATGTTACTTTCCTGTCCTGTTACCAATTTAATAACATGCTATGTATGGGTGATATCTGCTTTGCTTATAAACTGTGATTGCATAAAATTATGTCAAAGCAGTGGTATCTATTAGTACATGACATGGTTTGTCGTTGACAATTGCCAGAATGCGTATGAATTAAGCCATTGCTCCACTCTCCTGATTAACCAGTGCTTGATGGGTGTCATATCCGGATGTTGTTGCAGAACTGGGGCATCAGAGGCATCTGGTCTTCTTACGAAGACCATTTCCCATTTCCATGCTGTGACTTGACAGGTCCTTGATAGCCGTCAAGGTGCGGATTGTTAGGGCATTGACTGTGACAATGGTATTCTCCTGCAGGTCTGCAGTAGCGGCAGGGATGCTGTGGTCTCCCTGTCAGTTCCCACCAAATATCTTGATTCGTGGAACCGCACTATTCCCCTTGTCAAACCTGGTATTCCATGCACTGTTTACACTGTTGTTGACACTCGGAAATTTTGAAGTCGGTTGTCCAAATTGAGATTTGTTGAAAGTTTTCTGTTGTACACTGTCTTGTGCTTTGCTGTCCTCTCGTGGCCCATGCCACCATCCTACAGCATCACTCTCGCGGCGCAGTTGGCATGGGTTCCATTCCAGTATGATTGCAGCTCTCATTAGTTCTTCCATAGTGTCATTTATCAGTTGTACCACTGCTGTGTGATATTCTGGCAGGACTGTCTCCGCCACTACCTCCATCACTTTCCTCTCTAGTAGGTGCGGGTGAAAACACCTTACCAACTGTACTTTGCATATGATGAACATGGTGAGAGACTCGCCAGGTTGTTGAGCTTGTCGTGTTAATTTACTCTGTTCGTGTAATGATGAAAATGCTCCTCAAAATCGGCACTGAAAGCAGTGGACTAACTCTTACCAGGATAGTTCATAATGATTTAGCGAATTCCAACAAACCTTCGCCTCATTTTGCAGCTAGGCTACCACACATCCTGCCCATTCCACCTTCCATATGCTGTATCTCTGCATACGTGCTGTACAGTACCGGAGAAATGCCCGCGGGTCTTCTTTTGGTGCTCCTGCAAAAGTGGGCAACATTTGAAATAGATTTGGTGTTTTATTTTTGTCTGCTTCTTGCGGTTGGTGACTCCAGTTGCTTTGCATCACTGCTTGTGGTGTGCTGAATTGTCGCCATTGGTGTTCTGCTGTTGCTTCGGTTCGGTTCGTCAGCATGGGTGTCACGGGGATAGTGGTTGCATATGGGTTGAACATAGGTTAGCTGTGCTGTGGGACAATGGTCTTGGGGTTGAATGCCGGTAATAATTGTGAATAGGGCATAATAGATATTAGAGGTTGAGGTGTTGGGGTCAGGGTGAGTTGTTGTGGAATTAACTGTACCTCCTTGTTGCTCGCGCTGTCAGCTGCCACGTACATCATGTTTACATGCGCCTGCTGCTCCATGCCCTCCTGTGCTGTGCATTCATCACACAAAAATTCTGCTCCCTGAACAATTACTTTCTCTTACTTAGTCTGACACTTCTCGTGCCCTGGTGCTTCCCAATTACTGCATTTGTAAACTCCCCCCTTGCTTCTCTCAGGCATGTTGTCCATGAACATGCCGTGATATGCATGTGGAACTCTGTGAAAAACTCCTTCCAGTAGAATGGTGCTGTTGATTTCTGTTGCAAATTTTTGTTATACTTTTTACAGATGTATTTCACGATGGTCGCACTCTCCACTTCTCTCTTGTTAAGACATTCAAGGTGACACTGTATCTCACACTGCAAACAGGTGAGAGCCTGTGTATTCTGTCCCATGCACAACTGATTGCTGCACCAGTTTTCTTTTGTAAGTGTGGTAAAAAGTCCTGATTTTGGGTGTCCGAAATGTTTGTTTACCATTTGACTGTTTTCTTGCAGATGCCCGCGACATGGTAGCTCGCTGGGTTGTTCTTATGGTGGCAGCGGTAGTTGTCCTTGCCATACTCAAACTTGGACCAAAAGTCTTGGGTCTGAGTTTTAAATAGTGTGGGCAAAAGAGTACAGGTGCACCTTCCTTTGTCCGGGCAGCCATGGTTTTTAGTTGTTGTAAACCTCGGGGAACCACGGTCGAAGAAGCGATGGCACAGTTGGAGAGCGGCTGTCCCGCCCAACATGAAGTGGTGCCAATGTATGGCGGCCCCCCAGCTGACCGCCATACATGCAGCGAGTGGGTTAGGAGAGTTTTAGTTTCTCCTTCCCACCTTCTCTCCTCCTCGCGGTGTTGCACAATGCAGGTGGAGGATGGTCGCTGATTCACACACAGTTCCATTTGTCCTGCTGGTGCACTGGGGTGGCATGGCTAACTTCACTGTACCGCTCCAAAATGGCTGCTCTGCCGTCCATGTGCTCGCCTTCCTGCGATAACGGCGGGCACTCCCTGCTCTTCCCATGCTTTCCCTCTGGCCACATGCTACCCTTCCCCAACGAATTGCAGGCATCTGGAGGGCGTCCCGACGCAGTGAGCATGCTGTTGCAGTCCTTGTTGCCTTCTCCATTGCAGATAGTGGGAAAACAGTGGGAAAATGTTCAGGAGAAAAATTGAAATTAGGTGAAGTCTTGCCAGGAAATTTTGCAAAGTAAATTGTGTATTTCTGGTATTCAGGAGGTAGTGAATAAAACATAGGCCACACATTGGGCACCATTTTGACGGCATGCAAGAAATCGAAGTGCTGTGAGTTGTGGTTCATGGTAGGTGGTCCAGAAGCCAAAATGAAAATTTGTAAATGTTAGAGGTTTGATAAGTGGATGTGTCTGGTTGAGGTGAATTGGGGAGACAGACACTACCAGACTTAGAGCAATGAAGTGGTAGAGCAAATTCTTGTCACTGGGTTGTATCGTCGATGGCCAAATGCAGCTATCCTTCCATGCCGCTGCACTCCTGTGATGAATCTTGATAAACTTCACCCATATTACATGGTTGATTATTGAGGGCATCCACACTGCTATGCTACGATACACTAAAATACTTTTACAAACAAAAATACTTAAGTTCCAATACTCATGCAAATTGGTGGAGAATTGTTAGTTCCCATACCCTGAAATGCATTGGGGATAACCTGAATAAAAACACCCGATTTACGTAGAGATATTTATTAGGTTATTGCTGAACATGCGCCTAGGGCAACACTTTACAAACTATGGGCTGGGCAAGGACCGGCCAGCAGTGGTTAAAATGTAGAAAATTGGCGAGAAGCCCGTGCGTGATTTAAGGTGCAGAAATTAAGCTTCCCAAGGCGATTCAGGAATCGGGGAAGTGAGATATGGTTTCCCGGGCAGATAACGAAAAATGTTTTCGAAGAAATTAAACTTTTACGTTGAAAATTGTTGGTATTAAAGATGTGTGCTGCCCGGGCGCAGAACCGAACGGTACACGACCGATGTCTCTAAGCTCGCAGTGTCTAATGTCTTTTCCAACATGGCACATTCGCCAGGGTTGTCGCCAGAGCATGCCACGTGGAACTACTTTCTGGCACCATGCAAAACTGTGCTAAACACTGACTGACTTGCAATAAAATGCTTAAAAATTAAATAACATAACAACATAATAATCTGCAAAAATATGTGAGATGAGGTGTATGTGTTGACATGTGAATGAGTACAGTGACGAAATGTTTGCAAAAACACTTAAAAATGTCTATAGGGCTTCAGAAAGGTGATTAAGGTTGTATTTCCTTCCATACATGACAGTTTGCCACTACTCTAGCCCTTTTTATACAATGTCTTAGAAATAATAATCCGCGTTGTACTATTTCCTGGTATCACTGCACCCCGTGCACGTGGTCGCATTGCCACTGTCCTCCGGTTCGTTGTGGTGTACCTGTAACATACACTTACACTGCATTACACTGCACTGTCTTGCACTCATGTCGTGTAGCTTACAGATGCGCTACCACCCATGGTAGAGTGCACCTCCTCGTTTGCAGATGTTGTAGACAGTGGGCAAAATATTTAAGGGATGGGTTCTTCACTCACACCAAAATATTTAAAAAAGGCCAGAAGGATTTCCAACAGGGCACACTAATGCGCTTGGTGCGCCACACTTTACTGCAGATGTGATTGCTAGGACAACCAACTAATAGACTATGAACTCTATTTGAATACGAAAACATAATTACTAAAATTAAAGAATGACAGTAATAATAGAGATATGTTACCAAAATATAAACAAACACATTGCATTTGACTAAACTGCACTACATCGGTACATACTCTTGCACACATGCGGATCATTGGCTTTGGCTCACAAACTGCCCATGTGTTGTGTAGAGGTGACTGTTGGCAGGTTTAGCTGGTGGTGTTTTGAACCAACTATGGTACGGGTATGTAGAGCATATAATTTTCTTTCAATAAAAGGGCTCACTGCTAGTCCTTAACTTCCCTTATTTTTGTGGTTCCGATATACTGATCCTTTTCCAAATGAATATGGGAATGCTGAGATCCACATGCCCATGATGTACATTCTTTGCACTATTACTGCTGAGTGAATTCAATAAGGATTTCATCACATTCATTTACTTCGTTGCTATTTTATGGTGAGGCTATTTTTAATTACTGTAGTACTGCAATCAACATGTGTTGAAATATGTTATACATTGGGGCATTTATAGTCTCTATACTGAATCACCTAATGGCAGGGCTGGTGGTGGCCTCCGGCAGTTCAATGCATGGGCATTCCTCTACTGCAGGAAGTTCTTACCTGGGACACTAGATAGTGTGTGCATGTCGACAAGGGCTAGACTGCTATATGCTGGCAGCATCAAACACACCCCTCTCCCAATATCTGCTCATACATTTGGGAGCTTTACCGACCTACTTAATTTCATGGTGTCCTGCAAAATGCTACCCATGCCTAGGGCAAGGCTGCAACAAGTACTGGAGGGTGCTTATGCCTGAACACCGAGATTTTGGCACCTTGCTGTCTAGTTGTCATGATTGGCACACTGTGGTGCTACACTGGCAGCACCAGTGTCTTTGTAGTAGTCGCCGAAGGGGCTGTGTTTGGCGAGGTAGGATGCCAGATGCATCACTGCTGTCCCTGTCGCTGCCCAATGGTGATTAGCTGTGACGTAATTAGTTTTGACAATCACATATTTCTCTGCCATCTGCCACCGGTTCCATATTAGACACAGAAATGCCGGGTGTCAGTGCAGAAGGGAACTGCTGTGATGCGGCTGTGCTGGTGGTAGCATGTGGCCAGTGGGCTGTGCTACCTGATGTGTCTTCCCAGATGTTTTTGCTAGCGGGCACCACTTCTTTATCGAGCATCGAAATACCAGGTAAGGGCGCAGTCAGGAGAGTATTGTTCGGCTGCTGTATTGTCGGCTGTAACGCTGCTCTGGCTGGCAGCAGAAGTGTCACAGTCGAAAACTTCCCATCATTTTGTGTTGCTTACACCAAGTCTGTGTTGTGCACCTGGATGCTGGGCGTCGGTGGAGCTAACACTCTCATTGTTGAGTTTTTCGTCAGGGCTCTTGGCATGTTGGTGCTGGTAGGTTGACCTGCAATAGTGGGTAATGGCAGGGTCATTGGTATAGTACCCCATGCATCTTCCAGATCTTCCCTTACACTCCTTTTGGGCATCGAAACACCGGGTGTCGGCAGAGAGGAGGCGAAATCTGTTGTGGTGCTGTGCCTTGTTTTGTTGCCTCTGAAGCAGTTGAGTCTTCCAACTGATCATTATTGGGCGTCGATACACCGGGCATCAGTTATGAAGATGGCACACCTGACACCCAATATCCCTATTGGGTGTCGGGATGCCGGGCATCGAGACAGCCCCTCCAAAGCTGGGGTGTCTAAGTCCCATTTGTTGGCTATGGTGATGTTTGATTGTTTGTCTGATCGAGCTTAAATTATGTCTAGGTCTGGGCTATTATATCATTTTGACACTTGTGATGTTACACCTACGTAATCGAAAGTAAACACAACGAAGTTGAATAATAAATAATAACAATATTTCCATAAGCATCGCGGTACACAAACCAATAAACACAAATACTTTAATGATATTGAACAGAAAGAATGAGCACTGATGATAATTCGTAGTGTTAAACACTAGTGGACGAATGAAAAAAAACGAGGTAACCATGATGTAAACAATGATGCAGTGGTTCACGTAATAATGGTGAACTGCAATGTAAACAAGGCAACATAAAGAACAATGAACCGGTAATGGAAACAAATGGCATGATTGCCAAGTTTTATAAATAATAAAAGCATTTCTGTAAAAAAAATTGCCTTTATTTGACTTCAGCCTTTACAATGAAAACATGTCATGCTCAAGTGCTCTCGTGGCATAAACTCTGTCTAGACATATTGCTAGTCACTTCGTCACATGTAAAAACCAATACTGCCAGCCTCTGCAATCACTCATTCTTTCTTTTTTAATTTTTTTAAAAGTATATGTTATATAAACTGAGAAAGCACAAAAAAAATCCACAACTACTAAACAACTAACTTAAACTAAAACATAAAACATCAGACATAATCAGATAGGTAAGTTGATGCTTCCATCTCCCTTCCAGAACATGACCGGACAGTTGGACAGTTGTGATGCTCTAGACGTTATTCAGAGAGAGTGGAGTACGAAGTATGCTTAAGTTGGTGCTCTTGTGAACAATCAGCAACAGACCTTTCTTGGTCCATAGACTGGGAACTAACCCCACCTGGTACAGGGTCTGGAACATTGATCTCTGTATGTAATTCAGCTGTGCCATCTATGACACCATAACCCTCAGTGCATGGTATATTTGTTGGTGCTTGGTAAACATAAAGTCTATTACTTTCAATACTCCTTTTGTTTGCAAACTCTATCACAATAGACCTTGGGCAGTTACTATCACCTACAACACGACCTGGTAGCATTTCACCATCAGGCTGTCTTACAAAAAACGTTAGTTCCAATGGGATAAATGGGTTAACAATCATGCATTGGCTTGCTAATTTTACCATGGTACATTTTGTAAACTTTTCGTTTATTCTGTAAATGAGTTCTAACCTCAACCAAGTCTTTGTCAGACTGCTGGTTACTGCGAAATTGCTTTTTATTGGGAAGAAATGCAATAACTAATCTTCCCATCATCAATTCACATGGGGACTTAGAAATTGTAGAGTCTATGGGAGTATTTCTCAACTCTATAAGAGCAATATACAGATCCTTTGAATCATACAATGCCTTCTCCATAATTAGTTTAACAGTCTGACTATGCCTTTCCCCCATCCCATTCGACCTTGGGTAGTATGAGCTAAATGTAACATTCCTAAAATACCACTTACTTACGAATTCCTTAAATTTGTATGAACTGAACTGTGGACCATTATCACTATGGACCTTCTCTCGAATGCCAAACCTGGAAAATACTGATTTCAGTACTTCAATAGTGGTCTCATCACTCTGATCCTGTAGAAGTACTAACTCAATTTATTTACTAAAGTAGTCTACAATAAGTAAGTAATCCTTACCCTGAAAATGAAACATATATTTACCACTGTATGCCATGGTAGTCCAGTAATCTCGCGTAGCAATAGTGGTTCACGAGTATGTTTACGTTGACACTTTAGGCATGTGACACAGGTAGAGATCATGTCTGTGACTTCTTTATTCATGTGAGGCCAAAACAAAACCTCATGTGCACTGTTTGTACATTTTTTCTAAGCCCAGGTGGTTATGCTGAATCAAGTTAAGCATTTCCTTTCTTAATGTTTTAGGGACCACAACACATATGTTTCGGAAAATATAAATCATTAGCAATAAATAGGCCATACCTAAATGAATAATAAACTTTTACACTGTCCGGCACATCATCTATGAATGGCCACCTTCGTGTTACATATTGTTTAACCAATTTCAAGTCATTATCTTTGAGTGTTTCGTCCTTAAACAAGTGAAGCTTGGCTTCTGAAATTAAAAAATCCTCTACAACAAGAGACACATGAAGATCAATATAATTATCAATTTGGTAATTTTTCACACTTTCTGGAACAGTAGACTTTTAAAGGGCATCTACGATACACCATTTTTTACCAGGTGTACACTTTATGGCAATATAAAATGATTGTAAACACAATCAGAGTCTCTGTAGAACAAAGGTGTTTCGTTCAAGGGTTTCTTGAATATGTATTCCAATGCTTTATGATAACGTTCTACTATTACAGTTTTCCCATAGATTGTTGAGAAAATTTTTCATACCCAAATACTACTGACAATTCTTTTTCTATCTTAGCTCAACTTGGAGGCATACGACACTGGAAGGCCAACTTGCAGTAGTACAGCACCCATAGCTTTACTGCTGCTGTCTACAGAGACTATAACCGACTTCTCAACATCATAAAACTGTAGAATTGGTGCCCTACAAAAGTTTTGCTTTAAGCTTTCAAACTCCCGCGTCTGATTTTCACCCCATTCGAAAGCGACTGTGAGGATTGTGAGATAAATGGGATGAACTTGCCAATATAAGTAACAAACCCCATTAATGTTTGTAACTCTTTTGTGTTAGTGGGAGCTTGCATATCCAGCACAGCCTTCACCTTGTCTGGATTAAGTTTTATGCCCTCGCCATACAAAATATTACCAACATATTTAACTTCTGTAACTCCAAAATGGCATTTTTGCAAGTTAAACCTAATCTTGAATTTTTGTGCCCATTTAATAACAGCTTTAAACCTACTGTTATGTTGTTTCTCATCTTCACCCCAAACAACTATATCACCAACATATATTATCAGCCCTGATAAATTCTGAAAAATTTGTGAAAAACCCCTCTGAAATATTTCAGGAGCTGACGCTAAGCAATAGGGTACCCTTTTGTAGCAATACCTTACAAACTGACCAACATTAAACATTGTCAATAATTGGCTTTCCTCAGGAATCTTAATAGCATTAACTTCCTTGTTTCCATCTAATACAGAAAATACCTTGACTTAAGGCATTCTAGCTACTTATTCCTCAAAAGTGGGCAACTAGAATATTTCCCTCACTACACAGTCATTGAGAGACTTAGGATCGAAACACAACCCTAACAACTTCTCTGGTTTCTGTAAAATCATTAAAGAGCTTACCCATTCTGTGAGTTCTGTGGCCTTCCTAATCACACCTATCTCCACCATTCTGTCCAATTCTATCTTTACCCTTTCATGGAATTTGGATGGAATTATTCTGGGTAGTTCTGGAAGTGAAACCCTATGATCCTTCAACTTAATAGTGTACACATAATTCAATTCTCCAATTCCTTAGAATAAGTGGGGCTACTGGCATGTCACTGAGTTTGACTGACTTACATTTACTGCATCAAACCTTGACAACAAATTCATTTTGACAATAGTTGGCAACCCTAAAATGCACGTTGCTTTAATGTCAACAACTTCAAATGTAATAATATATTCCGAACCTTTAATTACTGCTTTAGTAGTTATTTCACCAATTGCATCAATACGACCACCATTATAATAAAACCATTTAATTTGTGTGCTAACAATATCTATTTGCTTTAAAGTACAAATATCCTTAGTTATAATGTTCACTTGAGCACCAGTGTCTAGTTTAAAAAGTATGTCACGACTATTTAAAGTCACCTGTTCCCACCACTCCAACTTTTTGTGAGGGGTTAGTAATGACTGAATTAGAAATGTGTCACCATCATCACACAATAGGCCTACTTCGCCACACTTCTGTGAATTTAAACACATATGCTGAAAACGATTGTACTGACAACATTTATTTCACTGTTTGTGGTATGCTGAGCACTTGCCCCATGAGTGTATCTTACCACATGCCTCACACTGTGACTGTTTACAGCGATCACCTGTCGTCTTGAAACTTGAGTTGTTTCTTTGGAACCCCCTAACATCATTTCGCACACCCCTTCCTGTAAAACTCGAATTATGTACTTGGTGATATTTTGAACGCCTCGATGCTTGGCAGGGTGTAACCGAGGTATTCTGTACTCTAAAAACTTCACTCTTGCCTTCAAGTAACCTCGTCTATGTGTCAGCTAACTCGGCAGCACTGCTAATATTAATGCATTTAAGCAAGTCCAAGATAGGCTCCCGCAGCAATCTGTCCTTCATTCGTAAGTCCCTTATACCACATACAATACGATCCCTATTCAAACTGTCCCACAAGTCACCAAACTTGCAATTGGCACTTATTTTCCGTAATTTGGTTACAAACATATCCAAACTTTCCCCTTCTTGCTGTACGCAACTTAAAAAACATAACTAACAACTGACTTATTAGCAGTTGGAATGAAGTGCTGCTTCAAAAGGTCCAATATTTTATCATAGTAATAACTATGTTCTTCACTCAGGGAAATTGTATTATAAATTTCCAACATCTCGCCGCGAATCGTGAGTATTAAAATGGCTACCTTTGTGTCAGCTTTAACTATAGTATCAGTAGAGAGTCCCAAAGCCAGGAAATAAATCTCAAATCTCTGCCGCCACTTCCTAAAATTACCCACAGCATTTCCTTGCAGGGACAATCCTTCTGGTAGTTTAATCACATTCATGGTTCCAAACAAAATGCACAACAGGTAACTAACCTGAACGACAATCACAGCCAATAACACGCATTTATTCAATACGTTGGTCTTCAATCCGACTGTGCCATGTCAATTTTTATAAATAATAAAAGCATTTCTCTAAATAATATTGGCTTTATTTGACTTCAGTCTTTGCAATGAAAACATGTCATACACAAGAGCTCTCGTGGCATAGACTCTGTCTAGATTTGTTGCTAGTCACTTCGTCACATGTAAAAACCAATACCGCCAACCCTAGTGGATGAATGTAAAGAATGATGCACTGGTTTGTGTAATAATGGTGAACTGCAATGTAAACAAGGGAACATAAATAACAATGAACAGGCAATGGAAACAACTGGAATAATAACATAAACAGTGAGGTATTGGCAATATAAACAATCGACATTATGAACATTGGCAATGAAAAAGCTGAATTTTCTTTCGGTAAGGGTGGCGATGTTCGGAGACAGATGTGTCTTCTTGCAGGTGAAAACACTGTTGTATCTTGCTGGCTGTCACTCGTTGAGACTGAATGTCACGACTTTTAATGAGTACTTCACGTGCGAAGGTGGATTGGACTTCTCACCTATGAACTCCACAAACGTGATAATAATTGGTGCAGAGAGGTCTAATGATCCCACCGATGATCTCTGACTTATATGGCACCAGTTGCAAAGGGAGGCCTGTAGTGCATGCCGAAAAATTCTGTGTGGCCGATGATGAGTGAGTGATAATGACATCGGATGTGTAGCACTAGCCGTGTAGCAGGTCAGGAGCCTAACAATGATTACTTGCAACACCATGATGTAGGACATGAGTTTGCCAGAGAGAAATGCTGGGTACTTGGCGTTATTTGTGTTTGGTAGTTGGGATTGCTAATAACCCACTGCCAGAGAATTTTAACCTGTGGTGTGTGCAATTGTAATTAATGACTCACCCGAAAACATGTGCAAAAATTAATGACAGAAAAGGGTGTGCAAAAACCATGATATAATGATTACCAGGAAAAATACGCCCACAGATAACATACACTACAAGGTGCATGGTGATTACAGAAATGAATGCTTGGATGATGGTGTTGATAAGAAATTAACTACACCTGTTGGGTTGGATACTGATAAGTCACTGCTAACCTTGGTGTTGCATTGTGTCTCAGATGTGGGTTCCAGCATGATGACACTTATGCTGCGTCTCGGTGTGGTGGTTTGTTGATGCTACATGGAGGTCGAGCTGTCCATGCACTTGGTGCCAGCCTGTCTGCTGTGGCGGTGCCATTGTTGCACAAAGATCGAGCGAGGCATGCACTCGGCATGTCCAGGTGGTATTGACCTGCCAGCTGCACTTGCTAGGTCTGCAGGTAGCAGTTCATCAGGCATTCTCTGTTCGTTTTGACCTCGGGTGGGCATGGCAGTTGTCATCATGTGTGTTTGTTGTGACGAGTCCCAGCACTGAAATGTCATGTTCCACTGTGCGGTTGCGCAACTCGGTCCGGTATGTTGCATCGTACAAGTCCCCCTCTCACACGAGTTGTGGTGTACGTAGTGTGGCATCTGTCATGGCTGCTGTGACAGGTGTCTGTGTCCCCAATGGCTTGTCCACTCATCCTCGCATCATATGTACCTGGCAATGTGCGGTCCCTCGCGACAGTTTAGTTCACTGGTGTTGAGCGATCACTATGAGACCGCCCTTGGGCAATGCAGAACTGGTAACACACAAACTGTCCTGTCTGCGCACTGATTCCCTATGCGATGTTGAGGATCCTTACTAGATGTTGGTTCTAGCAATGTGTACAGAACACCAGATATCACTCTGGTCCTTCACATCGCTGTCGGTTGTCTGTCGCTGTGCATGAATATCCAGCTGGTTGGTATCATGGTGTTGCCATAGATGCCTTTGAAATATGTCCTGGAAGGCATCTACATATATTTTCTGTTGGTTCGTATTTTGCAAACGGGTCACTGTCCTTCGCTTTTACGCAAATTCTGCACATTATTGCACACCAACACTCAATCGTGAACACATTCATGGATGCAGTTGCATGACATGGAAGCATGGAGATCTTCATGGGGGCTACTCTGCACCCATTCGCGTACTTGTCCCACATACATGGACAATATTTACAGTGGTGTTTGTCGTGGGTGGTGTAGTGGCTGATCGGGCAAGTCCTCACTTTCCTCCTGCAGTATACGGTGTGGACGACCTATAAAAGACATGGAAACAGTGGAGAGAGGGAAAATCTTTCCTGTTAAAGTTCTTGGAATCCAACGCGAGCAATGGCACCTTTCTCGCACTCCACATTCGCCAAAAATGGAAAATGGCGTTTCCACAACTGGTCACCCACGTGGACTTATCCTTTTGCCACACGTACCGCCGCGAATTGATGCCTAGTGGGGATTTGCATGGAGAAGACGAAGTGTGGGCAGGCCGATTGACTGCTAATGGGTTGGTCACAGAGTCTCGGACGTTTTCAATAAATGTCCGTTGGGCGCCAACTAACCAACAAGGGTAATTCGCTCGGGTTAACATGAGACTCTTGAGGTGGACTGTGGTCGAAAACCCCAAACTAAATGACCCTATGTCCCCTGGCATCTAGATATGGTGATGTTATAGGACAGTTTAGACTGTTTTACTGTAATATCTGCACTCGAGTTGTGCCATTCTGGCTTTCCAACATATCTTATTAACACTGATATATTCCTCACTTGGCTACACATGTAGCACTCAAACTTACATAGTCGGAATTGCGTCGTGAGTATCTGGCGGAAATAAGATCTGTTGGCCTTAAACCTCCTCGACAAGCAAGGATTAATGTGCACAAATACATCAGTTAAATAATTTTGATAATTATTCAGCACTGGTGATGTGATGGTACAGGATTGAAAAACATAAGTAGGCTGCGAAAAACACCTGAGATTTGGTGATAATAATTTAAGTAATTATATGCTGGAAGGGCCATGAGTCTATAAGTACTAGTGATGCTTCACCTCTGAGTTGTGTGAACACAACCTGCCTTAATGACTGTCGAACCAAGACTGAAGAGGGTGGCATGGCATCTGTGACACCTGTAACCGACGCTGCACCAGAACAAAAATCCCTTGACAATTATTTACATTAATGATATAAACCATAGTACTCTATTAAACACATTTAACTTGGCACATTATACAAGACACTTGTAGAGAACAGTAAGATAACATATACAAACAACACTGTGTTGATTTTTATATTTGAAATTATTTTTTTAATTTGATCATTTCTTTCAGCTGGAAAATAAAGGCATATATTGTTAACCTAGCAATTTGAAAATAAAGATTCTGCATTAATTTGGCAGGTTACAAATTAATGAACACATTTTATAAAAAATTAAAGTATTTTCGTTTTAAGCAGTTCAAAGTGTGCGGGTCACACTAGTTATATCAACATGACAATTTTAGCTATTTATTATTTTGTTGCAATAAAAGGACTCACTGCTGGTCCTTAAATTCCCTTATCTTAATGACCCTGATACAATGTTATTTTTTTCTAAAAAATATGGGTTTGCCGAGATCCCCATGCCCACATGGTCTACACTGTGCACTATTATTTCTAAGTACATTCAATAGGAATTTCGTCACATTCATTTACAGGGTGCTATTTTATTGTGAGGCTAATTTTAATAATTGTAGCACTGCAATAAACACTCTTTAAAAGAAGTTATACCTTTTTGGGATTAATAGTTGCTGCACTGAATCATGTAACGGCAGGGCTGGTGGTGGCCTCCGGGAGTGCGCTGTGTGGCTAGCCCTCTACTGCAGGAAGTTCATACTTGGGCCACTAGATAGTGTGCACTGGTCGACAAGAGCTACACTGCTAGCCGCGGCTGGCATCAAGCCAACCACCGACACAACCATACTGACCTTATGAAGGGGAAGTTTACCATAGGCATAGCTAATACCCCGACAACCCACACCTGAAACCATCAAAAGATGACAACAGCAGGCAACAGGTAACTAGAAAGCGGAAGTAAGGGGGCCAGATGCTCCTGACATACTAGTTCCGTTTCAGCAAAAACATCACAGTGACACCACAGCAATTCCTCATAATCCAGGTTAATAGCACCATTGCAAAATTAATTCGCATATTTGCTATTGCCAAGGTCTACATTGGCATGCGTTAATTGATACTGTGGCCTACCACAACTTGATTCAGCGGCATTTTGTGAGTGAAAGTGATGTTACTCCTCCTAACCAACTACTCAGACTAGCAACCAACTAACATAGTAGCTAATACCACTAGGGCAAGCAACAGTTATAGTATGAGTGAAGAATATCGAGATAAACTCTGCAGTAATATAATTGGTAATGAGAGAGGATGCAATTTTTGGAGTGCCATGATTGACAGAACAAAATACTATTGTAGAACTTGTGGCATTCCAAATTCACTTTGGTGCGAAAGAGCAGCATACAGTGTACAACTTATAATGACATCCGGCAGATAGCTCACCCTTAGTTTCCCTAAGGGAAATTGGTAATGATATACCACCCGAACATCAGTCTGCCTTCAAATGGCTGTCGGATGAATGTAGCGACATTTTCGCACCCCATGACCGCATGTGTCGCACCACAGTGGTGGATCATGAAATCCCGTTAGAGTAAAAAGGATATATCCATACATTACCATGGAGCTATTGACCACTCCAGGCACAAACAATTCGGCAGCAAATCAAATAAATGTTGGGAGGCAGTGGAATTGAACCAACAGATAGTCTGTATAACTCAATGATAATACTAGCACCGAAAAAAAAGATGGCACCTGGAGGTTTTGTGTAGACTTCGGGCCACTCAATCAGGTGACACATAATGCACCTCCACCATATGTAAGTGTGAAAGAAATGCTTAGTTCACTCAGCTAAGCTAAAATCCTAACCTCATTGGATATGAAAAGTGGTTATTGGGAAATCTCCTTTAATTTAGCCAACTGGGAGAAAAAACTTTTACAGCCCCATACAGGAGGCGATTTCAATTTTTTGCGATGCCGTTTGGACTTGAATGTGCCTCAGCAATTTACAGGCGATGATGGTCAGAATACGGGAGAGCCTCATCGGAGAGTATACATTTGCATATTTGGATGATGTAGTTGTATGGTCAACAAGCAGAGAGGAACAATTAAAACATATGTATAAACTTGCCGTAAATGACCTAACATGTGCAATGGGAAAGTGTCATGTGGGGAAAACCCATCCGACATCCTGAGACACGTTGTGGACAAAGCAAGAAATAAACCAAACCCTGAATAACTGAGGTTAATAGAGTAATATCCATCAGCACATACACGAAAGCAGCTTCGCAAATTTTTCGGGATAATAAATTGGCTACAATAGCACATGGAAAATTTTGCTGTAATAACAGCACGACTGACAGATTTGCTATCGTCACAACAGCACTTTCAGAGGACCAGCAAAATTGAGAAAGTGTTCAAAGAAGGAAAGGAAAAGTTCAAATCCTGTCCCACACTAGCTAGGTATGATCCGAACCAGCACGTATATCTACAGACGAACACAATTCAGGGAAGACTAGGAGCCGTACTTTGTCAGTGCAATAACAGAAACCATCACATGATCAATTTCGCTAGCAACAAGCTGAGCACCACAGAGCGCCGCTATGACATGAACGAGCGGGAGTGTCTTGCTGTTGTCTGGGCCATTAAGAAGTACAGAGTGTACTTATAGTACCACCATTTCACTCTCCATACTGATAGTAGATGTTTAGTAATGCTTCATAGCATGCATTAAGCATGCAGTACCTTGACCAGGTGGGCATTACTGCTCCAAGCTTATTATTTCGTCGTAGAACACATGCCAGGAAAGGCAAACCAGCAGGGAGATGCATTCTTACATTCCCTCAGTGCTGACGTCACGGTGAGGGGCGATGCTGAGTGTGAAGACATACTGCCCCCATTTTCGCAAGAGCCATTCCAGGAAATAAACATACAACAACTTGACACAGGAAACAATTAAGTGTTAATCAACGAGATATGCGACGATGTGGAACACACGCAGCAGGAATATGCATTCACACAGGACAGAAAAAACACTTACACATAGTACGACATGGAAAATTGGCACGTTGTAGACTGACATTTAGTAACATGTTTTCCTAAAGACTTCCCTGAATGGCGACTTATATCCCTACGAGTGCAAGAGATAGAGAGAGAGAGAGAGAGAGAGAGAGAGAGAGAGAGAGAGAGAGAGAGAGAGAGAGAGTTAGTCTATTCACAATATGTCAGTGTAACAGGACATCCAGAGACCGACAAAACAGTGTGTAACATAGAGAACACTTTTTTTTTTTTAGCCCAGTTTGACTAGAAATGCATTTCAATATGTACAACATTGCGTAATGTATAATGTGATCAAAGCAAGGTGCATGGACGGGAAGAAGCATAAACATGGCTTCCTACATGGGGTGTGTTTAGACCTCATGGGACCTTACCCCAGGCCTGCCGGAGCAAAGTGTTTTATCGTGGTAATAACTGACAACTTTTTGAAATGGGTGGAAGCATATCCAGTGAGCAGTGAATGCATGGCAAATATTGCCAAATTACTGAGTGATGATTTTTTCCCGGGGGGGGGGGGGGGGGGTACCCCAAAAAACTCTTGATGGACAATGGGTCACAGCCGGGAAGAGAGTGGGGGGATCTATGCTCTTAGTGAGGGGGTGGGATGAAACATCTAAATATGACAAACTACCACCCAAGGGCAAACCCCACAGAGTGTCATAACCAGGATCTGAAGGTGTAGTTACGACTCCATGTGAGCGACCAGCACACCACATGGTAGACCACCTGCCAGCCGCACTTTATACCCTCTGCCAATGAGTAAATGCCACCACCGGCAAGACACTAGCCGACATACTACTGGGGTAAATCCTGTGCATGCCAGACGAGGCCCACTGCCCGCAAGTGAAGAAAGGCAGCCAGCTCTCCAGAAGTGACACTCGACTGAGGCGAGGCCATCAACGACTATGTGAAATACAAAAGCACCAGGCATGGTAAACTGAAAAATAGCTGTCCGCCATAATGCGGCAACCACGTCCATTGAAAGTACGTCAGGTGTTCTATGTACAAGCTCACCCGCAATCCACCGCCCACAATGAATTTTGCGGCTAAATGGTACAAGCCCCACTGGGTCATTGGGGGCCATAGACTAACCACTTACTCTGTCTGACTTGGGAGGAGATGGGTCAAGGTGGATCGGGACAACATTTGGCTTGTGCTGGGTGATGTCGCCAACGAAATCGTGCCCGACACTCTACATCCCCACAATGGCAATGGCCGTGACGAGCTCCCCCGAGTGGCAGTAGAGGAAGCAAGTGCATCAGCACCGCCCACATTAGGGTCCACACTGGACCAACAACTGCGTGAAGAAAAATAAGTACGACCCCTATTGACCCTGGACGCCTACGCCACTGTAGAGCAACCCTGGGGGTGGGGGTTCACCGCAAGGTAAAGTACACCAGTACCTACAACAAGCATGCCATCAGCTAGGGCAGAAAGCCTGGGGTCGCCTGGCGCATTATGGTCCTTGGGAAACTTCGGATGGCCGACCCAGGTGCTGTTCACTACGCGGATTCGACGAGCGCCGCCGATCAACCACCATTTCCCACATATGCACCAGTACTCCCAGTGGCGAATACACCTGCTGACGCCATGACGCCCATCGTCGTAGCGCCATTACCACCCAAGGCATCTGCCTCTCCAAAATATCCTGCACCAGGTAACATCCCAGGATCCCCTGCCGCAATATCGATGGTGCCAAGGCGGTCCTCAGGAATGTCTACCGCTGGTGAGGGGATGAACCCTTCAAGCAGGACTACAGCTAGAGTGCCATGACTAGCCGGGGGAATACCAGCCGAAGTGACACACACAGTGTTGCAGGAGCAAGTAGTAATGGTGGGAGCGAAAACAGCGATCGAGCCGGCTCATTCTGCCTCTGCCAGTTGCATCGGCGGGCCCAACCACCGCCAGCATGCCGCACATGGGGGAGTGCCTGATCACCTCGCACCACAATAGACCACCATCAGCACTAGCACCAGCAGCTGCCCTAGCCACATATGGCCCAATCAAGAAGCCCATACCTCCTGTGGCCACGATGAGAGGTGATGCAATTCACCTGTTACTGGTAGCATCACTCGGCCAGCAAACGGTCTCCAAAGGGGGAGGGGCATTTGATGTGTGCTGACATCCCTTGCCTTCTATGCCGTTTGCTTGGTCACGCAGCATACATCAGGGCTCTGAAGTGTTTTGTGAAATTGCACCAGTTCACTGGCGTGTCAGTGAAGAACACCGAACGCTTGACTATTTGTGTGTAAAATAGTGCGGTGTAGTGCAAACCTGTATGTCTATAGTGCACCAAGTGAAAATAGGACTAATATAAAAGGGCTTTAGGGCACTTGCCATTGAACCCCTAATAAAAGTGATAATAAGGAAATTGTGAGAAAAAACCTTTGTAAATAACACATCACATGTTTCACATTCACATCATAACATTTACAGAACAAGAGCATATTTCATGTTATGCAAAATGTAAAATAATTCGTGCAATTGTTTCTGTAACAAGATAAGAGGTTTAAAGTGTGTACCAGTTGCTTTAGCAAGTGTGCAATAAACTAGTTCCGGCACAGTGTGCTTAATCCCACCACAGTACCATGGCAGAATGTTCAAGAGATTCCAAAACTCGCGAGGCTGAATTTCGTCCGTGCTCTGGTGGCTGCACCGTTTTCGCGCCAAACAGTTAATATGCAATAGTATGTAATTGTAAAGTGTCTCGCATTAGAGGAGTGTAACTTGAGATGCACTAAATATACATATCAAGAGATTTCGGTGTAAGATTAACACGTATGCCTAATGGCATGACAGGGCACGGGCCCTTATAATCCCATTCAAGTGTATGGTTTTCTCAGTGTTCTTCTCTTGTGTGATCGATGCCACAACTTGGGTATTTTAGGTCTGAATTCCAAGGTTCTGAAAACTTGTGGCGAAGCCAACACAACCATACGCCTACCTCGAAACTACGGGTACCTAGTATCATTTTCGAGACCGATGATCTAACAAGCTCCCCAGGGAGGAGGTCGCACACAGGACCTCACCCTGAACCGTGCCCTCTGAACCAGTGTTGTCAGCTCGTGTAACTCCGCAGATCCTGGTCGACCATGTAAACACAAATGTAGACAGATCCATGGTCTTGCCTTTGTGTGCAGATAACGGACAACCAGCAGGCTGAGGGGACAAATGTAACATCCCTGCATCAGCCCGCAGGGTCGGGGCCACCGACACCGCCTACACTGAGGGCAGAAACCACCAATTGATGGCAGGAGGCCCACCATACAAATATGCCGGGGCTCCTGCCTTGCCAAGGCCAGCCGAACCACAGCCCACCCATTCCATGTCGAGGGGGGTTGCTCAGATTGTCCATGGTGGGGTATCAACCAGTACCTCATCCTCAATCACCGCATCTCTGAGCTGAGATGCCACCTCAACAGCTCGAACTCAGGATAGAGGTGAGAACAATTCCAGAGAGCTACCCTCTGTGGCCAAGCCTTCCTGGGTGCCTATGTGCACCAGGGCCACTACCCTGTCACATTTATCGCACAGATCCAGTCATTGGGTGTTGACCATGCCAATGGTTCCAGCAACCCCAAAACAGTCATTAGCACCTCGCCAGAGGAGGGCTCCAGTAGCGATGTCCACGGACGAACAGTCAGTACCTCATTTGGGAATGAGTCTACCGCGATCAAACCTGGCACCTGGAGGAGAGATCTAACCCCAAGAACAAGCCGAGTTGTCAGGTTTCCAGGGTTCTACTAGGTTGCCAGGGTTCTACCATGTGGCCCCATGTCGACCCTCATCAGATTACCGGTGGCCATCACTGCCACATCATCCACCACGTGTGCGGGGCCGACCACACAGGAAGGGGCAGAATCATAAATGCCACACCCGATCGACAATTGGTGAGTATAAACTTTTTCCTACATAAAATCACCTAGCGTTGCTAGTAATTAACTATGCCGTGTCACAAATAGACTTCACCTATCTCAACAAGTTGTAGTACCACATAGGCTAAGGGAAATCAGTGTATTACAATAAGAAGTCTACAATGAGCAAGACCACGCAGCAGTGGCAAAACACTGGACATGCATTGTGAAGTCAACGCAAAAGTTAAGAAATATAAATAAAACCGACAACAATTTAGTAATCATAAAATGGGCAGGAGAGGAACTAAATAATTATAAAATTTTGGCTATTCAATTATTTTTGATATTTTTTCTAGTGTTGTTGTTGAGTGTAAATAATTATTTATTATGATAGCAGAATTATAAGTGCAAAAGGTAACATTTGGTAGTGTATTTAAGTGATGTCCAGAATTACTGTGTTCATTACATTTGCGGGACATATGCAACACTTTAATGGACACATTCGCTAATTAAGCAGGAATAACTTTTTAAGTAATTACACCTGCTTTCAATTTCTGTAGAGAAATTATTTTAATCGTTCTTGTTTTGTTAACACACTTTGCTTGAAATTACTGTTGCAGATAGTAATATTAAATTGCACCTTAAGAGCATCACTAAGAGTTGGTAATTGGCTTCGCCTCGGGATTGAATGGAATTTTTACTTTAACAAGTTAAAGAAACCTAAACTCTCTTCTAGTGTGCGTAATGTATGGCATCAATCCACGCTAGAGTTAGTGTTGCACAACCAAGGACACATGTTATTAAGTGTAGGTTAGCTAATTGCAGTTTGTTAATTAGATAAAAGGTTAGGATGCATGAATTGGGTGACCATACATTTAACTTCCTTTCAGTTGACAACAGTGAAGTAGTTAAAAGAGAGCTCTAAATTATGTGCTAAAAAGAAAACAACTCCTTGAACGTAGGTTAGGATACTATTAAGGATTTATTTTGTAATTACGGAAATATGTTTTGTAAAGGAATGTGTCTAGGTTAAGGTTTTGCAGTGAACGCATGGTTAAGTGTCAATATTAATGTGTTTTTGTTGTGTCCAAAGGTCAAATATCAATTTGTTTATTTTTGTAAAGCCATACTATCTATGTTACTTGTAAAAGGCACATTACCATAATGTTTAAAAGATACATTGTAAACACTTGTGTATGCAGAATCAATAGTTTTAAGGAAATAAAAAAAGTGCACTTAAATAACAAATGTTGGTAAGTTATAGATCCAGTGCCTCTATAGATATTAATTAAACTAGTTTTTATTGATCAAAGTAAATTACATGAGTAACATACCAAACGAAAGAATAACTAACATGTCCTACAGATAATTATTACTCGTATTTATAAAGCATTAAAGAAGATTATATGTTAAATAATGGAAAGCATAAACAAAATTCTATACACGTTTGCCATATAAGCCACAGGCTTAAGAAGCTAAACAAACTACCAATTTATTTCCCTTAGGCAAACTGAGCTTCTTGCCTCGTTCCTATTGTACGAAGGGAACCCCTTAGTCCACAAGTGTCGAGTTGGGTCATTATGATTAAATTAATTTTCCCTTTATTTTCAGCTAAAATAACTATATGCTGTGAGAGTACACCCCTCCCACTCCACATTCAATCTCGATGTTGTTAACTAACCCGATAACCGCAAAAGAAGGCACGCTATCTGTCCACTAGGAAACACAAAATCCCACACCAGCAGACAAGCTCTTTCTTTCACACATCGTGGCCTTGCACTTCCACTTCTACTTCAACCCCCCCCCCCCCCTCAACCGCCGGCAAATTACATAAACATAACATCACCTCTTTTCTCTCTCCTGCCTACCTCTCCACTGTAAAAATCTGGGTGTGCTATAGAGAGTGTGGCAGATCGATAAGGTATTTATGCACCATGTAGGCAGTGTTAGCAAACATACAACTTAATATAAGAGTGCAGAGTTCGAAATGTGTGAATGCAGATTTAAAGTTGCATTATTAGGTCACAATAGCTAGGAAAACCTGTGTAGTATAGACCACACATGCAATTTGCTCTACTTCAAGGCTAATTAACATACAGAACTCACACAGCAATATGCCGAACACAACCACACACACCAACAGTCTAGCAGATTACCTGTATGGCACTTCAGTATTCAAGCTTATTACAGCTTCAGCATAGTTATAAATGTGAAACTTCAAGTACACTCTGGGGGAAACAAGGAAACTAACTAAGGTGTATTTAATTTCAATCAAAGATGCTCAAGGTGAAATGAAAAATGCAGAAATACCTTTTCTCAATTTAAATAAGACTTCCAACTTTATATTGTGATACAAGAACATGTGAATATACGAATAGCACGCAGCAGCTGTACAAGAAAAGATTATCTTTGCACCTCTTTACACCAGTTAAAAATATCAGTTATGTGTGAAGTTCTTGGCAACCATAATAAGTGTCTTTGCAGGGCTTAAAAAATTGCACAACATTTTAAATGTTTTGACGTGGAGAAAGTTCAGTTCAACTTAAATCGTAATCACACGCACACTTGACAGTTGCATTGATCTGCCTATAAGTTTATATTTTTTAACAGACTAGCAATGGTAAAATGGGTAGAGCGAACAAGGGTTTTGTTCTCAGGTACTTTGTGATAAGCAAGCAAGTGTTGGAATAATTGTGCAGTTATTAACGGCTGGACCAATGGTCACTGAGGATGGCAGTGATAAAAATACCTCACAGCTGCAAAATTATTGGCGTTGCCATGCTCTAAAGCCCTATTCTGACAGTTTATTATTACTCTGTCGGCTAACATCACAAAACTGAGCATATTGGTTGTGGTCAAACTCATTTTAATTACAATTATCACACATTTCTAGGTGGAGCTCAGGCCTACCTGACCTGTTACCATAAACACCCATATGGAACAAGACAGTGACCTGAACATTCTTTCGACATCTATTATTGGCATCGGTTACCAGATTTGAATTAACTTTTGTAATGTAGGGTTTATCCCATGGTGTATTCCTGATGATTGCAATTAAAATGATGTTATCAAACATTGCCAATTTACACAAATTGATGTTACTCAAAACTAAAAAATATTAAAAAAAAAAAAAACATGGTATTAAACATATGGATAATTAACTCTCAAATGCTGTGTGTATCTAAATAAATGTGTAGAATAAAATTAAAATAAAATTACTAAACAACATATTTACATGTGGAATATGTCACAACAATAGCATTTTTATAGTAAAAACCATGCGTGTACTTGTATTTCAGGTTTGCATACTACTGTAAATTTTATAATGCTAATTAGATGCGCCACATAACGAGAAGTTACACCATGTAACAAGAATGAAGCGGGACACAACTACATATGATGCAAAGACATGCCACAGCCGGAGAACTCTGGATTAGGTGAGAATGAAGGGAATTGAGTTAGAGAAGTAGTAAGTGCATGACAGAGATACAGCACAACTGCAGCGCCAGCAGACGAGAAACAGACACTTCCGCCATGAGCGAGGGAAGAGTTGATATCGGCACTTTTTCTCGCCATGATCCCAACCAGCTCATGAGTAGCACAGCATAGCTAGTATTAAAGAAGCAAAGCATTATATAATCGCATGAACCTGAACCAGATCAATCAACCCAACTTTCGACTTTTCAATGGCGAGATGGGTCTCCGTCGGAAGAGAGGAGGATTTATGCATGACGTATGGCTTAGAGATAGCACACTACAGATAACTGACTACTCCAATCTGATAATGGCAAAGTTCTATGGGCAAGTTAACTCCAGTTATACACAGTAATGGAGGCAGGACACATCGGACTTTCAGACGTTGACAGAGACTCAATGTACCACCAACCCTGTGTTCCTAGCTTTTACTACCAACGTGTTTCTTCTAGAAGCCATCACGTCATTTACCCTGCCTGTTAGATACACTGCTGTACGTCGCCGCGCCCGCTAGAGAGACTGCACAGGATTTGAATTTGGCGTCGCTGAAGGAAGCAAACCAATCAGCCGAGATCACTGCCTCCTCGAGTGCTACTGGTTCTGAGATTTCAACACCACGTGCCGAGCGGCATGCGAGATAAGGATCCATGGTTCATGCACGTGACATCACAAGCTACACTCCTAGGAGGTGGGGTTAAACACCATCACACTCCTCAGAGCGCCTATTGTTGGCAGAGATTAGTATAAAGGCACCCCCGATGAGGCCTCGAGAGAGTCTGCGAGCCAATTGGAGAGGCTCATCATCCCCAAGGCTCCAAAAGCCGGAGACGACTACCCCGGCAGTTCTGTCTTGCAACACACCTTGGCCGTGAAGGCCGGTTTACCCTGACATGCGCTGGCAGGCCTCAGCTCCGCCTGTAAATAGACGGTGGTCGACGACTACATCACGCCAGAGTACGCCGCCACCAGAAGGTATCACTCCCGCAGTGCCTCCAACATCCTGGATCTCTTCAATGCCAGCGACTCAGCACATCGTCCTAAATCGTCTTTTATCGGCAAAAGGTAGACCAGGGTCAAGGCGACATCGTCTCATTTAGACACCTGCATAAAGCCTTTGCCTGGCCATTCCTTTACCAGTTGGGCAAAGAACCTTATTGACCTAATTGCGAGATCCTCTTTGTACACATCCTATTTAAGGTCAGAATCCGAAGGGATATTTTGACTTTAAATCATTTTTCTTAGTTATTTAATTCACTATTGCTTATTACAGCATTCTCACGTAACAAATTGCCTTCTACTGAGTCTTATATAATTAGCTTCCGCAGCTAGTTATTTGGTTGGTAGTACATATTTCAGTGGAATTTAATTCTTGTAATAATTTTTATTACACTTAATTGTATTGTCCCGCATATAAATGAGGTGAGTGGATTAAACTCCATATTTAACCAAGTAAATTCCAGGGTCTTTTACATTTCAATTGATAATCTCCAGTTTGCCCCAAGTGCTTTGATAAACCAGTTTGTAGTTAATTATTGAGTATGTAAGGCATCAGCAGCTTCGGGAAACATACATATGGCAAATACAAGTAACATCAAGCAGTATTCCGAGTTTGGCCATGGTAATGCTGAGTATTACATTGGCTAATCTCCGGGGGAGCCCTTCACTAGTAACTCAATACACCCAGATATTGCGACTGCCCATGTGACCCCTGCTGTATTAACCTTCGGGCTAGTGAATGGCTAAAGGGAATTATGCGATGAGGCATATCGGGTATAGATGTTTGTCTGGCTTTATCATCTGTACAGTTTTATTTATTTATTTACTGGTATTCAGTTATTTCTCGTTTCTCTTAATTTTTGTATTAACGGCCTCATGCCACGCGCTCACAGGGGCAGACACAAAAATATTTTAAAGAGAGTTCTGAAACTCCTAAAGGAGGAAATAAACAACATAAAATCTTCAGATACACAAAAAAGTGAAACACTGTTTCCATAACTGTCTAGGGTCACTGGCAGACTGCCCTATGAATATTTACTATTAATACATGGTTATTATTCTGTAGTTGGGATAAAACTCTCCGTTATCACTGAGGAATACACTGCCCCAACCTCACACCCTTTCCTAATTTCATCAAGCAACAAGAGCATTTCTCCACTACTACCAGTAGCCGCTGTTCCACAGTCGGCCGCCCCAGCACAGCCAACAGAGCAGAGCTGTTCTTCGTTATAACAAGTTCTGTAGGTAACCAGTCGGAGAAGTGTACCCTCTGTTGTAATTAACTTTGTAACTTTCTGTAAACCGACATGCCCTATGCTGTATTCTGGCACTGTGACCAAGGGGGATTAGTTCCTCTGAGTATGATCACTGCGGCGTTAACGTCACGATATTTGAAAGATACCCACTCCACTCGTACACGTACAGTGTACGAGAGAGCACTCAAATTCAGGTTGCTTATCGGGTTTCGGTCATCAAGTCACTGTTTAATAATTCACCACAAAACACTCAATAAGAGTTCTCACCAACCAGTATGGGAAGTTACCCATGTTTGAGTCGGCCAGGGACATGTGCGCGACTACAGTGACTCTCGGATGAGTGATCTGTTATTTAGTGCACCTAAGTGTTTTACACATTTTTGGCAACCGAGGTTCCAATCTTCTAACCACCGCCCAAACAGTGTGTAGTCATGCCGATTAATTGATATAAGAGGAGAGGTCTCCCGTTTGTATCCGGTGGTTTAAGACGTTCGCTTCAGTTTTATAGAAACCGGAAAGGGCATATTTTATTTTTATTCATTTATTTTGACTTTGACTATCTTATAGTTATTGCTTAATCCCAAGTTCTCTGTTTATTTATTATATGTTTATAATTATCGAAATGAGCAACTACTGGAGAAATTTCATTTGACATTGTTATATAGTTCTGTTAAGTTCCAAAAATTGAGAGCAGATTAATAGTGGATGATTTGCATTTTAAGAATCCATTTTAGTTTAGACCATTCGTTGTTTGTTATGGATGAAATATGGTTTTGAAACAATCAAAATAAAAAGCAATGCTTCTTATTCCACGTATGTAGGTGTTAAATATTTAAAAAATAATAATAGAGATATGTTCACATGTCGATGTATTCTTAAATTTGTGTGCATAGGTTGCCAATGTGGTCCTGGATACAAAAGTCCTCTGGATGCCATGAAAAGTGGGCCAAAAGAGAAGCTACTGTATGTAGTGTGTATCCAACCTGATGCTGATGTGTCCAAAAAGCCAGACTATTTAGCTACTGTGGATGTTGATCCCAGCAGCCCCACATACAGTCAAGTAAGAATAACTTTAAAACACTAAAGATTGAGTGAAGGTTTTTTTTGGCCATTTTGCTAGAGTGAGTGTCGTCAACAAATTACAGTGGTGACTTCAGTCTTTGCAAGAGTTTTTTAATCATTTGTATGACAACATGCATAGTGGAATTCAAAATAATCTTAACCTCATTGCCATAAAAATAGCTGCGCCATGCACCAATCATCAACAAGAAGCAATAGTTGGTGTACAGCACCATCACAGATAATATTGCAACTTATTTAAGTTTTACTGTGATTGGCTGCATAGAATTGCTGCACTGTTATAGCCCTTCTAAGGAGAACTTTCATAGGATGAAGCTATGTGCAGTTTTAATCAGTGTGTGTGCACTGTATTTTATGCTGATGTGGGAGATTTCACTTTTTTTAAGACTCGGATGATAAACATTCTTATATAATAGTTTCTGAGGAGTGTGATTTCAAGTTCCATTGTGATTTAGTGGCTCACTCGATTTTTTTTAACAGTGACAACACCAACCAACAGTATATATATGCTTCATATACCCATGTTATTACTTATTTCTTTGTTAATTACGAAGTACAAATGTTTTGAAAAGCAATTTATTGAAGAAAAACTTAAGTGATCTACGTTTAGTAATCGGGCAACAAATCATAGTTGGTTTCGTAACCATGTGCAGATATTGAGGGAATCATTCGATCATTTTATCATTTGGTAGCCATTTTATAGTTATTTAATAGCAGGAATGTACCTTGTTATAACACTATGTACTGTAGCCCAGGTTGTTGAGACGGGATGCTTTATTTAACAGTATTATGCCCAGTTGCGCCATCGTGGTTGAAACTCGATACTAGATCGGAAGTAAGAATTTTACAGAAAACTATTGCATCCTCTTCTAACATCTTTGGTTGCACCATTAAAATTCAAGCTTCCAACCAAATATGTTAGAAGAGGGTGCAACAGTTTTCTGTGAAAATCTTAAATCCGATCTAGGATCGGTTTCAAACCACTATGGTGCAACTGGGCATTAGTCATGATGCAGCAAGTGTCCTAAATTCTAAGTATATTGGAAGGAGAGTTGCTGATGTCTAGTTGTGAAGTACAATAATCTAGAGTTTTGGCCTAGTGATGGTTGTAGCTATATCAGTGTCGGGAACATGAGATTCATTACCGACATGCCTTCACATGCTCTGTATAGCTGATGCTTGTGCACGCACTGTTGACAGTCCCAGCTCTGGAAGTACACTGCAATAACACTCCAGCCTTTATTTCCTTGATACAATATAACAATACCCAAAGCCTCATTTTTCACTGTAACCTTTGTAATAATTACTTGTACAGTTTAGGTCATAAAAACAGAAAAATTGATAGATTGAAAAGATACATATGATATGTACTGTCGAGTGCCAAATTTTAGTTATATACTAATTGATTATCCTGTACTTGGCAGCAATCATTAGGTGGTATTATATGCAGTAATATTACATATGGTTCAAACCAGAGAACCTTAATTATGCTTCATACCATATTTCCATTTGTTAGTTGTGATTTAAATATGAACATAACATGAGAATTAATTTTTCATGTTTTTGTATGTTGTCTCATAATTTTGTAGCAACAGCCATGATATATGTTGCTGTACACTAACTAGGCCACTCAGCTCAAATTGTGTTGCTATTTCATGAACTTCAAAGTTTTCGCGACTGAAAAATTAATACAGTAATATTGTTATTGTTTTGAATTTCGGGATAAACACTTCACCAGTTTTTGTTGTAGGGCTTCCTATTTGAAGATTTCCCTTGGAGTTGTGTTACACTGATATTATGCGGCTAAATTACTATACTTGAATTAGAAACAAAGTTTGTAAAAGTCCCAAAACCAAAGTGACGATAACTTGTGCAGATATATAAAAATCAGACCTTGTTGGTAAAATACTGACCTTCCTGCCATTAGATATAGCCATTACCACTGACATGTGACATATATTTAAAACAACTAACACGACTTTGACTAAGCAGTGCGAACATTCCTGTTGCACCTGGTCGGGTTAGAATTGCAGTACAATAGACCAGAGTGCCTACAGGATACGCCCTTAGTTACAGGGGCTATTAAAGATGTCAAGATGATGTACTGTTCACCCAATGATAAATATTCATGCTCATAACCCCAAAGCATGAATTAGCTGTCAGCCGAGATGACGTTTCAAGGCCACATAGTAGTACAGCGCACCAGGACATAGTACCACAAGAATAAACGCTGACATGCCGCCTCAGCTGAAACTCCAGCCAGCCGGCGACGTCACATGCCATGCAGACATCACACCACCCACCTCCCAATGCCCGGACAAGGGTAAGCTGGCAGGGTATAAATACCGGTGCACGACCCTTAATAGACAGTCTGTGCTCATTCACCACACTGCTTATTGCTGGGGAGGTTAATCGGTCCTAACAATCTCTACAAGAGAGTATGTTCCTTCACCACACTTTTGGTGCCAAATGAACTATCAGCGACAGTTTGTTCCACCACCTCATGTGCTGGGGCCCTGTACAGCCACACAGGTCTTCCAGATTTACCAGAATATCTCCAATGCTTTCGCAGACATCTTCAACACCTTTCCGAAGATCTCCGGAAACTGGCCCTATAGATGTTGTCGAACACGTAAACACCATTTTCCCTTCAGGAACGACAATTCTTACCAGCGCCCCTCTGCATAGTGCTAAACGGCAAGTCCTCCTGGACACCAAGTGTAGGATAGTTAAGTCAAATTGTTCTATTATCCAATTAGCATCTTTACTTTATGCAGTCTACAACTAAGTCACATTCAACGTTTACCGTAGTTTAACATCTGTTCAACTCTGGTTTAATATGAGGTAATACATACGACCATATTTATTCCTCCAGGAATAAACACATTTTGATATAACCATAGAGTATTATTCCAAGTGTGTTTGTACTGTTTCCTACATAGACACCAGGTCCATCAAGGATAAGCAGGAGACAGCAGAATAATTACTTAACCAAATTTACTAATCGTAGTGCAGTAGTGCGGGCTCCCCGCAGGGATGCAAATAGGTCTAAATATAGCAATTAGATGGTCATCCGTTCTGTATATCCCGGTGTATGTAGTTCATTAAAAGTAACTTCAGATGTTTCTGAAGCCATGCTAATTTTCTACTTTTAGTCACTTGTTATGTATCCTTCTGCTAAACATTGAAGCATAGCCCATTCTTGCAAATTGGAAATGTGTACACAACATTACGACTTGGCCCCATCATCGAGTCTCTACGCTCACATGGGCAAGTCAAATTGCGGCAGTTCAATAAAATCATCTGCCTACAAGATCCCTCCCACCCCTGTGAGAGATTATAGACCAGTTATGAAATAAAAAATGTTTCTGTCTACCAAAAACTCGTCATGCATTCCCCTATTTTCTGCCCAAAAAGATTATACTGTTCGATGAGACATCGACACTCAGCTACAGAAAAACTAGTTCCCAGGGTTGCTGCAGGATGGAAGTACCCCACATACAAGGTCGCCTTGGTCCCCAGAGCCTCATGGATAGGTGATAAATGTTTTAGCAGCCTCCAATTGGGATGATAAGGAAAGTTTGGCTAGGCCACCAAGCCAGCATTAACTACACCTGTGAAGCGAGTTCCGCCACCCCCGTACCCCTATGACAACCAAAAAGCCAGAACTTTTAATATAAGGAGGTGCCAAATCCTAGCTCAGGGGAGTCGCTGGCCCTCCAGTTTGAATAAGGCTGAGAGCACCACCAGGGGAAGTGGCTGTCACACTGACCTCACAGTCTGCCAAAACTCGACCTCATTTGTGGCACAAGTTACTGACTACTAGGCCACTCGTGGTGAGGTCATTAAAGTTAAGTCTCATAGGTAAGCCCGACTCCAAAGACGCCTGCTACGACACCGTCAGCAGCACTCGGAAGATGCAATCGCTACAGCATCCATATGTATCATGAAGTCCACACCTTTTCCCTACCAGGAAAGTCTTTTCCCATCACTTCCACAGTAGCAGGTCATCCCGACGTCCTGTTTGGACTGGTCTCTACTATCATTCTTTTAGAATCATGTAATTACAAAGCCTAAGTAAACTTCAAATTTATTAATACTTTTATTTCTGCAGGTTGCATTCTGTTTCAATGACTTTCGCTTGCAACATTTATATGAGCTATGCATCAACCATTATTTTCAATAAGAGGTATATATACAAATACGTGAGTTTGAACTAGTATTTGCTGACTAACTTTATTAACCTGGAATCATGTTTAGTGATATATGAGGTAAAAATCTCATTGACTATTAAATTTAGCGAACTCCTACTGGCAGGTACGAGTGGAACGAGTGTCCTTGGATTATCCCGAGATTGCAAAAACTGCATTGAGTTATATTCCTCAGTCAAAATAAGACCTGAATATCTGGTGTAGAGTCTGGGTCTTTTGGCCTCCAGGAGGATTCAAAACCATGACCCAAGGCTACTTAATTATACATTATCTCAGTCCCATCCTGCAGTAAATGCCAGACCCAGGAGTTCTTGGATACCACCTTGTGTACTGAGTTTGGGTTCCTTTAGCTGTCCGATTTTATTGAGAAGCTTTATGCAAGTAAAGGAAAAGCTAGCCAAATGCGTAGATTAGCCTGGTGGGCATTACGAAGAGAATAAGGTACTCAAATTCATTTAATAACTCTGCCAGCCATTGATGACAACCCAACGACTTGTGTTATCATTGTACCATTATTTAGGTCAGGGATAAAACTAACTGAACAAATTTCTCGTGAGTTCGAGGCCATAAAACAAGGTGGAGGTGGTTTACTTAACCTAGATTGGCCCTGGCACATTGTCGACTATATTGACACCCCGGCTCCATCTTTACCTGCGTCTGAACCAACCACTCCATCTCGCCTTGCCCCACTAGTACGAGAACAGGTTTGCATGGCTGCTGGGAATGTCATCAATACTCGCTTACTACCCAAGGTAACAAAACCTCGTCATTAGTATCACCCGATTTCTTCCCAACTCATAAGACGACTAGACCATAACCATACAGCAGATCTCAGGCTCCTGGGAATCAGTCAAGATTTCTAGTTGCAACTCCTCGCCATAATTTGATTGAACCTGTGACAGTTTGTATGATGCTATTTGACAACCTTAATGGTAAGCAGGATCAAATACCCTCGTAGGAGACACCTATTTGATGAAACTTGCCCTGGGGTTTGATTCCCCTCCTCCTACCAAAGTCTCTCGGTCGGAAAGGTGCAATATCAAATATTGCAGCATGGGAAGATCCCTGGCCCAGCCAGGCAAACTCAATTAATGTCCTTTTGACATCTCAGGTGTGACTCAGTAACTTCGGGAATTGGGGGTGGAATTAGGATGCTGGAATAATTCCAGTTAGGAAAAAAATATATTCCTATTTCTCGCAACCCATTTCTTTCCTAAGAAAGCATGCGCGAATTGGCTCCCAACGTGTGGCATAAGCCACATAAAGCCCAGACTTGGTTGCTTATAAAATACCAGTCACCCTTTCCCATCAACAAGTGAAATAATTGCTAGTAACTCAAACCAGTATCCCCCCCCCCCCCCACCGCGGTTTTCGAGGAGTCATTGGAGACCACTATAAACTACCCGTGGTGCTCAACAAACTTGCACCCATCATTTCTGGGTCAGAACAAAACCCTCATCAAGTCCACGAGGCAGAGGTACACGCCAGTAATCTCCTTGAAATCTACACGAGATGTTCATTTGTGAACTGTACCAGCATAGTTATACGCTATCCAATGTGCATTCTACCAATGGCAATTCCGTTATACCTGTCTGGGTTGGGAAAATACTCCTCATTTTACAGGCGGCTTGGAATTCCATTGCAAGCCCTGCCAAAAAAAAGGCAAATAGTACTCTTCAACTGGACAGAATGTGAAGGCAAGGGCAGACACTATTCATTGATGCATTGTATAATATGTGCGGCTGGATATCATTACCAGTGTATCGACAGGCCGGACGAGAAGTCACTCATCCCAGTCAAGTATACCAGTGTGACGCTGGCCGGGGGCGGAACCACGCTTGATGTTCGTGAAGGGGGGGGGGGACATTAATTATGAAAACAAAGCGAATTGAAAAATTACTGTTCTACATGTTACAATATTTTAATTGACTTATGATACATGTGGTGAAATAATTCAGTTGCATTACAAATTCAAGGCACCGAACTTTCTATGTAGCAAATTTATCTATAACTTTTTCAGGGTCGATTTTCAAGTGTCTATGTGCATGTAACAGGCAAAGACCATTCAACCTCTCCTCGGTCATTTTTGATCTAACCCAAGATTGACTCGCTGGAGAGCATAAAAAGAACATTTGGCTGTAGCAACACTGGCTGGAATAGTACACACAATTAAGAGTAGCACATGAATTGTAGGGAATATGTCAGCATCACAGTCATCTATACTTCAAGCACTGTATATGCTATTTACTTGATATTTTGGTTTCTTATCCATTTGGCTTCCCATAGATTAAACTCCCCAAGTAGATAAATCTCAGATACGTTTGATACAAAATATTTTTTGCAAAAAAACGTATTTTTTTGCAAGTGAATTAATTTCCTGCTCCATGCGTTCATTTAATGTATTTTATTCTTCTGAAAATCTAGCTGAAACATTGGAAATGGAAATACAAACACCTGTAGCTACCGACACTCTCAAAAGGACTTATCTCTGTTACTGATACTCTTGAAGGATTGTTGTAAACAATATCGATGAAAGTCATAAAAGAAGGGCGTTGAACAGGTGCTAAGTATAACCAAATACAGTAGAGTTCTCTACTGTATTTGGCGTAATCATGTGATACCGGAATGAGAAAGGGAAGAAGAGAAGTGGGTAAGGATTAAGGTCGAAGGAGGAGGATGAACAGGTGCACAAGTACCAATTGTGTGATGCTGGAAATGGAAAGAACGAGATGAAGATGGTTTAACCTTCTGTAACATGCGAATTTGACCATCAGAGCTACATATATTATTGCAACACAAAACAGAGTAACTGTGTGTGTTTGTTCCTTTTTTCTAAAGCACTGGGTATAGTGTGGTATTTAAAGTAGGTACTATTTTTCAATTTTAACTTGCTATTAATTTTTGTAGACGTCTCAGGAGGGGCCGTGGTCCCTATGCCCCCCTACCCCTTGTAGGATCTGCCCCTGACACTGTCGAATGTAACCTCATACACCGACTATCGAACCCAGGACCAAGGCTTAGCCTTGCAACCTCCCTCCACATGACCGATGCACACCTCCAAAAATTTAGCAATCAGCCTCACGAAGAACCAATCACGTTTTTGAACGAATACAAACAGGAGTTGAGAGAGGTGCAAGTCCCTATCAAACAGTGGGTAGGCAGGGCATGCTACCAACTGTTAGGTAAGGCTAAACAGTGGTGGGAGAAATGCAAAGAATTTATAGTGGAATGGGGTCAGCTATGATTCTGAGTTTTCGCACACTTTATAGGGGACAAGGTAGTCTCTTACCTAATAATGGATTTTCACACTCTAACCCAACACTCCGAGGAGGAAGCCGACATTTTTTATATGCCAGAGAGAACAGATTCATAGAAGAATATGCCCCACAGAAAGCTAACAATATTGGGTGCAAAGTGTTACACACACTCTTCTTCCCTCCCTTCACAATCGCATGCTGATCCCTCGACCGCAAGCTGTTGACAAAATAGTGGAAAGGGCGCAGGAACTGGATCAAAACAACCAAACTCAGTCCCGGCTAGATACCTCGGCAGATGCCTCCAGGGTCACGGAACCAGCCCCTTCCCTCATGCTGCCAGTTGTGCATTGCCTGCCTCTCCCTCAACCCGCCATTCCCTTACCATGCTACTGGTATTGCCCTGGCCGGAATTTAAACAGAAACTGCCCGACCCGACAAAGGCAAGGCTGAAGTACCCCTTCTCCTCGACTGCCAGGCATGCAGTCTCGTGGAAATGATGGTACAATCCTGCCACAATCGGGAAATGCCTTAGCTGGGATGCACGTGGATCCATGTACCCAGCCACGAGTAAAACCCATCTGAATTAACCAGTTACATCTAACTCCGAACCACCATATGACCTTCCCCCGGAACACTGTCCCGGAAGGGAGGCCACTCAACCTGAGAGATCCCCAAGAAACTCACTAGACCGCAATGAAGCATCGAATCCAGAACATCTAGGAGTTCCCTCAAAATGCAAGCTCCCAAATTGGGCACCAAAGGTCAAACTCCCGGTAAAAGGTGGTATGTTGCAGCGGACACTTCCCTCAACCCCTACTTGATACATCCTCTATTCTCCCCGGTGCCCGACTGGGAGATTTAGCTTCGGATTAGAAGTCTCTTGGTGGTGCCCAGTAGATGAGGCATCCCGTCAGAGGTGCCCTACAACGAGCCCGATCACTGAAGTCAGTGAACCCCAGGCGGCCACTGCGGCAGAGGTTGTCACGCAGCTTACTACCTCAACTCCTCTCCTCGCCAGGCTCCCGGCCGTCATAGGCCACGAAAACCATAAGACAACATCATCGGATGGCATAACCATCTCCTTTGCTTTCTTTCTCCCAGAGGAAGAAGTCTACAATAAGGAACTCGACTTAACAAGGCATGATATCTGCTGCCACCCACACAACCTCCCAAGGGCATGGAAATCACCCAAGGACAGGAAGAATGGTCATGCTACTTACTACCCCTTCTTTCCTCTCCCTCAACAGCTTCGCCAGTAGTGTACTCCGAAACTTCGGACACGCCATTCCTGACGTCACCAGCACAGAGATCAAGCCAGCAGAGGTGCCTCTGTCAACATATACATGTGTCAACCTGCCCTTTCCAGAGGGTGTATCCAGTACTACCCAGATGCTAGGAAATATCGGTGTCGCTAAAGCAGCCCCTCCAACACCAAGAGCAGAGAGACACCCCGAGAGTCGATCAGTGGATTCCCAAGAGCTCCATAGCCAGCTGAGCCAGAGAACGATGCCATCCCCATGTGATGCTGACGCCGCTACCCAAGAAGGCTACAGCAATACCCAGTCTTCCATCCAAGGCCTAAGCGACACCACAGCCAACCGACAATGGAACCAGCCAGTTCATGCCATTTTCACTACACACATCCCCAGGCGGTACCTAGAAGCATCCTGGTGACCAGCATCAAAGTTTCGATGGCCTACGACGACGTCCTCACCACCAAAGAAGCTTGGACGTCCCCAGGAGCACCGGTGGACGAAACCACATCGCAGTGAGTGACCAAGATGTTGAGTGAGTACCGTTTGAACCCCTACTTACTCCCCCTCGACTATACAAGTGTCTAACAGGAACATTGAAGCATAATATAAACATCTTATTCGAGTTAGTCCGCCTCTAACGAGTGAGAGTGCTGTGACTCATTTATAGTAAGATAAAATGATGGTCAAAAAAATGCGAAATAAAGTTGTAACGTAAAAATGTTGTAAATAATCTGAGCAGACGTATTGATTCTCAACGAATGATTCTCAACGAAAGATTCTCAGACTTCTAACAATAATCTTTTTCCATTTAAAAATTATCTTCTAACAATTGTGTGTTTGATCATTCTGTATAATTTTACTTCATATGTGTGTATAGTAATTCTCACATCATATTAATAGAACAGAGTTTATATGTATTAGGCAGCATAAATACATTAGAGGACCTAAGAGTTCGTATTTTTCTCCCAGCACAGTTAAATTCATTTAGGAGTACGAATTAAGAAAGATGCATTCCCAGGAACTGAGAAAAAACACTAACGAGTGCCCTGTTTGCTGACTCTCCTTCCTGCTGACAATGATTGTCTTTCTTTGAGTGTAAAAATAAATATTATTCTTATTGTATACCCCTTGTTAGACTAAGAGTACAGGATGGATTAAACATAAACTCAACCCCACAAAGCTGAAAAGTTGATGATTGAGTTGACCCTTGTCCCCACACATGCTCATCGTAATCAATAAGTATTTTAAATAGTACGGGTATTAATACGAACGATATAGCGTAAATTCAATAGAAATAGTGAGCATGGTTAGGTTTTCTGAGCTGTGCGGTAACAGAAGCCCCGAACAGGCTACATAGGCTGAAATGCAGAACTCGACATTCTTAACAATGTGTGACTGGGTGAAGGCTAGGGCATTATGATTGTATAAATTCGGCAAGGAAAAAAGATTACAGCACTGAGTGCGTGCTGTCAATGACGACCAGTTGAATTCCACTTCCTTGCCATGTTGGAAATTCTAGTATGAAAACATAATATTCAACAGAAAATGTTAAGTTAAGGCAAAAAAGGGATCACGAGGGGGTTGACATTGGTAGCAAAAGACGCAGAAAAATGTTCTGATCATTTCATTGTAAGGTTACAATTATTAAAAATTAGTAGTTTTAAGTTATGACCAAAAAACTTAAATTTATTTGAAAATCAGGTAAGAGATGACAAGAACTGGTAAGAAAAGCCTGTGTAAACTCTGCGGCAGCTCTCTGTATATCTAATGCTTAGCCGCCACACTAGTAAGTACATGGTTGAGGAAAAGTCATTAACTTGATTTAAAGTGTCTGTACCACCAATTACCTATAAATATATTCAACCATATTTAAGAACTAAATAGTTAAGATTTTAAATTGTTTAAGAATTGAAAATAATGTCTTGAACTATATTTAATTTATATTTCTGAGGTGTCAAACAGTGTATCGCAAAAGTGTTAAAGAATTGATTAGCATGTCATGAGCTATGTTTAAATAACATCTCTCAGGTGTTGAATAGTGTATGTCACAATATTCATGTTCATACATGCACACTGCTGTGTAGCGCGACTACATATTCTACGATCCGACTTCGCCCCATCAGCGAGCACTGAGAAACATCCAGTCCAAAGTGGTATATATAGTTCAAAATGACTACAGAGTTGATTCCACATGCTGGACAACAACAGACATGGACATAACTAATGTGATTATTTACAAGATTTTACTGCCTGCCCAGACGACTTACGATCGCCACCCCCACTTCCTAAAAAATGTTTTACCCGGCGAGCCATGGACCAGCCGACTCCAATAAGAAAGTTTACAAAATCACCACAGAATCGCAGCACCCCTGCACCCAATGACGCCACAGCTGCCGAGCCTCGGGCAGAGGAGGTCAACTTTACTCAGCCTCCACCCAGGCGATAAAAAATGTTCAACACTGCCTGCTAACAAAAATAACCAGCCCCTATGTCTAAAGGCTTACAACCCTTGCACCCCTGGAAGGGCCATCAAGATTAAATTTGAACTAAGGAACCTCCGAAACGCTCTTGCCTGAATTCGTTGGCCCGCCGACTGCAATGGTCAGTGGGCTCTCCTGGGTCTGAGAAGACCACCACCTCTCCCAGCTTACAGCTTGGAAAAGCTTACTCCAGTTCCAGCACCAACTCCTCCAGCTCCAGCAGCAAGTGCTCCAGAGGTAACCACGACGTCCGCACCCTGCACCGTCTACCCTATCTTCCTTGACTCCACAGTAGCAGGCCGTCGCAGCGTCCTTACTCACCCCTCTATCTATATACCTCGCTGTTAAAAGCAATAGAATTCTAGACTAAAAGTTGGGAAATTAATAACCAGGTGTGCCTTTATCTGGCATCAAGTGGATTAAATAATAATATTAGGTAATTCACAAAATAAATGGGTTCCCCAGTGTTTACTCAAAGCTTAAATAAACACCATGTAAGAATATTCAATATTGTTGAATTTGTCAATTTTACCTTTGACACATCCTCTTCTTGAAAAATTAACTAAAATAATTTGGCTCAACATAAATTTAAAGTCCTCTCTTTGCAGAACAAGTGCAAGTGGACCAAGCAACTCAGTATAACTGGGCCTGTGAATATCTCTAGTCTGCAAAGACATACTCTGATACCTGGGAGAGTCAGGAACACCCATGATTGTCTGTGGATGCACTCCAACTCTATCCCATCATTCTCATGGTTAGGGCCTCTGAGTTACTGAGAAGTCATTTCCCCAAGGACTGCCAATTGACTGCTAGGAGAGGCATGAGTTCTGCGATATAGTGAGAGAGCCTAGTATATTTTATTGTAAGAGAGTTTTCTTTAGCATTCCTGGCTGAGTATCCTCATGAAGAAGAACAGAGGTTGATGCCCCACCCAAATATGTCGCCTGACCTGATGGGCCCTCTAAATAGAATACTCTAGTTCCAACAACCGCCAGTTAGACAACACTTTCCCAAATAGTTCACCCCTGTCGCCAGAGCTGGAGGTCACCACACCAGGACCATGTCCAGTTTCGCCCATAATAGCTTTTGTTTACGATTCCGAACTCAACTCCGGGCTGGGTATCTTCTGACCATGGCCTTGTTACGAATTCATAAACTATTACTACCCACCAAACCGATACCTGTAGCAAAACCACCTACCTCAGCCTCGGCCTCCGATCGTCCACCTGTAACTAGGTGTACTGTCCGCACCACCACCTGGAAGGTAGTTAGAATCACGATTCAATACCCAACTGTACCGATCCGCCGGATAGCTTCCTCTCCCAACATGTACATTCCATTGCACAAGCCCATGAGACCATCTCCTCTTAGGTGCTTATATCGTAAACAGGATGCTAATTAGGAACCATCTGAAGGAGGATCAACGTATTACATTCCACATATGCTGATCTCCTTATCTTTCAGAAGTCATCATTTAATTTATTATGGTCAGCTGGCATCCTGGATTTTGGCTGTGCTCCCTGGGAAGGAGACATTCGCAGTCAAGCTCATCTTGAGGTTTTATTCTTCTCCAACTTCCCATCAACCTTCTGTTAGGTGACACCCCCAGCAAGTACCCCAACGTGGGCCAAACCCCGACCCGCCAGGCAAAACACCCATCAAACTTTAATTCACCTCCGAAGGGTTCCTTATGTCCGACCAGAGGGAAATCAGTATTTTAAATTCATTTTTTAGAGTTCCCCCTTCATTCTTTTCTCCTTCCCCCCTCATAGGTAGAAACGAATGAAAGGTTGACTCGCCAGAGAACAAGAGGAATGAGAAGAAGAAGGAAAAAGCGAAATGGGGGTGAGGGAGCGAGAGTGTGTCTATTGGCACCCAACATGGGGCGTGCAGTTTCAAATAGCTCAGCGTTGAGAGCTGGGACATAGCCAGACACCCTACCCCTACCAGCCATGCTTCCATTTATGTAAGACTCCTTGCATAGGAGCAAAACTATCGTCTTTGGGGAGTCGATATAAACAATCCGTGGCATTCAACCTAACCAGACTCATGCATAGCTCAGAATAAAACTTACATGACTAAATTGTCGCAGTAGTAGAGGCTAATTTCGAAGCGACCCAAAGCAACCATTGTCCCATACCATAATGTCCGGGAACAAGCATGAACGTCATACCATGCATATATTGTCACCGACAGTTTCATTATAGGTATCTAGGATGGGAAGACATTCCTAGATACACTGACGGCCTAGAATTTAGGTGTAAAGATTGCAGGCAAGCTCAAGCAAGAATATGTGAATGGCCTGAATTTGCATGTCAATGGCAACACATGATACAGTGTACCTTCTGCCACAGAGAATACCACCATAGGTGCATAGGATGAGCCGACGAATGGGTAAGGAACTCAGGACAGGTTTATCAATGCAAGGTGTGCTGAAGGGAACACACCCGATATCCATAGCCAGATCCGGAACTCGCAGAATACCTATGGAAATGGTATTACCGGAATTCCATGTTCAGACATACGAAGACCCAGAGGGTTTCGTACGCGAATGCGAAAAGGAACTGAAGGAACACCTAGTTGTAATCAAACAATGGGTAAGTTGTGCATGCCACCAACTGAGTGGCCAATCCCAGAAATGGTGGGAGAAATACGGGGAATTCATCGAGAGCTGGCCCCAGTTTCGAACTCAGCTCTCCACTCATTTCACAAGAGACGAGGTGTTATCGGGGTTAATAACTTATTTTCATTCAAGAATGCAAACACCAGACGAGAAGTGGAGCTCTTCATTCGCCAAATGGAAATAATCCACAAGTTGATTTACCAAAAACATAATGAAAGGCAGAGAGTACAAAGTATTGCTCACACACTTATGTCCGAGTTTAAAAACCACCTGCTCATTCCACGAACGCAGACCGTCGATGAGTTGGCCGGCAGGGCGCGGGAAATTAAATGCTAAATACATAGATTAACCTGGCTGGCATTACAGGGAGAACTATAAGCTCAAATTCATTCAGTATATCCGTCGGTCATTAGTGACATCCCATCCACTTGTGTTATCGTTGAACTGTTATTTAGTCAATGTATAAAACTAACAAACGAGATTTCTCCCGAGTCCGAGGCCATAAAACAAAGTGGGGGTTCTTTACTTGACCTAGATTGGCTCTGGGACATATTCGGCTATATTGACAACCCAGCTCCATTTTTACCTGCGCCTGAACCAACCATTTTATCTCGCCTTGCTCTACCAGTACGAGACCCTTCACTACGTGCCAGTTCTTCCCCAACTCGTAAGCCAACTAGACCCAAACCATATAGAGGTGACATAAATCAGGTTCCTTGGAATCAGTCTAGGTTCAGAGTTGTAACTTCTCACTGTAATTTGATTTAACCTGTGACTACTGGCGTCACGCTTTTTGACAACCTTCATGGTAAGCAAGATCAAATTACCTGAGAGGGATGCCTATTTTATGAAACCTACCCTGGGGTTTTATTCCCCTCCTCCTACCAAAGTCTCTTGTTCGGAAGAATGTAATCCCAAACACTCCAGTGTGGGAAGATCCCCGACTCAGCCAGGTAAACAGTAACTTCAGGCATCGGGGTTGGAATTAGGATGCTGGAGTAATTCCAGTTAGGGAAGAAATATATTCCTATTTTCTCGCACCCCCATTTCTTCCCGTGGGTCAACGTAAACATAAACACTGCCATGTGACTTCTGCTTTTATAACTGTCAAATACATTGTTTACTGTTTACAGCTGTTTAAAGAATTTAGTCATATTTCCAAAACACTTTCTACGAAAGTTTACAATTTAAGCCTATAACCATAGTTAGGTCAACTTCATGACTTTTTAACAATGTCTATTTTGACGATAGTTCTTTTGGTTATTATGTTACATTGATAACATATTTGTTATACCTGACATAGCACATCACATGTCATACACTTTATTATTTTGCCACTATTGTGTTTAACCCTGTTGGAATTAAAATCAAATTGAAGGCACAACCATTCAAACAAACAATAAATTGAAGCATGCAACTCATGTTGCTTAAATTTTGTACACACCAGCGACAAACTTAAAATATGGTGGTGAACATGCATACAAATAATTGGCCTACTGTAGGTTTTACTCTGCTCATATTGCTATGCATTGCTATTGAATGTTTTTAAGGTTTATTTCATTATTTATTTAAATTTATTTGGCTTGGCTTAGTATATTGTTAGGATTGTGGCTGTCATTCAATCACACTAAAATAAACATGTTACGCAAATATGTTTCGAACACCGTAGTCGAAGCTACAATGTTGTGAATGTTGTGGGAAACAGACATGCCTTTAAATTAATTAACTATCATAAAACAGTTCATGGTTAAAACTTTAAATTTCGCACATCCAATATTTTCAATCACATAGACACTTTTCTAGTTTAACAGCTACGATGCAGTCACGCAATTTCACTTGCAGCGATCACGTACACATTACAGTATATTTATTCCTGCCATGGGAACACAGATTTATGACAAAATCATAACTTACACAGATATGTTTTAAATACACGTGTACAAACTTGATTTGGTAATATGAAGTATTTTACGGAGCGTGACAAATTAACGCTTCTTTATGCAACAGTAACAACACGCAACACATAATGTCGCCACTCGCCACTTCTGCCATCTTCAGATGTGTATCCATCCCACCCTCACATCTAAATTTATTAAAATGGGTATTCAAACATTAAAATCTCTTTTCAGCTGTTAATTACAAATTCAAATATCATTATTGGGTGCAATAAGTATGAAATATGTAAAAATTTTAAACATGTATAATTTACCTGCTACTACTAGGGATGCTACTCTTCCTGATGGAGAAAGAGAGAGACAAAAATACAGAGAAAGAGAGAGAGAGAGGGTGACAAGCTCCGATCAGCCTACAGTTTCTTCCTCTATAAAAAAAACACCATATCACTAAGGTCTACGCTCAATATATTGCACTGTTATTTTAAAGTGTAACAATAAAATTGTTTTCATCGGGGATAGCTGAATATTTAAATATTTCAAAAGGAAATGTTTAATTTACAAATAGCATACCAAAAAACATGTTTAAAACAATATTTTACTGTGAACTATTTCTTACTAACTATTGCCGAAACATTCCTGCTATCTCTGTTTTTAATTCGTATTGAATTTGTATTAAATTATACATGTTATAGATGATACTATTATAAAGTATGATTTATAAAAAAAGATAATACTTTTTAAGGTAACCAGTGTTATATATTTGTGGTTTACAAGTGATTAAAGAAACAGGTTAACATATTACTCTTAGGGTGATTTTTCAACGGTTTGTTTCAAAACATCCGAAGAAAGTGTTAATGGACTATAGAAAGGTAGAGACTCAACCACTAGAAATACAATCCCCAGGGCAGGTAGTCAGTCAGTCCAGGTTATACTTCGTCCACTATACTTCTGGTGCCAGAAGCGAATGGAGCAAGGGGGGTTGTCATTTTGGTCTGTCAACTTTAACACATGGCATTACACCTAGCTAGGGATAAACGTCGCTTATTGACCTTCGCGGTTCTGGTAGTAGTTCTCATCCTTATTCCTTACTCCCGATGGAGTGGTACTCAAAGGAGGAAAGAAAACATAACAACCGCCTCTAAATATAAACAAGGTCTTAACCCAAACCTGACTGTACTTAGCAATCCTAGTCCCTGGGAACGATCTCAAATCACCCGATGACTGGAAAGGCCTCACCTCTCAGCTACACCACTGTCTTTATTCGCAGCCCTTATCAAGACTGCAGGGACAACTCACCCCCGCAATTCAAGCCTTTATATGAGGTGAGAAAGTTCTCAATGGCCTCTCGAGGACCCAGCAAATCTATTGTTATAGCATATGCAAGCACCCATCTCAACGCCATGGAGCAAAAAGACCATATCAACAAGCAAGAATGCCTTGCAGTTATTTGGGCCATCCGAAAATATCGCTATAATTTGGAAGGAAATCACTTAATATTGAGAACAAACAGTAAAACACTTAGATGGCTAAGGGATTCGCGGAACAACAAGCCCAAACTTGTAAGATTGGACATCTTTCTCCTCTACTTTAATTCTGAAGTCCAATGCTACCCAGGAAAGGACAATGACCTTCCCGACGCCTTGTCTCGACAGCTAGACTAGGATAAAGAGGCCAAGTAAGATGAAGATATGGACCATATCTTGCCTCAACCTCCAGAAACCAGCCTCATTAACTAAATCAAACTTCTTCAGCTCAAGAAAGGTCGAAACCAGATTGAGTGGCATCAACAGCAATACCCCGATGTGAAGGAACTCCTGCAGAAGCACCCACAATAATTTATGCTATGAGACGTTGCTGCTTGGTCGGGTAACAATCAGTCTGGAGCGAAGCAGAGAATCTGGTTACAGAAGGGCATGCACACCAATATCATCTGTAATTTCCATGATTTTCCTGACACAGGACACCCTGGTATCCGAGAGACACTCGCTGACATCAGTACATGATATATATGTAACGGCATGAGCCAGGACGTCTGCGGTTACACCACATGTTGCACGGATGCACCAAATGTTGTATAAAGAAGGCCTACCCTGTATGGCAGCCGACTGCCAAACTGCGAAAGCCACAAACCACATAAATACAGATAGTCACTTTTTTGATGGGCCCCTATCCCCTCAGCATCAAGGGGAATAGGTAAGTATTGGTTGTGACGGATTTGTTGTCCAGATTGGTAAAAGCCTTCCCTCTGCGGAGCCAAGAAACCTACCAAATAATAGGGAAATTCAACAATGTAATTTTCCCATTCTGGAAATCCCCACAGAGCATATTGGCCGAAAACAGAACCAATTTACTAGCAAGAAGTGGCTGCTAGCATTCTAAGAATGGGAAGCTGAGACCTAATTACTCTGCCATACCACCCTCAAGCCAACTTCACTTAGCAAAGAAACCAGTAACTCAAGAAGAGCCTACGACTCAGTGTGGGGGAAGACCAGATGCACCAGGATCACCACATTTCCAGGATTATTTTGCTCTGCGATGATGCACGAATAAAGCAATCGACTCTAGCCCCAGTCAGCTCCTCCTGGGCCAGACACTATGGCACCCAGGGGACTGGCAATCGGGAACATGAGCCAACAGAAATATCACACCCTGAAGATACACAACTAGCTACTGTGGTCCATGTGGAAAAAGCGAGAGACAGTCAAGAAAAGAATTTCGCCAAGAAGTACTGACCTCCATGCACCAGTGTAAGAGCCTTCGAAGAGTTCTCCCAGTACCAGGGCATGGAGGGAAAGGACTCGTGCTGGCATTGGTGCTATTAAATCCAGGAGGCAGAGTGACAGCATAAGTGTAAAGTAAAGTAAATTAATTATTGTAGCACCAGCCCCTGGAATTGCCTCCTTTTAACAGCATAAGGTTATGGCAAACTTCAAGGGGAACTGTGTCGCCTCATACATAGTGAAGTATACAGAAAGACACTGGAGAAGATATAAAATATAAGTTAATACCCAGGAGGTCCATCCGGACAAGAAGGCGCCAGAGATATTTTAGGGTTCGGCTTATGACTGTCTCTTGCTTTTTCCACATGGACCACAGTGGCTGCGGAGTAAGATGGCTGAGGCAACAATCAGTTCAGTGTGGGACTCTCCGGAAGATACACACTCCTGCATAATTTATCTACGATACACCGGATAACGTAGTAGATCTGGCTGACCATGTCCCTCCCAAGGTAGGATGGATGCCACAGCCACAGAACAGGCTGAGGAGAAGCAACCCAGTCCAGGAACGATATACTCCATACCAATGAGGATAGAATTCCCATTATGTCAGAGCAAAGGAATCTGAACGAACGCTACCTGCAAACCTGCCAGAGTTCCGAAGAATGTTTGTCAACCAACCTGGAGTGTGTACACCAAGTACGACAGACGTGTCTTGAAGTCCGCTAAATCGAGAGCAGAAGCACCACCTTCGAGAGAGATTCAGAAAACAGTTGTGTCAAACATAAGCCGAACCCTAAAATATCACTGGCACCCTCTTGTCCGGATGGACCTCCTGGGTGTTCACTTATACTTTATATTTTCTCCAATGTCTTTCTATATAATTCACTATGTATGAGGCGACACAGTTCCCCTTTAAGTTTGTCATAACCTTATGCTGTTAAAAGGAGGCAATTCCAGGAGTTGTTATAATTATTAATTTACCTTACTTTACACATATACTGTCACTCTGCCTTATGGATTTAATAGCACCACTGCCAGCACGAGTCCTTTCCATCCATGCCCTGGTACTGGGAGAACCTCCGATACGGGCTCAGAGGTAACCACGGCCTCCTCCTTCCTTTCCATGGCACTTGTGGGTTTTCCTGAGGTCTGGCAATCCAGTGACTGGACACGCCAAAAGTCCTCCGGATAAGACCGGCCCACATAGCATTCCACTCACCTCGCCTCTCGTCCGTTTCCATGTCCTTTGGGTTCTTCACTAAAACCCAGACATTGGGCACCAACGTCCTGACCATAAAGGAGTTGACTGGACAGCGCTCCAGAAGCCATCGCCTTGATGAATAACATCTGCATCCTCAGCTCCAGTGAACACCTCAGTGAGACACCTGCAGCACCGGTCATTGTAGCAGCCGCCACCGAAATGCTGCATCCCACAAGAGAGGTCCCTGCAAAAACTTCCAGCCCACACGAGGCCTTCCCCAAAGCCGGTGTTCAGCACGTACCAGTGGCCGCAATTTCTCTGGATCGCATTGTCACCCTGGCTACCGAGTCGACTCTCAATGCAGAGGTTGTCAGCACTGCGGCCGATTCCCAGGCCCATCTTCACGGACGAGAGGAGGGCATCCCAGGAGAGGTCTTCACCAAGGCATCTGCCTCACCAAACCCATTCGTCATTTTGACAGCCACTTTCCAGTCTGTTCACAGGTCGCCAGCACTGCCCAGCACTGAGGTCTTCCTAAAGGCACCCCTTCGTAAACGTGAGGAAGTTATCGCTGAGATGTCCGGTCCCACCGCAGCCTAGCTCGTCTCTGCAGTCCGTCTTCCTGGACGAAAGGAGGTCGACGCCGAGACAACAGCCCCACCTGGAGCCCAGGTTGGTTCCACAGCCATGCTTTATGGATGGAGGAGAACTTAGGTCGTTCCCACGACTACTGCACCATCCCGTCAAAGGATAATAAGGCTGGTTACATAGCCCTCAGCGAATCTGGAACCAGAGGGGCTCAACTCGAGAACCTGATGACCAGCCCGCTCCAGATGCTCGACAGACAAGAAATGAAGAGGAGTCACAGCGAACCTGCCACTGAGATGGAGGCTCCATCTGTGGTTTCTGCTCCAGTACTCACATCCAAAGGGGTGGACCAAGATACAGAGGGGGGAGTCTACTAAGTCTCCAGACTCCCCCTGAAAATTGTTATTGTGCTACCCGACACCAGGAACATCAAGACCGAGGGGGTAGGCGATACAGTCACCAAACTACCCCTGACGGCAGCAGAGAGCTCCACACAGTACGATGGCCACTCAGGGTGGTCGACCTTCCACATTGTATCCAGCTGCTCCGTGCCTGTCAGGCCAACTTGGTAGCAGGCTGTTACCAAGAGACGCCCGGAGATCACCTGCCTGCTTTACCTTGCCAAACCTGCCCTACACATCACTGCATAAGCGAGGGTGGCCACCAAACAATGAAGAACACCATATACTGAGTGTCAGTGCTACGCCACCAAAAACTTAGAGTGATAGTTATCATTACGCTAGCCCAATTCAAGTCAGTTGACATGAATAATCTACATATGCTCTCAATGGTCAGTGCCACTTACGTCATTACAGATATATTATTCTGGATGCTTAACTTAAGAACCATGCTCGCATCAAGGTAGTTTCTAAGACAATACAGCTTGTTGTACCGTATCAGCTGCCCTTACTTTCTAATTATGTAACCCGACCGTGTGAGAATGGCTTGTTAATTGCCATGTGAACTGTGTAAATAGTATGTGAACACTTGTACCCATTATATCAGTGCCACGTAAATTGCGAGTGATAGGAGGACCACAATGTGTAAGAACATTGAGAGGCTGAAACAATTCTTGTGGAAAAGAATATGAACAGAGACAAAAATAAAGGAAATTGTTGCGTATGTTGACCACTTTGTTGAGAGACTTTAAATTTTGCCACATTATTTGGTTTATATAGTCATGATGAGAAACAGTAAATATTTCTTTTTTCGCATGGGATAATTTTTGCACTCTATAAATATTTAATTTTGAAAGTTAATTTTATCTTGAATTGTGTCGAGTCTCTTCAACAAACCTCAAGCCGATAATGTAATACTTAATCACGCTTTTATTAATGACTACATCTTGAATTGTATTGAGTCATAACCTCAAGAAACGCAACCTTAAAAATACATTCTAAAAAGAAACAAAAGGGTTGGAAGACAAATGAAATTGTAAATATTTTTGAAGTGCCTATCTGTTTTGAAGGGTTTTTCCATTTATATTTTCTTAATTTTTATTGTGGTACAACAAACGTCATTGTTGATAGTTAACTTTATGACACAACACTCGTTTACAAAGCTTAGCAATAAGCTGAGTCTGGAAGCGCTCAGTTTTACTAAATCCCCTTAGTTTTTTTTAAATACACAAGTTGTTTGCCTGCTGTGCGACACAGGTCGAATACTATTCCGTGAGCCACCCACTATGTATTTGCATATCCAATTTCTCACTGTTCAACTGTGCTAGATATACAGCTTGTAAGTACCCAAGCCGTAACGCTCTTTTTGTAGGACGGCGTGTTTTAATAAAAGAGGTTCGTGTAACACCAACTCGGTTTCCTTGCCGCGACATGAACTTACTCAAAAATAATAAATCAATCCTAAATGAAGAGCTTATAGAAAAAAAGACAACTAAAAACTTCACAGCCAGCTAGCCAGCAGCGAGAACAAGGAGAAAGAAGAGAGATAGAGAAGGCCAGTTCGCCAGTGCCCTGATTACGAACTTCACACATCACCATATTCAGTTCGCTGAGAAGCGATTTTGCCATTGTGTAGCGCACTCGAAAGTAATAATTATCGTATCGCAAATGTCGGAGTTTGATTATGTCGCAGGGGCGGGAATCGCAAGATGTGAGTACGAACCGGCGTTTTGTGCGGCAGACATCGCAACTATGGCGCGCTATTCACCACGAGTAGGATTGTCGTGGAGAGACGATAATAAACACTGCACGTAATTTAGTTGAAGCTAATTGATCAAGAAATAAGCATAATACACTCTAATATGTCGTGAAACACTTTGAATTACTCTCAAGATACATATTTACGTAGTTGCAGCACTCTATCTATAGTTCATTCCCCATTGGAACCAACTTTCTCGGAGCCCTACTAAATATCAACTTGCAGGCCCGTTCCGTATCCTTCCACCAAATGTAAACAAACCTTGCCATGTGACTGCCATATAGCATCTGTCAAAATCAATGTCTACATGCCATTGATTGTGTACATGTGTTCGTATACTTTCTCTACACCTAAACATAAATATAGAAATGTGACTTCTATTTTTAATACCTGTCAAACGTGTTGCTTACTGTTTAAAGCTTTTCAAATGATTCTGTCATATTACAAAAACCATTCCGTACAAATATTCATAGTTAGGCCTCTAACATCATTTAGGTCAGCTTTATGACGTTTTAAAATAATTAAATTGACGATAGTTCTTACGGTTATTTTACATTAACATATTTGTTTTCCACAACATTGCACAATACATGTAGGCCTAATGCACGTTAGTATTTTGCCGCGACTGTGTCTGACACTGTTACAACTGAGAGGTAAAGGGCTGTACTAATTATCCTTTTGTTATTGATATGTATTGGGTTATTTCTTTAAAAGGATGGCCTCAATTGGGATAAATATTAAAACTAAGGAACAACCTGTCAGGCGAAAAAGGCACATTAAATTCAAGCACGCAACTCGTGTTGCTCATTTTTGTCATACAAACTTAAAAGATAGCGGTGAACATGCACACAAAAAAGCCTATGGTAACTTTCATTCCGCTCATATTTCTATGTATTGCTACTTACTGTTTATTGGGTTTATTGAAATTTATCAGCCTGTGCTTAGTATTTTTCTTCTAGGATTGTGGAAAATTATGTTACACGGCTGTGTTTCAAACCCCTTAGGGCAAAGGTACAACTTTTTGATTAATAAACATACGTGGATGTAAATAATTAACTTGGTCATAAAACAGTTCACAGCTAAAATATAAATAGTGCTAATCAAATATTATAAATCAGGCACACACACGGCCAGCGTATCGACCTCGATGCACAAAGACACGCCATTTCACAGACGCAATAATTAACGAAACACATGTCAGAGTATATTTATTACTACCGTGGAAACTCAGATTTATCACAACATCGTAACTTGCCTAGGTAGGATAAGAAACACAACGTCTACAAATGTGATGTAATTTGAAGTATTTTTCAGAGTATAAATAATTTACGTTTCTTTTGGCAAAAAGCAAGATGCCATGTCACGACTCGCCACGTCTGCCAACTTCACTTGGTAACTGCCCCGCCATCATATCTAAATGTATTAAAATAAGTACTCAAACATTAAAATCTCTTTTCAGTTGTAAATTAGAAATTCAAAAACCATTATTTCATGTAATAAGTATGAAATATGCTACAATTGGAAACATGAAAATTACGCTTCCTAGCGAAGTGAAACTTCCCGAGTGTGAACGAGATAAAGAAAGAGAGAGAGAGAGAGAGAGCGCGCGCGACAAGCCTCGCCCAGCAGACAGTGGTTTTTAGTTGCTTTCTCGCTCGATAAAACAACACTGTACTATTATGGCCTACTCGCGATATTTTTCACTGTTGTTTTCAACTGTACAAATGAGATATGTTGCCATCGGGGCTAACTAAATATTTCAATGGGCACTGTTTAATTTACAAATAGCGAACTAAAAAAAGAGGATTAAAATAATATTTTAACTGTGAACTATTCCTCACCGGTCGTTGCCAGCACGTCGCTACTCTCGAAGTTGTTAATTCATATTTAAAAATAAATTAATGTTACAAGTTATAGAATATATTGTGGTAAAGTTTAATTTATTCAATGATATAATACTCTAAAGTTAATCACAGTGTTATATATTTGTGGAATACAGGTTATTAAAAAAACAGGTTGGCATGTTATGCCTAGAGTGTTTTTTCAATGGTTGATTTTCATAGTAGAGCAGCACGTATTTATTTTCAACTCAACAGATGTTGCGTAGGTGTTTACTTTTTTTTACTAACAGATGTCGCGCTCATTATGCTGTAGGTTTATTAACCATAAATATAAATATTGTTAATGACATTGTCGCACATATTTATCATAGTGCCTTTTTGTCAATTAAATCTAGCATTTTAGCTAGATACTTACGTCTGCCTGGACAAAATTACTAAATCAATTAACATAATAATTTTTTGCGTAATCGTTTGTTCTGTGACGTCAGAGATTTCCGATATACATCGAAGTTTAACGAAACGCGTACTGCATTTCAATTCGTAATCACTACGTTCGCTTTATGTTTCGTTGTGTCTCAGAAGCATGACGACTGCTATAGGAGAGTTCGTAATCAGGGCCCAGGTATATGAAAGAGACAGAGTTGTCTAGCCACCCGTGCGAACAAAGAAATGAAATAAAGGTGTGTCATCACACTGAGGCCACCCGGCCATTCCTCCTTGCCCAGCTTAATCTCCACGCAGCCAAAGTCAAGATTATGCTAGGAAAGCCAAGCACAGAGAAATGAACAGAACAGAGGTACCTACAGAAGCAAAACGAGGAAAGAAAAAATTGCTGTTCAGGTGACAGATCTGCAATCACTGAAAGGAATTTCTTTCTCGATCCATGTCACCCTTCTTAGTAGCCTTACCACTACCGAGAGGAAAACAAGTTGTTCTTCTGGGGACAGTTCAACATTCCTGCAAAAGAATTTGTTTTTCACCTTACTCCTTTGAGGATGTGCTTACGTTGCATTACAAAGAGGGCGAATTGACGCATTACATCTTTTCAACAATGGAATAAACAACTTCAGCATATCAGTCAACAAGCCTTTGTGTATGATTCCAAAGGATTTTTATTTTTGACCATGCAATGAGACGTTATAAACTTGTCCTTTTTACTCTTGCAAGAATGGACGTTCCAGTTGTAAATCGTATTATTCACCTGCTCCCCTATCCATATGACTGAAGGGGAAGGACCCGCCAGAGTACAAATAGCGAGTCACAAGTCGATCTGTGACCAGATCTGTGATCTGTGACCAGATCTGTGATCTGTGACTGAGATTCTGCGGCCCCTTCTGGGCTACACATGCGTACATAGTAGTACCAATTTATGTTATTTTAATAGCGTTCATCTACCCCACCATTATGATTTCAAGGCCATGTCACATCTACCTGGATAACATCGGTTTAAACTTCCCTAATCTCTTGCCAACATTAGGAGGTAGTGCGACATCACATGTTTATTTCACATCAGGTGGAATAAACAATAGTTTTTCTTACTCCAGGGTATCTTTTCCCATATACATAGGACCTCAGCTAGTGTACTTCCCACAAAGCAAGGGTTTGCAAATGATTCTGGGAATTTTACTCATACGAGCAATTATTCTGTCAGAAACCCACACGCACTAGTGCTGGCACACTTTTCTGCATACCATGGTAGGCAGAACGGTAGAGCCCACACCTAGGTACTCCGTCTTTCAAGTTCAGCTGTCAACTCGGTGTTCACTCTCTCCACCACATTTAGTCGCCGGAGGGGTCATTCCCTGAGCTTCTTAGCCCCACATCTATGTGGTAAGACTCTCAGCAGTGAGGTCTGATCCTCACTGTTCACATGTTTAGGCGCTGAACACTGTGAGAGGGTGTCCGTTGAGTTGACAGATGTTCCATATGGTTTTACACAGTGTGTGTTCTGATTCCAAATGCCTTTCTCCCATCAGAGTGGTATCGAGGAGAAGGTTAAACAGGTACTAACTGCCTCTGGGTGATAGCAAGAGCTTATCCCGCCCCCTTATTTTCCATGATCAACCAGTTCTCGCCGAAGGATCAAACCCAGGCATTGCGCTGTGTACTGATACCCATCACACCAGAGATCCCCAAGGACCTTTTCGACGCGTCTGAACTGGGAGACACACTCCTAGTTTACAGAGTATTTATGCCAGCCAGACAAGCCCTGGGAAGTCCCAACCGCCAGCTTCAGAGTAACTTCAGCCACTCCGACTCAGACTGTTCTAAGAGAATCAGACATCCAACCCACCTACTGTGATTTATTGAGCTGAGCAGCATCACTGTGGTGGTGCTTACTCTGTGTGTAGTGTAATGTTTGTTTGATGTGTTGTGTAAATGGTAAATGGCTGACACGAAAGTAAACAGTGGTTTACAATTGGGACCCTAGAATCGTTTATTATTTAACCCATCCATCTTCTCAAATACACAACAGTGGCGACGAGGATAATTGGTTTGCATCATGCTTCGATGTAGCGGTCATCTGGTGAAAATGTCGACTGAATCTTTAAGGCGATTGGCGGTATTGGAACAGCATATGCAGTTGTTGGGGCAGTTAGAAGAATTTAACAGTGACCATGAATCGTGGGATTCTTATTTGAAACATTTCGAATTGTTTCTTTCGTGTAATTCTATTGCAGAATACAAGAAATTATGTACATTCCTGACGTCAATTGGAATGGACACCTATACTTTGCTGCGAAATGTATTTGTTCCGAAGAAGGCAGCGGAGTTAACGTACGCCGAACCATTGACGATGATTCGTAACCATATGCAACCAACACCTAACTACATAGCCGAGTGGTTCAAGTTTGATAAATGTGCCCAACAACCAGACGACTCAATTTCGCAATTTATTAGTGCTTTAAAAGGACTGAGTGTTCACTGTGATTTCGGGGACATGCTACTAGAATGGTTACATAACAAATTAGTAAATGGTGTGAAATCTGATCGTATCCATCAAAAACTACTGGTGGAAGGCAAGCTCACTTATGACAGTGCCTTGGAGTTGGCTACAAGCATTGAGTATGCGTAGGCATAATCGGTGATTTTTTTGCCACCCCCCCCCCCCCCAAACTCTTTTCACTCTGTGACTGAGGAGCACACGCCATCTCCCTCTGCAGTTCACCAAGGGGAGGGGTACACTCTCCAGTACATTGAGTGGCATTGCTACCACTATGTCCAACATTCACCACAGTGCAGCACTACCGTCAAGGAACAGGCGTCGCAGAAGCCAGTTTGTTTTTGTTGTGCAAGGAAAATCAAACCAAAGCGTAGTGCAAGTACTGCATTTATAAGTGTAATCGTTGTAATGAGCGTGATCATTTGCAGGTTGTTTGTAAAAGTGCTAGTATGCAATATCTTGTTAATAAAGACGACAGCCAGGTAGGTTTGTCAGTGTTTCAGATTTATAAAAAGGGTGTTCATCTCCCTGATCACAAGTATACTTGTACATTGTTAGTGGAGAGGGTGCGGTTATAAATGGAGATCGATACATGTTCTGCAATTTCATCTGTTCCGTACATGCTATATCAGCAGGTATTTCCAATGTGTCGACTCCAAACTACATCAATTGTGTTCGCCACCTACCAAGCGGTGGTGATAAAGCCTAAAGGGGACATAAATGTTAAGGTCAAAACAAAACTAAGTGAGATCTCATAACCATTGTATGTAGTAGAGAAGGGAATCACCACTTTATTAGGTCGATATTGGTTGAGGAAGCTGAAAATAAAAATGTGTGTTACCGTTTGCAAAGTTCAGTTTAGTCAGTGTACAGTTGCAAAGTATTAAAGTGAATCTTATCCTGCTGTCTTTGCGCCAGTGTTGGAACATACTCTAAAGGTACAGACGCACTGCATGTTAAACAAGATGCTAAACCTCAGTTTCAAAAGGCTAGCGCCTTGCGATTTGCTTTAAAATCTAAAGTAGAATAAAAATTTTACAGTGTAGTTCATGTTGGGGTCCTAAATCCAGTAGAGTTCAGTGAGTGGGCAATCCCCATAGTACCAATCATTAAGAAGGATTGTACAGTTAGAATATGTGGTGATTATAAGATCACTGTTAATCCTGTTCTCGAAACATATCATTATCCAGTGCCCAGAATTGAGGATATTCTGAACAGCTTTGGCAAGTGTGATAAGTTCAGTAAAATTGACTTGAACCAGGCATATCAGCAGGTGTTTCTGGATGTAAATTCAAGGAAATATGTTACTATTAGCATACAAAGGGTTATTTCAGTATAATCGAATTCCCTTTGGTGTTTCATCCAGGCCAGGTATATTACAAAGACTGATGGAACAGTTGCTTGTGTATATAGAGGGTGTTGTTGTTTTTCAGGACGATATCTTAGTCAAAGCTGATAACGATGAAAAACATTTGGAAAGACTCACCAAAGTGTTTGAAAGTTTGCATGCAGAAAACTTGTAGTTTAGTGCGACGTGCAGTGGAGTACTGCGGTTATGTATTGGATAAAATTGTTCACACACAGCACCAACAAAAGTCCAGGCTACCTTGGAAGCATCAATACCTATAAATATATCTGAATTAAGAACGTATTTATTTATGATTAATTACTGTGCAATTTTCGTTCCAAACCTCGCCAGTATTGCATAACCATTATATCAACGGTTAAGGAAAGGTACACCATGGAAAATGTCTAAAGACTGTTTAGAGGCTATTAAGGGCATTAAAGAAATTATGGTATCAGCACATTATGATCTTAGTTTATGTTTTAAAATTTCCTGTGATGCCTCAACCTAAGGCATTGGTGTGGTTTTATCACAAGTTTATCCGGACAAAACAGAGCGACCGATTGCATTTGCATCACTTACTCTAACTAAGGCTGAGTAAAATTGCTCTCGGATTGAGAAGGAAAGCCTGGCACTAGTGTTTGGTATGAAACAATTTTATCAGTATTTATATGGTACAAAATTTGTATTAGTGACCTATCGCAAATACGTTTGTCATCTATAATTGTCCCAAAGAAAGGATACCAGTCATGGCTTGGTTACAGAGATATGCTATGTTTTTGCCTAATTTTAATTTTGACATTGTGTTTGATAACGCGGAATGGCATGGAATGCATTTCCATGCCATTTATTTCGGTTGCCCCTGTCACCAGGCGTAGAAGAGCCTTTGCTAGATGCGAGTGATGATGATGATGCCACATATTTGCAGTATACAGGAGAGAGTACACCACCTGTCTCAAATAGGACCATACGTCACGAAACTAAAATGGACTCATTATTAACCAAAGTCATTCGGTACATCTTGTATGGTTGGCCCAAGCAAGTGCCTGACAATATTAAACCATTTTGGAGGCTTCGGAATCAGTTAAAATTAGAGTCGGTTATGTTAATGTGGGGTTAAAGGGTTATCAGTCCAGACTAGTGTAGGGCTGAATTGCTGCAAAAGTTACATGGCAGCCACATAGGTATCGTAAAAATGAAGTCGCTGGCTAGGACGTATGTTTGGTGGCCATCTATGGACAAGAGAATTGAAGAACTCGGAGACACATGTACAGCATGTCAAGCTGCTAGACGTAACCCAGCCACTGTTGAACCACAACTATGGGAATTTGCCACGAGCCCATGGCAGAGAGTGCACGTCCAATTTCTGGGCCCGTGCAATGGTAAGCAGCACCTCGTGGTGGTGGATGCGTACCAAATGGTGTAGGTGGCTGAAGTTCCTTCAACCGCAGCCATTCATACCTTTAGTTTCTTAAACTCACTCATGGCTACATTTGGCATATGCAGCTATCAATTTACATAGGAGAGGTTTAAGACTTTCGTACGGATTAGAGCAATATATTAAATGTGTGTATGTGCTAGCATGTCATAGTTATTCCGTAATACATTTAAAAATTAATATTTGGCATCTATAGATTATTCAGAAGTTCAAAATTGAACATATGCGATATTTAGCAGTGTGTATGCATACAGTGCATTCTGTGGGAGAGAAGCTATTAATCTCTTAATAATGTACCTTGAATAACTTTGGAATGTTATTATGTGTGGAAGATCTGAATAGAAATGATAATGAATTGACTGTATGTATTTTATATCTCAAATATATCAGCATAATAAAATAAACTTCAGTTTATTTTCATTTTATTATTAAAACTTAAACCTATATGTTTTTATGAGTTATAATTTGAGGAGCATGGAAGCTGTGTATCTTTTTAACATGTTTTGTGACTGTTGTGTATGTTCACCATACCCTTGGGATTATATTACACTTATAACTAGTAATTGTTATATTGCATAACATTTGTGTATATTTCTAATTTGTTTGATTTTGTAGTACAGGAAATAAGAGCAACTCTGCACATACTTTTAACTCATCATGATTTTATTACTATTGTGTTATATCACCTTACACAATTTTGAAAGTTGCATTTCTACAGTAGGTCATTCTCAACAGTCACATCTTCAGAGGTCAGAATTTCGTCACGAGTCTCTTTGGCTGCATGCAGTTTTGCTCATCTAAATCGCAGCATTTGCATGTGTTTCACATAAGTTATGTGGTGTCCGCAAGTCCATGTCCTATTTTGAGAATTCCTTATATTTTTAATGGTATATAATATTTGATCAAATTTCATACAGTAAAGAACAAAAATATTCAACTTATAAGAACCGATAAACTCAAGTAAATAAACAACAAATGGATGTAACACAGCAAGAGCTGTGTTCATGTTCATGGATTGATCAAAGAATATATTGAATTTAACTTTGCTGGTAAAAGCATATATTGCAGCTAGTTAAAAAAATTATACACCCCACAAGGTAACATATCTCAAGAAAAGCAACCAACAAAAAAGTAACTTAAAAACATTCCCTAGTTTTATCTTTGTACACTTGTAACTCCATGAAAGTAGCCCAAGTAACAATGTCATAAATTGTAGTTTTAATCTCAGAGTGATAACAAAAAAGCAGATACAATCTTTGTTTAATTTAGTGTATATGTATTATTAATTAATATTATCTATAATTCCAAGTGTAGAATTGCTTGCCCTTTTACAAACATCTTTAAAAATGAAAATTGATGCCCTGCTTCAAGTGTGACACACCTGTGAATCAGCAAACTCAAGCATTATTATGTGAGTACTCCTGTCCTGCCAAAGACTGTTCTGCCTCAGCGATTTATTTTTCATCCCGCCAGCTTGTGATTTGTATGATGCTTACAATTTCCTGGCGTATGATTAAATGCTGCTGTTATGGGGTTGGTGTGTTTACAGAACTTAATGAACTTGGTTAGCAAGTCTGCTTGGTTATTTGGCATGTCTGTATTTGGTAGCCCAGCCTAATAAACTGTTATTTTGTTTGAAGAGGGGTTACTATTTGAAGAGGCAACATTTTTGCTGCAGGAAAATGTACTTTGTCCGCCCCCCTCCCGCCGGGGTGACGCACGTCTGAATGCTTCCAAGCACTGAGCTATACTGAAGAGAGGTACGCGGCGCTCCTAGCGCGGCCGAGAGCTATCTGGTGGCTACTACTAGCAACGCGTTCATCCTCGCGCACTCTGGCACCTTCCATACGCCTCTCTGCTATTCCCGCCGCTTCCTTAACCTTCCCAAGCCGCGTTTTTGCGTATAAATGTTCGTCCCGACCCCAAGCAAGTGTGCAGTGTTCCTCTTCGAGTTGTGTGAGCTGACCGACGATAGATCATGTCTACACCACTTCGTACTTCGGGGCTTCAGCGTGCTAGGCGCATTTTTGGTGTCATATAAGTACTATTCAATTTAAGTATTGCAATAAACGTAGTTGTTGTTATGCCGGGGATAGAGCTCCCATTTTGGTAGAGTGTTTTTTTATCGATTTTTGTGTATACGTATATTTGTAGGGAAGTGTTTCTTCGCTGTTTATTTGTGTGAATTTTCAATATGGGATTTTTATGGGAATGTTTGTAAGAGGTGGATTCTTCATTTTGTTTTGGCATACTGTACAAAATAGTCTCCTGGACTACGATTTTCCAAAAGAATTTTAATGCCAAGGATTTTAGTGGTTATTTTATGGCGTACCTTTATGCTCATGGTTAAGTGTAATGAGAGTTTTTGCTCCTTCTCAATTTTAATTTTCAAATTAGTATTCCATGTTATACTCTTTAGTGAATCATCAGGCGTACTTTACTTTAAAAGTTGTAATGGTGTTTGCTTTACTCAGGGAGTTATCTTACCTTTTTTAATGGGATTTCCCAAGTGTTTATTCAGGTTGGGTGATTTCTCAGGAAATATTAATATTGTTTTTTTTTCTGTTTGTTCCAGTGCATATGTGTTCTATCCTTCCCCAAGTTCACCAATTGGTAGCAAGTAACAGAAATTTATAGATGCAATTTATATATTTTTAAAATAAAGTTGGAAAGTTGTTGATCTTGATGATAATATACAGAAGGGTTTCAATATATTTGCATTTATTTTGGAATTTTTGTGTCCATGTATTCTTGATTTTTTTTTAATGGTGTGCACCCTTCTCCTTGTCATCCTTTAGCCCTGTTACGCCCTGAAGGGGCGTAATAAAATAATACAGCTTGTTAAATCGAATATCTAGCAGTGTGCCAAAACATCCAACCTGTCTCTCGAGGCCGCTTATGCTGACTCTCTCTCTCTCTCTCTCTGACTCATCTAGCTGGACAAAGGCTAGTGGAATGCACCGTCTAGGCATGTTGAGTGGTAACTGCACTTGGCTCTGTGTCTCACATGGCCACTAAGGCCTTATTGATGTTCTTGCAGCTATGAATGGTGGAGGTACATATATGCCCCGTACCCTGTAGCGGCACATCCGCACAAGCAAACCACATTAACCGCAAATGGGACCAATGTTGGGTTGTGACGCTACTGTGTGGCAACTTTTGTTGTACCTGCGTGATTAGTTCATGAAATTTTTTTCTTGCACTAGAGTGTATAAATAACATGTTCATAGTAACAGTGATATATACCCAGGAATTCTGAAATACAGATAGCCTTATTTGTCAGATTTTGTGAGCTTTTCATCACTCTGTGTATGGATTTTATCATTTAAGCCATAACTGTTCGGCAGAATTTTCATATGTGACTCACATGTTCTAAAACTGTTTTGTGTTTGATAGTGCTACACTATCTAAAATTTATTTAAATCATTAACGTTGATAAAGAGAGGTTTTTTTTTCCAAATAACAGGTGATTCACCGCTTGCGTGTGATGCACATAGGTGATGAACTGCATCATTCAGGCTGGAACGTCTGCAGTAGTTGCCATAATGATGCTGCCAAAAGTCGAGACAAACTTGTTCTGCCATCTCTGGGCAGCGACAGAGTCTACATCGTTGACACTGGGTCAGACCCAAAGGCACCAAAACTATATAAGGTATGTATGATTTTCAGTATGTACTCAGTTCTGCGTTGTTTTGCCTGGTGCCCTCTACCTTACAGCTGTATTCAGAATATCTCCCCCTAATACACTGACTTTAATGCTTATGGGATTCAACTGACTGCTGCTATTTTGTGCACTTAAAACCTTAAAAAATGTGAGCTGTAAGGCAGACTGTTGCTCACTCGCCACTTTTCTCATCGCCTCTACGCGCAAAGTGCCCAACTGGAGAACAATTTTTCTATCAGTGACTCATCTGGACATAACTTTATAAGCGGTGACCCTATATTTTTGTAGTATGCTAATAAAGATAAAAATGTGATGCATGTCTGAAGACTACTCTAACTCTTCTATATAGACAATTTAGCAGTTGAAAGTGATTGGGAATATATCCGTTTTCACGGCACAAAAATTTTCTTTCGATTTGAAATGAAAACATGAAAGTTGCCTTCGGGAACAAAATATTTCCTTAATGCTATTCGTTTTTTGACACCACTACACATTTCATGACGGTTTTTTTTTATCAAGTATTTTCTGCCATTATGGCTGCAATGCAATTCTTGTGCAAGCCAGACGGAGCCCACAACATATTTAGCTGAATATAGGACGTATTAAAAAATGACTCTTAATTTTCATTTGGATCTTCAGGCAAAACTAATGTAGTTCAGTAGGATAATTTAATCTTGGCACTTAAATATAAGTTTAACATAGTGAAATTGTTTCCATTTATTACTATGCATTATGCACTAAACCACAAATATATTAATTCCTAGTGATGTCAAACTTCGATTGTCCATCCCTATGTTATCCTAATTGTAAAGCAGAGTATGTTAATGTTCTTAAGATTTATTCATGTGATTTGTATTGTAGTGAAACCTATTCCACATGTCTAGTCAATATATATTGCATATTTCTTTTACTACAAAAGGAAAAACGTTGACCTCAATATTATTAGTGCACAAAAATAAGACAATCCTCAATTTTTGTAAGTAAAATTTCGATTGGAACGTAATAGTTGTATGTTTGGGTAAATATGGTACATGCTGATGAGACATAATTTAGAATGATAACTTTCATGCTACAATAATGAATAATTCAGAGCAATTATTCAGTGTTTGTAAAATACTTACTTTGGTGTGTAAACCTAAGTATTTGTATTAGCTGTAATACTTGGAAATCTTGAAGAAATGCAATATGTTATAATTTATATTTTCGGGGATTATTTTTATTTTCTATATATTTGTATAAGGGAAAGGAGTTCATTTAATATTTAGAAGATCGTGGCAATAAGATTTCATCTGTATTTTGTATGTTTTAATTTTTCAAAATTTCTAATTTAATTTGAGTTATCGCATCAGTAGTAACATCGTCAGATGATGACAGTGCAACATTTAAAGGGAATAGTAAACTAGACACATAACCGCCGGGTTGCACCATATGATGCAACGAGAGTGTACTGAGGTCACAGTTGGCCGACGTGACAGCCCACGGGCATATAATCTTTTCGTTTCTAGAGCCACTTTTTAGATTTTAGGTTATTTTTTAGACATTAGCTAACCGAGCGATGCTAGGATTGGACCACGTATACTTAATGAAACATTCAGTCATTATATATAGTACAAGTGCGACATCCTTGTCGTCATAGTTCATTCATCAGTTGTCAACCGAATAGCTTTCTGCGCGTGATCATTTCATTCACACCGACAAGCACCCGCGACTTCAACCTTCTGCCTGTATTTCACCCACACCGACAAGCACCCGCCGCGACTTCAACCTTCTGTCTTTATTTCACCCACACCGACAATCACCCGCCGTGACTTCAACATTCTGTCTTAATTTCACTCACTCCGACCAGCACCCGCCGCGACTTCAACCTTCTATCTTTATTTCACTCACAACGACAAGCACCCGCCGCGACTTCAAACTTCTGCCTTTATTTCACTCACACCGACAAGCACCCGCTGCGACTTCAATTTTCTGTATTTATTTCACACACACCGACAAACACCCGCGACTCCAAACTTCTGTCTTTATTTCAAACACACCGACAAGAACCTGCAACTTCAAACTTCTGCCTTTATTTCACTCACACCGTCAAGCACCCGCGACTTCAACCTTCTGCCTTTATTTCACTCACACCGTAAAGCACCCGCAACTTCAACCTCCTGTCTTTATTTCACTCACACCGACAAGTACTCGCCGCGATTTCAACCTTCTGTCTTTATTTCAGACTTTTTTCTATACTATTAAATTTATTTTTCTACGGTGCGAGGAGTCAGTAGTGCGCTTGGAATGAAAAATAATGCTTCTCTCCAGTCTTCGTAATTATCTATCACGTCTCAAAATAAGAAGTTTTGTTTTGTCATGACTGCCATTTTATCTCTTGGATTGTTTTTTCTTTTTCTGCGAGTGTCAATTGTTTGTGAAGAGAGGGTAATAAACTCCAGTGAAAATTTACCGTTATTGTTTACCTACTTTCTGTTGGCTCTCCTGTTATCAACAAACTTTTTAATTTTATTTTTTCGGAGTCTCAGACTTTCATCTGAGCTCGTTTCAAGCTGATGCGTTCTCCGAACTCCTACGAATTACGTACAATAAACATTACAATCTCATGAGTACTTATTTTTAACACTGGTTTTTTATATTAATTTCTTTTAGAATAATAAGAGAATTTCAAAGTCATAAAAAAAAAAAGTATTTGTAATAATCCACTCATCACCCCAAGCATTGTCCTGAATAACATTGTCAGTTGTGTTGTCCACAATATAGACCACTTGCATTCTAAGTACAGTATTGTTTTCTGATCTATGGTTCAAGGCGCACATCTCATTAGATAGTCCATGTCTTGTGTTTCTTTTTCGCAAGTTTTAATCGTACCAGATCATGCCGCTGGTCGGCGGATTTTCTCTGGGATCCCCTGTTTCCCCCGCCCTTCTTTCCAGTTCTACTCTATGCTCACCTTGTTTCACCCTTATCAGCTCTCAAGACCTCAATGTTAAGAGCTGCTCAAATCTCATCACTCACTCACTAGCTCACTCTTGTGTTTCTTAGACTTCCTCCCTTAATGTAATTATATGTTGGAATTACCTTCTCTTTGTTTGGAATGTGCGTATTACTTCTCAATAACAGAAATATTGTATAAGCTACTTAGGGGCTGTCGGAATTTATAGTGCTACGATAATTGAAGAATATATTCCCACTTATATTGTTTCAAGACTGCATCAATTAAGTAGCATAATTTGTTGAGAACCAGCTGCATTATTATTTTGTAGATACTCAACTTTGATTTATGTGGTTAATTTTAAGTTGAACTAAACTTATATTATTTGTTTGTTGTGTTATAAGAATACATTTCCTGATGTGAGTTATGAAATTACATTTTTCAGATCGAGTTTCCTTTGCATAAACTCTTTAGCCTGGGACATCGGAGAATTTTGACAATTCTGATGAGTTACTGTGGATTTGAAAGCTATAAAATATTTATTTTTGAATAATATTTATTGCCTTGGCTGGTCATCCAAAGACTGTTGTTATTCTATGTATCCCATTGATGCAAGACGTTTTATTGAATTGGACACTAGCACGTTAAGTGAGACTAGTTTTGTTGGGCGCTGAATGAGCCGCATCGTATACTGACAGGGGTTCGGCGATGGAAGGGTACGGGTGAAAGTCCAGTGTACAGGACTGGGCTCGTAGCTTTCCGGCAGAGCACGAAGTCTGGTTCTGGCAAAGTTATTTTGTGCTTAAGGTTGACTGGCTTGGACGGTATACCTGGGCGATATTCGTTACTGAATCCTGGGCCTACGATGGGTGGAATGCTAGTACGTTGTGGCACTGCAGGTATCAGTGTTGGACGTCGTCTGGATGTTGGTCGTGGAGGTGGAGTCAGAACAACCGGCATGAGAAAAGCAATGGCTTCGGTGGGTTGATGGTCCAGTTGGATGAGGTAGGTTGCAACCCATGGGTGTACTTCTTGGCCTACATGGACTGGCTCCAGAAACATATCCTGGAGTATCTCTCGTGTGAGTGGATCTTGTAGATGCCGGAGAGCTTGAGCCTGTTCCATTGGGATGAGTTATGCGATAGAGGCTACAAAGGCAGGGGTTAGCTCGTGCAGACGCCCAGAAGATGGTAAAGTCTGTTTCACTCGTTCCCTCAATCCACGACGTTTGGTGTATGTAATTTGGATAACGCAACATGATTCATTTCTGTGAGGCGAAGGCAGGTTCTGTGTCACTTTATAGAGAGTTGAACCACATGTGGGCCGTCGTCTAGGCGGACACCCTATTATGTGGTGTGTGCTGAAAGTCAGACCTCACCACCGAGGGTCACTTCATGGGTGTTGTCCCAGCCGAGTCTTCCCATCTCAGGGAATGCTCGTTTTCCGACAGCAACAGTGCAATGGAATAGAAGCGAGCACCGAGTCGACAAGCTGGTCTGGAATCAGTGTTCCTGTGCGGGCTCTGCCATTCTACCTACGGCGTAGTTAGAATGGGTGGCCTTGTTAGGTGCGAATGGGTGGGTAAAACTGTGTGCTGGCTCGTCTGAGTAGACTCCTGGGATCACCTGCGTTCCCCTTGCTTAACGAAGTCAGTTAGAAAAGGTGCTAAGTCTACAGGAAATTCGGTTCTCAGGGTTACAGTTAAACACAAGTTTATTTCCTTATGACGGGAAAAAAACACTTGATGACATACTACCTCCTACATCGGCAAGAGTGTCTGCTGGGAAGCTGAAATTATGTACAAGCTGGTGTAGATGACCGGGTTCTGAACTAACAAGGAACGGGGTAGCCTATCACTGTGAAAAACTTTAACTAAACTGACTTCCAAACCATTGTTCCCCAGAGGGTGTCATAATGTAGGTAGTCGACGTAATGGTAGATAGGCTGGCACGGTGGTTGGGGAGTCAATCTAAGACTGCCTACTATTTATACTCTGCCAGGCCGTGGCCTCAGCGATGATTGGCTGATGTCTTGAGGGCGAGAGGTGGTCGCAGAGCAGGGGATGGTGGAAATCGTAGTTCTTTGGTTTGATGTCGCTGGCTGGAGAGTGAGAAAGAATAAAGAACCGTATTAGAGGCATTATCTAGTAGTGGGTGAAAATGCTCGTGGCCAGGGATGCTTAGCTACGGTGGGCCGATGAATCATACAATCTATCCTATCAAGAACGTCCATCCTAAAAGGTAAACAGTAAATTAAAATCAAATGTTGGGATTAACGGCCATGCAAACTTCGAGGACCTAAATGCCAGGCTATACATAGGAATGAGCTAAAGTCATCGTTCACCATTGTCAGAAAAAGCACCATGCATCACCATGATAGCAGCTTTGAAAATAAGTATATGGTTTTTGTATATTCTGAAGCAGGATCAAAAAACTGATTTATACTGTGTAATATTTTTTCTATATAATCGGTATTACTTTACAGTGCTTGTGAAAGGTCAGTTAGTAATGCAAAGTATTTTGTGATTTGTTGACAAGTGTGTGTAAATTTTATGATATACTCTCAATTTTTTTTTTCAAACTTTTCTGAAGCCATGCCAAAGATCTACTTCCAGGATATTGCCTCATGCAAACACAGATCAACCAAGTCTAGAAAATTACATAATGGGATAATGTACCACATTCATTTGCACTCATTTTAATAATAATTGACAGGAGAACTATTTCTTAATATGCATTACCAACACACCTATTTCCTCGCAGATTTTTGTTCATATAAGTTATTAATGGAATACTATAATTAATAAGCGAAATACAAGTAAAAGTTCTATTTAACCAAAGTATGATACTTTTATGTTGACTGAAGTGTAAAGTGTTTTTAATATTGACGCTTGACATCTTTGCAACAATGCATTTTTTTCCGACTCCAGCTCGTCAGGAAGCATAGCCATGCTTCTGAATAAAATGGAGTTTGCATTGTTGACCGCCTTGAGACGTAGGGAACTTGAACTGCTTGACACAGAAGCATTGCGGCCCCTACAAATAGTCTTTGAATGTTTAGAGTTACATAGAATTTGTTTTTGTTTTGTTTTATTTTATCCATAAGATCTTTTTTTCAATACATAGCTGTACAAAGATATTGGACAAGTCAAATTACAGTATACAAAGTGTATGCACTGGACATAGCAAACACACACACACGCATATATATATATGAGTGTGTGTGTGTGTGTTTGCTATGTCCAGTGCATACACTTTGTATACTGTAATTTGACTTGTCCAATATCTTTGTACAGCTATGTATATATATATATATATATCAGACTAAACGTACACGCATCACATATTTCCTCATAATTTGACAAATCCTCTTCCAACATGCTGAGGGACGTCGTCGTTTTGCTGAAACAGCAGAAATACGAAACGAGAAAAACTGGAACAAGAAATGCATACAGAGCCATGTTATGCAATAATTTCTTAATTTTTGTAGTTTCGGTATTTATCTACACTATAAATTTTTGGTTAAGAAAAAAATTATTTCATCTTATTTTAAAGAGTTTTTGGTTAGAGAAGCAAATTTCTTGTAGGTGTTATGGTAACTTATTGAAAAGTTGGCTGCCAAGGTAGGATGGCCCTTTCTGAACATGTTTTAAGTTCACTGAAGCCACGTGTAAGTGTTTGTTTATTCTAGTGTCATGCTTATGAAACGACTAAATTTTCTGAAATAAATGGCTGTTTTTGGACATGAATATAAGTATTAAAATCATGTACTTGAATGAAAATGTTAAAATCTCTGAGCTGTTAAAAAGAGCTACAAGAGTCTGACTTTCTTTTATCATTGATTATTCTTACAGCTCTCTTTTGCATGTGAAGCACTTTTTTAGTGTCAGCGGAATTACTCCTAAAAGTTATATCATAACACATGATGGAATGAAAATATACAAAATATACTATTTGTGCTGTACTTTTGTTCAACACATCTGCAAAACTCCGCAGGGCGAAACATGCTGAACTTAGTTTAGGTAAAATATACGCAATGTGAGATTTCCAGTTAAGAAAATTGTCTACTTTTAAGCCAAGAAACTTAATCACTGCATTTTCATTAATTTTGTCTCTGTTACTGCTAACATATGAATAAATGTTTTTCCTGTTCTTTGTTAGGAAATTCATAAGATATGATCTAGGTTGAGATTATATTTGTTTGCAGTAAACCATTCAGTTAGCTCTGTAATTGTTGTGTCCGTTTTTTGTGGAAGGTCGTTTACTGAGTGTCCAGAGACTAAGATGCTAGTATCATGTGCAAATAAAATTGGAGAGTTTCTGCGGTTAAGGCACATGGAAGGCCATTTATATAAAGTATGAAGAGTAGGGGGCCTAATATTGATCCTTGTGGGACCCCATGCTTGATTTTTCCTGGTTCAGAGTAGAATGAATTAGATTTTCCTTTGATCCGCACTTGTTGTCTGTTTGAAAGGTATGAGCTTATTAGTTTATTTGGTGTATCTGAGAATCCATAAAACTTTAATTTTTCTATAAGTATGTTGTGACTTCACAGTCGAATGCTTTAGTGAGGTAGCAAAATATTCGATTAGATGGCATCTTTTTATCAAGTGCATTAAGAATGCTATTTGTTAGTTTGAAAATTGCATCATTTGTTGGTGTATTTTTCCTAAAGCCAAACTGGAAATTGATAAGATTTTGTGATTCTGAAAACGATGTAGCCACCTCCTGGAAATTAGTTTTTCAATTACTTTTGAAAATTATGTATGAAGTGTCTATAATGGTTTACTTCGGTCTTGTCTCCTTTCTTGAACAATTGTGTTACCATTGCCCATTTGAGTCTTTCTGGAAACAATCCTGCCATTACGAATATGGCTTAATGGAACACTCAATTCAGAAGCGCATTGCTTTAATAACCTACAGCTAATATCAGCATAGCGGCTAGATAATTTTGGTTGTAAAGAATTGATTGTTTTATTATTGTGAGACAGTGACACCCTGCAACTGCTTTACTATAAATGAAAATGTTATTAATTACTGTCTGACTGGATCCTTCTATTCTGGTAGCAAAGTTTATCACGGATTTAAGGTTGAAGGTACTAAGTAGACTATCGAGTTCAGTTATATGGCTTCTTTCTTTTAAATAATCAATGCTAAAGTCTACACAGAGAATAATTTCTAGAGTGGTCCTGTAAATGACTTTAAGATTTGCTTCAAGAAGTTTTAAGAAGTTACTAAAGTTGGCTGAAGGGGGGGTATATATATGTGTATATATATATATATATATATATATATATATATATATATATATATATATATATATATATATATATAGTGACGACCCCCACTTTTTTTAATTGGTTAGTTATTATTTCCAAATAACTGCAATCAAACACTTGGTCTACGAGTAACAAATGTGTGTCATTTTTTAACATTAAGTTATTTTTTATGAAAATACAGGTACCACCCTAAGTTACGCTATTTCTACAATAAGTGGAACAGAGTGAATGACCAGGAATTTTAATTTGCTTAGCAGAGAATTCAATTAAATGTGTTTCTGTTAGACATTATTTTTGTACATCCAAATTGCGTTCTGTGGATAATTTGTCCAAGCACACAGAATGTTCATAAATTTTGCTTATTAAACCTCTTATTTTCTGATGGAATAAATACAAATTATATTAATTTATTACCGTAGATTTTTAATTGCTGACTATTTCTGGTATTAAGTGTGTATGTAAAATTTTTTTGTTACATGAATTAGGCCTTATGGGCATGGGTTTCTTTATCCTAAATGTTTCCTTGGTTTCCAACGATTACCTAGATATTTTGAATAGAACCATGGTCTGCAAGAATCCTACTAGCAATTAGGTCAGCAAGTTACCCTTTGCAAGCACGACTCAGATGTAGAACATGTCTCGTGTGGTCAGCCCTGGTTATTTCCTCTATACCAATCACACCAACATGGCTCAGTCTGCCAAACCTTGCACAATGAGGCACGGCAGTGTTAGCTGTCTGCACCTTCCTTTGTCAGGAAGGTTTGTCATGCCATTGCAGTACCTCACAGAACAATACATTGGTGTGATTGGTGGCCCTGGCAATGTTGTGGATGTCTGCTCCAACTAAATAGTGTTTGTCCCGATCGATACTATTGCCTATTCTCCTAACAAAAACAATCTGATCACACTTGCAAAAGTCTTTACTTAAGCTACTTACATCTTCTGCCACACTGCCAAGGCCAGCATCAGGTATACAAAATGTGATAGTGTCATAACCCTCACCCAGTTTGTCTTTGATGTGCTCTCCTAGGCCTCTCACATGACTGCTTCCGAGGATCAGCACTTTCCTCTGGGGCTTTGCTTGGTTGTTGGGTGATGAGAGGGGGATGAACTCAACTTCTACTTGCAGGTCTGCGAGGACAGCAAATCTGTTGCTATAAGGTGTTGTATCGTGATGTGTGAACTGACAAGTGGTGGGAATGGATCAGTGTTTTTTTTTTTCCTACACTTACTTGTAAAAACTCTGTAATGATTCCTGGCCTCTTGGGAGACTGGCAATTCAGAGGATGAACAGATGTATGACGTATAAACCCTCAAAAGCCACGTCAGGAAAGCACATAGATTACCTAAGCTACGTGGTTGTTCCCGAGGGCCATTTCCTTCAAGCAAGTTCGATGCCAGCTATCGAGCATGTAGACAAACCATTCAAAAATAAACAGTTGCGTCATTTTTCGGGCTGTACAACTGATTTAGGGTCTTTGTGCGAAATATTGCTAGTTATTTGGCAACTTTACATCCCTTAACTTGAAAAATATGCAAAAGGTGGAGGTGGGGCCCAGAGCACCACGATGCCTTCAGCACATTAAAACAAGTTTTCAAAGTATCCAGCAGCTCCACCGACGTCAAGGAAAGAACGTGCTGATACTTCAAACGGATGCTTATCAGAACGTCATAGGATCCCTTCTATATCAAGAGAACCCCAATGGCCTATCCCAAGTGATAGCATATGCTAGTCCGATGCTCTGGGCCGCTCACCAATGCTATCACATAAATGAACAAGAATGTTTAGCAGTTGCTGGGCGGTCCTAAAATCAGATATTATCTGGAGGGAAACAAATTTATACTGCGGATAGACAGCGAAGCCTTACAATCGCTACACGAGTCATGCAATGCTTAAACCAATCTCTGGTGGCGGGACATGATCCTTTCCAAATTTGATTATGAGGTACAACACTGCCCAGACAAGAACAACTATCTTCTGGATGCCCTATCCCGCCAACGCGACCTCGATGGTGGTACTAAAGTGGACGAAGAGTGGGAGTGGATGTCTTCTTCTCCACTCCCAGACCGCTGCTCCAAGGAACATACAAAGTTGTTACACTTACAGCTCAGCCAGAATCAAATAGCATTTCATCAACAACAATATCCAGAAATCCAAAATCTCCTACAACACCCACTATGGTTTGAACTAAGGAAAGACGTAGTCTGCTCCCACAGTGGTCAACCCAGGGCGAGATGGAGGTTATTGGTACCCAAGAGCTTAAGAGCAGACATTTTCAGACATCACCACAGTCACCCAGAAGCTGGTCACCCAGGAACGATAGAAAATTGGACCAACATCGGTTTATGTCACAGATGGGAGGGGCTGAGTAGAGAAGTCCGGCAGTATGTCCATAATTTTGAGAAATGCTTCAGAGGTAAGGCATACCCAGTACCTCTGCCCACACCAGAAAAACCATAACCCACACACGGCCTGGACCCACCTGGCTACTGATCTAATCGGATTGTACCCACGGAGTACAAAGGGGAAATGCTACCTACTGGTAGTCACTGACCAAATTTTCTTCTACCTACCCAGGAAACCATATCATTCGAAAATTTCAGACCGAAATTTTTTCCACTCTGTGATTACCCACAGGTGATCCTAATGGATAATGGAACACAGTTCACCAGTCACAAATGGCTATAAGCCTGTAAAAAGTGGGAGGTAAAGACATGGATAACTCCCACATACCACCTGCAGGAAAACCTTACTCAGGCACCACGAGCCAAGGAGGTAGGTGAAGAGCCAAATGGACCACTACTTCTGACAGCTACCCAGGTCCTGGTGTCCAGGAATGCTAAGGTCGATCCACAACTGCAGCGTCCTGTACGGGAGGTTGTGCCGAACAGCCCTGCTGTTGAGACCAAGGTCTTCCACTAACCTAAGTATTCCACTCCAAAAGCAGAGGAGGTAGCTGAAAAGCCACCTGGACCACTACCTCTGACAGCTACCCAGGTCCTAGTGTTCAGGGACGCTGAGGTCGATCCACAACAGCAGCTTCTTGTACGGGAGATTGTGCCGAACAGCCCTGCTGTTGAGACCAAGGTCTCCCATGAACCTAAGTCTCCGGCTCCAAGAGCAGAGGAGGTAGGTGAACAGCCATCCGGACCACTACCTCTGACGGCTACCCAGGCACTAGTGTCTAGGGATGCCAAGGCCGATCCACTGCGGCAGCTTCCTATGCGGGAAGTTGTGGCGACCACGGTTGTTGTTGAGACCAAGGTCTCCCCCGAACCTAAGTCTCCATCTCCAAAAGCAGAGGAGGTAGGTGAAGAGCCACCTGGGCCACTACCTCTGATGGCTACCCAAGTAGCAGTGTTGGAGACGCTGACGCCAAACCCAGGCGAGAGATGCCAGCCCATGCCTGCAAAGGCACCTCTATACCAGGCTGGTACTGAGGATCACCATGATGGCTGACATCCTTCTTCACATGGCCATATGCTCAACATGTGGCTCTGAGGAAGCAGGGATGTCCAGTAAAGAATATACTGCCATCGCAGGAATAAGTGAAGTGCTCCACCAAAGATAAACTGAATAATTAAATAGCTGTAAAATTGCTACTTACATGAAAATAACATTAACATCAAGATAGTGAAAATTTATGTAATTTAAAACGTTCTGGATGCTCATCACAATGCTAGAATCAAATACAAACACACATTGACACAGCATTAAAGATGCTGTGAGGTAACAGCAGTAACATATATTATGTAAATTTTTTCAGTAACCAGTAACGTCAAATAGCAGACTGCTATTCGGAAACTTTTTACATGAACACACTTGCACACCTCTCAGTGTCAGTGCTGCGTAATAAATGAAAGAAAGACTTCCCCAAAATTATATATATATCGTCAGATAATTATTCAGAATATTGCTACAAATATTTATAGAGTTATTCAAGATATATCTTATTAATAGTACAAATGTTTGTCATATACTCTATGAAACAAAGACTCTTGCCAAGAAGTCAAGAAGAAAATTTGTTAAAGAATTTTCAAAGTATTTTATATATATATATATATTTCCGGGTTCAGATGATCTTTTTTTTTGTTTTGAAGCAATGTAGGTGGTTAACGTACATACATTATTAGTTAAATTCATGCTAGTGTACTCGTATTGTTTAGCTAGCCAAGCCGGCCGAAATGTTGAAAGGAGTCAGTCGACAACCCCTTTAGAAACTATGTTACACATAACTGCTGCCTCCTGTGCGACACCATAGGGTGACAACAAGGTAGGGTGACTTTTCCTCGCCTTCAGCGCCATAGCAGGCAGAAACAATTTCGCCGAAACATATTGGATGAGCAAGGCTTTGTATACACTCCCAAGCATTGTTTTTTTTAATATGCTGTTCATGTATTGCTTTTCTTCCACAGGTTATAATCTGTTAACCGAGCCTTCTAATAATAATCCACAACCTTCTGCTGCAAAATGTAGAGTGGCACATATAATAACGAAGGTTGCGTATCACTCAACACCGGGTTCCCAATGCAACACTTATCCCACATACACGGGGAGAAGACATCATTATGAGGTCATTAACCAGTGACCATCTGCTGCGCAAATTGAGTGAGACAGCGTCAATACTACAATGAGTTCGATACAGGCAGTGCGCACCGGCCCAGAAAGCTCAGAAAGACACAGAGAAGAGCCCGCTGCTACCTGCCAGTGATTCACGCAGCGCTTCTTCACTCCATATCCCAGAGACCCCAGTACACAAAGCCGAATCAACTACAGAAACTGAACCATTATCTCTTGTGGAGACAGTTCTACATCCTCTCAAGCAGTTTTTTTTCGACTAAATGAATCTTCGTCGCAACAGAGGGGTTCGATTGACACATGCCACTTTGTACGATATAATAAACGACTATGCCTCATCCAGCCACGTATTTTAATGTCACGCGAGGAAGGGTCATACCAGAGATGGTAATTTACGAGTGCCTACAGATTTGCCCTTGTTGTGGAGGAAGATTATATACATGTGAATGGTTACGTTGCACAAGCGTTCAGAAAACACATCAACTTCCCTCAAGTGCCAAAAAGGGTTCCGAAGATCGCCGAAGTGGACACCTGCCACGAAGCATCCCAAGCGCCGCCGAAGCAGGCCGAAACTGAGCGCTGGGTGCAGAGAATAACTATCCTCACCCGACCTCGCTCAAAAGAGACGTCACGAGTTTGAAGACACACCTACAAATCCAGCCAGTCTTGGACAGGACCAGCACACTACAAATTCCGCTGCATAGACCTTAAACACCTGTCTGTTCCTTCACTGCACTCTTGGTACTGAAGGAACCATCAGCTCGCTTCACCACCTCGTGTGCTGGGGACCTCTACTGCCATCCAGTTCTTCCATATCTACCAGAAACTCAGCAATGTCTTCGCAAACATATTTAGTACCCTCCAGAGATTTTCCAGATTCAACTATCGCAGAAGTCGTCAACCTCACTTAAATATCTTCGTCTTTTCAGGAACACCAACACTTACCACTGCCCTTCTGGCTAGTGGTAAATCCCTTAAATCCCTTCTGGAAACCAAGATTAGATAGTAAAGTCGAGTTGTTTTCATTGCCACATAGTCATTCTACCTTGCATAGTTTAGAAACAGGTCACCTTCACCTGTAAACCATAGTTTAACTTCCGTTCAACTCTTGTTTGATATGAGGTAGGACTTACCACCAGATGTATCCCTCCCTGGAATAAACATGTTTTTACCCAACTGCTCAGCATTATTCCAAGTGTGTTGTTCTGTTTCCTAATTCGACATCGATCCCATTAAGGATACGAAGGGAGCATTAGGTACAACCTTGGTCTGTCAACTTCGGCTTGAGGAAGTACATCTAGCTAGGAATGAACATCGTCTGCTTAAAACTTTTCAGGCTAGTAGTAGTCCTCTTCCTCGTGCCCTACTCCCATCGGAGTGGTATTCAAAAGAGGGATAAAAAGGTAACTACCGCTTCCAAGAAGAAACAAGGGTTTAACTGAAACTCAGCTGCAATTTTCCATCTCAGCTCCCATAGCATACTTTTTTGAACCCTCTATTAAAACCCCAGATGACACTCACCCCATTATTAAAGGCCGTGTAAGGGGTGAGAAAGTCTCATTTGGTGTAGCTAACCCTTGTATCAGGGACAAACAGCAGTGACAGCAGCAGCCGACCCCTCAGCGCACCAGGTCTTGGTGCCAACACCTGCCAGCTACCACAAGTGCCACACCAGGGTCAGCAGCCTCCACAGGCCACCAATCACCAAGATATAAAGGTGAAAGTAAGTTCAATCAGACGAAAGTTCAATTAGTACTCGCAATCCCCAATTTAGTTCTATACCAGAAAGCCACTCGGCCAGTTATTTATACTGGCAAGGCACCGATACGTCATTAAGTAAGGCAAAATCAAAGGAACCCAGTGTGTCTGCCCTTACACCACAATAAAAGTAGCCCGTCTGTAATGATCTACCATTTATAAAAAAAAACTCATGCGTCAACTTGATGAATTAAGCAGCACTTACAAAAGCAGTCTGTACCAATAATTTCCTGACGCCTTGTTTATTTGCAATCCACCTGATAAAACTTTGCCAGTTTGGAATTAGAGAGCAATGCTTGAAGTAAGTGTTATCTATTACAAAGATTTGTCTCTTTACATATTTCACATTTATTTTCTGGAAAATGTACTTAGCTTCAGAATTTTGTAGTTTGTTGCAGAATTTTTGGTAGGTACATGCGCTGTGTGTTCAAAAGTATCTGGACAGCCACCTGAAAAGAAGTAAACATTTAAGCTGGCCTCCTTCGGGAACACTGGCAGTCCGTATGGTGTTGATCCACCCATGTTTAATCAGGTAGCACAAGGTTTCATTTTCGGTGGCAGCCCACTCTTCGCAGAGTGCCTAAAGGATAAGATGTATCAATGGGGGTCGGTATGTTCTAGCGCAAAGTTGGTTTTCCAAAACACCCCATATATTATCTATCATATTCAAATCAGGATTCTGCTCAGGTCAATCCATTAGAGGTATGTTGTTGTCAATCCGCTCCCTCACATGCCCTGCAGTTATGAAGGGTGCTTGGTCATGTTGAAAGACACAATGGTTATCACTGAACTAGTCTTCGACAGTAGACAACATGATAGTGATTAAATTGTCAATGTAATCTTTTGCTGTGGTAGTGCCAAGTAAAGCTACAAGGAGGCGAAGCCCCAAGCAGGAGAAATGTATTCACGCTGTAACCCCTCCCCCCCCCCACAATTACACAGTCAGCACTATACAGGCTGGTAGATGCTGTTGACAGGGCATTCGGCACACCCACGAACTAACATTATATCACTATGTTGTATACTGTGATTTTTCGCCACTGCAACCGCTGCACTCTTAGCATGGGGGTGATTTTTCAGGTTCGCCCAAGCCCTAAGTTGTCATTGGGATTCCAGAATGCCTTTAGAGCTTTTCTTTACTCCCACAGGTCAGGTTGCCATGACCGTGAGGGGGGGGGGGTTCAGTCTATCCGTACTCAACATAGCATTTCTGGTATCTTCTATCTGAGACCCCTCCTGGTCAGGTAATGGCACTGTTAGGAGGTGTTAGTTTGTTGAGGTTGGCCCTAGCCCATGGTTAACTCAGAGGCAGCATACACGAGCATCCTGCTCTCGCAAAGTCGATGTGATGTTCTGTGTTGTCAAATACCTGAAGATGCCCGCACGTGATTGGTGCTCATTCGACACCTTTTCAAGTTTTAACACCCCAACGCCATTTGTACACACCTACATTCTGGGTTGTCCAATTGACTTGATCGTCCACCTGCACCTGCGTAGCATCATCAAGGGCCTGGGGTTATAGCCACCTCGGAGGTCACTACTGCTCCCCACTCTAGGTTTTCCCTCAAAAGGGTTCTCAACTGCTTGCAAGTGCACCTGCCTTATACAGAATTTTGCAGCTGTTAAGTTTTTAGGCTGAAATTCCAGGTTCCTTCTCATATGTTTTGGACTTCTTGGGGTTGGGTGATGACTGAACTGTGGTGGTCTTGAAAAAGAAAGTAAAGGTGCATTGTGATTATGAAATGAGTATTAAAAGCAGTATTTTATAATTTTTTTTTGTTTTGTCTGTAAAATTTAATTTTTTATTTACTTCGATTTCTTATGGTGATGGATTGTAATTGGAATGATGGTGAAATGCTCTTTCAATTGCATTTAGTAGGTTCTGAATTTAATAAAGTTTGGTCATCTTGGGGGTGTATGGTGATACGAAATGGTGTGGTCCTGTAAGAAAAACTTTTTTGGGTAGTAGTGGTTGGTGGATGGTGATGCGGGATGTGGTGGTTACCAGTTTTCATTTTATGGTGGTGTAATTTGATAGAGATGAGTATGAGTGGCTAAGTTTGTTTGGTCATCATGGAGGCGGATGGTGATACGAAATGGTGTGGTCCTGTAAGAAAATTGTTTGGTTAATAGTTGGTGGATGGGAGTATCTTATTATGTGGGTAAGGAAGGTATTTTGAAATTTGTGGTAGTGATGATGAGGAGGGAGGTGAAATTTTTTTTTGTTGTGGTAGTTAGTGAAACAAGATGGAAAATTCTGTATGAAAGTCGTGGATGGTGCTGAGTTGCCAGGGCATATGTGGCCACCACTCTCTGCTGGTAATTTCCATTCCTGGACCTGTATGCTTTTATCTGCTTTGACTTTTTGATTTTATTCTGGAGTTTTTGTTTCTATATTCCTGTTTCCCTCTGAAATTTAATGAATGCTGGCTGTTTAATTTAGTTGATTTAGTTAGCAGTTGGGTTTGGAATTTTGATTGGCTGGGCATCAGTTTAGTTTGGGTTGTTTGGCTCTCTGGGGGGCATCAATGTCATAGGTTACTAGTCTTTGTATGGCTGGGTTTGTGTGTTGGCTAGTTGTCTAGTAGAAATTTTTGTTTCTCTCTTGTATGATATGTGCTATCTTTTCCATCTTTGCTTTGTCATGTAACTCGTCAGTTGGTGTGTATGTCGTGTTGCCTCCTTTGGTGCATGTAGTAATTGGTTTTGTGATTTTCGGATTGCCGCCATGTGTGTACACACTGCATGTCCCCAGACTTAACATCCTTACAACAAAGCAGATTGAATTATGATTTTATAAATTGTGACTCTTGTTCTGTGTGGGACGCTAACTGATTTGAATATGGGGCAAAGTTGTCTGAAAGTCACGTATGCCTTCGGTCTCAATTTTTGGATATGTGGTTTCCATGTATGTTTCCTGTCGATAATCATTTCTAAATAACGTGTTGTTTCTGTGTATGGTATGTGTTCTTCAAATAATGTCAGGTTTGTGTGCGTTCGTACTTGTCGTCGTCGTGCCATTATTATGTCGGCTGATTTAGTCACATTGACCTTAATTCTCCATTTTGTGAGCCATGTTTGAAGTTTTTCAAGTTGTTTTGGCAATCCTATTGTGGCATAACGTAAGTTTTTGTCAGTTTTGTATAGTAGCATGTTGTCTGCAAACAAGAGTGTAGTTATGTAACCCATCATTGGGATGTCAGCAGTATATGTACTGTAGAGTAGTAGGGAGAGTGTAGAACCTTGTGGTACGCCTGCAGTCACTGGTTTGTTTTCAGATAGTGTCCCATTAAGTGTTACCACTAATGATCTGTCTGTCCAGTAGCTGTGTAGTAGTTTGATGTAGCAGTCGCTGTAGCCTTAGGTGGTAATCTTGTATGAGAATCCTGTATGCCATACTCTGTCGAAAGTGTTTCACAACGTCTAGGAATTTAATAAGAGTGAAAGCCTTGTCTTTATTCTTACTTTGCGCTTCCTGTCCTGTTTGAAATCTCGGCATGACGTCTTCCACTAGGGTCATTAGTGGGTGGGTAATCGAGTGTTTGGCTCGGAAACCAAACTGTGTGTAGAGTGGTATATGATTTCTCTCTATTTGTGGCAACAGTCATTGAAGTACTATTTTTCCGAATAGTTTGGTTGTAGTGTTGAGGAGACTTATGGGTCGGCAGTTTGCAGGAACTAATGGGTCTTTGTCTGGTTTTGGTATCGTTATTACTAGTGCTGTTTTCTATGATTTTGGGAAGTGTGGGAGTTTGAGAATGGCATTGAAAGTAACTGTTAAGAAAGATATTGCTTTGTCAGGGAGGTGATGAAGTGCTTTGTTTGGCATCTTATCTGGTCCTGGGGCTTTATTTTTGGGGAGGGAATTGATGTTTGTCATGATTTCTGCTTTTGTAGTCATTGTTGGTTCCGTTTGGAGAGGTTGGTTAAGAAATTTTGTATATGATAAATTGATTGTGCGGTGAATTGTCTGTCACGGGGAAAGTCGTTTTGGAAGAATTGTTTCTGTATCGAGTCGGCTGTTGCATTGGATTTTCCTTTAGAGTTGTATATTGGTCCGTCTGGGGATTTTGATGGCTGGAGTAGGTACTTTTTTGTTCTTTTCTCTTAGCTGTCTCATTATTTTCCACATTCTGTTAATGTCGTCTGAAGCATCTGATACATTGGAGTTTCATGATTATCGTCTAAGTTAGTTCAGTTTTCGTTGCATTTTTGCTTTGGCCTTGTGATATTCTGCCCTTTTGGCTGGAGTGCATGTCTGCTGGTACTCGTGGCGCGCGTCCCTCTTGTGCGCTATTAGAATGTCAACTTCTGGTAGGGGTTTAAAGTACTGGAGGAGTGGCTGATTTTGGAATGTTGTTGTTTGTCTTATAGTTTCAGTGATTGTGTCTGTCAGGATTTTGATCGCCATGTGTATATTTTGTCTGTGGTTGAGATTGGTCGTGGGTCTGGCAGTATGTCATTAGCAATAGTTTCGTATGCCCCCCAATTATGTACTGGAAAACCTCTCTTTGGGTTTGTCTTGAAGTTTTCCTGTGTAGTTTTAGCTCGCATAGTATTGGTTAATGGTCCGAGTTTAGTTTTGTTATTACTGCTAGTGTAATGTCTTTGGGGATGTTGTGCAATGTAATATCTAGTATGTCTGGTTCTATATTTGGTTTATGGGAGTAAAAAGTAGGTTCTGTTGGGGCTAGTGGTAGTGGAGTAATTCAGTGATGTTGTATTGTTCTTTTAATTAATATAGCAATTCCTCCTTTTTGTGTTCCGATTCTGTTGTTTCTGTAGGTTTTGTAGTTGTATATGTGTAGTCTGTGCTGTAGTTTAAGTCCTGTCCTGTTCATAAGTAGTATGTCTAGGGCATATGTATCGATAAATCGTTCTAGTTTGTACAGTTGTGTCCGCGTCCCATTGGAATTCCAGTACATGGTGTTGATTGGACCGGGGGGGGGGGGGGGGGGTTTGTCGTCGTTCAGTTATAGTCCTGTACCAGGTATGTTGTAATTGCATTCAGTACTATGAATTTCCTTTATCCTTTATAGGACTCCTGCCTCACTTGGTCCATGTATGGAATGGGTGAGCATACCAGTGTTCATGGGGTCCCTGAGGAAGTCGAGTAGTTCCTTGATGTAATTTATGGTTGTTTGAAGTGATGGTCTGTCTGGTTTCTGTGGTTTTTTATTTGTCTGGTTCTGTTGTGTACTGTGTGAAGCTGTTGTGATCGGCTGTGGTTGGGAGGCCGGAGGCGGGGTGCTTGAGTGTTCTGTTGGTTTGTCGTGTGTTATATATTCATGCTAAGTGGTCTTTGTCTATTTTGCCAGTTGTTTTATTGTGGAAGTTGTGGAAATTGTTGTTTGTCATGTATGCTGGGTGGCTCGGTTTTTGGGTGTGTGGTATTCTTGTTTTGTGTCGTGGAAGTGTTTTGGTTTGGTTTGTGCCAGGTGTTTTTTGCTGCAATAAATGAGGGGCATTGTCTGTAGTTTGCTGGGTGTTGGCCTTTGTAGTTGATGCATTATGCTGGTGTTGTGGCTAGTTTTGTGCAAGTTTTAGTGTGGTGCAGCTCGTATTTTTTGTCTTATAATCATTTTATGCATCTGACTGGCTGGCCAGGCACAGATGTTTTTGGTGTTTCCCCACCTCTGGCAGTTGGCGTCCTTTGGAATGTAGTTGTTCCTCTTTTGGTACTCCTTCCAGTAGACAGTTGTCCTATTGATTGTGTATATTTAGTGTAGTGTCTCTTTCTCATATTCTGGTACTATTGACTTTGAAATTCCTTGTTTTCTGATGACCCTGTCTGGTCCTTGTCAAGTCTTTGATGTAAACAGTTCGGTGTGGTTGAAATGGATATGGTGCCCTGATAATTTGTGCTTTTTCTATATCAATTGTCTATGGAGGTAGACAGTCATTTGAGGATGGTGGCATGTGCCTCTCCTATGCTTGTGTAGGGAGATGAGTTATTGTAATCTATGATTTGGTAATGATGATGGGTACCATGCACTTTGGAATTCTTGTTTTGGTGGTGTCGTTGTCTGTGGTGGGTTTTCTGTGCCGTTTATATTGTGAGCTTTTGTTTGTATTTTCTCTTCGTGGTTTTTGTGCGAAGCTTGGTTTTTTTTCTTTCTATGTTCAAGTTGATCTGTGTCCTTGTCGCTGTCTGTGTCGGTCAACGGTATTCTGTCGTTTGCCTAGTTGAATCATCTTGAGTTGGTTTGATTCTGACTCTTTGCTAGGTTGTAACCTCATCTTTTGTCTTTGGATGGGGTTTGTGTCTGTGTGCTCCAGATCACCACCATTTGTGGTGGTCTCAAGGGGTCACAAGCACCCAGGTGCAGAGGTCCCCCCCCCAACGACGACAACACCTCAGACTCAACACATGACTGTGTGAGAGCCACTTCCAGGATGAAGACTGCCGGCCAGGTACTGACTCGCATACTCGGTACCGCACACTTACTCGCCCCAAAACTGTCGGGCAATCAGGTCTGAGCACAGGCAGTTTTGGGATGGGGCGCCACCGAACCAGGGTATCGACCTGCATGTGCCTTTCCACCCAGCACCTGCACTTGCCCTCCCAAGGTCAGATCAAGTTCGCGAAAACTGTCCCCAGGCAGTCGAGTCTTTGTCTGGTATCCTGTTGTCTGATTGGTCAGAGTCCTTAACTAATCACATGCAGGCTAGATTTCATCTCGTATGAAGCTATTTCACATTATCTTTAGTGGTTAATTACCAATTTGCAACTTCAAAGTGGTAGTTTGTGAAAGTAAAATACAAGTAGTCTACTTCAGAGATTTAAAAATTTAATAATTTAAAAGTTGGTTATTTCTAGTTATTAATTCCCAATTAGTTACAAGATGGCGACTAATTTACACAATCAAGAGTTTGCTCAATCAGGGTATTACATTTTCCTAGTAGTTTGTGGGTTGGTTATCTCCGAAAATTAGTTTAAATAACTAAATACTAAATTTTTGCAGGTAGGTTATAATATATTCCAAGTACTGAATTATTCAAGTGAGTGACTTGTTGGCTGTTTCGGAATACTATGCTATTCTGGTAATTTACTTATGCTGCTTCTAAATAAATGCTCTATTGATTAAGAATGAGTTTGTTGCTTTTAAATATTAATATTCTAGAGTGCCTACTAGTTTACAAGTTACCTGACCTATAATAACTATGTTCGCTGTATGTAGTTATGAGTTGGAAAATCAACAAAGGATTTTCCCGTGTATGTGTGTTTACGACTATACTTCCCTTCCTCTCATGCTGCTTTCACTGGGGAGGCTGTAGGGAACCCTAAGTTCCCGAGAGGTGTCAGATAAATAAGCCCTAATGTGTAGTGCAGGTTATTTTTTTTAACCCCTACTTGCTACACTTGAACAAGAAGTTAGCTACTGATTCTAGACGAGGAGCAAACAGCAATAACGACCTTCCACGACGAACTCCAGGTCCAGAATCCTGCCTCTCATCCTGCGATTTGTCACACCACACAATGGTTTTTCACTGTTCTATTGTTCAGTTTCGATAATCCTTACACCATGCGGTGTGGCTTTTGGAATTTGCATGTGTGTGATATGTGGTTTATGGGCAGCTGCTCAGCCATGGGAACCAAGTTTCTTCACCTTATGCCAAACAGTCATGGTGCTTGGAATAGATCCTGATGAGGGTTGGAATTCCTGTGTGATGGTGGTGATGGATGATTGACGATTATGCTATACGGCCAATTTAAACACTTGATGGCCTCTGGCAGTCAACATGGGACTGTTTTGGTTTGTTTGCTAACACTCCTTCGTGTTTCCACTTCACCATAACATTGGAAACTGTGAACCTAGGGATCTTTATGAGGGTGGAAATCTCGCACATAGACTTATTACACAAGTAGGATCGGACCATCTGACCACGTCGAAAATCAGTGAATTCCTCAGACCAACACATTGTGCTGTATTGCGCTACGTGACAACTGCTACGATCGCTGACTATGTGTTTGTCCACATGGTAGATGGCAGTACTGTGTTTTCCTCTACTTAAACACACAATTTATGAAGTTGTCCTGATATTTTTGATCACTTGGTGTACTTACCTAACAAAACATGTGATTTGTTTTTAAATGTTAATGTTGTGTTGTTGTATTGCAGGTAATAGAGCCAGAAGAACTCCACAACCTGGATGTTAGCACCCCTCACACTGCTCACTGTCTGGGATCTGGAGAAGTAATGATTTCAACCTTGGGAGACAAGAATGGTAATGGTAAAGGAGATTTTGTGCTTATTGATGCATCAACTTTCAAAGTCAAAGGTGAAGAACACTTACTATATTTGTTGTAAATTGTAGTTTTACTTTCCACAAATGTTATGTGACTCGTTATGCCTGTGTACTGGAATGGGTAGTGTCTTAAAGCTTCTAATGGAGCACTGCAACCGACTTTAAAACATTCAGAACTCCTTACGTAGTAGTAGTACGCATACCATCAGAATTGTAAGAAAAGGTGTAAAAGATAAATGCATATATTTTGTAACACTGTAAACTGTTTTACAAGAATCAATTTGTTTGACTGTAAAAATATTTTATCTTGAAAAATTTAAAATTTTAGCACATTTCCATTTTAATGATGTTTTGAAATATTTCCAATACCCGTAGTCAATTTAATGCATATCCACTTCAGCTACAAAAACTTAATTTTTATAACTAAAATGAATTTACATAAAACTAGTTAATAAAATATTTTTCTTACAGTATTCCTGTAACATGACACCTGGGGGCATGTCTGAGTTCGTGACCGATGGATGTCTTAATAATAATAAAAGAACTATACATTTGATTTATAATTTATTCTCATAGCTATTATTTACAACATTAAATTATCTATTTTCACTATTGCCCTTTTTATTTCTCAGTTACAACAATACTTAATGTCTATTTAACTCCAATTAATGTCCTTCTTAAAGTCTGTTTGGTTATAGTCAGTTAACTGATACTCATTAACACACTTTCAGTCTGTTGTCATTATTTGTAATGGTTTTCCCTCGTGCACCCAGTCCACATGTCCAGCCTGCCAGTTGCAGATATTTCCTCCCACTGGTCACTTCTCTTGCTGCTCGTTTCTCTTCTCACTCGTCCTTCTTTCCTCGATTCTCCAACCACTCATTCACTCATCAACTCCCGGCCTGGAGGCACAATGTACTTTCATACCAGTCACCCTGACCATCTGGAAGGTTCAGTGTACCCCGAGTCATGCTAAGAGAAAAAACAATAGCAATGCATAGCATCTTTCAGATAAATGCAGAAATTATATCCGCTAAAGATCAGGAGTGGTGATCCGCCAAAGGGTTATCACAGCAGAATGCCTTCATAACTCAAAAAGCTGGTAGGATTAACACTCGCTTGTCATTCAAAACATACCATTGACATGCCACCCTGCTCTCATGTCACTACTCTGTCCTTCTGTTCCACCCACTCGCGCGGTAAGGTCTAAGGTCAGCGGCGCAGACCAGTGCCAGATAACAGTAATTATAATTTGTACATGCAACCATAGCATTTATTATAATGATCTTGCCTGACAAACATTTTCTAGAAGTATGTGCGTTTTGAGGTGTACAGAATGTAAGTATGCTTAAATTTAGATTTAAAGTAAACTCTTGTTAGTTTATTTTAAAGTTCTATCAAAATTATGAATTCATCTTTCATATTTGACAAAAAACTTAACTATTCTGATGATATTTTGTAGTCTCTGCATTCCTTTTAATGAGTTGTGCATGCTTATTGTACAGTCGAGTGCAGTTACCACTGGAAGGTACCTTCCTTTAAATGTTAGTTATGGAAGTTGTATGCAGCAGCATGTTGTTTTATTAGTGAGGAAGCTAAATGCTAATGTAGAAAGTATACTGCTGGCCAATAAATTTGTAACACCTAGAAGGATATGAGCTATTACAACCAGATTTATTTTGTAGAATACCCATTATACACAGGTGACATGATTACTGTTGTAACTTGATATTGACACATGCCGCCCTACTGCACAGCGCTTCTGCAGCCTCTATTTTAGGACTTCGCCCCATCATCATGCGCTGATAAAATTGAGGGGTGAGATACATGCGGACAGACGGTTAATCTTGTGGCTACAGGGTTGTTCATATGCAGATTTGGAGGAATACAAACATGTGGATATGATTAAGATTGTACTGCCCGCCCATAAATTGGCATGCGGTCGCCACCCCCCGAAGCCAAATATTGTATTACCTGCCAAGCCACGGACATACAGAGAAAAATCAAATAGTTTATAGAGACTCCGAAGAAAAGCAGCACACCCTGCAGCCAGTGAGGTCATCATCGCCGAGCCTCGTAAGGAGGCGGTAAATATGTCAACAGTCTCCAACCAGGGTGATAAGAAATTCATGGTGCAGTCCACGGCTCTGAAATAATCAACCCTTGCGATGGAAGGCTAGCAAACCTCACACCCCTGTGACAGCCACCAAGCTGATATTTTGAATATATAAGGAGAAGCGAAAATGCTCTCGCCAGTTTACGTCGGCCCGCCGACCTGTATAAGGTCGGAGATCTCTCCTGGTCTGCAGAAAACTCTCCAGCCTGAAGATAGCCATCCACTCTCCAGCCTGAAGAAGGCCCTCCGAGATTGCAAAAGCTGTCCTCTCCAACTCCAGCAGCCGGAATACGACTCCTCCAGAAGTTCCAACATCAACCCCTTAGCCCGTGGAGAATACCCCTGTTCCAGATCCAAAGGTATCACGACTTCCTTACCCCTGCACCCATTTATCCGATTCAATCCTTGTACTCCATGGTAGCAGACCATAACGTCGTCCCTTCTGGACAAAACCACCCTTCGTTATTTCGTTGTCAATTGCGAATAGCATTTTGGAATTTTTCTTAGTTGAAATTTGAATACCCAGGTTTGCTTTCACCTGACATAACATCAAATAATGTATATAAATTATTTTAGCTTTATACAGAACCGCATAATCCCCTTTGTTTTCCCGAAGCAGCAAAAAATACGCTGTGTTAAACATAACCTTGGTGAGGAAGTTATTTAATTCCCTCTCACATAGTTTTGTTATCTAACTGTGCTTTAATAACTAGCCATTTTTGGCTCATTTATAAACTAGCGACCTCTGCAGACCTAGCATGAATGGACCGAACCACTTAGGATTCCCGGAACGTGCCTAAGGTTTTAGTCTGAACACGACTGGGAACTCCTCAGGAATGCCCGGTAAACCCGAGTCTGCTCGCAAAAATGCTCCAAATCTATTTAGTCGTATATCACACTCATTACCTCGGCGTGTCTGTACAAGACCACGCAAAAGAGGGCTTGAGCGCCGACTTCTAGGTCACAAGCCCGCCACCATATTCGTTACTGTGCTTAAGATCCAATTAAAAGAATTAGTTGAATTAGCACACTTACATTCAGTGATCAGGTGCATAAAGGAGGTGGACATAATATCAGGATCAAACGACTGGCCCGACAGGCACTGCAATGAGTGCTAGCTCAGTCACACATTATAAATCTTGTCGAACACCCTCGTGATCCTGTGTTACTTCGTCCTCAATTCGCGGCGAGACTTGTCGAGCTGATTAGAGAGGTTCCTTCAATCAACGAGCATTGTAACTATTACTTGGATCCGCTGTTAGGAATCTGTTGGCCGAGGCCGGACCTGGATCACGAGTTATGTAATTCCCCCAGTGCCCAAGCCGGTAGTAAAACCGATACCACAACAGGAATCTGTTAAGAAAACTCCATCTACCATTTGCCATATTCGCGCCGCAGCAGGGAAAGTCACTAACATAGTCATCCCCCCTTAATCAGTACATAACAAGGAAGTTACCTCGGCAGCTGATTTGTCCCAGCACGAAAGCCAACCAGGCCAGCCCCTCAAAAGTACCCTGGTAGCATCTGCGAAATCGATTAGGTCATCACCCAGCATCATAATTAAATTAACCCCATCTCATTATCATCCTCATCTCCATTAATGTATTTTTCTTATTATTTTAATTTCCTTAGTTGGTGACAGCTGGAGGTATGTTTCATGACGGCCTTTATGGTGAGTAGGGTCAAACTCCCTGGGAGGGAGATATTCATGATCTAGCTCACCCTGGGGTTTGATTCCCCTCCATCAGCTCTCAGCCCTTCTGTCCGACGATGCCCCATTAGATCCCCAAACATGGGCAAATCCCCAACACGCCCAGCGAAATACCCATTAGAATCCTTGTATCCGCAGAAGGGAAAATTAGGCATAACCCGGAAGGAATCAGCACTAATATCCGCCGAGCTCAGCCCAACTCCCTGATTAGGCCCGGACGGATGTTAGGTCTTACACACCTTGGACCACAGGTTTCGGGTGGGCAAGATATTAGGTGAATATGCAGGAATATCCAGGAACTGTCTGACGATGTGTGCTGCATGCAATAGTTCATTGTCTGTTGGTACAGGGCTCCAGGTTGGCTTTGAAAATAGGGAACAACAACAGGCTCCAACACCGCCACAATGTAACGATAGATGGTCAGCATACTAGCGATGCGGAGTAGGCACAAGCAGAACTGGAATCTGATAGACACCATACCATAACTCTAGGTGTGGGCTAGTATAGCAGTGCATAGTGCAAGACTCAGTTAGGCATGCGCCACGGTGCTGCCAGACATGGATACTACCATCGTGGTGTGGTAAGCAGAAGTGTGATTTGTTGGAGAAGACGACGGCATGTCGTTCGTCCCTCCAAGCCCGATGTCCCACACACCATTGCAGCCATAGGCGTCTGTTTTAAGCAGACAGTAATGGATGCCTGAACAAGATGCTCTGGTGCTGCAGATAACGAATCACTCACATACACAGATGTGACACTTGCCTGAACTCCTGAGTTACATTGTTTGATGTGGCTGTATGGTCTGCAATCTCCATGTGCATAAGATGTCTGTCCTCAGGCTCGTTGGTGTGTGGCGGGGCTATTGGTTTCCGGCAAATCGCTCCGCTCATCCTTCCTTAACTCACTGATCGCATAACTTCATTTTTGTCCAACTTGAGAACCAATTTCACAATATGATGCGTTGTCATATTCCTGATAGGTTAAGATTCTCCCATGGTCAAAGGACAGAAATATTTTTTAATGGTTGTGTTCTTTGACATAGCATACTCACACCATATTTGCACACAAATGGTGGGGAGTCACAATGCCACTACCTCTCAGCAGCTCTCAGACTTTCACTTGTATAATGCTTATCACGTTATCAGTGTCACCTTTGGCACAACTCGGCTGAAAAACTAATCACCTCATTTTCCTACCATGCTCTACATGTTCTCCCAATGTGGGTCCTGTGGTGTTGTGTTGGAGTCACTATTTTAATGGCCAGCAGTGTATTTAAAGAGAAAGACTTCTTGAATTTCCTAATTTCGCTGGCTGGCATCTGCTCATTATATATAGCTGATTGTATGCTTTTCGAGCTGATTTTTTTAAATGTCCATTGGAAAAGTTTATTTCATTTTCTACTCTTCATTTTGTTAGTAGTTGCCGATATGTATCCAAGCTAATGAAGGATGGAGGTCTTAGTTAAAATAAAATACCTTAAATTAATTTCTTAATTTACTTGCAACACTTTAAAAATACCCACAACTATTATTTACACCACTGCTAATGTTCTCGCTCTTATTCCTACCAAGGCTTACATTGTATAATGCTGACTATTACATCTGGTGTACAGTACAATCATTCCATCCTTTTCCTAACATTATTTTCTGATGTTCTATATATGCCTACAATATCTAGCACAATCCTCTTTGGTTACTGACGAAGTAGAAGTTTCTGTAATCTCCATCTGTTTTGTAAGTGACAAGTCACCAGTTATGTTTCTGTCTCTTAACTATCCTCTTGATTTTTCCCCATGTCAGCTTAATTGCATTCGTATGTGACATCACACATAAAAGGTGGGAGGCTGAGAACTGTGTGGCTGAAATGAATTCTGGATTTTTTTTCTTTGCATGTATTCATCTCTATGAGTTTTTACAGATCAACTTGTGCATGTGTTTACTAAATTCTTCCCAATTATTTTAAAGCCACTGCAACATCTCAGATTACACTGAATATTTGGAAGGTATTTTGTTAATGTCCATAGTATACTATGAAATATTATCCATAACAATATTAAATTTGAACAGGAAAATTTGGCAGTAACTTCTCTTGTATACATTTTTCCTACAGTGTAAAAATACACGTACAACCATTTGGTAATTTTATATTTTATATGTGTAATTTGTAATAACAAGTATAGCAAGTATAAATTTACAGCAAAGTACAACTTTATTCATGACATAGTACATCGATATAAAAAATATATATTGCTATGTTAACAATAAGAAGGGTGTGGATTTACAAATTTGAAAGTACGTGTAAAATCCACGAACGTGAGGTATTAAACCCAAATCTGTGTATTTTGTGAACTACGCCAATGTTGTATTGAAACATGTACATCAGTGTAAAAGTAAATATTGTTCTATGTCATTCAAAATGTAGTACAATCTTAATTTAAAAAAAAAACACAAATGTTATTATATATTGACATTTAAAAGGGCGTAAAATCACCCCTGCAAAAGTATGTGTAAAAATACACTATTGTAAGGTACTAAAACCCTAAGATTGTGTGTGTTTACAACCATGCTAATGTTGTATTAAAGCACGTTCATCAATGCAAAAGTACATGTTTGTCTATTTCACTCACTAGGTAGTACAATCTTACTGTAAAAAACACAAATGTACTGGTATATTGATATTAAAAAGGTCGTAAAATTACAAATGCGAAAGTACGTGTAAAAATACAATAATATAAGTCACTAAAACACCAAGCCTGTGTATTAAAACACGTACGTCAGTGTAACAGTACATTTTTTTTACTGATATATTCACATTAAAAAGGGTGTGAAATTACAAATGCGAAAGCCGATGTTGTATAAACTCGTACATCAGTGTAAAAGTACATATTTTTCTATTTCACTCAAATGTAGTACCATCTTACAGTAAAAAAAAACACAAGTGTACTGGTATATTGACATTAACAAGGGTGTAAAATTACCAATTCGAAAGTATACGAGCAAAAATTTACACAACCAATATACGATAATTTTATATTTTCATGTGTAATTTCCTAAAATGAGTACACTATTTGTAATTGTACTCTAATGTTCCTGTGAATTTAAATATAAATACAAGTATTTGCTAATCACATGCGATCTAGCGGTAGGGAGTATAACTACTTCGAACTCCTTTTATGCTCAAAAGGAAATGTTAACTCCCACTGAGGGTATATGATGGCTTTTGTGTAAAACTACCTTTTCTAAATCTCACTCTCTAAAGTTCATGAACGAGTTTTATTGCGCCGCCTAAACACTCATACCCGCGATATTTACATGTTTCCTAATGAGCAAATTGCCTTTAGGAAAAATCATTCTACTGTACACCAGTTGGTCAGTTTGTCTGAACATGTAACTAATACTTTCAATTGGCGCCAATATACGGTTGCAGTATTCCTAGACGTGGAAAAAGCTTTTGACAGGGTTTTCCACGCGGGCCTTCTTTACAATTTATACCAAAATAATTCCCCAGATTACTATATCAAGCTTCTGTCGTCCTATCGTAATAAATTCTGTGTGTATCCATTGAACGAGCAATATCCAAAAAGATAAATATTAGGACAGGAGTGTATATATATATACACACCCACGATATTCCGCGCCCCCCTAATTGGCATATCAATTTAGGAATTTATGCTGATGACGCTGTCATCTACACTCGGTACCACCAGGCTGAACTTGCCATTCAGCATGTCCGTGCACAGCTCAATGAGCTAAAAACTTACTTTCGCCTGTGGCAAATGAAATTAAATGTGGGTAACTGCGAAGCGCTAGTCTTCACACGCCACAACATCCCACCTAACCATCAACTTAGTCTCTTCAGGGAGAATATACATTTTAATGACGAGGTAAAATACCTTGGCCTCACAGTGGATAGAAGGTTGACGTGGCGGAAACACGTGGAGCCTAAGCTAAATGTTGTTCATGCCCGTATGAAAGCCTTATATACACTGTTAAATAACCATTCTGGTTTGTCACGTGTAAATGGGATTTAAATATATCAGACTATGATTCGACCCATTATTACTTATGCAGCCCCTGCTTGGGCCTACTGCACACAAACCCATCTCAGTTCACTACAACTGGTGCAGAATAAATGCCTTAGGATGGCAGCACATGCATCATGCTATGTCCCTTATAGGTGCCTGCATGGAGAGCTTAAACAAGAACTGCTGCAAGATGTAATTCGAAAACAGGCCCACAACTTTTACCAATCAAATGAAGACCATGCCAATCCACTAATTACTTCCCTTCGGGAGTATGATATAGATAATACACAGCACTATAAACGACCAAAGTCGCTCTTAGCTCATAGAAATATACTGCCTTTTTCATTTTGATGACGCCTGCACAGCCTTAATAGGCTATTGCAGAGGACTAATCTGAGCTGTCCTAAAGGGACTGATCAGCCTAGATTTATTTTAAATAATTCATTTTTTATTATAATATTACACCTCTATTCCCAACCAGCTGCTTGTAGGTATGGTCCGTTAGCCACTGCCGATTCCAAGGCTGCCTCTTGTTAGATTATCTGCAAAATCTGAGGAGGCTGTGGCGATAGTGTGCTTTCTGCAGTAGCTGGTGAGAGGCCCCCCCCCCCCCCCCCCCCACACACACACACCACCTAATTCTTAAGTTATAATTATAATTGTGGTAGAATATACTGAGCTGCACTGTAGGGACAGCTTATCCTAGTTTAGTTATTAGCTTTAAATTAGTTTAGCCTCTCTTCCCAGCTAGCTGTTTGTAGGTAAGGCCCTAGGCCACTGCCGATTCCAAGGCAGCCACTCAACAATTATACCTGCAAATAACTGCAGGGCTTGTGACGACGTGTGTTTCTCTGCTGCTGTTGGTGAGAGACCTCCCCTGCGTCAACGATCAACACTCCCTTAGCCGAAGCTCCGTGAACTCGTAGTGTATGACCGAAATATGCTCTGTTACAGCCTATGGCTACAGAGACATATGTTACTATTAAATTATTAGGTTAATTTGAAATTATATTAATAACTAAACCCCTTTCTTTTCGTAGACTATACAGTCTCTCACGGACATCTAAAAGCCAGTAAGCGTTGGCTTAGCTATCGATGACGCCGACGCTTACTGGCAATTCACCTTATTCTCTTTAATATCCAGGTTCTACTGGGGAATCGGAGGGAAGCCACCCAATAGCGCCACTTCTCCTACCAGAGAGGTGTCCAAGCACATTTCTGGTTACAAGCCAGTGTCTCCCTCCAACTGCCAAGGCGAAAGGAAATATAGTTCCATCCATCTCTACTAGCTTTTTAGTCTCAAGTAACACGAGCATGTTACACACATACTCTGTCTCCCGTAGCATTTCTGATTAATGCATGAATATTTTGAATTCTATCCTGTCGACTGGGTTTTTACAGTGTCCATGCCGGTTTTTCCCAGTCTCTTCTAGTATTAGCTTAGCTATAAGTACACACTTAGGGAAGTAGTCATGGCCCCAATCGCAGGCCATGGCAGCCCAATCCCTCTCTGCCGTGATGCATGTCTCCTTGCATGATTTCCTATACCTGTAGGCGTAAGGCGTCTAGTCCTGAGATGCAATAAATTCCAGCCCTACTCACTGGGCTTTCAACACTTAGTGAAGTAGTAGTATACACCTGATGTCAATTGTTATCTACATTTTGGAAATAACTTTTTATAACTGTTTTAATGTACATAGATTTTGTAATTACGATTGCAGTGAATCTGCGATTTCACTTTTTTGTTAGTGAGAAAATACACAGACACAGTGCTGGAATAACACTTCTGAAGTTGTGATGTTTGTGTAAATTCACAGCGTGTGACAGGAAATATATAATTTACATAGTCAAATTGCATGCATGGAGTGCATGTTATTTAACATCATAATAAGTTCAAATTACAAACTGGTGTAATAATATTACACCTAGAGTGTAAATGTAATTAGGTATGATAAACATTATGCAGTAACAGACTGGTGTAGTAAAATTGCCATAACAATGAATTTGTTAATTTACAATGTGTGGTAGATAATTAGTAGTAAGTATAGTAAAATAATATGTACACAGTACATGTGATTTAATGTGATGATTAGTAAAAGAAACTGACAAGTATGATAAAATTACACTAACAAAATTTGCGTAAATTTACATTATGTGGATTGATATTGGTAACAAAAAAAGTAAAATGACACATACACGTATGTGTAATTAAACATAATGATTAGTAAATAGAATAACAATTACAGTAAAATTAGACTGGCATTTTATTTAAAAGACATGGGACACACAGTAAAAGTACATGTATGTGTAAAAATACACGAACATGTGTGGAGATTGTGCTGCCACATAAATTCATCTAAAATTACACCATTTTTTACACTGTATTTAGGATGGTTCAATAGACCATGGTAGTCTCTGGTGACAGTTCCAGATTTGTATACATAGTGCATTAGAAATAATTATCTATGCTACATGTGTGCAACAAAATAAGCCTTCTGCATGTGCTTGAATTAGCCTACACTTCCAATTCTTCATTATTTGGTCAACACTTCAAAAATGTTCAATAGCTGCTAATCCAACTTTCGTCAAGGTAAACAATCTCTCTGCCAACTTCACAGTACTGTCTTCTCTTGCACAAGTAGTTGTTGCGCCGTGTTAGAATGTCTGCTATTTCAAAAAGTATTTTCCTCTTGGCTTTATTCTTTTTCTGGTGTAGATAATGAACAGCCAGGATTGGTTTCACTCTCTGCTTGATTTTCTTTGTGTATTTTCTATTTTCTTTATTGTTGATTTACTTACACCTGTGTAAAAAGCAGCACAATGTGTGGTTTGGTTCATTGGCAATGCTAAACTGTCTCTTTTTGCTTCAATACCGCATTTGTCTATAACAGTACTACCTATAATATTGCATCCCTTACTTTCTTCTTTTTACTTGAAGCCATAGCTAAAATAAGGATTCTCCAATTCAGTTACGTGTGGCAGTCATTCAATAGTTTGTTAAATAATACATAACTTAAACTGTATCTTAAATAAATGTCCACTGATACCGATCTGCCAAATTTTCAGCATTATACAAAACTAAGAATACATTTCAGATTGACAACACCAATTTGAACCTATGTTTGCACATGCGACAGTAAATTGCTCTGGCGATAAGTATACAGCTGCAGGCCTACCGGGGTTTTCCTGGAAGTGGCCTGTTTCACCGCAACCCCACCTACACAAGTTCAGGGTTTCTCCCATGTAACTAACAATACATATTGCCACATAATGGAATCTCTGTTACAATGTTTTCAGGCCATTCTTCATTCCATGGCCAAACCAAGGAAATACAGTATGGACTTGTTCGGCGAAATTCAGTGACCACTCTGCGTACTTTAATTACTCTAGTAGTAAATACCTTATTTACCTTATAATAAAACTATGTTTTATTTCAATATTTACTCCCATACATATCTAGGTTATCTTACCAATGTTTGTTGACTAGACATTTGCTTCATTACGTGTCACACTCATATAAAATTAAAAAAGTATTATCATATTGTACTTCAAATTTACAAAATTGAATAAAGAAATTGACAAAGAACATTCAGCTTTCTTAGATTTTAATACATTGTAGAAAAACTTTTTATTATTAATTGAAAATAATCTGACAGTGTTAAACCTTTATTTAAATACCAAGATAATATAATTCCTTTAAAATTACATACACAAATAATTTGTGGAGAAATAGTTTTTTTCTTGTGGACCAAGCTAAAAATATGGAGCTCGTTCTATGTTTCGGGAAATAAGGGTATGGTAAGTATATTTTCATTTAGTTATGCCATTGCAAGAGGTCACTGCATAAAGGCTACTTAATAATGACGAAATGTAAAGTAATATTGTCTTAGCTATTATTCTTTAATTTATGGGCCTGTACTCACAAAATGTTTCATGTCAGTATGTGTGTGATTGATGTATTCTTAACACAAAGAAACAGAGACAAATTGCATTACATTATTTACATTTGTTATGTGAATTCTAGGTGAACGAAATTCTATTATTTCTGAAAAAAATTGACATTTTCTACACATTTAGAATATTTTGTTATTAGTTATTACTGTAATTAAATACAAAATACATTATGGGAGTGCATTCCGAAATATGTAACGATGACTAATAGGAAGTAGCCACAGTTTTCGGGAATGAAATATAAATGTACATTGCAACCCTGCAATCGGAACCAATTAGGACTTCATTTCGGATTTGCTGATATTCGGATTATCCTAACTAATATAACTATAAATTGAACTAACTTAACTAGAGCATATTAAACATTTAAACAACATACGAGATGATATACGGTATGTTTTTTATCCTACAGTCGGCTACTGATCTTTGTTTTTGTGCGACCTGTAGCAAATCTACAGTACCCCAATAAGTGAACCAAGTTCAGTTAACTCATATAGATGACAGTAATTATCTGAACCGAACTTACTTGTAGTATATTTTAATGTGTAAAAAAATGTTCGTATACTTAAATCATATATTTTTTCTACTATTTAAATTATTTCTAAATAAAAAAAAAGTGTTTTTCAGATAAAAAAAAACATTTTTTGACTAAACTGAGTTCGGGTGGTGGGGTTATAGTGTATGTGGTCTGTGTAATCATTCATGGCTGTTACTGACTGCCTTTAACGAGTAATGAGTTTTCCACAAATGAGTTTTTTAATGAGTTGTGCATTTGTTTCAGGTCTGTGGACAGCTGGAGATAAAAAAGCCAGCTTTGGGTATGACTTTTGGTACCAGCCATATTATGATGTTATGGTTTCCAGTGAATGGGGAGCACCAAAAAGCTTTAAGAAGGGATTCATACCGGAGCACACTGCAGATAAAAGTAAGCAGAATATTTAAAATTTATTTTATAAGTAGTCCACAATCCGTGACCTGAAAATGTGAAAACAGTTTGCAATGTATTACAGTTAATGTATTAATTGCGGAATGCAGAGATTTGGCGAAGAAGAAAAGTCTTTGTCATATGCAGAGTTTTGCTTTAGTAGTGAGAGTAATTGTGTCCTTTATTTAAAACATACATAAAATGTAATTTTAAAAATAATTTTGTCTTACAGTATCCTTTCTAGTGATACTGTGGATTAATGCTCTCAGTGTGGGCAGTAATTCTTGGTTTCCTCCACATTTGTACTACATTAGGGACACCAGCTTTCTCTGTCATGTCTTAGTCCTAGTTGACTAACATGCACTATTGTGCAGTAGAATTAAAACCATCACCCATATCTAGAGCCACATGGTGACCAACCTGTCATATTGATAAAGAGGAGGACTTCATCCATATCCAAAGTATACTAAACTCAGAATCTGTAAAGATGGAAAAGATCTGAAGAAGTATGACATCCCCAAGGTGCTCAATCTTAATGCAAGTGTTTCAGAAGCTACCTGTGTGCAGTCAAGTTGTTACCATAACTCCACCCATGGTTACCATATTTACTTGTTTCTAAGATGCACATTTTTACAAACATATTTATAAAAAAATTTAATAAATTTTTTATGTGATTACATTCTCAAGAGACAATTATCATCTTGAATTGCACAAAGTAGAACCCAGAAGCCCCGAAGAACACCTCTGACTTCTCGAACTACAAACTCTGTGAATACCGGATAAGTTACTAAAAGCAGGAGGACCCAGATGCCCAGTGCCTCCTCAAGGACAAACTCCAGAAGTTTGAATTACTAGATTACATGTTCTGGTCTCGAAGTGGACAACCCACTGCTCAGTGAAAGGTCTAAGTCCTATGCGACCTAAGGGCCAACCTTTGTCGAAACCACCACGAACTCTAACAGGCCGGTCATCCTGACATCAAAGAAACTTTCAGAGATATAAATGAACGATATACATTGGATGGGATGAGTCGAGACATGTGGCAGTATATAAACAGCCATGAGGCATGTTGTCGCGGTAAGGCTTACCCTGTGCCCCAAATAAAAGGGAAACTCTGTCGACCCCACACAACCTTAACTTATTTAGCAGTCGATCTAATGGGGCCCTACCCTACGATAAGAGTGGCAACAGATAACTTCTAGTGATGACTGCCCAGCTTTCCTGTGGATAAAATCTTCACCGTCCAGGGGACTGGCAGTGGGCACAAGACCCCACCAAAATGCAGCAACCCAAAGACGTTCGACTAGACACCCTAAACCAGACCACGAGGGCATGCGACACCCAATATCAGTACATAGCTGGAAATACCCACAGCCAAGAACAAAGGTAAGAAGCTTCTCGATGGACGAAGCCATGCTACTCCACCACCAACTGCTCAGCAAGGCAAAAGGGTAGTTTAGGGTAGAATTTGTGGACAAATGGGAAGGAACCGACATGGTCGTAGGGTGCCAGGAGAGTGTATACTGGGTAGAAGATGTCTGAGAACGCATTCATAACATAAAGAGAGGGAAGATATGCCCTGCCCCACAGGAACCCAAGACTTCGAGGTTGAAGCACCACATAATGGAGTGGACGAAGAATGGGAGATGTAGGATGACCCCCTCCACAAACACCCGCCATAGTCGAGCGACCACCACCCAGGAGCACGCAGCACAATAACCGTGCCGGGACACCCAGTGAAGGAGCATCCAACTCATGCAAATGAGGCTTGAACGACCAATACCTTGAGGGGCTATACCCATCAATATGCTGCCCTCGACCCAGACGAATTTCATTTTAAAAGTGGCCGCCAAGCATGGCCGCATGACCCAGGCCAGGTCTGAACTCTCATGGTGAAGCCCCTTGTTCTGGGAGACCTTCCGAAAACCTCAGCCATCCAGCACCATCCAGGAGGAAGGTGGCCTCAAGATACCGGCTGCGAACACAGCTCCTTAGAAGGAGGAGCCCTGTGGCTCTACCGACAAAGTAGGAGAGCCCAAAAAGCCCCTATCCCTGACTGCGACCATGTCCGCTCAGTAGAATGTGGTTGTCATTCAGGCCTCGATGCCATCTGGCATCGAGGCCGCTTCTGCCGCATGTTCCGCCTGGAAGAAGGATACCAGCCTCACTGATGAGTTATGGGGAGACCGAATAGTCCTTACCTCTGACAGTGACCCCAAATAAGTCAACCCAGTGAAACGTGGGTACCAAACGGGCCTTGATGCCGGACGGCAGCGAGGCCACTACTGCACCACATTCTGCCCAGGAGGAGGAGCCCAGCCACACCAACGAGGTAGGGGAGAACAAAAAACCCCTACCTCTGACAGTGACCCCGACAGCATCCACCCAGGAGGGCGTGGTGACCCGCAGTGTCTTGATACCGGACTACCTTGAGACCCCAGCCACCAACCCAGCTCGCGAGAAGGATGAGCCTAGACGTACTGACGAGTTAGGGGAGCTCAAGAGCTCCTCCTCCTTATGGTGACACCGACCACGTCCACCAAGGAAGATGTGGTGAACAGCAGCACTTCGATTTATAATGACCCTGAGACACCAGCTACCAACCGAGCATCCAAGAAGGAGGAGAACAGCCATGCCGACTAGGTGAGGAGCCCAAAGAGACCCTATCTTGGATGGCGATTCCGACCATAACCATCCACCCAGGAGGACGTGATTACCAACCTGGTTTTGATGTTGGATGGCAGCATGTTTGCTACAGTGCCACCTTCTGCCCGGGTGGATGAGTTTAGCAGAGCCAGATGGGCAGGGGAATCAAAGAAGTTCCTGCCTCTGATGGACACCATTGCACCACCCCACCAGGAGCAGAGGATAACCTGTTGTGCCACAGTGCTCGCAAGGCCCCGAGCTGGCAACTGCAGAGGACGATCCCTATGAGCCAAGCAGCCTACCCACGATCAGTCGGATGAGCGAGGTGCTTCCCTGTGCATGATGCCCCACCTCCCAAGGTCAGCTAGGGTAATGTGGGAAGTCACAGTGGCTCCCCATAGCTAAATTCGCAGGGCTGTATCCCCAACAAGAGGCTTTATGCAGGAAGTGAGGCCTCTCATGTAAATCAAGGACTTCCCATACCGAGTGAAAAGAGAAAGACACCCATTCTGAAAGACAGCCATAAAAGTAAAATGGAATGCAGTAATTCAATGTGAACCGAGTTTCTACACCGGAATACAACAATTAATTCTGAAAGTAAATTTAAAATTGTAACTCATATTGTATGTTACATAGTAGAAGCCAATCTAAGTGGTAGAAGGCTTAGAGCTGGCCTAGGTTGAAACTTGTCACATGTAAAATATCTGCCATGCGACTAGTTAGGAGGCCACAGATCAGGGCCAGTTAATACGCCTTCATCACCATGGCAGATAATCAGAAAGTTTACACATCCCTCATGAGTGGGACCAGAATACACGCCTCACTGTTCGAAAGTTTATTATCAAGTGTACGCCTGTAAATTGGTTTATTCGAGGTAAAAATCCTGTCAACTTATTTACATAAAGCACAGCTTTCAAGTGACTTGTGTGAACAACATGTTTCTTGTAACTAAAGAAGGGATGCGAGCATTCACTTGACACCGGTATATTACGTGTGACAGCTATTCTCTCCACGGGGTAAAACCCATTAAGGGACCAATCGCGAGACCAGTCTGTATGCTACAGAGAGTGAGCACTGCTACAACTACGAAAAGGAAAGTGACCTGACTCACATCGGAGAACAAAGTAAGCACAGAAGAAGAGTGCTACAGAAGCCAACCCAAAACAATTTCGAATGAGAGTGCTACATCACTCGTGCACCAAAATTCTACCAGATGAGTGTATGTGGCAACGAAAAGAGCGTTGGGGGGTGGGGGGGTGGGAGCGACGGCAGTTGACACATGATGCACGCTGTCATAATTACGAAATACCGCCTCAATTCACATTATGTCATGTCAACCTGAACCGGGTTTGAACCCAGAATAACTGGATTCCAGTCCCAACCAGTACGTCCCTAGGAAACTGGCACACAAGGACATGTCTGTCAAGACCGTCTATGAAATTGTGTGAGATGCTACATGTCTGGTAGTCACCCCGTGTGCGACAGAAGCCAGCCACACAGCCCAGTGCTGCCCTTAAGCTTGTGGGAGAAATACAACCCACACACAAGGGAAACTGCACTTCCAGCACTCCCCCGCCCCCACAAGGCCAACAGAGAGAATGCAGCCTGTGCCACCAAGAGAGGAGCTCTAGCCCGAAGATACCCGACTGTCTGAAAGGACCCGAAGGACCCATAGCCAACCTACTAAATACGTGACCACACAACTCCAACTCTCCAGTTGATACTCTGCAATTTGCTCCACCAGATCGAGATCTCGAGCTCTCTGCCTACAGTCTCCCTCACGAAGGTCCACTGCTACCTTCCAGAAGTCTTCTAGACCTTCGACCAGCAAACCCCGAAGAAGTCTTCGTTCCCCCCTTTACAGTGACTACCACTTTGGTAGTGAACCCCGAGTCCCTTCTGGACAACAGCATAGATAAGTTAGGATAAGTTGTTATCATATCTACCTAGCCTTTTTCTGCTCTGGTTTAGTTTAGCCCCAGGTCACCTTTATGGGGTTTACCACACCTCAATTCCACCTATTACTGTTAATTAATAACTGGGAGACAGTACGAGCCACTGTGTATATTCTCCTGGGGAATAAACACACAATCTTACCTAGTCCTGAGTACTTATTTTATGGTTAATGTGACTTCCATCAGTGTAGACGTCAAACCTACTAAGGAAAAGCAAGAGACAGCATCTCGAAACCTCTTTTTCGAAACTAGTGTTGGACTGCGGGCTACCCTTACCCAGGTGCACATACGTCGTAATACATAACCATTAGATGGAACTCCATACTATGGATCAGGTGTTCATATGTACTGGGTGCATACGTACGACAGATCCTTGACCAATAGTAATACACTCCACGAAGTGGCTAGACCTCCAGATCAGCCAACACTCTACATCCACTGCATTGTTATCTGCGCCAGTTGGAGTGACATGTTAGTTTCTGGTTGGCCTAGCCCCGACTGGCTGCACTCTTAGCTAGGGAACTCGTCGTCTGCTCTTCCTTAACATGGTAGACCACAGTACATCCCCGTATGCACTTCACATGTAGAAGTGATGCGAGGTGGAGAGCTAAGAGGGAAACTACGGCCTCTGAACCTAGCCAATTGTTCTGCAACCCAGTGTTGTATGCCATCAACAGTCCCTCCCCACAGGATCAAGCTCATGCCACCTGACAACTGGAAACGCTTCATCTTTCAGTTCCCCCTAGCTCCCTCTTCCAGCCACACTATAAAATTGCTGGGGAGCCGCACCCGCTCGTAGTATGCATACAATTGGGACTTCCAGTGGCACTGGGCATTACTAGACCGTTCTTCCGGCCTACGAGCACCAGCAGCCCGCCTGGTTGGAGACTCTTACCCTGGCGTGGCGAGAGCTGGTGGTCACCTTAGTTGCTCGTGGATGGTGGAGTGTTCTTGATTTATGGGTTACTGCTGTGCTCCAGGTCAGGGAACCATCAAACCAGGAGTTGGCAGTTCCTAGGGGAGGTGGCAGGCTTGCACCAGCATATCTTTCCCTGTATCGCTATGTGCTGCATTCGATTCCCCGGTGGGAGCCTTCGCAGGACTTCCGGGCACCAGAGAACTGTGGGAAGGGGGTTCTTGGAGAGGTAACGTGGGGTCAGGGTTCTTGGGACTCCCCTACCCTGGTGAGTGGGTGATGATCCTTCTCCCATCCAGGAAGGGCTGTATCAACGACCCCGACACCATCCAGCATCTGGATGGGGATGTTGCCTGGGTCCTCCTGGACCAACAGGAATGATGTGGTGATGGCTGGAGGTAGGGTCTCTTGGGAAACCCCTACTTCGACAACTAGCTGGAGGGGCTCAGCCTTCCATGTAGGAGGCCGACAATTGTGGTAAGCGCTGACATCTTCAGGTGTCAAAACTGGGGTAGTTGACAGGGGAGTGAACTGGTAGTCTCATTTCCTCCCCCTCTACTTGAATCGGGCTTCCATCTGGGGCAGTGGTGTGGCATCTTCTCCTACCCCTCTGGCGTGGTGAAATTACACCTCTTCTCGAAGGCATTACGACCTTGTCCGGAGGTACAGGGTGCACCTCGGCCTTTGCGACTTTGGGTCCAGGCTTCTCTTGGGCCGGTCGGAGATTCCAGCGACCAGAAGCAGAGGGGTCTGCAGTACTTGCAGAAGTGGCTTCTGGCAGTGTATTGTTTCTGATATCATCCAGCAGCAGATTCTGTGGAGCTGGAGGAGGGAGTGGTGCACTGGGGGCACCTCCATCTGTGACTATTGTGATTTCCATGTCCTCTGGAGTCTGCATGGATGGAACAGAACCAGGTGGTAGAGCTATCTGAGATATGTCTAACTCTGGTTCTGATAGGTTCTCCTGGGCTGGTGGAAAAAGAGCGAGGGCTGTGGCACTGTCCAGCATCGTAGACTGGGTAAGTGGGGTCCAGATGCAGAAGTTCTTTAGGTTTCTCTACCTCGATGGCATGCCGAGGTTCATCGACCTCTGGAATAATTCTGAGTTGGGGTGGCCTCTGGTGGGTAGCTCTGTGCGGAGGGTAGCTCTGGTGTCTGATGGAGGTGAGTTTCGTGTGTGTCAGTGCTTCGACTTCTCGAACAGGCTGTGGAGGTGTGTCCTCCTTTCTGTTTATTCTGGTGTCTGGGTATGAGGATACGGTACGTCTTGGATCCCTTTGGGACAAGGCCTCATTTGTCCCGGATCACTTTCTGCGCATGTTCACAAATTTTTTTTAACCCAGTATCCATTTCCGTAATTCCGCTCCGCGGAGAATGGCCCCACCCACTTTTGAGCCAGACTAGCTTCAAATTTGCCTGCCACCTTACTGATGGGGGGAATTTTGATTAGGACTTTCTCCCCAAAGAGAAATTGTGCCCTCTAGTGTGGGGTGGTGGGTATTTTCGAGAAAATTATTTCTCTTGGACTCCCCTCGCCTTTCTCTCTCTGGCTGAGGCCACCAGACAGATGTCGTCAGTCGTGAGCATGGCTTAGGGAGCAGTCTCTCACATCAGTCACCTGGATTTGGAGTGTGCATTCGAGAAGTTGCTGACTTGGGCTTTCACTTAGGGCCTCATTCTCTTTCTGGCAGAGGGCGGATAGGATTCAGGTGAATTTTTAATCTCAATTCCAGCACTTGTCAGCCACACTGAGGTGGATGCTCTTTTTTGGCTCCTGGTTCTGTCTCTCAATAGGGTTTGCTTTGGAATGGTATAGGGGTGTTGTCCAGGTCTCCACACTCCAACTTTTACAAGCAACCCTCCACTGACGACTTGTAAAAGGGATGCTGTTGTCACACGGGATATACCTGAGGGTAACCCGAAGCAGGGAACATTTCTGCATTCAGTTTGCAGAGAATATTCTGGGTTTCCTTGCTGGCGAGTGAGAAAGCTTCCATCCAACAGGAAAACATGTCAGTTTCTACCAACAGATACTGGTTCCCTTGGGAGCTATGGGGATAACGGCTCATGATGTCGGTAGCCAGGTGCGTCGATGCCATGGTGGACCGCATGGGCGTTGATACGTGAGGGGGTATGGGGTAAGACTTGTAGCGCAGCATTTTTCGCATCCTGTGACATACTGTCGGACATATTGAATTATGCCATCCCAAATGTAGTGCTTTTGCATGCTCGCAGTGTTTCCTGAGTACCTGGGTGTCCGGCAAGTGGGTGGTAGTGGTTTTGGTGGTGGCAGTTGTCTGCTCTGAGGGAGTTAGGAATCCAGATTTTCTAGGGCACCTTAGGGTGACTAGTATGAGACCATGCAAGGTTGTCTCATAAACTGTATCTGTAGAGTTATTCTTTAATAAGGCACTGGATGTCTGGATCCTGCTGTTGGTACAAAAAGACTTGATATCTTGTGATACACAACTGTTGCAGTCTCAGAATCTCGTCAGAATTCCGAATAGGAGCAGAGGGGGGTGTGAGCATCTTCCACTCTTCCTCCTCCTTGGGCTCCACTTCAATGGTAGGCAGATGCAATAATGCATCTGGGAGGTTATTCAATTTGCTCGGACAGTGTTGTAATTCAAAGTCAAACCCAGTAAGAAACATTTTCCACAATCTGTACACCATACCTGGATGCATGACTCTTGTCAGGACATGCGATGCACACATTTTGAAATTCTTGCACACAGATTATACACTGTACCATATGTGTTATATTAGGTAAGTAATAATGGCATGGTGGCCTGTACTACCTCCTAAGACAATACAACTAGACATGGAAGTTCAGACTAACATAAACTGCAAGGTTAAGGCAACCTGTTTAAAAGCTTAGAGGGGTTTGAAAGCGATAGTTCTGTTAGTTAAAGTATTTAACAACTCTATACTAACTATCACTGGTTTGTTTATAAATGACTCACTCTGCCCATGAGTCAACAAACTTCTTCAAGACATCACTGTCATTCGCAGTAAAGTAGATAGTTACTCTGCATGACACTGCCTCACAGCCCGTCAGCATGTCGAAGCCTCTCCACTTCTAGCTACCTCGTCGGTCACCCGCAGTTGACTCGAGTTTGGATACTGCTGACTTTGGGTCACCCTCACTCCCCGCACTGACACATCTTCTGAAATTAGGTCACATACCATTTGGCAACCTAGGATCAGTCCTTCAGGCCCTAGTCATGGTACAGGTTGGTTTATGTGTGTTTAATGAGAAATCTCATAAATCAACTTGGTTGCGTTGTCAATTCCAGAGCTCTATCTATTCTTTACCTTGCTCTTGCTATCCCACGTTTCATCACCAATCCAAGTAATATTATTTCAGCGATAGTCATGACATGAAATGTCTTTCCCAACCTCAACATTTGCAAACTGTCTCAACATGGAGTTTGGGAAGCCAGTCTTTCTGGACAACTTGCAAAGCAAATGTCACTTTGGACTATCACCCCTCCATGACATGCCTGGGTCTGTCAGCGATGTATTGCTCGTCAGATTACTTGCTGCAGAATTATAGGCCAACCCCTGATCAGGAGCCCAGTTTATTTGTAATTCTTAGGTCCACCAGCATGGTCCTGCTTGCCAAGTAGCCATGAGAATGGACACCCCCAAACCTGATACTGTAACCCTCTGTTTGGTTCTTGGGTCTGCCAGCGAAGCCCCGCTCGTCAAGCCACTAGACATAACACCAGTAGTCCAGGCCACCTACCCTATCCAACAGCAAGCACCTTACTCTCCATTAGGCCGTGCCTACCCCTTTTTGGACACCCACTACCTGCCTATCTGTTTGTCACCACTCCCACCCCCTTAATCCTCATCATAAGGCTGGGTGCGAGAAAGCTGGGGTACTGGAGAGTAGAGATTCAGGTGTCAGCCAGGTGTACACCTGGAAGAAGGAGGGGGTTGCTAGCCAGAGAGGATCAGCTACCAGTTCATCCAAGTCGTCGCAGAGTATTCTTTGGCACGTGCCCCACATCGTGTCACCACTCCCACACGACACACTGGAGAAGCCGACCTCCTTAACATGGCCAGTCAGCACCAAGAAAGTAGACAGACACTTAAGTATTACACTTGGGTAAACCACTGTGTGTGTGCCAACCCAACCAGCTCTGACCAGTGCACCTACAAAGGCCCAACATAAGGTTATTCTGGGGGCCAAATCTTACACTACAGGCCCCAAGAACAACCCTGTAAGAGCGGGAACACTGCTTCTCTCATTCGCTAGGGAAGGGGGGAACCATGGCACCGCCCACCAGCAGCCTGACCCGGTATGTGTGCATGTCAAGTACAAAGTATTAAATAATGCTATTTCATATAATGATAGTTCTCAAGAAAATATATTGTGTGGTTTTTACTGTACTTAAAGAGTAATTTCAAGTGCTGGCGAAGAGGGCCATGTAATTAATCTAAAACTGTTTTTATATTTCCGTGATATTCACATTTATATTAATATCAGTGTGTTCAAGTGATAATAATATGTCTAGCATGGCTATAAGATCAGAACTATAATAATATGAAATTATAAAAACATGATTTTTGTACAAATCCAATATGAATTAGGGTCCCTGAAGTCCCGCATACCAGCACTTTCTTAGGATGTGACAAGGTGGTGGTTTTTATGGTGGCCAATTAAAAATGAGCATTAGGGTGGAAGGTGACCAAAGCATGTTATCATTTATTATAGTTTTTAAATGTAAATGTTTTTGCAGTGAATGCAATGTAATTTTAACATATTTTTTCCAAGTATTGTGGACCTTCCACTAGAAATTAATCTGGTGGACAACAGAAGAATTGTGTTATAGAGAGACTCCTGTGCTTGATCAGGTTAGGGAGTTTTGAAGTGAATAACTGCTCCATAAATTACAGCTTCTCAATCCTAGTGCTCAGTGATACTGCCCGAGTTGGCACACACTACTGGCCCATGCTCGGCCGAAGAGAATGCCGCAAATTGGAAAGTCATATTTGCACCAATTGTCATTCTTAGGTACCTACAGTATAGGGTGTCCTCCTTCAAGACTAGTGACAGTTATCTACCTATGTTCCCAAGCTGCACGTAAAAGTACCTCCCTTATTAATATTTTGTTTGTTGGTACAGGGGCTCATTTAGGATACTAAGTTCTTGAGTTCTCTGATTGTTGTAGGGGAGTTTGAAGGCATCGGAGCTGCAGAACTGGCGAGTTGATACCAGGTATTGTGAGTGTCTCTTTCTCCTTTTCGTGCCAATTTAGCGTATTTCGGTTTCCATTAGAGATGAGCAAATTAGTTCATTCAGATGAGTCGTTCAAAACGGATTCTTTCTTTTAAATGAACCAGTTCTTTGACATTGTATTTAGTTTATTAGAAAATATGTATTATCTGCTTTTAACATTTTTACTAGGCATCCCTAGTTATTAAAACCTTGATACATAGTATTAAATGCAGCAGAGTAATGGATTTTTACATTAACTATTTCTGTGATATATTTAAACTGCATAATTTCACTCCACAACCCACCCCCCCCTCTCCCTTATGGTACACTCACTTTTCCCAAGTTAGAATTTCGCAAACCACGAATGTGTCAGAATGTTATTATTTGAACCTATCAAGTATATCTTGAAGTGTGATGGCCCGTCGACTAGGAGAACACAGTATCAGGTGGGAGTAGTTTTTGGCAGGCACTAAATGAGGCCTATTCTGGCCAGGTTCTAGGGGTAAATTTAGTCCTTGCATGGAACAAGGGTGCCCCCCATGTAAAGGACTGGCCGGGTAGCTTTGCAGCAGGACACAAAGTCGGGTTCTGGTAAACGTAATCTTCCGCATCAGGCTCGGTGCTTTGAGCGGTATACCTGGGCGACGTGTGGGGCTGATACTAGGTCTGGCTGTTCTTATGGTGCTGGTAAGTATCTCCATACCGACTTCAGTATTTTATTCCACTGAACCGGCTTTCTGCCACCTGAGAATGTTCAGCTACCAGGGTTATAATGACTTATCAGTATGCTGCCCCCTTTCGACTGCGAGCGAGGTGCTGATGGGCAGTGGGACTGCTTTGCTCGACTTTGGTTCTAGCACTGAGAGGTGCGACTAGCTGACATCCCCCATCCCCGAACCACCTCGATGGCTCCCACCCTTCATCGCAGTTAGCCATCGCTTGGCAATTTCTAATACGTGGTGGCATACATCATTAAGAGATTTAAAATAACTGATATTGTACTTCCGGAAAACTATCCATATCATTCTCCCATGTTCCTCCACACTCTAAAGTACTAAGTTTGGAGTATATATGATGGGTGTTAATACCCAGAGAAGACACACAGCACAGGATACACGACAGGATGAAACATACACCACACTCACATTTAAAATTTGAAAGGAGAAGAACAGGCAGAAGGAGTTTTCCTGATGTCTTTTAATATAGATATTTTAAAGGGCACATATTAAATTTTTAAATACAGGGCAAAATGCAAGTTGGGCATTTGTATAAAAGTTAGTAATTTTCAATTTTTATTATGTACTTTGAAACTTCAATTTTGTACACCATTTTTAATCACTTTTATTAAAAGAGGGATTTTGTAACTTATTTAAACCTTTTGTAGTTTGAAGCCAATTTTTAGGCATACTTGTATCTAACACAGTTATCTATTTTCATATTTGTACCAATATTTTCAAGAAAAAAATTACAAATATGTTAAGCCCATTATAAACAAAGAGAAAAATATATTTCTGGATTATTAATTTTTCACAATTTCGGAGGTAAAAACTTTACAGTATCAATGGGATTGGGAAAAACCTTTGCATTTTTTAAAACTCTGCTAAACATCTTATGACCTCTGCTGAATATGTAGAGCTTGGTATGACAGTTGGTGAAATCTGTGGTCACTGCCATGGAATTTGAGTTTCCTCCAGGTGCTCTTACTTCCATGACACTGTGGTGTAACAATTGGGCGTGTAGGCGGAGTAGGTACTTGAGGATTCTGAACATGTGTGTAGTCTTGTTGGTGGTAACAGAGTAACTGGGTGAGGTACTCGACGAGTCACGGGTGTACCTTCTTGCTCAAGCGTTTGGGGCTCTGGAATCTGGAACAGACTCTTCGGTATATCTGAAATTATGGATACGAGAAGACGGTGCAGTGCCCTGGCCTGTTCCTTGGGTGTGAGATGTCCGATGTAAGGGACTAGGGTGGAGGTCATCTCTTGGTTACGCCCGTAGGCAATTATCACAAGCTGAATTTCTCTCAGAGTCCACTATATCGGAAATACGGCATCTGGAGTGAGTGAGTCAGAGAGTGAAGAGATTTGGACGGCTCTTAACATCGAGGTGATGAGAGCCGAACTGCATCTGGAGTACACAACAAATACTCACGTCTGTGAGGCGAAATGCAGGGATTATGTACTTTACAAGTTTTGAGCCACATAAGCGCCTGCCGACTGAGTAGTCGCCCTTTTTCAATACTCAGCACTTTGAGCACTGTGAACAATGAAAATTAGGCCTCGTTGTCTGCTGTGCCTGTACATGTGTGTATGCTCCAGCAGAGTCTTCTCAATCCAGGGAATGTACCCTTCTGGCACTGAATGTGCGGTGGAAAAGGCCGAGCACCACACTGATAAGCTGGACTGAAGGCTGACCTGTGTGTAGGCTCTACCATTCTGTTTACTGGAATAAGCATAAATGTTGTCATTTGCGAATGTTTGTGGGTAGCAATCTCCTGTCTTGGCTTGATTGAGTATAGTTTCTGGGATCACCTGCGTTTATCTCAAGAAATGAGGACGACTGGGAAAGGTGTTGTGTCAACAGGAGCAGGGTACTCAGGGATCAGTTCAGACACATTGTTTATTCCGTGTGATTGGAAGTAAACATATAGTGCGCACTACCACCTATGTATAGCAAGAGCTTGGGGGAAGCTAATCCTATGCAAGCCAGGTAGAGGGGACCTGGTTCCGAACTTATGATGTGGGTAGCCAAGCACTGTGAAAACAACTAAATCTTCACTAGAACTCCTTTACCATTGTTACCTAGAAGGAGCCACAGTGTATAGTGCATAGATGACTTGGCATTGACTTCTTCGGCACGATTCTCGGATATCTAAGCAGGGCATGGAAGAAGTACAAGGATTAGTCGTCTCTTCGACACTGAGAGTGCGGTGAAGTGAGAAAGGTAAAGCGAGGAGCTAGGCTGGTCTCCCGCGGCTAGTGTGGCAGAGAAGTTGAAGTGATTGTAAAGGAAGGCTCAACGTACAGGTTGAGGATTTCCAGCAGCGAGTGTGGTGGAAAACTGAAGACTGGTCCTCAGTTAAATTCCAATTCTCCTTTTATACTCTGTCTCGGTGTTCATTGGCTGACGTCTCTAGGGCGAGGTGTTTCCGGCCAAAGAAGGGGGGGGGGGGGACTGGCGAAAGTATAGCTTCTCTGGCGTGACGTCACCAGTCGGCTGGGAGAATGGAAGACAAGCGAAGAAACATACTTCTAACGGTGCCATCTAACTGTGGTTAGTAGTACTCGATGCTCAATGTCTTGAGGTGCATAGCTTTGGTGAGCGTGGGAGCCAAAATCATCTAATTACAATTGTCAATATGTGTCATGCGTCAATTCCCCCCCTCTCCATTACAAGTGGAGCTCATCCTTGAGGGGAGTTATAAACAAACTCCCCTTCAGAAGGATGTGTAAATGTCCCAACAAGCACAATCTAACTTCCTCTCGATTATGGTTCGTCTCAAAGGGATGGCTTGGGTCGAGAAAGAAATTTCTTTGAGAGAATGTATGACAGTCTTCTCTAGAGCATTTAATTTTCTCTGTCAGTTTTTATTCTGTAACATATGCTACTCTGTGTGCTCTGCTATGCGCTTGACATACATCCGCTGATTCTCTTGACCTTGGAGTGCGAATAATCAGCTGGCTAGATGGTCGCTTGATGAGTTCAGTTGCGGTGCAGACACACTTTAATTTCCTTTCTTAACTTCGGCGACTGCAGATTATCTTCTATCTCTCTGTGTTACATGCGACGTGTAGTCGGCCTCTCTTGTTGCTCGAAAGGATATTCTTGTAGCTTTTCCAGACTGTGGCAGTGTTTTGTTGTCTTTAATTTGTCTTCAACTCTTTATGTTACGTGGCTTTATTTATTTTGTGAGTATTTTAACCCACGCGGAGAAACCGAGTGGTGTGCCGCGATCCTCTTTTCATTAAAGCGTGTAGTCCTACAGAATGAACTTTAATAAAGTTTGAGTACATACAATCATCACAGCTGGGTAGTGGAAGAAAAATAAAGCAAAACACATAGTGGACTGCACGCGGAATAGAAACGACCCTTGGGGGAAATTATAAAATTGTGATTGTTACAAGCAATTAAAAACTAAATGAATAATAAAAATTGCTACCAAAAACCACACTTGTTCGGTCGTGTCAGCTGTGATCTGCTGTGACCGCCTTTTGTGGAAATATAATATTGGCTCTGCCCTAGCTTCCTATCTGTCGCACAACAGGTAAAATAACTCGTGTATCAGAAAACAACGTGAAAGGACTAGTAAACTGAGCGCCTCCCAGACTCAACTCACTGATAAGAGTTGGCAAACGAGTGTGGTGGCAGAGACGTTAACTATTCAAATAGACGTGTGTTCACCACTACAGAATAAAGATAAAAGAGAGAGAGAGAAAACACAACATACCTTAAAAACTTAAATCTCTACAACAGTGTTTTTCTTCTTCGTCTTTTGTTTGTTTATAAAGTCTTTTTTGGTTGCTGGCTGAAAATGACTTTAGACATAATCATTACTGACTTTAGATTAATTCTACATAATAATTTGAAAAGTTTTTAAAGAAAGTTGTCTTGACGCAATTTCAAGATAGTTTTAAGGAAATTGAAATGTTTTATTTTGCATTAACTTTTAAAAATTCTTCAAATATTCTTTATAGAAAATATGTTGTTTCTATACAAGGTCATGATTTTATAGAGAGTTTATTATGACTAGAGACAAAATAAGGTATGTTGCAACTCTTCAAAGTCTTTAACTGACAACACACCAACCGGTTTTACTTTCTATCTCTGTATTTACAACACTATTTACGCTCAACGACTTGATGTTTCCACACATACGACGTCTTCTTATTACTGAAAATTCAACTGGAACTCCTCACATATCTCAAAGTTCATGTGTATTTACAAGCCTGCATGGATATTCACAAGCAGTATTACACAGTAAGTTACGTCATTGAAGGAATGCAGGAGTAGCAAACATTGCTACAACTAAGGCAACCGCCTTAATATCATCTTGATGGCAGAAATTGCACTAAAAGCATCCAGAATAAAGTCTCACAATTACTTAACTGCACTTGGGTTGACGATGCACAGGTGTGTACAGTCAACTGATTGATAGCGTCTGAAGGCTAAGTTAGTTCACTGATTACATAGCACAATCACTCACTGTTGCTGCATTTTTTAATTTATTGGTTGGCCGCCCTCGCTTCCTGTGAGGTGCATAGGGCGGGTTTGGCCATGTAAAGTTGCTTGGAGGCTGCCATGGAGTTTCCTTAAAGTGTTCGACAACCAGGTGGGCCTGGCAGGCTCGGGGTGGCTGGACACATTGAGGCGGTTGGGTCGGCTGCTCGGCAATCTGCATTATGGCCGGGGGTAATGTATAGGCTGTGCGGCTTACCCCCGCGGTCTCTCGGTTCACTGGAACTAGAACTAGATCAATGTTATTCATAGGCATGCTGTGACAATCAATCCCTTTCTTCTTCTAAGTGCACCATTCCATTGGACAAGGCGTAGTGGCACAAATCCACAGAGTTTATTGTTTCTTGCATAATGTGACAAGAAATTAAACTCGATCTAAGAATACATAGTTGATCACATATTCTTTGGTTCATATGTATATATATATAATTCAATGCAAACACTAGAATTATGTTTAAAAAACCTCTTTAGCATTAAAAGAAATTTCACGCAAATACCTCCTAATGTATTTACATAAGGCATCATTCTTTGATATTTTCACACTAGGATAAATAGAGAATGATTAGATACATACATAATATTACATTACAATAAGCAATTTACAAGCTAGTAGTAAATATAAATAACACCCCACAACATGGGAATTCAGCCTGGTCCATCAACTGTGACTGATGATAAATATTTTACTCGCCTAACACAGACGAGAATTCTGACAATGTGCTTCCTCATTTATAATCAGTTCACCATTAGCCAGGTGCCTCAGTAAACCTGTCCACAATAAATAAATAAACATTATGAATATGTGTACACTGGCAACTAATTGACATAATTTAACACTGCAATAAATGTGTATAAAAATACTCATCAAGCATAATTTTGCAATCAGTATTGTATGCAATAGGGTTAATTTTACATAACCATATTCATTCAATAGGACGGAAAGCAATCCGTCGTTTTGCCAAGCCGGAATTACAATCAAACGCCACCACCAGTTGAGCATTCCTGACCCATAGTTAGTACTTGATATTTTATACTTAATTATTCTGCAAAAGTGCAAACACTTTACAAGTAAACTTTATAGGATTTCAATACTCTCTTAACAAGCTATTTTGTTCCCGCGTAGTGCCACAATTTTCTATACATCAGTATTTCTGTTTGCGACCAGTATTCGTCTTGGTTACCACACCCATATAAATCAGCAGTGTGAAAAATTACACTGAGATTAAAAATCCTTTTTCAAACAACCCAGCCACTTGTAGCCTCAAAATATTAAAAAATGAGAGCATAAAAAATTTGATATCAAATGGTTTTATGACCACCAAACATATATACCCCATACTAATCTATAATAGAATGGGGCACTCAAGGTATCCCAGTAAGTGTTTCCCATGTAAAAGTTCTCACTCATTCTGACATGTTCCTAAGATTTTTGCTAAAACCTATCCAAGGGCAGCCCAGAAAAATTACAAGATAGTGTGAAAATGAGTATCACATCGCCAAATATTTAACAAACAGAGAAAGAAAGCACTAGTTGTGATGATGTGGAACATTACCTGTTCACAAGGCACTAAGCTAGTGCTGCATATCCATGAAAATTAGCTGGTACCCTCAATACTTCACCTTAACAAGTTCTAATGCACACCACAACTCACCTTTTGAAGATTCCAGAAGAACATGTCGCCAACGCTTTCAACCCTGCGTCGTTCAGAAAATTATTCACATAATCAATAATGACTATGCAAGCGCTCCCCCAGCATTTAGATATGGTCAGTAACTAGACTGAATAAAGACTAGGCAGTAAAAGAAGGAGAAAACGAGGTGCACAAGCTTTTATAGTTTTTCGATTTCACCTGAAAAAATTATGATTCAAGAGGGGAAGGAAAAGGTAGAATAGGGAGCAGGTAGGAAAATGGAAGGGGTATCAGTCTGCCACCGAGATTGTTTATTTCCAAGAGCACCGGCGACTTTCTTTTTTAACGACAAGATCTCGGCGAGGCAGCTCAAATATCTGACCCTAAAGTTAAAGAAGATGTGTCTACCTTAACGATAAATCGTCGAGTAAAGTCTGGCAAATGCAGAATCGATGGAGTAGTCAGCCTAGTTTTTAATTCCGAAAATGCAGCTTGCTGTTCAGGCCCCCCACAGAATTCAACTTCTTTTTACTTTACATTATTAAGGGGGACGACGACCATGGAAAGATGTCAATCTCGTTGGCAGTCTGATACCCCTCCCTCTTTTCTACCTGCTCCCTCTCCTACCATTACTTTCCCCTCTTGGATCATGATTTTTTCAGATGCGTTTGAAAAACTATAAAACCTGAGTGCACCCCATTTTATACTTCTTATCCTGTCTAGTCTTCATTCCGTTGAGTTATTGATCATGTCGCAATGCTGGGGGCACAGTTGCCTACGGATTATGCACATAATAATTAATCCCTACGCAAGCATATCTTCTCGGCATCTGGCGGCGACGGAGGCTGGAAGCTCGGAGCCTCGGCGTTGAGTGTCGACTCCGCTGCTACGGTGGCTGCGCGATCCTGGATGATAGCGGCCGAAGGTACCAACTGCCGGAGACTAAAGAGTGACCTCATTGGGGCTGGCAGTTATGGTGGAAACTCCCCTAGATGATTGTTATTTCTCTGCAGTTGCGGTGACATCGTCCGACATGGTAGGCATCACTCTGAGTGGATTGACTAGTGCACAGGACACTGGTTGAGTCCTTCGGGGCGAATGCCGTGCTTTCGAGTTCTTTTCGACGATGCTGGATGGAGATGATTTATGGATGGTAGTGATCCATGAAGACTGAAGACGTCTCGGATGATGATCCAGGGGACTCCTCTAGGAAACTTCTGCGGTGCTGAGAGTCCAATTACCAGATCGATCAGCGAACTCCCAGTGTAACTCTGAGGGTGCCATTGGTAGTGATCGTTTTGACTATTTGGTTCTTGGCTTGGAGAATGATATTCTCATTGATGTTGAATATATGGATCCTATTGCTGATTACTCTGTTCCGTCCATCTTTGTATGCTGAAGTGTCCATGCTACATTATGAGGGGAGTTTTCAGATGATTCTTCGATGCCATCCGGCGTGTCAGAAATCGGCGATGTAGATAGGGGTTGGACAGGTTCCGAGGCAATATATGGTCTTCTTGCATATGCGACCTTGGCGGTCTTCCATCCAATAAACATTGTCCTGGTACATGGCCTTGTATGGGCTCTCCCATTCTTCGGCAGGTCCTACATGGAATGGTTAGTTACCTAGACTCGGGGGGCTGCTGAATTCGACTTCTTTTCCCATTTCAAAGGCTCGAACTCCAGTATGTGGGGGCTGGTATTTCATGGTGATATATGCTTCCTGACTTTCCCTGGCCTTTTCTATCTGTTGGAGTGCTGCTGAATGTATGTCTTCTGGCTGAGGTCTTCCTGTGGGCTCATACTCTAACTGCCAGTCTTCAGGACACTGTAGCATTTGGCCCGAGAGAAGTTGATTAGGCCATACATTGGTGGCTTCGTTCGTACGACATCGCAGAGCAAAGAGAATTTTTGGGATGTAGTGGTCTCAGTGTCTTTCATCTTCTCCGATTCTGAGGAATAGATTCTTTTTGAGTTCCTGGTTTCGGCACTCTGTTGGATTGACTTGGGTGAGGTAGGAAGGATTGTCCATATTTCCGCTCCCCATTATTGACAATCTAGCAGCCACTATTTACTAGCGAATTGGGTCCTGTTGTGAGTTAAGATGCTCCGTGGGTATCACCAGCATGGGAAAATTTCTTGGTTGAATATTCTGATTATGCGATGTGTCTCTTGGCTTGGTTGTGGGAAGGCTTCTATTCAGTGCCAGAACAAGTCTGTTACTACCAGCACATACCTATTCACTTTGATGGTGCGGGGACAGGGCCCCATTAAATATACCGCAAAATGTATCCATGGGGTATTTGGCTTATGTGGTTTGGCTGTAGGTCACCTTGCAGGGTAAGCTTTGTGCTGGCAGCATGTGGTGCACCTGCTGACATTCTTGCCAATGTATCGGCTCATGCCATTCCAGATGTATCTGGTGCTGATGTAGGCGGGGGTTTCCGTTGTCCCTGGATCTCCTGTATCGGGACGATCGTGGAAGTGCCGGCAGATGTCACCATGCAGTTCCTTCTGTATCGAAATCTTCCACTTGACCTCCGGCTGGTTGTGTCAAAACCAAATGACGTTATCGTGTAACTCGAACCATTGTGTGTATTTGCGTAGAAGCTCTTTCACTTCAGGGTCTTGTTGCTGGTGGTGCTCAATCCGGTTCCGATTGATCTGGAGCTGCAGGAGTCGAAACTGTTCTTCGGGACTGTATTCCGGAGATGTAGGTAGTAGGATGCTGTCCACATCCTTATCTGGTTTCACCTTTTATGTTAGGTTTGTTTGTCTGGACAGTGTGTTTGGGAAGTCGTTGTCTTTGCCAAAGCAGTTTTGAACTTCAAAGTCGAACTTGGAGAGGAGTAGGTCCCATCTTTAAAGCTTAGCTTTACTGTCGCTTGACTCTCTCAACCATTTGAGTGTTTTACTATGTGTCCTTAGGAGGGAATGGGTTATATAGTAGCAAAATTTCTGTATTGCCCAAATCACAGCAAGACATTCCTACTCACTAATGTGGTATTTTTTCTCGGTTACATTTAGCCTGGTGCTGGCATAGGCCATCACAGGAGGCTTTCCGTCCAGGTCCTCCTGATATAACATGGAACCTAGGTTGTTTTGGCATGCATCAGTCTGTAGAATGAGGGATCCCTCACCTTGTGAACGATGCAGATGTTTGATCTGATGGAAGCTAGTTTTCAGGGCCTCGATTGCAGAACGGTGTTCTAACATCCACCACCATCATGCTTCTTTTATCAACAATGGGAGAATCAGTCTATTGTCTGCAATGTCGGGCACGGAGTCTCGGAGCCAGATGCACAGTCCTAGAAAGCATAGGAGATGTTTCTTTGTGTGGTTCCTCAGGCTCCTGTATAGCCCTGATGGATCTGTCTTGTGGGAAGTTACCTTCGGGAGGGGGTAGGGGCATGACATGGCCCAGGCATCTTGCAGAAGTGGCTCTTCAAAATTTTTAATATAAGTCTGTGGAGTTCCAGTCACTCCAACACATTGCTGGTTCGTCAAAGCTCTTCCCAACACTCTGAATATACGATTACGTCGTCTAGGTAGGCGAAGAAGAACAGTTCTATGTTGCCAGTTAAAATTTCGGCAGACTTAGTTTTTGAAAAGAAGCAAGCACATTCGTAAGCCGGAAGGGCATAACTTTTATTTGGAGTGTCTCGCCTTCTAGTGACGTGAATGCTTTGTACTGGGGCTGTCTCGATACCCGTTGATCTGCCAATACTCAGACTGCATATCCAAGATACTGAAGATCTTCGCCTCACCTATGTCGCATAGTGTGTATGCTTGGTCGAGGGCAGGTGGAGGAATCGGCAGTGTCGCTTTGTTTAAGGCCTTGTAGTCAATGCGAACCTCAACTGTCCATTATTCTTAGGTTTGAGTACAGTGATGGAATTATTACGCGACTTTGATGGCTCGAAAATCCCCTGGCATTTCATTTTGTCCAGCTGTTCCAGGATTAGGTGATAGCACCTAGCAGAGACCTTGTATGGCCGATTATATGTTGGTGCCACGGTGTTTCAATAATATTTCATGTTGGATGGTGCGGGCTAACGCAGTGTTCCCCCATATGCAAAAGCCCTGGCATTTTCGTCGAGAACGTCCTTCATTAGTTGGAATTGTGGGTATGTAAGTTCGAGGTGAATCTCCCCTTCGCAGATAGCTGGTGGCTTATGTTTGTCGGGTTGATACTCCCTGTGGACAGTGATGTGGTGGTCGTCACCCATGTATACTTTCCTTTGCCCATGGTCCATAATGCATTATTGCTGTTGAAGCCCAGGGTGACCTAGTATCAGATTCTCCTGGATGTCGGGTGACACAACTTACTCCACTTGCGTATTAAGTTTGTACATTTCAATGATGAGTGTGATACGGCCATCGATGGTGATCATGCATTCCAGCTTCGCTATTCCCACAGTTTTGGTATGTGGGATTAGGTAAGTATTATGGTCTGTGCTGAGGATGTCCCATCGGACAAAAATACCAAAGGCAGCTGAATCAAGTAATGCTGTCACTTGTTTTACGTTAACTTGAACTTCGATTTGAGGGGCTTCAGGTATCCCCACTTCCTGGTCTAATAGTTTGACGATTGGTTCTTCTTGACCGATGGGGTCACCTCTATTGACCTGCCAGTGGTGGCGTGTTCCTTTGGGGGTGCACTCTTCAGATTTTTCTAAACTGGGGTGGGTCGTAGTGCACAGTTTGCACCCCCTTCTTCGGTCGCACGTGCCTTGGCCCAGACGGCTGCAGGCAATCCTTGTTGTAATGAGACTCGGGACAGTACCAACATTTGGGCAAGAATGGAGGAGCTGGCAGGGCGAGCAGTGGTGGCTTACGACATGGTTCAGATGCTTTATATTTTTCTGCTGGTCTCATAGAGTTCGGCTAATCAAGGAGAGCCTGCACGTGGAAGTTACGCTTGGCTTCCCATGCTTGTTCCAAGAGTTCGTTCACTGTATGTGGCTTGGATATAAGCAGGATATTCCACAAATGTGGCAACATAGGAGAGTTATTTGCCACATGCAACATTCTTTGTCTCTCTCGGGAAACATCCTTTGATACATTTCCTTTTTTCTATGGACAAATATTTCAACCTCCTCTCCTGGTGTTTGTGAGTGGTTGTAGAATTAAATTAGTAGGTGTGCTAGCAATTCCTCGCTCGTGAAGTATTGTTATATAGAGCTACTGAGTTGCTTCCATTCGGTCATGAATTCACCATATTTATTCCACCATTCGAGGACTTTGCCCTTCGGTCTGGCTTGGGCTCTGGTAACCCATTGTTTCTCAGGTATCTCGTCCATTTATAACTCACGCTCTCATTCTTACATAAATACGAGTGGGTCTTCATGTGGTCTACCCAAGAATTCTGGCAGTTGTGAGATGTGCTGCAGAGAGAGGCCTGGGTTTGTCGGTTGGTATTCAGATGCACGTTTGCAGACCTCACATTGACATTGGTTTAACATTCCTGGTCTATTAATATGCTTGTCCAGCAAGCCGATGCAGGTATGGTGGTACATTTCTACACACAGGATGCACATTACTTTGTAGATTGTGCACTTGGGGCATGTGACCTAGTTACAGAATGCTCTCTGTCTGATTCTGCAATTCTCATACTGAAATTTGAGGCTATCAGTATAGCAGGTCTCATATGCCCAGCCGAGGCAGGAATAGTGACTCAATTGTTGGCAATGGGCGCACTGTATCTAATTGGTGCCTGGGCCGAGGCAGTTCGGTATCGAACAGCAGCTTGGTTCGGGTGCGGCTGCAGTGGAGCAGTCGAGCTTGTGCTCGCTCTGTTCAGTTGTCGACATCTGTGGTGTGTTTTGGGCACCACAGGGTGTTTATAGAACTCCCCAAAGTCCGTTAAGTTCATGAGTGAGCCAGGCTGATTTATTCGCGCTGCCAAGTCGAAACTAGAACAGCAAAACGTCCCACATTGGGCGCAAGAAGAACTTTACTCTCCCCTTTTATGCGCGACGGCCCATCGACTAGGAGAACACTACATCAAGTGGGCATAGAATTCTATGGCCACTCAATTTGGTGTATCCTATTCTGGTTGGGTTCTGAGGGTAAATTTCGTCCTTACATGGCACTAGGGCGTGCCCCATGTAAAGGACTGGCCAGGTAGCTTTGCAGCAGGGCACAAAGTGAGGTTCTGGCAACGTAACATTCGCTTCGGGTTCGGTGCTTTGGGCACTAAACCTGGGCAACATGTGTGGCTTGCACTAGGTCTGGACTGTGGTGGAACAAATAGGCGTGTAGGTACAGTAGGTACTTGAGGATGCTGGACACACCTGTGTAGTCATATTGGTGGGTACAGAGTAACTGAAGTGAGATATGCGATAGGATCTATCAGTGGCTGCTCTGGTTGGTTGAGGTACTCGGCAAGCCATAAGTGTACCTTCTTACTTAAGTGTTTGGGTCTCTGGATCAGATTATTCGGTATCTCTGGAACGATGGGGACGAGAAGACTGCACAGTGCTTTCCTTGGATGCGAGCTGTCCGTTGTAAGCGACTAGTGTGGGTGTCTGCTCTTGGATACGCACAGAGGCAATTAGCACCTGCTTCACTTTTTCTCTGAGTGCATTACATCGGGAATACGGCGTCTGGAGTACACAATACACACTCATGTCCATGAAGCAAAGTGCAGGGATTGTTTACTTTACATGTGTCGAGCCACATAAGCGTCTGCCGACTGAGCGGTCACCTTATTTCAATGCTAGGTGCTATGAGCGCAGTGAACAATGAAAATCAGGCATTGTTTTCTGCAGCCCCTGCATGTGGGTGTATGTTCCAGCCGAGTGTTCCCAATCCAGGGAACGTCCCCTACCGACACTGAAAGTGTGGTGGAAAAGGCCGAGCACCGCACTGACAAGCTGGTCTGAGGGGCTCTACCATTCTTTTTACTGGAGTATGCAGAATGGTTGGTCGTTACGAATGTTTGTGGATAGCTTTGGCTTGGTTGAGTATAGTTCCCGTGATCACCTGTGTTTATCTCAAGGAATTAAGACAACTGGGAAAGGTGGTATGTCTACAGGAACATCGTACTCAGGGATCGGTTCAGACACAATATTTATTCCGTGTGTTTGGAAGTAAACATGTGGTGATGCACTACCTCCTATGTATAGCAAGAGCTTAGGGGAAGCTAAGCCTATGCAAGCCAGGTAGAGGTGACCGGGTTATCAATTTAATGGGTGGGGAAGCCGAGCGCTGTGAAAACAATTAATAATTTTACTAGAACTACTAAATATTGTTTCCCAGAAGTGGCCGCAGTATCTAGTGTGTAGACGACTTGGCATTGACTTCTTTGACATGGTGCTTGGATTACTAAGCAGGAAGTGGAAGGAGTATAGGCTGGTCTTCGGAAGCTAGCATAGTTGATATGTTGAAGTGAGAGCAAGGGAAGGCTCAAGGTGCTGGCTGGTCAGTTCTGGCAGGGAGTGCGGTGGAAAACTGAAGACTGGTCCTGAGACGGATTCCGAATCTTTTTTTATATTCTGGCAGATGGCTGCATCGGCATTCATATTGGCTGCCGTCTCTTGGGAGAGGAGTTGCTGCTGAGAGGGAGGGGCATAAGCATAGCTTATATGTTGTCACATCACTGGATAATGGAAGACAAGCAATGAAACATACTAATGGTGCCATCTTGCGGTGGTTAGTAGTAGTCGATGCTCGATGTCTTGAGGTGCATAGCTATGGTGGGCTGGTGAACAGTACAAGTTGCTGCCTAGAACGTCCATTCTTGCCATATAAACAAAATAATTTTTTACCCAGCATTTGAAAACTACTTTTATGACATTGTGTTTCCCTTAATCTTTCTCATGTTTGGGAATGGTGGTTTAGGGCACCCTCGTGGTAAGGTGAGCAGTTATTGTTTTAGTTCAGTAGTATAAATACTGCCTACGAAAAGGGAAAAGAAGTAGATGCCAGTATCGATGAAGTAAAGAAGGGAGAGAGAACTGAGAACCACATACTGGTGCCACAATAGCTATACAGGAGTGAAGATTTGACAAAGAACTAACCTCTGTTTGCTGATCTAGTTAACCGTGGTTATTATTTATGAACTTGTTCCATATATGTCTGTTGTGTGAACCAGTTCAGTTGAGTGGTTTGTGAACCATTTGACCACCTCTGGATTCTGTAATCCCACTCTGTTGCCCAGACTCAGCCTATGCCATCTACTTGTCACCATGGCAGGCTATTGGAAGGTTAAGTGCCATAAAATCAAAGCTAATTTGTCAACAGCAGCATCAGATAGTCTAGGTTTCAAGCAATAAGCATGATCCTACATATATCTCGTGCTCTGCTTTCTAGTGAACTGTGCCTCTTAAGCCCTGCATCAGTTTTTTAGCAGGCCATGCTAAAAAACAAGCTGCCTTGCTTTGGTGCAAACTGGAGCTCATATTGAAGGGGAAACAGACGCTCGCTCTTGTTACTCTACCAGACATGAATAGGATCATTACTCAAGTCCCATGTTTATCCATTATGCAAGTAAAGCATGATTTGTTGTTTCACTGCCTTATTATTAGAAGCATTTGGTGAGTGCATTCTTGTTGTCATATGACTCTGCTGCTTTTGTGGCATGGAAATATTAAATAACTGCATATATGGGGCGCTTTGTAACAGTAGATTCATGTCAGCAGCACCTTATTTGTAATTTCTCTTTACTGAAAAAGGCATGAAATATAACTGAATGATAAACATAATAATCAAATTCTGCAGGTATTTAGAGAACAATATAAGATAACAAAAAATCAGTGTGTTGAATTCCTTAAGAACCAAATCCTGTGTTACATCTAACCATGCAAAATTTCGATTTCGGAAATAGCTAATTGGTAATGTATAACTTTGATATAATATTTCCTCACAAAATTCGCAAAAGCTGTAATGCACGATAGCCATTTTTTGTAATAATTCTGTTAGCCTCCGAAAACTTGTAGGCTTCGATTAATGTGTTTGTCAACTTTTACCCCACATCATATTAAGAATGTGTAGAACTTTCGAGATCTTGTTGCAAACATTTTACTTTGATTGAGATTTCCATGTGCACTACCATGTTACAGATTTGTATGGCCAATCATTGAATGTCTACTCGTGGAAAGAGAAGAAGTTGGTACAAATTATTGACCTAGGGGAACAGGGTAAAGCCCCTCTAGAGATACGGTTCCTTCACAACCCGAAAGAGGCACAAGGTTATGTCGGCTGTGCCTTATATTCCAATATTTTCAGGTAAGTTGAAATTAATAATGAAATTTATATACCCTTGTAACACCACACCATGCAAACGGTAGTGCTTCGCACAGTATACATGGGGCATAGGATTTTCACAGTAAAATAAGCACCATATAAGTCAACATGTTACACCCCTTTAGGGTGTAGCAGGGCTAAAGGAAGGCAAGGAGAAGGACACATATCATTTTAAAAAATCAAGAAAGCATGGACACAAAAATTACAAACCAATACAAATATAGTGAAGTCCATGTATACATTAACAAGAACAACAACATTGCAACTTGATTTGAAAAATATATAATTTGCATCTATAAATTTCTGTAACTTGCTACCAATTGGCGAACTAGGGGAAGGAGAGAACACACATGCACTGGAACAAACAGAAAGAACAACAATATTAATATATCCTGAGAAATCACCCAACCTGAATAAACACTTGTGCAATTCCATTAAAAAAGGTACAATGACTCCCTGAGTAAAGCAAACACTATTGACAACTTTTAAAGTAAAGTACGCCTGATGATTTACTAAGTAGTACAACATGGAATACTAATTTCAAGAATACCATTGGGCAAGAGAAAAAAACCATAATTACACTTAACCACGAGCATAATAAAGGTACGCCATAAAATACCCACTAAACTCCTTGGCATTAAAATTATTTTAGCAAATCGTAGTCCAGGAGACCATTACATTACTACAGCATGACAAAAAAAGGAAGAAGCCACCTCTTACAAACATTCCCATTAAATACAATATTGAAAATTCACAGTCAAAAAAGTGAAGAAACACTTCCCTACAAAAATCTATATACACAAAAAATTCCAAAAAAAAAATAAAACTAATACAAAAAAGGAAACTCTACCCCTGGCATAACAACTACTTTCAGTACAATACTTAACTTGAGTGCTCATATTTAGCTAAAACGCGTTTAGCATGCTGAAATACCGAAGTATTAAAAGGTGAAGATATGATCTATCGTCGGCCAGCCCGCGCAACTCAATAAGGGACACTTCACACTTTCTCGGGCTGGGGGCGAACATTTATATGTGAAAACAAGGCTCGGGAAGGTTAAGGAGGCGGCGGGAGTAGTGGAGAGGCGTATGGAAGGTGCCAGAGTATGCAAGGCTGAACTCGTTGCCAGTAGTAGCCACCAGATAGCACTTGGCCTCGCCAGGAGCGCCGCGCGCCTCTCTTCAGTAAGGCTGAGCTCTTGGAAGCGTTTAGATGTGCGCCATCCCAATAGGGGTGGGGGCGAAGAAAAACAAAGTACCTTTTTCTGCAGCAAAAATATTGCCTCTTCAAATAGTAACCCCTCTTCAAACAATGTAACAGTTTGTTAATATGGGCTATCAATACAGACGTCGCAAATAACCAAGCAGACATGCTAATCAAGTTCATTAACATAATGTAGTTCTGTAAACACACCAACACCATAATAGCAGCATTTAATTGTATTCCAGGAGAGTGTAGGCATCACACATTTCACCAGCTGGCGAGACGAAAAATAATCGTTCAGACAGGACAGTTTTTTTTTGCAGGACAGGAGTACTCACATAAAATTGCTTGAGTTAGCTAATTGACACTCACGCCAGACTTGAAGCAGGGCTTCAATCCTCCCACACACTGGAATATATCTGCAGATGTCTCTTCTCCAAATCCAGACAAGCAGATGCATGTGGCCCACAGTAGAAAACAGCCGATGACGAAGAAGGAATGGCCAGGTCCTCCCCCGTATCTTCTGCTCGTGAACTCCAGTTGCTCTGGCAGGGTGGAAAGGAATACGGAAAACAGGAAGGAGGAGATGTCCGCCTAAGCTAACCTACTCAAACTTCTAATAATGCCCCCATGAGTTTCTTCATCGTAAAAAAAATATATGAGGTGGATATCCTTTGCTTACTTATCTATAAAAGCCACTACTGCTTGTAGCTTTACTCCTTTTGGAGATAGTTTTAAATACATCTATTTAGCTAACCTCTTACAAAAAGGAAATTTTAACAGCAATAATTGCAGTATCTTACTTCCAAAATACATTACCATATAGTGCGAACCCTGCCATAGTGGCGATAGTGCTTCTCTTCAGGGCGTGGGGGCTGACCGATCTTCCGATGGCTGATGAGAAATTATTATATAAGAGACATGGCTTTTTAAAAACTTTTCCTTTGCTGGGTCCTGCAAAAAACTGAAATTGGAGTAAGAAAACTAACAATGCAATATGGCCATCGTACATAAGGACTAATTTTGCTGAGAAGGTATCGACCTGTTCTAGATTAATGATGAGTCTTTACAAGAACTAAATCACCAACCTTGTAAGAAACAGGATCATATTGCTCGTCCTGCGCCCTAAGTATATGGCGATAGTATTTCTTGTGATGCTTGGTTGCATTCTCCCAGAATTCATTTCGCTCCCCTACATTTACGTCAAATGTAAGACCCAGGCATTAAGAAGAGGATGCAATAATCTCCGACCAAAGAATACTTCTTGCGGCATCACACCTGTAGCAGCATTTACACAAGAATTCAAGGCCAACACTATGACATGGATCTTTTTATCCCAATCTGGGTGAACATCATGATGAAAGGCAACAAGTGCAGCCTTAATGGTACGGTTATACCACTCTGCCATATTAGCTTGAGGCTGATAAGGCTTTGTATGGACCAAACAAATTCCCCAAGAAAAAGCTAGATTTGATAACTCGGTGGAAGTAAAGTTTCTCGCATTATCAGTAACAACTTGGGCGGGTGAACCAAAATAATAAAACACTTTATACAAGATCTTACAAACAGTAGTGGCCTTCTGGTCGCTCATGGGGAATAACAAAACAAAATTTGAAAATCCATCAACCAGAGCCAATAAAAAAGTTTCAGTTCTTCGATCTTTTTGTGGATTGATAAATCCTTTCGAGCACGCCTGTGATGTACATCTCCAGTGACAGCAACTCGAAGACGGAGTTGTTTGTCAGATACCGTCTTTCGTAGAACAGGAGAAAATGGCCACTTTCGTTTTTTATCTTTTGTGCGATACCACGAATCCTTCGAAGATAATTTCGCAGTGTGTGGTTACTGCATTCGATTTTGGTGATATAGGCTGTTCACGGTAAAGTGAGCACTTTTCAGGCTCTAGTTACTTTTATCCTATGAGTGATTTCTTATCCTTTTACCATTCTTTAAATAAAATAAATATAGCTTTGTAAGTAATAAAGGCAGTGCGAATATTCCACTGCACTCGGGAGTTAACGTCCAAGGCTAAAATTAAATATATTTACTGACTTTTATTCCAAATGTGAGAGCTTTCAAAAGTGCTCACTTTACCGTGAACAGCCTAAGTAAAGTTTGGACCATACAGATGAGCTTTCGCCGACTGATTCAGTATACTGCTGTCACAATCTCCTGAAAAGGTTAATATTGCATTTATAAATATCAAATATTAGCTACTTAAAAGCAAGGAAAATAACACGTACGTACTTGTTTAAGACTAAGTTGAAAAAAACTTTTATAGGCAAAACAGCAGCTTTTTCAGTGTCTGTAACTTAAAGGTCTCTAGGCTAGCTTCCTTTATGTAGAATGTTTTCAGCGATTATTTGAACATACCAATATTTATTAATTCATCTATGCTTATGTTTTTACTTCCTTTATTTCATTAACTGAAGTATAGGATGCATGCACTAAAAACGTCATATGCATCTATGCTCATAGTGGTAAATCCGCAATCATAATGTTGATGAGCCGGTAAATTCACCCCGAAGTTACAGATGACCAACTAAAAGCCTTAAAAAAAAAAGAAAAAAGAATTATCGAAGTAATTTGTTAGCAAAATAATATTATGAGAAGTAACTAAATTGTATCGAAACTGTTATTGGTTTTGAATCTTAGGTTATGCATAACTCTGACTGTTTCGTCAAGGACGAAATATCACTGTAGAACCAATTTAACGTAATCTTTAACACATATATACTAGTATCATAGCTTGCAGCTGTAAAATGCATTGTTGGTTCAATCTAAATATTAACAACTTAGTAAGTAATACCAAAACATATCTCTGTTATAGAACTGTCCAGTGAATGTTTCAGAAAAAAAATCCCAATATAAGAGCACTTTATTCGTAATCTAGGGCTTATAGTTCTTACTAAATAACAGATAGTTCACTGAACAAAATCAATAGAGCAGTATTTTTTGTTGTCCCGAAACAAATAAACATGATTACAGAACCCGTTAGTTGTCTTTTAACAGGTAATTAAACCGTGATTTTATAACTTTCCAATTTTTTTTTTTTTCGAAAATATACAATTTAAATTATGACAGACCCAGTGTACACAGTGCAGGTAAAAATGTATTTCTAGGTCCAACACAACAGTTGGTAAAACGTCCGTTCGTGTGAAATGAGTGCAACTTAGTATCAGACAAATCAAATGACACGCGATAAATGGAACATGTGATCATAGCCCGCTCATGTTAAATGTGTCTGAAACTTTGTCACTACAGCTGGCTCAGATTAACTTGGATGCGAAGTCGGTGTCCATGGATTTGTTCTCATAACTTTGTTGCACGTAAAAAAAAAAAACAAATCGATAAACTCTCTCCAGACATAAACAAATAATATAATTCTTTAGTAATCATAATAGCTCGCAGTCCTCTGAATAATTTTTGTCAACTATGTAAAACTTATTAATAATCGTGTGAATGAAATATATATTATATATTTAATTATCGCATCACGTATGAAGATCGTGACTAGAATTGTTTCAACACTCTGTAACATCAATGTTACAAAGTACTGTATTATTTTTTTATATTGTACTGCTTATTAAAACCCTCTTTCCCTTATATGCAGCAAAGGCTTATCAAAGATGGCTTACCAACTAACCTATAATTTAACCTACAATAATACCCATGCTTTGCCAGGGACTCGAAACCAAAAACTCCTACACCTCAAACCAGAATTCCAACTGAGTTACGCACAGTAGGTCAGTAAAGGTAATGTATTGTAAATAATATTCGTCGGCAGATTAAGTTATATGGAACGAAGCACTATGAACTGAATCGGGGCTCTGCCCACTGAGAGAAATATTTGTTTCAGATAACCAAATACTTGTTTCCATGTAGCCAAAAAAAAAAAAAAATTCCTAAATTGAATTTTAAAAATATTTAGTTGTCACGAATAATTTGTTTAGTCAACAAATTTGTTTGTTCAACTGAAATATATATATTTTTTAGCCTAACAAATTCAACTTAGCTGAATCACAAATTTTCCGAAGTAACAAAATATGTTGTATGAGTAACCAAATATTGTTTTTTTCTGGCCATATACAAACAAGAATACTGTTAGCACCGACAAACCTGTCACTCAGGTCCACTGAATGCGCGCGTGTGATTTAAAAAAAAAGTTGTACACTTAGTTCAAGAAGCAGATAATGGTCTTCTCAAGAAAAAGCACACATACATTTCGAAATAGTAACCTAACCATTTTCTGATAGCTTCGCTAATGTTTAGCAAAGGTACTCAGAATATACAGTTGACTTTAGCACATATGTTAATTTAATGAACCAGTACGTTCATGGTGACTTTCTCAAACTTACATTGCTACACAAGCAGCCAGAAACTGAATTACGTAATTCCAAAAAACATGTCTTTGTGAAAATACATTATTCACCACAGGGATAAACCCCTTATTTTCCTTTGGAAAAAGAAGACAAATCATTTACATGTAAAACATATAAATCTATCACTATTTGAATTTCTTGTCACTGTATTAGAGTCTTATTTTTAAGAGATATTTTGAGATAACAGATTAATTAATAATAATGTTTTGACTCTGAGTTTAATATTGGGAACTAATTAGATTTATTATCAAACTTGTGATTTCTTCACTATGCAGAAAACGACAGTTTCGCCTGTGGAAAAGTTCCAACTTATGGAATAAGGCGAAATTCTACTAATTTTGATGCAGAGCGAAGGTATATATGGTAGTTCTCTGTTCCAAAAACAGAGTCCTTAGTAGTTATTGACAAAATAAAACCTGCGAAGATGTAAAAATGTTCGAAAAAACCCGCACTTTGATTATTTCGAAATATCATTGGCTCTATCATAACAAAATTTTACTGACAACGTTCCGACACACCAATCAGCTGATGATATTACAATTTGTGCATTGAAACACTGCATTTGAAGCCTTCAACTATAATGTCAGATTCCATGGCATTTGAAGACCTTTTCCAATATTTGAAGCAGACATAGTCGTTTGGAGTGGGGGGATCCCCACCTGCCCTTTTTTTAGTCCTCTGACGGGTGACTAAAGGGTTTCCTTTTGTGCGCCTCCAAGGCCAGGAGCAACCAAGATAAGCTCGTGACAAAAACATACCTACAAAGATAATTATATCTTTCAGAATTTGTTGGTGACCCCCCACCCCCTCGTGCACAATGGTGATGTACCAATGTAAAAACACATGTTCTTTTATGTACATGTCTAAATACACAATATACAGTCTTTTTTCAATGGAATAACTATTATATAACGGCCAATTGCAACACACTATTTTGTGTCCTATATCTCAGAATTTGCACAAAATTTTCAAATTGCACAAACTTGTGGTCAGTTGAAGATAAGATATTGTATAATTTAACCATTTTATAAGAAAGTAATTTATCTCTACAACTGCTTTTCTGAGAAACTTTCTTCTCAAATGAATTTCAAAGAAGATAAAAGGAAAAATTTATGAAATAATGTGGGGAAAAGTTCTTTTAAATTTGTTATATTCACGACCATCTAGCTCCTAAACTAAAACAGATTTTAAAAAATGAATCGAAATATTCTTGTATGAACTTTATGCCTCTTTAATTTTGTATATAGTGCTTTTGATGCTATGGCTGACCGTTTTCGAGATATAAGCGAAAAACCAACAAAAATGGGACCTTCTTTGCCCCCCCCCCCCCCGAACACGTGATTTTTCTCTACTCATAGGTTCCAGGACTTTTAGTATTTTTACTTCCTAACTAGTCGAAACAAATTTCTGAAATCAATTCTTGCCGTCCCGACAGTTCTGTCTAAACTCCCCTTTTGAGCACCCATTGACTACACTACTAGGGTGGTAGCTACCTCGCAGATCCACAGAATTCAGCCCGTTCTGAATCGGTCTTAAACTAACTAGCAGGATATCAGGGAGTTCGCTGAAATAAACACTCTGTGGCACCCTCCAACTCACCCCATCTTGTCTAACTCCGGACAGAGCCTCCGAAGCTACAATGTCCCAGAAACTTGTTTCACAATAAGCTCGAAAAAACTCAGTGGACACATGCCCAGGAACAGGCATCCATGCGATCCACTGTGCACATTGCCCGTGATGCTTCCACTACACCGGCATAGGGTGGGAAGACGCCCCCAGGTATACAGTCGGTCTCGAATACCGCTGTATAGTGGGCCGAGACAGACAAATAGTCACTTGTAGCTGGCTCAATTGGATTGGACAGGGTATGTTTACAGTATGCTGCATCATGTTTGCACCGGAATTTAATCTTGTGTGTATAGGCTGGCCAAAGAAAAGAATCACTCATCTCGGCCAGGTTTACCATTGCGAAGTTTGTCAACTTTGCCTGAGCCTTAGACTAACAAACCCCAGAACAAAACCCAGCCTAACCATATCGGTTACCTCGACTGACTTTCTATTGCCCGAATTTAGTGGAAAGCCCAATGAGCATCCCTTCGCGTTCCTACAGGCGTACAAGCAGGGACTTAAAGAGCACAGTATTCCCAGTAAATAGTGGGTAGTCAAAACCCACTTCCAATTGCTTGGCAAGGCCAAAGGATTGTGGGTCAAGTATGGAGTGTTTATAACGGAATTTGAGCAGCTGTGTAATGGCCTTACTTCACAGTTCACTGCGGAGGAGGTGATAGCGCAACTCATTTTGGACTTCCATACTTGGGCCTAGGGTTAAGAGGAGGAAGCTGATATTTATATATGCTGAAAAGCTCAGCTGTATCGGCAGATATATCCATGGAGAACAAGGAGAGCTGTGTATGCAACATCGTATGTACCCTGCTTTCCTCCCTACGAAACATCTTACTAACCCCTAAAACCGAAGACAGTGAATCAGCTTTTTGAGAGGGCAAGGGAGGTGGAACGAAATAACAAAGTTCAGGCCCTGCTAGACAGACCGGCATGCGCCGCCAAGGTCGCCTCTCTAACACCTCTTTCCGAGTGGCAAACTGTTCGTGGTCCGCGGCCTCCTCCCACCGCTTCTCATTGTTGTATCTCAACAGAGATTGTCCCACATGACAGGGCCAAAGCAGAGAAGGAGCAAACATGTGGGCGCCTTATGCCCAACCACGCTTTAACAATAAGGTCCCTGCCCAGGCAGGAAATGTCAAAGCTCGGGTGCGCGCAGGGCAGCCACATCAGACGAAACCCGGTCCCATTAAGTCACAAAATTAGTCCATTCAAATGAGCTTACCCTACCACACGAGACACCACATATGTTAGTAGATATAAACGGATGTCCTCCTGGAATCAGCAGCCATGGGAAATTTTCTCCAAAGTGTCCTGCTGATGGCGAACCAGAGGGCTAATTTACTACCCCAACTTCATACAGTAAGAATGGCACAGTCCAGCCAGACCATAAAGGATAACGAAAAGATGAGCATTTCCCTCTAAATCCTTCACCTAACCCATGTAATGTAATTCACTATATGCTAGAATATCGATGCGGATGGTGTTCTGGGACAGCCTTGGCTGCCTGAACAATATTGTGTGATGGGCCACCGAAGGAAAAAGGTACGACTAGAGACCGGTAGGGTTACGACCATCCCTTGGGAGCAGGGTTCTGTAGAGGTCGTCATACCTTCCTTGAATGCCAAGGACGTACCACCTATAGGTGACACCACTAGGATTTTTTCAGAGGACTTAGCTGAACACGTTGAAGTGTTCTGAACCAGGCTGTTTGAGGATAGTTGAGGCTAGCTCTTAGGCGACCTGGGGATAGTTGCTGCTTGTCCTGTGCAAATCGACGACCCTGAGTTAGTCCCGTAGGATAACTCTAGGATAGAGGAGCAATATCCTGAAGGTTATACCACTGTCCTTTAAGCCAGTCGCCCGATTCATACACAGAGGATGAAGTTACCTCAAGGACGTCACAAGAGAATCAAACCCATGGCCTCTGGTTCTTATCCCTCTGGAAACCCTCTGGAAACCCTCTCTCCCTAGCCCCCAGCCAGAATGTATGTACTACCAGTCTGTGGAGGCAGAATATCGGCAGGGCCCCTCACCTTCACACCTAGCTCCTATCTACTGGAGTCTTCGACCATACGAGGCAGGACGACTATTGCAATAAGCTCGGAAGTTTCTTGGCAGAGCCCCCTCAATAGGGCTCCCTAACCACAACTCCAACCACCGAGTGTGATTGTTGAGGTTAACTAACCTCTACAAGCCACCCAGGCGGAGGTCGAGAGCAAGGGCCTTTATTACCCACTTTGTGAGCCGATGTGATCCATATGGGTATGTACGACCTTGTGACATCATCAGATGGTGCCACAGTATCTTAGGTTTTACCTTCTGTCCAGGAGGAGGAAAGCCTTGAGGAACCTTAGCTGGGTGTGATAGTTCCCTCTGTCACCAGGCTCCATTGCACCTACGCCAGCTTCAGAGTGTGTTGGAATGCTCGAAGACCAGCAATGAGTAAAAATTGAAAGTTTCCCACATTGAATGCCTTCTGTGTACATAATGATTTGTTTATGCTTATAATTTCTTTTTTTGTTAGAAAAAAATTCAGTGTTTAAGTCTTTGATCATTTAAGAGGAATAGAAAAATCTTAATCTTACCGCAGGTCGTAGAAAAAAGCTAAGCAAAGAGAGAAATTTCAAAAGGCTCTGACAATGTGTCATATGTAGGGATACAGTTAGAAAGTTGTAAATTCATATTGTACATTAATGTAATATTTCTAGGTTGCGTACCAAAGTTGTTCTTTTGATAAGGTTGGCTAACATGTGATGTTGAGGTCCGTATCCACAAGCTCTCTTTGATATTAGCTTCTGTGGTATAGTGTATAAGATTCAGGGACTTACATAACATGTGTAGACTGAAGCAAAGGATTTTTGTGTTTAACGTGTTGTATTAGGCTGCACAGGAGAGTGAAAAGGACTTGATGAAATAAAAAGATTTTGTAATTTAAATTGTAAGATATTAGTTAAGAATTCTAATAAGTGGCCACAAGCCTATATGCAAACTTCAATAAATAATAAAAATGTATAAGTAAAAACAAATAAGTAAAATGAAAGTGTACACAATGTATTAGTTCATAAGATTTTGTAGTAATTACCAAGTATTCATTGTTCATAATGTAAATGAGAAACCACATGCCATTGGTAGATTAAATACAGTTATATATAATTCAATTCGCTAACTCACATAGTGTTAGAAAGGCTATATCATATTAGAATAACCATAGGTTATGGAAGGTTTTCAATGAAATTCCAACCCACGTTACATGCAAATTCTATTTACTGTGCCACACACACCATGGTTCTGGTGAAGCCCCTTTAAATTCTTATTTTAGCCACTGCAAATAATCTTTAGTTAACTGCCCCTTAGTCCTTTTATGAGGGGAACAAATGTTTCACAAGCAAGTGTCGAAAACATTGTCAGCTTGTACTTAAAAAAATTTTTTTTCATGAGAAAATCTAAAAATAATTGTGTGTCAGTAGGCTTGCCAACAGCAAACATGTGTTAGCTGACACTTTACGAATTGAGAAAACACACGACACCTCACATGTTAGGCGTCGAAACACAAAAGTAGTACGCGAGACGTGACCTGACATTTTAATTCCCCAATCCAGTCTTTTCCCCCTGGAAAGAAAGCATTGGAACCCAGTAGTCAGATGATGTCGAAACACTGCACCTGCCGCTTTAGTTCTAGCCTAAGGTAGTGAGGGGAAGCGAAGAGAAGAAAGGAATGTGCCAAACAGATAGAAACAGACACACCTGCCAGGCGACAGAGAATAACCAGACACCTACTTACTGAATGGACAGCGATAAACGCTCGCCACACCACCCTCCAGAACTGCTAGCACACAAAACAGATACTAGCTAGAAGCAAATCAGCCTATATCCGAACGTGCCTGACCTATATCACCCAACCTGACACTTTACTTTCTTCTCTCCAAGAAGGTTATTCGTCGAAACAGAGGTGAAGGAAATTGACATATGACGCATTCTGTACTTTTATGACACAAACTCTACCACGTGATTTCGCCCCATCTTGGAATGCAATATTCCTTATGGGGAAAGTCTATCATTACTAACCGTAACTGAGGCGGGACACGTGTATACAAAGTACTTTAGTGCACTCAACTGCTATTACAGACAAGTGCTCCTAGATTTAATTGTTCACCAAAATTTCCCAGAAACTATCAAGGCAACACCCCTCTCCGAAGATTGTACATCTACTGAGCCGTCAGCACCCTCCAAGAAGGTAGTGCCAGTTCCACAGCAAGCTGCTGGAGGGCAGTAAGCATTCAACTTGAGTGCCACAGCCTCCAAAGTGTCCAGTTGACGTGATAAGATATGTCAACGTCTCCATCACAGGAGATAATAGAATCGGCACCCTTCTGAAGCAAGGAATTTTCTACCCGCAAGATGCAAGGGTAGCTTCCTTCCCTTCGCCCTTCTGAGACCCAACAAGCTCGGGAATTTAGTACAAAAGGACTAGCCGAGCAGACCCCAGCGTAGTATGCTGTACCTGCACTGCTGTTAGAGCCGGGGGTGTTAGCTACAGGTAAGTGCTATGCAAACAATTCTCCACAGCTGCGAGGCTAGAGAATATCTGCAGGGTGCACCAGCCACTAGACCCTTCCTCATGCCGGTAGTTCACGGATAACCAGAGGCCTTCGACGTCTTCAGCAGCTCCGGATGACCTCTGCCTTCCAGAGGGTCACCACCTCTTGAACAGCCGCCCGCTCTTCAACTCCTGTAGCTCCCGAGGACCACCGACGCCAATTAGAGGGTCCTTCTGACGCCGCTCTCGTCCTCCCTCCTGGGGCAAAACACCTTAAGGTAACCAGGTCACTACGACGACGTCCTCTCTGGACAACCCCCTTTGTCTCTAGCCGAGCCATCCCTTATTGCTATTCCGGTAATGAGCTCCCTCCTTCTGAACATGCCCAATATTCACTTAGGGTTTTAATTAATTTTGGCTTTGAATTAATTGATCCTATTTTCGGAAATTTCATTACTTTAGAAAATAATTAGCTTTGCATTCAGGTTGCCTTCGCGTGACGTTCAATTTAAGGAAAACTTTATTTATTCCCTTTATTGTTACTCTTGTTATTTCCAATTCATGATTTGGAAAGTGCAGACCCATATGTCTAAATATGTAATCAGTAAAATGAATTTTTTTTAAACTTAATTTCACTAACAATTCTCTTTGATAGATTTGCACCTTACTTTAGGCCCTTTAAGGTAGTTTAAGATTTAGGAGCTCTTTAAGATAAAGCCCGCTAACTCGTGTATTTAACTACAAAGGAGTGGAGTGGAGAGATTTTGGCGACTTTTAACAACGCAATCTTCAGGGTCAATGAGGGAGATTGAGGTGAGTATGGAGCAGCACCGGAATTAAGGGGCAGGGGAGCAGGAGAACCCCCAGAAAACCCACCGACCAACAGCATCGTCCGGCACGATTCCTACGTGCGAAAATACAAAGTTAAAAGCATATCAAATCAATAGGCAAACCAAGATCTGCCAGCTGGTAGATTTTTGGGAGCGCCCGAATCACCCTAGAAACTTCTCCACTCGTAGAATTGAGTGGCTTGATAGTTTTCTAATCCGCCATCGCTAGGTAACTACCGGATTGGAGGACGAGCTTCTTGTCCCGCAGTGGATACCACACCTGGGCATTTCTGCACAAAACGACGTACAAATTCCTAAGCTCTGTTCAATCGGTGCGTAATGGCCGGATGTTCCATCCACCGCTGGGTAACGGCCAGACTGGAACAACAGTGTGTGATAATACATCGTAAAGACGGTGTTTTTTAAGAAGTACACAATGGGGTTGTAACTGAAACCAGTTACATTTTAGAATTGTTGGCAAGTGATTGTTTCCTCTTGCCGTACACTAAGAAAGCGGCAATAAATAGAAGTTAAAACTAATAATTAAAAAATTAGTAGAAGAATTAAATAGAATTCATCCTTTAGAGAGAGACAGTAATATTCCTTTATATTCACCTCCAACCAAATTACCAGGCACCTCGAACATCAGCTAACTGTTAAATACGGAGACAATCTCCTAAGCCTAGATAGACATTGGCTAGAGAATCCATTACAGGTAACCACTCTCTGACCCACAAGGAACACCCCAGCTGCCACCACACCACTTCGCCGCAGCCAACATCGGCCGCTGTTCATATGCCGGCCGCCGCAACGAGTTATCCTGCGAAGAGGAGCACACGGCGCCCTGCATCCTAAAGGTAACACCTTGTTGGAGAGTTGTGTGTGTGACACCAGACTTTGTGCCCGCTCACAAACCCACTAGGCCCACCTTATATATGGGACGCTTACCTAAAAACATGTAAAGTAACATTTTTCAAATGCCCCTCGCGACTGTGGCATCGCAATTGTTGAAGTCAGTAACGTATGTTAAAACCAAATCATCCTATCAAAAAACATACAGCAATAAACTTGTAGAGATCGACATCCCCAGTTTTCAGTCCAGGACGGACGCCATCTAGAAAACCTGACCCGACGTGGAGAACCCCCACAATAGCCAGTGTTTATTTGAACTCAAGTAAGATTCTAAACCTGCCTTCGAAGAGTTTAGCATTCTGTAAAAATTCTAGGGCTTTGTTCGACCTCCGAAATGCAATAAGATCTTAAATATCTATAACTTACTCCTTATAGGTTGAACATGGTATTAAGGGATGTATATATTCCCCAGGCAACTTAATTCGAAACTCAGAATACTAGTTAATTTCTCTGACATCAAGTTGTCACATGGCTTCATGTTAGTAATGAGTATCAGTTAGCAGCAAGAAACAAAACAAAAATTAAAAGTGGCAATGGCAGTCCCGTAGGTCATGTGTGGCAGGTATGATGTTCACTACCAAGGAACATGGCCTGCAATCTAAATTAGTTTGACATGCCTGCACTAAAGTTCTCATATATCTGATTTCCTTATTTTGATCAGTATCGTGGAACACCTATCAAATATAATGAAAAAACTGCAACATACATATAAATATTTGTGTTTTTTGCAGGTTTTCTAAAACAATGAATGGTTTCTGGGAAACTGAGCTTGTGATAAGTGTGCCTCCTAAGAAAGTTGAAGGCTGGATTGCACCCAAAATGTATGGTAAGACACTAAAGTACATATTATGTTTTTAACCATATTTGCAACATTTTCTTGTACAATTCTGTTTAAGGTGCACAGCTTGCATTTAAATACACAATAATGTGGGTAGAAAGTTGTGGCTGTTACGTTTGCGTGATTGTTCGCAAGTATGTCAACCTGGCTCATCATAAGGGAGGGGCGAAATATAGACCGTGGCCAAAGTTGAACATGGATTTATGTTACAGTAAAACCTTCTTTATAAAGATGCCAAGGGACCTGAATTTTTTGAATTTGTAATAATTAGGTTTGAATTAACTTTTATTTGCAGTACATCATCTCAAAATAGTGAATTGTCATGTTTGTGATTTAGCATGTTGGAAAATAAGACATTCTTATCATTAGCATAGCTAAGTTTTTAGCAATGCACTAATACAAATCAACAAATATATGTTTTTTAAGCAAGCAAATTAACATAAATTCCCTATGTTACTCCAAGGGAAAAGAAAACAACTTTGTACATATTAATGAGAACTTCGTATTGAAGATGTTTTTATTAGCAAGAATCACTGTATTATAGATTTATAAAAACTTTTAACAAATAACAGAAATGCCCTAATACACCATGACATCTCCTATTTACACCAACATCCAACACTAGCTATACCAAGCATTAGGGATTACATGTAGTCTAATGACTGCATGAAGAGAAAGAAGAGGAGGAGGGGAAGATATCGGTAGTTAGAGATGTCTTTCAGGACTGGCGTCAGGGTATAGTAATGTATAGTTTTATTCTTATCGCAGCAATCAATTTTGGAGGAATAAAGAACCATATTTGTAGATAATGCAAACCAGTTGGTAAGGAAGAACAATTGTTGTAAGTTACAGGCTGTGTGAAACTTTCTAAAATTCAGATTCTAGCCCTATCTATAGTTTACGTCAAATTAGTGAAGAATTTTCTCCGTTCTGATCCGTCTAGTCATTTATTTAGGGTGGGTAATGCACCCCTACTCTCTTCAGTGTTAATGCCAAAGTATGTAAGGTATTTTTTAAATATGTATAATGATGAGCCCTTTTAAAAGTTGTAAAGAGATGTAAAATAAAAATGTGTATTGTACTGATAAACCCACACCTGAAAATGCAGACTTTCTGTATCAGAGTATCTCAGAAATGTAGCATGTATGCCATATCAGAGTATCTCAGAAATGTAGCATGTATGCCAATGGCAGTATGTAAACATGTCATGGCGTGTTTACAATACATATTATTAGATTTTAGTAATGATGACTACTGAATAATTAATTTTGTCTTTACATGTTCTTTTAATTTTACCATTTATTTCTTACCATAAATGAAGGTTGTCTTAAAAGTTTCTGGGATGAAATTTTCATTTTTACTTATTTATAGAACTTCGTGCTTTGCTATTTGAGGTACGGTACTGATAATATTGGTGGGGTTTGGCTGTGGAGTCTTATATATATCCTCATAGTAAGTTGGCTTGACGTTCATGACCTTGGTGGAAAAGATATTTCGTTCTTGGTAGGTCAGTGGCAGGAAGTGGTCAATTCCAACCGAATACTTTCCTCAAGTTCCTAATGTCCTTGTGACATGTAACATGGTGGTTGGATTTCCTTTCACAGGGTCTGAAAATCCTTAAAAACCTGGAAATGTTGAACAGTTTTAAAACAGTAAGGAAAAAACTGGGACAGTTTAGAAAACTGACCAATCCAGGAAATTTAAACCTGCAATGTAATTAATGGTTATAAATTTTCTGTACAGCCAAAACATTGTCATTAGTAAACCAATGAATTTGTTTAAAACTAATAGGTATAACAATTGTATGTTGTGAGCTAATTGTGGCTTTGTGCTATACACTGTATTCAGAAATAGTAGTATGCTTTACATATTTCATTTTGATCCCATTTTAGTAAGCACTCACTGTCTTTGGTCAATTTTTAATTTAATGAAGTGATACGTTACACTCTACACAGCTTTATTGCACAATCAACTTTATCCCATTCTGGATACAATGTTCACCCCTTTGCCCAAGTCACTAAACCAACAGTACTGAAGAAGCTTGACACGTGGCTACAGGATACTATAGTGCAAGATTGGATGCTAATGCAGATGCTTCAGTTTATCTTGTACTGTTCACCCAGATCTCCAAGTTAGATGTCACTGTGACACTCTATGAAGTGAGATTGTACTGCCGGACCGAGACACAGAGCCTGCCAACCTCAACCACGTAGTTCTACAGCGCGCCGAGGAATGGTAGCACGCATTCTAAATGCACCCTGCGAATGAGATAAGGATTGAAGACTGCCACATCAGTGATTACACTGTCCAGCAAATGATGCCAGTAGATGACAGCCGCTAAGCTCAGGGGGAGGAGCTTATATCCTTCCTCATCCCTCGCCTACTCTGGTCCAGGAAGAGATTAGTATAAACACGCCTGCAGGACCAGCAGCATAAATTCTATGTTTCCTCCATCGTTCAGATTGAGCCAGAGGAAGACACCAGCAGCTCACGCTCACTGGCACGCCCACAGACTCCACTGCTCTTTTCAAGGCCGGAATCAGCTACCAGTTGAAGACAACCCAACCAGGAGACTCTTTTGCATCGCTGCAGACTCTCCTACCTTTGAAAGAATGGACTTTCTACAGCTCCTGAAGATGACAATTGCATCTTCCTTACCAACCCTTTGTGTCGCCTTATGTGGTAACGGTTGTCAACAGTCCCTTCAGGATGCCTGTCTTGCTGGATAGTAACGGCAATCCCCAGCACTACTCTTCTGGTAGTCACCACTCGTGTCCCTCCAGGATAACAGGTGCATAGTTAGGTTTGAGTTGTAAAATTTACTTACATAGCAGATATTATCGCCTTATTCCCATCAGGTTTTAGAATTTGGTCACCATCACCTGACCTTTACTTAGTTTAGAACTTCCATGTTAATTCGGATTAGTATAGGAGGTAGTACAGGGCCACTATGTTATAAACTCCGTGAATATAACACGTGTTTTCTAAGCTGATGTCTGTGTGCTGATTTCTTCAGTGTCACTGTGTTGTTTCCTACATAAACGCAGCCCTCCAGTGTGTAACCGGCAGACAATGTGCTTTTTAAAGCCAGAAACACACAAATTATACAGCCACCGGAGCTTTGCCCTTGGGTAGAGTTTGGTAGAGCCTCAACCATGTGAAACTCATCCACCAGCTGAGTCGAACAATCAGGTTATTCCATAGTCCACCACCGCTCTTTATTAGGCCGAAATGGAGCTGGAACTAGCTTTGATTGACCTACCCCCTGTAGATACACCTAAGTATCCTGTCATGCAGCTTGGACCTACCTACTGCTCTGTCCACCTCTCTATAGGGCCAAACGAAGGGAGCACAGCGTATAGTTCCTGATTGTACGACTGTGATTCTTAGAAGTGGAATTGAGTTGCTGACTTGCCTTTTCAAGGTCGTATTGACTCCTATCACTAGTGTCGTACATCCAGAAGGGAGGCGTTCCGAGAAATTTGAGGAAGGTGGCTTACACCTCCGACAGTAACCCGAATTGCAAACCAATTGCCCCTTATACACTCAGCAACTCTTTACCTAAGTGGGGCAGAGTTCATACCGCCTGCACTACCGTCATCCCTTTTTCCACCTTTAATTAAGACAGTTGGCACCCCTTAACCATTGGTTTAGGCGTTGAGAAGAGGAGAAGCTCTAACCTTCGGAATCACTAACCAGTGGTTTAGTGATCGCCTCTCCTGGCATCAACAGTCTTCCTTCAGCAACCGGCCAAGCAAGAGCAACCCAAATCCCAGGGACGACCTCAGCAGCCACCAACCCTCCCCACGACAGAAATAGTCTCTCCTGCCAAGCAACTTACCAACAAGTAAACAAGCGAATAAGGGCCAGCCCATTCGTAGGGACGTAACAGTGTCTCTTGACTTCATGTCCCTCCGACAGGCCACCCAACCTGTCTTGTACACTGGCCGAGCACCAGTCAAGCATTAAAACACCGCATGTTTCTCGTGACTCTGGCATCACAAACAAAAACTGTAAAATGCATCACGACGAAAGCCTCATTTGTCAGAAGTAACATAAACAAGGTACGTTTCACTTAACCTCAAATGTTGTTGGTCAGTGTTTGATGTGACTAGCCCTAGTCAATAGAACCCCCTAGACTCGGCACATGTCAGAGTGTATTTTAAAAGGTTGAAAATTTCACAGTTATTGTCTGGGGAATATGTAACTGTGAGGGATATTAAATGTTGATATTATGTATCAGCCCCGTCGAATCACCTATGCATCTGGTAGTATGTAAAAATTTAAACAAAAATTTCACAGTACAAATATATAATAACAATACAGACCTTGGCAGATCATTCTGTTCACACCCCACCATCTCTGTTTTGGTACTGCATGGCCAGACAATGGAAGCGTCTCCTGGTGGATGGTGATGGAATATAATGGTGAGGTAATTAAGAGCACCTTGAGCAAACCGATTTATTATCAACAACATCTATTGTGTTTACCACATGCAAAAATATCTTGACTCATTGCATTTGTGAATTTGAATTTTTATTTAATAATATGAAAATGTAAAGTATGTTATTGGATTCAATGAGACTGAAATGAAAATAAAAAATAATTTAGCCAGAGCATACCATTAATAATATTAAATAAATATGTTAAACTATTAACATATGTTTTTATCTATTATCAAACATGTTTGACACATTATTAGACATTAGTTGCACTGTATTACCAAACCAAAAATATATCTGCTATACATATATAAAAAATACGGTAAAGAAGTGAAATGCTTAATGAATGAATAAATAGTATAATAAAAGAATCTTCAAGAAATAAAAATAAAAAGGAGATGCATAAACAAAAGTTTCCATGTTTAGTCAGCCAAACTAACGTTTGTTAAGCACTGTAAAATCTCATCATCATGTTAATTGACAAGGCAGTTTATGGTAGCAGTAGTGATTCTGTAGCGTTTCCAGGGTGCCAGGCCGTGATTTCGTACACGGCCACGCAATGAGCAAAGACTCTATCAAGAGTCACGGTGTAGCCACCTGGCTTGTTTCCAACACCAACACATACCTTTTCTACTCTTTTGTTGGCCACGGAGCATGCCTAACGTAAGTACAGGGGAGTGTGGCAACTTATACTTAGAGATTGAGCATGGCCACATGCATGTTAGATTCAGAGCCACCTGGTGTATGTTGCAAAGTAAAACAATATTAAAATGCACAGGGTGCTACACGAACTTAAAAGGGAAAGAACCAGTACATTATTTTACCACCACTGCACAAAACACTTGCACGAGGCCTCCTCGTCTTAACCAGCACGAACACGCACACAAAACTATGTTACCAGTAAAAAAAACCCTAGGCAAAAATAATTAGTTAAGGGCCCTCCGAATAAACAGAAGGGCCAAGGCTGGCTGCGGGGGGAAAATGAAAAATGTTTTGGATAATTAATTACAACAGATCTACAGATCAGTGAAAGCAAAGGTGAAACCCCGCAGTCCACGTGGCACGCGTCCGTCCGACTTGAGCTGCAATGAGAGACTGCCGAATGGCCGTCGGAAGAGGAGACACCAGCCCGTGCCAGAAGTGCAGACCCTGTCGGGATACGTGGATGGATATGAAGAATGAGGGGCACCTACAGTGATTACAAGAATGCACACAGGAGCGCAGTGCAAAATTAATACAGCAACTAGCTACTTACTGGTAGTGATGGGTGAGTTTTATTTTTACAGCATCGAGTCATGTCAAGTTGTATGATACTCGATTCGTGTCATGTCGAGTATCAAGTTGTATGAAAGTCAAGTCAAGTCGAGTTCAGCAAACAATTTTTAAGGTAAAATCAAATTTATACTGTTAACGTGAATGTATACCTATGTGCATGTCTATAACGCCTGCCGCTTTTGAGTTCCTCCTCCTTTAATAGTCACAGACTACCAAGAAACAAGTTTGGGACTAGTTTTTACCAACAAAAATTGCCTGGGGAGGTAATGCAAATTGCTACTTTTTCCTTCTCCGACGAGTGAATGACTATGGTAGAAATGGTAATGTCAACCGCGTGATGATGCTGCAAGAAAAAAAGATAACTGATACAGGATTTGTTGAAGGGGGGGGGGGGGGAGGAGCTTACAGGCTAGTCTGTCAGTATGTCACCGGGTGAGCGGACAAGCAGTACACGTTTAAAGTTTTTATTTCCTAATGGTATTTTTTATACACATGATTTGAAAACTGTAATTAAATGAGAAAAGTAATGACAAATTTACCATTGTGTATAGTTTTTCTGAAGGTATAATGTTCCACGAGACAAAGAATTTTCATTTTTTAACATCGTATGTTATATGATTGTACATATTTCTGTCGTTCTGAGACTGTACGTGTCAACTTTAACAAGTTACATGTCCCGTTATGTGATGTCCTCCAACGTTCGAGCAAAAAGTATGAGCTTCGCTGGGAAAAAAATGGTTCAAATAGCGAATATAAGGCCCGCCGGATTTTCACAGCCGAACATCAAAAACATCAACTAAGTTCAAGGCATGCAGCCGAGATATTATGTATATTCCGCCGCAACTTTAGCGGTTTTACAAAGTACAATTATTGATTCGCGAGACACGAAAGGTGTCAGTTAAGTATTAATCTTTGTTGTTTGTAACCTAAACGCTCCATGACTCAACTTGCACGTTCAGTAGCTTGATATCTCCTGTAAAATAAACTTCACGCGAGTGATGAGTCGATCTTTGTTGACTTGATTTTTCGAGACTTGACCCATCATTAATTACTAGTTTACACAACGTGCACAGGAGTACACAGCAAAAGAAACACACAAAAAATCTGCATGCTAACAAACAACTTTGCTGGTGGCCTCGGGTGAATAAACAAAATTCAAAGTTCGAAAAATTTTTGTATTTTCAATTGAAATTGCTACTCACACAATGTTCACAACAGTGCACACCAACCGATACGTCAAACCTTATAAACTAATTCACAGGAACGTACACAGGAGTGCACTGCAAAACACAAAATACTTACATAAAATACCTTAAAATATCATGAACTCTTACTATATTTGGCTGCAGCCCACAGCCCACCTTTGGTGCACTCGACACGCACATTGCATGCATCACACAGCCCTGTGCCTCGTGCGTTCACGACCCATGACGGGCTTACACTCACCGAGGGATGAGGTCGGATGACAATTTGTTGAAGTTATTTTTTCGTTACGACTTTTTGGCAACCAGTTTTCTTACCAAAGTGACTATGGAAGATCTGATTTTTTATAATTTTGTCAAAGGTACTGAATATACGCACAGTTCTAGTGCTTAGGGGTCTGTTTTGCTCTTTGTACGACCACTAATGCCTGCAACTTAGGACAGGTGATCTGATTTACCATTTTATGTATTTAATATCTTCTCAAATGGGAAATTTCATAAAATATGTAAAAAAAATTTAACTGAATGCACAGATAACACAGACCAGGTCATCTTGCCATCTAGTTTCATATTTTCACTCCTTGAAATAGTTCATATTTCTAGATCATTTTGCTATTAACTAAAACACAAAGCCTGTTTATATGTACTTGGTTTGGGACTGAAATGTGAATCTGAATGCCTATTTCGGAGCCACAATAATTAAAACTATGTAGTATTAATTTCTGGCTATCCCGCTAACTTAAAAATACCCTTCTAGAAAGTAATTATAAATAAATGTTTTATGGAGATTTCGCAATTCATTTGTCAAACTGAAAATTCTACAGTAGTACAAAATCCTTGAGGATTTCTGTGAACTGTCAAAAATCCTTCAGTGTTCTCATAAACTATATAAATTTAGTCTTTCAAAGCATAACATTGAGCTGATTCAAGATAATTTATTTGTCTATCTCAATCATATACTGTATTTCTTTCAATGAAGGCAAATGTGTTTGTGAACTGTGATTGTCTGTTCTGTAAGTGATTGTTAAAAACCTCAGAATACACAGATTACACAAGTTACATACAGTAAAACCCCACTCGTACGACCCTTTATGGTTTCCAGGAATATAATTGTTAATAAGGGATGGTGTTAATAGAGGGTATGAAACATGTGACATATTTTGACCCATCCTGGCCTCTATACATTAAAATGGGGGTGGTATATCTTTTTAGATATCCACTGCTTGGAGTACTGTTAAATGCAGTCTAATATAAGTTATTTTTTATTGATTCTCTCAAATTAAAAAAAAAAAAAACAGAATTTCGTACGATTCCTAAAAAATGGGTTTTTAAAGAGAGATTGTCGTAATAAAAGTAGTGCAATGGTGAGGTTTTGCTGTATCCGTTAGCATATCATACCACAGTTGCAAGATTGAAATGAATTTATGTTTATTAGGTGTAAATTGTCAACTTAGGTATGTATATTTTTAATTTTTTGAGGTTTGGTGTCGGATATTCTGTTGTCCCTCGATGACAAATTCCTCTACTTCAGTAACTGGCTACATGGAGATGTAAGGCAATATGACATTACTGATCGTCGCCATCCAATACTTGTTGGACAGTTATTTATCGGAGGCAGTATTTTGAAGGGAGGACCAGTCACTGTGGTAAACGATGAAGAACTGAAGGTATTCTTTGTGTATTTTTTTTAAATTAATTCAACTGTAAATGCATTTTCACTGGTGCCATGATTTTTTTTCTTTCTGTGTGCTAGTAAAATTCTGATTGGAAAGTTGACACACTGATGATCTTTTTCAGGTATGTGTACATAATGTTTGTTTAGTTGGATTATGTGGGTTAGCCAGCCACTGGTATAAAATTACTGCTAGGTAGTAATTCAATTGTTGTGTTTGAAGTACTCTTCGATGCAGTAAAGCTTGTGTCATATTAAATATAATGTCAAAAATATGTTAAGAGCCTCCAAAAGCTTATGTGTTCATATGATTATCAGTGATTTTGTTACAAGTTTATATTTTGTGGTTAGTTACTTGAAGATGGTCTTGGCAACTATTGTAATTGATTATATTCTATTTAAGAATTTTAATGGAAATAAACTATATTACTTGTACGCATCATGCCAAATGTACATGGCCTTGCTTACCTGACAAAATTAGCCAACAGGAGAATTCAGTTGCACATCCCAGCAAACATAACCTGTCGGCAAAGTGTCGGCAAATTGTCGGCCTGAAACCTGTATTGTCGGCAATTGTCGTTTCAAAACAAGAAGATAGCAATCTGACAACTGCATTATGTCTTTTTTAAAACAGAAAGTTTTCAGTTAAAAAAAAAAAGCAATGCCCCACTGTATTTTTTAGGATAACAGATGGATATCACCGAAAATATGTCGGCATGATATCGCAGAGCGAACATGTTGCAAGCATTTAAAAAATGTTTCTGGGCCGATTCCCATACAGCACCTTTGTCTTTTCGGTAAGCTGGCCACCATAATATTTATTCCGGCTTGGTAACATTTTCGTGACAAGGATCAGAAAAAATATATAAATATAATGTATTTTTGCTGAGAAACTTATGGAAAGTGTTTTGAATGGGCAAGATGTTATCTAGCTGTTAACGGCATGATATATTTTTTGAGTCAGTGTGTTAACGATTAACATGTTTTTTTTTTTTTTTGTGATTTTATGTGTGTAATGTGGTAGCCCATAGCATTTGTTTACTTTGAAATTTTTTAAATTTTTTCGCAACACTCTGACAAATATATTAAACACTAACAGAATCTACTTTGTTTGCAATCCTCTGAAGAAATAGTTTATAAATAATCCATGTTTTAAAATTATTATATCATAATGGAATTTTACATTCTTTTATAGTAATTTTGTGTCATTACATATTTTAATTACTGGAGGTTTACAGCAACTTACACTGTGGTGTATTGATTAGCATGCTTGACTCTGAACTGAAGGTTTTTGGGTTCAAATCCCACACATGGCAAGCAAAAGATTTTCATATCACGCAATGTGTTGAGAAGTAAATAAAATGATTATATGTAATGATGGAATAGCAATTACTGAAATTTTCAATCATAACATTGAGGTTTTTTTCATGATTATACTGCTTATTTCTGGACATAATGCCGCTGCAGGCTCGGCATTATAGCGACGTCCAGCTGTCGCAGGCGCGGCATCGTAACGACACCCAGCCGTCACACGCCCGGCATTGTAACGATATCCAGCCGTCGGAGGCCCAAGACTGTCGGCCAACAGTTAGCAGTTAGGCCATATTTCCATCGGGCCGCTTCCGGCATAAGAAATCGGTCCGGTATCGGCTGGCCGGAGTTTGTCGGCTAGCTTTTACCGGCCCGATTCTGGCCCAAATATTCCAATTTTGGTGGGATAACATTGCATGTCGCTGGTCCCAGCCTCTGGTTATGGTATAGTTGCTGAATGTTGCGCAGTGATGCTGGATGATAGCAAATAGTTACAAGGAAAAATATTATGTACTAGTTGAGTGATTAAGGTTAGTTTTGTTATTGACAATGGCCTTGCTGTCATTAAGATGGCCATTTACCCATACAGCATAATATGTAATGCATGTTAGATTATCATGCTCGAAGATTTAATTTGCAAGTTGATTTTAGGATCATGCAGGTGTGCAAAATTTTCAGTCATGGTATATATGAATAATGACCCCATGATGACCAGTTGTTAAAGAATTATAACAAACAGTATTTATCAAAATATTTGGTGAAATTTATGGGAACAAATATAATTGTAGATTAGTACAGTAGATACATGCAGGTGTAGATGGACTGCACAGTTTATGCTGTTTTGCTGATTGGATCAGCTTATAGGGGGAAGGAGTTGATATTACAGTGCACTTTGGTAAAAGCTGTTCATGGTTAATTGAGCACTTCTGAAAGTCCAGCTGAGCTTCTTCTTTCAGTCCATTGGTTGCATATCTTTTCACATATCAAAGTAATAAATAAACATTGCCATTTGACTTTCAGTTGTTATATACATCATCTTATCATATATGTCCACTGCATATCTCATTAAATAAATAACAAAAAATAATAAATATTATAATCAATGCTGCAGACATATACATGTTAATTTGTGTGAAGAAAATTGGTTTGTGAATATTGATTTGATCATGGTTTTTTCTTCTCCTTCTGTGGTCATAAGAATATATGTTTTTGGTTCAGTTGTCGACAGAATAGCGAAAGAGTCTATAATGATTCTTTATCGTATTACAAAAACAATGCTAAGGCATTTAGAATGTCGTGTATTAAAAAAGTGTGAAGAATAATGTAATGCTCACCCATTATACACTTTATATTCAGTATTCATTCCGTCATACAGAATACAGCATATTTTTAACTAATTTTACATTAATTTGAGACTTATGTCCAACATTATTTACAAGTAGAATTAAGAAAACAGTTGGCTAGTTCTTCACTGAAGCAACTTGAGTCCTGTTGGCAACCTGGGTGTATGCAGAATTTTGATTTTGTACATATTCAGCGGGGATATAATTTGATTATGTTGAGTTCAAGGAAGATTTGTCCAACCTCACTTTGGTGAAGTGGGGAGCCACTGTTGAATTCACATACAATAATGGGTAATGAGGACAATTACCAAGTGTACACTGTAAATATAGTGAAGCATCAGGAAGTGTTTGTATGCAGGCTTAAATGTATTTAACGACCATATGACAAGTACAAAAATAACAGAATGTAAGAGAATGATGAAGGGTAAACAGTAATCAAGGCTAAACAGACTGCAGTATGTAATGGTAGGGTTGTGCACATTAGACATTTCTTCTCACGATACAAAAACGAAAAATATGTTATGAACTTCCATGTAACTGGAATGGAGACGAAAAATAATTCCATAATAGCTCAGTCATAACAGAATTTTAATGAATATTATAGTATTTTAGCATTATGACAAATTAGTTGCAGAATCAAACCAAAACATTGAGTATTTACCGCAAGATTTCTTGCTTGTATTGAAATTACATTTTATGTAATTATTTTAGTTATAAAATTAATAATATAAAACTTCATGATTTATAAACATAGTTTACAATACTAGTATTCTAAACGAGCAGTTATTTAACACTTTAATGTTTACACAATTGAACGTTTTCATTTTAATTACAACTTTTGATAACAGAATTTCTTACTACAACAAAAATTTAAAAAAATTTAATTTTTAATTTTCGTTTTCGCATATCTCAGTATTCGCACAACTAGTAATAGGTAATGTAACCATAGATCCACAATCTAAATGTAAAAGTATTTGTAATGTGTATAGTAATGTAAGTCTTATAATGTGCGTAGTAATGTAAGCGTTGTAATCTGCTCTTCATTAACTTATAGCATGGAACCAAAACAATAATTATGATATGGCACTACATTAACATGAAACTTTGCTTTAGGCACAAAATATTTCTTCTTAAGTAGACTTCATATATATACACCACTACAAAATAGCCAGCAGTTTTTAAATCACTGGTTTTTCTACCAAACTCTGCAGCACAATTCAAGCGTCAGCCAGGTGGAATCCATTAACAACAGAAAGTCCGAAAAATCAGTGTAGTGTTTTATTTGAATTACATGTGCCCCTTGATTTTACAACATCCCATAGCTTAAGAGAATGTATTCGTAAAATTGAAAGTTACTAATCCTGACTCCTACAAAAATTAGAAAATAGCATTGGCCAGTGTCATGTCCTCATGACCTTCCTCTAGTAGCCAAATTTTGCGAACAAGTAGTCGTGTGGACAGTGATGTAAACTGATATATTTTAAGTGAGTCAGGCACTTACTTTCAAAACGGAAATTATATAGTCATTTTAGCTGAGAATTCTCCATTGTCTAAACCATGTACAGTAAAATCTCGTTATAACACACATGAATAAATCCTCCACTTTTATACTAAGTAAAGAAAGTATTTCATACTGAAAGTCTTATTCTTAAAACTTTTCAACATGGGCTGAATGAAATTATGGCACAACTAGTCATTTCAGTAAATAAAGTTATATATAATGAACTGCTTTAAGCCACCTGGTACATTGACACTAAGTCAGGTGTATGTGAATGTGGTGTGACTCGGGGTCTAACCTAGTGTGCGTGTTGCGGGAGGATTTGAACCTTGTTACATATGACATTTAAGAGGTCACTAAAATTGGAAGGAACGAAGAAATGCCCCCTTAATCTCAGCAGGAATCGCACACATGTCCTGAGCTAGACAGCCGGCGCATCGTGATCCCTCCCATGTTGAAGGAATTACTTATGGGACATCTTGTGGGCGTTCTGTAAGGCTGTTCTTGGGGATTGTAATCCCTATGGCGAATTTCACTTCCAGAGTCATGTGATATGCAGCTCGGACTTAAGTGGCGAAGATGTTCTTCAAATAGTATCGCAAAGCCAGAATCGCGAGTATCATGCACTGAGGAGAGCCTAATCTTGCCTGGGCTGCATACCGGTGTACAATGTGGGTCTGGTAGGTTTGCATGTGAGGACGAAGTCTATGGAAACAGGTACTGTGATACGCCGACTATTTACCTACTGTGCGTGCGGTGGGGGCGGCACCCTCCCCTCCACATGCTGGCTCTGTGGTGTGGCCCTAGGCTGAACTGCGGCCAGTGTTGGCTGCAGCAAAGTTTCACTGGTGCTGCAAGTGGGTTCCTGTGGTAGGCATGGGGGAATTACTATGTTAGATTATGGGAGTAGGTCGGGTTCAATTCCAATGACGGCAAGATCAAAGTGTACTGTTAACAAATGCCCAAAACAGATTCAATGTCTTACTCTGACAGAAGGTTAGAAAAGTGGGTATTCTCTATCTGATTCAGCAAAAGTTGTATTGTGGATCTTATTCTCTAGATTCCTTAATGTTTGAAGTTTCCTACTCATCCAATGTTCTTCTCGGCATAAGGCTTTTAGAAATAAGCCACTGATTAGTCAAATAAATATCCCGCAAGGGAAAGCCAGGTACTAAAAGGCGGACCAAGTGTGTACTTCTAGGAGCACATCTAGCCATGTAACCTCCACTGTGTCTCCCATGCTTAGCCATTCTCCGGCCCAGCGAGCTTAAAGAGTATTGGAAGCTCACATCACAAGTGATATTCCTAGGTGAGTTTTCCACCGAGGGTCGAGTAAGAAAGATATGTCACTCGCCACTTAGCCGTCCTCCAGCCGGGCGAGGTAGATTGATATCAAGCAACTCGATTACAAGGCTGGAAAGGAGTTCTTAGTGCTTTGGGCCCTGACAAATTTAGTCTGTTGACTAACCTCTTGATTGCCTCTTAAAATGTGTGTATCTGCTTTGTTGGCTAATGCGCTACTGTCGACTTTACATTACATTGACTGAGAACACATGTACTTTACCTTCGCTAATAATCTAGTATGTAAGGAATGTTGAGGTTAAGGTTGTAGTCGGACGACGTCACTGGTGTCCTCTGGTTGTCGTTAGTGTAAGCTGGAGTGGGGGAAGGAGCCAAAGAAGTGGATGCCTCTGATTTGCGGTGGCATTTGAGGTGCCGGGACGGCATAACAGGGTTGAAGATTTCTGCTGGTGGTGGTTCACCAGAGCTGTCGCCGTCGTCACAACCACTGGTTAAACGCAGTCACCGGTACGGGTGAGCTACTATGCCCTATTCTATCACCTTCGCTTTCACAGCCATGAGGTGCAGCAGAATCTCTCCTGAGGCACGAATTGAGAACTCCATTTACTATCAATTTCTCAGATAGGTAGCACTCAGAGTGGTGCAGATTAATTAACATGATCCATAGGGGTGTAGTTTGTGTCATCACACATGGGTTCCTGGGTCCTTATCTGGGACAGCGCGGGGAGAGAAGCGATAACATATATTGCCCTCATGCGCTCGGGACGGCCGTAACTTTTTGTCAGGTGGCCAACCTCCCTGCAGCAGCGCGAAGTTTGGCTTGTGCGCCTTGTTGCTCTAGCGTGAGCAGCAAAGTATGAAAAATTTTTTCTTTGAGGATGGGTATTCACACGACCACTTCTTGCAGAAAATTGGAGATGGCAAAAGTAAGGAACAAGTGTTAAAGGATGAGATAAGGCTGTGTTAACTTTATGCTTAATTCATGTGTCCTGCCTCTATATTACCATTTTTGCTTGGAGATAACCTGTCTGATGATAATTGCTATTTAAGGTGGGGCTTAGACTGCTGTGTAGAGTGTGTTCTCTCTAAATGCAGAATGCATCATGTGTCAGAAATTACAAAGAAATATTTTCTAAAAAGCAAGTAGAAAAGACACTTTATAAAATTTCTAAATGTACAAATTACAACCTGCAAACGCAAAATAATGTTTGATTTCCAAATAGGACACACAGCTTACTTATTGGGAACGTTTTCTTTGAAAAAATTCCACCAATTTACCTCAACAAATAACTATGAAGGAAGTTTATCTTCCTAAAATAAATAGTATTTCAGAAAAAATCTTTTTTAATTTTCGTTCAAGATGCACTTTAAAATCGACATTGCACTTAGAAAAACACCAACTCAATATTAACAAACATTTTTAGCAACAAGGATGTATAAAGTTTACGCCTCTGGGGTATACTAATATTATTCATTAAGACACCAATGCATTGATTAAAAATAATATTCCAAATTAATATAATTTTGATTATATGCAAAAGGTATTTAAACACAGTCCTCACAGTACTTTGACATAAAAATTCTAGATCTTTTACTGGTTAAAATTTATTAGTTTACATTTTTACAAGGGCAGCGATATGACAAAGTTGTTCACTGTATGTTATGAGATTCACTATCAAACAAGTGTATACGGCTTCCTATTTATACATTCACATTTTGATAAGGATGGGCATTATTTAACATAAAAGTTATAATAAATTGTTACTACTTTGTAATGTGTTACACGAGTAACACATTTTATTGTTTATACAGTTATTTTTGGAACTTCATGGATTGCCTCCCTTAAACCAACGCTCGTCTACTGTACATGCGTAAAAGATATTTTTTGGAATGTCTAGTTTGTAACTGTTGAATTCTGCCACCAGGCATGGCAATTAAATGCTAAGCATGCATAAAATACCTTTTTTTAAAACTCCTCGGCTTGCAGCTGTGAGCATGCACAAACATTATTTCTGGTAAACGTCAAGCTTTAGAACATTGAACAAAATAATCGTTATTTCCCGGAACATTCCCAGAATAACAAATTGACTGGTATGTGTTACTACTTGGAACTGGAACATGGAACTCGTTTTATGAAAATAAATGTTTGGCTCATCCACAGAAATAATTTAAGATGATGTTTCATTTCAACAGCAATAATCTAGTTCAACACACGAGGTTTGATCGTGTTTCAATTTAACACAAATAATTTATTGTTTGTAGTGTGTTCTCAGCAATTAGTGTAATTTTTTACACGTCACATTGGTAAACAAAACCCGATTTAGGTTGTAAATGGTATCAATACCTTTACATAAACCCTGTATATTTACATTAATATATTTACATTTAATTAATCCATTTTGGAAGACACAGGGCAAAATAATATTTGTTTTACTGAAAGTTAACGTAATATTTCTATGTTAAAGTGAGTTTTTTTACATAGTTTACATAGGGTATTTGGATGGGAATTGAAATATTATGTTAAAGTGAAATATCTGTTAATTTGGAGTACAATATTGACGTGTGACGCCTCAGCAGACTAGACGTGCACTACATTAAGAGAGTATTGCTTTTGGCGGGTGCTAAGCCAAGTGCTCCCTTCTGGCATTACACTTGTTAAAATCTAGTCTCTATGTGGCACTGATGCCCGCCTAGAGTATAGAACTGGTATCTTTGCAGCAGGGCACGAAATAAGTTTCGATCAGATCAACCTTCCATTTCAGACTATTTGCTTTCGGCTGTGTACCTGGGTGACGAATAACCTCCATTCTTCACTTGGCCTTGGGAGTTTCAATGGAGCATACATGTGCCGCTGGTAGATTGTCTGTCTGGCTTCTATAATGTGATTGTGTACGCTAGGGCTGAGCAACGAGTTCAATCCGGATGTAAGCAATGGGGACTACTGCGGGTTGTTCTGGTTTGTTCAGATGCTCGGCAATCAAAGGGTGAATGACCTGGTGCGAACGTGTCGGGGCTTCAAACGATCCCTTTGGGATCTCTGGCGTGATGGATTTTAGGAGACAGTGAAGCGACTAGGACTGTTCCCTGGGTGCGGGCTGGTTGAAAGCAGTGATGAGGGAGGGGATCAGCTCTTGTAAGCTCCCTGAGGCAGTAAGTGCCAAGAATTCCACTCCGATGGGAGTACAGCATTTGGACTCTACATCCATCAGAATACTGCAAGGTTCGTGTCGTCCTACTAGGCGTCGAACAACCTGGAACGTCTGCCGACATAACGTTCGCCCCATCACATTAATTGGCACCTAAATGCAGTGAACACTGAGAGTCAGGCATCGTCATTGACAGTCCCTGCACATGGGGCGTATGTCCCAATTTTAGTCATTACAACTCTGGGAATAAACCCTCTGGTGCCTAAACGCGGTGGAGAGGGCCAGCACCGAATCAACAAGCTATCCTATGGGACAGTGTACCTGGTGGGGCTGTACCATTCTCCTTACCGAGGTATGCAGAAAGGCTGGTTGTCTCTAGTGCGTGGGGATATGCTATAAGTGTACTGGCTAATCTGAGTAAATCCCCGTAACCTGCATTCCTCTGTTTGGTGTGAGGACACTGGGAGAGGTTCTGTGTCTACAGGAAAGAGGATGCTCTTAAGTGATGTAAAACAGTGCAAATTCTTTTTTACAGAAATTTATATGTGGTGTTGTACTACCTCCTAACACTTGGCAAGAGGTGCGGAAAACTTACACCTATGTTTTCCAGGTACAGGTAGCCTGCTCCTAAACTAAAAAGGAAGGGGTAGATGAGCGCTATGAAAATAACTGAAATTGATCTAACACAGTACGGAGTTGTTGCCCATATGGGGCCGCAGTGTCTATGTGTGTAGATGATGTGACTGTAAATAAATAAGTCTCTGGCTGGAACATCCATTCATGCTGCGGCGAACAGTTATACCTTGACATCTCGTGGGAGACAACAATATAAACTCCATTGTAATCAGACACACGGCTATGCAAACTGATGAACAGAAGTAGGCAGAATACCATTGTTGCAAAGACGTCATGCATCAATTCGCCTCCTCTCCACTGCGACGAAAGCTCATCCTCAAGAATTAAGTTAAAAAAACAAACTCATTTGCAGGAATGTAGCACAGTCCCCAATGTCCTCTTTGTAGTGGTTATGCTTCTTAGAGTGATGTCATGAATCGAGAATGAAATTCCTTTGAGAGGATGTAGCACTGTCCTTTCAACAGCAATTTTTTTCTTTGATTTTTCTTCTGCAGCTCATGCTACCATGTGCATTTCTGCTCTGTGCGTGGCACTTCCTGCTGAACTTGACCTTGGCGGTGTGGCGGAAAATCAGGTGGGCTGGAAAGTCGACTGCATAGCAGCAGGTTCACTGGGTGTTTTTCTCTGTAATATTCATTTCATCACTTTCTATTTGCCAGATGTAACCATCTCTCTCAGATACACGATGAACTAATGTTCTCTCTCTTTTCTTACTCCGAAGTCTCGGGATACAGCTGCGCTGTGAGGCGAGGGAAAATGGAAAGGAAGGCTTTCTTGTCGTATTTTCTTCATGAGCTGCTCGTGTCGCATAGATTTATTTACTTTAGTTTGTAGGTCATGTCACGCAAGGTATCTCGAATGGTATGCCACGAACTTCTTCTCATTAAAGTGTGCCGTCCTACAACACGAGTGTTAAGGCTTGGGTACTGGCAATATTATGATTTAACACAGCTGGGCTGTGGAAAAGGTTATAAGGAAAATACACAGTGGGCGGCACGTAGAATATTAACGACCCTGGGGGAATAAAAGATATGATAGTAGAAACAATTAAATATTAAATTAACAATACTAATTGCCACAAGAAAACGTAACTCTTAGGTTGTGTCCACTATGCTCTGCTGTCGCTGCCTGTGTGGAGAAATATGACTGACTCTACCCTATCCTTCTACATGTTGCACAGTAGACAAATAACTTTTATATTAAGCAACAACCTTTAAGGGGTCTTGTCAACTGAGCGCTTCCAGACTCAGCTGACTGCTAAGAGTTTGCAAATCAGTGTTGTGGCTGAGAAGATAACTATTCACAATGATGTACGAGCACCACTACAGCAAGAAGAAACAGAGATCATATAAGAGCACTTCAAAAAAAATAACACTTTGATAAGAATATTTACAATTCTTATTTCTACAATTTGGTTTTGTTTGAAAAATTAATTTTTAGCTTGCTGTTCTTGAGGTAATGACTTCATACCATCTAACTTGTTGTTATTAAGAAAAATATAATTAGATTTACATAATCACTTGAAATCTCTGGCAGATGGCTTGACACAAGTACGGGATTTTTTTAAATTGCATAAACTCTTGTTTTTAAGTTTAACTTTGAAGATATAAAAAATGTTTCATTCTACACAATGCAAAATATTTACTATTCTCCGACATGACTCAACATAAACTAGAGTATAATGAAGTTTGAAGGCTCTCAGAAAAATAACAACATTCTCAACAATTGTTTTACTCTCTGTCTTTGTGATTTATTCCCTTCAACAAGAATTAACTCATCACAATTTTCTTAAACATTGACTTCTTATCACTCACTATTTACGTGGTACTCCTGTAATGTGTCCAAGTGTTCACATAATATTCGCGAGCACTCATGGCAATTCACAAGCCGTTTTTCCTGTCAGGTTACTTAATTAAAGAATAATGGAACAATCAAGACGACTGCAAGAAGACAGCCTGAAACTTTCTTGAGGTAGGCATCACGCTCAGAAAGCATCCAGAACAATGTCTGTAATTAATTGACAGCGCTGACTATTGACGACGTACAAAGAGTATAAGTGTTAATCAAATTGGGCCTTAATAGCTAAATAATGACTAACACTTTAACATCTGCTGGATGCATAGCACTGCCACTCACTTTTCCGTTGTATCCTTCGCCTTTGACTGGCGTCCTCGCTTATGAGGCAGTGCTTAAGGTGAGTTCGGGCAGCGGAAGCATACAGGTGACTTACAAGGTTTTTCTCGGTAGTGTCCCACTACTAAGTTGGCTTAGCAGGCGCGGGGTGACTGAACTCGACGTTGAAGTTCGGCCATCCAGGGGTGGCCGTCATGCTGTGTGGGCCTCTGTGGCCGTCAGGGGCAGATTAACACTTTATCTGTCTACCCCTCGGTTTGAAAAACAGATGCTGGAGCCAGGGTTGAGGTTAAGGAATAATCCTCCGGTCTGTCGACTTCGCTAGATGGCCTCTCTCTTCGTTCAGCAGTGGGAGCCTGATTCATCCTGGTGTCAGGTGGCTCCAGTGCCGTCATGGACAAGTTGGTGCTGGATCGGTCAACCCCCTCAGTTCGCAAGGGAAGTGCTGTCAGGTGATGCGTGCAGTCATTCGATGCCATCAGGGGCAGATTGATGCTGGATCTGATTACCCCCTTCGTTCGCACAAGAGGTGCTAAGTGCAGTGTTGGTGGAGGTTGGTGGATCAGACACCACACCCACCCACTTGGTTGTAGTTGCCAGAACGGAAACCATAGGCAGGGCTTCCATCTTGTCGGCTGATATGCTATGCTTTCTCTTCTGCTCTGGGTCGTCAGTCGCCTGGTGCAGACCGTACATCTGGAGGCAGGGCAGGGCTCCTTCGAGTGTAGTCTCGAGGTTGGCTGGCAAGATGGCCCGGGTAGCTGGAGTCACAGGTTCCTCGGTGTTGAACTCCCCTCGTCTAGAAGGATCTGCCACTGTCATGGCCTGAGCAGCCGGTATGACGAGCTTCTATGTGTTGTCTCCCTCTTGTCCGAGATGGTGGACCTTTGGGACAGCCTCGGTATTGAGTAGTGAGATGTGTGAACCAAACTATGAATAGGCTGCAAGGTTGCCATGCAAATGTCCGGTTTGTTTGGTGGGGCAAGGGCCTCTGCAATGTCCTTCTCTAGTCCGGGGTGTTGGGCCTGGAAGTAGGTCGCAGCACACATAGTGGCGCTGTGAACTCAGAGGCCTCTGTATTGAGAGTAGACTGGGTTGCCCAGGCGACCGCGTGATCTGGGGTCATCGATGCTGTTGATACTAGCTGCACTAAGGTCTCGGGCGAGGTACGTGTTGGCTGGCATATATGGTAAATGCCTCTCCCGTGGAAGGCAGTGTATCGGCAGCGGCTGCTATGGCATCCGGCGTGGCAGGTGTCTCGCGGGGCAGGGTTGCTGTAACTGGGATCCAGGCAATGACTAAGGTGATGGTTTCTGGAGCAATGTCGCATCGACGGAGCTGGCTATTGAAGTTCTCTTGATGGTGATGGTCTGACATGACTGGAGGTGTCTGTGTTCTCTGGCTTGCTGGCTTCACCAAGATATTTCAGTTGTGCTATTCAGCGTTCCATTCCCAAGTCGGTTGGTGAAAATCCGGTGTTATTCTGATGGTGTAGGTAGCGACCATTCTGTTTCCCTGGCTCTTGGTTTGGGAAACACTTTTCTATTAGCCACATAATAAATAGTCTCGTTGGTACTGTGATTCCTCAGGAGGGTTGTAGTCAGCAAGCTCTTCAATATAGTCAGGCATGTCAGAGGCGATTGAAGCGGGGGTGTGTACGATGGGTTCCGGGGCACTGCTGAGATAGGGCCTCACCTGTCCTCTTAGTGACCTTGTGTATGCACCCTTGATGATCCTCTGTTCAATACATGTTTACATTGGTTTCCGATGAACTTGTAGGGGCCTTCCCACTTTTGGGCGAGTCCTGCACTTAATTGATTTTTGCCTCGACTCAGGGGATGACTGCAGAGTAAGACTGTTTCGCCCATCCTAAAGCCTCAAACACCAGTACGTAGTTGCAGGTACTTGTTGGCGATGTATACCTCTTGAAAGTCCCGAGCTCTGTCTACTCGAATCAATGTGGCTTGAGGTATGGTTTCGGGTTTATGCATCTCAGTGGGATTGTGTTCCCACTGGCAGTCCCTTAGGCATCGCAGTGTCTATCCCAAGAGGAGCTGACTCAGTCTAGAGGTGATGGCTCCATTCTTGGGGCGCCGCAGAGCGAAGAGTATTCTGGGGATATGGCAATCTCAGTGTTTCTGGCTCTCCCCAACACCGAGTCTGAGACTCTTCTTGTGCTCCTGGTTCCTCTACTCAGTGGGATTGGCTTGCAGGTAATATGGTGGAGTTGTCCAGGTCTCAGCTCCCCATTCCTGGCATGCCAATAGCCACTTCTTAACTGGGTGCCGTTCTCTGTCAAAATGCTCTGCGGGTATCCCCAGCATGGGAAAACTGCATTGTTTGAACTTCCGGATGATGTGGTGCGACTCTTGGCTTGGTAGGGGGAAGGCGGTTACCCACTGGGGAAATATATCTTCAAGACTAACAGGTATCTGTTTTCCTTGGTACTGCGGGGATAAAGTCCCATTAGATTGGCAGATATTTGAATCCATGGCGTGCATGGCTTTCGTGGTTTGGCCGTCGGCTATCTGACAGGTTAAGCCTTATGTTTACTGCGCGTAATGCAACCATGGACATACTGGTAGACGTCCCAGCTCATACCATCCCAGATGTATCTGGTGCTCATAACGATGAGGGTTTCTCGGGTTTCGGGGTGTCCTGCATTGGGATGGTCGTGGAAGTGCCTGCAAATGTCGACACACAAATCCTTTGATATCAAGATCATACACTTCACTTCTGGCTGATTATTGCATGCCCAAAGACGATATCGTGCAATAGCATAAAGTGTTGTGATTGCTTCCTTATGAGTTCCTTTACTTCACGGTGTTGTTGATGTCACTGTATATGGTATCTGCTTATCATGTGCTGCAGGAGCATGATGTTGTTCTTCGGGACTACTTTCTGGAGGTTCGGGTGGTAGTTTGGCTGTTGGGATAAGGTGTCTGGAAGATTGTTTTCTTTTACAGGGTAGTGTTGAATTTCGAAATTAAATTCTGTTAGAAATAGACCCCATCTTTATACTTTGGCTTTGTTGTTGTGTGAATACTTTAACCACTTGAAGCCATTGCTTTCAGTAATCAATATAAAATGAGTTCCCACCAAGCAGTACTAATATTTACAGATAGCCCAAATCACACTGAAACATTCCTGCTCATTGATGTGGTAATTCCACTCTCTTGTGTTGAGCCTGATCATGGTGTATGCTATTATGAGAAGTTTACCATCCGGATCCTCCTGATACAATATGGCACCTAGACCATTTTGGCAGGCATCAGCCTGCAGGATCATGGGTCCCTCTGCCTGTGGCCGATGTTCTGGTGTCCACCGCCATCATTACTTCTTTCTCTAACAATGGGTGTAGGGGTACCATCAGGTCGGCGATATTGTGCACAAGTCCTGGAGCCAGTTGCATAATCCGAGAAATCGTCTCAGTTGTTTCTTGGTGCTGGGGTCCTCAGCTTCTTGGATAGCCCTGATGGATATCTGTTGGGGGAAGTTAACTCCTGTGGAAACAACATCCCCCAGGTACCCAATCAAAACCTTTCCGAAGTGGCTCTTCGAAAGATTCGCTGTTTGTCTGTGTAGTTCTAACCACTCCAGCACTTGTTTTAAGTGTGTGAGGTGTTTGTCCCAAGACATAGAATAGTCGATTACGTAATCTAAGTAGGCGAACCAAAACTGCTTAAGGTAGCCAATCAAAACTTTGGATGCCATTAGTTGCTAGAAGGTGCATTCTAAAGTTCGAAGGGCATAATACCGAACTGAAATGTCTCTCCTTCTGGTGATGTAAATGCAGTATATTTGCGGCTGCCAGGATGCACAGCTATCTGCCAATAACCTGGCTGCATATCCAAGGTGCTGACTATTTCGCCTCGCTTATGTCCCATAGTGTGTGTGCTAGGTTGAGAGTAGGAGGTGGAATTGTTAGTTTCGTGTTGTCCAGTGCCTTTTTGTTAATACAGAATCTTAACTGTCCATCCTTCTTGCATACAAACACGACATGTGAGTGGTATGGTGACTTGATAGTTCGACAATCCCTTGGCATTTCATGTCCTCCAGTTGTTCCATCATTAGGCGATGGCATCTTGCAGAAACTTTGTATGGTCGATTGAATATATGTCCTTTTGAATTCAACAATATCTCATTCTGAATGGTACGGGTTTGATGCAGTCAGGCCCCAGATACAAAAGATCTGGCGTGTTGGTCGAGGACTTCCTTCAGCTGCTGGAATTGTATCTCCATAAGGTCGTGGTGAAAATCCACTTCGCAGAGGACTAGTGGCTTCTCAAGGTCGGGTCGGTACTCCCAATTCACTGTTACACAGTGGTTTTCGCCTAGTTATACTTTCCTTTCCCATGGTCTAGTATGCATTGTTTATGCTGAAGCCAGGGGTGGCCTAGTATTATCTCTTTCTGGACGCCAAGTGACACGACGAACTCCACTTGTGTCTTGATCTTGTGTAGTTCAACGGTTAGTGTAGTCTGGCCATCAAGTGTTAGGGTTCACTCTAGTTTGGCCATTCTCACAACCTTGATTTGCTCATGCAGAGTTGCCCATTGATCCTCAATGAGGACATCTTGTCTGACGAAATTTCCAGACACGGCAGAGTTGAGTAGTGCACATTAATTCTTTCTGTTGACATATATTTTTTATGTGTGGGACCTCGGGTACTTCAGCTGCCCCGTCTAGGAGCTGGACAGTTTGCTCTTCCTGGCCGACGGGGTCACCTCTGTTAACCTGCCAGCGGTGACATTTCCCTATGGAGGTGACCTCTTCTGATTCGACTCAGCTTGGTTTGTGCCCCATCTTCCATTCGTTCTTGCCTTTGCACTGGCTGCCTTGTGCAGTCTCTGTTGAAATGGCAATGCAGGGCAATACTAACACTTTGGTAGGCATGAAGCTGGTGGTGTGGGAGGTGGTGGTTTATTACGGTGTTCAGACGCCTTGTCAGGTTCCGTCTGCTTCGTTAGCTTGGGTCGGTCCAGGATAGCATCCACCTTCAAGTTAACCTCAGCTTCCCATGCGCTGTCTACCAGTTTGTCCACTGTGAGTGGTTTGGGGATGCGCAGAATGTTTGTTAATTGTGGTAACAATACGCGAGTTACCTGCTGCAAAAAACTTTCTTCACCTCTGTCTAAGAAGATTCTTCGATACATTTAAACTTTGACTTTATGGCAGACAAAAATTCTGACTCCTATTCTGGTATCAATGTGCAGCTGTCGAATTCTGTCATGATGCGTGTCAGTACCTCCTCTCCTGTAAATGTCTGGGAAAGATGGCTATGGATTAGGTGAGCTCATGCGTGTTAATTTCAGCTACTGACATTTCTGAGTGCGATTGGGCGCCATGGGTTGTTTCTTTGATTCCTTAATGTCCTGTCAGTTACTGTTGGGTTTGGCTTAATTGTTAATGCTGTCTAGTCGGAACTGTAGCAGCAAAATGGCCCATGTTGGGCACCAGAAAAACTCTTACCACCTCTTCTTGAAGCATGACGCCTCGACAGACTAGATGTGCAATAGGTCAAGAGTGGATAGGTTTTGGCGGATGCTAAGCCAGGCACACACTTCTGGAATTACACTGGTTAAAATCTAATATCTGCATGCCACTGATTCCCATCCAGTATAGAGAACTGGCCTGGTAGCTTTGCAGCAGTGCTCGAAATCGTATTCGATCAAGACGATCTTCCGTTTCACACTGTTTGCTTTTGGCTGTGTAACTGGGGCACACTTAACCTCTATTCTTGACTTTGCTTAGGTTTCAATGGGGCGTACATGTGCCACTGGTAGATTGTCTATGTGGCTTCTGTTTTGTGATTGCGTATGCTGGGGCTGAGCAACGAGTTCAATTCAGAGGTAAGCAATGGGGACTATTGCGGGTTGTTCTGGCATGCTCAGATACTCGGCGATCCAAGGTCGAATTGCCTGGGGGAACATGTCGGTACTACAAACAATCCTCGTGCGATCTCTGGCATGACTGGTTCTAGGAGACAATGAAGGGACTATGCCTGTTACCTGGGTGCGAGCTGTTTGAGAGCGATGACGAGGGAGGGGTCAGCTCTTGTAAGCACCCAGAGACTGTAAGCACCTGCTTTGCCTTCTCACAAATTCCACTTGGATGGGACTAAGGCATTTTGACTCAACACAATCTCATGTCTGTGAGAAGATTGCAAAGTTTGTGTCGTCCTACTAGGAGTTGAATCACATGGAACATCTGCCGACATAGCGTTCACCCTACCACATTGCTCGGAGCCTAAACACGGTGAGCACTGGGAGTCAGGCCCCGACGTTGGCTGTCCCTGCACGTGGCTGTATGTCCAAATTTCAGTCTTCTCATTTCAGAGAACGACCCCTCCGGTGCCTAAGCATAGTGAAGAGGGCGAGCACCGAATCAACAAGCTATCCTATGAAACAGTGTACCTGGTGAGACTCCACCGTTCTGCCTACTATTGTATGCAATGGCTGGCCATAATTTGTGTGTTGAGGTATGTTAGAAGTGAACTGATTCGTCTGAGTAAATCGGTAACCTGCAATACCCTTCTTTGTATGAGGGCACTGGGAGTGGTTCTATGTCTACAGTCCTGAGACAGGTAAAACAGTGTTTATTCCTTTTAACAGAAATAAACAAGTATTGTCGCACTATCTCATAATGCTTTGCAAGAGCTGCGGGAATCTTTACACCTTCTTTAGTTTGGTAGATGTGACCTGGTCCTAAGCTACAAAAGGGGGGGGGGGGTGTAAATGAGCGCTGTGAGAACAACTTAAACTGACCTAACACCCTACACAATTGTTGCCAAGATGTGGCTGCAGTGTCTATATGTGTAGATGATGTGACTATAAATAATCTTCTGGGAACAATAAGCAAGTCAGGTGTATATCTCTGATGATAAGGACCAAAGATAGGAGTTTGCTTGGCACGATTGTGGTTATGGAAGTGTAGGTACAGCGAGGAGATAGGATGAGCTAAGTTAGCTGGAAGTGATGCAGGCTGATCATTGTATCTGGGAACTGGTGCAGTGGAAGACTGAAGACTTGTCTTTGTGAGTACCTTAGTCCCTCTATTTATACTCTGCTGGGTGCATCCTCTTCTCTCATTGGCTGGTGAGCTAGTTGGAGAGTGGCGGTCGCTTATAGAGAGAGAGGCAGCTATAGCATAACTGCTGTTGCCATCTAGCAGCGTTCAGTGGAACTCTGTGCCTTGTTACATAGTCTCTGTCGGCCGGTGAATAATAAAAGTACCTTGCTGGAACATCTATTCTTGCCACTGGGAATAGTAAAATCCTGATGTCCCGTGGTGGTAAACTATATAAACTCAGTTGTAATCAGTTGCACGACTATGCTTACTGATGAGCTGAAGTTGGTAGAATAGCATTGTTGCGAAAACATCATGCATCACTATAATAGAATTTTACTGAATATCATTCCAACTTTAATATATTATTGCAGCGTAAATTACAACCATTTAATGTGTCTTCTAAAAGTCCCTTTTGTCTGCAATTTTCTAACATAGCATCACACGACTAATTAAATTGTAATATCTCCAGGAAAAAAACTACAGATTCGTGCCAAATTTGTAAAACATGTAGCACTATGGCAGGCCATAGAAACTGAATTGTTGTGAGGTATGACACTTATTTTCAAAATAGAATCCACAAAAACATTATAAATTTCAGTATTCAGTTAGTCCCATATGAGAAAATTAATTTTTAATGTTATATCTCAATTCCCATTAAATTTGGAGAAGATATACTGTCGTAGGCCATGTGAATATGTTTTAGGTAGGCCAGACACTTATTTTCAAATTAGTGGCTATAACAACATTTCAGCTTAATGTACTATATCTATGAAAACATAGTAACTCTTATTAACTGAACTTTGTATACTAGGTCAACACATTTATGGTAAATAAAATGAGATGATTTCATCATTATAAATTTGTCATTTCGTCTTTAAAAGAATTTTGATTGTGTCAAGCAGATTTTATAGCAAAAAAAATGCATGTTTTATTATTAGGATACGAATCTGCTGTTTTGTAACAATTTGAATTGAATGTTAAATATAAATTTTTATTAGAACATATTTGCATGAGAACGTTAAAAAATATTTAACAATAAGGATGAAAGTATAACCTGACAAGAGTACACCTGGTCATATAATGCACTTTCTCACAGTCACAGTCAAATTTGTGCGATCGGTCTTGTACATTGTCAAGATATTTACAACTGCTTAAGGACATCCACTAATATTTGAGTTTTGTAGGAATTATACACCACCAACATACAGCTTCTGTTCATGTGTAGGTAACAGAATTTTAATTATACCACAAGTGCACTTTGTCCCTTTTAATCAGTTGTTACATCCCACATAATCGCCATATCTTTTAATAGAGTATTTCAATGTTTGTTTATTTACTTTGTGTAGTGTGTCGACATGACTCCCTTAGTGTTTTTGCGCAGGGCAGTTGCCCTTTACCTATATAGTGCCAAAGACGAAAATAATAATAAAACTGAGGTAAAATGTAATTCAACAACAACACTGGCAAGATACCTGTTCACTCTTAAACATTAATGAAACATAAACTCATAACCTAACCACAGAAAACAAGTAAAGATTTTATTATAGATAAAATAAAAACACTCCTTATATAGTACAAATGTTTCCATATAGTTTCTAATCATAGAGCTGTTGAGGTTTTATAGTGAGAAGTGCAGAAACCTCCTTGTGTTAGTTTTTATTGGCAATCGTAAAATCGCTGCCAACATATATGCACCACAATACTGCTGTTCACTATGCGTATGGCACGGCAGTGATTATGCTGTTTATGCACATGTTTTTCGTACCCTTTCAATGTTTATACAGCAGTATTTGCCGTTTGTTCAGTTTATCAAAAAGAGACTCCAAGACACAATAAACAGTTACTATTTTTGGCATTCTTAACTGATTCTGTAAGTAAAAAGTTTACTAAAATTAGTATCCTAGCTCATTTCGCGAACCTAACCACGAATCACAGAAAAGTGTTATCAGTAGTGTTTACAAATACTACACAAATGTTTAGCGAGCAATTATTTAATTAACCTAAAACAATATTAATATGTGTTATATATGTGTATTTACTTTCGTAATATCATCACATTTTATGTTATAATTGCTGGTTTAGAAATAGCATACTAAAAAATGGTTGTTTCTGTTTTTCTTTTATATTTGCACGTGAACTAGTGCTTAGTGATTTGGTCAATATATTGAATCGTACTGAAGAGGTAATCATTTGACCTTGCTTCCAATGAATTTATAAATTTTTTTGTTTGAGAGTATTACTTTATTTACATTCAGGGAGTCAACTACATGATTACCGCAAATAATTGTGTCTGTTATCAGTGCATGTGTGAAATAAATAAGAGATAATGCTGTATCACACAATAATGATAAAACTTACTGTTTGTAAATGTTTTCATGGTAAAAGAAGCTCAGCATTGTGGTTTCGGAAATATTTTAATTAGCATTTTCGTTGCTGTTTCTTGCATATGATAACTACTACACAACTTCTTGAATGATTGTAATTTATACATATTTCACATTATTTTGCTTATTTTGTGTTTCGTGAAAATTTGTAGGCCCTAATAATTTTTCAAGTGCCAGGAGAGTCTTGACAGAGCCGCAGCCATATGCTAGAGTATTGGTTATCATCGACAAGGAAGAGCTATTTAGGATTTCACCTTGTTGGCACAATAAGTGCATTGCAGATGTTTGGTAGAAAACACATGATTTAAAAAATGATTAGATAGTTTGTTGTGGTGCCCAGGTAGGAAAACCATTTAAAAAATGTTTCGTGCATCAAGACAATTTTAAAGTTCTCATTTAAACTACAATAATAGTTTTTTTATGCATTCAAACAACTAAAACTGTCACACTTCATACTTTTAACTTTATCAGTGTGCCATACAAATATATGAGTCAATGCTCATAGTCACGTTCGGTTAGTCGCCGACAGATATACTGCATTCCAGTTGAATACCTTGCACGTAGAGGAGCTGAGGTAAGTGATGACTGAGAAAGTGTGTGCCTTACAACACAAATGTTTCCATTCCAGTGTGCAAAATAGCTGCAGGTAGGCAGAACCCCTAAGATTTAGGAATGTTGTGTATGCCAGTAAGTTACCTACTCTGTTTGACAGAAAGTGTCCAGTGTCAATGTCTGAGGATACCTCGCTTCATCTCTTGCCAACTAAAAAATCATTGGAAAGCACTGCAGTTTAATGTTGGATCGTTGTTAAGCTCCAAAGTTAGGAGACTTATATTGTGACATAAATAACAAATAAATGTTATTATGTTGCATACACCTCTGCTGTGCAGTTTAGTGTCCCAGTATGGTCCAATGGAGAGACATTTGAGGGTGTAACGTCAGTGTTAAAGTTATTTGAGATGTCCGTATGTGTTGTGGTAATTGGGGTGTTTGCAGGAGCAACCCGAACCTGTTGTGGTGAAAGATAAACAACTGCACGCTTCTCCTCAAATGCTGCAGCTCAGCTTGGATGGAAAGAGACTGTATGTGTCATCGTCACTTTTCTCTCCGTGGGACAAGCAGTTTTATCCTGATACAAAGCAGTAAGTTCCTCCAGATGTTAATTTAAATATGCAGTAGATTTTATTTCATTTTGTGTTTCTTATTTATACAGATTATTTTTATAATTGTATGGAAAATCCTAGATGCGTATTCATCATGACAAAATGAGGTAAATCATATACATGCATATGTGTAACAATGGTATGCTCTCTTAAAGATGTAGCATGAAGTACAAATGGACCGAACGTGTTACAAAAATTAAGAGTGCTCGCTCCTTTAGCCAACGTGTAAACAACACACTAATAATGCACTACTCACTGAAGAATATTACTTCCTGCAAAAATGATATGCGCGCCGAACGTGACTTGTACTTCCACTACAAAAGTGACTATGAATACCAGCCTAAGGCCTCATAATTAGTTTATTATTACGCCTGTAATGACATTGGTAAATATGGTTAAATCTCATAACCTACATGAATAAAGTCTCAACTTTCATACTTAGTGATTAAAAGTACTTTATACGGTAAGTTTTATTTTTAAACCTTTGCAGTATGAGTTGCAGAAATTATGGCACAACTAGTCATTTCTGTAAATAAAATAACTATCTAATTACAAAGAAATATTTTTTACAAAGTAAGGGTAAAACAGTACCTTCTAAAATTTGAAAATGTACTAATTGCGTCCTGCAAACATTAAAGAAAATGTGTTATTTGCATATAGTACGCAATATATTATTTTCCTTAGAAAAAATTACACTACTTACCCTAAACGAATATCACTGAAGAAAGTTTATTCAAAAGTCAATTATCTTTTGAAATAAATTAACTTTTCAATAAGAAATCCACTTAATTTTTTCCAGCATGAAGCAGTTATAAATTGCAATTTAACTCCATAAAATGTGCTTCTCGATATTAATAAACACTTTTAGCTACGAATATAAAGTTTATGCTTCCCTTGGTATAGGTATAAATTAAAATTAATATTTCATATGAATATAGTTTTGATTTTATACGGACAATGTTTTAACGTGATCTTCAATAGGAAAAATATGCACTTTTTCATGCTAATTACAGACATTTTTGGGGTTAAAATTTATAAGATAAACTTTTCGCGAGGGCAGAAATCTTACAAAGTAATTTTTGTAAAACAAGTTTACAGTGTGTTTTGAGGAGTGATACCAGACATGTATATTTTGCTTTCCATTTATAAATTTACGTTTTTATGTACAAAATACTTCAAGATAGTGCTGCATGTACAACCATTCATCTAAGTCAACGCCATGACGATATATCGTGTTCAGAGATGACACTGAGGATAAATCGTTTTTTTATATGTAAACAATATACTGAATGTCGCGTTCAGTATATTGTGATTTTTACATGTGATTTTTAAATGTGATATTTACATCTCGTTAACTAAACCCTATTTAGGTTGGAAATTGTTAAACAATTTCCTTTTATGTAAAGCCTGCGCATGGACATTTAATTAATACCACTTTGGAAGACACAAGGTAAAATTATCTTCATTGATACTGGAAATTACTGAAAGTTAATGCAAAGTTTGTATGTTAACATAAACTATTTTCACGTGGTTGACTTAGGGTATTTGGGTGAGATTTGAAAATCTTGTACTTAGGTGAAATATATGTTAATGTAAAGTACGATGTACATGATTTCTACTGTACAAACATACGGCTCATTTTACACTTGGTCAAAAAGTATGTAATGGCACTTGTCATAGTTCTGAGTTAAGGGGTAATTTTTTAAAAAATTAACAAAATCTGTATTTAAAAAATGTTGGCTTACAATAGGTATTGTAAATACATTATATGACTCGTGGACTTAAGTGCTTCCAAAGGGTGATACAGAGGCAGAACATTACACTGGTTGCACATTTGTGTGGATTATACGTATCATCCATTTACATATTATCCACAAATATGGGGATACATGATGCTGAAAAGATAAAGTTTTGACTGTTACTTTGTTTTCCTCATCTGAGTCACAAATAGGATTAGTCAAATCCATTTCGGTCTTCAAATTCTTATAAAACTCATGAAAAACAGATGGGATGTATGGGAGCAATGATAGAAGATCCTTCTTTTTCTCTTCAGAAATTGGCACTACATCATTGTAACATTTGTTTGGCTTTAGAGAAGGATGAGAATGTTGGCGTCGTGTCATATCAATGACAGAGAATGTATCTTATTTCTTCAGAGATGTCTTATGCAGCATTTCCATAGGCTTATCCAGAACGTAGCGTAACCACCTTACTTGTTGACATACAAACTTCTCCCCATTTTCATTTGATTTCCTCATCTGTATATTAGTTCTGAGAAGTGATGCATAATCACATAAGTCTTCCTGTGTAAGTTAAATCAAGTTGAATGATTTCTTCTTTACTGCCATTCTGATCAGCTGTGCCCAGTTATGAGGATGACTAATTTGTGTACTGTAATTCTTCTTCGCTTTTTAAATCACAGAAAGATCACTGTCACATTCTATTCTACTGTGGCCTGGAACCATGCATTTATGATCTAACATGTCAATCTTCTTTCCTGCACAACATAAAGACACATTACATAAAAGGGTGTGTGTTTTTCTGTCCTGGACATGAATCACTGTACAGAACAATATGCTTGATTTCTTCAGGACGGTTCAAAATTGCTCTGCACACACATGACGCAATTTCATTCGTCCCTCTTCTTGCCATCGATTCGTAACACAAAAAACATGTAGTTTGGTCATCCTTCATATTGTGCTCTGATAAATTGAATGTTCATAATTTCCGTTCGTAAAATGCCACACTAGTTTGTAAGGAAGGTGTTGGAAGGCATTGCTGAAGGTCGAATGCAGGTACAATCATACTGTTATCAGTCTTGGACAAGTTTTGGCTGCAATTTTAACTTGATAAGCCAGTTCTGCTACATTGTGGTGCGTGTCTTCCTGCTATTTTAATGATATTTTTTCATAATTACTTGCATACATTAACTTCATCTCCAATTCATCACATTTGCGACATGTCTGTTTCTTTGGGTTCTTTATTCCAATATTTGCTTCAGAACACAGTTTCGAAAATATTGTATAGCAAACTGGCTTATCTTCGACTTCACAGTACTTGTGTAGTTCAGGTATAGTCAGATGTGAAGGTAGATACTTCTTACTACTTTACTTTCGACAGTAGTGGCTTTGTACATTGGTAATGCATTGAGGAATTCGTTGACTTTGTCCAATTTAGCTTTGTTGGTTTTATATGGTGGCTCATGGAGACCTCTTTTGTCTAGTGTTGTAGAGCTTCCTGGTGATTTTTGTTTTTGCTGACCAATGACCGATACAAATTTGGGTGTTTCAGCAAAGATTTGAAGAAAACAAGACTTGCAGATTTCCACATTCCTACCAGAAATGGGAATATGATAATGAAATGTCACCCCTCTATGTTTGTGTTTACAAGGGGACTTCATCTTTTTCTCTGAACATTAGGTTTGGTATATGTATTTAAGCCTGCGAGATAGGAGGCTCTTCTGTTACGAGTTCACATTCGCCAGTATTGCTGAAATAATTCTTGCTGATTTTCTTGAACTTTAAGTTCACATTTCATACAGAATTGAGACAACCTACGAAACGATCTTGCTCTAATTTTCTTCCCACTTTCAATCACATGACTCTGCTCTACATTCCGTTTTCTTTTCCTAGAGTTTCCTACCTCTCTCGACCTTCCTCTGGTGCATCGTTTTTAATGTACTGGAGTCACACAAACAGTATTCACTTCACTATCACTCAAGTCAGAATCTAGTGCTGGTGCCTTGTTTTGTCCATCATCTGGTGAATAGTTAGGATCTATGTCACTGTCATAACAGGCATCGTCTTCCTGTAAATGAAAATAATATAATATATATTAGGATATTCTACAGGCACATTGACAGTTACGAGTATCTAGGCTACACCATCTACAACAGCACAGCTGATATAAGAATTCTTTTAATCATATTTTTCTTATTTAGATCTGTGTATTAGTCCCAGTTCACCCACTAGCACTGTTTTTAATTAAGGTAGCTTTTTGTATTACGTACGTTGCTTTCTTCGGCTGAAATGAAGTCTCCCATAGAAGTTGTAGCTTGATTTGCATCATCATGTACTGTCGTAGATGGTACAGATTTATCAAGAGCAAAATTCCCTTGTTCACATGTCTTGCTACTATTATCAACACCAGCTGCGTGTGCATCGAAATCCAATCTTCTAACTAATGTTTCCTTTGGCTGGCCTGAAAATAAAAATGAACTGTTTTTATCTCGTGATAAAGCAAAAGGGAATAAATTGAATAAATTAAAATATTTAGAGATGATTATTGTTTGCAACAGAATACATACATTAATATTGACATCGAAATTGAAAGTATGCCATTATGATGGTTTCAAACGATTGTTTGCATTAGTAAATATTCACCCGACTCACAACACGTTCGTGTCATGAAATTAGTTTCCATTTCAGGCTTGTTCAAATATTTTGAGTCGAAGACAGTAATTAATAAACAACACATATGTTCCGAGAACTTTTCTTCCGCAGCGACAATATGGTGAATAAATTTTTGATGAAATAAGCAACTGGTAAATACTGCCCTGAAATTCCAATAATATGCATTTCATTTTGGGGGGAACTTTTTTTCCATGAACGTATGCCTACTAAACTGATGTAATAATGTTAGATTTTGTTAGATAATTTTAGATAACATTACTAAGTGATATTAATATATTTTCATACAAGTACATATAGATAACTGACAGATTAGAATAGGTTAAAAACAGTCACGTGTACGAATAACAACTATGTGAAGAGGACAGGATTTATCGCCTCATAAAAACTGCCGGCATTATTACAAAACACAACTTTTATTATATTGTAAATTACCTAAGATAAAATGTAATGTTTGTATGGTCATTTCCACCATTATTTTGCTCAAATGTCAACTACTACAGGAACAGAGTATAATCTGATTCTTTTTTCTCAATTCAGGTTGACCAAATTCGAAACACTTAACTTAAGTCACTGTCAACAAAAAAGTGGCCAGCATTAATATTTTAAAACAATAGAAGCAGTGATAATCGTATCTTGCAATTTAATAACAAAATTTATATTTCATACTTTTATCTTGAAAGTCTTATTTATTAGTAGGCTAATAACTGGTATTGCAGCACATTACCTCGGCATTGTGAAAGTTTCATCTTCTATTTAAAAACAATTTTAACATATTCAAAACTAGTGAACCATATGTAATACTGAAGCACGATAGAATTTCAAAGAACTACTGCTTGTTTACATTTTATGGAATAATACAACATGTCCAGTCAGTAATCGAGTAGAATGAAACAAGTCAGATTTATTTCCTTTTACACAATGGTTTTTAGAATACCAAAACTAACAAGTCAACCTTTTACCTTTTATGAAAATGAATATGTCTAATTTGTTTAATTTGAAACTTTGCGAGTTTTTTTTAATGTTTTTAATGCATGTAGACTTATTACATGTTACTCAATGAAGGGTAAGTATAAAGGTGACTTATTGAAGAAATAAAGTGAAAATTACAATAATATGACTTGTTACTGTTTACCCTGAGGCCGTCCATTTAATCGCTTTTAGTTAAAAATTTTCTTTTAAGATAAGCGTAATTACACTTGCAGCGCTAATGTTGCTCAGGTGGTCGCCACTTGGTGCGTTGTGTATGGCGAGCGTATGACGTCGTATGTGTGTGACGCGAGCTGTAGGTGGCGCGAAGGTGTGAGGCGCAGAGAAGTGTGTCTGAGCACCTCATGGTCCAGCAGCTTGCATCGTGTGCAAATTAAGTCGACGGTCAGGATGACATTCGGCTGGCCTGTTGTGCCGGGATGGTGTCGTCTAGTACACGTCTACTTAATGAGTCACTTTAACATAGTTACGTGTTACGAATGAGTATGGAAGTGTTCATCAGTACGGCTACTCGACTGTTTTCGCTGCCGCTTCTGTTTGTCAATGCAGACTTTTTTTCACCCTGGGAACTACGCTGGTTTTGAGCTATGCTGCGAGTAGGATGACTATGTCCGCTGCTAATTGCCACAGTAACTTTCCGTGTGTGGGAAATCCTGACCTAACATAGCTTAATTCAAAGTGTGCGAGGAGACGTTCCGATGTTTCATCGCTGACTGATGTGGGCCTAACAGTCATCTAGGGCACGAGTTCGTCTGGTACATTTAAAACGCTGCTTCGAAGGTGCGAGGGCGATGTGTGTGTCCCGTATGCCGCAGAAGCATCGGGTTCATCAATTACCAGGTATGAGAGAACCACATTTGCATGCATATTTGGTTTCGGGGGGAAATATTTGGAAATATGACATTCGCTGCAGTCCTGAAGTATCCTTTTGCACCAAACGTAACTGCCAAAGTCGGCAAAGTCTTTCGCTGCAGATATTTGGTGCTTGTACATTTTTAATGGTGTCAGTATCCAGTAAATTTTATTTGCTGGTTTTTTAATGTGTAAGCACCGTGTGAATTACTCTAGATGAAACGTAACTTTGGCGAGGTGCTATAAAGGATTATTCCGACTGTGTAGATTTACTGATTGTGTGTCAAACCATGAATAAATGAGCATCGTTTGCAACAAGGAATTTGGTGACACATTGTTTGTTCATGAATATATTCTCCCAGTTAAATTATTTTAATAATTTTTTGCTCTGCTATAAGATTGGGTGTTTTCAAATTAAATGTATAATGGTATATATAAATAAAACTACCCTGTTTCACTACACTCTTCTTTCACGAGTTTGCTTTCTACTTCAGTTTGTAATGGATAGTTGTTGGGGTTATTTAGAAATACTATGCTGAGTGAGGTACTCTTGAGTACCCCGACGCCCTTGGGGGTAGAGGGCGACTCACTAGATAGGGACAAATGTCACCTACCCCACCTCCGTGGGACTGGATAATCTCTTCCTGATGCCCTACTCCCTTCGGAGTGGTATTAGTAGGAAAGTTAACAAGGCTTTTACCACCTCTAAATCCCAACAAGAACTTAGCTCCTATCCAACTGTACTTGATAACTTAAGTCCCAGGGAGAAAGCTCAAGTAACCCATCTTCTAGAGAGGCTGGACCCTCCAGCCCCCTTACCAGCTTTGTTCAACCCACCCACGAAGACCGACAGAGAAATCTACCCTATCATCCAGGCCTTTCCTCAGGGGTGAGGAAGTCCCATATAGCATCGCCAATCCCTGGATCCGAGGACACTAGCTCACTGAAACTGCCAGGCTGGCCAGAAGCACCGATGTCAACCTGCGCACCAGTCCCGGTGCCAGTTCAAATGCTTCACCTCCAGGGCCACAGCAGGTGCAGCAATCTTCCCAGGCCATCAGTCGCACAGGTATACAAGTAAGAGTGGTTCCACCCAGATGTAAGATTGTGCTTGCCATCCCTGACTTTGTGCCCAGCTGGAAAGCCACATGGCCAGTCCTCTACACTGGTCGGGCTCCTGTTCTGCATTGCGACGAGAGTTTAAGCTCACACTGGTGTGTCTGCCCTTACACCCACCGAAACACATGGGCCGTAAAGTGCCTCCTTTGCCAATAGAACAGCATATGTCACGAAGTTTTCTGGTGCCCAACATGAAGTCTTGCTCCTTAATTAACCAGAGTAATTAATCAGAACTAGGCCAGCCCGACCCCGAGCCTAAGTGGCCTAGCTGGGAATCGATCGTCTTCCAGTCAGACTTCAGGGAGTCTTAAAACATCCTATTGCACTTATGAAACCTAGCAATCGCCTCTGACACGGATGTGAACGAACCCGGGCAAGCAGAAGTAAATATGGCCAACACCATAGCTGAACGTTACCACAGTCCCAATTGCCCCTGCACAGGGACGTATAGCATTGTGTGTCCCCTATGCCGATGTAACTTTCATTACATCTGCATAAGGTGGCCCAACATAATGAGATACAGAGACAAGCTGAAATTTAGGTGCAAGGAGTGCCACTCTAGAAAGATAGCTTATTGCAACTAGATAACATGCCCAGGACACGGGATCAACATAGTCCTTTGTGGCATTCTATGTTTGGAACTTAACTACCACAGTTGCATTGGGTAGCCAGAAGAGAGGGTAACTGGGCTCCACCTGGTATACTGCTGCGAGGTATGTCTGCGAGCCATGTCTGTGACCTGCCAAATACCAACCTCATAATCCCGGACCAGCCACTACTACTACTAGCACCACTTGGTGCACTGGGAACACCAAATCTCCGAATTTGGCGACAGTGAAATCCCACCAAAACAATGGATGAGTAGAGCACAAGCAAAACTCAGGGGCAAAGCCCTTGACCGGTGAAACAAATGCTGCGAATTCATTATTGAATGGGGACAACTGAGTAGATGCCTTGCCACCCAGTTTACCGGAAAAGAGGTGCTGGCCAACCTCACAACGGACTTTTACAGCCGTACCCAAGCCCCAGATGAGGAAGCAGAGATATTCGTATGATGCAAGGTGCAAATGTTTAGAAGGATATCCCCTTTTGAAAGGGAAGAAAGTTGCGTCGACACGTGACCCAAATGTTGCTACTTAAGCTCAGAAACCTGCTACTGATACCCAAGCCATTTACAATAGACAAGTTAATAGACAAAGCAAATGAAACGGAGTTTAATTTCAAAACTTAGACTATACTGGACCGGCTGAAAATCAACAAACCTGCAGAGCCAGACAAGACATCCGAACAAAGACGGAAAACCCAACCCTCCCCCCCCCCCCTTCCTAAAGTCATGTACACCCCATGCCAAAACTTCCGAAATGTGGGTTCTGTCCAGAGCATCATTTCAATAAAGATTGCCTGCACCGACCAACAGGACGGGACAAGCGAGGAAGGGGATGCAATCCCAGCAGCAGATACGATATGGCAACCAGCCGATAAGAAAGCCACCCTGCAGATGGAAAACGCAGCTACCAGCAGGTAAAGCGGGGTAACCCCACCGGACAGTAAGGGCCCATAATACAACTCCTAAACTAAGAAGTGGAACCGCCAGAAGCTCTCCACAGTGAAGTCAGAATCATTGGGAGAAAAGTACTCGCCCTACTAGACTCAGCGAACATAATTTTGTGAGCAGAATCTACTCACAGCCAAACAAAGGGCATCACTCCACCCATAAGTTCATACTGTAAGAATGGCAAAATGACACTGCACCCTAAAAGTCGATGGCCAATCCACTCTTACCATCGCACCCTAAAAGTCGATGGCCAAACCATTCTGACCATCGAAATATACAAGCTCTCTAAACCAGCAGAATTTGTTCTCTCTTCAGATATTCACAAAGCCATAATACTTAGACGCCTAGCTCCACCAACAACAATATGTACTAAACCACAGCCAAGGTAATATATATCTGGGCGACAAACACCGCATGATCATAATTTGGAACGTTGTCCGGACGCCACCATTCCACCATCCCTCAAAGACGAAGAAATCAATCACCAGCTCCCCGAAACGCAGTTCAAGGAATTTAAGAAAGTCCTCGACCAATATGTGAGCACCTTCGGACATGGAGGAACACTTCGCCAAACTATGTCATTGCACACGAAATATGCCTGACAGCGCCCATCTACAACCGACCCTACATGATATCTGCGAAACGGCACTGCCTAATAATAGAACAAAGTGAAGAAATGATGCAACAAGAGATCATAGAACCTTCAGATTTCCTACACACATCACTCATAGTTTTGGCCCCCAAGAATAACAACCAGCTGTGATCTTGTGTAAACTACACATCTCTAAACAATGTTACCCATCCGATTGCTCCTCCAATCATTAACCTGAGGCACACATTGTGTCATATTGAGGAAACTACAATTGGCAGTACCATTGACATGCAGTCGGGGTACTGCAAAATCGTGGTGTATCCAGACAGCAGAAAATACAAGGCATTCACCATCCCAGATGGAGAAACACTCCAATTTTGAGTTATGCTCTTCAGCCCCAAAAATGCACCTGCTATATTCCCACGGCTCATGTCAGCGGAGATACTTACAGGTTATACAGGCCAAATCTGCTTTGCCTACCTAGACAATATCATATACACTCTTAAGTCGTGGGAAGAGCACCTCGGTCGCATCCAACGGGTCCTAGAACATCTGGAGTTACATTGGGTGAAATGCAAACTCTCGAAGAGCTACTTTGGGAAGTCTTCTATTGATTACATGAGCCATATAGACGCCCTCGAAGGAAATTTCCCGCACTCAAGTTCGATAAGGGCTAATCAGAAAGCTGAAGAGCCGGCCACCAAGAAACCATTGCGCCACTTCCTGGAAAAAGAAGCACAGTGGTGGTGGGAACCAGAACACCATGCCAGCTTTCAAGCCTTAAAAGCAAGGATTCAGGACATCAAGAACTCCACCAGTCTCGAAGGGAGGGGCCACAGATCCTGCCAACCATGACTTACCAGAATAGCTTAGAAGCCATTCTTAACAAGAGAGCCCTGATGGCCAACCCTACATGATAGCGTATGCCAGCACAAGGCCCATGGCATTGAGTAACACTATCACATAAATGAGCAAGAACGCCCAGATCTTAGCTCAGCAGTTCGCAAATATAGGTATTATCTGGAAGGAAACCGCTTCATCCTACGGACCTAAACAAAGCCCTCCAATGGCTATGTCAGTCCAATAAAGCCAAAGCCAAGCTTGGGCGGTGGAACATGTTTTTGACCTAATTTGACTTTTAAGTACAGCACTGCCCCAGCACGAACAATGATCTTCCAGATGCCCTATCCCTCCGACAATACCTGACTGAAGACACCAAAGCAGATGAAGAATGTGCTAGAATCACTCCACCCCAGCCTTCAGACTGCAGCCTCGAAGAGTACATAAAACTATTACAACTGCAACTCAGCCGGAACCAAATAGGTATCCACAAGCAGCAAGCCCCGGTTATCCAGAGCGTCCTCCAAAAGCACCTCCAGTGGTTTGAACTGAGGGATGACATCATATGGTCCCGAAGTGACCAACCCAGAACTAAGTGGAGAATTTGGGTATCCAAGAGTAGTAGGGAAAAATATGTTGATGCATATAGGTGTTCGTGGGTTCAAATCTTGGTGCGGATTTGGTCGCACTTGTAAATGCCTAAGGCTAAGTGTCCTTCCACTCGTTCTGGTTTGCTGCTATTCCTGGTTCCCATTCTCTCGGTGTGGGAAATGCGTTTCGCGATTTCAAAGCTGCGCATTCTGTGGGCAGGAAGGAGGGTTTCTCGTCTCCTGTGTTTGTCGCTTCGGGAATGGAACGGTGGGTAGAAGGTTGTGTCATGCTTTATGGGTGGTATAGGGAGAGGGTCTGGGTCGATGTCCTGGGTGGTGTGTGCCACTAGTGCTTTTCCAGACAGGGGACGATTATTTCCTTATATTTCTCTTGCCCTGCCTGCCAACTCTTTGAAGATCTGTAGCCACAGGAATAGCAGGAGGTTTGTAAACGAGGGCAGGATAGTGTGAGCGATGCTTCGGACCCTCTGTCCTTCGTTTTGCTCTGGGTAGATTCATTTGCATATATGCTCTTTCTGGCGTATTAATAATTCAACATCCGCATCAGGATTTTGTGTCCTGGAATGAAAGTCGGTAATTATATTTGACAGGTTCTAGTAACCAGTAATCCCTCGACGAATTCCTTGTATTTTTTCCCATTATTTCCGGGCTGGGCTGCCCAGTTGGTTTTCATACTCTACTCACATACTGTATCACTCGAATGAGGTGTTCCCTCAATTCTTTCTTGTACTATCTAAAGAATATTTCAGGGTCTATGTAGGGCCTACTGGGGAACTCTGACAACATAAGTTCCATGGGTAATCTGGAGGTCACCGGACTGGCTCGTATACCAGGTTCCAGGATGGGAGTGTATTCCCGTTTACGCACCTTGCATTGGTATACTTGTCTCCAGTTTCTAATGTGTTCTTCTGCCCATCCAATGCAGCAATGGTGGTGTTCTCGGTTACAGAGATTGCAATGTACCATGAAGTAACCTCTGCCTTCGCACTCAGGCCATTGACATATTTACACCTGGGCCTGCCTATATGTTTGATACATATACTTTAGGCGCCCGTAAATCTCGGAGGGTCTTGCCATCGTAGACAGGGTTAATGATATTCTCATTGACAATTGTACTCTGGATAACATTTCCTGCCATTCTGTCACATGTCGGCACGGGACACTGAGAATTCCAGGTCTCTTCGGCATTAGTTTCCGCTAATTCTACCTTAGGGTCCAGTAAACTCTCCTCAGAGTTATACATGGTGGTATTGAGGTTGAGTGCCACAAGATGTTTACTTTGACTCCCCTAAGTGAAGTAACAGACTCCTGTATAAGGAGTCTTAGATAAATAAAAAAAAATATCTGACATGGTCCCAGCTCCCAAGGCTGAACTATATGGAGCTGTATGCCTCACATTGGGCACCAGTTGATGCACTCCGGTTTACCAGCATTCTTCTATTACTTTCTCGCTACTTCATCTCACTTTCTTAGTTCTTATGTCTTAATTGTGGGAAGGTACTTCCTTCAATCACAAGACACTGACAATAATTATTACCCTTCAGGATATTAATTATGACCCTTCGTGGGCATATTCATTTCTCGCATGGTTCTCTTCTGCCTGGCGGGTCATGGTTTTCCTACATAGGGGTAGTTGCTTGGGTACTGCATAGTGGGGGGCCTATATGGTTTTGGAGAGGAATCAAACCCCAGGTTGAATTTGATTGCAGATGTCTCCCTCACCGGAAGTGGAATCTTACTCACAGTGAAGGCTTCCAATATACGAGATGCCAGCTGTCCCAATAAGCTGAAGAAGTTACTTCCCTGCTGCCGTACAGATTGTACACATTGCGGCCATCTTATTGTCGTTAACCGAAGTAGGAGTAGATAGCTTTGTTGCTGGTACGGGTTTGGGGGGATTGTAGTAGCTCACATACTCATAGTTGGGCCACGGCCAGCAGATACCTAGTTTGGAGTCTAGTTCTGATTTGTTCGCATGCTATAAACAGCAAGATTATTCGTGGTGCTGGAGCTGTGACTTCAGGTATAGGGACGGGGATGCAACATCATGAGGGGAGTCAACTAGTGAGTTGCTTTCAGGCTATGATAATTTTTGCTGAAGGCCTCGTCATGTTCGACCATGATTTCGTATAGGTATTCCACCTCCTTTCTTAGTCATCTGAAAATATTAGGTGAGGTATACCATTTTAATAACATAAGAGAAAGCTTACTCTTTCCAAAAGAGGCCCTATAAATAATTTTTAGTTACTGATTGCACTCTTCCTCTAAGCTGCCGGAGTTCAGTTCAACAGGAAATGTCTTATTCAGACACTCCGTAGTCACTGTCTGGAGGAAATGGCTGGCTTGAGTTGGGGTGAAACTGCCGACAAGCTTGGGCTTACCAGACACTCCCAGGAATCCCAGTATGTCTTTTAAGACTACCACCTTCAGGCCCAGCGATCCTGAGGGTTCAGCACACTCACACCTATCCCGCATTGAGGAATTTAATTACTAAATAATGGGCCCAGCTATAAATACTTTTGCTTATATATTAAATGAGGAGGTCTAGCCCAGACTCAGGAGAGGCTCCCAACCATTGCGGTCTGCAGGCCGACGAACTCTCCCAAGAGCATTTTCAAGATTCCTTATATAGTCCAAAATCCCACCTTCGTGGCTCTCGCAGGGGTGCAGGGGATGCTAACTTTTCACCGCAGTGGCTGATTATCTCAGGGTAGCGGTCTGGCGCCGCGTATAATTTATCACCCTGGGTTGAGGTTAACGACAAGTTTACTACCTCTGCTCCAGGCTCTGCTGCTGTGACCTCACTGAGTACGGGGGTGTTGTGATCCTGTGGTGACTCATAACTTCCTTCTCAGCTGTCGGCTAGTCCGTGGATTGTCGGGTAAAACTATTTCTGTCGTGAGGGTGGCGACTGCATGTCGAAGTTTGGGTGGGCAGTACAATTTGAATCATTAATTAATTGCATTAATTATCATCTGTTTCTGTAAATGTCCAGCTCTTGGATCATTACTGTGCAATATATGGTTTGTAAGATTAAGCATTTATTTATTTTTCTCTGTCCTCGAGATAAAAGTCTAGCAAATGGAAAATAAATAAATCCTACTCGCAAGGATACACAAAAGAGGAAATTTACAGTGGCTTCTACGGGATGATTTTAACTGGTCTATATACCTGCCTGCGCTGTCGCACAGTAAACAATTTATGTGTTAAAAAATGTTAGTTCTTTTAAATAAAATAAATCATTACCCCCTATAGTGTGCCAGGGGTTCCCCATACATGTAAAGGGATAGAGCAAAGAAGACATAAGCCCTTGCATTAACACACTTAAACATTCACAGAATAACCATATATCGTTTTTCTCTTTACATGCTTGCATGTCTGTTAAGGTGGGCTACTGCCTATTTCAAATACTTAACTTCTAATTGGCATGCATGTAATTAACTCTTTTTGAGTCTCCTATATCTCTAATGTAACTTTTGTATAATTTTAGCAAATTGCCTGGCTTAAATTATAACACACTGAATGGGTGCATTCGCATCACAGGATGTTTCATGTATTTAGTGAGACAGTTACTTTGAGAGTTCAAAAGTAGGACTACTTTGTATCTTCTAAACAATAAGTTATAATCAGCATACTCTCTCTACATTTGTGTAAACCTACTTTACATAAAAAATCATAGTTTCCTTTAGTTGGTACATGTTTCTACTACTCTTATATACTAATTCACATTTACTGGTTATATTTGCACTCTTCGACATCAACGTATTCTATGACATTTACATCACTTATTTTGCTTTGTCTTACTGGATGAGAACAACTTTTCTCTTAACATAGCTAACAGGGGATTAGCTGACTGCGTCTGAGCCTTAATTTATCTCTGCAGTACTATGAGGGGGAATGCGTTAAAATTTACGCATTGTTTTTCAAAACATCACTTATGACAACACATCGAACTTACCTTACCAGGAATATTCATTTCTCTTACAAAGTTCCCCATTACAGAGAATTTTAAAATTCCTTTCCTAACTTACTTCTGGTGAGTGATTTATTTACACTATCTCTACCCTATTAACACGATTACTCTCATCTTAGTATCAGACATTTATGTATATTTAATTGCGTTGATACTTCTACCTTTTTCTCTTTTACCTGGGTAGTGTTACACTGGCGCTATTAATACATTTACATTTTAGTAAGACCAGGAATTTCCTGGGTGGCAGATATGGCATGCTCACAGCGAGTTTTCGCCTCATGCTCTTACTGAAAATTTACTTTAGTAACTGAAGCAATGTCGCTCAGTGTCGCATTGTTAGGAATGGTGAGGGTTAAGCAGCATGTGCTCACGGGCCTGCCCATAGGCTTCCGTTAGGCGTATCTCACTTCCTATATGTGATCATGAAATCTCTTGGCTTTACGTTAAATGCATCGTGCTATATTTTCCAACACAACGATCTTATATTATTTTATTATTTATATATTTTGCGATATCACTCGAGGGGAATAGGGTCAATCAAACATCAATTTTCCAGTTTGTGTAGGGATTACTGCTACGTTAATTTCTCCTCTTAAACTTTGGCAAACAAGTGATCAAAGTTTCATATTATACAAGAATTCAAAATTCTTTACATTTACGTTACGTGTGTCCATTGGCAGGAGGAATTCTACAATTAACAAGGGACTTATTAGTGTAGGACCTCGGTTCTTTGCAATGCGATCTGAATTCCTAACCTTAGAATACTTAAGGTAATATTTACATGTGTTTACCAAGTATGCAATTTTACATATTCGGGGCAAACACTGCTCGTCTCACTACCTAACTAGTCAGGTTAGAATTTCTTATTTTTGGGACTATTTTGTCACCTAAACTTCCCTGCTTGTCTAGCTGATACTAGCTCTTGCACTCTCTTCATTTTCATCTGATCTACTTTGTCACACCCTACTACATTGCTCTAGCTAAATGTCCTAGAGAGGAGTGTAGTAGTCAGTTCTGGCATCTGCAAGGTTATTATGAAGGTGATGCAGGTGCGGGTCGATGGTGCTTGTAGAGGCGTCATTTTGGCGGTCGTCCTTTTTTGTGATGCGCTGTAGTGGTAGTTGCAGGCCATCGGAACATTGTAGGTACCCTCCACGATGTATCCTTGTAGTGCCCCAGGATGTGGTTCATGCATCTCACACACAGCGGAGCCACTCGGGAGGTGATCACAGCTGCAGATGGCGGTTCTGGGACAGCGGACTGGGTCTTGTAGCTGTCTGCTGGTGTCGTGACTCTCGTAGCTGCAGATAGGCTCGTTCTTTCTCGAGCTGCACAAGTGATTAGTGCGCGGTAATCGTGGGTTCTTTCCGCTCCACTATGTGGAGGGGCTGCTTCTGAAGCACTGATGCTTTCGAGTGTCCAGGGGACCGTTTTAACACTTTGTACTACACATGTTTCCCATTTAGTTGCATCTTCAGCCACTTTTTCTTGGTTCACTGCATCGGTCGCCTGGTTGACCGACATACCAGCTATTTCTAAGGACTGAGGTGGGCTCTATCCAGTATCTCTTCCATCTTCCTTCTTGTTGTTGATTGGAAAAATGGTAAGGGTATAAGAGCATGTGACCTCATGTACATATCCTTGAACAAATCCATGCCCTCAGGAGGTTGAATCACTGGGACTGATCCTGGGAGTAACGGGTATGTCGCATCATCCAGATCAGCCTCCAGGGTAACAGCTTCTTCCTGTTCAAGAATGATGACTGGGGGGACGCATTAGCCACTCGGCGCGGGCGTCTCACTAGCATCTTCGGTCTCAACAGCCAGGGGTACCGCAAGGCGGGGGGGGGGGGGAATGAGGAGAGACTGTGGTTGTTTCTACGTGTCCCTAGAGGTGGCTGGAGGCTCACTGGTCTCCTCTATAACACTACTTATGGGTTGTCTCATTACTCCAGTTCTATCTGCTCGGCTACGACATGATCTCTTGGTAATTTTACTCGGTTTTGCTGTACAGAGTTTAGGTGAGTATGGAATGTATGAACTTGGGGTAGATAGTTATATCCTTGAGGATACTTTCTCTTTGAACGATTGTGTGTGGTATGTACGATATGACTGGGGAGGAAGTGAATCAAGCCTTCCCGAGTCTGGCTTTTAAGATTATTGACCTGGGGTCAAGGTGTGTACCTCGCCCACCTCTGGGGAGGTCGACGTTCTGTGCTTCGAAATTTCAAGGCTACAAATTCATTGGACAGAGAGAAAGGTTTCTTTTTTTCCTGTGTTTGTCGCATCAGGCAGTTCCGGTTTAAGTGCCGGCACGGGAAATGCCACTGCAGGGCAAAGGGGCGGCGGGTGGTGAGGAGGTCGTGTCATGCCCTGTGGGCGGTCTAGAGAGGGGGTTGGGCCAACATCCTTGGTGGCGCGTGCCACCGGGGCTTTCCCAGACAAGGGGCGATTATTCACTTCTATTTCTCTTGTACTGCCTACCAACTCTTTGACTATCTGTGGCCGCAGGAGCAGCAAAGATTTCTAAACGATGGCAGGATGGTGCGAGCGATACTTCAGACTCTCTGTCCTTCACTTTGTTCCACATAAAGCACTTGTGTATATGCTATTTCAGGTGTATGAATATTTCTGCTTCCTTGTCCGAATTTTGTATCCTGGAATGAAAGTCGGTAATTAAATTTGACAGGTTCTCATCACCAGTAAAAGGTGTAGTGAGCTGGGTTCGAAACTGGGGCCATCCCTCGATGCATTCTCCGTTCTTTTCCCACCATTTCCGAGCTGGGCCACCCAATTGGTGGTGTACTCTGCTCACCCATTGTTTCTCTGGAATGAGGTGTTCCCTCAATTCTTTCTCGTACTCTCTAACAAAGATCACAGGGTCTTTGTAGGGCCAGCCATGGAACTCTGGCAACAAAAGTTTCGTGGGTAATCTGGAGGTCACCAGACTGGTTCGTGTACCAGGTCCGTAAGATGGTGGGTGCATTCACGTCTGCACACCTTGCATTGGAATACTTTTCCTGGGTTTCTAATGCTTTTGTGTGCCCCTCCAATGCAGCGATGGTGGTATTCTCGGTTACAGAGATTGCAATGTACTATGAAATACCCTCTTGCCTTCGCACTCAGACCGTTGGCATATCTACTACGTCTGGGTCTGCCTACATGTTTGACACATGTACTCTAGGCCGTCCATAAATATATGTGTGTCTTCCTATCCTAGATAGGTGTAATGATATTGTCTTTGAAAATATGTACACTGGATAATGCTTCTTCCTGTTCTGTCACATGTCGGCACATGACACTGAGCATTCTGTGTCTCTTTGGTATTAGCTTCCGCTAATTCTACCTTAGGTTCCAGTAAACTCTCCTCAGAGTTATACATGGTGATATTTAGGTTGAGTGCTACATTACTTCGACTCCCCGAAGTCAAGTAATGGGCTCCTCTGCAAGGAGGCTTAGAGAAGGCGGGGGTGTCTGGCGTGGCTCCAGTTCCCAAGGCTGAATTATATGGAGCTGTGTGCCCTATGCTGGGCGCCCGGTGACACACTCTGGTTTACCTGCTTTATTCCATATATTTCTCGCTACTTCACCTTACTTTCTTAGTTCTTATGTCTCTGTGGAGGGGAATTTGGATCCATCCGCCACGAGACACTGAAAGTGCTGAGTACCATCTGGGATATTTATTGTAACCCTTCTGTGGTGTATTTATTTCTCGCAGGGTTTCCATCTGCTTGGCAGGTCGTGGTTTGCCCACATTGAGGTAGTTGCTTGGGTACCCCCTAGTGGGAGGCTTATATTGGTTTGAAAGGTAGTCAAACCCTAGGGTGAGTTTGATTGTGGACATCTCCCTCCCCGGGAGTGAAATCTTACCCACACTGAAGGTTGCCAATATATGGGATGCCAACTGTCCCAATAAATGGAAGAATTTACTCAATTGCTGTGCACGGTGGTGAATATGGTAGTGTAATGGAAATTAATTGTACTCAGTTAATATATCGTACTCAGGATCTCGTTTGCTACCCGGGTGTCTGGAGGAACCTGGCCTTGTAGGTTTACGAATGGGTGCGAAGTTAAGTTGCGGGGAAAATATCCAGGCCTTCGGGGTGGTTTTCATTAAGTGTAGCAATTTTGATCACCTTCCCTTCTGCCGTATAGATGTTGCACGTGGCTTTAGTGTCGATAACAGGGGTAGGGGTAGGCAGCTTTTATTACTGATAAGGGTTTAGGTGGATTGTAGTAGCTCACTAATCGTAGCTGGGGCACAGCCAGCAGATAACAAGTTTGGAGTCTAGTTCTGATTTTTGTTTCACATGCTGTAAATGGTGAGATGGGTTGTGGCGCTGGAGCCTTGGATTAAGATACTGGTTTGGGGGTGCAACATCATGAGGGGAGTCAACGAATGAGTTTCTTTCGGGACTCGTAATGGTCCATGGCAATTTCTACTAGGTAGTCCTCCTCCTTTCTTAGTCATCTGAAAGACTTAGGTAGGATATACCACATTAATAACCTAAGAGAACATTTACTCTTTCCAAAAGAGGCTCTATAAATAGTTTTTTATTTACTGATTCCACTCTTCTTCGTAGCTAGCAGAGTTCAGTCCTACTTGAAGTGTCTTATTCACACTCTCCCTAGGCACTGACTGGAAAAAAAATTGCAAGTTACAGTTGGAGTGAAGCTGCCGACAATTGTGGGTGTACTGTACACTCCCAGGAATCCCAGTATGTTTTTTTTTCAGACTGCCACCTTCTTCAGACCTGACGATCCTGAATGTTTGGCCCATTCACATCTATCCCGCAGTGAGGAATTTAATTACGAAAAAATGAGCCCAACTGTAAACACTTTCACTTATATATTAAATGAGAAGGGTAAGTTATAACGAATTTAACCAATAAACTTTTGATGTAGTCTTCATTAACGCTTAGGAAAACACTGGGGAATCCCGGTTCTTGTATAATCTAAAATATTAATTTAAATTACATATTTACCCTAGGTGAAGGCCAACTGAAAATGATCCACAATAAATTATTCCTAGAAAAGTCACAATTTACAGCGAGTTGTTTTCAAAGGGTGGTTTTCCAGAGGGGACACCGTGACAGCCTGCTACTGTGGAGTCAAGGAAATGACTTTGTGTAAAAGGTGCAGGTGAGGACATTGAGGTTTCCTCCGACGAGCCTTATGCAAGCTACTGAAGCTGGTGGGGCCTTTACAAGCTACTGGAGCTGGTGGAGCCTTTGCAAGATTCTGGAGCTGGAGGCTGGCCTTCTTCAGGCTGGGAGAAGAGGAGGTCTTGCCCAGATCCAGGAGAAGCCCCCAACTGTTGTGGTCGGTGGGCCAACGAACTCTCCCAAGAGCATTTTTGAGATTCCCCATATAGTCCAAAGACTTACCTTTGGGGCTCTCACAGATGTGCGTGGGATGCTATCCGTTCACCGCATGGACTGAATATCTCGAGGTAGTGGGCAGCACCCATATTACTTATCACCCTGGGTTGAGCCTGACAACAGGTTTACTGCCTCTGTTCGAGGCAATGTGGTTTGAGACTTCACTAGGCGCAGGGGTGATGCGATCCTGTGGTGACTCTTATAACTTCCTTATCGGCTTTAGGTTGGCCCATGCTCGTCAGGTAAAATAATTTCTGTCGAGAGGGTAACGACCGCATATCTAAATTTGGGCGGGCAGTACAATTTAAATTAAATCTCGTGAATTGTCTTCCATGTCTGTAATTGCCCAGCTTGTGGATCAATCCTGTAGCCACTTGGAATCATGAATGCCGCTTGGAACTTACTCCGAGGCTCTCAGTGCTCGCTTATAGGGTGAAGTCAGCCCGTAGTGTGCGCATTCGCGCTGCCCAGCTGTGTGCAGCATCCGTCAACCTACTACAATTGCAGTGATGTCATGTACTAATAATGGCATTACTAGCAACAAATACTTTGTACTTGTTATTAGTTACATGTAGGAAAAAGTAGGTCTTTTTTTATTTTGCTTATGGGAAAAACTATATAATAATTAGTAACCAGTAATCGTTGCTTGTTTTCGTTCCTTCTATAAATTTTTATATAATTTTTTACTGGACATTTAAATTCTTATTAATTCACAGTCACAAGCAAATAAATACAAAGGTCACAATATCAATTTTGATCACTATTCATTAAATGGTGCGTTAACTATAGATGCCTTGCTGGGGTTTGAAACCTTGATCTTAATTTAGCTGCTGTGAAGTGATACAGCGAAGTTCTTACAAGTAACTTACAAAGTGAATTTATTTATTAACAAAATGCTTTTCTTTTATGTACTTATAAAAATATTTTGATGTCTGGTAAGGGCAAGTTGTGCGTTTTATATATATCATAAATTCAGCATGGAGCAACCCAACAATCTTCATAAAACATAATAGGAAGTACATTCATTGCCGTACTGACAAGTTTGTTTTTTTAATACGTAATGTGTGCATGTCATGACATAAGACAAGTTGTAACCTGTATTTATTTTACATAAATATGGATGCCCGTAGTAACATTATCTGTGTCGATGTATAACTTATGCCACACATAAGAAACTTTCCGAAATTTTGAAAAAATCTAACAGCATCATTTTGGACTATACTTGCTGATTTCTTCTCGCAACAGTCCATTACTGTATACTGCTTTCATTACTCGTGTTCTGGATAGCAGTGTTGGGCACATTTGTCTGGAGCATGTGGTTGATGTTGTGGTGGTTTTTTGTTAGTTCTTAAGTTTTTTCAGTTTCATTTATATTCGTACCCCATTCCAATATAGCACAGCTTGTAATGCAGGCAAAATATGGTAATATGGCAGTATGGAAATACTTTTAAGATTAGTTCAAATTTTGAAATAAATAAAAGTAAATGTATTTATAATCGTAATTTTACTGACTACTTTCATCTTAATATTTTTTACTTTAATTAGTTACAATTACTCTATACTTTTGTTATTACTGTAAAATTTTGACCAAGAGGTTTGATGTGTTTACAAACGCAGCCAGTTGTGACATGGGGGATGTCAATGTTTGCATCTAAACACTGACACAGCTCCTGTATGACAGGCATTTGTCCAACAGGCAGGATACAGTAGCTGTCCAGAAAGGATGTCTTCCACATAGCAGCATTCTGCCTGTGTCTGGCTAACGATTGATATCTTCTGTCAGATAACTGAGTAGAGCTTCTGAAATATTCCCATTTTTAATTATTGTTTTACAAACATTACCACCAGTTAATAATGAGATATTAATGAGGAGTTATTATTTTTTTGCAGGAGGGGTTCTTGGCTTGTGAAAATAGACATTGACACGGAAAAGGGAGGCCTTACACTCGATAAAAATTTCTTAGTTGATTTTGGAGAGGAGCCTGATGGTGCAATGATGGCCCATGAGATGAGGTAATATAAACTTATGCATTTCGAATATAATTTAGCTAAGGTTTTACAAGTGTGATTTTTCTTGCTTACTTGAGTGTTTAAGGTGTAAATTACAGGAAAGAATGAGAAACTTCAAGGCCATCAAATGTTACTGGATATTATTGCCATCCCCACGTCAACATTCTCTTCTTTTGCAAACTTGTTCTGGCATTGATGACTACATTTTCAATCCTACATTGTGTTTAAAACTGAAAGTTGTCGTCTATTTTTTACCTGGAAGTCCAACATTCTAAGTAGACGACAGTTTAAAACTTGGTAGTGTGGTTTTTGATTGAATATATCCAATTATTTGAAATAATAAAGGGGTTTGAACTTCAAATAACTCTATACAGTGAAATCTCTTTACACAGTTTTTCAAGGACTAAGAAAAAATTTCTTATGTGTGGACAATCGCTGTGTGCAGACATGATATGTAGATCAACCAAAAACAAAAATTAACTCTTCAACTTCATACTGAACACACTGTTAGGCCAACATTTGTTTATCAAGTTTCACTAATATAAAAAAATATATACAGTAAATGAGAATTTTTAAAGGCATTCATAATACCTAAATAAGATAATAGATAAACATTCCAACTTGCGTCGACAAATTGAAAAAAGTGTACAGGAAAAAGGCACTGATGTAACAGAAGTAGGTAATATCCGCACAGCAACAGATAGAATTTTATGTTCGTCCAGTTATTGTTTCTGTGTCAATAGTGGACAGCATAAACTTGTCCGGATTTAGTTTTTGGTGAACAGTGGGAAATGTAGCCTGCTTTAATAAGACTTTCGTATTATTATTTTCTTTCTTTTCTAAGAATGTTGGCCGTAAGAACAATAAAGTAGATGGAGAACCATTCACATTTGAAGGTACCTATTGTAAAACTATTTTTGTTGACACTTTGTTGTGTCAAACTACCAGAGCATGCAGTTTGGCGATAGCATTGAAAAATTTCTTTGATCAATATGGTACAAAAGTGTTGTTGCATTACGTATTTGTATGATGGTTTTGTACTACCATGGAAAATTGCCGGTGGTTACAGAATCCCTGTAGAATAGTGTTCTGTGTGTAGTGTTTCCAAATTAATAGGAATAACATGAAAGGACCTGACAACTTAAAATAAAAATATGTATTAAAATGTTCAAAATGGTTAGAAAATGCATGTTGTGAAAATCCCATCTCATTACAACGCCTGGTTCTCGAGCTACAGCCATGCATAGTACACGCAGTGACAACGCATGATGCCGTAGGTCTAGCTCAGCTATCCACAAGCTCGCTCGTATTGTAATATCATGTGTGTTTTGGTGTATACAAATTTTGTCAGGAACTGGTAAAACACATTATTTATAACTGTGTCTAAGAGGTGCTGTGTTGTTGGTTGTAATAACAACTCCGTGTACTATAAGACTATAATTTTACTGCATAAGGAGAATTTCTTATTTTATTAATAACAAAATATACCTATACTTGTATTTTGCATTTGGGTTGTGTAGCGATTTGTGTTGGAGTAATATTGGACTGAACATAATTTAATTAAAATACAGTTATCTACAAATTAATGTAAGTTGTATGTAGATGATGTAAAATTTCTTATAAAACTCAAAAGCTTCCTGGCCAGTTTTAAATGTGTCGAGAAAATGCAAGGTTGATCTCGCAATATTATTGTGACTGTAACAATGTGTTAAATGACAAGTGTTCTCTTGTACGGTTGTTCTTTCACACTTTTAGATAAATATTTTTTTATGCTTTTCACTTAAATATGTACCTACTGAGTATAATAAATTAATAACAAATTCTATTTAGTTTGATTAAAATCGTTACAAAAACAACAGATTCAGGTTCTACTAACAACACATGCATTTTTTCTATAAAATGTATTTGACGAAATAAAAATATTTTTTTACGAAATTGTAAAATCTTAATGATGGCAAAATCAGCTCATCTTATTCACCGTAAAAGTTGGGCCCTAGTTATTTCTGTACGAACAAAATTTTCCACTGCTACTTAGAAACAATATGCAATTCAAAATGATAATTGTCTTGTAAGTGGAATCGCCAATCAATTCCATGTCACTAAAGATATTGAACTTGGGTGTTCCTCCACATCACTTTCTTAAAATATATGAGTTCTAACTATAATCCTACATGAGTTCTTGACTAAACCTAGCTAGCTAACATCACTCTTTCAGTGCTTCCTATGAAATTAAAACAAAAGTTAAAATGTGAAAAGTATTACTGCATTGGATTCGTAGACATTGTTTTCTTTATTGGCAGAACAGCTGTTGTGGAAAGATACGTGACATTTCTATCAACGTTTCGCAATGAAGATAATATTTGTGTTTTGATGGTAATGTGTGTTCAAGTCTGCCAGCTTGAGTGTCTCCTAGACAGTAAATATTGATTTATTCCGACCCTATTAGATGCAGGAAAATAATCATAATTTATTTCTCCCACTAGCTGTATAATACAAATGTTTTACTTTCCGATTTTCTTCTCTTTAAAAGACATCCAGCAGCATCTCTGTGACTGTCCAATATAGAAATATTGGTTTTGTGGTATCGAACTATTGGCAATGAGCTTTAATAAAACAAATTAATTTATAATGTTTTATTTATAATACATCACAAAGTTTTCACTTCACTTGTCCTAATCACATTCATACATGAAAAAAAAACCTTGTACCATAATTAATCTTTTCACATCTGTGTCGCAGAAAGATAGTCTTTATTCCTCCTTTCAAGAGTTCAGTGCAGTTTCATTATTATTACTATTATTATTATTAAGGTTTCTCAGAAAGTGTGGTATCTGGGCTAGGAAATTCTGGCACATAACTTGAGTAACATCATGCATGTGTGGGTAAACATTGTTGACCTTGATGGAAGGGGTCGGGAGACATGTGTTAGTGTGTATTTTTAGTTATTCCCCTTTTTGAAGTTGTGCAGCATTGTTGAAGATAATCTCAAATGTAAGTGACCAAAATAAATGCAACAAATTTAGTTGTCAGCCTATTTCCATCAATTTTAACCATTTTTATATAAATTTTATATGGTTATAAAAAATGGTCTCGCATTTGTTTTACTTTGTACTGCCTTGAACCTAGAGTATCTTAGTCCTTACTTTAATTTCAATGCATACATATACAACTGCATCTTTCCACCATGAACATCAATGATTGGTTGCTGGTGGAGCGTGTTGCTACAGTACGATTTTATGAACATAGACCTCATACATGCTCTCCTACGTAACAGAAGTATTAAGATTATTTACATACAATTCTAGTCACTCTGTTTCTTGGTTTTAACAATGAATCAGCCCAAACTTTTGAGGTTGTATGATCTTCATTAGCCCACGTTTCCTCCAGATAATAAACTGAGAATCCTTTTAGAATCGTCATCAGCATTAATTGCAGCATGAACTGTATGTAAAGTCGGAGCCTCATTACATAAGAAAAACAAATGAACTTTAGCACTCACTGCATTTTTCACAAAATGGTCACACTTAATAAGCATACTCTTTTCTTGTTCCCTTTTTGTTACCTGACATCGCAAGTATTCCTACTCCCTGTTGCTCTTTCCGTGCGCTGAAAATACTCACCACAGACGTTCCAGTCACTTCAGCTGCATGTGCCACCACTACTTGCTTTACAGCCAAACTAAAATGCTAGCGCGAAATATAATTAAATACGTTTAGAACTATTCTCTCCTTGCCACTTTCCAAACCACTTTTCAATGGTTTTTCCTGAGCATGTCTGACCACACCGGTGCACATGTCAGATTCGCGACACACCATTTTAGCCACCCGGCTCTTGTAGCCGACACCTTGAACCGAGGAGAAATGAACGGACTGTTGTCAATACACGGCTGCTCAGATGACTGGCAGTTTACAAAACTACCTGTATAAATGTGTACATAATTATTTTTAAACAATATATATTTCTCAAAATAATGTCCCCCTCCCCATGCAACCAAATATAATAATGAATTAGGTTTAGAATTATAAATTATTTAAATGTGACTTATTTTCGTCTGAGTTCAGAAGCACTGTGTATGTTAATCCAATCACAGAATAATTAACCCACGTGGGTTTGTTCATACCAGGACTAAGGTAACGATAAAAGGAGTATAATAAAATTATATTATTTATTTATTCTCAGCTAGTTTGAACACCAGCTGAGTCACTCTCGAATTCTTTCAAGTGGAATCGTGCCGGATGATACCACTGGTCGGCAGGTTTTCTAAGAGATCTCCCATTTTCCCCATTCTTGCATTCTAGTGCTGCTTCATTCTCAACTCATTTCACCATCATCGGCTTTCAACACCTCGTTTTTAAGAGTCACCCAAATCTCTCAACTCAACTCGGCTGGTTTGAAACTTTAATGATTTACATCTGGTTCTCGGGGCTGCAGTGGTGTAGAGGTTAGACTACTCACCTCCCACCCTAGGCGAACCGGGTTCAATTTCCAGTGGGTGGCTTCCTGATTTTCAAATGTGGGAATCGTGCTGGACGATGACGTTGGTCGGCGGGTTTTCTGTACACTCTCCTGTTTCCCTCACCCTTGCAGTATGGCACTGCACCATAGTCACTTCACTTCATCCTCATCAACTCTCGAAAACTCGATGTTGAGAGCCACCCAAATCTCTTCACTCCACTCCATTTGCTTTAAGACAATCCCTTCTTACTTTTTCAATAGCATATGAAAGAACAACTTATCTATTTTTCCCCCAATAGTGCAAAAGAATTAATCCAATACATATACAGATTGTTGGTATTCCACAAATCGTAGCAGCCAATTGGTAATGTTTGTTAGCTCATCTCTTTCAAATTCTGTTTTTTTTGCATGCACCATTATCACGTTTTATAGCTGTGTTCAGAATATTAACATTTAAAACTATATGAGGGTAGATTGTGTGTGCAGTAATACATTCGGCAGTTCCTCGCAGGTTATAAATAAGATTACATTCACGCCAGTTTCTGTTTTGTACCTGTCTGCTGATGGGCCAGACTCAGTATCCAGTTGCTCACTGCTCTCATACTGGTCGGCTTCAGGCCCAAACAGCTACGAGAGAACATTTTCCATATCCATTTCCCGAGAAACAGTTTACATTCCAAGCAGAACCAAACCTTTAATAAGCGTTACAAAAGTGTACATGTTGTCGCACCGTATACTGTGAGCTTGAGCCATGTGACTGCAGTAGTGAGCAGAGAGTCCCCTCTTACGTCATGCTGTTATGCCTGGCAATATTTCCAGCTGCTTTACTTTGGTTCTTGTAGGCTTACAGACCTCAGGTTTTTTCCTCATTCATATATTTATCTATTTTACTATGACATTACTGTAATTGGATTTTGTAAGTTGACACCATTCAGACCGCTTCATAAAATAAAATATTTTTTCTGTAAGAACGAGACTGATAAATTTCACTTCCATTACGCGTGTCATAAAAACAATATGTTGATTTGGGAAATGACTATTAAAAGTAATACATCAGAACTGGAAATTTAAATTTAGAAGTTGTATGTTCCAGTCCTTGTACATAGAAGTTGAGTATTCTGTTACTAAATAAGGTGATTACCCTTTGCTACAGATAATTTATTATAACATAATTTTTTTTTTCTAGGTATCCTGGCGGAGACTGCACATCTGATATTTGGCTTGCAAATGACTAAACCTTTGACATCGCATCTCATTTTGTACTGTTATGTTAAAATTGTTCAAAGTTTAATTATTATTATATGTATCTTATTTTTCGTACAAAATATTTTATTGTTCATGTAAACTGACCAGTATGCAAGATGTACATTTTTATATATTATTTGATGTTCAATTTTGCATTAATATAGCATGTCTTGCATTAAGTGTTAGAATCATACACAAAAATTGATTTAAAAATAAAAGTATTTAAATGAAATGAGTATTTTACAGATTATCTTTTATCTTTAAATATGTTCAAAATTCCAAAAAAAAAAATACAGCATTCTTAATTTTATTAAAAAACACCCATTTTCCTGCTGTAATTTATCCAGGAAAGAACCAAATTTAAATAACTCACAGTAGCTCTCACATAGGCAGACAACATACTAAAGACAGTTTGCTCGGCTGAGAATTCGTCATTACAATTACGGTTTCTCTACCTGTCGTTCCAGTCTGATCACTTTGTAAAAGTGAGTTTCAACCACAGTGTTTTCGCATAAGGAGCATATTGGACCATTGTTCAGGGAGCTCTGTTCAGGGTGAGGGCACCCCATGGGACATTTTAATTGAATTTTTGCTTTTTCTGCTTTTCTAATTTATTAATATAAAATCTCTGTCTTGGATATTATTAGACAGTATGCTTAGCATCCTGTTGAACAAGGATAATTTAGTTGCATGGTAAACAAAAAAAACAGCATGTGTTTCCATTCTGTATTAATTTATGATGTCTACAAGTTGAGCGGGGAACAAGGCAAGGATATAATTTTTTTTTTTTTTTTAAGCTATGTGTAGAGTCCCACAAAATGTGAAATTAATCCTTCCATCGGCGGTGTAAAAGAAACATCAAAGCAGTATTAAAAATGAAGAAAGCGGTGTTTATGAATATGACTTATATCACAAAAAAATGATTAAAAATAAATGCCAAATTATGAATGTAATAAAAATTGGCTTGTTGTATATAAACTGAAAATAATAGTAACAAAATAGAAATTATTCAGTTAAATATCATCATACACTTGGACTGCAATATTTCACATACCTACTCTTTCTTGAAATTATTATTATTTTTGCTAAGGTTGCATCGTGCACTTATCGACTGTCGACATATACTATGTATAAATTCGTTCCTTTTTATATCGTTTGCGATCGCGTTATGCAATAGTGTAAACAGAATTCCTGGCTAGGCATACTTTCGTGCTAGCATGAGTGAATTTCACAAATGTGTCGAAACGAAGGTAATATCACGGCATTCGCGTAAATTATTTGGCCCGTTTTAATTTCGTTTACGAACGCAATAGTCTAAACAAATAGAATTCTCAGCATAAAAACGTACTTTCACTCGAAAATTCGTTAATTTCATGTTTGTGTCGAAATAAAGTTAAAATCACGTAACCCATCTAAATTATTAGCGTTTCGTGTTATATAGTGGCACCTATGTGCCAAAATTACACTTTTTTTTTTATTGCTGGCTTAGTCAACATTCCACTGAGGATTGGAAGCCACAAGCTGGTAACATAGTTCACTGTAATGAGAATTTCTGTGAGAGAAGAAAACAAATTGTTATGGAGGAGAATGCATTTTATGAACTGCAATGACAAAATCTGTATCTGTTCCCAATTCCAGTAGTGCAACCAGATTTGACATCCTGTACCCATGTAAATGTACCCTTACGTCCTCCCCCACCCCATAGTAAAGAGATTGTCACTCATTGTTATTATCATGTTATTATTAGGAACATTCCCACTCATCAGCTGCAACATGGAACTTAAACTAATTTCTTTGTTTATGTGTGTACTGACCAAGTTATCAAACATGGTAAATTCCTCTAATTGAACTTAAATCAAGTATTGGTGACATCAGATTGCTGCTAAAGCCTTACATCAGCAACACTTTTATATTAACTGTAACAAAATTTGCAAACAACCCATGAAATATAACAGAACTATGAGCTGAGGTGAAGGTTTGTATGCCAACTTTACAAAATTTGAGATTAGAATATTGATGGTTGACAAATCAGGGCTGACAATGTAGTACTACGTTAAGGATGTTGTTTTTTGTCGGGTTCTAGATTAGAACTTAAGAAACACTTGCTTGCTGTGAGCATTGCTCTAGGTTAGCATTCAGAAAATGTTTATAATTACGTAACTGCTTTGTCCAGTAACACACATACATAAGCAGCGTGTATTATGGAGTTGTTGGCAAAAAGATATAGCGTAAATGCAGCTATTAGTTTTTTAAGTTCATTAATCACTCACAGTTTTTGACTTCTCTTCGTCTTTGGTGGTCGCCCCCGCTTACATGGCGGTGCATTCTGCAGGTTTGGCCGTGTGAAGTGTACAGGTGGCCGCTAGGGTGCCTCTCGGTACCGACCTGGCACCAAGCTGGCCTGGCAGGCACGGGGCAGCTGCACTCGACGTGGAAGGTCATCCGACATGGAGTGGCCTTCCACATTAATGGTCAGGGGCTGACCTGTAGGTGTTGGAGACATGCTTCAGCAGTGTCATCGACCTCATCGTTGGTATTCGTCGCTGTCAGGGGCCGTCTGGAGACTGTGTAGCCTGCCCCTGGAGTTCTGTTGTTCCTGGTGTCTGGTGGCACTATAGCCATTATCGGGGGGAGTCTGTAGGCTATGTAGCCTCCTCCTTTGGTCTCTTGGTCCTCAGAAACTGGGACTACCGCAGAGGTTGAGGCAGTAACATCCGTCTAAACAGCTTGACTGGGCAGCTCCCTCATCGTCTAAATATGGGAGCATGGGTAGTTGATTGAGTTGGTGGGAGTGGGTGTTCTGCTGGTGTCGCCACCCTCTCGGATACAGTTGCCGGAGTTGAGGTTTGGAGACAGACCTCGGACTCAGTGGCAGGTACGCTGTGGATCCTCTTCTTTTCTTGTCAGTTGGACTCTGTGGTAGCCGTGAGAACGGCTGTAGTGTCAGGTAATGCTGCAGTCTGGAATACCGACGGGTTTGTGGTCGTAAAAATTGCTGTAGTGCAGGGTGGTGTGGCGTGAAAATGACCTTGGTGCTGGATGAGGCGAGAGCTTCGGTGATTACCTTCCTTCGTCCAAGAAGAGTGGCCATGAGAATAGTCGTGGCATCAGGCGATGTCTCAACCACATAAGTCATGTGGAGCAGTGGAGGGACTTCTTCACCTCGACATTTACCACTTATACGAGTTATACTAAACACGACTAAAACTCATTCTAATTTCTTATATTCTACCAGGAAGCACAACCATAGAGGGCTATAGAACTGTTTCCCATGAAGGGACAGTTACTGACACGTGGTATTTCCCGTTGTTCCAGACCCAACTTCCTCTCACTACTCACGTAGCATCTACGTTTCCCAAAGGAAGGGGTAAATCTAACACATTATTCACGAGTGCGCACAGGATCGCTCCAGCCTAGCGGGCAATCCCAGTACATGAAATAAGCATTGTTTCCAAGTGGCCACAAAACATGTCAGCCTCTCACGAATCACCTGCTACACAGAGTGTCGCCAAGATTTCCGAAGATGGTCGAGCGCCACAGAGCGCCCGAGACCAAATAGCCGAGCACAAGGGTAGTTTCTCCCAACCAGCTCGCTTCAGGCAGATGTCCCACAGTGACATCTCACCTCCCACTCCAGCCCAGGCCTGGGCCAGCCGAGCACACAATATAAGGCAGTGAGCAGCCGAAAAGACTAGATTTTATCTCCAGTAGCTCGCCTCAATATTTCTGCGCTGAGGCTCTCTACAGACCTTAGGCCCTCACAGTCCTCTGCAATAGCTCTCAGAGATCTTCAGCAGCCACACGTGGATGCCGCTAACATTGACCAGAAGCTCCAGAGGCTTCAACTACCACCAGTTACCAGGAGGTCTTCAACACCAGAAGCCTGCTCAATTTCACTACACACTTCTGTTGTTGATCCTCCTTGTTCAACAGCCACCACTACTTACTGGTAAGTGGCAACTACACCGACTGCCCTTTTCGTAGTGGTCTAGTTTACAAAGTCTTGTCTAGACGACCCCAGTGTAGAGTATCTGTGTCTGAGTTGTTTTCATAGCTGTCGAAGTCATTCTATACTTGAGTACTTGAGTAGTCTTGGAGCATGTCACCTCTGCCTGTTCAGTATAGCTTACTTACATTCGCACTCTGCTTAGTAGTAAGTGTACGTGCCACCAGTATTTATTATTAGTAATAAACACAAATTTTTCCCATCTCTAGAGTAAAATTGTTTAGAGGTAAATCCTGTCCGATACTAGTAACTCAACTCTTAGACAGGGCAAGCATATGACCTGGTGTGACAACAGTAATAACCACAGTAAAGGGGTATTGACCACTGCAGGAATCTATACATCGGCAACACACATCACTTTCGGCAGCCACCCATTCTGTGCACCCAGGTGTACAGAACCCCAACCACTATGTTTTCATCCAACAGGAACAGAACAGCCACCAAAGGCTGTATCACTGACCGGAGCATAATGTGAGCTGGCAGGTATATTTGCCTGGGACTGGATGCCCGACTGTTACTGGACCACACCTCGAAAGTAGTAGGAAGATGGCCCATACGACCCACCGCTCTAGGTTTGTGCGCCAAGGCGCAGAATCATAGGAACAAAGGATTCGCACTGTAAACTGCTGTTGGGACCTACACTTAGTTAGGGTGCCATCAATTGCTGGTCCGACTGAAAGTAAGATAAGTGCCATTACTGTATAAATGTCATTTGGGGAGAGGCACTGTGCTCAAAGGATGAGAAATATGAAGAGTTCTTTACTGCTAAGTGAGTGTGCACAAATAACCCCTCCATGCTTGGTGGAGACACTGCATGGGAATGAGCTCAGACCCCCTGTCACCTGTAGAGGTAGTCCTCTTCAGACAGCACCTCCGTTTATTTCCGCTCGCACACTAGGCTTGGCATCGAGACACATTCTGCCATTTGTTCCCTAGTCACAGGACGGGACACCAGGTTGGGTATTGCCTACTCATTTTGTGGAAGCAGTACAGTGGTCGACTGGAGCCAGAGATACCTGACCTCTCCATACGGCAACCCATCAGCTAACACCACCCAGGCGACTGCTGGTTCCAGTAGACCTAACTCTACACCAGAGCCCAGCAGATCATTAAGTGAGTAACCTGATAAGTCAGACCTACTTCATTGGGCTAAGGTAGTAGCGAGAAATATTGTGGTACTGCCCACAGCAGATTTCGTACCATGCCAGCAGCCTACCCGTCCAGTACCAGCCTTTAGCAGAAAGCCGACCCTGTCTCAGTAATTGTGTATCATAGGGTGCAAGACCTAGCACTTCCTAAAATTAAACAGACTAGTCTAAGCGACATGTGTCAAACTATTCCTCCACCTGGAGAATATTAAATATACCAATGCAGACATCAGATGGATTTTTGTACATGGTGAAGAGAGATAATGGGCTGCCCCAGCAGCCCATCATCTCTCTTCACCATGGTGTGCTGGTACCTAAGAACATGTCCCACGTTCTTAGGTACCAGCACACCATCACTCTTTCTAGGGTTAAGCAGTTTGGTGAAATGAAGAATATGGACTATCCCGGTCTGAGATGGGTGTGTAATGGGTTGGATGTAGGTAGAGTTATTGATAAGGAGTTGAAGAGTTTACATCTTAGAGAGTGGAAGACCAGATTGTTGGAGGCATAGATAAGACTGTTGAAAAATACAATAAGGATTTCAGGGAATGGACAAGGTATCAGTGGGAGCAGCAGAGAGTACAGGGCGATATCTCGAAGTTCCTCAGGGACAATCCAGAATCAAGTATATATATTATATATATATATATATATATATATATATATATATATATATATATATATATATATATATATATATATACTGGAGTCCTTGAGGGCCTCGAAATTCACCAAGCCTATAAAGTTGAGGACTACCCAGATGAACAACAAGCTAATGTTAGCGAGATATAAGTGTAGTGATGTTGAAGGACAGCTGATGAACTGCATCAGCTGTCCTGAAACGACAGGGCATATCTTAGGTGCGTGTCCATGAACCAAGGATGCACGAATTGTTAGGTACAACGAAGTGTCAAAGATTGTAGTCCAGGGGAGGACCGAATGGAGGGAAAAGGGAATTGTTGTAAAGAAACCCACCCTCGAAGTGGCTGGGAATAGATACAAACCAGACCTTGTGATTACTATTAACAGGGAGGTGTTGTGGTGGAAGTTACGGTTAGATACGAGAAAGGTGACAGCTTATTAGAAGCCAGTCGAGAGAAGGTGGAGTAATATGAGGGGTTGGAGGATGAAGTAGGTATACAGTTTGATAGATAAAGATACGGAGGAGTTGTCCTGGTCACTTTGTTGGTGAGGGGAGTAGTTCCCAAGGAGACAATGAAGAAGCTGGAAGATGTTGGGATAGGGTCAATGGATAAATATAGAACACTGAGTTTGAGTGTATTGAGAAGTTAATTGGAAATATATGCAAGTTTTATGGACTCGAGAGGAAGTAGTGAGAAGGTGTTGTAATGTTGGTACCTCCACTCGGCCCATTATGGGTGTTGTTTTAAATTTTAGGTTTTAGATTGTGTTTTTATTTTTGTGTGATCAGAATTTAAATATTAAATTATTTTAATCTGTGTTGTTATTATTTTTGTATATGATTGACAACTAATGTCAAGGTTTGTCTTGGTTTTTCTTTTTGACGAGTTTATATAAATTATTTTAATATGTGATGTGTAAAGTTTATTTTTGAATAAGTTTGACAAATTTGTGCCAATGCTTTTTATATTATTTGTGACCTTTCGACGATTTTAATTTAAATGATTTTACTATAATGATAATAGTGAAACATAGTTCTTTGATTTGTTCCACAAGGATATATTTTTTAATGTATACATGTGTGGAATTTTATATAAATAATAAAAAGAACTACATTAGTAATTAAATGAAATAATTTTGTTGTCGATTACAGAAAAAAATTTTGATTTTATGTACATATCTGATATCAGAATGTCCTTTTTATTTTGTAATTGTTTCAATAATTATTTAATGAATATGTTATGTGAAAAGCATTTTTATGATAGTTTAATAATGTATAACATATTTAATTAGTGGAATAGATGCAAGTTTTAAGTAATGCACTACGCATGTCGAAAAGTGTATACTCCCACAGATTATGTCAACACTGGCATTGACAGCTGCTTGGCTGGACCATTGTGGGGATGAAGGTACTGGACAGATATGATGAATGCTTAGGTAGATTATTCTGGGAGGGCGCCAGCTCAGAGAGAGAACGATGATGCACGGGTCATGTGGCCGATGGCCTTTTGCTGTCCCCCCAATATCCACCGCCACTAGAAGTACTGATTATGCAGAAGTCGATGAGCTAAATCCTGTAATGCCTGGTCTAGTGGGGGCTGTGGGCCTCCTCCAAATGCCACTCACTCCCAAAGGGATGTAGGACTTCCGCACCATTATTGAAATACATAATTCGTTTTATTTGCAGGTTACGTGGTAATGATGTGACCAGAGATAAATAAAGAATGCAGTTCTTTACTTATGTTACTTTATTTACCTTTAACAATCCCAGAACGGGCACTTACATGAGAGGATCGCTGTTTAAGTGGGCCACCACTGAAGCATATAAAAGGCATGTTGTCGACATGGAATTATTAAATACTTTTGTTTTTTTTTTTGTTTTTTTATTTTTATTATATTTTATATATTATATAATTTATATATATTATATATTATATAATAAATATATTAAATACCCCAGTCGTGAACAAACGAACCTCAGAAACAAAAAAAGACAAAGGTTCCAATAAATTACATGTTATAAAACAGAATTACATTGTGATCAGTTATGAAAACGACGAAGGCCCATAGTAGCGCGACGCGGCGACCACCCAACGACAAAGCTAAGATGCTACTAAAATGGAGGCTGGCGTGGAGTCTGCTGGTTGGCTGGAACTCTGCTCAGGATCACGTGACAGTGATCAGCACATTTCATATGAATGGAAATGGAATAAAACGATCTGCTGCGTGCAAGAGATATGAAACACGCAAAATACCTTATTAAAACTAAAACATATCTGAACAAAAGTATAAGGAAAGGCATCGTGCTACTGGCATGCAGTGTTGCCACACAAAACCTAACCTACAAAATATGTCAACATATGAGGTGGACGAGGGACTTGCATGATTGTTCCCAGATGAAACTTGTTATCTAATCATACACTCAAACTCTGATAGGACACTTGAAACATAATAAAAGAACAATGAAACATATATTATATACTTTCGAATTACGTTACCAATAATTGACCATGCTCCACGGTTTATGGAAATACTTCACCTCTTAAATTATAAACAAAACATTTGTAAGGCGAACTCCTCAGTACTTACATGTGGAATGGGTACGCACAAAATAATAATAATAAATAAATACACATATAAATTAGACACTCGTGTACACAACATAAACCTGAATATAAACATTGTAAACACTTGTTGAAAATAATGATAAAAATATTTGAGAAGCACAGCTCAGGCGCACTGGTACATCTCGTGTACAAATCGGAATGTACTCCGACACTGGCAAGATAAAAATAAAAACAAAACATAACACTTATGAGACACTACAAAAGGTAACCATTACATGTGACATTCCTAACCCTCAAATTATATACAACACTGGAGAATAATGTCTCACATGTGCACATGTTACTTAATGACAGATGCACTGTAGTGGTTGATGGTTGAAGCTCCAGGTAATGCATGGCAAATGGGCTTGAGGGACTCGTGGCTGACGTCAGCGTGTCTACGAATCTCAAAGAAGGAAAATTACAAATTTAAAATTTAACATTAAAAATAATTGTGAAATTCCAAGGTGACTAGTAGCCCTACCAAAGATTGAGTTCAATAAAAATACATACATAAAAATAGACAACTTTTACCACCAGCCACTCTTACTTGTGGCCCAATCTGACAGAGTAGTACAACAAAGTGGCCATCTTTTTTTGACATTTTGTAGCTCGTAGAGCATAAATCACATGTCCTCGATGTTGGTGTGATCACAGCTGGAGTAGAAGTAGCAGGAGAGTAGGGATACACCCCTATTTATAAACGAGAACCTTGAAAGAGGAGGAAATGGGAGAGGGGATAAGAAGGATATCTAGGAAGGGATCGAGCCTCGCCAAAGAGCTCGCTGAACTTTCGGAGTGCCATAATAAAGACATGCCGCGACACAAGCATTGTCGCAGCTTAATAATTTTAATTACTTTTCGAATTATTCAATTACAGTCTTCATGATTTCTAGAAGAGAAAGACATATAAATAAACGCTGATAGAACGCCGAAAGACGTTAGGTAAATTTAATTGAATGTATGTAAATAAATGTTAAATTTTCTAAAAAAAAAAAAAAAAAAAAAAACTAACTTTCATTGTACAGTTTGAATGTGGGCATCGCACTGTTGATATCAACACACATGTCAAACAATTTTGGTAAATATCATTAATAAAAGGACTTACTGCCAGTCACTGTTTCCTTTTTATCCTGATTACGATGCACTTATTGGTTTTACAAAATAACACAGTATTAATAAGATCCACATATCCACATGGTCGGTACTTTGTACCACTCGTTTTACATGACTATTAAAAGGAGTCCACCAAATCCATTTGTAGCTTTGCTATTTAATAAGCAGAGCATATTACCATACCACAAGACAATAAAGTAACATGTTTAAAGGAATTACGCCTTTTGGCATTAAAAGGATTTGTAATGACTCACTTCACTTTACTTCCGCTCGTGTCCTTCGGTCGAGCGCCACACTAACTACCATCACTCTGTGGTGGTAGTTCGTACCTTCGTCGATAGATTGGGCACATGGGTCGAGAAGGGCTTCTGGTAGCATGCCTTGCACTGCATCAAATGCACCCTCTTTTGGGAGCTTTTTTGAACCTGCTGTCTGCAGTCTGTAATGTTTCAGATCAAAGCAGCCCATGCTATAGGCATGGCCGCAACAGGTACTGGTGTTGGATGGCGTCTAAACTCCAGCACTGCGGTGCCTCATTGGCTTTCTGTTGTGGCTGTGATGGTGTCGCGCTGCTCCTGCAGCAATAGCACCGGTGTAGTATACACCTGCAGCACTGGGGCCGACGAAGGAAGATGCCCGAGGCATCACTGCTGTAACCGCGGCTGTGCTGTGCCACCAGTCCCATACTGGTAACTGGGACTCCGGGCGTCGGTGCAGAAAGAGTTTGCTGTGGTGTGGCTGCAGTGTTTGTAGCTGGTTGCAAAGGTGACACACTGACTGGTGTGACCCCACACACATTCTCGACGGCTGCTATTGCGGCTTTCTCGGGAATCTGGATACCAGGCATGAGTTACATCATGAGAGTGCTGTGTGACGGTTGTTATGGCGGCTGAAATGTTGCGCTCACTGGCGATAGAGGTGGCACAGATGAACCCCCTCAGCTGTCTTAGGGCATTGCAACCAGGCCCTTGATAGACGACTGGGCACCGGGCGTCAGTGAGGCTGGCGGTCCCTGGATTGAAGCTACTATTGGGCAGTGGTGAGGCCATAAGCAGGCCAAACCATACATCTTCCAACTCTTCTGCTGTTCCCCTATTGGGTGTCGACATGCCGGGCTTCGACAGTTGAAGATATATAATTTGCAATGGTACTGCGATTTATTTGTTTTTCCTCCTAAGTAGTTGTGACGTTGTATTCTCCCTCGTGATTCCTATTGGGCGCCGATCTAACAATGGGTTATGTTCCACTCCATTTAGCTGCTAAACAGGCGCAAAAGTTGTTGTTGCTCGCTAACTGTGGGTGCTCACGAATATTAACCAGCTCCGCCACCTGGAGTTCTCTTGGCGGCTGCTGGGTATAGGGTAGCCAGGTCTGGATGTAATCGTTTTGTTATTCGGGTACCTGTTGCAAAATTCCCTTGTGTCTGTCTTGCCTGTTGATGTATACAGGTGAGTTTTCCAGGGAAGTCGAGCTCTCCAAGTCACGTGTGGTATGTCCCTGCAAAATATCAGCTGGAGCTTCATTTACATGTGTTCACAGACAGAACAGGATGGCTAGCAAGTGATGTGGCCAGGTAGTATTGTTGTGACCCCCGTTTCACGAATCTGCGGCACCCTGGTAAGTGTGCTTTATGTCGGCCATGATGTTGTGGTCATGACTCCGGCTCCGAAGGCAGAAGCCAGGGCGTTTTGCAGAGTGGTAACGACGTCATATGGGCTCCCATAAAGGAACGTTCAGTTCTGGGTCAGCGCCCACTCTGTACGATACTCAGGCATGACGGACTCCAGGGCAGGATATCTGCAAGTCGGTGACCAGGAGACACCGGGCGATGGAGGACATCAGCCAGTCAGCTCAGCGAGTCAGCTGCGAGGACACCTGGGTCATCCCATGATGGAGGAGCTTCGTGCATCGTCGATGTATCATTCAGTGGTAGGTGAATCCCGTTCCCAGTACAGGTCGTCAGTTAGGGTAAGCTACGCGCATCGAACTACGAGCATTACTGTATGGAAGTAATTTAATATCTTAGCTTTAATGTTTGTTCTTTTGATTACAGATTCTGTTCTGACTCATCATGTTGCTAGAAGTCATACTTGTTATTTTGACATTATCGTATTCTATATATAATTGTAATCAAGCAGAGAATAAAAGTGTAGTTTTATATTAACAGATTATTGTTTGTAAGTCTACCAGATCGCACCCTAGGTATTCGCATAGTCAACTGAGAGTGGTTTAGAGTCTGATTGAGGGACCAGAACTGTGGTGGAGGCGCCGGACTTTCCACCCTTTAGCGAACAGCATAGGATTAATAAGTTTTCTGTTAATTTTTCTCACAGTTCAGTTTAGTCATTATTATATTTCGCGCATTGTATTGTAGCATTTACTGTATATAATAGTACAGTTTCATCTTAGAATCAAGCATAGGGTAAGTAGGTTATCCTACACAGCGTAAGCGCAAGGCATTTAAACCAAAAGAGTACTTACACCAGCAGATGCGCCAGCATGGCCTGTATTCAACAGTTCGCTACATGATTAACTTTCATCTCGCCATGCGAGTCAGTGAGTTTATGCCTGCACTGTGTTTTACTGTAGTTGTATATTAATATGTTTGCTGTAGTTGGGTTGAATCCATGTATTTCAGTACTGCTCTTCGGTGCTTTTTATAAATCTAAAAGTCTCCTATTTAATAGTAGTTGTGTAGTTAGTGCTGTAGAGGAGCACATAGAATTGATGTTCTGTTGCTTATAGTTTTAAGTGACGAGTGCGGGTATGCATAGTATTTTACACAGTTCACACTGATAAAATGACATGAACAATAGGAATAAGACCGCACCATCTTCTGTTAAGAAACTTCTCACGACACTTTTATTAGACACCTCCAAAGCAGAGAATATTTTAAAAGAATGATAAAGGGCTTCGAAGGTGATCGCACTCATAGCTGGGTCCTCGCTAGCAAAACAGAACGAGGCACTAGAAAACTCATTTGACAATAGCCCACATTTACACCCGACATGCGAAATTCCAGAACTTGCTCTTAACGAATCTCCTCCGCAAATTTACGAGGAAGAACACACCACACTGCATACAGGTTCTTACTTCACACCACGAAGTTTACAGGAGTTACAGTCTACACAATCATTCAGCTATTACATACCACCTAACACATACACAAACACGGAACATTTTGACTACATGGCCAACCCCAACCCCATGTAAATTATAGTTAACCAGCCAGAAAAGTTGCCGATGCATGCAGGCAGCAGTGAAGAGACTGTGGCAGAGTTTTTGAGGATTTTGAGGCGGCCAGCGAATCTAATGGGTGGACAGACGTAGAACGATGCCGTCGAATTAAATTTCATTTAAAGGGAACTGCGAAACAGGCAATTGAGAACATTACTTATGAGGTAGGCAGAGAACTCCCGTGGCCAGATATTGTGGCCAATCTGAAGGATATTTTTACTCCCACATAGATGGTGGAAAAATACAAACAGTTGCTATACACCAAGCGGCAGCAACTCGGCGAATCTTGCCAAACACATTGAGGCAATGACATACTATCGCCGCAAGTACAATCCGCAGGTGACAGATGCAGAGTTTATAAGCATTTTGTGGAAATCGTTGGTACCTTCCATGGTGGGCAAAATTATAGGGTTTCAGAATAATACTATCCCGTACATGGTACAGAACCTTAAACGAGTGGAATTAGGAATTTTCTGGTATAGTCAGGCAGGAAACAAGCAACCTCGTGACTCCGACGCGGAGCGACGTCAGGCAGAAATATGAAAACTTAAAGAGGAAATCGCCAACTTGTCCATCAGAACACAGAATCCACTACCGCAGGAACGTGTCCATATAGATGCACAGCAAGGCAGACTCCATTCCACCAGAATAATTATCCCCAGAGGCCAAATACCATGAACCAGTATTGCCATCAGAGCTGCTATAATCAGTATCTGCACATGCCCCCCACGCCACAACTGATAGTGATAATAAAATAATGTTCCCATGCGGATAAGTAACCGAACCTTTAGCAGATAAGGCATTTTCGATTAAAATATCTAAATCAGGCGCGAGAAGGTTGGCGAAACCTGCAAGCGTACAACACCCAGTACAGGGACGCTGGGCCAGTATCGAACCCACATTCGTTTCCACAGAGAGGCAGAGGAAATTATGTGAGGGGCAGTAACACAGCCCAGTACTCAAACAACTAGCTTACGAGGGGGTTGTTCGTATTTCCCCCATGGACGAACAGAAACGATCTAGGGATGTATGCAGGGCAATGCTTAACAAAGTCGTTTCGACACAGTCATATACTAAGATTGCAAAATACAATGCACACAGTAATGGAATTGTTACTACGAGTGTTTTACTGCTGCCCGACACACACCAGGAAGTAGCACGTTGAAATTACGAGTGCAGTGCTCTCAGTACACAGGTTAGACTGCAGTGTCGGGGGAAACAGTCCCGTGAACCAGGAATTCGAGCCGTTCTCTCAGCACATTGCAACGTCGTGCCAGCCACTGCCTTGGGGCATGCGCGGATTACTGCACCACACATGGAAATCCCAGTCAAGCCTTGTGCTGTTATGTTGGTCATAAGGCACACAACTTTACATTGTTCCCGAATCAGAAGTTTGAATTCGGCACTAATGTAGATGCTCAATCGGGATTTTAAAAAATACTTTTTGTATAGGACACACCAAACTGCATGTTAGTGTGAATGTCGGGCAGCATTGCATAAATCAGGAAGTGAAGTTAGGGAGACATAAGGATGGCAATGAAACACATTCGCGAAATGTGCTGTGCTGTACCTCGTCTCAGACGTCAAAGACACAGTCGTTGAGGAGCGAGATTAAACTGTCAGCAGGCTTTTGTTCGAACAACCATTCCTCGCATTAAAGTGAAAATATGCTGAAAGGATTGTTGCACCTATCGATACTGGCTGTTATAAATCTTGTATCGCCTCAATCTTAGCAACAAAACAGAAATTAGAACGTATCACCTAAGCAAGTTACCATAGTTGGGAAAACAGATGAAATAGAAACCAACCCGATTTAAGACAGATATAAAGTTAAGCATTTCAGGCCACACCTATCCCCAGCAATTTTTAATCATTGAGAACCTAAAGATGGATATCATTTTTTGGATAGATAGATATCATGAAGAAACACAATTTTTGAAGTATAATATTTTATTCATTAATGGTAATGACACAAATAAAATTCTCCAATTGCCCATTTATTCTTCTGTAATAGATCAGGAGCAAGTTGACAGAATTGAATACTGTATCAATAGATTAGAATCTACCTGTCAGGTACAAGATAATGTTGCTACAATCAATTCCAAACTACCACCAAACCAAATTCAAGCAATTAAGGCACTCATTACCGAAATTCAAGATAGATTTGCACATTCTATCATACAGCTGACCAAAGCAAGGGGTTATCAAGTGAAAACAGACTTGACCTCACAATATCTAAAGCATGTAGACCATATTGCACCAGTGCAAATATCAGAAAAGTATTATTACAACAAATCAACAAAGTTAATCTGCCGTAACTATAAAGCCATCGGATTCAGCATTTTAGGCTCAATCTTTGGTTATTCATAAACTATATGGGGGCCTTTGGTTTCTTACTGACTTTCGCAAGCTGAATAAATTCGTCACTAGGATCCAGTATCCTACTCCGCAGACGGAAGACATATTAAATGCTTTAGAAAATTTAAAGTTTATTACTAACTTAGACCTGTTTTCTGGATTTTATAGTTTGCCTATTAAAAAGGAAGCTGGTATTTTCATTCTATGGAGTTGGCCTCTTCCAGTATATCTGTTTACCAATGGGCCTCAGTAGCAACCCACAACACTTCCAGCAGTTTATCGATATGCTATTAGGTCCTCTCCATTGGCATTCAGCCTTAGCACATATAGATGATATATTCATAGTTGGAAACTCATTTGAAGAACACCTAGAAAATATTCGGAAAGTATTTCAAAGGTTATGGGGATACAATATCAAGGTAAACACTAAGAAATGTAATTTTGGGGAACAAGAAATAAAGATATTGGGATATTATAACACACCTAACGGAATTTCCACTTACCCAGATAAAGCTCACGTCATCCAACAGATGACACCAAAGTAATATATAGCAATTAAGCACATTTCTAGGAATGATGTCCTATCTCCAATGTTACATACAGAACTATGCCACAATATCTGCACCTCTGATGAATTAACCAAGCAAACCACGTAGTATAAATGGCGTCACGAACAACAACAGGCATCTTCTAAACTCAAACAAGCTATACAGGAGACAACAATAATACATAAATTTGACGATGACAAGCTCACCATTTTGGCATGCAATGCCTCTCAAACAGCTATTGGGGCCATTCTTATGCAGGATGACACTATAACAAATACTTGCCAGATCATTGCTCATGCATCCATAAAACTCTCCATAATGGAAACAAATTGGTCCATGACATGGTTCAATCAGATACTTCTGCAATTACTTCCGATAGTACCTATATGGGCACCATTTTGTTCTAGAAACAGACCACTCTAGCCTTCGCTACTTACGCACCATGACAGACCACAACTTGTGTATTCAAAAAATGGCAATCGCCTTAGCGGAATACAACTTTAAGGCAAAAATCGTAAGAGGTAAACAAAATGTTTTAACCGATGCAATGAGCTGTATACCGACATACCGTCCAGCAGATACACACCCAGTTGTGGTAAATAATGTCCCTTATATGGTTAAAAAGGGCATGTTAAGGTGTACAAGTTTATACAGGACGCTCGCAGACACTTAGTATCAGAACCCCAATAACGAAAGTAAGATCAAAAATATTATTTCCAAATATGTGGTTAAACCATATATAAATTCCGGAAATAAGTATCAAAGACAAGTCTATAGTTAGTAAGAATATTTTGAATGAAGAATACGTTCTGGCATTTGCCAAAGCTAAAATTATATCACCTACTTTCTTAGTTAATGTGGATATTATAATGCAAAATCATTCACAGAAAATCCGCACTACAATTATTGATCCACTATTGCACTGCCAAATACTTATAGTCCCAGGAACTGAGGAAATTAACTTTTTGTCAGTTTTTCACACATGAACAAAAATATATTAAAACATATGATGATAAGTTAATGCATTTACTTCCCTTGGACAACTACCTCTCCCTATTTATGAGAAAATATGAAACTGATCCCCATATTGCAAGACTTAAAATAGCTCTCATTGACCTGCAGAAGGCAGAAACCCGATATTTAAAATTAGTTAGGAGATATGGAATAGCAGCAATTGGGGAGATTTTTTTGAAGATCAGCACCCCAGTGGGGGGAAAATGGCTTACTCTAGTACCCACATATTATGTCCAAGAGATTATTCCAACTCACCACGACGCCATGCTCTGCAGAGGTCATTTTGGGGCTTTCAAAACATTACCTAAAATTAAGAGTACATATTATTGGGACACGATGTTCAAGAATGTTCAAGGCCTATATAAAAATTTCCCCAGTATGCCAACAAATTAAGGCTTCTAACACCAAACTGAAGGGTCAATTAACGCCATTATTCCGCCTTCTCTCTTGAAAGCTTGGCCAATGGATGCCCAAGGGCCGTTGCGAGTCACCACAATGGGTAAAAAAAATATATTGGTGATGACACAGTTTTTTACTAGGTATGTGGTAACCAAGGTGGTGCCTAGCATTGATGCGGCAACTTGTGTTTTATAAAGGAAGATATTTTACAATATAGCTGTTCACAGCAGATCTTGACAGACCGAGGCACGTCATTTAATAATGCCCTAGTAGCTGAACTACTAAAGTGTCTTAATATTATCAAGCTTCAAACTACGACGTACGACCCCGAATGCAATTGTCTAGTGGAATCTCTGAACCGAGTCCTAGGAACTCAGCTAGCTGCTTTTTCACACGACAATTCTGCGAATTTGGACCAATATTTACAGTACGTTACTTTTAATTATAATTGTTCTCCCAACTCAAGTACAAAATTTTCCCCTTTCTATATCCTTCATGGCACAAAAGCCGTACAATCAAATCAAGTTGTCGCGAATCACTTTTCAGAAAGGTGCCACCAATGGTGCGCGAATTTAGCCCGAGACAGAGAATAAGCTAAAATGAATCTTATGAACGTTCAAAAGGCTCAAAAAGTTCAATTTGACAGACGGCATAGACCCAACACCTTTAAAATTAGAGGCTGGGTGTGGCTGCGCAACCATGCGAGACGAAAAGCGCTCGCATATAAGTACAAAGGCCCATTTCGTGTTGTCAGTGTTCGTGGCCCATCGACTATACAAATTTAATAAAGTAAGACAGGCACACTAAAACTGGAAGTCGTCAGTATGCGCAATGTGAAAATTGAGCATTGCACATGAGTGTTTTTTTTTTTGTGTTTTCCAATAATTCAATTTCATGGAATTAAAATGTTCCTAATATTTTGCAGTATGTGTTTGTGCTACTCATAAAGTGGGACTCCACCCGTGTCTCAAGCTAGGACCAACGTCCAGCGGAGCTGTCACGACAGCGACGAGACGCGACCAGGCGCACACGACAGCCGCTGGGACGTATCCCCTCTTCTGCTCCCAGTCGTAGTCGTGGACAGAGGTCGGTAGTGGCCGCAGCCACGGTGCCGCTCACGAAATCTGCAACACTCACCCTTGTGGCATACCTCCAGCTAAGCGACGCCACCCTCCGTTTGCTGGCGGGTGTTCTTGGCGTCCCCTTGACGTCTACAGTTGAGGTGTACAGTTCAGTGTTCCACTATATTACAGTACTGCTTCTCTATCATACGTTCACACTGTCCGGCCGGACCAAACAAACTTGCATGCACAGATTTATACTATTTACACGGATATACTGGCAAGTAAAATTTACACAAAAACTATTTATACATTTGCAATACTTAATATCTTCCATTGCCCTTCGGCATATTTTTAGTGTAGTACCAGTTCCATTGCTTTTTCCGAACGAATCATGTGTTATTAAGGTGCCTACACAACTAAGCCACTATCAATGATCATATCGTTCCACTCAACGAATTACCAGTATCACGCGAGATTATTACACTAACTTGCCAATCAGAACTGCATTTTCTTTCCTTGACCAGGACACATTCAATTACATTTTATGCGGTACTTTGATTGTACTTTTGACTGTGATTACAGTATTGTTTATCAAAATGTTACGTCTCTCATTGTTAATTAATAAGATTACTAGAGAGAACTAATGTTAGTTTTCGTTTGTATTAAGCCGGCTGCAGCCTAGCCTTATGGCATACTTGCCGCCTTCCGCTTATCTAGGCGAGCCTATTTCCATCTGGGTCTTCTCTGTCCAGCTGTAACTGTTGTCATGTTCTTTATATTTTAATGTTCACTGTGTTTATGTCAAGTGTTGATTCTGTAATTTTCTTTAGTTTGTACAGGCATGTGATGTCACGTCCATGTGCCTTCATGGGCGCATGTGGGGCGCTCTCTCTTTGCATCACCTGTCTGCAGGAGCGGATATGGTGAGCGAAGTGGGACTACGTCACCCAACTAACGCTTTTGTAAACTGCCGAGGCGATGTTGTGAATGCTAGTGCTGTTGTCAGCATATCACCCTGCGCGGAGCGCGCAATGTTACCAACCCGACTTTGTGCTGATTGCAGCAGCAGGGTTGCCAACACAAGCTTGGCTATTGGCCTGTTGTTTTTTTTTTTATTCGCCTGTAATTCCATTGTGTTTCAGCATGTCACGTCCTTGTCAATAATTAGTTCTATTCTAAGAAGGTCTAACTTTGCTGCTAGCTCCACCTAATGTTATTGGTTATAGTTTCACTCATTTTTACTATGTTGTGGAGTGTCATATGACAGGCGCTGGTTTCTCTCCTATCCATTCCTTGTGTTCGGCGTCTAGGAGTTCTTTGGCAGTTTTTTTCGCTCAAGCGAGCACCTTACATGTGGCGGCAAACACACTCCTATTTCCGTGTGTGACACGACACAATGGTTTGAGGGCAGACATTCACTGGCCTTATTGTTTTTTGTGTGTGTGTGTGTGTGTGTGTGCGTATTTCAGTCTCTCTCTTGGCCTTGATACTATTAATTGAATGCTCTCAATTCCTATTGTTTTCGTGGCACCATTACCACACAATACCTTTGTTTGTTTACATCACTAAAAATTTCAGTTTCTGTCAATCTAAGTTCTTGTGCTCCGGCGTGCATGCCCCTTGCTGAGTGGCCTGCAGCGGTTTGAATTCACCTTATCTTGTGCGCATAGGACACTCTTTCTTACAACCCACTGATAGCGGCGTGTCGACGGGGAAAAGAGCTCTTCAGGCATACCACACTCACGTCGTTGCCTGCCCTGTGGGAGTTGCTACGTCATGCCTTGATCGTCATGTTTCCACTCTCTACCTCTCAACATGCCTGTCATCTCTGTCCCAGCGGCCATTTCCAGTCACCTCCACTGCAGCCGGAGTTTGCTGCGCCCAGAGAAGGAGGGCCCTGTAGTGACACATTGGTCACGAACCCACGGCACCCTGGTAGGGTGTGCTTTACGTCGACCATGCTGTTGAGGCCATGGCAGGGCGTTTTGTAGATTGGCAACAACGTCATATGAGCTTCTATAAAGGGACGTTCAGTTCAGAGTCAGCGCCCACTCTGTACGATACTCGGGCATGACGGACTCCAGGGCAGGAAGTCTGCAAGTCGGTGAGCACGAGACACCGTGCGATGGAGGACGTCAGTCAGCTGCGAGGACACCTGGGTCATCCCATGCTGGAGGAGCTTCGTGCGTGGTCGACGTATCATTCAGTGGTAGGTTAATCCCATTCCCAGTGCAGGTCGTCAGTTAGGGAAAGCTACAGGCAGCAAACTACGAGCATTAATGTATGAAAGTAATATAATATCTCATCTTTAATGTTTGTCATTTTGGTAGCAGAATCTCTTCTGACTCTTCAATAAAGCACGTTGCTACAAGTCATACTTGTTGTTATTTCGACATTATTGCATTCTGTATATAATTATAAACAAGCTGATAATAAACATGTAGTTTTATATTAACAGATTATTATTTTAAGTCTACCAGTTTGCACCCCAGATATTCGCATAGTTAACTGAGAGAGGTTTAGTGTCTGCTTGAGAAACCAGAACAGTATACACCTTACCCACATACATTATTAACTGTGTTTTTCTGTCCCGGTTTCGTTGCTCAGTGGGGTTGGCTCTAGGGTCGTACTAGGCCATAATATGGTGTTCAATTTTCCATCTCCCACCATAATTGCGCCAACAGTGACCTGTGAATTATGTACCATTATCGGTCAGGAGAATGCGGGAAAAACCCCACTGGTGGAAAATTCTGATTCTAAGACTTCAGCAATATTTGCAGTTCTTGCACTGCTGATGGTGTAGGTCTCCATCCAATGAGAGAAGAGAACTGTCAAAAATATATTGAACCATTTTCCCTATGCACTACATGTGTAGGGTCCAATGATGTCTACTGCAACAGTGTTAAATAGTTTAGTTGGTATCCGTGATAACTGCTGTTGTGTACCATCAGAACGGTGGGCCTTAAAGGTATTGCAAATCTGACACTTCTCATAATTACGAGTTTGCATTGGTAGTTCAGCGCCAATGATATTTTTTGGAGATTTTCCGCTACATCTGTTTCGTGCCCGGGTGGCGAGCATCGGTGGTTACGTATGTCTTCCATCTGTTTCTGTCACCTGGTGGGAGTGTTTCTAGGTGGTTATTGATAATGTGCCAATTTTTCTGCAAATTTCGAGTGCACTGGTGGCACCATCGTACTGCCTCCGGTGCTACTTGCTGCAACTGCAGTACGTGGAGATTTAAATATAACATGATCAGCTGTTCCCCTGCACTTGTGTGCATCTGGATCTGGTTGAGACACGGTGTCGGTTGTTCGGCACTGAAGGGAGGCTGGTTGTCTGGTGGCAGCATTGTTTCCCATTTGTCCAGATCGTTTTCACATACTCCAGGCCTGTCCATACTCCATGCCTCCAGGTTGATCGTTGCTTCAGGACACAGGGACCGCTAATGTGTGGTAGCCAGCTCTTTTTCAAATCCTGGAACATGTTCGACTTTAAAGTCATAATCTTGAATTAGCATAGACCAATGTGTTAGTTTACTTTGGGATTCCTGCATCTTATGTAACCATACTAGGCTACAGTTGTTGGTTCGGGGTGTGTATCATTGGTATTCCAGAAACTGCCTACATCGATTCAGCGCCCAAACAATAGCTAGACACTCCCACTCGTTCGCATCATTTCTGCATTCTATGGGGCCAAATTTGAACTCACATAGTCGATCATGTTTCGCTCACCGTCGTCTCCCAGCTGGAACAACACCGCTTCTTGACTTGCATCAGTTTGTAAAAACAAGTTCTCATGGAGTCTAGGCGAGAGAGGGAGACAGGCATGGGTGAAATGGTTGTTTAATTTTCAGTATATATCTGGGCTGCTAACTGGGTCCACTGGTATTTGGTTTGTGTTGACAAAAGTGACATGAGGGGGGCGGTGATTGTGGCAAACAGTTGTATGTATTGAAGGAGCCAATTCATGAAGCCAAATTCTTGCATAACTTTTTACGGGTCTTCGGTGTTCCCCATTTGTTAATGAGGCGTAGGTGTACATCACTGGGGCGATTACCAGATTCATCTAAAACATGCCCGAGGAATTTTAATTCCATCTTGTCAATATAACTTTTGTGATTAGCGCACCTAAACTTTGCAGTTGCAAAACACTCTAATACTAATACGAGGTGCTCCATGTGTTCCTCCCAACTACTTAACCATTCAATTACATCGTCAAGGTAGGTGGTGACAACCTTGCCAGTGTAACCATCTAACACATGCACCATAATAGCCTGGAAGGTAGCCGGTGCTCACTTTAAGCCAAAAGGGCATAGCGCAAACATGGTATCGCCTGCCATCATGTGTAGTGAATTCAGTTTTGTGTTGGTCGTTAGGCGCAACAAGGACTTTCCAATAGCATGAACATTGCTCAACTGAAGACATAATATATGCAGAACCGAGCAAACTGAGTGCAATGTTTACCTTTATCACTGGCAGTGTGGAACTCCTCGTTACCAATATTATGGTACGAACATCTACAAAAATGTCCATGTTCCACCCTCCTTAGGGGCCAGAGTTATTGCGGAGTTGTATTTACCCTCAGAGGACTCAATTAAATCATATCTTAACACTTCACTACCCAGCAAACACAACCTGTCGTCAGAGTATCTGCAAATTGTCAGCCCGATACCTGTACTGTCGGCAACTTTCGTTTCAAAGTCAGAAGATAGTCATATAACAATGGTGTGATGCCTTTTTTTAGACAGATTACTAGCTGTTAGAAAAAAGACAATGGTCCACTGTATATTTTTAGGAAAACAGATAAATATTAACGAAAATATTTCGGCATGATATCGCAGAGCAAACATGTTGCAAGCATGATAAAAATGTTTCTGGGCCGATTCCCATACACCATCTTTATCTTTTCGGTATGCTGACCAATATCTTATTTATTCCGGCCCACTAACGTTTTCGAGACAAGGCTCTTTATCCCAATAAAGATGTAAATATGATGTATTTTTTCCGACAACTTTTCGAAAGTATTTTAAATATCCAAGATGTTAGCTAACTGCTAATGGCATGATGTCTTTTTTTAACACTATTTGTTAACTGTTAGCATGTTTTTTCGTTGTTATATATGTATCACGTGGTTGCCCATGGCATTTGTTTAATTCGAAAAATTTTTCATTTGTACACCCATCCGACAGATATATAAAAATCTAACAAAAATTATTATCTTTGCAACCCTCTGAGGAAATAGCTTTTAAATAATCCATGTTTTGAAATTATTTGTGCTATTGTCATGGAATTTATACATTCATTTATAATAATGTGTTTCATTAAATATTTTTAATTACTGGAGAGTATCAGCAGCTTACCCCGTGGTGTATAGGTTAGCACCTCAAGAGTCTTAGGTTCGAAGCAGAAGCAAAAGCAAAAGATTTTCGTATCATATAATGTATTGACAATTAAATGAAATTAATATATGTAAAGATAAAATAATAATTAATAAAATTTTCATGAATACACTGCATATTTCTGGACATCATGCTGCTGCAGGCCACACATTGTAACGACATCCAGCTATCACAGGCATGACATCGTAACAACATCCAGTCATTGCAGGCCCAGCATCGTAACGACACCCAGCCATCGCAGACCCAGCATCATAGCGACATCCAAATGTCATAGGCCCGGCATCGTAACGACATCGAGCCGTCGCAAGCTTGGCATCTTAACGACCTCCAGCTGTCGCACGGCCAGCATCATAACGACACCCAGACGTCGCAGGCTCGGCATCACAGCGACATTCAGCCAAGGCAGGCCCAGCATAATAACGACATTCAGCCAAGGCAGGCCCAGCATCATAACGACATTCAGCCATCGCAGGCCTGGCAAAGTAGTGATATTAAAGCCATCACAGGCCTTGCATCAGAGCGACATCCAGATGCAGGCTCGGCATCATAATGACATCTAGCCATCGTAGACCTAGCATCCTAGCGAAATCCAACGGTCGCAGACCCAGCATCATAACGACATCCAGCTGTTGCTGGCCCAACACTGTCGGCTAATATTTATCCACCTGTCAGTATTGAATCGGGACGATTCCGGAATATGACACCAGGTCAGTATCGTCCGGCTAGAGTTTGTCGGCTAGCTTTTACCGACCCGATTCTGGTCCGTACATTTTGTGTATGTTGGGCCAGAATACATTTTGTATCTTGCTGGTAGCAGTACAGTGTATTTTTGACACTGTCGGGAAACAGTCAGCCGCTAGTCCATATTTCCATTGGGCCACTTCTGGGATAAAATAACGGCCAGTATCGGCAGGCCCAAGTTTGTCGCCTAACATTTACCAGCCCGATTCTGTCCCAAATTTTCCATGTCTGCTGGGTAACCTGCATGTCAATAATGTTGTATTAGTAACCCAAGTAGCAAAATATAGTTGGCTCATATGTGCAAATCCCATACAGAGGGATTCAAGAAGCGGAATGCACCCGCAGATGCATGTGACACACATGATGCATTATTACTGTTGTATGTTGTGATTACGCATGGGCCACATACGGATATTTAATTGTCAGCAGATATCTGGCAAAACGAGAGTTCCCCGTAAGTTAACCACAAGCGGGCCACTTCTTGAAGTATTGTCGACTGATGTCTGGAAAACCAAGCGTTGCCCATAAGGCAACCACAAGCGGGCCACTTCTTCTTGATGAACTATTGGCTGATGTCTCGGAAAACAAAAGTTGCCCATAAGTTAAGCACAAGCGGGCCACTTCTGGCTTCTGCTTCTGGCCTTCCATAAGTAAACCATTGTGGTTAGCCAACTGTTGGTAAGTCACTTGTGGTCCAGTTATTGGCCACTTGTGGCCCACATAGACACAGCTTGCCATACATTTTCAAAATAAAAAAAATAATTGTATCTAACCCAAATAAAATTGATGTATACAACATTCATATGTGTTGTCTTCAGCTTTATTTCACAATTAATAAATTAATTTTGAGAAACCTGGAATCAAACTCACAAACCTTAAGTCATCAGTCAAGTGTGATATCAACTACTCTACTATGTATTCATATATGACCATTTAAGTAAATCTAGATACTTCACATTCGTAATGAATTATTAGCTTTGCTATATAGACCATGTTAGTATCACGAGCCAATGCTGGGATTTATGTATTTTGTTTAAAATACTTGTATTTTAGTTTTGTACTACTTTCAGGTAGAATTTAAAATGAAAAATAATGAAATTTTTTTCTGTGTTATGGTTTGCATTTTTCTGGTTTAAAAACTATTCTTTGCTATTACTAGTAATGCCACATGGTAATTTTACTTCATATGTGCATTTTAAAAAATCAATTGAATACACATATTCTATATGCTACTGCATAACATATAGTCAGTATACTGTAAATTGAACATACGCTTGCAGATCATGTTTCCTCAGTAATAAGGAACAGTTGGCATACCACAAAAGTGGTATGTACTCTTTGGAAAACATCACCCACACCTTCTTTGCATACTCTAAGATGCATGTGGGTGATTCATAGACATTTGCTTGTGGGTCATATATGAAATTCCGTCAGTCATTTTGTGTTAAATGGCCCACAATTTCCCATATGATGATGCCAAAGTATCAGAAATAACCATTATACCATGTAAGGGATTTACACACAAACATGATCATATAATCAAATTCTTTGGCATACATCAGCCACATGTTATTTACATACTCTAAGATGCCTGTGGGGTTTCACTGTTTGCTTGTGGGTGACATATGAAATTTTGTCAATGATTTTGTGATAAGTGGTCCATAATTGGCCACATGATGATGCCCAACTATCACATTTCAACCTATCTACCACATGAGGGTTTTATATGGAAAAATGATCTTATTTTCATACTCTTGGCATACATCAGCCACATGTTTTCCACGTGTTCTAAGATGCCAGTGGGTGATTCACTGATGTTTGCATTTGGGACATACATTAAATTCTGTCAACCATTTTGCGTTTAATGGCCCACATCAAAAATACTTCCCAAGATAATTCAGTTACTATTGTTCACGTGGTATTATTGTGTACCATATAAGAAAACACTCATGGTCATATGGGCGAACATGTACCACCTGTGCCAACAGTTGGCCAACTGTTATCTGCTTGTTGTTTGCTACTTTGGAAGCTATGTACTCTCAGGGTGGTGCATACAGTGGCTCCTTATGGCTTGTATGTATAGGGTGCTCCGCAATGTCGGTACATGTAAACACATCAGCTCTTTCTTGTAAGATGGCTTCCACTGCAATTTGAAGGTCTCCAGGCACCGCATGGTCGAACATGTCAAGATTTAGAATTGGAGATATGGTAGACTTGTGATAGCTGAGATGGTAGACTATTTATTTCACGTTTTGCTGAAGTGGATGCGATCACATGAAATTTCGATTACAACTTATCGGGACTGGTCACTAAGCAGCAGAAATCCAAGGATGACGTCTTCTTTAAGGTCTGGCATGATGAATACGGGAACTCACATTGTTTCATCTCGGCTGTTGATAGTTACTCCTGCGGTACCATTAGCATGGCTGGATACATCATCCATGGCTAATTACACTCTCTGATTTTGCTATTCGCACTGTTTAGCATTTATTCATTTGTTATTAATAAATTCCTGAGATGCAGCTGTGTCACTAAGAAAAAAAATTGAAATTTTATTGATGTTTATGTATATGCGCAATAGCCTGTAATAATTCAGAAAGATTTGGTGAAGGTAAAGTGGTTTGTTATGGTGCACTGGGGCTGTTTCTGGGATAGGAACTGTGTTCCCTACCCTGTTCTCCGTTTCTGGACTCAGGATTTCCTCTCACTCTATGTGTTGGGCAGTCTCTGTGACAGTGCATTTATTCGCCGGGGAAGAATCTACATGGGTCAGGTGGCTGCCGGTCAGATGTTGTGGTGTCACGTTGTGTATTTCTCGAGCCATTATTGTGTGGAGGTCGAACAGTCCCCGTGCTATGAGGAGGTTTAAGCGCTGCCGCTTCACATGTGTGTTCTGTAGGTGGTTATACACCAGGAGCTGAGTTATTGTTTTGATTTCGATTCTAATGGGTGTGGCAGTTTTAATCCTATTTAATCCACGTGGCAGCCCGCAACAGTGACATAGATCTGTGGTGTCATGTGAGATACCAGAAGCTATGTGCACAAAGTTTTCAAACCCATGGTAAATGACAGGTCGTAAAGCAGCCCTAAATTCTGTTCCCACAGCCTGTATGACTGCTACTAACACGTCCTCTTTCGCTATATGTGGCTAAATCCTCGCTACTAAAGTCAGCACACAGCTTACGACGTGTCCAACTCCTTGTAAGGATATTGTTGCTAAGTGAAAATACTGAGTTGTGTTTGCAATGTTGCTAGTATGCTCGGGTATCGAGTCCAACAGTTACAGACAAATTGCTCCCAAAGCATCTGGTATTCTGTGAGTGTCCTCCACCATGCAAGTGCATCACCTGAAATTTGCGCACCCACGATGCATTGCCATTCCTCAGCTGGAACACTGTACCTCTGTAGTCGCTGTACACATTCGTCTAGAAATGCCAGTGAAACTTCTGCCCCCTGTCGCGAGAAGTTTGGGAGCATTTGGAGTTCGCCATTGTCACCAATGTAATAGCATACGGAATTGGCAAGGAGCGTGGTCTGTATGGTGTGGAGGTTGTAGAAGGTTGCGGTGCCATGGACTGTAACACAATAGTTGTCTGCAGCAGTAAGGTTACAGAATGTCATTTTATTTTTGGGGCTGTAATTTCGTGCCTCGTCCCGAATCATGATTGTTGTTGTGCTGTCGAGTCCCTCTCGGAATGTTGTTGTGTTCAACAGTCCCGACACTGAAAACATTCCTTCTGGAATTTTGCATGGAAAGTGATATCTGTGGTTGCAGCCATTGCAGATAACTATGTCACCAGTGGGTTGCCCAAGTTTGGGAAGTCGCAGAAGTCCGTGGTAGCGTTGTATCTCATGGTGGCATAGTCCGCTGGTGAGGTTATGTTTATATGGACCAGTCTCTGAGCAATACATCATAATACCCACCAGGTAACTACTTGGACAACATGTGTAAGACATCAGATCTCGCTCTTGTTCCTCACATCTCCGTCGGTCACTGAACACTCCGTAAGTTTGTTCGCCTCGTGGATAAAGTAATGCTGTTGTTGAAGCTGTAGATGTCTGTACTGGAAGACATGTAAAAATGTTTACTACTGGTTTATATTTAACCAACAGATCACTGTTTTTCACCTTTTGCCACATTTTGCAAATTATTGCATGGCAACTCTTTATTGCAGAAACCGTTCACATATGTGTTTGCATGATGCAGTTGCACGGTAGTGCTGAGATTTTCATGGGGGCTATGGCCCACCTGCTTATGTTTGTGTCCTACGCACATAGACAGCTGTTTTGGCGTTGTTTTTCACGGCTGAAGCAGGGGCCAGAAAGAGCACGTACTCTGTTCCCCCCAGCAGTGGAAGATGCGGCCAACCGGGAAAATATGTGGAAACAGTAGAGGTAGAAGAAAACATTTCCGGTTTCAGTTCTGGAATACAGAATGAAAATGGCAATATGGCTGCCTTCCACACCTACCAACAGTAGTAATAGCGGTTCCACGAATAGTCACTCATGTTGCTGCGAAGTTAAACATACAGAGGTGCGCCAATTTACATTTACCGAGGTGGTCACAGGGTCGCGAGCTAGGAAATTGAGGTATCCCTGCATGCTTTACGAAACATTGGCATAAACACTTCGATACATATTACATAAAACACTAACTGACCTATGTGGTTGTAGAACACATGGCAGATATGTGACGGGTTTGAGAGACACTGCCCTGAATCGCCCCAAGAAGCAGGAATGATGGTACACAAACACATATTATAAAAATAGTAGTTATTATTGATCAAAGAATATGCGATGGTACTTTATACAAATGAAGAGGGTTTGTCGCATGAGGCCCCACATTGGCCGATGCTGAACAAAAGCATTTAAGGCTGTGGTAAAGTACTTAAGTTAAAATTATGCTGAAGGGGCAGTGAGTATTCTCCAGAGAAAAGCATGCTCAGAGGTGCACGATAATAGAAGAGATAATGTTCCAGAGTAATAATAAGTATATTGCAGCTAACCAACTGTTACAAAAGATGCTTCACCTCCGAACTGTGTTAGACGTGACCTGCACTTAAACACATTATTCCAAGACTGAGGAGGATGACATGACATTGGTGCCGTCAAACATCCTATACCCTGCCAGAAAAAGAAATTTCCCTCGATAAAAATTAGAATGAATTATGTGGAACATGGTACTCAAGGAATTATATGGGAAAGCACTCGCTGTGAACAGTTTTTTATGAAACAAAAATAAATTGTTAATAAAAATTTTATCCTTATTAATTTTCATTTCTATTGGAATTTTTCTGTTAGAGACTGTATGGTTCCTAGAAGAGAAAGACAAACATAAACACTGATAAAATCCTGAAAACTTGATGTTATATTACGTGAATCTATTGACAATAGTACTTGATTTTATGATAACCTTTTAAAGTAATTTTTGCATTGCATAGTTTGAATGTGCGTGTTGCAATGCTGGTGTCACCACATATTTAAAATATTTTATGAATTGCATTAGTAAAAGGGCTTACTGCAAATCACTGTGTTTCCTTTTATTCCAGATTACAATGCACTACTTGGTTTTGTGAAATAACACAAGATTAATAAGATCCACGTGCCCACATGGTTGGTACATTGAACCACTTGTTTTACAATACTATTAAATGGATTCCGCCGCTTCCATTTGTAGCTTGGCAATTTAATAATGGGGAGAATTGTACTATATCACACTGAAAGAAATCTGCACATTTAAAGGAATTACGACTTGTGATATTATAAGGATTAGTATTGCAACTTGTGTTGCAATACAATGGTTGTGTTGTGCACTTCACTTTGTGTTGTGGCCTTCGGTCGAGCGGCATACATCTAGCACTCTTAGGTGGTAGTTCGTACCTGCACCGAGAGATTGTGCACATGGATCGACAAGGGCTTCTGGTAGCACACTGTAGACTGCATTAAAGCCCCACCCATCTCCCATTTTGGGTGCTATTTCGCCCGTACACTCTGCTGTCTACAATGTCTTGCAGTAAATATGCCCACGCCGGGGTCTTGGGAGCAACTGGTACTGATGTTGGACGGCGTCGGAATGCTAACTCTGCAGCACTTAGACGGCTCTCTGTTGTGGCTATGATGCTGTTGCGCTGCTCATGCAGCAACGGTGGCTCTGTGGTATTCCTCTGGCGCTACTTGCTGAACCTGCAGTACATGAAAATCTAACTGTAACTCGGTGAGCTGTTCCCTGAACTTATTGGTAGCTGGATCTGATAGAGAAATGGTGTAGGTTGTTCGACACGGAAGTGGTGGTAGATGACAGGCGGCAACATTTTTTTCCCATTCTCTGTGCCGTTTTCGCATACTTCAGTCCCCAAAGAGTGTGAAAGTGCATCAGTCTGCTCATTTTCAACTCCTGGCAAGTGCTCAATTACAAAGTCATTAGATTGTCTCAGTATGGACCAACATGTCTTGACTTACATCTGTTTGTAAAAACAAGTGTCTCGTGTGATACAGGTGCGAGAGAGAGAGAGAGAGAGAGAGAGAGAGAGAGAGAGAGAGAGAGGTTATTTAAATTACCATTTATTTTGGTGAATGCCTGGGTGTCTGACCAGTGGTATATGCTTTGTGTTGGAAAAAAGTGACGTGAGGAGTGTGGTGTTTGTGGTAAATAATTGTATGTACTGGCAGAGCGAATTTATTAAGCCGAAAATCTTGCCTAACTGTTTACGGATCTTCAGTGGTTCCCATTCGCCAATGAGGCATAGGTATTCTGTACTTGGGCATTTTCTAGTCTCCTCTACAAGGTGCGCTAGGTAATTTAAATCCGTCTTGTTAATATCACATTTGTGACCTGCACACGTGAGCTCTACGATTTTAAAACATTCTAACACTAATGCCAGGGCTTTCAGGTGTTTCTCCCAACTACTTGACCATACAACTACTTCGTCCAGGTGGGCAGTGACGAACTTGCCCTTGTAAGCATCTAACACATCACCATCATGACCTGGAAGGTAGACTGTGTGTACTTTATGCCAAAGTGCATAGTGCTAAACTGATATTGCCTGCCATCGGGTGTTGTGCCGTCGGGTGCAGTTTTTTTGTGTCTGTTAGGCGCGACAGGGATATACCAATAGCCTGAACCGAGGACAAATTAAGACATAATTTTTGCAGAACCAAGCAAACTGAGAGCGCTGTTTACATTTATGACTGGTGATGCAGAAATTTTCATCACCAAGTTTCTGGTGCAAAAATCGACACGAAACCTCCATATCCAATTCTTCTAAGAGGTCAATGTTATTTCAAAGTTATAATTACTCTCAGAGGGGTCAATTACCCATCTTTTAATATTTCACTAACCTATGGGTCAAATATGTTTCGATTGTCATCTGTGTAGTAGCCGGGCAGTGCATACAGTAGCTCCTTGAGTCTTATAGGTATAGGGTACCACATATAACCAAGTCACTTCTTTCTCGTAAGATGGAATGATGGCATTTGGAAACTCCACGTATTTCATGGTCGGAATAGTCGAGATTCATTTTTTGCCAATACGGTGGGCTGGTGAAAGCCAAGATGGTAGACGGTTTCTCATTGCGTGGTTCTTAAATGGATGCGATCATGGGAAATTCCGATGACAACTTGCTGGTCATTAAGCCACAGTACTCCCAGGAAAACATCTTCTCTGAGGTTTGGCATGATGAATACCAGAGTATGCAGACTTTGATCTTGGTTATTGACAGTTACTATTGGGGTATAATTTGCATGGCCAGCTATGTCATGCAGGGCTAATTGCACTGTCTGATTTTGCCATTGGCACTGTTTAGCATTTATTCATTACTCATTAATTAAATTATGGGATGCTGCCTTGTCAATAAGAGCAAATGTTGAAATGGTACTGACATTAACAGGTATGCTCAATAGACTGTTATAAATTTTGAAAGATTTAGCCGTGGTAAACATAATTGTTTCGGTGTATTGAGGCTTTTTCTGGAATAGGGACTATGTTCCCTAACCATGTAATGTGTTCCCCACTTAGGATTTGCCCTTGATCTACGTGTTGGACAGTCTCTATACCAGTGCATTTCTTCGCCAGGGCGGAATCTCCACGGCCCGGCAGATTGTCGGTCAGATGTTGTGTTGTCATACAGTGTATTTCTGGGGATGTAATAGTGCGGGGGTCAGGCACCCCCATGTTCTCAGGAGGTCTAGACACTACCGCCCCACAGATGTGCATCTTTTTGTACTTAATTATGTAAAATAACAATAGCTATTAAGTAAAATAGGAACTTTGTGCTGATTTAGTCCAAGGAGTGAGTCACACCACACTCATTTTACTTGTACATGAATGGGACGTGACTCACCGTAATTTCAATGTTAACCTAGTGCCCCTTGTCTGTTAATGAGCACTCCTTGCCTAGTGGAGTTTATTATTTTCAGTGTTTTGATATATGCCATGTTCTGACCCCTTGACCATTCACAACGTCTGGAGAGAAACTCGCCAAGCCAACATATCGCCACTGTCAACACGTGAGTCAAGTCAGTGTTACTTGTGAGCGATCAAGTGTGGATCGAATTGGGCATACTGTGTATATGTATATGTGTTTGTATTTTTGTTTCATTCATGGCCCTATTATGTTTTGCTTTAGTATTGTTGTCTCTTTCAGTTCTAACAAGTGTAGAATAAATTTTAATATAGTTTTCTTGTCCAGTTTTAATTTAATACTATTTGTTTACATTATGAGACGAAATTGTCTCTAACACGCTGCACTGTGTGCACTAGTGTGACATACACCGAACACGTGTTATTTAATATAAATCGGAATATCGCCAGTGTGATGCAGTGTTATATATTTATTATTATTTAAAAAGGTTTTTATATAGTGTCCATATTTGTTATATATTTATTTGTGCCAAGTATGAAGATGTGTGCAACTGGTGCAAATGCAAACAAAACGCGCAACCATATTGGAGACATTGTACACATGAAATATTCACTTAAGGTTTTTACAAGTTGTTTTATTAAATGTGCTAGCTTGTATTTCTTAACTTGATATATTCGTACAAACTTAACAGTGCCAAGAACAGTTTAATACTGGACAAAGTCAGTATTCCCATTACATTAATTACTAACCATGAACCCAAGAGATGTACAGTATTGGCCACATCACAAAAAGTGGCCCAATAATAAAAACTGTACTTTTATTTGTAATTTATCCATGTAGAATATCTTGATTGTGTTGAGTGTAATAAAATAACATTATTTATATAAATGCAAAGTAATTCCTGCACAAGCAGGGCTGTGCACGGGAAAATTGTGAAGCTCCAGAGTGAGGTTAGGGTGCTTACGTGGTAAGTTTTTGTTATATTTTTATATATGTTTTTATTTCTCTTAATATTAAAGTGTGCCTTACATTGTTATCTTGAATTAGTGCTTCTTTGAAGGTAAACGGAATAAATCAGTGTATCAAGTGAGGCATGGATTGTTATTTACTTCACTGGTCACTTAATGGCCATATAACTTTTAACGTATATTTTTCTGAAGACATAAGATGGCCTATAATAGCCCAGGAGTGAGCGTGAGCGTATGAGAGTAGCTCTAATAACTCTCACTAGGCCAGGTATTTGGATATATCACAGGATAAATTTCACAACTTTCTACATTTTCTGCAACAAGACGTCAGACATAGAGGTTGCCCCATGAAGGCCATAGGCAACACAACCCATCTGTACTTGTGTTTTCCACTGAGAATGATGGTACCACTCGTACAACTATGGTAGTATTTATAAATCCCATCCACATAACCTTTTCCACGTCGTAGGTCCAGCCTAAGGACAGGGCGATACATCAAGTGTTGCTGCAACTAGTGTGGCTTCTCATTACCAGTGATCTTCCTGCCAGAATATCTGAATTTTCCATTTAAATTCCATTTCAAAGTTACGTGCGCCACATGTGACCATGTGTGCCACCATAACCCCTTTTCCGCTGACTGTAATGGTCTTAGTATCGCTACTAGCGATTTTTCCTAAAACTATCGTGCAAAGTCTGCGAAGAATGGATGAAAACGGATATCAACAATGAGGAGAAGGGAATTAGGGGCCAAATTAACGATTCGAGGAAAAATGAGCAAATTCTGCCATATTGGAGCACGTCCTCCTGGTGAGCACGCAACCATAATGTCAGTCAACCACCATCTTGGAAACATGACAGGTTGAGGGGAAGAACCCCAACTGCCAAAACCCATCCTCCCATGTCACGTTGTACCGCAGGAACCACCCTTACCACACAATGCGCGTGGTTGTTGCAGCGAACCGAGAGCCCCATGGCCTCTGGCAAAGCAGACGTCATGGAGCCATCGCATCAACTTTGCTGCTTTAACAACCACATGTGCCTGGACTTTCACACTGTGAATAGCAAACCATTATCTTTGTGTCGCAAGTGTATGAGCCGCACACACGATTCCGACCCGTTTTCGCTCTTTGAATTGCGCAGAAATTCTTGCATTTGTAAGGATAGTACACTAGTACAGTGGCTTTGGGCCAAAGTGATTGAAGCAAACATCAAACTGCAATCCGAGGCACTGCCACACACCTGTGCTTGCAAGCCAGACGATTTGTGCACAAATTGCTCTCGGCCATGGCAAACGAGGGTATTTGTCATCACGGTATATGTGCCAAGTCTCTGCAAGTGTGCTATTGTACAGATGAGTCCACTGCTTCCTATGTCAATATTCCGGAGTAACGTGTGGAAATGTGCCAATTACACCATATGCGACGGGATAGGGCCTGTTACTCTCGTCTGCACGAGGTGCTGGAGACAGTATCATGAACAGTGTGTCACCCGTTATCCACTCTACTAAACATGAACTTCTGCAGACTGTCATGTTCCTGGGCACAAGCATCAGCACCGAGTCGCAATGCAACCGTGAATGCAAACAACCATGCCGGAATGCTCAAAATTCGACACCAAGAAATAATCAGGAAAATAATGGAAGAGGGACCCATTGGTCAGAACACATCTATGAGATCTGAACCAGAAGTGACAGCCACGTCATCCACAATACATGGTAATGAGGCACATCAGCCACACCCCCAAATGGAGTATCGGCGCCTTGTGAGTACATGCAGCTAGTGTGATGGGCCGCACTTTGACAACCGTTACCGGCAATGAGCTGCAACACCGCCCGCTGCTGGACAAGGTATGGCACCACCAGGAAACGAGATGTCAGGGTAGAGCAGCCAGACGTCACTGAAATTTGGGCAAAAAACATGTTCTACTGACCCGACTCCGTAACACATCCAACTTGCTCAAATAAATAGTGATCTGGCTAGCTTCATCCGAATATCAATAACTATCAGTGACCATCCTTGTAGAGCACTGATAGACACTAAAGTGTTCATGTCCGACGGGATAAGGGAGGAAGCTATCCTCGGAATACCCTGGCAGAACGAGCAAAACACTGTAGTCGAAACATCAGCACAAAAATCCACTTTAGGAGGGACAAAAAGAGAAGAACTGTATACAATGTGGAAGCACCTGTGTCACATGTAAACAAGCTGGCCAGCATGTTTGTGCAATGCGCAACTCTGTCAGTGTTGCCAGCCACACCAACTCTGGACATACTCAGGGAAGATGTCGCACGAAAACAGATGAACTGCTCCACCGCAAGTACGTTGAAGAAAGAGTGTGGACAGCAGAATGTAGAGGAATGGCGAGTAGTAAATGACTGTCCGAATCGCGTGCGAGTGGTGACAGCGACATGTGGATGATTTACATGCCTGTAGCTTCCCGGGATTCAATGTTATGTTCCGCAAATGCCAATCACATTTCCAGACACCTGTGTGTGGCTCAAACCAAGCATAACATTTTGAAATACTTCTACTGGCCGGGATTGTCAGTAAACTTGAGAGATTTTGTGTGACAGTGCATTACTTGTAACCACTTTGAAAGCCGATGTGGGGAGGGTGAGAAACAACAGCCACATGAACCATGTGAGCCATTCGAACCAGTTGCATTGGACTTGATGGGTCTTCAGCCCAGGACACCGATGGGGAAAAGATTAATCTTGGTTGTAATGGATCTGTTTCTTGGTGGGTCGAAGCTTAACCCATCTCCAGCGCATGAGCATGTGGCACTGGTAAAATACTGGAGAATAAGTTCTTCACACTCTTGGGGTATCACCGTACTGTACTTAGTGATAATGGTATGAAGTTTACCAGTCATGTATGGTGCGACCTCTGTACACGCATGGTGAATTATAACCTGTACTAAAACCCAACAGAGAGATGCAACCAAGACATTAAAACACAGTTGTGATTGCATGTGGAAAAGAATCACGCATTGTGAGCTGAGCATTTGCCCACCACCCTCTTCACACTGAGGTCCAGTATAAACCAAGCTACATGAAAGACACCAGCCCAGCTGCTTCAAGGCCGTGGCATCCCCCTACCCAGGGAATTTTCCAGTGTGGTGAGGGAGAATAACGGGATGGAGGAAGAGGAGGAGAGCCACGAGGAATGAAGAGAGAGAGAGAGAGAGAGAGAGAGGTGAGAGAAGCTAGCAGTGGGCCCTGGATACCACCCGCCCGCAACCCTGCTTACAACCCGGCCAGCTGGTTTATGCGAAGATACATCCACAATCAGCTGGACAGCGAAGTTTTCACGCAGGATTTGCGCCAAATTGGAGTGGCTCAAAGTCGTCAACTGAGAGGAGGATGAACTACTACAAAATATGTCTCAGCAGGGGTCATTCAGCTATCTTCCACCAGGATGAATTGTGGCTTACCGATGCTGGCATCGCGGTGGCTGGTGCCTAGATACCACGACCAGATGCAGGTGTGGACATTAGTGAGGTGAGGTTACCACGTGACAACACTCCCGTGCCTGCAAATCAGACAAGTGCGGAGATTCCTGGAATACCTGCAGCTGCGATTCCTGGTGCCGAGACACTTGCACAGAATCCAGCAAAGGAGACACAAGGAAGCCACATGAGAAACAGAGAGGATCTTTCAACAGATTGTTCTCCCTTCGTCCTGCGATACACGTGGGAAGGGCCACTTGTGACCGGTAACCATCAGCAGGTGAGGGACACGACTGGTAGCATCGTGACATCGAGAAGACACCAGCAGTTTTCACTACCAAGGCTGGCAACAGTTGTGTTTGGGGACGCCCGAACGCGTAATTTACGTAGTCCATGGACAGCTGACAGCGATTACAGTGAGAGCAATGAGAGCGGTGGCAACAAGTCGAGCGAGGAGGTGATGTCTTTCCCTGCCCCCTGATCGAAGAAGCCACACTACAACTGGTGTGTCAAGTGCACAGCTTGCGTGTGTCAGAACACACCCATCACAGCTGTCACAACTCAGCCAGATACCTGGGAGCAGCAGCACCACATGGCAAGAAGAGAGCGACAGGGCAATCACTACAACCTGTGGCCATGGCACAGCCTCTGCCCACCATGCAGATGCTGTAACTGAACTAGGATTTGCGAGCGATGAGGGAAAGTACTCCACAAGAGGGTGGGGGGATGTGACATGTGCCATGTTCTAACTCCTAGACTGTTCACCATGTCTGGAGAGGTACCCGAAATGTTATCACATCGCCACCGTTGACAAGTGAGTCCAGTCTGTGTGACATATGCGCGATCTAGTGTGGATCGCATAGGGCGTGCTGTGTATATGTATTTGGAGATTATATTTTTGTTTTTTTTCATGGCCCTATTATGTTTTGCTTCGGTTTTATTGTCACTTTCAGTGATAATAAGCATAGAATTAATTATAAAGTAACTTTCTTGTCCATTTCAAACATAATATTATTTGTTTACATAATGTGACCACGTAATCTCGGACACACCGCACACTGTGCACCAGTGCGACATATACAGAAATAAGTGTTATTTTATGTAAAGCTGAATATCGCCTGTGCGAAACAGTGTTGTATGTAAATTATCATTTAAAAGGGTTTTTAATTAGTGACCATATTTGTTATGTATTTATTTGTGTGATATATGTAGATGTGAGCAGCTGGTGCAAGTGTAAACAAACTTACAGCCACAATGGAGACATTGTACACATGGAATATTCACATACAGTTTTTCCAAGTGGTTTTATTAAATGTGCTAGCTTGTATTTCTTAATTCAAGATGTTCGTACAAACTGAACTGTACCAATAATGGTATAATATTGGACTAAGCCAATATTCCCATAACGTGAAATGCAAATCATGAACCCCAGTTACCTAATGTATTGGCCACATGAAAAAAGGTGGCCCATTATTCATAACTGTTCTTTTAGGTGTAATTTTTCCACATATAATATTTTAATTGTGTTGGCAGTAATAAAATAATATTGTGTACATGAATGCAAAGTAATCCTGTCACTTGCAGGGCCATGCACGGGGAAAACCATAAGGCACCAGAGTGAGGTTAGGGTGACATGAAGTAAGTTTATGTTACGTTTACATTTATATTTTTATTTCTCTTAATTTGAAATTGTGCATTGTACTGTTATTTTATATATACATCATATTCATATAGGGCTATGTTCATTCACTTCATCGCATTTAAATATTGTGTTAGAATAAGTTTTGATCACATGACATGATGGCAGGAGTTGGCACCAGAGAGCAGTCAGCCCGCCTCAATGTTAAGTAGTACAGCCATGGCTGTGGCGTGAGACAGAAATGCATCGCGTTCCCCTCCCTGGGCATTTCATAGTTTTGTACCGACCATGTAGTATTCAATAGCTTAATGTAACTTCAGGAAACTTTGATCGTTCTAGCCCGAGGTGTGTGCCATCTCACTGCCTGGTCCATCTTTTATATGGGCGGGACGTAACTCATGTAATTTTTCATGTAGGCATTTTGCCGAATTTTTCACCATCCTGACGAGCACCCTGCTGTAACAGGCCAAATTGTGTTATTGCTTCATTGAAGTTAAACAGAACAAATCAACATGTTACGTAAGCCACAGATTGTTATTTATTTCACCTGCCACTTATTGGCCATATAACTCACAACGTATATTTTTCTGAAGCCACAAGGCAGCCTATAACAGCCCGGTAGTGAGTAGGAGTGTATGAGAGTAGCTATAATAACTCTCATTAGATCAGGAATTTTGGATATAGCATGGAATAAATTTCACAACGTTATACAAATTCTGCAATGAGACGCCGGAAATCGAGGAACCTGCATGTAGGCCATCGGCGACACAGCCCATCTTTACTTGTGCTCTCTGCTTAGACCCTCCCCCTCGCCGACGAAAACTATGGTAGTATTTATAAATCCCATCCACATAACATTTTTCTCTTTGATGATCCAATATAAAGGCCGGCCGATGTGTTAGCCCCATTTGAGGAATTATATGGTAATTAAATATTATTGCTTGAAATTACATATTTTATTTATCACGCCCGCTTATCAGCTGCTTAAACAAGTGTCATCATTACCATACATAATTAAGGTGTAATGCAGCCTGCAACATCCTGGTTGGTGTGTAACAAGTGTTTGGGGGAGGCTACAACCCCACTAGATGAGGCATCATGGATATAGATCAACAGCACTGGAAATATTTCCAGAGACGGAGGATCATCTGGGAAACGGCAACATGGGTGGTCGACCACACAATTGCATCATCATCTCAGTGTTCTCTGGTAAGGGCTGGCACCTGGCTTGGTAAAATCACCTACCCTCCTGTCCACACGACATTGTTTCCCAAATTGTCCAGCAAAACCAACAGCCGTCAATTGGGTCTCTCCTGCATTGCTTCACACAACCGCCAGACCTAACCTACACATTCCCAGCAAAATGTTTTCATTCAATCTTCATGTATTATATCCACTCAAATTTCTTTGCAACGACATGCGACTACGTGAATACAAGTTTAGGCTCCCTCGAAACTCTGGGTTCATGTTCATTCACTTCTGGCGAATATCCCATTTATTTCCAACCAAAAGGACCAAGTGAGAGATGATAAACTGCCAAAGAAGAAAATGGAAAAATATTTCTTGCCAAAATTGCCATTGTCTGGGACTGCATCAATGTCAGCCATCTTGGGTATGCAAATAGCATCATGGTGTGCCAGAACATACAATGTCAGGCGGTTATACTGAACTAGTCCAGCACAGAAAGGAGAGTAACACATGCCACCCCTCCTCCATCTGTGCCACGTCATGCTGGTAGAATCATCCCTCACGCATCGTGCATGTAGGTGACAGCTGCGAGCTGTGGAACCATGTGGTCTGGTAGAAGAAAACAATAGGTCTTATCCTCATCAACCGCGCTGTGTTCGCAACTCAGAACAGTTTGATAGGTGGATCACCAATGGAGAGCCTGTTTCATTGTGCACAACTTGTCTACGAACCTCCCTACCATCAGACCAATTTTCATCAGACATAATACCAGAAAACACCTGCATCTGTCAGGTTTCCATGGACGTCCACCAAATGCAACAGGATGTAGACAAAACGACCTGGGAAATGTGCAACAACATTCTAGCCCGATTCAGCCTAGGGAAAACCTGAGTATTTATGTATGTGCTGCCTAAAACTGCAACAGGTGAGGGATGTATCAACCTGGCCTGCCCACCAGTATTATGCACATATTGGAAAACCCCTGCATATATGGAAACAACAGCCTCACGTCTTAAAACGGTTTTTCGGAAATGGGCACATACAAGCAGATGTTACAGAAATTGAACAGAAACACTAGTATGTGTCAACTGTAAGCGCATCTACCATGAGGAGTGCATTACTCCCCGACATCAGCTGTGCAAGATGCACACTGGAACTAATAGCTAAGGAGTACTTCTGGCCTGCCAGCATCAAGGCAGAGAAATATTCAGGGATTGCATACCAATCACAACCATGGTTCCAGAGGGCACTTGACAACGAAATTTTACCTATGACAGTGGAGGAATTCAGAACGAACACACCACAAATGGTTCTAACATGTATGCCCGCTCAGTCAACACCACTCCTATGGGATGTACCAACAGCAACCTGCCACACACCTACATCAACAAATGCACCGGAAATTGTGGGGAAACATAATTGCTGCAACCAGCTTCACACAATACCGGATCGATTCCAATTGTAACCCACATACGCACGTACTGCCAGTAAAGAACCGGGAGCATTTTTGCAAGACTGTGAGAGCTGATTGAACAGATTCAGAGTAGACCAAGTAGACTGGAAACACAGCAAAAGCTAATGCTTTTTTTGGAGACACATAGACATAGTGGTGTGGCATAGCCTGCTACATACTTACATGAAAGAGGTATCGCCGGAATTTTAAATGTAGATTTGCGAACAATTTCACTTCGCTTATAGCACGCAGCTATGTTATAATGAGGGAACAGGTGGCGTAATTTCTGTATGCAATTTCGCAACCTACAAAATCAACTTCATATAAACATACTACCCAGAGCTGTCATTACGAAATGTGTTGGAAGTCGTCGCAAGCTCGGCTCGACCTGAATATCGCCTTGACTTGGCACCAACGATATATACTACAGAGCCAGAATTTCTACCGACAGTGCTCCTACTAGATGCCAACATCACAACTTGACCATGCCGCGACTGCGAAACCGTGCTGCAGAATAGTGATGTCGACAGCACCTTGGTCTCAGGCCATTCCCACGTCGTGCCAGCTAGAATATCAGAATGTACAGCAATGCCATGGAGCAGCACCTGCACCGTCAAACCAGTACCCGTGAGCATCTCTTATGTGCAGCATTAAGCTGGAAAATGTAGAGATTGTATTTTTCATGGTCTTTTCAATATGCTAGGAAATGTGTGGGTGTTTTGTTCGCCATGTTATTATGTGTATCTTTACTCTGCAATGCCAACTTGGGAGTGTTTAGGTTAGTGATATCCAGTATAATGTAATTAAGGTCATATATTCTGTATGTTCGGCATCAACCATTTATGCACACATTAAGGTGCCAAATGACATATTAATTCAGGTTTGCACTTATTGTATGTACGAATATCTTCCATGTGTAAAAGACGATCATAACGTGCTCATGTTCACATTCCAGTGTTGTCATTCTTGTGTTGTATATTTATTTTGCCAAGTGTCACGTCAACATTGTTTTTATTGTCCTGTGTTACCTTTTCCATCAAGTAAATACGAGACAAATAGTCTCTCAGTATCATGTATAAGATTGTTAGTTCATTTTAGTGCAATTCAATGTTATGTTTATATTAGTGCTGTGTTTGATAGCTTGTGTGCTCGATGTAACATTTTGTGTTAATTGCAAATGGCCACACACAAGGCAACAGTGTCATGTGTTATGTATAGCAATGTTCCTGATAATTAACGACAGAAGTATTTATGACCATAAAGTTTTCTTAAATTTTTTTGTGATAAATTATTTTTCATCCAGTAAAGACTACCTTCAGAATGGCAATAATACAATTTTAGTTTTCATTCTGCAACCATACACTAAAGCCAACCAGTGCACATGACCACATAGTCGAATAGCCACTTGTTATAAATATATTTTACTCGCATAATTTAGCAAAAATAAAACATGCAAGTACATAATAGACTTTATTGGGGAAAGACCTTAAAGATATATAACGTCATTTGTACATGTACATAAAGTGAAGTTATGTTAGCACGGCAATGTAGTGTGTTTTAACTGCAGTAATTATTTTTATGTTTTCAATGTATTAATTTCTACTTTGTTAATAAGGGTTTATTATTATTCTCATTTCATCGGCATCGCAGTGTTCGTTTCATTTTCATTTATTTCTTTTTACAATGTTATAATCATATCACATTATTTCATCGGCGGGATTCTCAGCCAACGAGCGAGATCCACGCCAAGTATACAGTTCGTAGTGTATTGAGTCTTGTGAGGTGACGACCATGTCGCGGTGCTCCGAGAACATCAACTTTGTAACTAATCATAATGCATTTTCGGTTGCTTAATTTTAGTTTACCGGAACCGTTTGTCTTTTGCTTGCCCGCAGAATGTGTCGCCTCACTCCTCAGTCTGTTTTTTATATGGCCATGGTGTAACACCTTAATAAACATGTAAGCCCTATGGCCATCTTTTTAGTATAATGTAAGATCCCACAAGGCTATAATGGCGGAACTGTAAATGTAAGTGCCCTGTTGGGGAACAGGAATTCAATAAATTATGTGATGGTAAGAAGCTTGCATTTTTATTGTACTAACAACTTCAAGGTTACTTAGCCTATTTCATGTCAACTTATTTTACCATGTGTCTTAAATAATAGCATAGGGTAACCAGAATAACCCATCAGGAGTGAGCTGGCATATAAGGGAGGCCAAAAACCCTTACTATACTAGGCATAATTCATGTAGTATGTGACTGGCAGAGAAGTTAATCATTCGGGAAATATTCATCAAGACGTCGGGCATGAGGTAAGTCCAACGGCCATCAGTGACACGACACTGAAATTCTACGCATCAACATCATCCTCGTGTTTGCACTGCGAGTTAGCACCCAAACCCTGTCTAGTTAATGAACACCACTGTTCCTATTCTCATCAATCAATCCATTCATGGTTCAGAATCACTAGCCGTCATAATCACACTGCGGTAAAAAACAAAAGTTACGACCCAGGGAACAGAGTGACAAAATCACCGGAAACATTGACTTCCATGCTGCGCCCAGGAATAACAAAACAAAATGCAACTGATACCAACAGGACCAGTGCTCCTGTTTATAAGCATTGGAACAACGACTGTCCGACTTGGGCAGTTTTTGCGCCACATAAACAGCCACAACAATCACCGCCTGGAAACGGACTGTGGGGGTAGGGCAGCCCGGTGCTAACCACTCCAAATCATCACCAGGACACCCGGATAGGTCACCACAACCGATTTTGTTCATGGAATACACAGGCACTAATAACAGCTTTATACGCATTCGGGTGGAGGTGAACAACACTCCTGAAAACTGCGTCACGCCATTTCGTCCGCCAATAAAATCAATGTCACGGAAGTTCGACTAGTACAACTGACCATTCAGCTAGCCACTCTTCATCACACTGGTTAAACTGCTGGCGAATTAACGATCAAGGTACGCATATGCGACATCGAATCTGCCACTAGAACCTACATGTCGTATGACATCAGGGATGACGTCATCCTGGATTGCCGTGGCTACCAGATCAAAATACCGCAGTGAAACCAGGGGGCTTATTCTAAGTTATTCGTTTCCTCTCGATAAAAATATTCGTTATTTCTCGCATTTTTGTTTACTAACGAAGGGAGTAATTCTAAGAACATTTTATTGTTCGTTTGTCGTCACTATATTCGTTAAGAAACTCGAAATGAAAACGAAGCCCTTTGGGCCTTCGTTACCGTGTTTTATTATAAAAACTTGGCTGGTGTGTGAACCAGATTGTTGTTTGAGGCTGCAAAAGTAGAGAGTCATGAAGTAACGTGCTTCGATGCATTACAGGGGGAGAAAAAAACCATATTTGAGAAAAAAAATTTTAAAAGCACCAATTAAACTTTCTGTTTTAAATTGTGAACTATATAACCAGCAGAGTTGGCAGTAAATTGTGAGGAATTTATTACATTATTACAGTTTTTATAATGAAATAAGATATCATAAACATTTTTTTTCAATAGTTAGCTTTGAACAACATAGTATGTAAATCACAAAATAGGTAGCGCTATACTGTTAATTATGATTTTTATTTAACAACGAAAAAACCTTCTCTTGGAAATAATTGAGTGAAAAATCATATATTGATATTAATGCAATCCACAAGAAATACAGCAGTGTATAGTTAGTAACATAAATAAAAGAAGAAATTCTTGTTCTTATATAGCTTGCAGTCAGAATGCAAAATTGCCATTGAGAAAAATCTTCGGCCATGTAAACTCTCTCTCTCTCTCTCACGGTGTGCATGCAAGTCTTTCAACTCAGAGCATACGACATTAAAGCATATTATATATGTACAAAGCCGGATTCACATGTACGTCGAACAGACAGAGCGGAAGACTAGAACAGCCAATCAGAAGCCGTCCCCGGTTTCCGCGCGAGACACGCAGAAAAGTTAAGCTCACGCCGAAATTTTCTGCTCGCGGAAAGACCAGACATCGCCGATATTTCCTAGAAGTCATCTGGTTAACATACTTTATACTACTAATGTCATGTATAATCGATGTATATAGATGTAAATGTATATAATAGTTCAATGTACGTATTTGTAATGAGATATGTATAAAATCTGTAAAAAGTAAATTCAGTTTGAAAATGAACCGAAAGGTAGCGTAAAGTTTAAATATTTAACTAAAAAATCAATCCCACAGCCTTTCATAAACGCAGCAGGAACCCTCTTATATGTCTCAGAGGACAAAGCAGATGCACTAGCTGATTGTTATCAGGGCCAGTTCACAATAAATGATGATCTGGGAGATCCTAATTTTTCCAGAGATGTTCAAATTAATATCACAGCTCTTTCAACTGAACCATAACTGCTAAACCAAAAGTAATAACACTTAAATGACTGCTCTTACTAATTAAAAAACGTAAAAAAAGCTCTATGGGATTACACAATTACTTATAAAATCATTAAAAAAAACCTCCCAGCTAATGCATTATTTGTAATCGTAAACATGTTTAACTCAACCCTAAATTTTAATTATTTTTCTATAGAGTGGCGAACAGCTAAAGTTATTACGATCACGAAACCAGGTAAAAATCACTCTATCCCAGAAAATAGATGGCCAATTTGCTTACTAAACTCCCTTACTAACAGTTTCAAATAACTCCTTTTAACTAGATTATTAGTACATGCAGAATTACAACAGATTATCCCAGCAACACAATTCGGGTTTAGATCCTAACACTCCACCACTCACGCCCTCACTAAATTTACTACAGACACTTTAATTGCAATGCAAAAACATGAAATTACTATAGCCATATTCATAGACATTGCAAAGGCATTTGATAAAGTGTGGATACCTGGCCTACTATACAAACTAATTAACTTCAATTTTCCCGACTGCCAGGGCAGGATTTCCCATTAGACCTACTAGACCCAGGCCTAGAGTGGCACTTTTCTAAGGGGCGGCAGGGAGAAAGACATGCCTGCCTTAAATTGTCATCATTCTTGCTGAAGACAGCTGCGTTACTTCGTTATCACCATGAAATGCGACACACAGGCACGAACACGCTGTGTTGATTATCTTTGCTTACGCGATACTCTCTAGATAATAAAGCTGCACACAGCGCATATTTGATACACATTGTTTCCATTTCCAACCTTTATGTTCATGCGGTAATTCGCGTGATAAATTATCTTTTGTATTTAATTTCACAAAACTCCCGTCCTTTTCTGTCGCAGTTTTATCACATAGATTACTCCGGGGAGGGGGGGGGGGCGGATTTGAACCTTCACCGCCTTCGCAGTGAGGGGATTGACCACGGCGATAAGGGTAGTATGATTCAATACCATTGTTCTCTGTTTTTGAAATGGTATAGTTACCAGTTGGCACTAGCTGTCGTGCTGATGTGATGCGGACAGCGCAGCGCGGGCCACATCATACTCCCGTTTCATACCAATGTTGTTTACTTATGTTCGGTCATTCTATGAACATGTCCGAGCTTATAAGTGTAAAATAGGTACGTGTGCATCTGCGTGTTTAAGTGTTGCGAATTTCGCTGCCTGTGAATCGTGAACAAAATGAGTACCCAAAGAGCAAGGCTCTATGATGCTCAACACCAAGAATTAAAAAAAAGTTAAAGAAGAAAGGAGTGGTGCTCTTTTAAAGCAGATCCATAATAGTTCTTTTTTTTTTTTATATATATGTAACAGTGATAACCGACAGTGCGAAGATTTCGCCGACGCCATGGCTGTAAGTGATAATGCTACCAACAGCGGCAGTGATTCTATAAATCGTCCTTCCTTTGATAATGATGACTTTGAGGCTACCGATGCATGTGTTTCGTCATTCCCAGAAAAATTATTTTCTGCTCAAGAACAGCGAATTCCAAGATAAAGTACCAATAATTCACTGAACAGTGGCAGTATCCATCTACATATTCATGCTCAAGCGACCTGTACGAATTTTATGGAACCAGATGCAACTAGCAATCCTAAGAAGCTTGCTTTTGAACCCAATACAGATCCATCCCAGTGGGAAATTAATGAGGAGCTACAAAACTATGTGGCTGTTCATGGAATCGAATAAATCTTAGGTGGAGACTTCAGTGCTTCAAAACGTATGTACTCTGATAAAGAAAGGCTAGTTGTAAGGCATATTTTTCCCCAGAAACTACATAATGGGGAAACACAAGTTAGGCATTGGCTAGTATACTCACCATTAAAGGATGTGTTTTGTTACGCGACTTGCTAGCTATTTTGTGGTGAAAATGGAAAGATTACTTAAGGGTTTAATGACTGGAAAAATTATTCTAAAAAGGTACAAGACCATGAAAATTCACCTCAGCTTAAAAAGAGCATTGCAACACTTAAAATGAGAGGAAATACTAAAGTACGAGTTGATAACAGGTCCATTGAACAGTTTGAGCAAGAATGCAACAACTGGAAAAATGTTTTGAAACGTATAATCGCAGCAGTAAAGTATTTGGCTATTAGAGGGTTAGCATATCGTGGTACTGATGAACACGTAGGCAGTATAAGAAATGGCAATGTTCTACAGTCGCTAGAGTTTCTTGAAGAGTTTGATCCATTCATGGAAGAACATCTAAGAAAACATACTGACAGAGGTTCGGAACATACATCTTATCTTTCCAAGACCATTTATGAAAAAGTGATTATTTTGATGGTTGAATAAGTAAGGGATGAAATAGTGAAGGAAATGAAAGAAACTAAATACTTTGGTATAAGTGTCAATTCCACTCCAGATATTTCACAAACTGATTAACTACATTTATTATGTGCTACGTTAAGAAGGATGGAGTTGGGAAGCCAGTTGAATGGTTTATTTGTTTTTTATCAGATGAAGGACATAAGTCAGAAGAAATAGCCAATGCTATTCTTACTGTTTTGAGCAAATATGAGGTGGACATAAAAAACTGCAGGGGCCAGTCATATGACAATGCCTCGAATATGTCTAGAGCATATACAGGCATATAAGCAAGAGTGAAGGAACTTGTCCCTTTGCTAACTATATGCCATGTGCAGCACACTCACTTAATCTTGTGGGTTCGTGTGCTGCGGAATCTTGCACTGAAGAAGTATCGTTTTTTAGACTTCTACAAGAACTGTATTTTTTTTATCAGCTTCCACATACCGCTGGGCTCTCCTAACTCAAAACTGCAAAGGAGAAGCAGGTCGGACACTACAAAGTCTGTCGAAGACTCGTTGGTCTACTCAAAATGATGCATGTTATGCACTAGAGAGCAATTAGTGTGGACTATTTGAGATCTTGCAGACTTTAGTAAATTATAGTTCAGAAAAACCTCAAACGAGGAATGAGGCATTTTCATTGAGACAAAAATTAAATATACTAGAAACTGCATTTATGGTAGCCTTCTGGACTGCAATTCTTTGTAGGGTTAATGCTGTTAATGCCAAGCTGCAGTCAGTAAACATAGATTTGGGGCAAGTTGTGAAAATGTAGAATTCACAGTCTGACTTCGTAACAAATTTAAGAGAGACAGAAACGTTTGACCACTATGAATGCCTTGCGAAGTCGTTGAGCAGAATAGAAATTTACAAATTTGACGAGGGAAGGAAAAGGAAGTGCACTCTGGGACCTGATGAGACTAGGGCTGGAGAAATAACTCTTAAGACTGGGTCAGATAATTTTCGTGTTTGTACATATTGTGTAATTCTGGATACACTAAGATCAGAACTGCAAGTGCGAAGTGCACATTACAATGAGCTTCAAGAGAGGTTTGGCTTTTTAGAACATCTCAGCACGTATGAACCAACATAGTTTTATTCAGCTGCACGTAAATTGGCCTCTTACTACAATAGTGATCTTGAATAATCCACTGTAGAAGAGTCATTGCAGCCTAGAGTGCATGTGAAGCCACAAACACCTGACGACGAGGGAAATGTCAATCAAACAAAATTAAATTAATTTTTAAACCAAGAAGGGTTTGTTGAAGTCTATCACAATGTAAACATAGCACTCAGAATGATTCTCAGTGCTCCAGTAACAAACTGTTCAGGCGAACGCTCTTTCTCTACTCTACGGCATGTGAAAAATTACCTGAGGTCGACCATGGGAGAAGACAGGTTATCGGCCCTGGCATTGCTGAATATCAAGGGACAGATGCTGTGGGATCTGGACTCCAGGGTATAATTAATTCCTTTGCCCAAAGGAAGGCTAGAAAGAAGAGCTTCTGATATGACATGAGTTATCTTACTAGGCTTAAGTTAAGGTTTCATGGAAAACAAATTAAATTTCTAAATGTTGTTCTTACTATTGAATGATACCATGTCGGTGTTTTCATTGCAATCATTTTCATAATATTTGCATTTCTGGTTGTCATTATTTTTTAATGTTGTGATTTATTAACAATACATTTACACTTTGGTTCAAATTAAAATGTCGCACCTCGTATGCTCTCCGTAGATATAAAAATAACAAATAAATATGAGGTAGGAAAATTAAACCGTTTTACTGGAGAGGCAGCACATTTTTATGGGCCTACAGGCGGCTACAAAGGAACTCCAGCCCTGCTGACTGCTAAATACATTTACTTGCCTCATATTTTCAAAACAGAAAATTCTTCGGTAGTATTAATAATGCCAACTCAACTACTCGCGAAATCGCAGCAGGTGTTCCACAAAGTTCAGCAATTTCCCCATTTCTATATAATATTTTTACCTCAGATATCCCCATAACCCATGCCTCAGTGCAAATACACATGGATGTTACCATAATATACGCCCACGATAAAAAAAAACAGCCATATGTTATCCTCCTAACTCCACTTCAAATAAACGATTTAGAACACTGGTTTGAAAGATGGAAAATTAAAACTAATTCCATTAAATCACAAGCATTATTGTTAACTCAACATATAATTCAGCCATCATGACAAATAACTCTAAATTAAATTACAATTCCCTTCACACAAAATGCTAAATAAGTTAAAAATACAAATTACACATCATAACCCCTTCATTAAACGGCTAGGAGTCTACGAACCCGATATAAACAGATGAATAAAACGCCCTAAAATATATCACGTAAAATAACTAACCTTTTCTAAACCTCCGCATCCGACCGACATTCTCCGATCGGTCCGGGACTAAATTCAGTCACTTTAACAAAAGTACCTTGCACTAGAATCGCGCACATCACTTTGCCCGCTACACTCGCAGCGAACACACCTCTCTCAACTTCCCTCACAACTCTCAAGGAGCTGACTGACTAATACTTTAGCACAAATTATGTCCCCTCAAGTTTTTAACAATAATAATCACCATACACATGTTATTTTAACCGCATTGCTGCCTTCTCTCCTCAGAAGACAGAAGCTCCGCCCTCAGCTGAGATACAGCCAATCAGAAAATACTATTATTATAAAGCCCCGCTCACCGGCAAATACTCATCAAAATCATTTATTACTCACACTACTAACCTTGAAAATGCAAATTAAGTAACAGAACTGTTCCCTAATACACTTTCCCACATCCCTTACAAAACAAAACCTTATTTCATTAACGTTTAACACCTAAAAACACGCAAAAAACACTGTACCACCTCTAATACCATGACTCGGATTTTTAACTTAAATTATCTATCTCAGAGGAAGGCTCCACTTCCTTTGCCTCTTCCTGACATTTTGCTTAACTTCACAGGAATATTTTATAAAATTAGTAAAACTAACTTTTTACTGTTTTTACCAAATTTTTACAAGACATACATTTTTATCCTCCAAATTCCGTGCCAGTACGACCGGAACTCCACCGCCCTTCCTCTCACTTTTGTAGGCAAAAGCGAGGGGAATAAATATTGGAATAACCGTAGCCCAGGGGCTATACTGGGTCACAAAACCACACATCCGACATGTGAGCACCGCACATGCCAGGTTAAAGTTCCTATATTATGGGGGCCATGTCGGGGTGGGTTAGCCGCCCCTAACCCTGGTCAAATCAAATGATTACCGCTTGGGAAGACAAGGGCCTCGGTCTGAACTTCCCCCGTACTGAGAGGCCTAGCCTCAGTGATGATAAATCGGCAGCAATTGGTTCTGTCTGCTCTGTCTGTTCGGCATGATCGGCGTACATGTGAATCCGGCTTAATACATCACACGTGCAGCCGAGTTACAAAATAGTACAATGTCGTCAGCAAATTTGATACACTTGGCAAACAAAATATACCTTTTTCCTAAAACACATTATGTATTTAATACTATTTGAAACATACCAGAAGCAAACAAATATTTCAAGTGCCTTATTGCTTTGGTTTATTAATGTTTTCAATCTTAATTATTCATAATTTACAAACAAAGTCTCCTAAAACAGTTCAACTTCAAGTACATAGTGTTGCTAACCTGCATTTGCTAACAAATCTCTAACATTGCTGAAGTCTCGGTGGCATCTAGAAGAATGTAACGAATTATGACTTAGAATACGAAATTGCCTTTCTCGAATATTTTATTCGTTAAGAGATCTTTCTAAACTTAACTAAAGCGAAAAATTAATGAATAACTTAGAATAAGCCCCCAGCTGCACGACGTATCTACTTCGGGCACAAGGAACACCACACCATAAACAACTTGGAACCCCGAACAGCTGCGAATGCACCGTCTGTGGTACTAAATGATCTTGACCATGCGGTATCACAAGAACCATGAGGCTGTACAGTGTCTACTGAATTAAAGGAAGGATGTATTTCCAGTGGCCGATCAATTACATCGAACTGCCATAGCAGAACATGTAATTTCACTCATCACCGACAGTCCGCTATATGATAATCCAAGGCCTTACTACCGACATAAAAACAAAATGATCCAAGACCAGTTAGTATAAATGTTACAAAAGGAGTGATCGAGCCATCCGAGAGTTAGTACATTCAGCAATCACCCTGGCTCCTAAAAAGGACAAAACATGGTGCTTCTGCATAGACTTCTGCCACCTTAACCTGATCATGTGCAGCGCAATATCCATCGCCATACATCCACATCCAAGATGCACTGAACATCGTGGGGTGTGCGAAAGTCTTAATAACTATCGATCTCCGTAGTGGCAGTAGCCACTGGTAGATTCCAGTGAAACCTGCATACTGCCACAAAAATATGATAGTGTGTGCCCTCACCTATTTAAATGATGTGACGTGTAAATTGGCTCCGAAAATACATCAAAAAATTTTCTATCATCACAATGCCTCTCAGTGCTTAAGTCACCGAACGTGTGTTTCAAGTTGCAGAATGCAAAACCACACAGTTACAAAGAGCTTAAATGTAGCTTCCAATAATGCACTGGATTGATCCGCTATGACCCAGGACGACACTTGTATGTGTAAACAGATACGAGTGAAAAGGCACTAGGTATTGTTGTGTTTCAACTCTTCGACGACAAAATATGCAACAAAATCGACTTTGGAAGTGCCAAGTACGGCCCAGTGGAGTGGCCTTACAATGTCAACGAACATGACTGTCTCGCCATAGCGTGGAATTTGAAGAAGTACAGAATACTCCTGGAGTACCAGTACTTCACACTATGGACCGACAACCACTGCCTACTGTGGCTGCATAATATGAAGGAGAGTGGCAGTAAGCTAATATGCTGGACCCTCCTCATGCAGGCCTACATTTTCTAAGTGGAAAATGTCGCAGGCGAAGATAACCAGCTGGCTGACCACCTATCCCGCTCGCCAGGAGAATGAGTTGCGCAAAATGAGGAGGAATGCGAGTGTGTCCTACCCCCTCCATTGTGCATATGCAAACACACGTGACATCACCAGTGCAGTGTATGAACGTTACCACCTTGCCGTAGACACCCACTCTGGCAACGGTAAAGGAATATGTTGTAAACAAACAGGCAGTGTGTCCGTTCACTCAGAAGTGGATATCCGCATGTGCACAAGGAACGAGTGACAAATGATGCAAGTTCAACTGAGCCCTCGAGTCGCATGAAAATCTAAACACAGATATGTGGCGAATTACATGCCGGCTGCGGCCCGCAAAAACAGCGTTACAATACGCCCATTCCAACAATCTGACTGGTCAACCTAGTTCGGCACAAACCTGCCGCAACGTGTTGAAACAGATTTATTGGCCAGGTGTGTATGTACAAAACCGCGCCACTTTGTACGCGAGTGTATTCTATGCAACAACTACAAACGTCGTTTGATGGACAGGATGCAACAACAACAACCCAGGATACCCCAAAAGCCATTTGAAACAGTGGCATTGGACCTGATGGGACCATACCCACACACTTCAACTGGAAAGAGGTTTATTGTTGTCGTGACATACTTATTTTCACGCTGGCTAGAGGAGTACCCAGTACCAAGTGCACGGGACTGAACATTGGGGAAAGTTGTTGAAATCATTTTTTTACCTGCTGAGGTTACCCACAAACATTACTCAAGGTTAACAGATCTCAGTTCACCAGAACTGAGTGTGGCATGTGGCAGGACCTGTGCACCAAATGGGGAGTAAGCCACATCACAACAACTGTTTATCGTCCATGCAGGAACACAACCGAAAGGCGATATCTGGAACTGAAGAGACAATTGTGTTTGTGCATGGGTGACAACTACGCATCATGGGCCAAACAGCAGTCCGTTGCTCTCTTCACATTGTGAACATGCGTGAATCAGGCCATGAAGATGACGTCTAACCAGCTGCTACAAGGTCGTGACCTCTCCTCCTTGGTGAGTTCCAGAGCAGGGCGAGAGAGTGCGCTAGCAGTTGAGGAGAATGAGAAGAAACAAGGGAGGGTAGATGAGAGCAGACTGTAGGGGAAGCAAAGGAAAACCAGCATCACTACATAGCACAACGGATGCTTATGTCTATTATCCCCCCCCCCCATGTCGCCTTCCTGGGCGGGATGTTTATGTATGTGCTCAACCACAGTCAGCTGCACATAAGGGATTTTGTGCAGGTTTTGCTGAAACATGGAGCGGCCCACAAACTATCATCAAGGAAGTTGGAAATTCGGGCTACGAGGTATGCATGAGTAAGAGAAGAATAGTAGTCTTCCATCGAGACACCATTCGGTTGGCCAGCACCGCCATCGCAACTCCCGACATCGACCGCTCAACCTCCAGCAGCAAGAAAAGTGAAAATGCCACCACGCCATTACCAGTAGCAGCGATTGCTAAATTGTACGACACGCTGCCAAGCCCACAAGCTGCTGCAACACCCGACATCACAATGTCTCAGGGAATGCAACAGCGAGCGACAGGACAACACCAACTATTACGTTGCAAGCTACTCAAGCCGTCTATAATAGCTCTGCAGACAGGTCATCCGAGGACGGCAACTATCACTTGATGCTGCCCCTGTCTGACGGCATTGTGACTCCTCTGAGAAGCCAGCTATATCCGATGCATTAGCATCACCATCAACTGGAACATCACAGTAGCAACATTTTGCAGATGCCTTTTCTCCTAGCAGCTAAGAAGGAGGCAAAAATCACGGCGTTTGAATGGCCTCCGAAAAGGTGGTGGGGCAATTGATGTGAACCACGGGTCAGCCCTCTGAATATTCACCATGCTGTATGTCCACATGCCTCAACTCACCACATCACCACGAAAGTGCACCACCATATGGCAACATGTGTCATGTGTGTGTGTGTGTGTGTGTGTGTGAGTGTGTTCTGGTGTTGTAAATAAGTGCTTGTTTTATAATTGTATCAAAAGCCTTTCTTTCTAAATTTTAGGTACAGTGTGCTGTTGTGTATTTTCAATACAGGCAGTGCTTCGTTATTACTTTTATTTTTATTTCGGAGTGTCATGTGCTACGAGTATGTTCCACACCATGCACTGGTTGCACAAATATGGCAAGCCAATCTTTACATAATTGCTCACGTGCTTTAGCTAATGTTTACTTCTCTGTAGTATTATTATTGCCATTTAGGGTTATGTTGTTGTGCCTTGTGACGAGTTGATCAACACCAGTTTTCATTTTTTTTTTTGTGCCTGGTGGCCCTTTTCTTAACTGGGAAGTGTTCATTATAAGTATGATTCACTAAGGTAAATAATTTTTATACTATTTGCTATGATCCAGTGGAGTGTATTTATTATTCTTAATTAGCAGATTTTGTATTAATATTTTGTATTTGTGATAGTATAATATTGCTTGAAATCTATTTTGAAAGTTTTAATCAGTTTGGTAGTTATAAAGTTTTCTGTAACATCTGAGCTTGTGGGAGCTGCCGTTTGAGGGCGCTGGTGGTGCGGAAGAGGCGGTGCAGTCAGACTGGTGGGAGAAGGGGGTGTGAGCCACGACTACGGCAGGTTGTAATTCTGAGCAGTTTCGACAAAAATGTTGTTGTGAGATATACAAAGGGTTTTGCGCCATGTACAAAGAGTAACGAGTTAGGGCACTCTGGACAGCTGTTTTGACACATTTTACCTTTACAAATAAGGTTGTGATCGAGATCACGCCTGGCTTGCTGTTGGTGAAGTAAGGGCGAGTCTACGAAATCAGCTGACCACGAAGGAGAGTTGACTGTGTGAGGCACGTGTTCTGGACTACGGCACGACTTACTGGCTGGAGTATTGGGCCACTGTCTTCCCGCTGAAAGCCACGACTTTTTCGCCAGAGGATCATAACTGCTTCTTTTAATAAGGTACGTTCTCCATGCTTTGATTTTTACGTCATTTTGTTTCGTGGGCGGTTTCCTTGAAGTTGACTTTCTGATTCATTATAATTAAATTTTTGAGATCGCTCAGCGCCGTAACAAACCAAGGCTCCCCCTCTCTCTGCTCTGAACTTTGATTGTGACTGTAATGTGGTATTTTGTTTATTAGCACATAAAAAAGAGGAAAATATTTCACCACCAAGTTTGTTCTAAAAAGTTGTGATCTTAGTAGGACCTGTTTTACGCAAGTGGCATTTAATATGAGACTTTACAAACTATTTTAAGCATGTGCTGTTTTTAACTAAAGCGATTTGTGTTTATGCAAAATGCTTTAAATATTGTTTTAGGAAAATTGTTGTACTTTTACATGAGAGTAAATGAAAAGCTATTTACCGTTATTGAGTTTTCCAATGTTGAATACTACCTTCAGTTACCTGGAATTAAATATTTAATATTGCAGTCACAGTAAAACGCGTGACAAATTTTTTGTATTTAACTCAAATAGTGTCATACCAAATGCACAAATTTTGCAACTGAGGCCCCTTCTATTCTTGGTCTAGTGCTTTGTATTTTGTTTGTTTAGTCAATATGACAGAGTGAGGTAGAGTTGACTAACCTGAAACCATTGAGGTAGAGTGCATCTCAAATCTGCACCACTCTTCTAAATTTTTGGCTTTATTGGGCTGATGCTGGTTTTTTTTATATTGTGGTATAGAGTCACCATGGCCAGCTGGGTGTACCGTATCTACAAAACTACGCTGCTTGCTAATTCGGGGGCAGCCAACGTAAATTGAGGAGACAGAAAGGGTCGAGGTCCTGCGTAGGAAGTTAGCGGAAGTCGTAAGGGCAGGTGACCAAGGTGGCAAGAGTAGCTCACTGGAAATAGGTCAGATGCGGCAGCACCTAAATTCATATTTTGCACGGTCAATTGCCATGTCTTCCCTGGGCACCATAAAGTAATTACAGGTAGGTAACACAGATAAATTATTCCAATTTTGCTCGTAAGTTGAACAAGTTTTCAGGATGTCTGTATTCCCTAATTAAGGGGTTTTGATGCAAGCTTTAGTGAGTAAATGTTCTGGTGTCGCCCTTGAAATAATTTTAACTACTATTGCCAATGGGGAAAAGTGGCAGGGCGTTAAGGATAAACTGTGGGAAGGATTGTGTCCATGTAGGGCTAAGGATTATTTGGCAAAAATGTGTGTGTTCCGTTTTCAAAAGCCAGCTGAAAGTGCTATGGAATATTACATATCTGCGAGCAATTGCGCAGTGGCCCTGAATATCCCGTTGGAGAGTAATAAACTAGTAGCTTTGGTTTATAAATATATTTCGCTGGAAGTTAGCAATTAAATGTAGGGCACAATTTGCCTACAAATCTATATCAATTGCGGGAATGGGCAATTGATGTACAAAACAGGTTATACGTAGCTAATGATTACGTATGTGATCTTTAAACTTCCCACAAACCCCGTTTTCTGAAAAGCAAGCAAGTTGAAAAATGTGGTTTCGGCTGCAATATGGCTGGACACTATGTTGCGCAGTGTGGAAAAGTGGAGGAAAATGGGAAATGTTTTATTGTTGGCATAAGGGTGATCTACAAAAAGACAATTGAATTCCTTAAAATTGAGTAGATAAGAATTCGAGTAAAGTCTGAGATGGTGAAAATATAGCAGTATTGGATGGGAACTATACCGGTAATAATAAATTGCATTTATCACTCAAAATTAAGAAAAATAAATTTTGGTGCTTTCAGATTCAGGAGCAAATTGTTTCTCTAATAGCCAGAATTTAGCTAGTGCGCTCGTGAAGGAATTTCCTGAAATAAAAGGAAGTTTAAAAACAGGCATGGCATTTCGATTATAATGTTGCCAATGGAATGACATGTAACATGGCCATGAAAATGAAGTTACATTTCAAAGGTACTAAATATTCTTGAACAAAGAATTCCTGGGTGTTTTTAGGTCTAGTTAGTCATATAATATTATGTTTAACATTCCTTTCAACAACTAAAGTAACGATTGAATTTCAAAATAAACCAAACCTTGAAATTTGGATTCGATCGTGATGGGCGGGAAATAAGGTTAGGAAAATGTGACACGGAAATGATGACGTGTTATAATATAGATGGTATGGGTGACATATTTAATAGTGAGCAAAGAAATAAATTGAATCATTGGTTAAGGGAATTGCAGGACGTACTCACCAAGAAAGTAGGGTGTTGCAGATCTATGCCGTATATATTAAGAGTGTCAGATAGTATACCCGTACAGGTACAGGCAAAAATTTTCCAACTGAAGCCCTTTCTATACTCGGTCTAGTGCTTTGTATTTTGTTTAGTCAATATGGCCGAGTGAGGTAGAGTTGCCTAACCCGAAGCCTTTGAGGTATATTCTGTCTCAGCCTTTGAAAGTGTGTCACATGTTTTATTTTGTACCATATGTTTCCTACCCAAAAGTTATGTAAGTATTTAAGGTATCATTCTTCAAGTGCATTGTTTATTATATGTTTCAGTTTTAAGGTGCTTAATTGCAGTCAAGTCAGGGTTTACATGTTCGTGTGCTTTTGCGCAGATATTATTTCCAGTGACAGCAGATGCACTTGAAATATTTGTGTAGCCCAATATTTCAAATTGTATTTTATATTTCTAAAGTCAATCTTTTCCATTGCGCACACATGCGTTTTTTTTATTGTTGAGCAACTGTACAGTCTGTAGTAAAACTAGACTTTTCTAGCATTCTGGTATAAAAGTTAATAAACCATATATCGTAACACGTAATGTAAAGACCACACTTTCAGATAACATCACTTTCATATTATTGCTATTTATACAGTGGTTTTATGTGTTTATAAAAATGGTAATTTGAATGATCAATAGTTTTGTGCTCTGGCATGATAAAATTTCATTCGGAATAAATCCCATAGTGCTACAGCACCTTTTAAAGACATGCACAATTTGATGTTAGGGTACTATGTTAACAACATAAGTCATAAGGTTAAGATTCATTTTATATTTTTATTAAAGTAACATTTTATATTTATAAGAATGGCTTTTATTCTATCATGCCTGATCAGTACAGCAGTCATCCACATCATTTCATTTATTGTATTAATATATTGTATTATCATGGCCACGTGATTTTGAGTGTGAGCTTGCGGCCAACCAGCAAGCGTTGCACCAACAGCTCAGCAGTAGCTTCTTTGTAATCTCGCAGAGTGGACGGCACGTCGTGTCCTCCCTGGATCTGCATTTTTCGAACATCAACATCGAACATCAACAGCTATGTGGAAAAATCGGAACCTTGTGCTGTTTTTAGTCGGGGAGTGAGCCTCTCCGCAGCCGTTTCATTGTACGTGAATGGCACATGAAGTACCATAATTTCCATGTAACCCTAGAGCCCTTTATCTCTTAAAGAGCACTCCTTGCTTAATGGAGTTTATCATCGTTAATGCCTCATATTAAGAATCAAATGGTAAATAAATATGATTGCTTGAAATCACATCTTTTATTTATAATGGACTCCTGTGGGCCGCTTAACTAAGCACAATGATTTCCGTGTATAATTAAGGTATGAGATATCCAAACAACAACCTGGCAGGTGTAAAACAAGCATTTGGGGGAGACCTACAGCCCTCACTAGATGAGGCATTTTAGATATAGATCATCAGCACTGCCAATATTGCCAGAGAAGGTGGAACATATGGGTAACAGTCACACGGTGGACGACCTCACAACCCGCATCTTCAGCTCAGTGCACTCTGGAGAGGACTGGTGCCTGGCTTGGTGAAATCACCTACCCTCCTGTCCACATAAACTTGTTTCCAAAATGGTCCAGCAAAAATAGCACCAGTCAGCACCTACGACATGTGGCCATTCCTCACCTGGGACACCGTACCTCTGTAGTCGCTGCACACATTCGTCTAGACACACCCTCGAACTTCCAAAATCTGTTCAGAGAAGTTTGGGAGTGTTTGAAATTTTGACCAGTGTCACCAATATAATAGTAAACAGAATTGGCAAGGGGCTTGGTCCGAATGGTGAGGATGATGTAGAAGGTTTGATTGCCGTGAACTCTTACATACTAGTTGTTGGCAGCAGTAAGGTTACCGAATGTCATTGTATGTTTCGGGCTGTCATTTCGCACTTCGTCCCGAATCGTGATCGTTGTTGTGCGGCTGAGTCACTCTGAGTGATTTGTTGTGTTTGACAGTCCTGACACTGAAAATGTTCGTTCAGGAATTTTGCCCACTTACTAGCTTTCATGCATGGAATGTGACATCTGTGGTTGCATCCATTGCAGATAGCTACGTCCCCAGTGGGTTGCCTGCAGTTTGGGAAGTCGCAGACGTCCATGGTAGCATGGTCTCTCACAGTAGTATAGTCCGGTGGTAAAGCAGGTTTGCAGCATGACGCCCCACATTGGCCGATGCTGAACAAAGGCATCTAAAGTTGCGGTAAAATATTTAAGTGAAATTTATGCTGGAGAGGCAGTGAGTGTGCTCTGGAGAGAGGCATGTTCGGAGGTACACGATAAAGGTTCAGAAAATATTCCATAATATTTATAAGTCTGTTGCAGTTAACTGACTATTACAAAACATCCTTCAATTACGAGCTGTACGAGACATGACTTGCTCTTATTCCCAATATTCCAAGACTGAGGAGGATGGCATGGCGTCGGTGATGCCAAGCATCCGATGCCCCGTCAGAACAAAAATGTCCCTCGATCAAAATTAGAATGAATGATGTGGAACATGGCACTCAAATAATTACACAGCAAAGTTCTCGCTGTGCACTGTGATTTGTATACACAAAGAATAGTTAATAAAAATATCACGCTTACAAATTTTTATTACTTTTCGAATTTTTCAATCAGATATTTTATGGTTCCTGGAAGAGAAAGACACACATAAACATTCATAAAACACTGAAAGACTCTATTACATTAATTGAAAGCATTGAAATTAATGTTTAATTTTCTGATAAACTTTTAAGTAACCTTTGCATTGGGCAGTTTGAATGTATGTGTCACACTGCTGATGTCAACACATATATTTAAAATATATTATAAATAACATTAATAAAAGGGATTACTGCAGGTCACTGTGTTTCCTTTTTATATTGATTATGGTGCACTAGTCGCTTTTGCAAAATAGCACATGATTAATAAGTTCTATGTGCATACATGGTTCATATTTTGAATATGTCCATTGCGTTATTGCCATAGCTGTTGCTGTCCCACGGTGGACTCCTGTTGACTGTGTTATACTAACCGCACTTTTCCATGCTCTCTGCCACCAGTCCCGTATTGGGCGTGGGGACTTCGGGAGTAGATGCCGAATGTGTTCTCTGTGGTATGGCTGCAGTGCTTTTAGCTGGTAGCAAAGATGGCACAGTGACTGGTGTGTCCCCCCAGACCTCCTAGACAGCTGCACCGCTTACTTCTCAGGCTTCGAGACGCCAGGCAAGTGTGCATTCATGAGAGGGCTAGGTGACAGTTGTTGTGGTGGCTGAAACATCGCGCTGACTGGTGACAGATTTTCCGCAGGTGAATCCCTTCAGCCGTCTTAAAGTGCTGCCACCAAGTCATTGCCTGGCCAGGTGATGGTGCGGCTGACTGTCGCTGGGTGGAAGCTGCTGTTGGGATTCTGGTTGCACTGGTGCTGTTGGTTCCTACTGCTCTCATAGGCAGTGGTGGGGTCGTAGCAGGCAACCCTATACGTCTTCCAACATTTCCGCTGTTTCCCTATTGGACGTCGAGACACCGGGTATCTGTAGTTGAAGAGGTAGACTGCACAATGGTGCTGTAGCTTGTTTGTTTTCCTCCGAAGCAGTTAAGGCATTATATTCTCCCACCTGATTTATATTGGGAGTCGGGGCGCTAGGCGTTCGGTTCAATTTGTTGAACAGGGGAAGGAGAAGGTGGTTCGTCGTCCACTCCAGCGCCTATCGTACTAATGTCTTCGCGATGAAATTTGATAGTTCTTTTCGCATTGACTTTGACCAAATACATTGACATGTGCAACCTGTCCTAATCCTCATGCCGTTCCTCATGTCACTCGCACCAGCACAACCGACACCTTTGCCATCACGTGTGATGTGTATTCTCCATGTGTGTCTTATCTGCATCGGTATAATTCATCAGTGTGTGATATGTGTGTAGCGTTGTATATTTTCAAAGGGCCATTTTAAATTGTATTGGTCATGTTTACTTGCATTCCCGGGTGTTAATATTTAATTCAGTGCTATGTGTTTTATTATATAATATTTTATTGAGTTCTATATGTCAAGGGTAACATGACAGTGTACTGTGTATGATGTGGCCAATTATAACAAGTCACATATTTTGCATGTTTGTGATTAGTATAATTTATTTTAGTAAAAAGCATCTCTGTACATTTTAATAATAGTGTGTTAGTAGTCATTGTTTTGCTGGGCAGAAGAGAATTTAACAATGTTTAGTTATGTTTTGCATTAAGCGCACAGAAGTGAAATTTCTTTTGTGTGTAGTACACACCCACATTTATTATGGCACAAATTCACATTGAATATAAGAGATTTTATTCAGATCATCAAATTCTAGAGCATCACAGTATAAATAAATATTTCAATATTTCCTTACATAACCAGTAGCATCCAGTATCATAGTCAGTACTAAGACATGTAGAGTGAAGTTAGGTCTGGACGCCCGACCAAGTGTGTATTGTGTCAGTTTTAAGTATTGCACAGTAAAGATCCTGCCCCTGTAGTTACGTAGATATAAGAAGTTGTGTGTGGATTATTTTACTAGCGCCAGATTGCCAAGAGGCAAAACGCATATTTTTAGGTTATATGTTAAATTACAAAGCAACAGCCCTCATCAAAGAAACTGCTGTTTATGTTTCATTTTAATTTTCATACAAGTTATTTTATTAAATATAATAAAGTGTTTTCTGTATTTTTCATCACATCTATACCATGAAATCACGAAGCATTTCATTCGTCGTAAACTTTTTTGTGAAACAAACGTTTTTTCACGAGAGTGTGTTAGAGCCCGGCCAATTAGGGGGCTCGGCACCAAGACAAAGGCAGGAGTGTCTCATATACTCCGGGGGGTGGACATCATGATCGACCTCTCCAGGTCTTCATTGTTTTAACTAATCATGTAGTCTACAATAGCATTTTATTCAGTTACCAGAAACTTTTTATTCGATTCTAATCCCGAGAGTGTGCCACCCCACTTGCTAGCTCATCTTTTACACGACTGGGGCATCATGTGCAAAATTAGCTATGTCAGCCCCAGCGTAATTTTACTGTTGTAGAGCTTGCAGCGCCAGACTGGTAAACCATTGTGTACGTGCACAGCATTGGACTTCAGTGAATAAAAGTTGTGTGACACAATTTTCTTATTTTATTTGCTTAGCCTCGTCTCGGCTATTTTACCAACTCATAACAAAGTACTATTTTAATTTACTATAGTTTCGGGACTAAGGGGCCCCAAAACACCCTCTGGGAGTGAGCATTGCATTTGGGGGCGACATACAGTCCTCGCTAGCATAGGCAAGTGGATTGCAGCTATGTCATCAACAGCATCACCATCTGCTGTTTCGCAGGAGACTGCGGAACAATTGGGGAACAGTCTCGTGGGTGGCTTACCAAACGACCCAACAGTAAAATCAACTCATATTTTCCTTGAGAGAGCTGGCGCCCGTCCTGGTGAACCACATACAAATCATTCCTGTAAACACAGCATCTTTTCCCCAATCGTCAAGGAAAACATCTTGGTGTCAACGTGGTATTTCCCAGCCAGCAAATAATGTGGTACGGTCCGCTCCATTTAGCTGCTAGACCTGCACAAATGTTTTTGTTGCTCGCCGATGGTGAGTGTTCGCCAATATAAACAAGCTCCCTCACCTGGAGTTCTCTTGGTGGTCGCTCGGTAGCGCGTAGCCAAATCTGGATGTACAAGTTTTGTTGTCCATGTTCATGTTGCATAATTTTCTTTATGTTTGTTTTGCCTGTTGGTGTATACAGGCAGGTTTTTCGGGGAAGGCGAGATCTCCAGGGTGCGTGAGGTTACGTCCCTGCAATATCTCAACTGGGGTCTTTCCCATAGCTGCATTTACATGTGTTCGCAGACAGAACAGGGCGGCTGTCAGGTAATGGCACCAGGTAGTACGGTCATTACCCACACACATTCTTATCTGTGTTTGTATGTCCTAGTTTCGCCATTCGGTGGGACTGGTTCTTTGCTAGTACTGGGCCGTTGTATGGTGTTACGATTTCCATCTCCCACAACAGTTGCACCAGCAGTGACCCATGAATTGAGTATCGTTACCCGCCAAGAGGACACTGGGAAAACCCCACCGGGGGAAACAAACAGTTTCCAAGACTTTGGCAATATTGTGGGGTTTTCCACTACCGATGGAGTATGCCTCTGTCCGGCGACAGAAGAAATCTGTCACAACTACAATAAACCGTTTTTCCTGCTCACTGCGTGGGTAGGGTCCCGTGAGGTATAGTGCACAGTGTCGAGGTTGCTGCTGTTGTGTACAATCTGAACAGCGGGCCTTAAAGTTGTTTCAACTCTGAAACCTCTTCACATAATTGTTTCCTATGTGATACTGGGCTAATAGTATTTGCAAGAATTTATCGCAAAATCTGTTCCACAAATTTGAGCACTGCGTGCCGAGAATCGGTGGGTACATATGTCTGCCATCAGTTCCAATCTACCTGGATATTGGCGACATGCCAATTTTCCTACGAACTTTGAACGCACTCGTTGCTCCATTGTACTGCCTCCACCGCTACTTGCTGAACCTGCAATACGTGGACCTCTAACTGCAAGGCAGTCAGCTATTTCCCTGCACTTGTTGGTAGCTGGATCTGATTGAGAAGTGGTGTTGGATGTTCGACTGTGGGGCTGGTTGACTGGTGGCAACACTATTTCCCATTCTTCTGCATAGTTTTCGCATACTTCAGGCCCTGGAGAGTGTGAGATTGCATCAGCAAGCTCAATTTCAACTCCCGGAATGTGTTCGAATATAAAGTCATTAGCTTGTATCAGCATGGACCATCATGTTAATTTACTTCATGATTACTGCATCTTATATAACTATACTAGGCTACGATTGTTGGTTCGGAGTGTGAATCATGGGTATTCGAGGAACTGCCTGTATCATTTCAGTGCCCAAATAATACCTAGACACTCCCACTCGTTCACTTTATATCTACGTTCTACGTGGTCGAACTTTGTGCTCCTGTTGTCGATAATATTTCGCTCTCTGTCGTCTCCCAACTGGAACAAAGACGCTTCTAACCCTTCTTGACTTGCATCTGTTTGTAAAAACAAGTGTCCCGTGGGGTCTCTGCGAGAGAGAGAGAGAGAGAGAGAGAGAGAGAGACAGGCATGAGTGAAATTTCCATTTATTTCGATGAATGCCTGGGCAGCTGAAATGGTCCAATGTCATATGCTTTGTGTTGACAAAAATGGCGTGAGGAGTCCGATTATTGTGACAAAAACTTGTATGTAATAGCGGAGACAATATAATAAGCCGCAAAATTCGCGTAACTGTTTATGGGTCTTCAGTGTTTCCTGTAGTATGAAATGAAGCATTCTGGGACAGGCTTCAAGCTGAGGACTGAAGGAGTGGCTCCAGCCAAGAAAGATCTCTGCACAAAAAAAAATTCCGAAATTATCCTCTCATCCCACGGAAAATTACAGAATGTACCTTACAATGCCAGCGGTCATTTAGACAGCCAGTAAAAAAGTTTCTCATTAAACCGATTGTGACCTTTTTGGCAGCCAGAAAAATACATTTTTCGTCTTTCGAAGAAATCGATTTAATATTACCCCAGTGAGCACATATGACAGTGGTGGCCATTTTGTTGTACATTATGAGTACATGCAATGAATGGTGGTGTACATTTCATTAGCCAGTCGATAATCGCATACGACCACGATAGCCATGCACATATGATGGTGGTGGCCATTTTTTTAGCCTATATGATCACATACAATGACAACTGCAGACATTTTGTAAGACAGTCAATAATCACATAGGACCATGGTGGTCATTTTGGTAACCAGTGGTGCTGGTGGCCATGTTGCCTAAGACAGGTGGAAAAAATAGTGCAAACACACCTACACCACCTCCTCCAGTCTGTGCCAATAAATGCTACCAGATGCTAGTAGTAGCCGTGGTGGCAGCCAGAAGGGACTGAAGTTCGCATATGTAAATACCAATATAATGGTCATGGACATGGATATGAACCTGGCCAAGCTGGTCGAGACTGTGTACAGTCTCACCAATTTCACCTCCAGTTATGCTCTCCGGGTCGTGGAAGGGTGGATATTGACCAACACGAATGCCCTGTCTGCCAAGATGGAGGCTCAGATTCGCTCGTTGACGCCTACTAATATGGATATGCTTATCACTCTCGGAGAGCCGTTTGAGGCTTTGGAGAAGAAACTCGATGTTGTGGGTTCTCAGGTTACTGACAGCGGCCTTACCGACCAGGCTGTGAAAATCGACAGGGCTCTTAATATCGGTACTGCAGGTTCAGGCATGCTGCCTGCTTTAACTACGAAGCTGACCAGTCTGGAATTGAACTTTGCGACTATAATCGGATAGTGAACGCTAACCTTTCCTGGGTCGGTGATGGTGTAGTGATCAGACAACTCTCCTCCCACCATGGAGAACCGGGCTCGATTCCCGACGAGGTCACCTCCGGATTTTCGCATATGGAAATCGTGCAAGACGATGCCGCTGGTCGGTGGGTTTTCTCACTGATCTCCCATTTCCCCCACTCTTGCATTCAAGCGCTGCTCCATACTCATCTCGCTTTGCCCTCAAGGGCTCTCAAGACCTCAGTGTTAAGAGCCGCCCAAATCTCTTCACTCACTCGTTAAGCATTCCGCATAAGAGGATGTATTTTGTCCAGAAGGGCGAGACGCTGAGGACGACCCAGGCACGCGCATCACATGCATCATCGTCTCTATGTGCAAGGTACTGAACAAGTGTGCAGTCTTTCCTTCAAAACGTACCTCTGAAACAACTTTAAAATTAAGCATATTTCATAAAATATTTGCAATATTTTGTTATTACCAAACAATAAAGTAAATATATATATATACATTTTAGTTTCTTGTCGTGCATTTACGTCGTAATCCTATATTCATAAACTGAGCTTTCGCCCATGCACTAAAACGGCAATGCCGAATACCTATTTGCATTTGGATGGCTTCGTTGGCGTGATCGGCGTGACTGTGAAAAGAACTAGGCTTTAGTGTGAAATCAGCCAACGGAAACCTTGGAGTGAGTGAAGAGATTTGGGCGGCTCTTAACAGCGAGGTCTTGAGAGCCGATGAGGGTGATTTAGATGAGTATGGAGTGGCTCCGGAATGAAGGAGCGATCCCCGAGAAAACCCGCTGACCAACGACATCGCCCGGTACGATTCCCACTTGCGAAAATCCGGTGACCCGGCCGGTGATTGAACCAGGTTCGCTTTGGTGGGAGGCAGGGAATCTTCTGAAAATGCTTTTAGTAACGAGTACAGATAATCATGCCGTTAGTATTTTCTACCCGTTGCAGCGCACGTCAGTGTCCATCGCATTACTGAAGGACGAGGGAGCTCACGGGGCCACGATATCTGGCGCGAGCAGTAGTGCGAGCTGCAAGAAGTGGCAACCGCACACAGCCAGGCGGACTCTGAAGCAGTTGAATGAGGAAGCCACCTGACTGCCTGTCCTTTTGTCTCGGCACTAGGCACGCCTTGTTAAAAAAAAGACTACTTTGTTTATTTGTTCAAACAAATTACCGCTTACGAAATAAAACTGACTTCATTTTTTGTTCGGGAAGAAATATCTTTGGAAAGCAAGGTTAGGTGCAAATATGTAGAAATTTTTTAAATAATGTATTTTTTCTTGGTACACTTATCTATTAGATGAACAAAAACATAGTTTGACTAAATGTAATACACTGTAAATACACTATATTATTTTCTATATAGTTTTTCATGTCATATGTTTTCTCTTTTGCATGTTTGTAATTTGTTTTTATTTGCTCACTAAACATTTAATTGTAGGGCTGGAAGTATTAACACTGACAAGGGAACTGGAGCCTCTGTGTTACAGACTACAAGATTAACTGAAGCTGAGTATTTACAAGTTTCATAAGAAAAAAGTTTCCCTCAAAGTCTCATGGTTCTAAACATAATCATAATTTAGTCGGCAAGTTGAAATATGATAGGGAAATTTGAAGGCACGTACAGAACCCGTATTTCACGTCATATCTAAGTGGTATCTGCAATTAATATATGACATTCTTTGGCCACAAAATTAACATTAACTGAGAACAGAGATGAAAAATGTATGTAATATTTTAAACGATCAATGCTGATGTGAAATACTGTATGAAGGTGAAACACAGCTGTAAGTTAACAGTGACATGAGAGAGCCATAAGCGGCGGTTAACAAGTAAGATCTTCAGAGCTGATGGTGACGAAGAGAGGTACAGATGGAGCAGCAACAGAAAACTGAGTATTGAGAGTACTCCGACATTACCCATTGGCCAACAGCAACGCCCGCCACGTTTCCTACACATGAAAATTCGGATGTGACCCCTGTTAAGCGTGGTGCGAGGCGAGTAGTCTGACAGTTACAACACCACAGCTCCTACAAGCGATTAAAAACTTTAAAAATACACATCCCTTTTTTTGGCGAGCTGGTATTCCCAGAGGAATAACTTTTCCTATCCTATTGTAAAAGCGACAAGAGAAACGTGGGGCTCCATATTTAAGATATTTAACTTATATTTCAGTGCTTTGTTAAGTCAGCAAGAAAGGCAAATAATCTTGCTTCCTTGAATACCTCTATGTCAAATGTTGTAATGTCATTTTATGTCAAATGTTTGAACGCAGATAGTGCAAGCTAACCTGGAATTTTGGGCTGACATGCATGTTTAAAATGTTTTCAGTTCACTTACAGCGCACAAAAGCGTGAAAATGGCCGTGGGATTGCCTAGTATGGCCATGGTAGTAAAATGTACAGAATTCTCCTGAGCATAACTGCGAGAAGGTGGTTTCAGGCCGGAAATGCATGCAGCAGCGAAACAAACCCTGCAGCTCACATCGTTATGTTTGGACTACAGTATCGTAGAAGGTCACAGACAGTTCTTCAACCCCCACTCTCCAGTTTCCTAGAAGGCTGTGCTTTGTAAAAGTGATAGTATAAAGTGAAGAAAATATGTACATTTTGTACGAGCAATTGAACTAGCGTATAAATTTTTTTAATCTGGCACTTGAACTTGTCAACGCTGTCAGAAAACAAACGAAATGCCCTAGAGCCTCTTAGTTTTGCAACATATTTCATTGCAAACTGGCTGCCGGTCAAAATATTTAATCTGGTTTTTAACAAACAGCTACCATATATTTTTCTGCGTGGGAAATTGCATAGAGTATAAATGAAGAGAACAAAACCATCTACAAAAAAGTTTTCATTCATTGAGTCGATATTTTAATGATTGAGAATATGCACACAATTAAACCCTAAGAGTCAGCATATTTGCGCATATGAGTACCCAATTTACCAATGATAAAAGAAAGGTAAGCTGAATCACTTTGGTAATGCCTGTATTATTTTATGCTATACCACATTTAACCTACCAATATCGGCCCAGAAACTATTTATGCCAGTTATTTTGTAATATATAACATGTTTTTTTTTTAAATACTGATTAAGTCTCATTACATTCGATTGTTTATTTACAACATGTAGTGTTATTTGTATCAAATTTCCGATAACATTCACTAGTACATGTGCAATATTTAAAAGGTGTATGAACCCTCCCCCCTTTTTTATTGTATTTTTTCGTTCCTTGGTTACACGGCTCTGTGGTCATAGAATAGTAATCAAAACGTTCATGTCGTCGCCATGTTAAAAATAAGTGACCGACCCACGTAAAACATATAAGTTTATTTGGTTAGCGTAGTAAATCTTGTTTGCCAAATTAGGTAGTAACAGGTTTATTGTTTTCCGACATTTGACACAATATGTTTTCTTGTTGTAGCGATATCTTACAATATTGCAGACAAAAGAGACAATGTACCAGCATGTTTAGTGCTTGTAGGTGATACGTTCAACACATCAAGTTTGGTTGAAATTGGCCAAAAAACAGCGATTTTAGGTTCATTGGTATACTCAATGAACCTAAAATGTTTATATAGTCACCATGGCAAAACTAAGTTTCTTACGCGTTTAAATCTCATATTTTATCATGGCATACATACTATTAGATGCAGTATACAAAGATTGCTTGAAATTGGTCACACCGTTTCATAGATACAGAATAGTTATCAAAATGTCTGTATTGCCACCAATTAAAACTAAATGCCTGAACCAATCAATTCATATCAGCATACTTATTGTTTTGTCAACTTTCGTTGGAATGGGTAGATTGTTTTCCGTGTTACGATGCAATAACTTTATTTTTCCATGGGTGCGCTATATTACAAAATGATGAATGAAAATGTTTATTTATTGGTATATTTACAATAATGCCTTTAGTCGAAACTTTCTTCATATCAAATGTAGTCGAATTATATATATACATATATAACAAATTTAAAAACAAATATTTGTATGACGCCGCTGTGAAAATACAGTAAGTGCCACATTAATCTTAGTTGTATATGGTACCATTGCCTACTATAGGCCTAAAAGGTACTAGTTGCCTGCAAAATGTGGCAAGAATCTATTGTGTAATTTCCGAGATATGATGTTAAAAGCTTACTGTTTTTACGATGGCAAACCAATAACAACGTACCTTCCTAGATTAAAGACGTACAAGATTAACTATGAAAATACACGATTTGGCTGTACCTAGTAAAATAATTCCCTAGATATGAAATGGCGCCCTACTGTATTGAAATAACAACCCTTTTGAAATCAAGCAAACGGCATTGCAGAACATTGTAAAAATCAGATGTCCTTACTAAGTTCAATATATGCACCGAATTTGGTGAAATATGTTTCACAGGATCGAATGTTATTATGAGGGGACATACAGTACATCACAGACAGATATTTGCTTGATTATATAAGATCATTTTTCCAAGAAAAGTAGCTTAACATTGAATGGAAGTGAAAGTGAATTGAATGTTTCAAGCTAATCAAGAAATTACTGAGAGATTATCATTTATTTTCAATTATTAAACAGCTGTTAGCAGCAACATTAATTTTCGAAATATACTGTTTACGACCGCAAATAAATGTCTCATAAGAAAAAATAAATAAACGGTTTAAATATTATAAGCTGTGTATAAAGTTTCCTTTATTCCTTCCTTTTTTTTTTTTGTTGTTGTCGTTAATGTTTAAATGGATTCAGAAAGTGTTTCGTACAAGTAGCGGCGTACCCTGTTAGGTTTCCTTGCATTTTTTCGTGGTTTTACAGAATTCTTTGTGGATGTCATTATTTTCGTTTTTCCTTAAATAATATAGTTTTATGATATGCACTTAAGATTATGTTGGTTCAGCGATGCAATGAGGTAGGCAACCGTTTAAATAGAAACGTTCAGTTTGACTCAATGCTACATACACTAACGCAGAAGAAAACAATGAGATTACTAACTCGGGCGGACGAACGTTTGCTTCCACCTGAGATTTAATTTAGGTTATGTCACATACAAAAACCTCTACTGGAATCACGCTGCAAAATGTTTTGTTACCTTCTCTAAAACACGCAGTAGTCAGTTATCTTTTCGCTGCGCATCCAGTGGAACAAATATCAACTGATCTCTGTCGTGGGGATACTATATTATGTAATCATGTTCCAATCGTATTTTTGCTTATATTCACTATGAATTTACACGCCGTACCTTATCATTGTTTAGTTTTGTGTGGAGTGTACGACGTCAGGAATGCGATTCCCTAACGTAAATCATACAGGCTACGTAGAGAAACATACAGTATGTATTGTCATGATTACGGACAGTGCACGCAGCGACGTGCGCAGAGCATATACAGTAGTTAGATGGCGCAGGCTAAGTTGGCCAGGCTGGTGTAGCAGCCTGCCTGTCTACGTTGGTCCTTCGCAGATCAAAGTGCCACTGCAGCTGAACTGATGCCATAAATGTCGTTAGCGTACGCGATGATAGAAGGGAACAATGTACAGAGATCGAGAACCTCGCAGGGTTGCCAGGTGTACAAATCAGTGTGAGTCAATGTTCAGGAACTTAATGACAACCTATTACTTCACGCTGCGAGGCATGTGGCGAGTGGCAAGGTGTTTTAATTGCCCCTGACCATGCCGAAAAAGAGATCAATTTAATATCTGTCCTAACCACGGCGAAAATACATTGAAAATGATGTGGCTCGATTTCGCGTCGTAAAGAAATCGGGAAGTTTGTTCACGTATTGTTTTTTTATTGCATGCATGCTGACATACGTACATTATCTGCTAAAGGCTGTTCACGGTAAAATTAGCACTTTTGAGGCACTAGTTACTTTTATCTTTCAGCCATTTTTTATTCTTTAACTACCTTTTTAATTAAATATGGCCATGTAAGTAATAACCAAAGTGTAAATATTATACCGCACTCTGAATTTAATGAATAAGGCTAAAGTAATATATATTTACTGACTATTATGCCAAATGAAATAGCTTTCAAAAGTGCTCAATTTACCATCAATGACCAATACAATGCAGGTATTCATGGCATAGACAGATACACGGCAACATTCAAAAGAAAGGCTCTTGGCAAGGAGGTTTGTGCAGTTAAACTGGATGTATTATATCTCTGTGCGTGTGATGTAGGAGGTAGGAAAGACATACAATGCCGATGAATGATTTACAAACACAATGCTGTTCTTTATCTTACTTCAAACATTTTGCAGGAAAGGTTTGCTAACAAAAATCAAAGTGAATAAAACAAAGTGTAAATTGTAGGTTTGAGAAACACGTTGAATACATACGTACATACAAAAACATAAAAATAACATCTTAAAAAAAATTACTGAACCCCAAAGAATTCATACGAACCGTTACAAGTAACAAATATTTTAAAATGCTCTACTGACTCCCGTAGTACTACCCATCCAGGCGACTGTGCAATGTACCGTAAAATGATATACAAGTACAAACATGCTGAGACAAACCGAGGAGTGGATGGCCAAACGTACTTTCGCGTAGAGAAGAAAGTTATATTGTAAAATAAATCCGTCAGAGATCTTTTACTAGTCCATGCGCTATTACAAGAGACCTACGAAATACTTTCAAAGTCACTGTAACCAATGACAGTGAGAAGAGTGTTCAGCAATAGTGACTATAATGCAAGAACTCCACAGAAATAATCGTACATAGGCAAATGTAATTATAAGAAGAGATTTAACTTCACGAAGGTATATTTACAGAACGATTACTGGACAGACGTAATATTTCCAGATGAGAGTAAATTCAAGGTTTTCGATCATGGCAGTCCGCTATAAGTGTGGAGAAAATCGAATAAAGAGATAAATCCCCAAAATTCTCGTCCTATCGTCAAGCATGGTGGGATTAAGTTACGGTGTGAGGGTGCATGAGTGCATGATGTGTAGATGAACTGATGTTTATATATTGACTATTGGATTAATAAAACTATATTGACCAGTTTAAACATAATTTGCGACCTAATAACATACAACTGTATGTAGTAATGCACATTTTACCAGGATAATGGTACTAAGCGTAAATCCTGTGCAACACTAATATGGCTGCTGTATAATTGTCCTCGTGTAATAGAAACTGCACCTCAACAATCAAACTTAAATTCAATAGAACATAGTTGGGCATTAAACTACGAAAACATCATATTTCAAGCACGCGGAACTTGAAGGAGAAAAACCTTCATGAGTGGAACAATATCCATCCTAGTGTCAAACAAACGGTAGTAAAGTCACTGTCAGTGCATTTGAGAAGCGTTGTGAATTAAAAGGGAGGGCATGCTAAATATTAAAAGGAGAATTTATTTTATTTACGTTGATGTACGATAACATTTGTTCTTCGTACGAAGGTGTATGAACATTTCTGATTCGGAAAACGTGAATTTATTGACATTTGTGTAATATATTACTTTGTTTCTTTTATAAGGAATGTTGTTTATTTGTTGTATTTGATGAAATGGAATACAAAATACAGTTGGACGCATACGTGTGTGTCAACATAACTGCTTATTTTACATAAGTCGTCAAAGGCACAGGATGTATGAATATTTGTGATCGTCATTGTATATACATATTAGGGCCTGTTCTATTTGAAAATGCTTTCCATGGTATTCTTCAAACACAAGAATGATTTAGTTACATTAGCAATTGGACCTTACTTTAATTATTATGCAATCTGAACAACCTCTAAGCCAGTCTCTACTGACATCAGACATAATAGGCACAGATCTTCCTATCACTGACATCTAGAATGTTTTCAGTCTCAAAACAAAAACAACTTAAACGTCGTGTATATGCGGTCACAGGCAGAAGTATAAGGACAGTGGTAATTAGCAATTAGTGACATTCGTAGATAAGTTTAGCCTAAAGGCAGAAAATAGGTAATCAGCCATGTTTAATGTTACTTAGTGAGGTCCAATATGACACACAAAACAAACAACATAAACTACGGTATCACTCTATAAGACTACATTATCTGTCTCCAGTTCTTATAAACATTGGACATACATCAGCCAAGTGTTGATCATTGCTCACTCCACAGTTATTTGTAAACTTCCCTTTCTGCGAACAAGGTCCATCAGTCTATTTAGCTCTAAATTAACCAGTTTTCTAGTAATGTCTGACCCAATGCTATTACAATTAGGTAGAAACACCTCGTTTGTGTTTTGTGGGAAAATTTTTCTTTCTCACTCTTATCTCCAATTCCTCTAGAAGATTCTCAGTAGGATTCGGGTCAGGTGAGAGTGATTGGGTATTATATGGCATATGGGGTGTGTTCTAGACGATCCAGTTCGCAGTGTGCTTGGGGCCAGTGTCATGTTAGAAATAGAATACCGTTAGGTTTCTGGAGTTTGACCTTCAATTTCATTCCTACTGATTACGTTATTTTGTTTCGTTGTAATATAAAATATCATAGAATGTATTTTGTTTGTTAGCATATGTTTGCATCCATATAAAAAACACATGTAACAAAAAAAGGTGGTCTCGCATGTATGGTTCTGACGTCCGCTGTATCGGGTTCGAAACCACCTCGAACCTTTAATTTGTATCTTAATGTGGTCATTATGTCACGTGGTGTGCCATTGGATTTTTGTGTCACGTTTTTATGTGAGTGTTTATTTGGCCCTGAAAGGGGCCGATGGCGTAACCTCAATAAGAGGACCAGTATCCCTCATTCTCAACCACCTGCCACAGTCATCGTGGTAGAGAGGCGACCAGAGAAGTAGCATAGCGTTCGCTACTAGCTACTTTATCCCAGGCATCCCCTACTAGCTGACAGGGAGCATCTTTATTTGCTGGCTGTGGATCAGGCCAGTTTTCCGCCATCGTGCACTTCGTCTCCGACCAGACATTCTCAATTGGATTCAAGTCGGCACTGTAAGGTGGCCAATCTACGAGCTCTGGTTGGTCTTGCCTTGCGAACCATTCTTGAACCCTCTGAGAAGTGTGTATCGGAGAATGGTCCTGCTGGAAGCACCGCACATCATCGGAATACAAAAGTCGCACTGAGGGAATCATAATGTTCTCTAGAATATGTAAATACTGCTCGGCATTGAGGCCGCGTGTGTTCAGACCTCGATCTTCGATTGTATGCAACACGCCTATTCCACATGCACTCATCCATCCCCAACACACAACGGATGCGTGACCATAGCGAGAGCAGGATGCACGACCATAGCGCGAGCACTCGGCCACATTCCAGATTGTGCCAGGTCCCACGAGGTCTGAAGACACGCATTGGCCCATCACTAGCCGAGGAAAGCACACATCTGACCAGTCACGGTCAATGTTGTCCTCGGCAAACCCGAGTCGATAGATCCTGTGCTCATCGGTGAGCCTTTACTTCCTTGAAGCACGCCGGGTTTTCAATCCCGCCACCGTCAAGCGCCTAAGCACGTTATTCAAGCTGCCAGGAAAGTGCGTGGCATGTTTTAGCTGAATGGCGCTCCTGAAAGGAGTCAACTGTGCCTGGGTAATCAGAGTATTGTCCTCGGCTGTAGTCGACACCCTCCATGAACCCGTTCCTCCGCGATGTGTCACGTCACCCATATCCCGGAACTGTCGTACCCATCGACTCGCAGTGCTCTATGAAACACCGTAACGTCGGCCTGCTTCAGCGGCGGAAAAACCTTACACCTCAACAAGGCCTATGACTCTCTCCCTAACCGACTGTCTGTGGTGAGACATCGCTGCAGATTGACGTTTCACTTCCTTGAACCGCCTGGCTCTGGCGAGACATCACTACATGATGACGTGTATTAGAACGTTTGTATATACCTATGATGTAGAAGGTACACATGCCCAGAGTCGAATGGGGACCAAAGATGTGCCAAATGTGTATGTTGTCAGATGATATCTGTTTAAAAAGGGAGACAAGGCATGTCCGAAACTGCAGTAATGTCCTCAACTGACCATGTGACGAAGTTCAGGGATACAAATGCATGGGCAATCAGGACCAAACTCTGTGACTTTGGAGGGGCATGCTAAATGCCTAAACCGCCTGTCAAATCATCTGACGCTTTTTACTTTCATTACCCATCGCATGACCATGCAAATACAGAGGTGTATAATGACACGAATATGAACAGTAAAACACAGATACGTTATTTTGTGTGAGACTGACCTTTTTTTTGTCAATACATTTACTTTGTATTAGATTTAGATTTACTGTATGAGACACCAAAAATATAGCTGATAAACGTAATATTATTTTAGGTTGTTCACTGTAAAGCGAGAACTTTTTAAGGCCCTTAGTATTTCCTTTCATCCAATTTCCATCTTCCTGCTGCTTTTTAATATAAACATTGCAATGTGACCAATAAACACTGTGTATACATTCTCTGCCCTAAAAATTTAATGCATGAGGTTGCAATACAATATATTTATTATTGGTTTTTGCCTGTTGGAAGGGTCTTAAAAAGTGCTCACTTTACCATGAACAGCCTATTGCAGAGACCAAAAAATAGTAAAGGAAGAAATAGGGTTTCCTACAGATAAAATCGACCGCCTCCTTGGCGAATGCGCATCGGGATGTGTCAGATCACAAAGTTACCTAATATATGAATACACATTCATATTCCTCACATTGCCTTAGTGCTAAAACAACTTCGAAGTACACATATTCGTAGTCAAGAGTTTTACTACGGTCAGCGTTGACACATACTTAGAATATATAGTACATTCTGTAGGTTGTTCCTTATTTCACATAAATTAAATGACTGGACATTATCAGTGAAACATAAATGTGCTGTCAGTACTGCTACGTGTGCCAAGTGCAGTAAAACGAGCAGTAGGTACGCAATAAAGCTCTGAAAGTGGTTTGGAAATAGGGGAGTTGTGTGCGGAGGGCCGTTACATTCACTATTTGTTAGGTGAACGCACGGTAGTAAAGAAAAGAAGGTTAAAATATGTATGTAAGCGTCACAAGTATAGGTTGAACGTAGTTTGAGTTAGAGGGTGTCAAACGTAAGCTTGCACGTGTCTATATGTACCATAATAATTTTTAGCTTACCATAGAAGAAACTGAGGACATATGGATCACTGTAAATAACATGCACAGAAGCAACTTGCATACATTCTCAGCACTTCATATAAAATAAAACATGTGAAATATGAATAATTAATATATTAATGAAATGAAAAATAAATAAAATCAGACCAAATGTGTTATGCAATTCAACAAGATGTAGAATTCAGATGTGAAATATTTATTAAACTTTAAATGTGTGTAAGAAAAATCACTTTACTCAAAAATCAAATTAAACTTATGTTGATGGCCAAAATAGAAGTAGCACCATCCAGTATAGAGTTAAGTAAATTAAGGAAATAAAAACAAATTAAAAAGATTAGAAATAAAATATGACCGTAGTGCTGCTGCAAAATTTTAAATAAAAATTTGTTCATAACCGGAAGTAGCTTTCTTAAATTTCTAACTGTTTAAGAAACTGACTTAGCTCCTAAGTAATTAGTTGCCTTTAAAGGTCTCATGATCCAAACCTTCACTAGAAAATGTCAATTTAAGTTTTAATTACTTCAGAAGAATTACTCCTTACTTTCACTAAAATATTTAAACTCTGCTCAAATGAGACTACACTGAGATCGATAGTTTTTAGATGTTATTGTGCTCCGGCGTTACTAGCTCATATGGGATCTCAGGACTACTGATTATACACAAGTTAAAGTTCAGAAAATGCCTAGTTCCGTAAGTTAATCTTCTTCTGAAAATACTATAAGTTCGTAGAAATAGATTACAAGTAAAGTCTTTCACATAGGTCTGCACCCAGACTCTCAAACTCCTTGGCGTCACCTGTATTCTGATGCACCGCTAACGTGGCTGACATGGCGTCCCGCGTCTAGATATCGGTGTCCTGGCATCTCCAACAAAACTCACTAATACAATTAGCTAGACAACTGCCATCAACCCTCCTTTATAATCGGTTGTAGCTAATCACTCCTTCTGGGACTTATTACTAACCTATTCTTAGGTTGGCGCTAAGGATTCCCTAAGATTGAAATCTCAGCGAAAATACAAATAACCCTCCATGTTGAAAGTCCCACCCAAAAGCAAGCCTTCCGGCATCTCCATTCAAGACTAGCCAATCGCGGCCTACTTCCGACTAGACCTCCTTAAAATAAAATAAACCAAAATTTAAAATCTTTCTAATAAGAGAATAAAGTAAATAGTTAAGCTTTAAAAATCATAAAGTAATTACTGAGAACAAAAATAAACATATAAACATAATATTACAATATCGAAATAACAGTGTGTCAAAACTAAGAATACTGCATGAAAATTATTATAGAATATAGACAATACGTGGGCTGGTTGTTTACATAAATCATAAATTATGTGATTTACAAATGTTACCATTACATATGAGGAATGTGTGAAAATTAATATTCAAATTACAATAGCGTGTGAAATAAAATAAATAATACCATTCAAACACTTATACAGCTAATCTTTACGTACCAAACATAACATTAAACATATGTTCTGTCGACCTATGACAATAATTACTATGATTAGGATATTATGCTTGAAGCTTTCACCTTCTATATTTATTAAATACCTATATTTTACAATGAGAGTGTATGTCGTTTTTGTGTAGAATAATTATGAAAAAGTTTTTTTTAGTGTTGTCACAACCAACTCTGTTTTCGTGATGAACTGGCAGAAGAAAGACGCTTAGTCCAATCTTGAGGTAATTTAGACAACATATGCTCATTCGCAGTGGACGTACAGTAGTTGCACTAGCCTTTTAAATATCGGGGTGAGTATCATCAAGTTACCGTATTGATTTTACTGCTCTTGACAATTATCAGTATGCAGCAGTACACAGGACGAGCTCTCGACACAATAGGCATTCTCACATCATCGAGCGCTATAGCGACTCGATAACACATAATCCCAATACAAACACCACGTACGAAGACAACAGCTGATCTCCATAGACTATGTATGCCACAGTCGACGATATATTCACTGTAGTTAGTTATACATCCATATACTAACAAGCGAAAAAGAGCTCACCCTAAAACGATCTAATAGCGTGAACAGGCAACACAGAATGACTAACGCACACACTCTGTGAGTCATCTGACTTGGCAACAGGGACTTTTGCAGCAGCATTCTGGCATCAGTAAAATAAATAGGTCACGGTCCACAGTGATTGTTAGCAGTGGCCTGAAAGTTGTTCATTTGTTATATACAACAGAAATATTCAAGCGTTAACTGGATATTTTTAAGTGCCTGAGAGTAATTATCACTCATTATTTACTTGTCAAAAATCCGCATTTTGTTCAGAGGCAAAATGTTTTTTATACTGAATATTTTATTAGACACTATGTTACTATGTTCAGATCTGTGTTCATTATTTAGACAGTTCGCACAATATGTTATATGCAAAGTAATTTACTACACAGCGTTTACTATAACTATGAAGGCATTTTCAGATATTCCTTCACATTAAACACACACGCAACAGTTTAATTTCTGTTTTAGTTTAACTGACCTAAATAAATATTACGGCAACTCTACCATTTTTCAACGTAATGATTATAGGAATTTAGTTTTGAAACATATTAAAAATCACACTTTAAAGGTTTTCTAGTGTAATTATACAACGATCGCTAGGAAGTGTGTGACCTTCAACAATCTTGTAGTTTTCACTCCATACGGATATCTAGTGAATATGTAGCGTCTAAATGGGCAAGCAGAAGGTTGTTAACATCACAATTGCCTCCTAGTTCTACTGTTTCGTGGGGTTTTTCATTTACAGGTTGTTCGGTGTAACTTGGGCGCTTTTGCAGATAGACAGTGCCCTTAACCGCATATAGTTTAATATTTGCACCGGCTGAGATACTGCTGTAATGATAGCCGCGACTCACGTAAACGGGTTCTTTGTTTTGCCATCATATTATAATAGTCATGTTCCAAACCAATGACCACTGAAAATCTATCCCTATAATTTGTGCAGACCCACCACTGAACAAGTGGCAGCGTAGAAACACGTTAATTTTGAAAATAGCTTAACAGTGTTGCTTGATAAATATACTTACTCAATATCATGATAAACATACATATGTATACAAGTCACTTGACCTATAGTAAGACTAATGTTGCATGAGGCGAAAGACACAAGAAAGTACTACGTTAATCGTGGGCAGTGTATGAATGGTGATACTTTAGCTGCTAAAGAATAGTTTCCTGGACCATAGTCGCAGCATTGTGTAAAGTTATTTGTCTCGAAAGTAAAAAGACAAAACGTTAAGGCAGTAGCCAACGAAATTCTTAATTTGTCACTACGTAGTGAATTCGATAAATTCTATGTAGATATGTTCAGTGACCACTACTTAAAATGGTATTTATTTCGTGATGATAATATAGTTTTACAACTGATAATTTAATCACGTAAATAATAATAAAATTATAACAAAGATTCATAACTTCACTTAATGCGTTTAAAGCTTCCTAAATACATTTCAAAACTATTTACAGTACCGCTACAATTATCTTCTAAACAGATAGGAGGACGTTGCCTTGATTGTGGTTTTATGTGCTAAGTATGTTACACTGTTGCACCGGTTAAAAAGGCGCAGTTTAGTTATTTGTGAAATCAACCCAATGCATAAGTATTATAAGACTAGACCCAGAAATCAATTCCATAAAGTAAGTAATACATTTAAAATGATTACTTAATAGTACTTTATTCTGATGAGTAATTTCTCTGTAGCATTAAAAGGTCGTTAATATTTATTAGCATCCAATTTTAAAACATCTTTAAATTAATATTAGAATACACAACCATATTCATACTTTCCTGTGCAGTGTATTCAGTCCAACATATCATTCTAACTCCTGTTTCTTAACATGAAATCCAAACTGCATTCCAACTACTCCTGTTCATGAAACATGTCCTCCCATAGTACAGCATGTGTATATATTGTGGAGTCTATTGTGGAGTCATGTCGATTGTCTTCCATAATGCGTTTCAATTATGGCTACAAATGTTCTATCATATTATTCAGATCTGGAGACCAAGGAGGCCAACGCAAATATTGCATGCCTTGTTGGTTCCGAAACCATCTCTAAACTGGTTTTCTTCTATGGAATACAATTTTCTATATCTGCGACTTTATTACTCTAACATGCTATAACATTAAAGGGCTCGATGCTTTAATTCACCGCTGGCCACTAAACTTCCAAAACCATGAAGATCATGAGGCATCACAACCGGATATATTGGACAAGTGTAGCCATCATACATGGGTGACACGTTTATACTTGCAGCACGATACTACTTTGTGCCCCACTTAACCGCCGATTAACCGCCGATACGCCCATGTGGCTTCAATGTGTGCATAAAGTTCATCCGATGTAGTGGTGGGAATCCTGTCACAACCCAGTCATCGTTTGACCATGGACCACACGTTATCGATTAACAAGAGATCGGGTGAACACAAAGGCCAGGAAAGCAGTGTTACATGTTGTTCATCCAGCAGCCGTAGGACGATGTGTGCCACATGAGATCGCGCATTTTCCTATTCGCACATGTCCCCAAGTTGGCCCTGAGGTAAGGGAATACAACAGGTTCCAACACCTCCGCAATGTAACGGTTGCTGGTCAGCGTGCCAGCGATGTGGACTAGGACGAGCGGGACTGGAATACAATGTCACCCTATGTCATTATTCCAGGTGCCAGGTCGGTATGAATATGAATTATGTAGGACTCTATCAGGCGTGCACCACGGTGATACGAGAGCTTAATGCGACCATAGTCATGCTACAGGTAGAAGCAGAACTCGCTGGTGAAGACTACTGCAAGTTATTCGTGAGTCCATGTCCGACGTTTCACGCACCATTGCAGCTGCAGGCACCTACAGTATGTGAGCATTTAGTGGCAGCCGCAGTTATGTGCGCCTGGACATGAGGCGTCGATGGTCTAGACGGCGACAACTGTGCGTGAGAACACCGATTGATGTACCAGACACCTGACATCCCGAGCGAGAGTGCTTGATGTGACTGTATGGTCTGTAATCGTCATGCGTTCCAGATGTCTGCCCTGGCGTTTGTTGGTGTGACGGGGCCATTATGGTTTCCTGCACATCGCGCAACCCGTCCCTCCTCAACCAATGATCTCATAACTGCTTCGCTGTAGTTACACCTCTTCCAATTCGAGGACCAATATCGCATAAGGATAATCCACAATCTTGATAGCTTAAGATTCTTCCGCAGCCAAAAGCGGAAACATGTTTGTGGGGTCGCCGTGTTCTTCGAACATACATACTGATTCGTTTGTGCACACAAACAGCAGCGAAACATACAGCCACTACATCCCAGTTGCTCTCCGACCTCCACTTGTATACTGCTTCACAGCGTGGTGCCACTCGGCGAATAACTAATTACGCCATTGTTATACCCTGTGCTACGCAGTCTCCCAATGCCGGATCAATACTTTGCGTCCTTCGTGATGAATTTCGAAAGGCCAGCAGTGTACTAAGCCTTATGTGTACTTACTGAGTACCTTTGTAGTATTCCAGTAAGTAGAATTATTTGGGAAAGCCTGCACAAGGGGTAAGGGGATCGGATCGTCAGAGATGTTCATGCTCTGCCATTCTGGTCGCCTGGCTGCCATTTTAGATGTAGCTGACTTTGACCTTGACCATTAACCTTGACCAAGACCTTTGACCTCGACCCCGGGGAACATTGACTTTGAAAACCCAGAAATTACAAAATATTTCAAAAACATCTGAAACAATAGAAATCATTTTTAAAAAATCCATACTTTATACAAAAACTTGTAAAATATTACTTCCACCTTTAATTAAGAATTATTAAAACATTACTTCAAGACCATTAAAACACATTTCCGGAAGTCCACAAGCACCACGCTCAGCAGACGATTGACGCCCTCCACCCCTGCTCATCGAGCGAGGTGGCGCAGTAGTAACTCACTCAGCATTCAGAAGAACCCGGCTTCGATTCCCGGTCCGTCCATCCTGATTTCGGTTTTCCATGGTTTACCGAAATCACTCCAGGCGAATTTTGGTATCGTTCCGTTACTAAGGCCATGGCCGACTCCTTCCTCAATCCTTTCTGTGCAATTTGCTCCGTCTCTAATGACCTCACTGTCGACGATACGTTAAGCCAACTACCTACCCACCTACCGCCCCCAGACTCTTCACCTATACCCATTCTGTCGTATGCGGTCATGTTGGTTTTTCGTTTGTCTTTGTTTATACATTGCTGAAGGCTGCCATCTTGGATTTTTATCTGTATTTTGTTTATACATTGCTGGAGGCCACCATATTGGATTTCATATGTTTACATTTACATCACGCAATAATTAATTATGTTTTAAAGTATAGGTAGTGCTGATGGCGCCCTCTGTATTGGATTCTATTTTCAATGTTTAGGTAGTGCTGTGTTCTGGGTTATGCGGTCAGGTGAGCGATGACACAGGTTCCCTCCATCCACCCACATTTTTCATTGGAAAATTACTTAGCTCCATTCAACCACCGCCACCACCACCCTTGGTTCTCATTGGCTAATTAATCGTGTGTTTTCGGAAACCTTCGTTCCGATCAATCAGCATTCATTCAGCGCGGACTATTGTTTTCTCCTAAAAAAAAAAAAATTACTATTATTGCGTATGAAAACATTCCCAACATATTAAAGGTGTCCCTAATCAGATAGTATTCTGTTTATGTGATTGAAATGTGCCAAGAGCCGAAAATTCACAATCCGTGCCCCATCGGAACGAACGTCTTTGACCTTAAAAAGCAGCGCTTCTGAGCGCCGTTTCGACAGCTTGTCGAGATGTATACTACAAGACATCATGGATGCCAAAATAAAAATAATTTCTGTGCTCCCTGCAACTCAGAAGCCCTACGACTATGGAGTTATGAAAATCCATGGTACATTTAACAAGTGTTATGTGTTTATTGCCATCCTTGACTCAGAGAAAAAAATTCATTTAAAAATAGCAATTCCTTGCATTGTATTTACTATGCTGAAGAAGAATATTGTGTGATGTGTGCATAAATAAATGTGTTTTGTTTTAAAACTAAATGTTTTGTATCTCGAGTTATGTACTGCACACGAAAGTTTACAAAACATTGTTAGTAAAGGAAAAACATATATTTTATATATTTAGTATATCAGTTTTATTATAATTTAAAGAAATTAAATAATATTCAATAAGACTCTAGCATATATACACACACACATAGCGTGTAGCAGCGGCAGAGACGTCGGCAGGAGTCAGTCGGCAGGTGTCAATCTTTCCATCAATCCTTCGCATGTGGAGCGATTGTGGAGTATGTGGAACAATTGTGGAGCAAACGAAGCGATTGTGGAAAATGTGGAGCATGTAGAGCATGTATAGTAATATCACTTTGAAATTTATGTATATATCTGTTTGTATACTTGTATGTACATACATGTATGTATAAGTATATATGTATGTACATATATATGTACATACATGTATACTTATATGTATATACAATTATAATTATATGTATAATTATATGTATATATATGTATATATATGTATATATATGTCCCATGGTATAGTTAATTATTTACTAAGAAAATGGTTTTTGCAGTTTGCAATAAAATTGCCTAGCACTATGGCAGGCATACAACAACCTTCGCCATTTGTTGAAAAAAATATTTTGCACTTTGTTTTTAACCAGGCCAATCAGTATCGGAGGAAGGAATCGAACATGACCTACTTTAAGTAACCATCTAAGTGTATTCCTGGAGTGATTTCAAGAAACCATGGAAAAAACTCAAACCAGGATGTATGGACTGAGAACTGAACCTGGGTCCTCCCGAATGCACATATGGTGTTTTATCATGGCAGTATCTCGTTATGTTTCATAAAATCAGGAATGTTACCCCACTGATACTGGGTCATACAATACATATTTATGCATTTCTCCTTGCAAACATTTATGTAGATGTCATTTCTGGTGTCACTACCATCGAATTCTGATACTGAAACATTGGATACCTAAGTGTGTAAACCGAAAAATTCGGCATGAACTGCTCAACATTATCAAACTTCCCTCAATTGCACAAATACAGCTAGCAGCTGGTAAGCCGTTGCGGGTCTGAGATGTTTGCCATCTTTCACAGAAACCAATAACAGATTAAAAATGCTGTAAGCTTGAAAAAATGTGACCTTATTGTTTCGATGCACCAATTCCCTCACTATGGACTATGTGGAAAAGCATTCGCCTGCTTTGATATTTTTTTAACAGATATTTCTCCTTAGGAGTTTTCATAAGGCTGACGATTTATACTGGCGTTGCATCACGGCCCATTTTTGGCAACAAGCTGTATGTTAAGCGTTGCTGGCAATATGGTGATGACAATGAGTTAATGAGCTGGTGAAACATATTTTTCCCCCCATTCTTAGAAATTTAATACTTACGACTTATTTCCTTGCGAATAATGGTGTGTCTGGCAATGACTCGTGATATCAAAGTACTCTTGGTGGATAGAGAAACCAGATCTTTTTCAAACTTATTGACATATTAAGGCATGCGAAACAGTATGATAGGCTTGGTGTAATTTTCCCATAGCATGTTTATTGGTAATAGATACTTTAGAATGCATGATTGGGGTTGTGAATACTAATGGTGAACCGTTCTGTTGAAGTTTGATGCCTATGTTATGAATTTGGCAACTATATCTTATGTGGTTCGGATATTACATCCACCTATGATTATAAGTAGATTATAAGGTATACTTGACACTGCGAACCTCCTCATAGTCATGGGTGATGTCTATGTTATGAATCAGCGACTAAATCTTATGTGGTTCGGAAATTACTGTCAACTATGCTTATAAGTAGACATGCCCGCAGCTCCAAGCCCCTATTAGATTGCCTGTTTGTATACTACTACATGCAAAGCTTTACTTGATGATATGCATCAAAATTCAGTACATAATGGTCACTATATTAGAAATATAATTATAGCCAGCTTTTTAACATTCTCATTACTTTCACTGACACCAAATCGGTTGAAAAATTTCTGAGAAATGCTATATAAGCATTATATTTGAGGTAGTGCTGTCTTCCAAAATTGCTACAAATATAGACTTATCTACTGGTACCGGCAAATGTCTGTGCACGCGAGTCCAATCTTATTCCCTAGACTGTGGCTCAGCATGGCCCGGTCTTTAGCTGAGCGACAAGATTGCATCCTGGCAGTATTCACATTGACATAAAAACATTCTGTATTTTGTCTTGAGTAACAGTACATGCAAAACCTGACATGGAGACTTTTTGCTGGCGACAACAGGTAGCAGTGCTCTTGTGACAGTGTGTGCTGGAGAATTTCTTTACCATCTGTGTGTATTGTTCGATGTAATACAATTCCTTTTCTGTTATTGAGTGCAATTTTTCTGTTCAAATATTAAATAATATAGAATTAAGCTCACGTTATGTAAAAGTAACAACAATGTAGGTGGAATACTTTCTGTGGTTTGATGAATCAACAGCTTAATTGTTCCTTTTTCACATTTTCATAATATCTTTCACCATTAAAATGGGGGTGAGTGGAGGATATAAATATTTGATCTGAATGTACACGGTGTGGCATACGAAATATCTCAATGAGAATGCATTACTCAAGACAACATTTGTTTACAAAATTTGCAAACATTGAGAGGCTTGAGACAGCATAATACTAAGCCAACTTGAACACATTTTACAATATAGCAGTTTTACTTCTAAAGAAATCTAAAACATGCAAATATTAGCACACAATGTCGTACATAGCTGTCATCTATTTAGTCAGTGCCGAATGTAATTTCGTAACATATCCACAGTTAGTGGCACAATATTTTTGATGACATCGAATTCTTGAATTGTGTCTTTTGTCGAAATCATCGATCACAATACGGAGCAGCGAATAAATGAATTTTAATAATGAACAATAAACTAAAAACATTTTAAACTGTAATAATGTTATATTAAATGATAAAATAATATTTTCTGCTATAACTTCTAGACAATAACACAAAATAGAACTGGGAAAAGGATAAGATAAATTTTTATTTTCAATTTTTTATTCCAAAGAAAAGAGTGATGTATGAAGGTTAAGCTAAACTATAAAAACTTTGTCTGCAGTTTCTGCATTTAATTTAGGGCAAATATATGCAAGCGAATACCAATCAATGAGGCAGTAAATTATAGGTACAATATGGAACAAGTAATTAATATTGTTACACTTTCTTTCTCTAGAAATTAAGTGGGCTATACCAAGTTCGTTAAGCGATGGAGGTCTTAATCAAATCAAATAATTAATCATAATTTCCTTATTTTATCTACAATAACTACAGCGAAATTCTCTAAACGCAAATTCTCACAATAAATTGAAATCACTTACTGTTCACAATTGACACCAATTAATAAAATTTATAATGAGGACAAATAAATAAATAAAATTAAATAATTAAAGATCAGTCCCAATAGACAGTGTCTCAACCTATTCAATTATTTGATAATTTATGTTTCTATATTTGACAGTTCGAATATTTACAATAAAATCAGTATTACACTTCCATTCAGTCCCGCCTCAGTTCAATCCATGTCCCGCCAGTTGTAATGTTCTAGAGTCCCCCGAGCGCCCTCACGCACAGTAGGCTTCACTTGTCTGACTCACACCCTCTCGTCCATTCAAGCCACGAACACCTCACTCGCCGTCGTCCCGCAATCTCCAGTCGTCGTCCACACTTCTCTTCGCTCGCGCACACTCGCCAGACGGCCTCTGTCAAAGACTGGCGGCCGCTGGGTTGCGGCAGTATATATAGGTCTTAAGCCACCACCTAGAATCTTCCCAACTCGCGTGATACGTCGCGGAGGCCTGAGGCGCCAGCCAGTCTCACCAGAACATTCTTGCATCATCGCTAAACGTATCGGAAACTCTAGCAGGCGAGAGAAGGTCTGTGACGCCAGCAAGTCTCGCCACTGTCGGCATTCGCGGGATTCCCAGAAGAGAAGCAGACAGCCAAGAGCGCATCGTTCCAGGAAGAGGAGAGGGTGAGGTGGTGATTTATGCTTATCAGTAGGAGTCAGTCTTTCATGGGAAATGTCACTTCCAATAGGAAAAATATGAGAAAATAGGTGTCACGGAATTAAAAACATTAGTGCTGTAAGTCTGGAATTGTGTGTGAATTTTATGCTACTTTTACAATTAAAAACTTGAAAACAAGTAACTAAAAGAATACATGCCTTTTCTTGTAATACATTAACTAACCTACTAAGTGGACTTGCAATAGATAGATATTTAATATTACAGTCAAGCTTGTAATTCAGTCACATTTGTAAATAGAAAATCTAAATTAAAATATAACATACTTTCAAACATATATTTATTTATACCACAAATATGATACAAAGGTTATTATATATTATATTTTATTAAAATAAATACGTTCCAACTAGAAATCGAACCTTCAACTGCTTAAGCAAATACATGTGGCTTTATCTTCAACACCAACAAACTAATTTACTTATTACTATAGCCTAACGATATCGTTAGTTTCAAATCTGTTTGTGTAATAATTTGACAAGCATATAATTTTAAACAGTTATTGTTTCAGTTTTTAATGAATTTCGAAGAGGATTGCACAATCTTTGTTTCACTATCAAGAAAATATTTTCTCTTATAAAAATCGCATTTTGAATACCATTTACTGGCATAAATTATAGACAAACGGATATTACGGTCTGTTAAGTTAGTACAAATAACTGTATCATAAATGCTATAGAAATATTTTTATATTGGTTACACCGTCTGCTAAAGCCAGCATTATTTGGAAAAACATATTTAGGAGGCATTAAGTTTTCACGTGAATCGGAATTCCAGAAAAAATATATAAACCGACAAGATACTTAACACATTTTTATATAAACTTGAAATGTTTACTGCGATTTTCGTGAGCTTTTTAATTTGAACACCTAGGCGTATGTAGACCACGATTTCACATAAACTACCATTTAGCACAGCTAGAATGCTTACACACAGATTAATTGGGTGGAATTTTTTGAAGTAGAGAAAATATTATGCTTTAGATTGTAATTTTATTATTTTATTTCTTGTTTTATAAACACTGTGTGTATGCAGTCTTTATAGTGCTGGTCAGTCCACTATGACTAAAAACACTCATTTTCACGACTTTGTGCAAATAAAGATATAAAACATTTTCTATAGTTTCAAAAGAAAAGCACTGAAATTACTGTTTTGTTATACTTTGATAAACTATACGTATACATTAATTCACGTGGAATTGCATCGAGTGTTAAAAACTAAGTAGTATTCCAGTTGTAGATTTTTATATGTGGTTTTATATAAATAAAATAGTCAAGTGCAAATTTTTTACATTGGGGATAAATTTCCTGTACCTATGCGAACGTCCTTCGTCTTATATTGCCTTAGCCCAACGTAACTGATGTTTGTGGAATAGCTGATAGTACGGCCAGACCTACGTGCGCATCTCTTCGATCCCCCCCCCCCCCCCCCCCCGCCCTATTCTTGTTGACCCTTTTAACACGCTCCGTCCGCTCAGACATGCACAGACGTCTGCTGGCCACAGTAGATAATACGAAACCTACGTAAGGAATTGATTTGGCCTGGAATTGGCCCGGTTAGATAGGACGTGGCTTTTCATGCAAACAGCAGCTAGTTGCAAGTGAAACATTCTTGATGTGGGCATACAATAATTACATCTCCAACATGCGCCGATTGTTTAATTAATGTTTAGTGGCTTTATTCCCTGATTAATGTAACCATATATTCCGCTAAAGTGTGATATTCGATTTTCGCAAATGCCTACGACAGCAGGAAATTCATTCTGTGTATCGTTAATAAAAGCCAAATATTACACTTAACGTCTTACGTAGAATAGGGATATTTTAATTATTAACAGAGGAATTATGCATTTCTCTTTTACAGTTATCTGTAATTATAGTAATTTCACATACGTTTACTGTGTCATTGCTTGAAGCATCGAATGTTTCTTACATATCTCGAGACAAACTATATTGCACAACACTGTAGCTCAGCTCAGCTCGCCTTTATGATTGGTTTTCTTTTTGCTAAGTTTTACCTGCATGCACGACTCGCGAACGTTTAGTGTGGAGCTCATGTGAGGTAATCCTGCTAAAATATTTCAGGACAAGGTATGTTGCACAACACTGTAGCTTAACACGCCTTTACAACTGGTTTTCTTTCGGCTGGCTGCTTGCATGGCTCGCGAACGTTTAGTGTGGAGCTTATGTGAGGTAATTCCGCTAAAATATTTCGGGACAAGTTATGTTGCACAACACTGTGGCTCAGATCGCCTTTATAATTGGTTTATTTATTCCCCTAAGTGTTACTTGTTTGCGCATGAGACACGGACTTCTAGTGAGGAGTTTATGTGAGCTATTCTGTTTTTGCATTAACTTAATAAATCGCATGACGAGTTGCTTCATCCAATTAAATGCGGTATTTTCACTTGAAGAAAGTGATGTCAGAATGATGCTCCAATATACGCTAAAGAGATTCATGGCGTAGTTAAAACGCTGAACGATTGGCCGGATAGTTAAGTGCTGCTGGTTGCCTAAGAGCCAAGGCGATAGATCTTGTCGAAAGCTGAAGATTGCCGAATGGGGACTTTAACTTTTTCCGTCGCTCATTTTATTGTGACGGCAAGTGTACCTGCATGTCAACACTCCATCGCAAAAACCCGATCACATAAGTGGTTACACGATGCAGTTGAGCGGTTGTGCTGAGATCTTCGTGGGGGATATGGCCCTCCCGCTCGAGTGTGAGTCCCACGCATGTGGACAGCTGTTTCGACATTGTTTGTCACGGCTGGTGCGGGGCCCGGGGTCAGCACGTGCCCTGTCTGCTCCTCCCCCCTCCTCTTCGCCTTGTATGAAATATCAAAATTGAAGCATTTTCGCCTTCCACGAATGGTCACCCACGTGGCTGAGGAGTTAACACACACTTATGGTGCCAGTTGATTTGTACCGATATGGTCACATGGTCTTGGAGTAGATATTAATGTCCGAAGGGTGACAGCCAACCAATGGTGGTGATCGACTCGGATTAACACAAGGCTCTTGATGTGGACCGTGGTTGAAAAGCCCGCGCTAAACTACTCTGTGACCCACCATGTCTGAGAGTTACGCGACTCTTTCTGAAATGACATACGGGAGCAGGTGTAGTGCAAGGATAACATCCCCCCTTCTATCTTCCTAGCTTATCGAATGAGAAATTATTGTGTATGTTCGTATCTGTGAGATACAGTGCGACTGTATTTGTGAGTATTATTAATTCTTAGAAGCTAATATCTGTGCATTATATTTATGCTGGAACTTTAAAGTAACTATCTAATGTTGAAGTTTTGTTATTTAATTTTCACAATAATTTTGTAGTGTTTTATCTCAGAGATACAATGTGAGCTTATTTATTCCATTTTATATGCAGAGCTATTTAACTGTTGTCAACTGTGTTTCTTTTCATTGTCACAGGTTAGTAATGACATAAAATCAAGTAATACACAATTTGAATGACCCCGAACATATGAAAGGAATTCACAAGATCTTATTCGAGGATTCTGAAGATAGTGAAAGTGATTGTGACAGTGAAGATAACCAAACTAGTACCACGAAGCACGCACAGAATGCACACTTCGGTGTAGAAGAATACTGTGAAACAGATGCTTTAAAACGAATTGAGGAATGAGTAGAAAATTCCAACACATAACAAAGTGATACAGATTCAAGTGCTGATAAAGATGAAGAAGAATCGTTTGCCTCAGTTCGAAAAAAAAAAAAAAGGAAATAAAGTTATTGATTATTTCTCCTGGAAAATGAAACTCCCTACACTAGCCATAGGAAAACTGCAAAACACAATTTACTAAGTTTCCAGGTGTGATAAGTAAGGCGAAAAACGTAAAGAGAGTTTCAGAAACCTGGGCGTTTTTGTTTGATGAAAGCATAATAGACACGATTGTGACCTTCACTAATCAATACATTGAACATATAAAGGATAACTATTCCCAGGCTAGAGATGCACTACCCACTGATACAACTGAGATAAAGTCATTTATTTGACTTCTATACTTGGCAGGTCAATATAAAGCAGGAAGGTTGCATCTTGAGGATCTGTGGGACACCGGTGGATTTGGCATTGAAATATTTCAACTTGCCATGAATCTGAAAAGGTTCAGATCTATCTTCCAGGCTTGGAGATTGGACGATAGAGAAACCAGATCAAAAAGAAGAACAGTATATCGTTTAGCATCCATTCGGGATGTGTTTCAATTGTTTGTGTCCAACTGCCAGGCTTGTTACTCTCTCAGTGCATATGTTACACTTGATGAGAAACTTGAAGCTTTTAGGGGTAAAAGCTCCTTTATCCAATACATTCCGTCCAAGCCATCAAAGTATGGCATAAAAAATCTGTGCTCTAATTGACTCGAAGACGTACTACAATGCCAATCTGGAAATCTATTCAGGAAGACTGCTAGAGGGACCATTTGAAGTAAGCAACAAGAGTTTGGATGTTGAACGAATGGTTGCGCCTATTCATAATTCTGATCGCAACATCACGGCTGACAACTGGTTTAGTGACGAAACACTTCTCAAGAACTTGTCAGAAAATCATAGACAGTCGTTCGTAGGAACGCTAAAGAAGAACAAATGGTAAATTCCTCATGCTATGAGAGACATAAAGAAAAGGGAGATTTTCTCAATCGTTTTTGGCTATCGTAAAGAGGGAACTATTGTTTCTTATGTTCCTAAGAACAAGAGCAAAAAAAAATAATGTGCTTCTAATACCAAGCATGCATTTCGATGGCAACATTGACGGTACAACTGAAGAGAATAGAAACCACAGATGGTTACCTTTTATAACCAACACAAAGCAGGGGTTGATATTGTAGACAAGACGTGTTCGGCCTACAATGTTGCCCGGAATACTTGAAGCTGGCCAATGGTTTTATTCTTTTCGATGCCCAATATCGCTGGAATCAATTTCCAATTAATATTTGTGGGAAATGGAAATTAGGTTCCACCTCGCCGACTGTTCCTCAGACGTCTGGAAAGAGAACTCATTGAAGGACAATTGGTGAAAAGGCCAACTCTCAGCTGTCTGCCGCTGTCAATTTCAAACAGACTCAAAGAAGTATTGGTGAAAGCTGATCAGCCTAATGCAAAAAACACCAGTAATCAGAGAAGCACTAGCAATGAGGGTGTTTCAAGCAAGCGTTGCATGCCATTCCAGAAAAGTAAAAAAAAAAAAAACTCGGCTAACACGATACTCGTGCAACACCTGTGGCCAATATCTTTGTCTGCAACATTGTGCTTATGTGTGTCCAGACATATGTATTCCAAGGGACTTTGTATGTGAAGATTAGTGAATGAAATTTCCGAAAAACACTTTATTAGAGCTACACGAGTAGAAAAGCTATAAAAATTTGCCGGTATATTTGGTTCACAAAATTTCGGTTTTCTGTGGTGCTTTTGTATATTTCGACACAAATATTTTTTCCAAAAAAAAAGGGACCTTGCAAACGAAGCTAGACATTGAAATGAAGAATACAATTTCGAAACTGTTGTTTGTTACAGTTACAAGACCAGGAAGGCTGATTTAAAAATATATAAACGTGTTGAAATGTTTTGTTCACAACGCAATTGTTTTCTGTGTGGCTTTTGTTTGTTTTCTAATAAACATGCTTTAAAAAATTTTGCTGTTAATTTACTATAACGTATAGCATATTTATGGCAGTGTATTAATTTATTTACCAGATTTATTTCCATGTATCTCACAGATACTGCGCGGGCAATTTTGTCGAGCTGGGGACGCGAGTAATGGAGTGTTACGGGTGCGTTAAAACAGTAGATTTTGAACACATGATAAGAGAGGTTAAGTTTTCTGAAATTTCCACACTAATACAACTCGGCAGGTTGCCTGAGTGTTTCAAGTTGGTGGATTTATGCTCCCTGTAATGGGGACGTGGTTTCAAATCTTACATCTGGCAAAACAATCTTCATATAGGTATTAAGGCAGTCCAGATGGTTAACTTAAACTGGTTGTTCTGTAGTGAAAACTGTATATAAGCATGCATCGTGTAAGTAATTTGTCACTTATTCAGTGGTGTTGACTGAAGGAAGATCGTCATGAGTAGAATCGTCTAATGATAGTGTAAGCTGTTATGATATGAATAAGGAAACTTTTGCTGAAGGTATGTCTACATCGTCAATAGTAGCGCGAAAACGTTCGGGCTCTGAGAGTCGAATTTATACAAGAGTATCGACCATCTGCAAATATTGTGGCAAGACATTCACTTCTAGCTCTAGCGCCAGACGACATGAAGCTAATAAGTGTATATTCATCACCTCATACAACATGTAGCCATGTGATAATTATAGTGTGGTATGTTCCAATAGGAGTAGATCGACTGCTCACAACAGGATTTGTTCATATCAGTTGATGTATTTGTTTACAGCTACATCTATTTGTTAGTTATGTGAGATCATCTACCAAAACAGTGTAATTATGTCAGTTACTGACTAAGGGGTAGCATAAGTGTGCAAAATAAACGGTGTAAGTAATAAAATAGAAATTTATTGGCGTGCATGTGATGTCATAAAGAAATTGCATTTATCTTCCTACGAAACAGGACATGAGTGTAAGTGTTCAAGGTTTAAGTTTTTTGCTGTGATTCCCCCAGTGAACTGAAGAGGCTTATTAAGGAATTCCATTGCATGGGGTCTGTAGATGTACATGACGGTTACTTATATGACCTTATATCAATTCATGCAATAAGGAACCAGTGCTCCAGGCAACCAGAAGAATCAGCCAGATTTCATGTAAAGGCCTACACATATAAGGTAAGGATAGTTCATGATGGACAAGTTAATGAAATTTCGGTATGTTATAAAGCATTTGGTCACTACATGGAATATCAAAGAAAAAGGAATAAGTCGTTCAAACTAACTGGACAATCGCCGAAGGATATGAGTGACTGTGTAACGGAATGTGATGTGAACCACATAGGTTCTGTCAAAGGAAGACAAAAACATTACAGTACGAAAAAGAGTAACAAAACCTACCAGACAGCCGGAAAGTAAAGAAAATGTAAAACTTTTACTGTAAAAAGGGGTACCCTCCAGTTTCATATGAGTTTTACAGAAGAGATTTCACAACAAGGTTCAATATTTCGTTTTTTTTTTTACCCTTGCGGTGACTCGTGCGGCACTTGCAACTAGCATCAGGCAGATTAAAAAAGATTACAAGAAGAACTGTCAGTGGTAGCATCGGGAGACAGTAAACGATCAATCGAACGTCAGCTGCAAAATTTGGGGGATACAGAGCGAGGTACACAAAACAAAAGTATAAGTATTTTACAACAGAAATAAATATTCAAGATTAGAAAGCAAGAAGAGTAGAACAGATGAAGATATAACAGTAGACTTTCGAAAACTTTACCCATTCCTAATATTACTACAAATTATGTTTTCTATCGGTAACATATGACTCTTTATCCTTCCAACGTACACATTTTATCATCTGGATATTTTGTGTTCAACTGTTGCACAGAAACTATGGGCAGCAAGGCAACTGATGAAGTAGTATCAATACGTCATCATTTCATATTTCAAATATTTTATACTGCAGTACTAGACCTGGAGTATTTCTGTGACTCGTGTACTGGACAGAACATTAACTGGACCATTTTCAGGTTTATGAATTATATGGTATGTGTTGTAAAAAGATTGAGTAAAATGAAATTTACATTTCCCATACATGGACATTCCTATTTGGACTGTGACCATACTGTGGACCTATTACACCAGAAATACCCCCTCAGAAACATCTGACTGTTGGATTGTGGAGTTTGAGACAACCGGCTACAAATCTTTTACTTTTCATGTTTTCAAGTTGATCGTCCTTTACTGCGAAGCTGGTCTTCATTTTTTACCCTACTGTACCGAAAGGCCTGTCCTTTCGCTACAAGGCCCATGTGAGAAATTGTTTTTGAGCAACATAATTTTAGACTTGTGCAGCATAGGGACAATTTGAATGGAATATGGGAGTCTGACATCATAGCATTCGTCAATACTCCACATCATTTGCATGAGTCACTCCAGAAAGGCGAATTCTTGATGCCGGACCACCTTCATGAAGGTAATAAAATGTGATTGTTGGCAACTTTTGGTTTGTGTATGCAACCCTATGCTTTATTGTATGCGGTCAAGCCAAGCAACATTATTGGATACTTGCAATTTACCATTAAAACTATTTTTTTGTTACAGATTTGATACCAATATCTTCGGAGAAATGTAATGATCTGCAACATCTTAAAGAGTTTTGCAATCCTGAACGAAAGAAATGCCATGCAACAGTACCACACAAGACTAGCCAACCAAGCCAAGAACAAGAAGATAAGCAAAACTAAATAGTTTTCATCTGCCTATTATAGTGCAGTGTTTTGAAATTGCGGTATTATTTTATTTTTGTGTATTCCTTTATATTATTACTTTGAGATTTGTTATATTTGCTCATAAGTTATTTTATGTTGTAATGTTAAGTTGTCACAGTTGTTAAGCCTATGTCACAGTTGGTTTACTTTAATTGCAACCAACATGCTAAATGTAATATTGGTTACATGTGATATTCCTCACTCTTGTATGTTCTGTAATTGACATTCCTCCTTTTAGCCGAGTATAATGTGTAGTTACGAGACACAAATTATAATAGTATTTACAAATTATTGTTTGCACATCCTGTTCATGTTGTTCTGTAACCTGTAGTGTGCACTAATTGTAGCACGATGGTTTCCAGATACCTACATTTGTTTACCACACTGAATAGTGACTTACAAACCTTTAAGTCTCTCTAGTGCCTAATACCATGAAAATGGCATTCCCCCTTCTTGACTCGTGCTCTTCATATAATTACGAGTATGACTGATAATTTAATGGTATAGAGGTCAAAATCATACAAAATGAAATACAGGTATAATTACGAGCATGAACGATGATTCCCTGCAGAATTTAATGGAAGAGCTTTTCTTAAAAAATGTTTACCATTCCGAATGCTAAGAAGATTAAGAGAGAGAAGACGAACTGTCTCCAGTCGCATCACACGAAGAACTAAGACGATGCACGAATCTGCCCGCCTTATATACCTCCAGAGCCTGAGATGTAACGTGAACAATAGCCAATCACGAACGAGCAATGTCACATGACCACCATGTGACACTCTGAACATGTTATACACATACAAACAGACTACCGTTCTCGGCACACACAGCAGTAAGTGGCCTTTGTGGCATCCTTCGCAGAGACAGTTTATACTGAGAAACTTAAATCTTGTGAATACTAAGGGACGAATACGCTCTGGAAGCAAGTTCTTACATACCACGCAAATACCGGTAGAGTAAAATTGTTTTCAGTATGTCGTTGTTTAGTTTTTATGCTCCCTATGTATGGGAGATGGAAAGTAAGCTAGGAGCAACACTGTCACGTCTAGCCCATGGCCAGAATGAGGATTAGTAAGGAACATGTTATATGTAGTCAATTCAAAGCAAAAGCAATTACAAAAGTCCATATTGCGTGTGTTCGTGGCACTCTATTGATATTACGTTACGAGAAGTGATTGCGTCAATAATAATTCATTTTCACAAGAAAATTATTTTTAAATAAAATACGTGTGGCAGTGAATGTTGAATAAATGCGTATTATATGGGGTAAAGCATAATTGTCTTTGTTAGTTTTCTGCGAGTATAGTAAGATTCAAAAAAGTTACGACGTACAAAAGTGACGAAGTTCATAAAAATATTTCTGCTTTGTGGCACCATTCTTTCCAGGTATTTTGTTGGATGAATGACTATTTAGGTTAGTTTTTTTATGTTCGAAACTTAGCAGTACATTGTCTTGAGTATATTTCTCAAGTGAAATGTCTTCTGCCGGTGGACACATGGAAGGTAAATGCGACGTGGTTTTATCGCCATTCCGCAGGTTCCGAAATACCCCAATAGATGTCAGCCAACTTGTTTTGCATCTCACACTCATGACGATGATGATGGTTGTGGTGGTGGTGGTGATGATAGTAATCATGATGTTGGTGATGATTATTATGCTTATGAATGGTCAGGCAACCCGAAGGCTGGTGGATCGCCAGGGGATGTCAGGTGATAACCGCAAGCGGGCGTAGTGAGATAATATTGCAGAGGTTCACCACTGCCTTTCGCAGTATGAGTATGGGACTTGGAATCGATCCTGGGACTTTTGGCCTACCAGCCAGGAGCTCTAACTCTTTGGGCCAAGAGGTCGGACAATAATTACATTATTTTCTGAAATCACCATTGAAACTGGAACTATCCAGGTATTAAAAATTAGAGTTATTTCTGCAAAGAAATATTATAATATCGTATACATTAAACCATCACTTATTCATTTTGTTAACAGTTCTGTAAAACTCATCTGAACTTATCATAAATAATGTAATAGTTCAATAAAGCAAATTTACTATTTTATTTACCGAAGTCGTTCGTTTTCTTATATAAAAAATAATGTAACAATAAATAAAATATTTGTGTGTCATTAAAACAATAAAAATTATAGCATTTTAAGGGAAAATACCTCAAGTTTATTGCACCCATTCTTGAAACATTAACTTAATGGATAGTTACAAGTTCACCTCACTAGAAAATATCAAAACGAAGTGAAGGCAACAATTAAGTAAAAAGTAATGAACTAGAAATTAATAATTAAATTATTGGCGATATTGGTCAGAAGGATTTGCGTGTGGAAATTGTTTTCTAGAGAGATATAATTATTACTTTCCTTTTTTGTTGTACAACAGATATTCTCCTTTACATATATTGTAACACTTACAGTCAACATAAATTTGTTCTTGTTTGGGAAGACGGGTCTGAGTCATCAGCAAAAAGTTGTTAAATGGAGTGACGGCTGGTTCCATTAGGTAAAGGATAAGTGATTAAATGATCCTTAAAGCATTGTAGTGAAACACATTTAAAATTTAATATTCTATTTCCAACAAAGGTTATTGTAAAAGACAACTATGAGGTCTCTCCATACATCAAAAACAAATTAAACTACGAAGACATAGATTATGCTTCTAAAATGTGTGACATGACCTCAGTGTACGATGAATGACTAAAACCCCTACTAGGCCTACAGGGCGAGGACTGCATCCAAGTTCACACATCACCATTGAGAGAAAGAATTGAAGTTCATTTCCCGCAGATGTTGTCAATTAAATCTGGTAATGAATACGATATTGCGAAAGATACAACAGATATGGTAAACTATGCAGAGAATAAGCGCGTAAACGAAGATGCTTTCTCCTGTTGGCGATTTTTGAGGAACCTAAGGAAACACATTTCTTCATCGACAGCTCTTTTGAATAAAAATGCCCGAAAATGCTTCTGGATATAACACAAATTATCCTGTATGGGTCACTGATTGTAGAAAAGTGCCAAGCAACACAACCAGTATTTACTATTAATCGTTTCAGTTTATACAACCACCACGAATACGCTACCGAAGGCGAGATATTAAGGAACAAGAAGTAACTGATAACTAATCACTCTACTTTCCTCTACATAGGTAAAATGTTTAAGTGAAGTTCTTGAATGTTTAGGTGGTTGGTAGTTGTTGACATCTCATTGACAGCAATATTATTATAAATGAAATCAGAAACATCTGAAACAGTAGGCCTACAAAAACAATTAAAATAGACAAGAGTGACTTACCCAGGATTCGAATTCAGAAAAACTAATGGAATTAAACTATCTTGCAATCAATCGCACCCCATTCAGAAGATAAGTGACCTACATACTTAAAACATGTACATTAATTTAGCCTACAATAGAAAAACTTCTTCGCTGAATATGAAATAAATTGATTTATTGTTTATCGAGATACGGCAAAAATATTATTTCATGTGGGGTTATCTTTAAAAAAGGCGTAGAAATTTGGCTTTGTATAGATGATTTTCATGGATATGAATTAGATACTAAAATGAAATTTGTTTTGCAGTTTCACAGATAAAAATTTGGAGCTAAACAATTTAAAAATACATGTCTGACCCGCTCAAAAATTATTAGTTCAGGTAGCCTGGGTAGTGCAAATTGTTAGCCAAATTTGGTAGAAATGGTTTTTTTTTTTTTTCGGAGTTCACATAATTTTATTTTGTCACATGATTCTATTTTACAGAATGGCGGACAAAAGAGATATTCTGTACTACACATCTGATTGTTCTATTATATAGCCAGCATACAAAGTTTAATTGGAATTAATTACATAGTTTCGATGATATAGCATAAAAATAATAGCTATATAGCCGGCACTGTAAAAAAATGTCTGACATACCTTAAAGACATCAGTTAACATTACCTACCGCTGTACTACTTGTTTGCTATATTTGGTAGGAATCAGCCAATTGCTTCCCAAGATATTACAAAAGTTATATTAATTCGTGTGGCAGTTTCTTACAAAATGGAGGATAAAAGCCTCCGTCTAGACACATTTTATGTTTGTTTATATACTTTCAGCATACAAAGTTAAGTTGGAATTTATTGAGTGTTTTTGAAGATATAGCATACTATGCTAAAATAGTTAGATGGCTGCCATTTTGAAAATAAGTGTTTCATACTTGAAAGATTTATGTACATATCAACTGCGGCAGTGCTGCTTGATTGCCAAATTTAACAAGAATTTGTCAATTATTTCCCGAGAAATTAAATACAAAAGCTTGACTATGTCATTTAGTGCTTTCTTACAAAATGGCTTGAAAAGGGGTTGTTCTATGCACATTTGATGCTTGTAACAAATACTGTCAACGTACAAAAATTTGGTTAAAATTGGTCAAATGGTATGGAAGTTAGGTATACCAAATAAATCTACAATATTGTTATGGCTGCCATTATGAAATAAAACCAAATACAATTTAATTAATCATTTTTACCTTGCCTATCATAATATTTATTACTTGCCAAATTTGGCGATAGTTGGTTGAGTATATTTCGAGATATATATAATTAAAAATATTTATTGTTTAATTTAGCGCTATCTTCCAAAATGGCGGAACAACAACAATATTCACCTCTGAATTTAATGGTTACAACTTGCGCTGTCAGCATACAAAATGTAGTTAAAATCGATTGCATGGTTTCCGAGATATGACGTATTAACATATATTTTCAATGGCCGCCATTTTGAAAGTAAGTGCCCAGCGTGGTCGAAAACTAAAATGCATCTGGTGTTCTTGCTTAGTACTATATGTGTACCAAGTTTGGTGAATTTTGGTTCACGCATTTAAAAATTGAAGAGGAACACACACACACACACACACACACACACACACCTATAATTTTATTCACACACATTCTGAGACATAGAAGGGAAGGTGAGATCATAAGTCTTTGTTTCCTTCAGAACGTACGCTAAAAATGAAGCGTTCACATTATAGTTGGAAAAATTATCCATATATTCCCGCTAGACTCTGTAGGGAACTAAAACAATGGTAGGCAATGTTTATGATTTAAGTGAATAATATATTTTAATTAATCCAAACTTGGTTGTGTTTTATATAGGTTCCTTTGTCAACAATTTTGTAAAAGAGTATCAGATAAAAACATTAAGTTTATGCACAATATCTCCAGAAACAATCCACAGATTCCTAACAAATTTTCCAACAATGGACTAATATGTTAGATCAGATACCGAGTGTCAAAATGGGAGGCAAAGGGACATATTTATTCCTACGTTATATCTATGAAACCACATAACCAATTCCTGTCAATATTTGTATACTGGCTGGTGGCATTAATCAAATGTGCAAACACAGAGCCTCTTTTGTCCTACATTTTATAAGATGGTGCCAATTTTATCTCATACCTCGGAAAATATAAAACCTGCTTCTTATAATCTACTGACTCTTGCCAATCTTGGCTGGCACATAAGTATTACAATGGTAAGGCGTACACCATGTAAAGTACTATTTTTGTGTAGGCCACAAATGTATTTTCAAGAAGATGGAAAATATAAACGTTTTGTTTAACACCAAATAATAAACGTTTTGTTTTACCTCAGTCTCAGACCTACTTCAATAAATTTAATCGCATGTATGTCTGTAGGAACGTAGGTTAATTTATTATATTGTTTTAAAAATGTATTTAGATGTCAGTGAATGGTTTAGCACTCGCTGAGAGCGGAATGCAAACACACAAAGTATCATCTGCATTTGTTTTAGATTTGTTAGGAATAAAAACTATTTTTAAGACTTAGCACCTTACATTGCAGCACTCCTGTAATACTGAATATTATTAATGTCGCTTACCAACTAGGCAGGTTTTGTATGACTTGGTTTTAAATTTCAAGGCATGCAACATTTAAACACAATGAGAATTATATGGAAACTATACAAGAATACATTTTCCCGTAAATATTGCGTAATTAAAAAATCTCATCGTCAAATGCACCATATGAAAATTGTCTTGTAATATGCAAACGAATAAAGTTTTGTTGAATCGCATCCACACATGCACTGTACTAACAAACCGCTATCACTTATATTGTGATATATGTAAACAATCGTCTGAAAAGCGCGTGTTACGTGACACTCATTATTACTGAGTAGTAGGCATGTTGAGAAAACACGCAACAGCTATAGGAACAACCAATAGAGCATGAGAAATTTGGTGAGAAGCAGATTTGAGACCGCGCGCAGAGATACACAGCCTACCAGTTCGGCAGTTCGGACTTCATAGTCTGACTGTGAATAAAGCTATGGACACACTACGGTACCCATATTATTCATACACGTATACTAGTTATAGACGATTTTGACGAACTTCAAGCCTCATACGCGTTGTTTTTGATAGTGCTATTGGCAGAAATGTAGTCCAATGTTATAATACGGGGAGTGGGTAGGCCCACTGTGCAGCTCTTATGAGCTCTCTACGCCTTTTTCTCTCTACGACCGCAACGTGTGGGCACTTGTTGAAAGAAAGTGGTACGTGACAAATGTTACAGTACGAACTCGTAACAACAGAAACTTGTTACAAGTCGGTAGTTGTATAAAATACCTGTTACGTAAATTACTCGCTACCCGTATTGAGAACATAGTGGTGTGAGATGTAAAGGAATGACGTGAGAGGATGCGCGGTGTGGCGGGACATGAACCCGGTCCAGGCGGAGTGACGCAACATGTACACGCCGACGTAGGGGCCTGGCTACAAACTGTGGGAGTGCGTGTGCATTGTGGGAGCCACGACGTGAAAGTAACGGCACGGGAACTACTTTCGCCCTCCGCCACTGCTCTTACAATTGCCTCCTCGACTCACTAGATGTGTGTGATGAGACATCCTCCGTGGGCATCACCTCCTGCTCTGCGTACAATGGAACCCCCGCCTCCACCGCTATGTGAAACACTAGGCGGTCCTCTACCTGGCACTTGAACTGCGTCGTAGTATGTTTGAAATACGCCATTCCTATTTACAAAACTTATGTTTACCTACTACAATAAAACAAAGGTTTTATATATAGGTTATAGGTATATAGTTAATAATATAGGTTAAATAGGTAGGAGTTGTACTTTCAAGGTTGTATCAGATATGCTATAAATGTTAATTTGGAGCAACCAATTGTTGCTAAGAATGGCTTTTGAAGCTACTGTGTCTTAAAACACACAAAAGAACACGAACGAAATTACAATTGGAGCCTGCAATGAAACTTGCCACAAACTTTCAATAAACAAAATGATAGGGAGTACCAGGACTATGCCGATTCTAGCGCACCTGGCTACTGGTTGCGGTGCCGCGGCCACACAGCGGCTATCTTCGATGACGTCACACGAAAACCTCCTCCTTTGTCCTTCCTCGTTAGTAGCGGCCATCTTTGTATTTCCCTTTCCCCTTTATAATTTCCCTTATTTCTCTTCGAATTTTATTTTCTCCACCCCCCCCCCCCCCCCCTCTCTAAAATTCTAACTCGGCACTTCATGTTCTTGCATTCCGATTAGTTGTCTCATACTTTTACATTCCATTTAGTTCTCTAAAGCTGACTTTCCGACATTATATATATTTTTTTCATGCTTTGTCTTTCTTTCTATCATATATATCACGTCTGGTATATACCTTGGGGTTTTTATCAAATTCCTCCTGGTCTCCATATATTATTAAACCTGTATACACCATACTTCCTACCATTATTACGATGTGTGTACAATCGTTGTTCCGTCGAGCCAGAGCATTAGATTTCAGGGCTTTCTTCCATACTTTTTTTTGTGTGTAAAATCTGCATCCGACTCATCATCTCGATCTGACTGTAAATCATCATATTGTGACGTAAACACAAGAGCACAAACAGTTTCAATGTGTGTTTATTTAGTTTTTCATTTACTCAGATCACAGATTTTACCTAATTTTATTAATATTAAAAACATTTAAAAAGGCGACCCTGGCACCCAATGGTCATCAAAGCAGGGCGCTCGAATAAAATTATATAAAATACACATAAAAATATAAATTGACTGAAATAAATCCCAAATAAAGGATTATAAATATATTATGAATTCATACTCTATACTCTTTTGAAAACAACAACAAAGATTAAATAAATTAGAATCATAGTATCTTATTACTTCTCAATTAAAATAATTCAAGTTACAAAAGGAGAATCTTACTCTCGAGCCCCGCTATGAACGTTTAATTCATATTAAAGGAAAAGTTAATGCTTAGAAAATATTAAACATCCAAAATTTTAAATAGATTAAAATAGACGAGAACACCGGCTACGTATTCTAGGATGACCCGAACGAACTGGTGGATAGGATGGAGCTTTGCAAAAGGTTGAAAACCACTCGCACACAAACAAGAATATATCCATCATTGAAGAACTTGAGGAGGGAGGCTACATACGATGAGTTGATTGGGTATCGACAGTTTCAAGGTTCGAGAAGGTGGTGAAACAGCGTAACGGAATGGCGTACGTAAATTCCTGGCTCACCGAGGTGGAAATCAAGCGGTGAATACCAAAGAAGATTATTAAATTTGTATATTTTATTTTGTGTACAATGAATTGTGTGTAAAAAGTTTGCTGTGTTTTATTTATTTTATAAAAAGATCCTCGCTTTATATAAAATAAATTATTTTAAAATAAAAACACTTATGTAGACAAATAAAACAAACACATTAAATACCTATGACAATTTAAGTACTTTGCAGGAATGGTCAATGTCCCCATTCGATACAGGCCGATAGCAGGCGGCATAAACGAGACTATCGTGTGTGTTGAAAAAAGTAAACCAATATGGAGGGCGCCGACAGAATCACCTATATTAAAAAAATAATAAATAAATAAATATGAATGCCTCCTTGTGGGTGAATTAATACACTGACGAAACCTAAGTGATAAACACATATGTATTCCAATATGGCAGTCGAACGAAGGTAAGAGACCAACTCTAAAACAAATGACGAGCAAAAAAACAATATGGCAGATTGTACGTACCATGATGGCAGACGCCTACCAAGATAGCAGTCGCCTATCAAGATGGCAGCCTTCGAAGCAATTGAAGAACGAAAAATCAATCATAGTGGTATACGATAGACTTAATATAGCTGGTAAGTGGCGGTAAGGGGATAGGGGTCTGCCGACTAAACAGCCAATAGCAATAGATTCCTTCACCTTCTCTCTTGTGCCTTTTTTTTCTCATTCCTTCCTGTCTCTCTCACGTCTGCTCTATCCCTTGGTGGGATTTTATCATATTCTTCCCAGTATGCTTTCGTTTCACTCTTTTCTCTCTCTTGGTTTTCGAGTCTTCTATCTTGAATGTTCCCTCATCTCCATCGTCTGATGTAGGTGGCCATCTTTGATTCCTACATCCACCACCAGAGTGTGCCAAGCCATCTTTAATTACCATGCTTGCCGCCAGTAAGCTGCCATAGGTGGCAATTTTAGTGTCTCACAGCTGCTGCCAGAGTCCTTGAATTTATTCAGTTCGTGGCTAGAAGCGCTGGTATCAGCACAGCCATTTTGTACAATGTGTTGATTCACTCGTCGACAGCAGGGGCGCACTAGCATCAGGGCTTGTAGTTCAAACGGCGACCCCCAAGAGCGCTGGGAATTTTTTGTTGTCTGTAGGTGTTTCGGAACTCAAAAAATTCCCGTAAGGCATGCAGGATCGTTCCGACACACCTTGGTTCTCCAATTGGGCGTCTTGACCACAAGAGCACTGCTATATCTAGGAGAAGAGGATGTTTAACGACGAATAGGTAGATATTACCATCCCGGCTAATGGGGAAAAAATTATGTGGACAGGCTTCGACATTTTACATAATATCGCCATTGCATGATTATAAGAAGAAATATAGTAAATACTTTCATCAGCCTACACACTCTCCAGACCATAAACTCATCATTGCATACGATATATATATACACGTGTAAAATACCGACATTCGAAAACTCAGAAAAAAGTAAATATATACATAACATAATCTGGGCAGTTAGCATCTTTACGTCTTCACATTAAAGTTATATGCAGTCATGCAGAGCCAATTATGCCGCAAAGTACACTGAAAAAATTTACAGTAAACTTCTTGAACAGTAATGGAAGATTTTAACATATACACTGTATACAAATAATACCACACATCAAGCTGCAGACATATGATTGTTTAAGTGTCGCTACTATACAAAGTTGGGAAATTCTCCTACACATTTGACTGTTTCCTGAGCAAATGTAGGAACGCTACAATTAATGTATAGGGGAAATAAGTCCTACTCCCACGTTCTCACTTAACATTAGACACACTGGAATAGTAAATTTCCGAATAATTATTTTAGGCTGTACATGTGTATCGATCACGGCCGCACATCTGTTCAGCTATAGCATATCCAGATAAATATTGCCTGTGAGTGATTTTTCACCGTACACTAAAGGCCCTACAACTCGATTGTGCATCAACCAACAACATACGTCCAATTTTTGAGTGTCACGAATGTACATGTGGGTTGCATTAGGTTACTACGATCCCCAAATTCTTAAGTTATTACGACTTACACACTTTTTAATGCGAAAAGCTGCCTTGTCACTGTAAAACATTAGATGTGCATAATTTCTTCTGTGCCCGCTTCGTTTAACATTAATCCAGTGAATGCAAAACGTTTGGAAGATTCTTCTGACTTAGTTTTATACCTCAGTTGAATCTTGTAAGCGTGATATCTCAAACGTTTAGGAATGCCAAGCTCCAAACTGCCACAGGCAGTTGATTTGTTATTGCAGTGTAAAAGAGATAACCGAAGCTATTGTTCAGGACGAAAACTTTTCTGCAAAGATGTGTTTTTCTGAGTATTGTGAGCTAAAAACTTGATCTTGTAGTGGTTATTGGAGAGTTGTGGGGGCACTTCAACAAAGGGAGGTACCGGACAATCTTGACGGCCCGCATTCCCCGCTACCTGGGCAGTGCCGCGCAGGGTTTCACAATGTGCGGAGCAAGGGATTAAGAACTGATCAGGAACTGGGATGGCATTCCTGCGCAAGCTATATACGGCATAGAGCAAACTCGTGTTTTACAATGTGTACTGTGATTATATGCCTGTAGTATAATTTACCGTAGTAAAACAGTAACACGTGCAGAAATCCAGTGAATAAACTTGCATCTGTGGCAACCTCCACCTTAACTATACTAACAATCAGCTTCGTTAGCAGGCCAAATCCCTTCGAATAAAATATTGGTACTCCGAGCCGCACTTCTGTGACGCGTGTCGAATACCCAAGTGGGTTTTTTTATGTACAATAAGTGTGGTAAGCGAAGGACTGTCGGCAGTAGAGGAGCAGTGCCGGTCGCAGAGCACTTCCCATCATTGGTGCTAGATGACAACCGAGAAATCTGTTGTTTGTGGAAGAGCAATGCAGGTCGTGGCGCACTTCTCAGCATTGGTATTGGATGACATCCAACGAGTTAGCTGCAAAGCGAGCTAAGTCAATTCTATTTTCCTCTCATTGCCTGTCAGCACAGATCCTATACCAAAAAAGTTCTTGACCATTTATAAATGTCTGGTTATGGAAGAATTGATACGAATGGGAACACATGTAGAGAAGCATATTGAAGGTTCTAGAAAATTGAAATGAGAGTGAGGTTAGAGAATTTTTACCTCAGTTAATTTATGAATATTACGGGGTGTATAAACAGCTTGAATGGTGAAGACTCAGAACAACTCTAACCTGATAGTGAATCGTTCGAAAACACTTACTATGAAATTGTAGGACTGTCCACAGTCATTGTAAAAAATATAATAAATCCACAAACATGGCGAACTATGAGTTCATCTTCGATATATTCAGATTCTAGCAGACACATTAAATTGCCTGCAATGAAAATTCCTACATTCAGTGGAAATGTCTCCGATTTTAGACATTTTCATGATACATTTACGAGCTTGATTATCAATAACTATTTATTAGATAACATCCACAAACATCACTATGTAATGAAATCTGTTTCGGTGAAGCACAGGAAATAATAGAAGGCTTGCCAATCACAGCTTATAATTTTGAAGTTTCATGGGGAATCTTTTGCATGACATACCACAACTCAAAACTCATTGTGACCGCACATGTTGGGCAACTATTGTCTTTACCAGTTGTTACCAGGCATTCGGCATCCGATTTAAGAAATTTGTTGAGCTATTTAGCAAGCAACATCAAGGCTATCGCAGCTTTAGAGCTAAAAATACCATTGTGTGAGGTACTGTTGTCACAGCTAGTTCTTGATATACTTGACGAACAAGGTCGCAAGGAATGGGAAGTATGCTTATCAAACAACCAGGTTGTACCATTAAAGGATTTACATGAGTTCCTAGAAGTCAGATGCCATGCTTTAGAGCTTAGCAAACCTAGCATACTTCCAGTAGCATCTAGCTCAGTTTACAAGAAACAAGCTACAGTTACAAGGCAGGTTAAGAGTGTAACAAAAGCTTATGTCGCCATGGATGGTAGTTTCATGAAATGTCATGAGATGCATGCTTTGCATAGGTGTTCTCAGTTTTTTAATGTAAATTTCCAAGAATGTACTAAATTTGTGTTTCAGAACAAACTGCGTTTTAATTATTTGTAAGTAGGGCACATAGTAAGACAATTTACATCTGATTCTTGCCATACATGTGGAAGGAAGCATAATACATTAGTACACAGAGAAGTCAAATGTTCCCAGGTGGAGGATCAAGAGAAGACTTCACAAATATCATGTGGAAGAGAAAGGGATGCGAGTGAAGATGATGGCGACAATCGAAGCAGCAGTGCTCAGTGAGGGTGTGTGATAACACAGGAACATTACATACTTGTAGAACATTGCTGGACTCCTGTTCACAAGCACATTAAACCAGTGAGTCTTTGGTTCAGAGGCTGGCATTGAAGGCATTTCCTAACTGTTTACCACTGCATGGGATAAACACTGTTAGGGCAGAAGTGGAACATGGTGCCACAGTCCATATTCTGTCTATGACTACAAATTACTCTGTAACTCTTGACTGTGCGGTATTGCTTAGAATGTCGGGAAATGTCCCAGGGAATTCAATTTGCTACCAGGAGTGGAATGTTCCTCCCGACATAAAATTAGCAAATGAAAGTTTCATTCAGCCAGGACAAATTGATCTACTTATTGGAGCAGAGATATTTTTCAATACGCTTCTACCTGAACAAACATACAGGACAGGTTGTTACACATACATAAAAAACACGAAACTAGGGTGGCTAATGTCAGGATTGTACCTAACCTCAAGTACAGTTGGAGTGGATCCACATGCATTTCTTATCAGGAATGATGACAGTCTGCAGAATCAATTTCGAAGTTTTTGGAACTGGAAGAGCTTCATCACAGTCCACAATAAAAGGAAGAAAATTAATGAGAAGATCGTTTTGTTCATACTACTACAAGGAATGCAACAGGAATATTTATAGTATATTTACCATTCAAACAAGATCCCAGAGAACTTGGTGATTCCCATCAGATGGCGGAAATGAGATTTCAACGTCTTTAACAACGTATGTTGAAAAAACCCAGGTTTACAGTCAGAGTACTTAAGTTTCTTGGCGGAATATGAATCATTAAGTCATATGAAGGTAATTGATGGTTCAAAGTATGATGCAAAATCAGTTCATTACTTACCCCACCATCCTGTGATAAAGGAGTCTAACACTACAACGAAAACCAGAGTTGCATTTTATGCTTCAGCCAAAACTACTAATGACAAATCACTCAGTGACATGCTCAAGGTTGGGCCAACAATACAACAGGATATATGTTCGGTAAAGCTATGGTTTCGTTCTCATAATGTATGCTTCACTGCAGACATCGAGAAGATGGATCGTCAGATCAGAACCGACCCAAAATACTGTCACCTTCAACGAATATTGTGGAGGAAGTCACCTGATGAAGCTATAAAGGTGTATGAGTTGCAAACAGTGACATATGGTACTACATGTGCGCCTTTTTTTAGCTACAAGAGCACTGCACCAGTTTGCGCTGGAGGAGAAGAAACATTTCCCTGTAGGATCTGAGATGGTTATGCGAGACTTCTATGTATATTATTGTATGTCAGGTGCCCATACAGTAAGCGAAGCCTTGGGAATCCAGGAACAACTGATAAACTTACTAAACAAGGGAGGATTTAAGCTTCAAATATGGTGCTCAAATCATCCTCTCAATTTAGATACCAAAGATTTAAATACATTAGGCCTTATTTGGCATCCAGCATCTGACCATATTCAGATAGCCAGTAGATTGCACCTTTCATCAGACTGTCCTAAGGCAATGGTGTTTACTAAGAGAACAATAATGGCAACACTTACATCTATATTTGACCCTTTGCGTTTGATCAGCCTCATTGCATTTTCTCATGCAAAATTTTGCTACAAGAATTGTGGTAGTCAAAACTTTGCTGGGATGAGGTTCTCTCTTCAGAGCTCTTGTACAAGAGGAAGGATTTGTATGTGCAGCTTCCTCAAGTTAACCATATACACATTGACAGATATGTTTTGAGTAAGGGAATCATAGTTGACCTCCAGCTACATGGGTTTGCAGATGCATCTGAGAGTGGCTGTGGTGGATGTATGTATATTAGAGCCACATAGGAATCAGGTAAGGTCACTGTTAAACTCATCTGTGCCAAATCCAAGGTGGCTCTAGTTAAAATGGTTTCACTTCCACAGCTAGAGTTGTGTGGAACTCTACTATTACCCAGACTACTCAAAAGGGTCCTTGCGGCTCTAAATATGACTTTCTCCCAAGTATGGTTGTGTAAAATCTCAACTTTGGTGCTAGCATGGATTCCAGTTACTCCTGTCCATGGAAAACGTTTGTAGCCAATCGAGTCGCCGAAATTCAGGAAAATTAATTAATTACTGATTGGAGACATGTTCCTTCAAAGAAAAATCCTACTGATATGATTTTTATAGGTATTAGTACATGATATCTCTTATCAAGCTCTCTTTGGTGGAATGGACCATCATGGTTGGAAGAAGACTCAATTACATATCCAGCAGCAAGTGCGAGTATAGATCATGATAGTATACCAGAAGGAAAATGGCAAGGCTTGTTGTGATAACTTGTGTGCAAGACGAAATAATCTCGAGATTCTCAACACTAATCAGGCTTAAAAGAGTGTTTGCCTACTATATAAGTTTCATTTCGAATACCAGGAAAACCATAAAGGAACAGAAACCTGGGATGTTGTCTGCACAGGAACTCAAAGACGCTCTCATCACATGCATCAGAATTGCTCAAGTGCCTGTTTACTCTGCAGAGGTGGAGAGTTTGATAGCTACAAATGATTGTGACACCAAGAGTAAACTGTAGTAATTAAATTCTCTTATATGCAAGGACAAAATCCTTCATGTTGGTAGGCGCCTTTAACATGCAATCTTGCAGCTGAATCAGAAGCATCAAATTATACTCCCCCTTAAACATCAGGTAAGCAGACTTATCACTGAGGAAGAACATGGGTGTTTGCTCTATGCTGGAGGTCAATTATTGCTTTCTTCCCTGCGCCAACATTACAGGATAGTAAATGGCAGAGATATTATTCGGCACTTATTCATAACTGTATAGTATGTCTCAGACTTAAGGCTATGAGTGCACAAATTTTATGGGGCAGCTCTCAGGTGGCTGGGTAGTTCCTGCCAACCCATTCATTAATGTCGGAATTGACTATGCTGTACCATTGTACATCAAATCGGATTCTCGACGAACTAAAATGAAAATAAAATGCTAAATTGCAATATTTATTTATCTAGCTACGAAGGCTGTACATCTAGAAGTATTAAGCGACCTTACCAGTCAAGCATTCATTGCAGCACTCAAGAGATTCGTATCTCGATGTGGACGAGTCAGTCAGATATATTGTGATAATGGCAGAAATTTCATAAGAGCTAACCAGGATCTGCATGAATTGAAACTTCTCTTTGAAAACACAGATCACCAAGCAGCAGTAAATGCATTTACTTCAAAGGAAAGGATGCAGTGCATTTTATTTCTCCTAGATCTCCCCACTTCGGTGGGTTATGGGAAACAGGGAAAAAGTCATTTAAATATCATCTCCGAAGAGTAATGGCGTCAGCATTTCTATCTTATGAAAAATTATTGATATCAACATTACAAATAGAAGTAATCCTTAATTCCAGACCTCTGACACCCTTGAGCAATGATCCCAATTATGATTACGCCCTAACACCTGGTCACTTCCTAAGTGGTCGCCAATAACTACTCTCCCCGAACCAGACCTTACCACAACGAATCTTAGCTTGATTTCCAGGTGGCAACGTATCCAGCAGCAGTTGCAACAATTTTGGAAGAGGTGGTCAGCTGACTACTTATCGCATCTACATCAAAGGAACAAGTGGACAATAGAAACCAGCAACATTCAGCCTGGCAATCTAGTCATTCTCCAACAGGATGGTTCATTTCCTTTGATGTGGAAGATTGGCATCATAGAGCAGATCCACCCTGGGCCTGATGTGTTGACATGTATGGTGAAAATCCGCACTACACAAGGAACAGTCAAGCAGTCCATCACCAAGTTGTGTCCTCCTCCAAATAGTGAATGGCATCTGTGATCAGGATTAAAACTATCTGATTTTGTGGATATCTTGTAATATATCTTGTGACATTGTTTTGTTTGTAAAAAAAGGGCTTGGCCCTTTTTTGGAGGGCGGTATTATGTTCAGAATTAAAAATTTTCTGCAGAGTTGTGTATCTCTGAGTATTGTGAGCTTAAAACTTGATCTGGTAGTGGTCATTGGAGGGTTGTGGGGGCACTTCAACAAAGTGAGGGACCGGACAACCTTGACGGCCTGCATTCCCTGCTACCTGGGTAGTGCCGTGCAGGATTTCACAATGTGCGCAGCGAGGGAGGAAGAACTGGTGGAGTACTGGGATGGCATTCCTGTGCAAGCTATGTAGGGCATGCAGCAGACTCGTGTTTTACCATGTGTTCTGTGATTATATGTGTGTAGTATAGTTTACCGTAGTAAAATAGTAACACGTGTAGAAATCCAGTGGTTGAACTTGCATCTGTGGCAACCTCCACGTTACCCATGCTAACAAACAGCTTCGTAAGAAGGCCAAATCCCTTCGAATAAAACAGCTGTTCCATCTTATATTCGGAAATTCTTGGCTATCCTGGTGAAATTTGTTTCTTTACATTACCCAGATACTGTCGTCTAAAATTTTGTTGAACAATCACTGCAGACTTGAACTTAAAAAAAAACTGATCGCTCTGAGATTTCTGCTGCTTGGTCGCCATCTCCATGATAAGTCGATCTAGATGCCAGATGCCAGATTGTGTGTTTGCTCTGCCTGTAACCTCGAGGTCAGAGTACGACAGTCGTAAACCACTTTAAATAACTGTGATCCTTCCTGTACATTTTGGTACAAGAACCAACCAAATGGGTCAAATAGTTTCAAAGCAGTGAGTATTTAAAAATACCCCTCATTTTCCAACGGTGCAGAATGATGTCGGGAGTCAAGTCATGTTTACTCTTGTTTATTCCAATCGCTGCGTCATAACGTCCTTATGCCAGAAGACTGGTTGGGGAAGGCTTATATAGCCACTTTAGTGACTTGAACTTACATCCGACACAACACGCATGTAAATGACGTAGCTGGAACTCGAACATAGAATATCGTGGTGCAAAGCATCTTAGAGTCCCTGCCCACGCAATAGTTGCATTTTAATTCCCTGTGTGTGTTAGAGAGAGAGCGAGAGAAGAGAGAGAGAGAGTGTGTGTGTGTGTGTGTAAAACCTGCATGACGAAATCCAACCCTTTAACTTCTTTCCTTGCAACAGCTTTGTTTGTCGAGCTGTAACTCAACGTTTAACACGGGTACGGTGTTGGTGCTCTAGCCGGCAGGTAAATCCTACCGAAGAAACTCACGACCAGACTTACTTGCAGGTATACCACCCCCCCCCCCCCCCCTCTTTGCAAACCCAATCAACACATCTCCGTCCCTTTTCTGTGCTACATTCCACGCTGCCCACATCACACAAGTCCGGGATTAAAGCAGGCAGCTACACACACACCGCGGCGGCATAGTAATCGACTCACGTGCTTAAAATGTGAGATTCCAGCGACCGCGAATTGACATACACTAATGGGCGGAGCAACTGAGAGCTTAGAACTGGGATGGAGTAGAAAAGCTACTGTTTCATAGCCTTCTTGTCAGAAAGAATTAAGTTCGCTAAGGCTGGTGGTATGTAGGTGCTAAGCGAGCAATATTTACAGACGGGATTTACTAGATTGAAGCAATAATCTTGAAACCAATTCGCATATCGTGAGAAGTCTCATATGTCCTTAGCGACGCTAGATGGCATTCAAATGTTTCTGTATTGATAACGATGTAAATGTACTATGTCGTACTAAAAGTTCATCTTTATTATGATGCTAATATAAATGACGCTTAGCCTAGCAACACGAATAACATGTTTACCACAAATAATACCTGCGCCATGTTGTAAGTAGAAGATATTGTAAGGTACTGCTAAGGAGGAAATATATATTTCTCTGTCTTTGTACCAAGAAGTCAAATATCTGAAATATTAAAAAGTTCAGATCCGCAATTATTACACAAACATGAACAGGATAAAAATCTGATAATATTAGCCAAACATGATGAATCTCAGACAAATGTGACTTTGCTTACGTAGTGGGATTTAAAAAATAACCTGTTATATAGTAGTATGGAAATCAACTTTAAACACGAAAAAAATAATTCTTTATTGTTTGCAGATTGCCAGATACTCGTTAATCAAAGTCGCCATGATGCTGGAAACATTCGAGAAAGGTAGACCTAAACTAAACATGATCTCATCTGTGAATCTGATTGCAGGAGTAGAGTGAGATAAAGGGGTCGCATTTGATTCAGCGATTAGATCGCTCGCCTCCCACCAAGGCTAATTGAGTTCGATTCTCTATGGGGTAACTCCCGTATTTTTTGCACGTGAAAATCATGCTGGATGATGCTGCTGGCCAGCGGGTTTTCTCGGAGCTCTCCCATTTCTCCTGCTCTTACATTCCGATGCTACTCCATGTTCACCATGCTTCAACCTCGACGGCTCTCAAGACCAAGAGCCGCCCAGACCCCTTTATTACACTACACCCCAAAACTAGATAAAAGCTGTGCACAATCTATGAAGGTATTAGATACAGTCAATCATGAGTTTGGAATCTGTGAAGAGGAAATGGCTTGGTGGAAATTGCGAGGAAGAGGGGCTATCAAGATGTTAAATATGGTCCTGCTGTGCAGGGGTACAGTGCAAGCAGGTGGAGAGAATCAGCATCCATCAAGTGGTAAAATGTATCCTGACTGACGTTTAGTGCGGCAGAATGGACATACGACGAAAGAAAAGGCAGAAGCAGAGTGAAATTGGATGGGATAAGGAAAGAAGCTATGATATCCAGACTAGAAAAGAATAGAAATAAATATATTATGAAAACACTGTAATTGAAGAAACCAGCCATAAAAAGAACTCTGAAAAAACTTTCAATTGTTAGAATAATGGAGGAAGGGTGAGTGATCACCAAGAGGAAGAAGGAAGCAACGACGACCAAGTGTAACACAGAATAGTTTAAACATGTTTAATGAAGGATGAAATTGGCAAGATCGAGAACGATGGCAACTGGTAAAGAGTGTAAAAGTAAACGTTATTGAAAGTAAACGTGAATAAAATAAAATGAAACAAATTTTCAGAACTGTGGTTTGTTGTATGATGACAGACAAAAAAAACATGGAGCATGCAGATGGAACAATCTAACGTGAATAATTTGGAAAAAAGTGCAAAATATCATTGGGAATGCAAGTAAATAGATTTCAATTATCTGCAACATTTAGAATCGCCATCTCAGATCATTAGTTTTTCCACAGTGTTTATAGCGACAGTGTGATAGAGTGTGTGCGGAGCGCCAGAGAGTTACTCAATACAATGAGGGAAGATCACCGAACACAGAGCATGCATTTAAAACACATTAGACATTTTAACCCGCACTTAACGGATTTTGATAAGGCCCACACTGTGGGCATGCACGAGGCCAGGCGGACGTACGATGCAGTTACCAGACATATGGGGTAATCCATTGTCTCACTGTCCCGAAATTGGAATCACTGGGCGCATAAGGTCACCAAGTCATGTGATGGTTCAGAACAGAACACTCCAAGGAAGGATCACTGTATAGTGCGCCGAGCATTGTGAGACCTCGTGACATTGGCGCCGGCCATCCTAACATAGTTACTGGATGTTCCACAAGTGACTGGCATCAGGTTCACAATTTCTTGATCAGATTGCTGTATGCATGGTGGCGTGTGGAGAGGTGTTGTAGCTGGGAGGCATGGAATGTTGACGAATGGCGTCACATCATGTTCAGCGATGGATCCCTGTCCTGCATCACTAAGGATGGCTGTCGTGTTCAAGAATGTTGACACCGAGTTGTGCCAATGTTTTGGTGAAACACACCAGCAATACACCTAGAATTACAGTGCCGAATCATGAAGCACGGCTTCATGCTACCTTTGGTATGTGATTCAGGAGACATTTCTGTCGCAGTTATATGTCAAACGACGTTCTTCATCCTCACAAGATAAAACTAAAGATGCACTATACTTGCACAACATTTCAAGAAGACGATGCTCGTCCATACATGAAGAATGTTTCTGTGAAATTCCTGTATCATTCGTAGGTACTCTCGTTGTAAACAAGTTCCCCCAATTTATTCCAGATAGAATGTATATAGAATTATCTGGTATGTCAACTCGTGCCCTATGCCGCTTTGCATGACATCGAGGGATAATTAAACAGATATGGGCTGACTTTCACCAGGATGTTCTAATCTTATTGCTTCTTAAAACAAGGGCGTTGATGGCTTCTGCCATCATTAGTGTGCTGATTGGTTTTGCTCGGTCTTATACATAATAAGAACTAGCAAAACCAAGCAGAACACTAATGATGGCAGAAGCCATGCAAAAAACCATTTTTTCTGTACAGTGTAGGGGTAAGTTGAATGTTTGAAACGATTTGTAATAGAAACAAAGAAGTGTCGTAATTTTATTTATTCTAAGCATGTTCTTTCAATTTGTCTTTCACATTTCACAAGCATTGCAAATGGAAAACTTTCTTTGATTATCATTCTCACGTATCATATTGGAGGTTAACATTATTACTTTTTCCTTTCCCATATATATATAAACAACTTTATATTTAAAAACATTTACATAAAACCCAGGTTGCCAAAATTTATAAAATAAAATGCAACCAGATTCAGGTACCAATACTTTTGCTGGTATTCAGCTAACACTTATACATTTTCCATGAAGGTTATATTCATGCTCCTTGTTGGCCATGTTGATAAGTAAATACAAACTGCAAACGGCCATCACAAAATATATTGAGCAGTTGACTCCAAATTACCATGATTACAAAATGGCTGCTATTTTCCTGTTGCACCTACATTTACTATTGACATTATTACATAATTTTTAGTTCCTACACCAGGAATTACCCCTTTTCGTAACACATTATTGGTAATGAAACAAAAGTTATGTTCTAATTTGCTCGCAATCCCAAGTGGATGAGAGCAACTGCTACGCAATGCCAGCCTTAACTCCGGCGAGTAAATATGATTTTTGCACAAGCCCTAAACTTCGTAAATTTTCTCTTTAAAATGCCATAAAAACAAGGAGTTTCTCACAGCTCCTGCTTGATACCAAAGGCCAAGATCATAGTCAACGATTATTGGAAAATGTTTACAAATGTTTACTAAGGCTTGCGATAGTTTACAAGTGTTTGAAAATGTTTGCAAGTGGTTACATATGTTTACCAATGATTTCTAGTTGTTATCACCACTTTACATCTTGGTGACGACATGGCCACTAAAACCTGGTTACAAAAGGTAACAGTATTGGATTTTTGGCTAAAAGACCAACATTTCGCAAAATTTAAAAACTTTTAAATTATTTTCCGGCCATCATGGCCCCTGCCTAACATCAATGTGACGTAAATGACCTAGTTACTTTATAAGACTACATTGGTGATTCAATTAGAGTGCTACTTATCTCATGGTAGAAGCTTGCCCCTCGAGATCACTGAATTTACCCTAAGAGCAGCGCGTACTGGTATTAAATACACCGCTCCGCCTCTTGCGCTACCAAACAAATTAATTTTCCCCTCAAAAGGCTGTTTTTTGTAAGAAATCGTGGGAAGGTTCAGGCAATTCACAGCCAATGGCAAAAACATTACCACTTATGGTGACCGATGCAACGAACACCAATTTACTTTAAGGGGTATAACACAATGAAATTTGAAACACCCAATCAGATTACAATATGCCCTCAACTTCCGTCCTCTTGACCAATCTGCCAGAAATAATGTAACGAAACGTCACGTTTTCGGCAGCGCACGCACCATTCCAAGCTGGTCACCAAAATTGCAGTCGACTCCGCTGCGCTCTCACAACGAATCACCGAAACATCAATCCGCTGCACACTTCTTTGCCAGGCCTTGTTGTTGCTACACGTGAAAAACTGCCACGGACACTAACATTTATTTTCCCGGTACTGCAGATATTTTAAAGTATTTTGTAGTGACGTGAAGCTGCAAGAACATAACAGTTTTATCTTATTAGTGTTTCATGCCACATCGGAGAGTTTTAAACCTCGAAACAACGTGTGAGAAAAGTTCGTGTGTAACGGGTCGTACGCTATACAATTCAACAGGTTACGAGGCAGACACAGTAAGTACATTTCGAGGGCATGTGCTACGTGGTCACAACCCACTAGTTTAAGAATGTTTTTACTTTGTTTTGCAAGATGAAAATTATTCACCAACGTGCGGTGACGGGTCGCCCATTACAAGATGATACAAAGCTGTATGACTTCCTTCCAAACCAGATTGGTTCACATAGCGAAGCTCGAAATGATTATGTTTGATTGGCGATATATCCATATAACTAATTATGTTGAGAGTATCATCTGGTTTTGTAATTATTGCAATAAAGTCGCATTGCCATTCATAATACACAGTTTCACTTCATTTTCACGACTGTTTATAAATGTTGAACACTTTATTTGCCAGGGAACGCATTTGTTAAAATAACTCGAAATCAGCACAGCTGTAAAATAGGCACTTAGTACTTATACAGGTATCACTTAGTAAGAGGCAACTGTGCAGGGCGTTTTTTGGGTACTCATGGAAATTTCTGTAGTGTTTAGACTTTATAGTTTAAATTCTTTGTTTTCCAAGTTAGTTTGGAAAATAATTTCTGATTAAAAATGCTTTATATAATTTAATCGTGTAATCGGTGGTGAGCTGAGGTTCAATCATCCTGAAATACACGATCATCGACTACACAAATATACCAGCAAACCTTATTGCTTGTGTCCTACCATTAAATACAAAGCATACTCTTTTAGGAGCATAGCTATAAGATAACTTATCTAAGTGTTTTTTTTTTTGTTGATCTGTGGATCGTACTCTGTGTAGTTATGTGTACCTGCGCCTGACTATGACGCCAGGTTGCCATGAACCAAGTAACAACTTAGCACTCGTTCTTCCTGTTTCTCTGAAAGCCAGACATGCGCGCTGCTCAGGTCTGCCAGGTAAGATGGAGCGATGGCTATCATCAGTCACTTCGTTTGCAACACTAAGGCATCACTGGCAGAGCCATATATTACAGAGCCATCTTGCGTCTGGCCAAGAAATTACTCACAACAACGTGTAGAAATTATTTCATGGCTTTTCCCTCTTGTAGTACTGTTTACAGTAGTGTTACTGCATGGCAGGTGATCTGGTTGAAGGACACGATGCAGAGGAATCGCTACAGGCGTTACGAAGCTGGCACATCCTGCCTGCAGGACAGAGGTGTCACGAACGACTACTGCAGTTATCTTCAACTATGCTGGCACGGAAACCCCACTGAGTTATGTGATTATCCACACTGTAGCTTTTTAGACTTGCAGTTCTTCAATAAGGTTGCGCATCATCATGGTGATTACTGAGATCGTTCGTACTTGTTGAATGCCATAATTTTCCTTACTTATATATTTAACTTAATATGTTCACTAACTGAAGAAAAACGCGTAAGAGTGAACTGTGAGTAGTTTCCTCGGTGTATTTAAATAAATAAATAAATAAATAAATATATATATATATATATATATATATATAAATTTAAATATGTATGTGTGTGTGTAAAGCAGTATCGCTTCTTATCGCTCATTTACATATAAACATAAACTGCGGTGAGAATATATTGTTACGGGTTCTGTAGATGTGTTTATTTAAAAAAAAAAAAAAACCTTTTTAAATCTGCCGCATATGATAACACTTATAAGGCACCATTACGAGTCAGTCAGTATATTATTTTAAGGAGAGCAAAAACAAATATTTAAGTTACATTTCTTTATATTGTGCTTAATTAAGTTTATAACTTGTGTACATCTGCGTGTGTCAGGTTAGACCATTTAAACTTTATTTATCTTATTTTACTATGTAGCCATACCTCGTCTGTTTCTCGTCGACATCGACGTAGACCTTCTTTTGAAATAAAATTAATAACCTTTATGTTCCAAAATTGCTTATCATTGACAAGTGTCTCCATAAAATCACTATCTTTATCTTCCCCATTTTAAAAAATTTCTTTAATAAAATCCTCGTATCTGGACTTCGGCATCTACAGTCATCTTGAAATTACAGTTCTCACACTCAGCTCGCAATAAAAACAAATAAGTAGACTCCACAACGAAGAAAATGCTTAAATTTTGTTAGGTACAAAATGATGTAGATTTGCAGTCTTGAAGGGTAGCCTACCATTCGTAAATAATTTGGCATAGATATTACAAGCTAGGAATGCATTGCATGACGTCACTATAGTTGAGTGACAGATAAATGAGTAGGCTTGGAAACCCGGTTTGATTCTCCTTCTTGCCTAATGCGTGCACTTGCGTGGAATGTAAAGATGCACATAGTAAGAAAGTTACCGTATCGATCAGGCTACACGCCAGTCGATATCAGCCGTGGCGGGTAGGGGAAGAAAAGGGGTGGGGGCAAGGCCGTGTAGAGAATCTGGCATCCCTGGTGCTGGATAACATATGCCTTCGAGAAATTTATTTCTGAAGTATTTGTGCCAGCATTTTCACCCACATGTTCCTTCCTTCCTATCAACATAATTTACAGAAGAAAAAAAACGTGTGCCAGTAAAAATACCGATTAACATTATTTAGTGACTTCCAATTTTATTAAATAAACATAAACAATGAAAATCTACAGCTACACCAAACAAACTTATTAAAGCTCATTGTGTGAAAATGGATGAAGGATACGTGCCTCCACTTTTCCGACGTCCCTGATCGATATGATCTGGTGCACCTAGCAGTTCTAATCATGTGAATAAAACAATAAACAACCTTCTTCAGATGTCAAATTCATTTGAGAAAGTACGACGAAGAAAAGCTTTTCATTATTTAAGTGAGCGTTTTTTAATTTTTTTTTTTTTTCAGTATTCTCCCTATGATATATGCAATCAGAAACTCGTAGTTTTTCAGTGGTAGATTAAAAAATTAACCATATTCGAGTTACACATCCTGCATGTTAAAAAAGCTTGCTCTGAGATAAAATAAGTAAGAAATAATTTTTCCTTCTAAGGAAAATAACGAAATTGTTCTTCATGAAGCAAAACACAAATGGCCCATTTATGGTTTACAGTCGGATGCCAAGCTGGCAAAAAGTTGGTCAACAACTGGCATGCACCTGGCACCATTGCTGGTTCAGAAGTGGCACCACTTACAAGTCATACTCAGCCAATAACTGGCCCACGTGTGGTGAACTCAAACGGTCCAAGCATAGCCCATCGATGTACCACTTCACAGCGATCAGATTGCCTACTGGTGGCTAGCCATGCTTCTACCGTATGTCAAACACTACCTATTAAAAATAATTATTTTTCAGCATTATTCTCATTTCTTTGTTTTTAAATTTCGTTTACTTTATTATTAAACAAATTATATACGACATGAAAATATTACACTTACCGGAGGAGGGGAGAACGCGAACTTTCGCCCCTTGCAGTGACAGACCAGCATGCTGACAATTACTCAACTGTTAATTATTATGTTTAGATGAACAAATTTAGAGTACATTGGTCTTGAATTATTAACAAATACTAATATAATACAAATTACACCAGTTATTCCATAGTTATAAAATTTACCGTGCAAACAAATCTCTTTTTAAAAATATGAAGAGAAAAACTAAATTATACTGTCGTTGAGAGAAACTTCCTATCTGAATTGCGATATTAACCCAAAAACTTGCCTTGAATGTAATTTTTCGCTGTATGTATGACACTTGGATGCTACTTATATAGGTGATGTGATACAACAAACGCCCTTGAATGTTAATTTTATATATGTCGTTATATATTGTTTTTTTAGCTCCGTGTTTTAATTATATGCAGTCGTACATGTAAAACATTACACATGTCAAATTATTCAATACCAGTCACGAAGTCACAACTAACACTATATTTACAGCATTTTGCCATAGATATTTGAATCATTATTTATTTAAAAATAATCTACAATATTCCATCATGCGATCTGTAATTATATTACACTCACACACGTGTGTGTGTGTGTGTGTCTATATATATATATATATATATATATATATATATATATATATATATATATATATATACACACATAGTTTAAAGAAGCTATCTGCGAAGAGTGGGAACCATAAATATTCCCATAAGCCAAATTGCACCAGCAATGGCCCATTCATATACCACTCCACAGCCATCAAATGGCCTACAGATGGCTATACTACCCATACTTTCACCAGCAATAAGTATAGGTTACGTGCGACCACTGCTGGAATAAAGTTGGTAAGCCATTTATGGGCCATTAGTAGATCTCTTACTCTCAACCATCAGTTTCATTATCATCAACATTCCATCAGTGGGCCATAAATGGCATGCCAAATGTTCTGGTGCCAGCAGTTGACCATAGTAGGACCAGTTGTGTAGACCAATAAGTTTTCTGTGCCAGGAGTAATCCAGCAATGCCATCAGCAAACCACAGTCGGCTGACTGTTTATTGTTAGGTAGGTCAGTTACATCAACGAAGCTGCTAAATACATTTATATTTAAGATAAGTTTTACAATATTTAGTTCAATCTTCGAGACTTTTGAACGTCTAAAAGACTACATTGCAAATTAGACACGCTTAATGTACAAGTAGACAAACAGTACACATAACCCAACTCCCTTGAAAAGAGCGTGCAGTGAATCTGCATTAAACTGGAAATCTTTTACAATATTTTAATAATCTTTGTTATCTACACGCTACATTGCGTTAGATAGAAGCCATTTGTATAAAAAGTCACTATTTGGACGTCATATATTGTTCTTGCAAACAAAAAAATTCTAGATAATAAATTTTTCCAATTCTCCCGGGTCGCTCTCCACCCCATCTCTCTCTCTCACCTCTCTCTCTCTCTCTCTCTCTCTCTTTCTCTCTCACTATCCCTGTCTTTCTCTCTCATTTTCTCCCTCTGTGATAGGGTTTAATCTATGTGTGTCAATTGCACAATGATAATTTTTGAACGGACACATCTATTCCAACCAGTACTTTTTTTTTTTACCAAAATATCTACGATACCATGTGGTAAATTAGTAAATTTGAGAAGTTTCAAAAATATTTTGTTGCAATGGTTTTAATGGACATATTTTATTATAAATTTTCAAATTCGTGCTGTAATGCCATTTTTTACTGTCCATTATTTTGCATAGGGAATACATCTGCAACGAATACTTGGGTCATTACCAATACCAGCACAATATTTACACTGTGTGTACAAACGTTGCTTACTCCTCTGTATGTTTTTTTCTAAAAGTTCGGAAATTTAGCAGAGAAACTATTATTTACGATCCAACAACTTGTATGAAAATGTATAGTTTTGCAAATTTGCCACGAAAAAAATCACACTAGAACAGTCAGGGATTCAGGTAGGTACATAGTATGTGTATGCTTGTTGTCGAGGCACAATCAAGAATGTAGCAGTTCTTTAAAACCCAACTATTCTTTCGACTTATTCTGAAATCTTTGGCCGTAGCTTTCCAAGAAGTATACATATGAGTAACAATTTTGGCATTTCAGAAATTGAGAAGTAACGAATATCCGGTGATCAGACGGATTGTTTGCCCTCGCAAACTCAGCTAGTTCATCAGTGAATGACCGTGATTATGAAAGCCATGCCGTCATCATCGGTCGACATTTCAACTTTAGAAGAAAAGAAACTTTGAACACAAGCCCTGAACACCAGGTCGTTCTCGCATGCTAAGTTGTGTGAATAGGAGGAATAACTAGCGTGGTCCGAAGCCAACCTCTTAGAGAGAGATTTCTACCAGCAACCTTGAAATTGCCACCATAACCTGGCAGTGCAGATGTTTCATATGGGGTGTATAACTCTTCAGGGCTCAGTACTTTGAGTACTAAATAATCTACATCATTGATATTATATGATTGCTGTTGCTTTCACAATCGGCATTTACCTGTTAGAAAAAAAACAGAGGCAGCAGACCTCTAACAATTTACAGGCGTTTGACTTCAATGAAAAACAGTTCGAAACCGAAAGGGCACGTGCTCAGGGCTGCGAGAGGTTTGGGGCGTGATGTCTGAGCAAAGAAAAATGACAAAAAAAATAGAGAAGTTTAATATAGGATCCTGAATAAATATTATAATAATGTAAAGCTGCGAGGTACGCACCTGACTTGTATCTGCACGCAATATTCGTGATATAGTCTATTCGCGGTTTCTTTACACTTTTTGAATGATACCTCTGAAAAAAACCTCATGTATGAAGTGTTTGGTTGTTTACGAAATACCTCATGAAGCACAAGAGTTTTATACCTGTGTTTACATAAAATACGTCATGTAGCACAAGAGTTTTATACCTGTGTTTACATAAAATCACCATATTTTTTGTTAAATTAAACTTTTACTTACATTGTGCCTATCAATATCACATTTTTAACTAATACCAATAAAGAAAGAGAGGAAATAAGTGTGTTGGAAATGCTTATTAAGAAAAAGTTCTTATGAAAAATTTTATTACACTGAGTGCGCACGAATACGGCTAACGCCTGAAGTAATTTTCTCAGTTTTGTTTCTATAAGTCAATGAGTTGGTGAAGAGATTTGAGGAGCTGTTAACAGCAGGGTCTTGAGAGCGGATGAGACTGATTAAGAGTGAGTATGGAGCAGCGCCGTAATGAAAGGGTAGGGGGAACGGGAGATCCCCGAGAAAACCCTCCGACTAACGGTACTACCGGCACGATTCCCACATGTGAAAATCCGCAAGTAATCTGGCGGGGGATATTAAACAATGAGGTGGAGTAATACCCTGGAAGTAGAACTTTAGCAGGACTTCAAAAAGCTGTAACTAACTGTGAAAGAAGTATAACAGTGAGAGCGAGGCTGGTAGATGCTAACTCTGCACGTACTGGTTTTGGGGGGGGGGGGGGGGGGAGGTACTTGCTCAGGGCTTCCCCAGGCAACTGGTGACGTCAGAATCTGGCCTGGGCATTAACTCTTCGCCACAGCTGTTCAGCAGAAAAGCGGCACGTGTCAAAACTGTAATATATGGAAGCCTGTACAGTCATGTGAGAGGTGTATGTGTGTGCGTGTGTGTGCGCGCGGGCACGCGTGCGCGAGTGCCAGACGTTATGGACGACATCCCGTACAGTTTAGGAATCCGCGGTGGTGAAGTGGTTAGACTACTCGCCTCCCACCAAGACGAACCACGCTCAATTCCCGGTGGAATCTTCGCCGGATTTTCGCATGTGGGAATCGTGCCAGATTATGCCGCTGGCCGGCGGGTTTTGTCGGGGATATCCCGTTTCCCCAGCTCTTGCATTCCGGCGCTGCTCCGTACTCACCTCGCTTCACCCTCATCGACTCTCAAGACCTCGCTGTTAAGAGACGTCCAAATATCTCCACTCACCCAGCACAGGTTATTTACTACACTCGCTCAGAACTTACGTTATTCTTTTCTGTACTAATTGCAGCTCAACAAGGCAGATGTATTCACGTGCCGCTTTTGTTAAGTTGATTTTCTTTAATAACTTTGTGACACAGTGTCTCTATCTAGACAGTTTCAAATGTAACTTTCATACAAAACAGATCGGCTTTTATATATTTTAAAATTGCATCTGTCATGTGCTCCACCCTAAAGTAAAGATCCTAGTCAACGGCCATAGTTGCTAAAGCGTTGTCTTTTGTTGGCGTGGACGTCGAGGCTGTGTTGTTTTGAGACACGCATATATCATGACACGAAATTTGAGCGCGAGTCGACAAGCCATAAGTTATTCCGACCCACTGAGACCCATCGCCGTCTGCAAAGTTACGTTTAACCCACTGCAGATACAGTCTATGAACGTAATGAGCATGGGGTATAAGTTATTCAGTGTTATTTGTGCTCTAATACGACGAAACAAGGATAACGTCAAATTATTTTCATGAAAAGTTTATATATTATGCGGTAAACGCATGCACGGTACTAAAGGGAATTACAACACTATGGACAATGCAACTAAGCGAGATGGAAATATCTCGCAAATATAAAAAATAATGTGTGTTACCTTCCAACAGAAACGCAAACATGTATGAGATATTAATAGTTAGTCAAATAATTAATACCCAGGGTAATATTTTAATTTCTTAGAATAAATTATATTTAAACAAGCAATAAAATTTACTCAGAAATAATTATAGATTGTATCCTTCCACCACGAAGAATGTAGAAATGTATTGAATTACGAAATAACAATATACTGTATGTTCTTAATAGCGCTTTAGAATGCTGTCTTGTAATATAAAGAATGTTTCTGAATTTTGTGCATAAAATGAAGTCACAGCACCTTTGGGTTGAAATAACCAAAAAATCCGAATAACAAATGTCCGGAAAGCAATCTTGTATTACTAAAGTGCCATTGACTTAGGTTCAGTGTACATGCATTGTTTCCTTTCAATAGTATATATATAAGCATTTTGACATGGGAAGTTGGTGGTGGTGGGGCTGCAGTACTTGGTTGGTATCTACCATGCACGGAGAGGTGGGTCTGTCATTGCGGTCTCCGCTTACAGTGAGGTCACGTCGACCACGAGATGCGCTCGCAGGCTGCGAGTATTCACTGCTACACTGGTTAAGGTATAAATAAACTTCTCGTCCGTGAGGTATTAGTGGCTCGTGGGAATGAGAAGCTCTGAGTTTGAGAGAAACTCCGACCGTTTCAGCTGCATTGGGCAAACCTTGTCCACAATGCGCGAAGTTCAGCAAATGCTCTTTCTGGCACTGGCAGCCAAGATGACCGCCAGCGGAGGGAGGGAGTTCGGGAAATTCTGAGGAAAAATGGGAAAAAGTAACGTTTTTGTTTGCGAAATCGAACATTGTGGACGGGAAAATGGGAAGAAAGTGAAATTCGGTGGTAACCAGTCCTCAGCCCGATGCCACAAATTATGCTAATTGCAGTCCTCCAGTCCTCCGCCAGACGCCAGGTGGGTCAGAATATACCTTTTCATACTATTGTTCTGAAAACTTAAAATATATTTTCAAAATAAGTTGCACTGTTATTTTAATCTCAGTGGCTACCTTCTGAAAACTGTGGATAAACGTTTCCGCTTAATGTACGAACTTGTTCACTTCTGTTTTACAACGATGAACATCAAAATATCTCACTTTGTGGACCAAATGTATTTAAGTTACTAATCAAGTGTGGTCATGTTACAACTGACATCAAATAGAATAGCCGATGTTACGATAGAGTGAGTGCGCGAAGCAAGAAGAGAAAATGTTGGTCAGCTCAGTCTGAAACTGTGCGTTGCGAATCAGCTGGCCTTGGTGCGTGGTCAGGCGGCGGGGACTCTCTTCAAGGTCGTGTCTGCATGGCGGAAACTGTTGCACTCCAGCCACGATACTATTATGTCTTTATCTTATCTTCGTGATCGCTGCCTTGTGTAAAACATCTTCACGAACACGCCTGCCTTGTCGCCTAAAGCCGATATTACAAACCCTAGTGCACGAGCCGGTATACCAGCTGCTATATGAGCCGCCATGGAAGATTCGTATTACACGACAGCGACAGTAGATCGCGTACTAGCATTTGACACCCTCGATGGGTGCGCAGTGTGTGGTTTGTAGTAAATATGAACCCCATTCGTAGAACTGCAACCAGTTAGTAACTTGCGTAAGCCTATGAAAAAAAAAAAAACTAGCTAGTACATCTTAATATTGCTATATTACTGTTCACCTTTTACATAAATTTATTTCATACTAGTAGGCTATAGTTTCATTTATTTTCTTGAAAATGACGAAGTCACTAGAGTACAAGTGTGTTATTTTTAATTTTGACGAAAATTACTGACCGGTTGCAAAAAATAGTGTTTTCTTTATGTACCGGGATATTATCCGTATGTAAAATTTAATGATTAAAACAATTTGGGTCTGAGGGAATTTCTAACACACGTCCAAAAGTTATATATATATATATATATATATATATGTATGTATGTATGTACTACCAGCCCACAAACTATTTGAGGAGTTTATATATTGCAGATATACGAAATCGTTGAATTAATTTTTTCGTACAGTAGGTGGTGTTGAAATTATTAAGAAAGTCTTTAAACAGTAATTAAAAGTTGTCATCACAAATATTATTCGTCGTTGTCGTATTTTAAATATATTTAAAAGAGTTTCAACTTCGCAGATGAATAATCAAGATGGAGGCGTCCTTTTTGGTATCTTCATCCACTCGTTTCAAGTAGTAGCCACAGGGAGCGCCCTACGTTCTGAAACTGCAATGTGATTGGACAGGTACGAAACCTGGTATGGGACCTGCACGAAAAATAGGACGGGTCCAATTACCAAACCTGGTACGAAATCTGGCCGTACAAGGCGGAAAATAACATGACGGGTGTCTCACTAGCCCGTATACTGGCCGCTACGGCGGACCTTGCAAAACCCTTTACAGAATCTGGTACCGTGTAATATCGCCTTAAGCGTCGTCCTTGAAAGATACTTACTGAAAATTACTTAACACATAACAGGTGTGGTGTGGAGTCAGGCAGCATACATTATCTTGTCCCTTTTGCATGTGTCACGTTTCAAGTTAAGTATATGATAATATGACAAAAGGTGCATTTGATTTTATTTATGACCCTAGTGTTGTAGAAACCTGGCTTCTTCTGACTAATACCATGACATTCACCGCCTGTTATGACCCACGCCGTAATACTTATGTAACATTCACCATATCAGTTATAGGTTATTTTCTGTAAATAAGCATTTTTAAGCCATCTCAGCGGGCATGACCACAATACAAAAGTTATTTATTTATAGTGGGCTCAGACGTAAGCATTTAAAAGAGATATAAAATATATACACTGTGTTTATTAGTCACATAGCAATTATAGCTGCGCATCCAAGGTCACGAAGCGAGGGAGCGATACGGGCGACACGTAACACCTTCCCTAGCGCCTCATCCAGGCTACGCCCAAGGCCTGCAGTATTTCTGCCAAAAGGATTTACTGTGTAAATTAGATATGTAACAGCGGAACTTTATTACACGCGTACCTTCGTATTACCGCTTAAGAGTTAGATGGACCCATGAGTTTTTTCGTTTAGTTTTGGGCATATATGTGTGTCTCAGTAGATCAATGTTCTGCAAATACGACTTTTTGTCAGAAAGCAGAAAACAATTTTTTTTTTAATTATCCCCCCCCCCTCGCCTGTTGTTTTACTTTTGTCATACTAAGGGGATTCTAGGAGGAAAAATGGTCAAATATCACATTTTTGAAGCTTGCCTATGCAGTTGCCTTAAGCGGCAAGAGATAAGTACAAAGACACGGAGGTACTTTAATCTGTGGCCTTTCATCGCGTGTAATAAAACCTCTACGTTAATGTTATTCGCACCTTATAGCGTCACGCCGGAAACACTGCACGTCTTGCGCGTAGGAGCGATGAGACACAATGCGTTCGTGTTAGTGTCGCCCGTATAGTTCCCTCGCTTCTTGACCTTGGACGCAGAGGTCCATCCCACAGTACGTTTTGGATATAGACGTGTTTTAAACTACAGAAAATCATACCGCGTTGCTTTGAAGATTGTCGAGGGAGGCAGTTACCCGTCTCGAACTTCGTCTCGCATGACAGCTTGACACGTTGTGGCAGCTACTACACATACTTTTTCCAAACTTTGTACAGCTCTCTGAACCGTAGGCGCTTCTAAAACCAACTTGGTGAGTTGATAGTATATAAAGCAAATATATAAAACCAACTTGGTAAGTTGATAGTACATAAAGCAAACATATATAACCAACTTGGTGAGTTGATAGTACATAAAGCATACATATAAAATTATTTGATTTTAATAGAAACGATATAAAATTTTCAAAAAAATTAGAGCATTACAAATATTTTACAGCTATGCCATTGATATCAAATCATATAACAATATAATTAAACTTGGTATTGTGGCAGTGTATAGAGCAAAAATTAAATATGCAAATTTACAGACACTCTAGTAGGCAAGTTTGGAAGAAAATTAAATACTAATCTTGGAATCGACCAACATGATTCCTATCAAATGTGAAATACAAATGTTATTGCCGCCTGAAATATTTGTAGTGGAGTTTGTTTTATAAATGGGAGCCTATTACTGTGTGTTACATTCACAATCTATTACACCAGTAAAACAATTTAAGTAGCTATTTCTTTGAACGCCGATTGTAATAACGAAATTAAGCCATTTTGGAAAATAACATAAACGAAAAATACAACTTAATTATCACATCTCAGTAACTTCTTAATCGAACTCCAACACATTTGTCATGCGATTACAGATTAGTCTATCATATTCAAAATATGGTTTTTCTATTTTAGTTTTATATACGCTATCATTAGTAAGAACCCGGGGGGGGGGGGGTTTCTAACTCAATGGGGATGCCACATTTATTGATAGCAAAGGGTTATACTGATTGGAAGGGTTAATCAAATTGATTTAAATTGAGTGAAAGGGTTAATCAAATTGAAAGGGTAAAATTTAGTGAAAGGGTTGATTTTAAATCCGATAAAAAAATTTAATCCAATTTTAATTCGATGGGAAATTTTTAATTCAATTTTTTTGCGTTTGGTGCAAGATTGTACTAAGAGCCAAATTTATTAGCTTCTTTCCTTCTTTTTGTAGGTTGGGGAGCAGCTCTGAAAGATGTTCACTTTCTGAGCTCTGGCATTCGATGAGGTGTGACGTGTTGGGCAAAGTTATATATATATATATATATATATATATATATATATATATATATATATATATATATATATATCTTGTATGCAGGAAGACTGCCATTTCATTTGTAGCGAATTTTTTTTGCTTCGTTAGTAAATTAATTAATTCATTTCAAGGCACCTGGAGATTCACATGATTGTGATCGTTTAGCACTTGACGACACTAGATGTTAGTCACGTAGTTATGTTCGTTTAAAATTTGTGATTCTATTAGTGTAATTTATTCACAGGTAGAACTCGTTTAAACATTCTGAAATTATTTATTTCGTGCATCGCTGTTATTCATTTGGAATAATACTATCTTTCAAAGCAGCCTATCAGCCAACACCATCTACGAGAGACAAAATTTACACTTATGTAAATTTTGTCTCTCGTAGATGGTGTTGGCTGATAGGCGGCTTTGAAAGATAGTATTATTCCAAATGAATAACAGCGATGCACGAAATAAATAATTTCAGAATGTTTAAACGAGTTCTACCTGTGAATAAATTACACTAATAGAATCACAAATTTTAAACGAACATAACTACGTGACTAACATCTAGTGTCGTCAAGTGCTAAACGATCACAATCATGTGAATCTCCAGGTGCCTTGAAATGAATTAATTAATTTACTAACGAAGCAAAAAAAATTCGCTACAAATTAAATGGCAGTCTTCCTGCATACAAGATACAGAAAAAAATGTAGCACTACTTGACGCCTATCGCACATGCCTGACATAATTTCAAAACACGTACATCGGCCTGTGAGACTGATGAGGTACTTTAGAAACGGCAGCCACATGTTAAAATTAATTAATTGACTAACACAAGTAAAAATAAAAACGTTTAAGATAATCCATTCGCTCGGGAGTACGTTGCAGCACTGACTTGGATGTAGCACTTACATCAACTTATAACCTGCGTCGGCCTACGTTTGATTATAGACTGTGGTGAAAAACTCCGAAGTTTTAATGAAAATACAAAACGAATGTTTTCAAATAAATTAAAGGTCTAACGAAGACAAGATCATGGAAATAACTAAACGAATTAAAAAACATGTAATGAAATCGCACCAGGAGCTCCCCCAGAACATATCCATCTGCCTCGGTGGCTGGTGAATGGATGAGTTGAGCTTATTTCGAGAGCCTTACTATATATGTGGAGCGTGGCTGAGTTTAAATTTACGACTGACAAAACCTAGTTCCCTACCAAGCTACTATTAACGACTTGATTACGCCATTCATCCTACAACAGACAACGAAACTATAATCTATTTTTATTTTTAACTTATCCTGATATTTAATGCAAGTTTCACTATTGTTAGAATAATTCACTTTTGAAACAAATTTTTTCCATCGAAGTATACAGACACTCGGATGGCTTAGTCTTGCAACACTTTATAGAAACGTACTATATATTAATTTTAATTATTTAAAATAATAGACGTACAACGAAATTATTTCCATTAAGTCTGTGAAATTCACAGCACTAGTTAGCGAAACGATACTTGAAAATGATAGCAAGTTTCGTCGACCGAACTCAGAAACGAGGTTTACATGAAAATTATTTTATTCCCGGAAAAATTTTGTCTCCCTATACATTAAAAAAAAGTTACAACAATTTTTTTAATATGAAGACTATATTCGCAGCTAACACTCGGGCACATGATATGTCTACACTTTTCGAAGCCAGCTGGCCGCAGCGTCCAGTGAAGTCGAGAGAGCTGGTGTAAACGTGTATCCTCGACATGTGTTTGCGAAGAACTAAGATGTCGCCAACCAGCGAGAACTGTTCACGTCGGTACTGCCCTCCCCAAACCTCTTACCCAGAACACGTATTTGTGTGAAAAGAGGCTTCCTGTCCAAGGTCACGCAACAACACCCCAGAGGGCATTTTTCGGCGATGTTTTTCCCCTCCCCCTCTAACACAGTGTTCATTTTCTGCTGGCTGGAGGGCTGCTCTATCCAAGGTCACACACCCTCGCTATCGATCCAAGAACCCACAGCCCCGACTCCCTCCCTTTACCACCAGCCCAGATTGCATCTTTTGTCCAATAATTTCGGGGGCTCTCCACCTGCCATACACCCCTCAAGACACCAAGTTGGACTCTTCCAGAATTTTTATTTGTTTGCAAAACTACACTTTACCCATGAATTGTGGACTCTCCTGGAATTTTACCCTGTCTGGTTCTGTAAGAAGAATAGTTATTTCCCCACCCACTCCTTCCTATGACTTACCATACCTAGAACCTTCAAAACTTTGTGGCAGGGAATGTTTGAAAAATTCTCGCATTTAGACTCTCCGTGTTTGAACAATTATTTCCATAGAATAAATATTTAAGAAATTTTTCTGAAAAATTATTCTCTTAACATTAATTACTAAATTGATTATAATAGCAGTGAATATGCAACTGTATATACGGAACTGTAATTTATTGTTGCCGATTAAATTTCGCTAACACAATAAATTATTATTCTACACCTCTTCCACCAAATCCCGCATAGCAAAGTAAAAACTTTTATAAAATCTTAGATGAAAATTTTCCCAAGTATAATTTATTTCTTTGTCATTATTATTACCGAATTTAAACCCATTACTATGAAGGAAATAAAATTATGACATTTCTTTTCTAACACCAAAACCCAATCTTGTATGTGTGGTTGTGTAAACCCATTTCTGATATTTAAGAGAAATTAGATCAAAGTGCTGTTAGGAACACACAGCGAACATCAACCTATATTTTGTTATACCTCACTTGTTCTTCTATCCTATATCTTAACACTATTGTTTATCATTAGTTAATACAGAAATAATATTCTCTTTCCTTTGTAATATACATAGGTTATGTAAATCTTCACGCCTCCCTGCAAATAATTCTTAAAAAAAGTAGTAACATAAGATACGAAATAAATAAGTTTGGAATATTTACATGATTTTTTTAAGAAAAGTATAATTAAAATGATTAGAACATGCAGGATTATTGCTTAAATGTTATTCCAATGAAATGATAATCCAATCAACAAGCCAACTGATTGCAGAATAAATACTATGTACATTATGTATCGACAGGTTTATTAAATAACGAATATAAAACATATGAAATATAATTTTCAAATCTCTTATTTGGTATCATAATTTTACAATAATTGTATTGCAAGCTCTTAAGATCTTGATTCTTAACCTCGGAGTCGTGTACTTTTGAAAAACCCCTCCATCTAACCAAGGACATATCTTTCTTCATTTAATGATTTTATCAACCAAATATTCATTTGGAGAACTGCCTTTTTGCAGTTCATGCTTGTAAAAACCGCCATTTATAGGTTCTCCATCATAGGTTTCTAGGTAATACACTCTGGGATATGTTTGTCTAATTGGAATGATTTTAAGTATTTCATAAGACCAATTAACCGTAAATTTTTTTCTCAAAGATTCCTGTCTGCTTCCAGATATGTATAAATTTGCCAACTTTGAACTTTGGTTTTCTTTCATCAATAACTTTAACATTATTATAAATACTTTTCATTAGACTATTATCCATAACTTCTTTGGGCACCATCTTAATAGTTCTTTGATATCTGGAAAATTAAAATTTTAATATTTCAGGCAAAATGTCAACCCATTTGTAAGTCCCTTTCGATGTTAAATATTCATATATTAACTGCTTAATCGATTTGTTGTAATGTTTCACAACACTGGCTTTAAGGTCTGAATAAGTTGCATAGTGATTAATACCATAATTTGTCATCAGTTACTGGAACAGTGCAGAAAAAAAGCCTCTGTCTGTGTGGAGCGAATTTAGCTTTCTCTCTTTCAAAATGATCTGCATTGTATAGATAATGCATTTCCCAGTTTTCTTTTTCAAAGTTATACCACAACCATATTTCGAATAAACATCTATTATGGTTAAAATAAAATTGCATCTTTTATTGTATTTTGAAAGCAATGTCATTTCACAACAAATCTGCTTGAAAAATATAATTTAACACTTGGATATCTTATCCTTGCAGGAGCGTGAAGCTCTTCAGAAATATTTCTAAACTTCATTGGTAATACAACCGTTTTCTTTCAGCTCTTCAATAATAGAAACAATTTCATTTGTATGTTAATTATTACCAGATTCTCTCTAAGCGATGAGATGTTTTAATCTTTCGACCAATTCATTAGGATTGTTCCAATTTACAGGTGAAAACCAGTTGTCAATTACATCGTTATATATTCCCGATCCGACTATGTCTCCTATTAAATGTAGTTTTGGGTGGTTTTCATCTCATAAACGGTTATTTGCGTTCGTACAACGAATAAGTTGTTTATATTTCTGTAAATTAGTGTCGGAATATCCATTTGGAAAGTTTTTAAACAATAATTCAAACAATCCTTGACTCAGATCAGTTATATAATCACCTATTTTAATTTTATTATCAGGCAAAAACGTTATTACTGAATCTCCAAGGAACCAGAAGTCATCATGTCGATAAACATCAAATGTTGTATCACACATAGACGAAGATGGCTTTAAAGCTAAATATGGTGTGTTAAATGAGAGAGTGGTTGAAATTTGTTCTTCTTTGTTAAAGGATCTTCTTCCATTTTAATTCACAAAGCTGTGTCATTAGGCGAATTCAACACAGAATGCAATGTATCTATTCTACTCTTAACAGGTTTAAATATTTATTCATTTAAAACATCTTGTTCGATACTGGCTCATTTGGCTTTTAAATATTTTTCCTTCACAGCATATATAAAGTTATGTAATTCCAAGACAGACATGTTTGATTAAATTACATTAAATTTGTCCTATTTATATATGAATTCAGTTGTTGCTTTTCGAATTGCTGCAGTAGCTCGACTAACTGCGACACTAATTCGATTCCTTTGCACTTTTTCAATCTTATCGACTTTACTTAAAACAACATCCAATTTAGCTATATTTTTAGCTTTCAAATCATTGATAAAATAATTTATATGTATTTCCAAATAATTATTTTGTTTTCTCAAATCTTTTTGGGTAACTGAACCAAATTTTTAAATTATGAAATCATTGTTTCTATATTGCATTATTTGTTCCATTTGTATTTAAAGTTGTTTTATAACAGTATCCTTTACCACTTCATTTATTACAATTCTTAAATTTTCTTGTATTTCTGTAAGTTTTGTTGTAAAATAAATTTTTGTCATATCATTAAAGTCTTTACTAAATTCATTTAAACATTCTTCTATTCTAAATGCATTGCTTTGCAAATCATTGCTAATATTAGTTAAAATGTTTGCAATTGCGCTCATGTTTTATAAACATTATCATTCAAATCCACTAATGTCATTAATTTCTCTTGAATATAGTTTAATTGAGATTTAAATATGTTTAGCACAAGGGAGTTTAAGTCTTCCACATAATGTATATTTACCACATCAGTAACTTTCACAGCCATGCCCATATTACATAATTTATGTCCATTAAAATTACAATATCCATCACAAATTTTGGTTAAACAGCTATTGTAATAATTGTGTTTTATAATGCAACCTCCAAACTTTGAAATACTCATTTTTCTTCGTTTGGTGTAAAAAAACTATCAAAGCCAGACATATATGGGAAATGTTGCTATAATCACCAAAAAACTATACTTGTCTTTCCAACAGTAAAAACAGATCTTTAAACTTTGTAAAAGTCTTATCACGTAAAACATGATCATTGTAAATATGTTGCAGATTAATATTGTCCATTTTAACACAATTGCCATATTTGCATTATCACACAAATAACGTTTTGGTATATGTGCATAACTTCGTGATAGATAAAAACAATCAATGTTTGAATGTCGACCAAAACTAAAATATTGTTGTATTTCACCATGCAGTTCACACCAAACATCGTCAAAAATAAATACAGAATTGGCTAATGATTCATTCGGAGGCACTATATCTTCTTTATTTGTAAAAGAGAAATATCGCATTCCATCAATGAATGACAAAATGGTTGCTAACTATTGATTTTCTCTTGTTGTATTGCTTTAAAAAACACAAATATGTTTTCAAATTTAAGACCATTTGAATGACCCAACAGCGACATAATAACACAAGTTTTCCACATGAAGAAAGACCACTTATTATACAAAATGTATTTTATTGTAAAATAATACCATGTTTCTAATCAATTATGTTTTCTTTCATATTAACAATTACTGGCAGACGTACATTTAGTTTTATAACCTTCATATCTACACAATTACACATATAACATAGTATAATGTAATGTACTAACATAACATACTAACATAAAAATAATAAATTCAAGTTTATATAAAGGTTTGCGTTCAGATGAAAATAATGGCTAGTACTAAATGTGTAAAAAATGGATATGGTGTATTGAATACATTGATTAATAAATGACCATTTGAATTGCATTTACCAAAATACAACTATTGTGGACCAGGTACTAAACTTGCCAAACATTTGGCACAGAACAATCAAGGAATAAACTCTTTGGATAGTGGTTGTAAACAACACAATATCGTTTACAATCGAACAAAGATTTGAAAGAAAGACATATAGCAGATACAATTCTAGCCGATAAAGCTGCAAATATAAGGAAGAATCCATCTGCATCTACAGGTAAAAAGCTTGGATCATGGGTTGTTAATAAAGTTATGCACGCAAAGGCGAAGAGAAAAAAAAAGGGAAAGTGGAATCATTCCATTGCTATTTCCAGCATTAACAGCTCGTGGATCAATCCTCGGAGGGTTTTTGGTAATAAGTAGAGCAGTTAAATACAAAATTAAAGGAATGTATCTGAAACCTTATAAACTTGGACGAGGATGAAAAAACTCCAAATATGGAAAAAAACGCAGAAAGTCCTAAATAGTCTTCTAAATCTTGCACATACAAACAAAGATATTAATGTATTTGTAAAGAAACTGGATATTCCCTATTTCCGAGGTGTGTATATGAAAGACAATTTACCAAAGAAACCAAATATTTGTGAAAGTATGATGATTAATATAGATTCGATACAAAACTAAGGAATACTTTGGGTTGCATTAATTAAGAACGCAAATCAATAATTGTATTACGACAGTTTCAGCGATTTACATCTTCCAACTGAAATGCATATTTATTTAAAAATACTCTATTAAGGTACAATTACAAAATGGAACAATTACTGTATTTGGTAATTGTTCCATGTTGTAACTGTACCTTAATTGTGGACATTTATGTTTATGGTCTTTGAGTATAAATAGGCTACATAAGTAAGTGTAATAGTAAAACATATTAGTAATATGTCAATTATGTTGATATTAAGAGGAGATTCGTCGCAATTTTGTGTGGTATATTTCCCAGCACTGAAGTTATATGGAGAATGGCAAATAAGTCTAATCGAATTCGTTACTTACGAGAGCATTCCAAACATTGATATGCATAACCAATTATTTACAACTAATATTGGTGAAAAATCCTGCACGATTTTGATACCGACAGGATCTTATGAGTTGGATGACTTGGAAACATTCATTAAAGCAGCATTACCTGAAGATGAACATTTCCGATCATGTGGAAATCCTAATATGGTAACTAGTCCTATGTATAATAACGTCGATATCGATTTCTCTGAAGACAATTCAATTGCAAATATTTTAGGTTATGAACAGGGAGTGTATCCTGCTAATGTATGACACAAATTATCAAAACAAGTTAATATATTCTCGGTAAATGTATATCATATAAATATTAATATTGAAGGTGGTTCATATTTTAATGGAAAACCTACAAATACAATACAGGAATTTACTGTTTCTGTTGCTCCAGCAAATAAAATAATAAAATAAAGCGAATAGTAATTCGTGTGAAATGGAATAGTAATAACAATTGTCGATCAAGATGGTAAACTGACAAATTTTAGGAATTTTAAAATTGCAGTCTGTTTACATTTTTAAAAAAGATATATAAACAGTTGCAGTCTGTTGCGCATTGCAATCATAATGGGTATTGTGTATAACAACCAAAACGGGCGTAAAGTAGATGGTTCTTTTAAGAAGTATCTCACTAAGGAACATGTTTCGAAGAAAGGAAATATAAAAGAATGTAAATGCAAGCACAAAATGGTCACTTCAAATAAGTTACCTGTGAAGTTAACACAGTGTAACAAATTTCTATTAAAGGAGTTAGTATATATGGTTAATCATAATTTAAGACGTACTTAATGTTTGAAGAACCGATCAGTTATGAAGATGCAATCACCAATTGGGCATACATGTGTGTGAACCTTTTCGAGCAGGTCCATATATTTTTCCATTGGAAATAAGGATTACTACACAAAATCACGATATTTACACATCACCATCGAAATCAAGTTTAAGGTTTAGAGGAAAATATTTAAAAGACAGCAGATTCAAGTAATCCAGTAAGTACTATACTAGTGAGAAATAGAATACTTCAGTTAATCGATAGAATTACATATCTGCTCAATGGTGTTAAAATAGATCAAACACGAGATGTTGGAATTACTTCCACAATAAAGAATTATCTCTCAGGAACTGTAAACGATCTTTATACAGAGCTTATGGCTGGGTGGAGCAATGGTAATAATTTTACACTACAAATAAACACAGGTGGAAAATACGAAGTTTTTTTACCATTAAGTATTGTTTTGGGTTTTGCTGAGGACTATAAACATGTAATATTAAATGATAAAACAATAATTAGTTATTCTATTTGGCAATACACATTTGAATGCTATATATGACTCAGCTAATAGTGAGGCAGGTGTAACATTTGAATTACACATTGTTGAATGGCTTATGCCGCATATTGAAACTAACACTTGTGAATGTGTAAAGTTTTTAAAATATATCGAAAAAGGGAAGAATCTAGATATTGCTTTCAGAGTGTGGGTTTTGGAGACATTTCCAATGCTACTGGCATCACAAAAAGTCATTTGGAATTTGAAATAAATTTTTCCAGCTGAGAAACCATGATTTGAGGTTATTTGTTTAAAAAAAAAAAAAAAAAAAAAAATTTATAAGCTGATAGATAAGTATTCTATAATTGTGATATGAAAGATATTAAACTGTATGTAAACACTAAAGCTTACCCGTATATGAATTTAAATTTGAACTTTGAATATGGGGAATTCCTTATTTGGTATGATATGCACTCAAAGTTTCAGAAAATGCATTTTAACAAAATCAGCTCACCGATCCTAGAACCCGAATCATTTAAAACCAGAAGAATGTTATTTGTATTCGATGTTATCAACAAGACCACATAATTACCAAATCCGTAATTGATTCACAAATTGAAATAGTTGGAAATACGCCTATTCCAGCAAATAGACAAGTTTATGCTCTGATAATCCATCATAGATTAGTGAGTTACAATGTAAGAAATAAGCTCGTAAAGATAATTAATTGAGATAGTTGGCGACGAACCATGGCTACAACGAGATGTTTTGCAATGCACAAGTATTTAAATCTGCAAAAAAGTTTATCATTAAAGAATTAGCTATTACTGATATGGAAGAAAATACAACTGTATTCAGATTTAGCACCGTTGACTGAATATATCTAACTCCCAAATATAAGAAAACTAATAGATGGATTACTAGCCATCACCACAGTTTAAAATGGGAGAGTAGATGTATGGAGTTTAAGAATATTGAACATATTTACAAACATTACCTAAATAATTGAGAAATATACATAGGTGTAGCCGAGGAAAAATGTATTTTAGAAAGTGTGTGGAATGGGAAAGTAATAGATATTCAAAAAGAATACAAGAGCCCATCGTTCAAACAACTATGTAAAACATTGGGATCTAATTCAACGTTTTTCTCTGCAGAGAAAAACTCAAAATTTATGTTAACTTGGGCAATGATATCTGACTGAGGTGAATCAGACTATGGTGATTCTCTTCTTGAATCACCTGTGGATATTATTCGGACGATATTGCATTATTTGGGATGAGAGAACTAATAAAAGAAATTTAATAAAAAAAATTATCTGGTTTTATGTAATCCATTAGTTCGTAAAGATGGATAAACAAGACAGCAAATCACAAGCTCGTGCATACAAAAATGGAAGTGTAAATTGAATATTAGCAAGTTATTAGCACTTTGGTATAAACCAGTTAGAGTTTGTCTCGGAAAGAAATAGTTTTAACAATCCTGGGACATACTGTAGTTACTTGTATATGCTTTGGAGTAAGTTGTACTTGCTTGTCTGTGTTTTGGAACACTGTGTACTTATATGTGTGTGTGTGTGTGTGTGTGTGTGTGTGTGTGTGTGTGTGTGTGTGTGTGTGTGTGTGCCTATTAAAAAACTTCTTGTACACAAATTTTGAAAAACTTGTGTTTGTATATATTTTGTTAAGAAATTGATCTAGTAAAATGAATTTATACTTTTATTAAACATATTCCTTGTTAATAAAAAGTGAACTTGTTTTCTTAAAAATAAAATATAAAAAAAAAGCCTTAAAAGAGACATTTGTGAGAGAGTGAGAGGAAAGTAATTAAAATATTTGTAACAGAGCGACCAGAGGAAAAGTTCTGGAAGTGAGCACTCTAACCATTATATGATATTGGGTAAGGCATGGTTAATATTAGTTAATTTCTGGGTTCGAATCCCGGTTGGGTAATGTATTATAATAGTTGCTTTGTAAGTTGGTGACCTTATAAACATAACAGTAGTAACAAACAGACCACTGTTAATCAAACAAATATAAATTTGTTCCTGCATGGTAAAAAGCTATATATGCCCAGATTTATTTATATTTAAACTTAAATTAATAATGTGGAAAATTTCCAACTAAACGTTATTAGTTAATCAATTTATACTCGCTTCCAAATCTTAGACTTATAGCATTTCCCAATGACTCCAGACATGAAAAAAAATGTTATGTTTAGAGATCTACGCCCTTAACAGTGTGACCGCTCCTTCTCCAGAGTCATAAATCCTCTATGTTAAATTTCAATGTTTTTAATAGTAGCAACTACAAAAACCGAGATCTAAAAGGTTGCCAGTCTGACTCCAACAAACCCCCACAGAATGCATTTCGGAAAGTATCTCTTTTCACAAAGCAAACTGCCAAGGTCCTTGGTCCGTCCTACTGGGGGTAGGGAGGGCAGTTTAGGTCAATGATTTTAAACGTCAAGGATATCAAATCCAAAACGTCTTCCTAGCTGTTCGGAAACTCTCAAGCAAAATATTGTGTTTTCTACTTGATAAAATTAATGTTCACTTTGCAAGTTTCATTATGCTGGAAAATACACAAGTATTATATATTAATATGAACAAATATTTATAAACAAGTTTTACTTACCTATACACACTAACATTTACCAAAAAAAAAAATTTTATCTTATAAAATAGAATTTTAACCATATTTAAAACATATTCAGGCACATTAATGATAAAAAGGTCTATATATAGTTAGCATAAATACGATTAACAATATACAGATTAAGAAAACTGGAACACCCTTACTAAAGTTAGATCGTAAAGCTTAACACGTTTCTTGACTAAGATAAGATATATTGTGAATAAATATATTATATGATAATTTAAGTTTTGCAGAAATATTAGCTGATGTCATAATATTACGAAACGTAGTAGTTCATTCTATTAAACAGTAATGGTTTTTATGGATTATAATACTAGTTTTTTTCTATAAATTATTTATCGCTTTATTGACTAAGTTTATCTCTAGCACATTTCTAATCCTTTAAGTTGATTAATAATTAAACAGACTTTATTTGTAATGAAGCAGAAATTATTTTAGTGATAAATTAAATGTAATTCATTTATTTGAGGATGAACCTTAGCAGAGAGGTTTGTCTCAGAGGTTTGGGGTGAGGGTTTGAAGATATTTGAAATTTGGCGGTGTAAGAAGAGAGGAGACTATGTGTTTGGACTACTGACTTCTGGTTGGAGGGGAGAAATCAGGGTTCGCGAACGTTTATCTGGGAATTTCAATTTTTTATAAACAGGGCCTTAGCCTCTACGTCCCTTTCCACTGTTTCTAGATGTTTGTGAGTTCGGTATGCCTTAGCATGTCGCGCTCATATGAAGATTATTTTCTTGGCTTATCTACCCAAGACTTCGACAGAGAACTTACATATTTTAACTTGGATTATTTTAATGATTTAGTTAATGGACCCAATGCTTTGGCAAAAAATTGATTCGATTTTTTGGATGACGACGAGTTAAGTGGATCTAATCTACAGCCAGTGCTCTTATCAACACCTTCAACGATAAGAGTAGTTACAGTAACGTCTACACTGACGAATTCTACAGTAGCACCTTCAACGTCCAGAGCAAGTATATTGATGGCTGCACTAACGAGACCATCAGCAATGCCTTAGATGCCGAGGTCTACAGCGACGCCTTAGATGCCGAGGTTGGAACCTTTAGATTTAACATCAGTTATCAAATCAGGTGAGGCACATATACAAAAACCAGCAATGTGTTTGTGTTGCACTCGACCAGATTTAACCTAAAATAATATGCGGGAAGATATGTGAAAAAACTATTTATACCAAGAGTTGGAAGAGTTTTTATAGTTCAGTTTTGTGTTTTCGCCTGAGTGAAGTTTACCATCTCCTGAATTATTATTATCAACTCAATCGCCAAAGCATTAATTAATTCCGCCACCTCCTCCTTGGTTCATTCCTTCATCACAGGAAATTATTTATACTCATATATAACTTCACAAATATCGCCACAACACCTATTGCTCCTGCAAAGAAATGCAAATTAATCTTATCTCATAACTCTAAATAGAAATTTCAATGAAAATTAATATTTAGAGTAATAAATGATTTTAAGACATAATATAAAGGGATACTTTCACGCACAGCATAATTAAATATATTTTTTCCGTTTTACAATTGTAAGGATCTTCAGATGTGATATGGTGTTGCGGTTTTCAGGTGTAATATGATGTGCAGTTTTTATAAATTTAATTATTTTCACTCGTAATAGGGTCAGAAATGTTTTACTCTTTTTATGATTGAAAGTATAAAGTTGGAACGATTTGTTAAAATGTTTAAAAAAATTTATTCAGATTTTTAAATGATTTAACGATTATAAGAAAATTTCATTCAAATTTTAATGAAATTTATTTCAGTTCCTTAAAAAGTTCTAACGACTTTAATAAAATTTGATTCAAATTCTAAAGACTTGTTAGAAAGTTTTATTATTTCATTAAAATTTCATTAAAGTTTCAATGATTTGTTAAAAAGTTTAACGATTTTAAGGAAAATGTTTAAAAAACTTGATAAGAAAGTTTATGTTTATAATTTTTTGTGATGAAAAATGTTGGAAAGTTGTAATATCTTATGTAATATCTTATGAATTCAATCATAAAATGTTTTATTGTTTCAGTCATAACAGGAATTGTTGAGATTTTTTGCAATTTTATGATGTAAGATGGTGTTTTTGGTTAAAAAGCCTGAATGGCTTAACAACTCCCTTTACTCCTGGATACTAAATAGCTCTAAACTTTGTTTCCTTCCTTACTCTAGCTCTCAATATTTATTTCACTTTAAGTGGAGGTAAGGCATGTCTGGGGGTTTGTCTCACTGATAGCTGAAAGATAGATGGAATTATAAAAATATATATTTAATAAAACAACAATTACTTAAACACAAGTTACAACACTTTTCAGTCGTAACAAGATTTGTTGTGATTTTTGCAGTTTTATAACATAACACGACCTTTTTGATTAAACAGCTTGTATGGCTTGTACACGTAAATGGTAAAAATATTAGACATTTTTCAGCCATGATTGGAATTATTAATATTTTTGGCAATTTTTATGAATGACATAAGATGGTGTTTTTGGTTAAATAGCTTGTATGGCTTATGCATATAAATGGTAGAAATATTGGAAATTTTTCAGTTGTGACAGGATTTGTTGTACTGTTTTGCAGTTTTATGACATACGATGGTGTTTTTGGTTAAACAGCTTGTATGGCTTACACACATAATGGTAAAAATTATTGTAATTATTTGCATTATTTGTGATGTAGCATGAGGTACCGATGTTTTTTTTTTAAGCTTGTTAGGTTTCCAGTAGTAAGAAATCTAAAGTGTTATGATACTACCATGTTTGATGTTAATATGTAGAGAATTTGTGTTACAAATGTGAACTAAGGTATGGCATGTTTTATAAAAATAAAAAAAAATATATATGTTTAAATGGAATATTGCATCTTGTTATTTATTAGTTCATTCCTAATGTCACAGATTTTTTAAATTTATTTTTATGTGAATGATTGGAGATGGGATATGTCTGAAGTTCAAGTACTTTTATATGACTGGGTATTAAATATTTAAATGGAAAAAATGTTGGTAACCTCAGAGAGTGTGTGTTGGTAAGTAGTTGGTTTTATTTTAAAATCAGGTAACTGGAATAAAAATATACAAGTTACACATTTATTTCTTGATGAGGGATAAAAATAAATATTATCTACTGAAAAATTCATTTATGAAATTCCCCTCAAGATAATATAACAAAAACAAACTTTGAAGGGGGAAATTACAAAAAAAAAAAAAAAAAATATTGGAGAGAATCGAATACATCTGAATGAATGAATTTGAAATGAAAGGAAACAGACTAGTATCTTCAGAAAACCTCTATCGACCCGCTGGTCAACTTGAAGAATCCTTGGAAATTTAACGAAACCGAGAGTTTATTTACACAAATACCTTTTTGAGAGGCAGGTAGAAAGACCTTACAGCGACACACCACAATGTTTCCCGCTGCCCTACAACTCTGAAACAAGCAGTGGCAAAGTCCAACGAACTTTGAAATAAAATATATTTTATCACAGCCACCTGATTACAACTTCTACTGTAGCTGAAGATGTCTGCTGGTAAAACATAATCATACTTTATAGAAGTGCAGAAAATATAATTGAACACTTTAAAAGAATATAATTTAACTTATGTAAATATGGCTGCCAATTTCCTTTAAATTTGCTTAAATTTGACCTTTTAGGAAAATCAGTTGAAATATCGTTAAATTTAACATATTTCAGCTTCGCTAGCAGTAATTTCAAGATGGATATGTGCTATTTTAGTAATATCATGTCGAAATTTATTTTCTAGTGAAAACTATTTGTAAATAAGTTCAAATATATACACATTTTTTATGGTAGATAGTAGAGTCGAAATTCTGGGCTGCGAAAAACTATATGTGAAAAATGCACATACATAAAAAAACCGATGGACAATGTATGTTTCCTCTGATAGACGAATAAATATTTTTGGAAAAACAGATCGAAAGTGAAACACGTTTACATGTGTATTGCTTAATTTGAATGAGGCGTGAATGGTGTTCTAAGTTTAACTTGGTGTAAAGATACGTGGTTTTTATTATTTAACAAAATTTTACTAGTCACAATATGTCTTATAGCTATACAATTTGCTGGAAAACTCTATAAAGTTTGCTGGAAAACGGGATAAAGTTTACAGAATAAAAATATAATGTGTATTGGTGGGAATGTTAAATCTTTGGGATTAACTTGTGGGGATTGTAATATCGGGAAATATTTAAATTCAGAGATATAAATTTCATCGGTGGGAGTTGTGAAATTTTATTTCGCTGGGAATATGCGAGGCTCTTGTGTGTCGAACAATAGGAAGAAACTCTAGTGTTCGAGCGAAACTAGCAGTTTGTAGAGAAGCGGGGAGAGATAGCCCAGTTCAGTTCAAAATCCGCTGTTGCCCCAAGGGATGGAGTCTCCTTGGTGTTTTGCACAAAAGACACACTTAGGCCTTGAAGCAAGCCTCCGTTCCTGACCGAGGCAGCTCTCGTGTCGGAAGATTCACGCTCTGGGGTGGTGATGAAGAACGGGAGTTCGGGGCTGTGAGGACCAGGCAGTTCTCGAGATATCCGAAAAACGCATTCTGGTGGTGAAGGGAGGAGGTGTGTGGCCTTGGATCAATAGCGGGAGATGTGCAGCGCCCTCCGTGGACAGGGCAGTTATCCGAAAACATGTTCCGACCTTGAGGGGGCCGTGGGCAGATTTTGCGAAGTGCGGCATTCGAAAGGGACAGTCCTCCAGAAATGCATTCTGGGCTGATGTAGGCAGAGGGGGTGGTTGGTGCTAAACAGGTTTTTGCGATGCTGCATCGACAGCGAGGGTGCGTGACCTTTGACAGAGCAGCCCTCCAGCCAAAGAAAACGAACTCTGTGTTGGAGTGGGGGGGGGGGGGAACGCATTGCCGAAAAACGCCCTCGGGTGTTGTTGCGTGACCTTGGACAGGAAGTCTCTTTTCGCACAAATACGTGGTCTGAACAAGGTGATGGGGGGGTTGGAGGGGAGAGCGCAGCACCGACATGAGCAGTTATTGCAGGTTGGTGCCATCTTAGTACTTCGTAAACACTTGTCCAAGATACACGTATACACCAGCTCTCTCGACTTCACTGGGTGCGGCGGGTAGTGCGTTTTGTGGCACGACACTGAACATAACCAGGCGTGGCAGCCAGCGGGCTTCGTAAAGTGTAGAGATATCATATGCCTGAGTGTTAGCTGCGATTATAGTTTCAATATTTATAAAATTTAATAACTTTCTTCAAATTTATTGGGAGAAAAAAAAATTTCGGGAATAAAATAATTTTCATGTAAACCTCGTTTCTGAGTTTGGTCGACGAAACTTGCTAGCATTTTCAAGTATCGTTTCGCTAACTAGTGCCATGAATTTCACAGGCCTAACGGAAAGAATTTCGAATTATTTTAAATAATTAAAATTAATATATACTTCATTTCTATAAAGTAATTGTTTAGACAAATATAATTTGGGGTGAAAGGGGCTATAATTTGACGTTAAGAGTTTGGTGTTACGTCGATGAGTGAAGGTTTACAATGTAGGTTTACAAAGTAAACCTCTTCTTAAAATTTGAGGTTGATGTGGTACAGTCTGGTGTGTATTGGATTATCAGTTGTTAATACTAACTTTATCTCATAGTCTTTTGTTTCCATAAGTTTCGCTCGCAAACCTGTCTTTATATAATTGTAGTAATGCCTGTAAGGCTTCTTTCTATTGTTGGGATAATTTATTATTAATATATCCTAGCTTTATGCCGGGGTACACATTTCACTGGTTCATATTACATTTATGTAATATTCTATTGAATTACTCATGTCTTGTTTTATAGTGTTGATGTTCATTGACACATCTAGTATTTTGTTGTCGTTTGATGCATGAATAAACTTTAGTAAGTACTGAAACTAAATAATATATTTCATGAAGTCTACACCTAATATGATGTCAGGCTTAAGATTGTCGATAAATATAAATTCCTGTTTAAATTTGTGTTCAGAGATGCTAATATCTGTGGTTGTCCATCACCAGTTCATGCTGTTGTTTTTGCAATTAATGTGGTGTCGATGAGTTCATTACATGTTTTTCCATGTAAGTGAACAAGGATGTGCTGAGTTGGTGTTTTGATGAAGTGTGCACAAAACTCGTCCTTATTGTGCCAGAGTGCTGTGTTTGTGACCCAGTTGATTATGGAACTTGTCGCTCAGGTTGCTCGTGCGCCTTTCATCATTGCCATGTTGATGTTTGGAGTTTCAGTTGTTGTGTTATCGTATTCAGTTTCCGTGCGTGGTAACTTGAGTTTAGTGTGACCAATGTCAAATCTGGGTACAAATTCTCTGAATCGCGTGGCAATGTCGGTGTGGAATTCTTGTTTCTGATTGGGAAACAGCGGGCAACTGGCTGTCTGGTGACCTGTGTACAAATACAGAGTGCAAGTCATGGACGTTTGTGTGTGTGGGCCAATGAAGGTTGCGTGCACCTTGCCCTCGTCGCGGTTTTGCGGACTGCGGCATTCCGAGATGACATCCCATTCGGCTATAGGAGGCACTTCCTTGTTTATGCTGCTCTCATCATTCACAGTCATTGCCTGATGTTTAGCACCCTGGCGATCCCTGTAACTGTGTGTTTCCTTGCGATCGGGTTTCCTCGACCTGCATTCTTTTTCGCGAAACTGAATATTGGGAATGATAGGGTCCCTACTTTGTTTCTATTTTACTGGTTTCGTACTTTTTGTTTGGGTTTGTTTAAATTGTTCGAAATTTTCGTTCCCAGCATTGAATTTCACTATTTCCGTGTAGTTTCTGTTTGGTAGACATTAATGTAGAGAACTCGACACACGTTCATTACACTATGCACCTTTTTTATGTTTTTTTTTTATTTTCCCTACGCCTAATTCCCCCTGCAGGCGTTCATGAAATCAGTTTTGTTCGCTTAAGGGGCCTGCCTGACTGTGTCCATGGCTTCTATAGGTACCTCTGTAATCACATCTGTTTTGTTCTCCTCTTGGTTGGTGCATCCTTATCTGTATGGGAGTAATTCTGTGCTTGTAACTTGTCTCTGTAGGATTTGTCCTGTATTGCCATGTTTTGGTGTAATTTTGCACTTGATTTTCTGTATGCCTATGTGGGGTCGTGTTGTTTAATTTAAGTGTGAGATTAGCTAACTGAACTTATAATGTCGCAATTTCCTCCTGGAGTTTTGTTGTTTGTAATTCTTGGGCATGAGTTTTGTTTGCTTGTTTATACCTTAATATCCCTGTTTCAATTGTTTGTATATTTTGAGGCAGTTACTCGAGTCTGTCATTCTGCAATGGTATTAATTTATTGGCAACTGTTAGCAACAACGATTTCCAAATCAGTTTGACAAGTTCGGCCTCTGGAAAATGTGGCTCGCCTTCATTTTTGTAGAAAATTAGGTCTTCTACATGGGCCTGGCAGCTTTCGTTTTCTTGTTGTGTTTTAGTGTGAAGCAGTTTTTTGTACCTGTCAGTATTGTCAATTAGTGTAAATGTTATTCTGCGTTTCTTTTCAATGTGTTGGCATGTTATGCCCTGTCTATTTGTATAGTAGACATTATCATATAATCTTTGGCTGTGCCTTGTAATTGAAATTTCAGGTGTCTATGTTTATCTAGTTCTGTCCATACATTAATGTCACTGGCTGTGTTGTATGTGTTCAAAATTCCTCCAAATTTTCATAACCATTGCCTGTGAATGTGGGAATATGTACTGGGTGTTTTAGAATGTGTCATGCTGGATTTGTAGTGTTAGTTAGTTGTGCGTGAACTGAGTTGTCTGTTTCATTTATGTATTGGTGTTCTGTGGTATCAGTTATAGTGGCATAATGGTGTTCTGTGGTAGGTATAAAGATTTTAAATGATTCTGTTGTATAAGCATAGTCTATAGCCACTTGTTCTGGCCTCGTATATGGTGTGTTCGCGTGTGTCTGGAAATGAGTAATCCAGTGCTGAGTTTTGTTGTGTGGGTGACCTACGTAGGTTTTCTGGTAATTTTGTAAGCTTTCTGGTTAATTGGTTTTTGTTATTCCTCTAATACATGCTCGGCTTCGCTTAAATCGATTGTCACTGTTTTAAGCAGTTTCCTTACTGATTTTGACATAGGCTTCCTTGGCTTACTCATTCCTACATGTTTGAGTAAAATTTACGTAGCGTAACCTTAAGAACTAACATGTACACACTGGAAACCTTTCAATTATTGTTCTACAATTAACGCACACACTACTGTGGAGACACTGTGTATGCAAAGGTTAATGTAGCCCGAGGAGTAGTGTCGTTATATGCATGCATTAAATTTGACAAAGCACAAGCACACACACAGGTACTACAAAATGGTGGGGTGTTTGTTTGCTGGCCTGTTTTGCTGTTGCTGCAACTTTGCTTGCGCGCTCCTCTGCGACCACAATATGCTGACTCTAAACTTACAATGAAGGGCTTTCTTTACCTTCAATGAACGTTTAATGTTATTAGTGTTTACTACTAGATATTGCTATTCGATATTATGAGATATTTCAAACTTTACTTTAAAATTATACTTTTGACTTAGAGGTAGGTGGGAAGCGTGAGGCTCCTCCACCAATTTATATGATTCTTCTTTCGCCAAATGGCCACGCACTCATTAAGGGGCAATGCGTAGTTCAGAAATGGCAAGAGCACTTTATACAAAATACTACATTTATTATCTCCAATTATCATACGAGCAACGATGCTGAATGCATTACAATAATGGCAATACTTCAGGTACTAATCACAGTTATCTTTACATTATAAGCTCTGAGTACAAGTTAACTAGAGTTTCATATTGCTCTTAGGAGCCGTCAGAATCAGCATCACTATCCTTCGTCTCACATGACCTGGAATGCCCTATTGGAGTTATAATTACCCAGAAAGTCAACGACGACTACGACGAGGCTCTCTCAATGGCTGCTTCCTCCTGGAGTCGATCCCGGAACGCTCGGATGGCGGTCCTCTCAGCAGCGACGACACGGGCGGCTCTCGGCGTGGTCAGGAAGAAAGATGGCCGCGAGCTACCACCGCTCGTCCCTTATATACTCTCACACCCAGCCTCGTTTAGGCAACCGTTCTCCCTGGCTGTTTTCATAACTCTAGTTGCCGAGGCCGGCTTCCTCCTCTCAGCGTTCGAGCTCGGCCTGGCAACTCTTGCCTGTGGCGACCACAACAATATGTTTTGTTTACGTGACCGTCCATTATCATTACTGTATGTTCTCCGCATAGGCTGTCAAGCCTCTGCAGTGTCACAAATTCATCTGTTGGTATAGTGATGCTTGTTCTGGTTAACACAATTAATACAACTTCGTCACGGATAACTACTATAAAAACTTTATTAATTTCTGTATCTGGTCGATTTAAAACTAAACTGACAGACACTTAAGCAAGAAAATTATAACTGTTATATATTAGGCTTCACTAATTTTCATAGCATTAGGCAAATGTGAAAAAAATTATCAGTGCATAGAATAATAAACATACAAACAGTACAAGAACTGTGTCTTTGCAGTGTGTAACTAAAAGGAACAACAAAAAAAAATTATAAATAGTACTGCCACTCTCTATAAAATGTATTGAAATGTTCAGATTATTTTTACTGTTGCAGTACTTTCTGAATTACACTAGCCATTACTTAAAAATAATTTTTTCTTTAAAGTTTCATATTAAATCTACTACATGTTTGCTACTATTCAGTATTTATATAAGAACATTATATTTACATGATTGTATCAAACTTAACACTAACTGGAAAAAGTGCTAATATGCTACTTATTACAATTGTAAGAGAAAATAAATACTCCTTGCCATTGGTTCGCCTCATTGTGCACATCATGCCATAGATTATTTTTTGCAATAAAGTTCAGTTAGGGTTCATTATGTATATATGTGGGCCTTATTCCAATAAGAAGGAAGAAGTTTGTATTTTTACTGTCGTACGCTTGCTAAATGTGGAAGTGTTACAGTACCACGACTGCATCACTCAGTAATAGCTGGTTTCATGGCAGGGTTTTGAATAGGCATCGAACATGGAAAACAAAGGTCTACTAATTCTAGCAACACACATTCCATATAAAATGTACCTAGCTTTTCCTCCATCTCAGTCTCCCAGAGTTCACTGTCAGTTCAACACGTATTGTGTGAAATCCTGGAGGACTCCATATGCCAAAAATGCAGTAATCTTTTTGAGTTATTTGCAACTGTCCTTGAATTCGGTAATAATAGTGATATTTCTTATTCACTTGAAATTCACCATCAACTACTCTTACTGCAAGAACTTTCCCTGATTTATAGCAAATGTTGGGTTCATGGAAGATATGCTGAGATTCAGTAATCTCAACTCATAGTCAAAGACGTGCGAAGAACATGAAAGTAGCGTACCATCGTGGTCTCATTAAAATGTGACATCTAGAAGCAGCGGTGCTTGACCAGCCCCTCTTCACCCACCCTTTCTCAAGTCTGTAATGTTAGCAAACTTAAACAACTAACTCTTTAGTTATAAATGTATTGGCAATTGTAATGTACTGGCAGATGACATTTTGTCGTATATTTTTTCTTTGCTAAAAATAAATTTACCTTACACTGTTGGGAATCTTTTCTGTTACATCATGATATTTACTCGAAATTTTGTGTGGTACATTTACTGTACAGTCAGGGAATGTTGTTGTACTAGTTATTTACATTTCTTGTAATCATATAAGGTTATTTTCTCTTGCATGCAATAATAATTTGCTTTCCTTAAGTTTAAGTAATTTTTCAGTTTTTACAGTGAAAAATTGACTGCTCGAGATATATTTCAAAATAAAAAAAATTGCTATTTAAATCTTTCAGAGTAAAAAACGCGCATTAGTGGGGGCTTATGTTTATTCCAAATTATTCTGGAAATTAACAAGTGTTATATATAATTAAGATAACAGTTATATTCAGAATGTTATTATTATATTGCATGTACTTTATGATCATAAAATCATTATATAATTATACTTCAAATAATGCAAACGTGATATGAAGAACAAACTGTATAAAGGAAATTTTTAAAAGAAAAAACGTGGTAATATTGTGTATACGTTTAACGATTATGGTTTTTTACACTGGGAAAGGGATTTGCTTGCACAATATTTAATACAGTAGTTTAAACAAAATTGTTTGAAGTCTTAGTACGTCTCCTAACAAAAAATCGTAGTCGATGCTAATGTATGTCTTTCAGGCTTTAAATACTCAGTATAGTTTTTCTTCACATTTTATTCAGGTGAAGGCATATTTTAATATAGTAGTGACGATTTTTTTAGCAACAACTCAAAAATTAATTTTTGGTTCACACAAAACCTTTCTCGATGATTTTGTACCTCGTAGTACTTTAAAGATTTAATTTTTTTATGTGCAATTTGCAAAAAAAAAAAACTTAGCCTAATTTACACAATGTATTTTAATATTCTTATGTCAATAAAATTTTTTTATCATAAGTAAATCCAGTTATACATAGTCTTATATTAATTTAAGTATATATATTTATTTAAGAGAGTCTTCATTTGCTTCTAATTATAATTATACATTTTAGTGGTTCGATAAATTACGGTATGACTTTTCGGTTACAAGTAATTGATACTGTGATTATCGTTACAGGTTGCAGTAGTGGGCTTTAGAACTCCTGTTCTTCTGAGTAAATAACAAGTACTGCACAACTTGTGCTCGTGCTACAATGAATGGTAAAACTCCATCTTCACACGCATGCCAAAAATTGGGGTGAAAATCAAAGCTCATCGAGTATGGAAGCAGGATTTACTGTCGAAGAATTTGGCCAGAGTGAAGAAATGTACGGAATAAAATATACTAAACTCATTGTTGGTGGGGATAGTAATGAATATAAAAAAAATTTGGACGCACGCCCAAACAAAAATGTCACCATCGAAAAAAATGGAATGTACAAATCTTCTTCTACGTAATTTCTGTAATAAATTTAAGGGGATTTCAACTACAAGTAACAAACTGAAGAACGACATTGCCATTTTAAAAAAAAAAGCTGGGTGGTAATGTTCTTAGATTCAGGACAGCTGTTTTTAAAGCTGTACAACACAGGCAGAAAAAAGAACGACAAAGACACGAAAAAGTTGAATATTTAAAGAAACATATATTAAATACCACAAACCACATATTAGGAGAGCATTCAGTTTGCACAGCGAGAGGTTACTTCCAAAACTAGGATGGTAGCGATCACAATTATACACCAAAACATATTGAAAGTGGTGTGCACGATAAGATCTCTGGTGTAGTAAAACAAATGAGCAATCGAAGTAGAAGTCTGATACACAATGTGACTAACAACCCTGTAGAACACTATAATTCAGCTGTTACCAAATTTGTCGGTGGTAAGAGAATGAACTGCTTCTCTAAACGATCCTTTGCTGGGAGGTGCACAGGAGCAGATGTTAGACACATCACGTACATGGCATTGTATACTTTACACATAACTATGTAGGCTATATAACAAGAGCCCAAGAAAATGTTGCAGAAGTATTTAATACAGGCGTAAAATAAAAATTTAAATCATCAAGACTAAAAGAAGTACAAAGCCAAAAAAGAGTCGTAAGCCATTATTTACACAGACACTTTCCGATAGATATTATGGGGTCAATGCTGAAAAGCCAGATATGGGTCCAGAGACATTCAACAGAGAATGCACAGAATTCCTTGATTTATTACATATAAGTGAAACGGAGAAGAAAATAGTTGACAGGGCAACAGTCATACGAAGATACAGATGTGAATGGAGAGAAAGAAGACGAAGATACAGAGGTGAATGGAGAGTAAGAAGACGAAGAAACCAGAGGTGAATGGAGAGAAAGAATACGAATATACAGAGGTGAATGGAGAGAAAGAAGACGAATATACAGAGGTGAATGGAGAGAAAGAAAACGAAGAATACTCACAGCATCGCATTTTGGTAGAATTTGAAACATGAGACCATTCACTAATTATGATTCAGAAGTTTACTGTACATTATACAACAGAACTGACACCAAAGAATGACATATGGAAGGAAAAAAACAGTTTGCAAAAGAAGTACTAGAGAAAGAACTTAAAATAAAGATTTCGGATTGGGACTGTTTATTGATCCTGACATTCCCTTCTTCGGCGCCAATCCTGATGGACTTGTTGGCGAAGATGGAATTATTGAAATTAAATGTCCATCTTTTCACAAATGACACATACAGCGGCAATCATAAAAAAAAGAAAATAGCTGCCTGGAATATTGACAAATCAGAAAATATTTTGAAAATAAAAACTAATCATAATTTTCATCTGTAAGTTCTAGGACAGTTAGTTACATGTTCCTCGGCGTAAATATAGCTTTTGCTGCCTATGGACACCACTAGGTACAATGACTGAAAGAATGGAGAGAAATTACAACTTTTGGAACACCGAAATAAAACCAAAATTGGAAAACTTTTTCCTAAACTACCTTCTGCCAAGTTAATTAATACATGATACACTAGGCCAATACCAATAAGAAATAGTGTGTACATAACAGAATAACAGATGAGGAAGAAACCGAGGAAGTAAACTGCGAGAAGCTTCATTTCTGGCAGCAAAAATGGTTTTTACCGCCTTACTTTTCAAAACTTTTATGCGGAATAATGTAATAATATTTGGTATTTATTATCGCTGGTTTCCAGTACAAAATACTATAAGAAAAATTTGATATTTATAAGAAAGCAAAAAAAAAATACTTAAGCTTCTGAATTAAGTGTAATACTTTTGTTATAAATCCTCTTATAGCTCATATTACTTATTATTACTTGTTTTAAATTATATTGTAATTACAGAAATAAAAAAAGTCTAATATTCAGACAAAGTAAATAGCATGGTAACTTTAGAAAGTGTGTTTTATTTGTGAAATGGAAATATGTTTCTCGTTGTAATAGTTTACAATAGATAAATTTCTAACTAGTATGTGTAATTTATGTCCGACAGTAGTTCTCAACAGGCACGTGAAATACGGCCCCGCAAAGGATGCCAGTCTCTTAGAGCTGAATTGTTAAATAACTGGCTAGAGCCTATAATTAAGATTTTCTATACATTACCAAACGATTCAACTCACACTTTACTATTTGATTTATGACTAAGGCTACGTTGTTTTACAATGTTACACCTAACTTTCATATACTTTTAAAATGTGTTTGTTAGATAGCGATGTAATAACTTTTTGTTTTGAATATATTTACATTTACCTAAAAAAAAATGTGGACGCTATCTCAGTACATATACAAAAAATAGCAGTGGTCCTTAATAAGCAGATATTGAAAACCACTTACTTACAGTTTGTTGTATCGCGGAAATAAAGAGTAAAAAGAGAAGGTGTCTAGGGGCGTAGAGTAAAAAAAAAAAAGGGGGGGGGGGGGCTCATAGATATAAACATTCTGTATAAACTGAGGGTATCTAGAATATATTTCTAAGACTGTTTGGCTATTTGAACATGAATTAATGAAAAATTAACCTTAAAGTACTCTTGTGAACAAGAGCTGCCTTCTGAATAAATACATTAGAAGACTAAAAAAGGTTGTGTTTGGTTTTATTTTCAGACTAGCTGGAACTGAAGTATATTGACATGCATCACCAAGTATTCGTCATCAATAAATAGACAGAGAATATACATACTACCTAGTGTCTGATTATGTTTCAAAAGGGCGTAGACTTCCTTGAAACTGTAACTGAAGGATAAATATATTGATAGCAGTTCAGACAGGCTGACATACGAGTAAATCTCATGAGTTTCTGGATAATGCATTATTGATTAAGGAAGTTGAAACCACAACCATTTGAAGGCCAATTTCATCCCCCCTCCATAAATTAGGAGGGGATTGGAACCCCGTTTGTTCATTTAAAAATAAAAATTGTAGTAATTTTAGGGTTGTTGCCGACGGATTTGTAACTTACCATATACCGTAAATAAAGAGTTCGCCTTGTGTTTTAACCCTACACACCAAAATGTTAGATAAATTAGTGCATAATTTATAATACTGAAATACTGTTGCCTATGTGTGAGATGTGATTCGGTATTTTAGAAAGGAAAGAGACCAATGTAAATGGGAATGAAGAGATATCACTTTTTTGGAGGTATGTTAATACAGAACGGTTGTGTTATAAGAGAATACAGCCTCAAATTTGTACTATTACATGACTTCCGGTGGTCACAACTTGCATGAACAATAGCTACAACTCTACTAAATGTCGGTATCAGTTTAGACTGTGTATAAAGCTAGGAATATGATGGCGCAGCAAGCATAAATGGGTAATTATGGAGTTGTTCATCATATCACACAGCTGTGTATTTCGTTGTGCTCTAGATTTAACTTTGATCAAGTTTGTGTGTAATAGAAATTCTAATATGCATAGGGGCAGTGATGGAAATGGGCCATTCTCTAGGTGCGTAGTCAGACGCATGAAGTTCAATGGGTTGAACATCGAGATTCATTATGTTCGTTCAATAAACACACAAACTACTATAAAATCACTCAATCATCAATCTTCTTTGCACCAGAGTAAATTTATACTAATTTCACCTAACATATGTTGTAAAATATTTTGCCTGGCATTCAATTTTTCCTCAATTTTGCAAGTTATGAAGTTTCTTCGTATGTTAAGAATACAATGCGCAATGAAACAACCCCAAAATAAACGTTATTTTTTCAGCAATTAAAAGGGGCATAAAACAATTTTGAAATCACAATTTCGGGAAAATAAACAGATGACCTAATATTACAGAAAGGTGATTTTATTAAAACACTGAACATATGCGATAATATATTTTCCCCATGTACGCACATCGATGATCTACAGCATCAAGTGAGATGTATTTTTCCACACTCTGTATACTTGTATCATATTTGCTCAACAGTACGTCAGCAAACCACTTGGATGAGTTGGTATTGCTCATAGTACGTCGAGATGCAAAAGATGAACCTGAATAAATTTTGCACGCATTTCTAGCACCCGGCACGGCAAAAAGAATTGACTCCATCCCACTCTGAAGAACAAAATAATAAATCTCTTATGAAAAACAGTTTCTTTCGATTCCATGGGAATAGGTTAGGACCACTAAGAGTATTTACGTACTTTCTAGCCCAGTGTGCACTCTTGGTCGTCTGAGTAGTGTTTCACTACATCTTCAACAGATGTCAGTACATTACACGTAGAGTAATGCTAACTTCGCCATGTTGTGTGGACATGGCGTGCTTTACTATGATGTAAACTTTAAAAGTATCTAGCAATGTTAAAGGTTTCACAGACGTTAAGTTCACTGTCAAAAACTTACATACTAATTAAAGGGAAGTCGCTTTTTACTTGATAACGTCCAGACAAAAAGCATCAAAGTAATAACGATGTAGTTTCAAGTAGCGGTCCCACACACGCATTTAAACACCACAATGGCTTCAGCTTGCAGTGCATTATAACTAATGAGCATTCATTTACATGGATGCAAATTATTTCCATGAGATTATTAATATGTTAGATAGTGTGTGTGGCTTGACGTCTCGTTGGTTGTTATAGCATTAGAGATGCAACCAGAAACAATAGCAATATTAGTGAGGCAATTACAAATACACACGTGCTTTACCTGGTACTCGAAAAGAACACACAAAGTTAGTTTCAAATATATTGCATCGTTTTGTAAATTGTTTATATGGTTACCATTTGGAAAATAATAGTGTGGCCCACTAAAACATGTCACTTTACATGACACGCCATAATATTTCTTAAGTGCAATATTTGGTAGGAATCGTTTGATGGTTTTTCGAGATGTACCATTAAAACTGTTTTTTCATGTGGCATTATTTTACAAAATGGCGTACAAAAGGGGCTATATATTGACACATTTGATGATTGTAAAATATAATTTCAATATAGTAAGTATGGTCGAAATTGGACAAGCAGTATAGTAGATATTGCAAATAAACCTAAAACATTTATATAAAAGCAATCTTAAAAATAAGTGCATTATTCAAATATATTGCATATGAGCAGGGCCTACGATAGTATTGTTTATATGCCAAATTTTGGCTGGAATCTAATGTGTACGTACTGAGATACATGAAATAAAAAATTTATTTTTCGTGTTTCGCTATCTTTCAAAACGGCCAGTTAATAACATTAAAGGCTGTTCACGGTGAAGTGAGCACTTTTTAAAGCCCTCATGAAATGCATTAACCCCTAATAATTATATTTTATTGCTGTCTCAGACGTTAACTTTAGAGAGTGAGACTGTGTTTACTAGTCATATTGCAATGTTTACATTAAAGTGTGTCGGAAAGGTATAAATTAATTGAAAGGAAAAAATTAACAACGCATTAAAAAGTGTCCACTTTACCGTGAACAGCGCAATCACTATTCAATACGTATACATGCACTGTCAACATATCAAATTTGGTTTTAATCGGTCTCATGGTTCCCGAGATGTCTTGTAAAAGCTTAATTTTTTCCATTTGTACTAACTTATAAAATGGTGGTTTCATTGCATTGTATATTTCTAATTAGAATGCCTATTAATGCACGTTTGATGTCTAAAATTTGGTTTAAAACGGCTAATTCGTTCCCTAGATAGGCTAACAGTCTAACAGTATAACAGTATAACAGTCTAAATTTAAAAAAAAAATGCCACCATTTTGAAAATATATATATCCGTTGTGGTCGAAAGTCCGATGTTCTTTCTAAAAATTATACGTGGACCTATTGTGATTAAATCCAGTTTTCGCGTATAAATGTTTTAATTGGGGCGGGGCGTACATTTGAGACAGAAAACCAGGTGATTGCATAGGACTATCGTTCCTTTGGAAAGTACGCTAGAGAGAAAGCATACGTACTCTTACCCGACTGCGACGTTCTCTAACCCTCCTTTCTCATAACCTACTCGCCTGCCGAAGACCCATCCAATAGGTAGCATTCCACAGCATTCATTAGCCAATCAGGGCCTGTTCCATAGATTCGCGCAGCCAACCACAGAATGTGCGCGACCACATCAAAAAGGAACCGTTGCGCTTGGTGGCAGGGCTGCAGTATTGCCAACAGATTTAAAAAAAAACCGCTAGACCACGTACCTAATAACCTATATTCCATTAAAAGAAAAGACAATATTTTTATAACACCAATTATATATTGGTTTTTCAAACACCACACGTTTATAATACAAAGAAATATAAATTTTTAAATAAATTGCCTTTTTTGTAATGTGATGTCCTCTGAATCATCGGGGTTAATTTCTGCATCTTCAAAAGAGAGTGCAACAACCAACCACTGTTTTATTGTTTGAATTTACCCACCATGTAGTTTTTTAATACTGCAGAATGAAAGTTAGATGTATAGCTGGACGGGATGGAAATGTTTATGCCGCTAAAGCGAACTTTGAAAAAGCCCAATTGTAAAGCTAAATTGTAAGACTGCAGCAGGACCGTGGTGGCGGCGTGGCGTGATGATGTGGGCGGTGATAATGGAGCTAGGAAGCACGTCAACAAGGGTTGGGGTGGAAAGGGTCGGTGTGTTAGAGGGGGGGCGGGGTACTAGTAGGTCGAGGGTAGCCGCCCAGCGAGCCAGGGGGGGTCGCCACAGCCGTGAATGGCTGCAGTCCTTGCAGTACCAGGCAGACAGGGTGCTTCACTGGTCCTGCCACCACCACACACGCCACGAAACTATCGCTCTTTATGTGGCACGCGCAGCTCCTTCCTAGTCACGCGACGATGCCACATTCGCTCATTTCTAACAGAAAGCACTGCGAGAAACATTACCCATGAGAATTATTATCAAAATTGTTCACTATTTTACGAGTCTCAAATTGCTCTCGAACGAATTAAAAATCTGCCACTATAATAAGAAAGCCTATACCACAGAAATAACAAGTTTTACTCATAACTATTCAGCCTAATTTCCTCTACACGGGTGCAAACAAATTTTACTGAAGTTCTTAAAAGTAGTCAGGCGTTGATGTCTCATTGATAGCAGTATCATCAGAGATATAATCAAAAGCATGTTAAACACTACCAAGACAATCAAAATACACGAATTCCTTAACCGGGGTTCGAATTTTAGAAAACTCGTTAAGCTAGCTTGTAATCAACTGCATCAGTAAGGTAGGATTCGGAGCATCAACTCCGGGTGGAATCAGGCTAACGTTTTGACTGATCGGGTTGACTAACCTGGATTACATACACTGCCATCATTTTTAAAATAAGTGCTCGAGCCACCAGAAACACGTAAGTTTGCATGGTCTACCATAACACTATTTATATGAAAAATATGGTGCAAATCGGATGATTGGTTTCCAAGATATTGTATAAAAACCATATTCTCTCAATCAGAGGTATAAAAATTTTTATATGGCCGCCATTTTGAAAATCATTGTCACCCCATTTAAACAATGTAACTTTACATGGCCTTCTGTAGGTGCGCAACATTTTGAGGAAATAAGTTTAATTATTCCGGAAATATGGCAAAATGTTGAATTTACTCACCTGAGAGTTCTTAGCAAAGATCTGGCAAAAGGGGATCTCTGTACACATAATTGATGCTTATAATTACTACAGCTTCTGTAAAAAAAATTGTTTGAATTTTGTTGAAACGTTTTATAGATAAAACAAATCAATATAAATTATTTGTATGGATCCCATTACAATATGCCTGCCACTAATAATACATGTTAATTTACATACGTTACTGTAGCAACACTTTTATGAAATTTGGTAAGCTACTTGGACCAAATGAGAGCACGCTAACGAATGACATCTGGCCATTTACTTAATTTTGCTAGTGAATGTGTGAAAAAAATTACAAGTACTTTTGGCGTGTTTTCAACATAAATGCATAACTATAATGAATATGTTTCTAAATAATAGAGTACATAAAATGTATTATTCAAAAGTTAACATTTTGGCCTTATTAGGAACCAATGTTTCAAATAGCCTAAGGCCAGCGTTTAAAATGTGGTTATAAATGGTGGACTGAGATTTATTTCATATAAAATTAGCCATAAACACATATAGACCTTTTGGGATTCTACATTAACAATGTCACAAATAAAACAGCCTTTTTTTCGCAGCACATTGTAATTGTTAGCCAAACATGTACACAAAGGAAAACAAAAAATAACATCAGCAAGTAATTAACAATCCTTTTATTAAATACCTTAATATCTGGACAAGAGCCGAATACTTACATACCCAATTAAAAAATCAAAGCTTCCACAACATAACCGAAGCGTTTAAAAAGGTTAACAATGCGTACTTAGTCTGGTTTGAAGCACTCGAAGCATTCCCCCATACCTATGTTGACTCGCTTTGTAATGCCAACGCATTTTTCATAGAAATACTCCAGGCATGTGTTACACAAGATCATGTCGGCTACTTCATTAATTTCACAGACGAAACAATGCTAACTGTCGTTAGTTATGTTCCCTTGTGTCCTTGGGAATGGTTTTTCCTTTTTCCTTATTGGGTGTTTCATTGTATTTGAATAATTAAGGCACTACTCTCTGGCCCCGGTAGTTTATGGACTGTTTCAGGTTCGTGGTTGCCGTCTTGAGTTGCGGTGTTAACCAAAGATCAGTAAATGACATGTTGAACTGTTCACCGAGAGAGTCATCTGTATCCCTTTCAGTAGATGAACTTGCTCTTGTTCGTTGATTAACGCGATGTTTACTTTTCCTCGTATCATTAGAATGAATGGACTCATTTACATTTTCATCATTCTCAATATCTTCTTGTGGCATTTCAGTGGCCGCAGAAGGAGCAAATATCTCGTCCGGGAGTTTGTGTTGATCGAAGGGATAAATTCCCGTCACCCTGAATCCACTGACGATTCTTGGCGTAGACCTTGCAAAGAATAGGACCTAATGTAGACCTAATGAACCTAAAGTCTTTTTTTCTACCATATGCCGAAAGGAGCTTATCATCCCAGCAACTTTAAAACAACTTGAAGACGGATTTGTCTAGCAGTTGAAGTTCGTGGGTTGTGTTATTCAGTAGGCAGTAAACTACTATCTCGCACTGGTCTGCGGTACGCACAATGTTTGAGTCAAGTGGCTTGAGGCCCATCAATTATTAAAAGTGCTTTTCTGTCGACTTTGTACCGAGCAAAGTGTTCGAGCCAACGAATAAAGAGAGCAGTCGTCATAGAGCACTTACTGCACATACAAATCACGGTTCCAACAGGCATGTCGATGTACTATTCCGGAGTAAGTCGCTGTGCCATGAAAAGAACCAAAGGAAGTACGAGGGTGGCGATATCATTGGCACATGTCACTACTGTTACATTTTCCTAGTACTTCGGAGCCACCAAGTGAACACTTTTCGCTCCTCTGCGAGCCAAAACATCCTGCTGATGGCGAATCGTTAGTCTCATACTTTTTTCATCGATGTTGTGTATTTGCTCCAGTCATTCCATTAAACCACTTTCTAGTAAAGTATTTGAATAATCATCATATAATTATGAATCGATTCAGCTTCGAAGCTCGACCGGGGCTTATACTATACGCCATTCTGTTTGCAATGTCATGATGACGTTTGAGGAAAAAATGTAACCATTTTCTACCGGCGAGGTCTTTACTGTAGTCGAAATGACGTGTTACGTTGTTCACTACACAGTCATTGAATATGGTTCGTCGTAAGAGGTTAGCAATAAGAGGCAAGCCGATATCACACATGCGGAAATTTCGTTCACGATATTCATTTCGTTCATCTACCGATAAGTAACTTTGCCTTCCAAGTTTTCTAACAGTTGAACCGGCTTTAAAGTGGTTCCGCAATGTCCTTCATAGAATGTGGGAGACAGTGACATTTTCCATTGCTTCATGCACTCTTCCATCCACTGCGGTTTTATCTGCTCCTCTTTAGTCGCTGTAGCTTTCAGTGAAGCCATAGTCCCCTGAAAAGTAGGAGGGCACACTGTTGCAAATACTCCATCGTAGAGTTGTTTGAGGGTGTAGACGAATAAGGCCATCTGGCCTTGTTGGTCTTCACCAGTCCATTCACACCTTGGCCTTAATAGGAACACTTGCACTATGGTGGATTTTCGCTTCTATTTCCTAAACAATTTAAATATTTTTAAATACAAATTATGTATTCGAAAGAAGAAAGACAGAGCTATAATAATATTTAGACTTCTTGATCGTTTTCGGTTATATAAACATAGTTTGAAGCGAAATTCACTCACCAGGAAATAACAACATACACCTCGCGTTGTACCAAGAATAATACTGGCGCTCACATAGTGGCTACTAAAGGAAATAGCGGACTCTGTTTTGTGGATTCACCATAAGATGGCAATTTTTTTCTAAAATAACCATATGGCTTTATTGGTGTACATGACCTTCTTTGGTCCAGGTACCATATGAATTGGTTGTTTGGTCCTCGAGATATGGCATAAAACCTCCATTCTTAATGTGACGATCTTCATAAATAGAGGACAAAATGTATGTGTAAGCACATTCGATGATTTCATAGATACTGTTACGTGCTGCAGCTGGTGGCAGGTCGGCAGCCCGGCGCCGTGGGAGGTGACCCACCTCGGCCTCCCTCTTCCTGGGACGATGCGCTAGCGACCAGTTGCCCTCGCTTTGGGGAAACCCGTTAATACACACAGCGGCGAGACTTGCTGGCATCACTACCGCTATCCCCTGCTGGAGGTTCCGACGGGTTTGGCGACGACCCAAGAATGTTCTGGTGAGACTGGCCGGTGCCAGGCCCTCCTCAGAGCATCGCGCGAGTTGGGGAAGTTTCTGGGTGACGCCTACGACACTATATATATATATATATATATATATATATATATATATATATATATATTGCCGCGGACCAGCGGCTGGTAGTCTTTGACGGAGTGCGCGCGTGAATGGCCGAGAGGGTGTGAAACCGACTAGTGAAGCCTACTGTGTATGTGGGCGCTTGGAGGACTCTAGAACATTGCAGACTTGTGGGACATGTACTGATGAGGTGGGACTGAATGGAAGTGTAATACTGATTTTAATGTCAAATATGAAAGCATACATTATAAAATAATTGAATAGGTTGATACACTGTCTGTTGGGACTGATCTTTAATTATTTTATTTTATTGATTTCTTTACGGTGATTAAAATTTTTATTAAACTGCAGACATTAGTAGTAATTTTATATAAAATAAGAAAATTAGAATTAATTAGTTTTTTAAATTAAGACTTCCATCCCTTAACGAACTTGGTATAGCACACTCAATTTCTAGAGAGATATAAATTGTAACAATACGATATACAAAGGTAAATTTAACTCTGTTAGATTGTTATGTAAATATATAGCCCACTAACTTAAAAAGTTTGTGTAGGCACCATTCAGAAAATAATAGAGTTGCACATTTAAAATATATAAATTAATATACCCTACCAAAGTACAACTTCTCGACCGAATTTTAAATAAATCGGTTTATTGTTTCCCGAGATACGGCATAAAAAGTGTATTACTTCATGTGCTGCTATCTTACAAAATGGTGGAGAAATTTCATATACAATTTCATATACAATTTTGATGGATATAATTGATAATGAGATTTGGTGTGGACACATTTGAAGGTTGATATATATAGAGCCAGCATATAAAGTTTCAATGTAATTAATGACATTATTTCGACGATATAACATACAAAACTAAAATAGCTATATGCCCACCATTATTAAAATAAAGTCTGATATACCTAAAACATAACAATTAACATCACCTATCGAGTAATACTTGTTTGCCATATTTGATAGGAATCGTTAATTGTTTTGCGACGTAAGAAATTAAAGTTTATTTATTCATATGGCACTATCTTACAAAATAGATGACAAACAAGGTTCGATGTAGACATATTTGATGTATGTTTTATATACTGTCAGAATACAAAGTTAAGTTGGAAACGATTAAATGTTTTCGAAAATATAACATACTATACTAAAATAGGTAGATGGCCGCCATTTTGAAAATAAGTGTCCGACATACTTGACACATAATTGTACATATCAACTGCTGCAGTATCACTTGTTTGCCAAATTTGGTAGGAATCTGTTACAATTTTTTCTGAGGTATTACACAAAAGTTTATTAACTCATGTAGCATTGTACTACAAAATGGCTTACAAAAGTGGTTGTTGTTTGACTATATGATGTTTGTAACATTGTTAGTGTACAAAATTTGTTTGAAATTTTTAAAACAGTATGGTAGTTATTGCCTACAAATAAATCTAAAATATTTTCTTGGCCGCCATTTTAAAAATAAGTGCCTTATAAAGTTCGATTACTTATATTTTCTAGTATTACTTAAGAGCCAAATTGTGTGGAAATTGTTTGTGAAGTTTTCTAGATATAATGTGCAGGTTTAATTTTCATGTGGGGCTAACTTTCAAAATGGCTTAACAACAATATTTACCACTGAACTCAATGCTTACAACTAACGTTGTCAGCAAACAAAATGTGATTTAAATCGTTTCAATGGTTCCGAGATATGACATATCAAACAAAAATTTTTAATGGCCGCCATTTTGAAAGTAAATGGCCGGCGGGGTCGAAAAATACAAACGTCCATTGTCCTATTTTAGTAATATATGTGAACCGAGTTTGTGAAATTTGGTTTAGGTGTTCAAAAATTGAAAGAAGGGCACACCCATACATACATACAAACATACATACACACGTGCACTCACACAGGCAAAAAAAAGTTATCTTATAAGCCTTTCCTTCCCTCGGCAAGTAGGCCGAACACAATTTACTGCAACGACATAAAAAATAAACCGGCTATTTTCAGTGTCTGTCACATGTCATATTTATTTACTGTTTTATTGTATGTTACATATACCATATTTAGGATTTTATTTACTGCGTAATTGACATGGAAAATTATATTATTTAAACAAAAATTTTATTCATCATTGTGATTGTATTTGGGAGTTATTCGTAAACAATGGAAAGTGGTTTGTGAACAAAGGTCGCAGGCCGAAGCACAGTGTGTTGTTGGTTGTCATGGTAATTCCTAGTACGAGTTGTAATTTGTAGCATAAGTCTCTAGTGACTGGCGCTAATTTTCAAAATTACGTCAAAGTGTGTAAGTTAAAGGAATTTTAAGAAATAATGTTTTCCGCTAGGAAGGACGCCATTCCTGTGTGCCTCGTTTGGTAAGTTTTTATATTCAATTTCAGAACAATGCTACCGAGTCCGTGGTTGTATATAGACAGCCCGATGTGGGCGAAAATGTTTCGTGTTAAGAAGAGAATCTGTACTGGATACAAACGCGGGTAATTATTTAATTTCAAGTTTCTACTTCCGCGTTGTGTAGCGGTACATAATTGAAGGACTGTATGTGATGTACCTTAGGCTTGAGAGCATGTATAGAGAAGATTATGAAGAAGACTTGGCATGAAGGAGAACGCCGACTGAGATCAGCAGGTACGAGGTCTGCAAGATGCTACTAGAAAATTATAAGCCATACAAGTTTTTTAAAATTTCCGACTGCAGACACAACAAAAAAAATTGTTTTCTTTAAACCAATTTAAACAATTTTTTTCTATAATTCGCCATCTTTGATTTACAGTGTAACTGGTTTGCAAGCATTATTTGCCTACGGAGCCCTGTCATTTATATTCACAAGCTCTGCCAATGCTAGTTTTGAAAAGAATAATAAGAAACTTTACTATAAATAAGATAAATTCAATTTAAAGATAGATGTACGGTGACGAAAGCTGCTAGTGTTACCAAAGGCCACAAATGTTAACGATGACACTATAATACTATTTCACTGTTTCTGGAATTTATTTGGCACAAATTATTTTTGCATTTTTAGCAATAGATTCAGAATTTAACTTTTCGCGAATTAAATTAAGTCAATTTCACTTATGTCTCTGTGGTGATCTCATTTCTGTAATTTGTGGTAGCTCTGAAGTATTCGCTCGCAGTGTCTATGCCTATAATTTCAGTCGACGTGGTACTTGTGAAGCCTGTGTTCCTGAGTCATCTACATATGTTAAGAAGGTTGAAAATGAGTTGTAAATTGGATGCAAATCATCCTTTCTCGATGAGCCGGGTATTCACTAACCTCGGGAAAGTAACACAGTTTTGGTAGTGCTGTATACCACGCTGTCTAATGCAAGATATTTGCCTAATACAATTTTTCGTCCTACACATTACACGTTACAGAAAACGTATTTCAGCCGCAAAGTAGAGCCTATTTATCTATCACACATGCGTAAATCTCCTTTCTTTTCACTACTTTATATTAGCCTATTGATACAACTATTGAGCCTACTTTCCTATAGACCTACACGCCTGAAAATACAAATTTTTAGTGAAGTTCATAAAAGCTTATACGGTAGGTAAGCCTTGACGTCTTGTTGACAGCAATATCATTTGAGATGAAACCAGAAACATATACAACAGTAGTGAGACGATTACAAATCCACACGTGCCTTACCTGAGACTCGAACTCAGTAAACCTCGTACCATAAGCTAACGTACAATCGAATGCAATGCGGATGTAATCAGTCTAATGTTTGAATGTTAGAGTGTACTAACCTGAAATAATTACATTTAGTGAATAAGTATTTCAGCCATTTACAACACGTAAGAATACGTGTACATGGCTTACCGTAGTGCAACTTGTGTGAATAATTTGGTGGAAATCGATTAATTGGTACCAGAAAATGGCACAAAAAATTAATTTTCTTATTTGCTGATATCTTACAAAATTGTTTATTCTTTTTTTTTCCTAAGTTTCTCGATACGGTGCTTTTAGTAGATAGTGTTACAGTAAAATGGTTGAATGTTAATAAATCGTTTAATAGAAATGACAAGCCTATCCAAATATTTATAAGGCCACCATTTTGAAAATCAATACTCTACCCACTTAAATCGTGTAAACTTGCATGGCCCTCTGTACCAATAATGGTATGCAACACTTCGTGGAAAGTAGTTGAATTTTCCCGGAAATATAGCAGAAATTCTTATTTTACCACCTGAACCTATTTTACAAAGGGCCAGCAAAAGAGGGAATTTGTATTCATAAATTATGCTTCTAATTAATTGTTAGTTTACAAAAATTTCGGATAAATTTTGTTGAACTGCTATAACATACTAAACCTTATTGTTAATAAGACTCCAGACTACCTAGCGATTTTTCCCGCGTTATAAGCCGAGAAGCGTGAAAGCGATAAGGGCGATACTGCCACGCCCACACAAGTGCGTCATCGCCGCTAAGCGCAGTATTCTTGTCGTACTGCGTGTACCTATGGGAGTTTCAACAGTGATTCTGTTATTTTGTACGTGAGAAGTCTGTAAGAAGGTTCTGTGGAGGGCCTTTGAGTAGTTCTGCGTGTATCTGACGCGTATATTTAGAAATCGAGCACTTCGAAAAAAACCGTTTTTAGCCATTTTTGAGTGCTCTGAAATGGTATTTCTAATGTGCGTGATGCCTACAAATCATTCAACAGCCCTCTTATGATGTATGTGTTATTTTCGTAAATCAGTACTTTGGACGCATATTGAATAGTTTCGTAAGGAAACAAGCATATCTAACACTCAGCAACGCATTCCAAGCTACAGGTAGCTAGGCGGGTGCCTTAACACTGTTAAAAACAGACCTGCGGTATCTCCATTCGTAGAACTGCTACCAGTTAGTAACTTGTGTTTGTATACAGAATGTTTTGTAACTTATGTTACAGACTTTGGGAGGTGATTAATTATGCGAAAACATTACGAAAATGCCAAATGACGTATGTCCGGAAACGACGTCTAATGGGTGAAAACATCCTTGAAAGTTGAGCTTTAAAATAGTGTTTTACTGAATAAAATGGCCATAAGCAATATTAAGTTACTATATTTAAATATCTTAGGTTAATATTAATTTGTTTCCGCTTTGTTAAATAAAAATGAATTTTTAAGCCCAACTATTGGGAGTGTTTTTTCACCATTAGGCGTCGTTTCTGAAGTCAATCTGCATTTTCGTAACGTTTTTACGTAAGGAGTCGCCTCCCAAAACCTGTAAAATAAGTTACGAAACAACCTGTATAAAAAAACTAGCTAGCACACCTTAATATTGTTATATTACTTGTTGCCTTTTACATAAATTGATTTGTTACTCGTATAGTCAGATTCGTTTTCCTGAAAATGACGTGAAGTCACAAAGAATACGAGTGTGTTATTTTTATTTTGACGAAAATTACTGACCGGTTACAAAATATAGTTTTTACTTTACGTACCAGGATATTATTCGCATGTAAAATATAATGGTAAAAAATGTTTGGGTCCGAGCGAGTTTCAAACTCACGCCCAATATTCACAGATTACTCATGGGCGCAGCAACTTTAGCGTTGTACCATCGATTCACACTTCAGATTGCGAGTTTATATTCTGTAAATACATTAAACAGTTTGAATTAATTTATTCATGCAATACGTAATGTTTTAAGTAGAACGGTTCGATAAAGTAGCTCAAAGTTGTCATCGTAAACACTTTTTGTCGTAGTATTTTAAATCTATTTTAAAGAGTTTCAACCTCACGGATGTATAATCAAGATGGAGGCGTCCTTTTCGGTATATTCATCAACTAGTTTCAAGTAGTGGCCACAGGGAAATATTGCACATATCTGTGGTTGAAACATCACAAAATACAATGGCGTAAATGTATTTATTTGTACAGCACAAAATAGGGGATGAGAAAGGTAATTACCATGTTAAAATAATTTTTTATCATTAAAACTTTTTGTGACAAAAAATTTTAATATGATATTATTCAAAACAGATGGTGCAAAAGTAAGGCTGATTTATACATGCGCCATTATTTTTTAAATAGGCTATTGCAAGGTAAAAAGAGAACATTTGAAAGCCTTCTCATTTGAAATGACTGTCAATAAATTTATTTTATCTTAATATACGCACTGTATTTATTACTTAAATAAGAATGTTTATTTTTAAAAAGCGGTTAATGGATAAAAATGGCTGAAATAAAAACCAACTAAGACCTCAAAAGTGATCATTTTTCCGGGAAAAGCCTGTAGCCCTAAGTACTTGAAAATATAAGCGAAATGGAAATTTGAAGTTAAATGGATATTTAGTGCTTGTCAAATGTTCGTTTGGGTGAATAGCAATGAAAATTTGTGAATGTCTATCAATTTGTCTATGTCTATTGCTAAAATTTCACTGAAATATTTACTTGAATCTTGATTTTATGTTGGCTAAAGCTATTTTGTTAATTTGAAGAATTTTATTGCAACATTTATTCTTTCGCTATGCAATCCATTCGTGTCTATATTTTCATGTAGGTCTACCTCAAGGAAATGTTTAGTAGCATATTGTTATAATGTATGGTCATTAATGATTTTAGACAAATTTGATTTCATAATTTTAATTGATGTAGTTGGTTATGTGCAATTATTTAGAAAACAATGGTGAAATTTGAAGAACTTCTTTAAACATTCATTAAAGCTGTGTTCTCATAACATTATTTTTCATTTTTTTTCAGTTCATGAAATCGGACGACATATATTTTATTTTCTGTTTTGTTAATCAAAAAGTGGCCTTCGCACAACCTTAGAATATATTAAATTTTATTTTCAAACTTAAAAATAATGAAAAAAAAAAGTTGCTCATTAAACTCACTCACCCTCCCACTCGCAAATTGCACTGTGCAACCCTCCCTACCTGTGCTGAAACCCACCAGCCGCGACTTACTACCACTATAGTATTTAAATGTAAGGCAAATATATATCAAGTTGGCATTTCTTTGCATTGTACACATTAGCTTACAAATTGACATATTTAACCACACATCCATGTTCTTCTCATTTCTCGTATCTGCTCTGCTTAAACATGAATAAACTCCTTAAGGGTACGGCAATACAAATTTTCATATAGTATAACGTAAGGGTACAAAATTGATGCTTAAAGTTATTCTGAAGAGCGCTTTACGAAAAGCCTATAATATCACATTTAGGCACGTATCTACGTTAACAACTTAGGCCTAATTCCGAAGGTGTAAGTTAGTAGAATCTCGACTTGGGAGTCTCGTTTTCTCTACTCCAGTTGGTGAGGTCCAAGTGCCGGAGCAGGTAGGGAGGCAGGATGATGTGATACATGGACCAGAGGGAGAGACAGAGAGAGTATGTTGTGTTGGGTTGGCAGATGGTGGAGGTGAGAGCAGCTGTGGCACGTGACCCCTGCCTGAGCTCCGACAGGCAGGTGTGTTCCGGCTAGAGCAGGTAGTTGTAGTGCGACAGATGGCAGCAGCACCTGCCCCCCGCCAGCACTTACCAGCACTTACCACCTGACGCCTTATCTCGCCATGAGCCCTCAGCCCTTACCTTACCTCCCTCCTCACTTCTGCAACCAAACAAAACCATACAACTTTACTCTCACGGTGTCCCGTCACTGCTGACGAACACTGGTGTTTCGCCAGTGTTCGTCAGCAGTGACGGGACAGTATCAGTATCAGTCAATATTTCGCATGTGTCAGTGATTTGATAGTTTCGAAACACTTGGCAGTAGAACGAAAGGTAGCTTGTAAATTTAGACAAACAAAAACAAGGTAATGCAAGTTAGATCACACCAGAATGTTTTATAAATAAACCTGCCGGTAATTTACTTATATAAAAACGTACATTCCACACTTGCGAAGTTCTAACCTCAACAAATGAGGGGGAAAACAATTGTAATATCCCATAATAGTGTCTTAATTGCTTTCCAGGGCTTTTCGCGCGTCTTCAATGGGCACAACAATCCTGTAAGTCACACCATACTCTGCAATAACGTTTACTTCTTGGCTCATAATTGAAAGTCCCGCCAACGAATATAATACAGACACTACACAATCTCATTCAGCTCCAGTAATTCTCAGTGTTCCCAGTACTCGTTTTAGCCTCGCGCAGGGCACCACCCAGAGACTCGCAAAAATGGCTGCCAGTCACCATGAGTGGTCGTCAGCAGTAACGAAACGATATCAGACGTTACTGGAATTACTGAACCAGTGAAATCAGCAGTGTCGGAACATGGCGTCTGCAACGAAACGTCCTTTTAATTTGCAAAGTAATTACTCGGAGCATCTTACCAGATTTAACTATTACACGCGTTATTTTGGCGAGAAACGAAAAGAAAAGCCGAAAATGGCGAGATTAGTTAAACTAAGCAACTGAAGGAAAATGCACATATATTTGTTTACAAAAGCGGATAGGAAAGAAAAAATGAGGCGTTATTAAATACGTAATTTAAATTTAAAATCATGTTATATATGCGACGACATTTATGGACAAGAACGGGTAAAACATTTACTCATTGTTTTGGGACAACCAAATATTAAAGTTTATTACCTTCTAATACTTTGCGACTATTTTTCCTTCACCTTCAGCCTAACTGCTTCACATGACATACTACATACACAACACACGTTTATTATTTGCTATAATGATGTCTTTCTCTGAGCTAATATTGACTTTCATTTACGTTTTTAATAATGATGGCTTAGGTGCTTACACAGACAAAAAAATTTAATATTGTTTTATTTGCAGAAAATGGAATTATTTTTATACTGCAGCTTTAATTTGACTGTACATCAAAATCATTGCGTGTGTGGGTGTATGTATGTATATATATGTTGTAAGAATAATTTATAGCCAGCTTTGTAGACATTAGATGTTCTCTGGATACAATTCTGAGGTTCTGAGATTACATTTACGAGGACATGGTAACACTGACACAAATAACTTATTAAATATAAATACTGATCACCGCATTGTGAATTTAAAAAGCCGTCAGTGAAAACCATAACACTAAATAATAGGAACTGAAAATATACTTCCGGGGTATCAACCCATATTAAAATTGTAATATGAAATAAACACCGATCTTCCTTCAATTAGTATTTCTTTTTGTTTCTACTGCAGAAAAACAAAATATGATGTAACATCTCAATTTTACTAATGTTATAAATGTCCGTAATTTTATATATTTTAGTATGTAAGATGTTTTATTTTGATAGCTATATGGTTTAATAGTGTGTGAAGCTTAAATGTAAACTTTGTCTATGGAATTGTAAGTGTTTTGTCAGTTAAATAGTTTGTTATAATGTTTTCTGTTAATCACGCAACACCAGTCAGAAACGACAACCTTTTGTTTCTGTTACGAATATTGCAAATAAATTAGAACATTCCTAACAGATTCAAAATGTGGCTGTCTTGATGGAAGAATATGAGAAAGGAAGGGCTCCACAAAACTAATAGAGTATTCGGTCTTCAAGTTCGCCGTTTGTGAATAAGTCAATACTTCCAAGAACTAGAAGAATGAACGAATAATAATAATTAATGAATTAAAGCTACAAGGATATAATAATTTCAAGAGAAGGGATGAGCCCGAAGAGGATGGTGTCGTCTACAAAATTCGCAATCAGATTGACGACAGAGAAACGGAAGTTGAATTAGGGTTTCCAGAGATGACAGTTTAAGGACCAGAGTACGTTCCCAGCCAAAACGAAGGAAGTGTGCGCTGTTCCTGAGGTTGGAGGATGGACTGCCTGAATCACGGACGTCTGGAGTAGCCTACCAGCCCGCAGTTCGACGCCATGGGTCCAGCTGAGCGGAACGACATCGGGGTGCCTACTGCATACTGAGTGGGATTCGACCGCGGGACTCCTGGTTCATGGAGAGGTGTAAGGACGTGGATCGCCCGCAGGACCAGATGCAGGGGAAAGGTGGTGCTGCAATACAGTTTCCAAGGCAGCTAAGTTCTCTCATATCCAATCAACTACTGAGTGCTTATCCTCTTTTATTTAAAGCACCATCAATATTGGTAGTTTGGCAGATGTGCTGCGGTAGTCTTTCTGGCTGTTGTATTGTTGGTTGGATTTTAATAGTTGTGTTGTTGGATGGATTTTAATGATTAATTTTAGGATAAATTTTGTAATCCTATTGTCCATATATTCAATTTATTTGTGGTATATTAAAAGATAATTTGTGGCAAAATGGTGACTAATATGCTATTCAAAAAGCCAAGATTTTATTGAATATATTTCACATAGTTGAAACTAATCTTGTGACTATACTTAATGTGTCCTAATTTAAACTGCTGCGTGTAATTTTGAGTTTTTCCCCTCATTGATTCACCAATGCTTAATTGATTCTCTTTTTAAAAATTTTTAACAGAAATTCTATTTCCCCATAGCCGAGGTATTAGCACACACAGTTTGATATCTTCGCATACACCAAATCTCAATAAATCATTTTTATTTTTAAATAAAAAATGGAAAATCAAGGAAAGTAATGTAAAAAGTGTGGCGATCTATTAAACATTGCTTGTTTTTCGCCACATAAACACACAAAAGATAAACATATTAACACCTGTAAAAACTTTTTCCAGAATATGTTAAAAATTATTATGTGGTAAAAGAAAGAGAAATTACTGTGCGAATGTTGGAAATATGTTAATAGTGTATAGCTCAAAGAGCATAAAATTTCTAAAGCACACAATACGACATTAGATATTCTAAATGAAATTCAAACTGGTAACCATCCTTCAAAAAATGCACAGTATATAATGACAATAAATCATTAAAAATATTTTCTCCTCATTAAACCAATAAGGACAAACACCCATCAATATGCAAAAAAAATATATATAAAGAGAAATATCACCACAACAATAAGTTAGTTAGGTAAAACAATTTCACTTGTTATCAATAATTTAAATATTTTATAGACATAATTTTCCAGTATATTTACTATTTTTATAGCTCTTCATTGTATATAAAATTTTGAAGTTTTCAATAATTTGTTTCCAAACTAAATACACCAAAAAAATGGCTTCGCCCAATATCGCAGTTGAGTTGGGTGAGAAGACATTGAGAGAGTTGAGAATTATAGGTAGAGATTTAAAAATTAAATATTGGTACAGACTAAGGAAAGCTGATCTAATTACATTTATATTACAATTTATTACAAATCAACAAAGAAAAATAATCTTTGCAAATTTACCATTTTCTAATGCAAATGTTAGAGATGTATGCCAAAAGGATAAAAATGTATTAAAATAAATATTTCCATTCACTAAAAATGTAATTTAAAAGGCTAAAAATAAAAGCAACAGATAACAGAATGGATAACAAAGAATAATTTTACAAATTTACCGCCACCAGATGCCAATGTCGAGGAATTATATCAGCAAGATAGAAAAGAATTAAAATAAAATTTCCCCTATTCTACTAATGTATTTGTTAGCAAAATAATAGAAGAACTAATGAAAATTACAGAGTTAATGTAGCTTTTAAAAGTAGAAAATCGACATATAACTTTGAAAAATCTTTTAATTTGGTACAACCTATTCATTTTTTTGGTTTCAATAAAAAATAACTTATTTGAGAATATACATGAAAATCTTATAAACTTTAAGGGGTTGAAAACCAGCATTAAATTATATATCAATTGTCAGAAGCAAGAAAATAATCAAGTTGAATCATTTTTAATTCAATCACCAAATTGTACAATATTTAATGATGGAGATATTAAAATAATTTGAAAATGCATAAAACAAGAAATAATTTACAAAATTTCTGAATTCCAAAAAGGAGGTCCCGGGTGGACTTTAGATAAAATAATGGGGATACAATTAGCAATAAATAAGTATAATCCATTAAATGGATCATCATATATTGAACTACCTGAATTTATAATGATTAAGAAAGCATGCATAAATGTTAAAAAAAAAGATCAAAACTGCTTTCTTTGGGCAATAAAATCTGCACTGTTTCCAGCAGAAAGCCATTCAGACAGAGTAAATAAATATAAAAATGTGGGTCTTAATATTGATAAAGTAATAAATAAATTTGAATATCCAATTAGAATCCATGATATCCCAATAACAGAAAATCTCAATTTGGCATATCCATACATGTACACTCTATTGAAGATGAAAGTAAGAAATCCATGGTGTACACAAAAAAACTAAAAAAAAAATGTAAAAGGAATACACATAAAAAATTACTTTATTTCAAAGATTAATGTTGGTTAAAGATATATCAAGGTTAGTTTCAGCACATTAAGATAACCATAAATGAAAAGCTTATATACATGATATGTGTCTTCAATTCTTGTATTCTCGAGAAAAATTAAATAAACCTACTAAAGATTGTTCTATAAATGAAGCTGTAAAAATCACTTTAACCCCAAAAGGAGAGCAAATGAAATTAAAAAATATCAAACGCACAGACGAAAGTCTCTTTCGCAATATATGCCGACTTTGTGTCGATTCTAAATAAAATAAAAACTAAACCAAATCCAAAAGAAATTTGTAAATTTAAACAAATAAAAAAATTATCCAATTTTAACAGAAGATGATATTGATAATGGCCATTACAAAGAAATGCTAAAAAAAAATAAACTTACAACTGCACAAATAAATAATATTGATTTAAAATTTAATGACGAATCATATACAGTGATATACAAATTACATGAAGATTTTGGTTTTTTTTTTTTTTTTTTTTTTTTCTATTTTATTGTATCTAATTATGGTGAGTATAAGCCAACAGTTGTATATCATGGCCCAGATGCTCATAAAATATTTATACAATCAATAAAAAGCGAAGTAGATGATATTGGGCAAATTTATTCACAAATTGAGCCAATCCACCCACTAACAAAAGAAGAAAAATATTATACAACAAATCTAAAAAATGCACTAAATGCGAGTGCGAATATTCGAAGGACAATAAAAAAGTACATCATGATCACATAGGTGGAAAACTCATTAATACAACATATACAACAATTGCAATTTACAATTAAAGTTACCAAATTTTGTTCCAATTAATTTTCATAATTTAGCTGCTTATGATGCTCATTTATTTTTTAAAGAGTTAGGATATGATGTTAAAAATATGTAATTAATAGCAAATATTGAAGAAAAATTTATAACTTTTCGAAAAAGCAAAGAAAATTTAAAAATGAGGTTCATAGACACATTTTTATTTATGGCTAGTAGTTCAGATCAACTATCGTCTAATTTAACTAAAGATCAAATAAAACACACAAAATCATTTACCAAAAGAACATGTAGAATTTGTAATTAAAAAATGATTATATAGATAGTTGGAAAAAATTTGAAGAACAGAACTGCCACCAAAGAGCGAATTTTACAATAAATTTAATGAATCTGATATAACTGACGCCAATTTTGAGCATGCAAAATGTGTATGGAACCAATTAAATATAAAAAATCTTGATGAATGCCATGATCCATATTTAAAAAACGATGTATTATTGTTAGCAGGTATATTCTAAAATTATATAAACACCTGTATGCATTCATAAGATTTAGGACCTGCATGGTATTTTACAGCACCAGGTTTATCATGCGATGCAATGTTAAAAATGACTAAAGAACAACTATATTTATAATTTAACTATTATATGATTTCAATGATTGAAAACAGGAATTCGAGGCGGAATATCAAAATGTTGTAAGCGATATGTTAAAGCAAATAACAAATATTTGGAAGAATTTAATCCAAATCAAGAATTAAATCATTTAGCATATCTCGATGCGAATAATTTATATGGTCGGGCAATGTCGCATCATTTACCATATGGTGGTTTTGAATGGGTTCACTATAGATTAAATTATGCAAATTACTGGAGTAAAAAAAATATAAAGTTTCAAAGACGATTCTGAGTATGGCTATATATTAGAAGTTGATTTAGAATATCCACATGAACTACATAATTTACATAAAGATCTACCGCTTTGCCCTGAAATAAGGTAGTTCCAAAGACAAATCAATATATATTATTAATAATTTAGATAACAAACAAAAGTATGTAATTCACTATCGCAAACTTGAAACAATGTCTAAATAATGGATTAAAACTCACTAAAATACATAGAATATTAATGTTTGATCAGTCTGAATGGTTGAAGAAATATATTGATTTAAACACAACAACGAGAACTAATGGAAAAAATGATTTCGAAAATTATTTTTATAATCTCATGAATAATTCTGTGTTTGGCAAAGCAATAGAAAGTATTAGTATCAGATGCTGGAAAATGTGAACAATTAGCAGCAAAACCAAATTTCAAAAGATGTACTATATTTAATGAAAATCTTGCGGCTATTCAGATAAATAAAACAAATGAAAAATTTAATAAACCAATTAATGTGGGCATGGCCATTTTGGATATTTCGAAATAAATAATGTACAATTTCCACTATAAAATTATGAAGCCACAATATGGTGATACTATATAAGTATGTTATTAAGATAGTGACAGCTATATTGATGACATAAAAGCAGAAGATTTTTACAAAGATACGAAGTAGAAGATAGAAAAATTTGATACAAGTGTTATCCAAACGACAATATCTATAACATGCAACAAATAAATAAAAACATTTTTGGCAAAATGAAAGATGAATGTAATGGGAATAATGAAAGAATTTGTTGGTTTATAAGCAAAAATGTTTCAATATAGAGTTGGTGATAAAGAAAATAAAAAATCGAAAGGTGTGAAAAAATGTGTTGTTAATAAGAACTAATTTTTATGACTATAAGAAATGTGTTTTTGATGAGAAAGCTCAATATACGACAGTGAATTGAATAAGAAGAGTGAAACACAAAATATATACAGTAGACATTAATAAAATAGCTCTGAGTCCTTGTGATAACAAGAGAATTATACTATAAAATAAAATAGATGCACTGCCATATGAGAGGTGGGACGAATTTTTCATCCCAACTATTTCTGAAAGAAATTTTTTTATAATTTATTAATGAAAGGTGGAATGAATTTTTTAATTCTAAGTATTTCTGAAAGAAACAAAAACTTTAAAATTTTATTAATTAGATGTATGCACTTTGTATACCACCTATTTCTAAAAGAAAAGGTTTATATTTTATTAATGAGAGGTGCGATGAGTAAGAAAAATATTTAAAATCATATGGCGAGTTCGGTGTTAGTAAATCACCAACACTTGGTGCTATACAAAAATTATTCTTCATACCTATTTCTGAAAGAAAAGTTTTATGTTTTGGAGATGCCTTTTATGTTTTGTATTAAAATATATAACATAAAAAAAATTTGATTTCTAATTGTCTCTAATTTATAAAACAATCTTATTAAATTGCTCATTATAAATTTTATTAAAAATTGGATATGGGGGCTCATAAATTATATAATCTCTAAAACCAAACATAGTTTTTGTTGGCAAACTAGCAATTATATTTGTCGCCAAGTGGTTAGATTCATCTTTTTTTTTAACATGCCATATGCCAAGTTACGATGAACACTGATTATTTTATATGGAAAGAATAAGGCAATTTAGTGCCCACAGTAGCTTTGTCCTTTTCAATAGTTAATTTTCTTTGAAAACTGAGAATATCACATAAGTGATCATCAAGTTTAATATCAAACTTGGTTTTAATTGTTATTCTATTTTTCACATTGTCTGCTGTTATTTCAATGTTGTTTGTTGAAAGTGGCTCAATTGACTTTATATATTCTTTCAAAGATTCAACATCATATTTGCCTCTGGGAATATTTATAATGGTATTTTTATCAACACCAGGACTAATTTTTTCAATTGCTTTTATAGTATTATTATCCACATTTAGAGTAAAAACTTTTAATGAAAACTAATTTATGCTATCGATTTATCTTTATGAATTATATCATAGGGAAGTTTTCTTCTTTAGAATAAAACTATTGTTTGTTAACTTGAAAAATGTATTAGTATCCATTTAATACCAAAATTATTGTAATTAAATGAAAAGAGTTGACTGGGGTGTTGGTGTTTTAATTTCCGAGGAAACTTCCAAGAATAAAAAAGAAATGGAGAGTTATTTGCCCAATAATATTCGCGGGTTGATTGTAAGGCCCAGCAATGGTGCAAAAACCAATTAAATCATTAATTTTAATTATAATAGAGGATGGCTAAATTTTAATAAAATTTTAATTGCCCGAAAAGTTTGAATCAACCAAAATATATTCAATTACATGATGATTTTGAAGTGATATCCATAACATTTGATGAAAAATTTGCTTAATTTTAAGTAGCAACGGTGAATTGGTTTCACTTGATTTATGAAAATGAATCTCTCATAATTTTTCATGGAGATATGCTTTACGAAAAATTTAAAGAAATTTGTAAAAAATATTGGGACAAAGATTATGGTTTTATTACAATATATACGAATAGAAAAATTAACAATGATAAGTACAGTAATAAAATTAAAGAAATTATTATACTTTAATACTTTTTGTATATAAATTACGACTTATATAATTATCCTTGCTATTATAAATACAATTTTTGCACTTTCTAAAAAAGAGATTCGGACAAATTGTGTTATCAACTTTTAAAAAAAATGTGGATATCTAGAAGGTTATGCAAATTAGCTTTCAACAATTGTTACTGAAAATTATAAACGTATTTAAGAATATTTTAAGAATATCACAACTTCTCTTTATTTGATGTTAAACTCAATGAAGAAACACTTAATTTAATCAAAAAGCCTAGATGTGGTGTTAAGGTTGCGATAATTGTGGACCTTTCATCAACAGCAATATGGACTAAAAACTCATTAAAATTGAATTTTGCATATGCAAATAAATCAATTACAAATTTAGCAAAAGAGGCTTTTAATGTTTAGCAATAACATATAAATTTGAAATTTGTTTATGATACAAATTCTCCAGATGTAATTATTTCATATAAACAAGGCCTACATAATAATCATAGCTTGCGATGAGTTGGTCCTTATACATTATATCCATTTGGTAGTGCATAGGCTCATGTATATTTTCCAAATAAACAAAATAGTCTCATTGAAACTCGCATCAACAAGCAGGAATATTAGCATAATGATTGTAAAAACATTCCTGAAAATAAAATTATTTTTCTAGTGGTTTTGATTAACGAAATTGGACATGCATTTCATCGTCAACATACAAATGATAAAAATGCAATCATCTACCCAATTCTCAACACTGATTTGGATGATTTGCAACCAGAAGATATTCAAAATATTCAAAACCTTTATGGGCCACCACTACAAAATAATTTTAATTATGGTGAACCATTTGATTTATGCAAAGACGAATATATAAAAAAAATTAATTATTGATGATGAATTGTATATTTTTACAACAAAAATGTTTGGACAAAAAGTTTGGGAGATAAGAAAATAATCAATAAGGTCATTTTTGATAAGAAATTGGTTTCTGTTTCTACCAACCAATTTCAATAATTTTTTTTATATTCTAAATACCATTAGGCGAGTTAGTCATATTTGTTGACGAAAAAATTTAAATGGCTGATTATCCTAGTTATAATCTTATTGGCGACTATCCAAAAAATTTTGCTTCATTTGGATTAAGGGATAAATATAAAATAAATGCTGTTTTTAATTCATGTTTGGCGAAAATTTTATCATTTATGAAAGTTGTATTATGCAGAAATAGATGACTGTCATTTCCAGATTAAGAAAAGCATGGTATAATTAGTGAGAAATTTCCTAATTTACCAAATACGATATACTCAGCTTTTAGATATACAAATGGAATATAATGACTTTACAAAAAAATTTACAAGAGTTGGCAAAAATAGCATTTTATTTTTTGGTATAAAGAGCGAATCCTACAATGAAATTATAAGTAAAATGAAATATATTGTCAATGACTTAGAAAATTTAACTCCTTAAGAGATTTATAATACAATGAATTTTGAATATATTGTTTAATATTATTCTCTTCAATTTTTGGAACTTCAGAAGTTACCCATTTAAAAAATTTTTATTCTTCTTTTTTAGGTGATAAAATTAATGACTATAGCCCGGATTCATTTATATACATTGTACTTTTTTCATTGCCTTTCAACCCCACCATTTTGGCGGGGTTAGTAGTAATATCTTCAGCATATATATGGTTTTGAATGACATTTATAGGGTTCTATCATATGGAAAATTGAGTGTATGTACATCACATACACTAGTCAACTTTCTAAATAGTACATGTTTTGCTAAAGAATTTGGGCTGTTTCAGTTTCTAGCCACATCTTTAAATGGAAATGCCTAAAAAATGTCATGACTGTCTATATATAGTTAGTCTTTGTATTTCACAAATATTCTTATCGCCACCACCTCTCCATCAACATAAAGAGATGTTTAATTTATTTTTTTTATGTTAAATTATCACCTTGGTAACATCAACGGGCTTGCTGTGATCAATATTTGTATTGCTCTTGAAAATGGCCAAATTACTATCAAACATCAGAATATCTGTAACAATTTTACAAACAGTACAAACCATTAAAAAAGTAAAGAAAATTTTATCATTATCTAAGTGAAAAACATTAGTCATTTTATTCCACTCTGCATGTAAATAAAATATATGGGATTTTTTTTCATTTAGTAATTTAACATCTAATTCTTTATAAGAATCTTCTCTGATTTTTTTCACATTTCCAATCAACAAGTGCAAAGCAATAATTCAGAATTATTTGTTGAAATCTTGCAATTTATCATCTGTTTCTTTATCAACAGTTTCACTGCTTTTTTCAACTTTTGTGTTAACAAGTGTGTCAATTGATTGGCTCAAATTTTGTAAATTCACGTCTAATTCTTTATCAACAGCTTCTTTGCTTTTTTCGATTTTTGTGTTAATAAGTGTGTCGCAGTAATTCAAAACAGATTTGTTTAAATTTTACAATTCTTTATCGAAATATATTTTATTGACAGCATATTTTCCATCAATAGTATAGGTCATATTATTAGTTCTACGATTTTTAATAGAAACGTAGTCTGTTGTGTAAACAAAAACTTTACTTATTTGATCTCGTAAAGCAAAAACAATGGTATTATATTTTGAATCTTCATATGTTTTAAAATCAGAAACACTATTGTTGTATTTTGATTCAACATAATTTTTTATTGCATAATCAGATAGTTTTACAATAGTTTTATATTTAGAATCTGCTTCTTTTTTATTGTTTGTTTTGCATTAAACTTTCTTTTTATATAATTAGCAATAGTGTTACTGAATTGTAAATTTAAATCTTCTTTTAGAGCATAATCAGAAACAATAGTTTTATATTTGAAATCAACATCCTTCTTAAAGCATAATCTGCTATGTATATTATTGATCGCGCCTTCTTTATCTACAGGTTGGCCTATATTAACAATTCTTCGCCCCAGAAAAGAAATGTATGATTTTGTAAAACCAAAACAAGTGCTTAACTCACTTTGTAAAGAAGAAACACTCGAATTGCATTGTGAATCAAAGTTATATTTAAAGATTCGATTAATGGTTTCTCAAATATATCTGTAATTTAATAACATATAAATTATATCGCGAAACTTAAATTCTCTCGAAAAAGGTGTAAAACAATTAAACGTAAATGTCCACAGATAACTGAATCAAAATTCTGAACTCCATAATAGTTGTAAGAAACATGATTGTTTTTGAAATAATTAATAAAATTGTTAGGAACATTGCCACCAAATGAATCAAAATAATAAACATTATTTTCTTTAAAATAGCAAACCCAATGAATGCCAGGATTTGCTGAAATATCAAAATTAACCACAGAACATTCATTTTTCGGCATTTTTTTGGTAGTTCGTCAATCATATAAACATTTCTGAGACTTTCAACATTTATTTTTTTACAAAATTTTTAATATCGATATTAGATAAAGGAGCTAATTTTTTTTTTAGGCTCCCTCTTTTTTTCACAACTACACCACTACCAGCCTTGTTTTCCATTGCCAAATTGTGTCTCTGTTGTTCTTCTAACGCTATTTAGTTATTTTTATATTTGTTCAACATAATTATAAATCGCACCAGATCCTCCAGATATTGTGCCAAGAGCTCCTAAAGCTGCAAATAAAATTGGTAAAAATCCTCCATGATGTATACCACTTCCAGTTTTTTTCATGGGCCACTTTTTTAACTGTCGGCAAAGATAAAATAACTTTCTAAATTTTCCTTCTTTCGGACTTTTTTTTTCTCATGTTGTTCTTTTGTTATAAATTTATCTATACCCAAATCTCTTAATTTATCAATGTGTATATGGAGAGTTAAGTTTTATATTTATTTATACACGTTATATATATATATATCAATAAAACATTTTTATTCCCCAACATAATTTTCTTTTTATAAACATTGTTCAGGCAACAGGTGCAGAAGCAATTTTTTCACCAAGCGGAGTATTTTTACCTAACATGATTTCTATTCCATCTTTTTGTAAAAATTTTCCAGCTTCATGCCTCGATTCTAAATCTTGATGACTATATATGCGATGTCATGAAATTTAAACGCTTCGTCTAATTGATTTATTCCTGAGTCTCCTCTTTCTAATCTTATATTTAATTTTGTCATTGGTCCGCAATAATTATAACCCGGCAAATGCATTTCAGACAAATTTAAATTGTTTATTGCCCAATTTATCACATCTTTTCCATGCTATTCAGGATTCCAAAATGTGTGTTGAATTACATTTAGAACTCGTATTAGATATGGAATTCCTTTCGTATTATTAACAACAAAATCAGAAAATTCATTGGTTAACATATTCATTATACTTACTCTTTCATTGTAATTATTATTATTTGCAGCATTTTCTTCACCATGAATAATTAAAAATCCATCGATTAATTTCCTAACATTGTCCATCCAAATATATTCTGTTGGCAAATTATTGTATTTTTTTATTCTTCCACTAGATATAGGAGATTTTTTTATATATTCGTGATAAATTCGTTTAAATATTTCACTATATTTCCAACCTATACTCGAAGCTATGTTCATAGTTCTGATATACTGGATTTGTGGAATAAAACAATTTCTGCATAATTTTATAGTCCTCATTAGTGAATTTATCTTCACCACTGGATTTATCTACAAGATCATCTTTTTTTTATATTTTACTTACAAATTGGTAAGGCATACTGTTATTTCATTCCTTTTATCTTTGATAGATAGAAAATCGCCATCTATTTTTACTTTTGTATCCCAAATTTAAAACCTTGCTTAAAATCTCCTCGTATACCAAATTTATCATTAATAACATTAATATTTTTAGAAATATATTTTCCGAGATTTATAGTAGGAATATCTGCTATACGTGGTAAATTTTCAATGGTATAATTCCCATTTGCTCTTCTAAATTAGGAGATTCTTGTTCTGTAAATAATTCTATTCCATATGATGTTTCTTCTGGTGTTAGTGGATAATCTAAATTTTCTTCAGCGACAGGTACTAGTGCTGTTATTAAATTGTTATTTTCGTCACTTACTTGTTCTACTATTTTGCCAATGTTTTGTAATCACGAATAAATGGTAGGTATTTTTTCTTGTTTTTTTTTCTTCATATTCTACCTCATTTTTATTTGTATTATTTCTATTCTTCTCGACGAGCAATTTCACTCGATGAACTCCCTATGAATCCTTTATTTATATCTTCTCTTTTTAACTTATAAATGAGCTATAAGAGCATTGAGAGTTTTAAGAGACAAACTTTTCCCCCAACTGATAAAACTAAGGGGGGATTTGAATATTTACGATAGTATAATTGATTTTGATATTCCCATAGGAGATGGCTTTTCTTTTCCAAACGATGCTTATGTTTTGGAAGAATATCGCCTACTAAAAACAGATAAAACTGGAGATGAGGCAAAATACGAAAAATTAGATAATATTTATGTTTGTTCTCATTTTTTTTTTTCCATTTCAGTTTTCTAGAGTAGAAATTTCAAAACATGGACATGTTATTGAGGCTATTGATAATCTAGGGATAACTTCAACAATGATGAATATTTTGCTAAGATCACTAGGTGGACAATATTATTTGGAGTCTAGTGTTTGTAGTGATAAAATAAATTAAATAATGTATCCACTAATATATTTGTTTGGCTACATTCGCGATAATTATGAAATTAACTGGAAAGGTGATTTTAAAAGCACTTTTATAGAAATTCATTGATAAAAAATGTTTAATTGTTTATTAAACTAAAAAAGCAGATGGTTCGGATGACAAAAGTTATTCTAATACAGGAAAAATTGTCATTAAAAAATAAGAAATTTTGTGGCCTACTATTGAATAAGAATCTAACACTTCAATGCAGTTAAAGAAAAAATATCTAAAGTAATAAATTTAATATTGATTTTAAGTATTGGCAATTTTTAGAAAAAGAAGTACCTGCTGGGGAACTGTTTTTAACTTTGATATAAAATATCAGTTTAATAATTTGCAATTTGACATGCCTGATTTTGTAATTGTGAGTTTCCGAACTAAAAGAAAAAATCGCGCGTAGTAATATGTGCATGCTTCAATGTTTGATCATTGTAATGAAAGAAATTTTTTTTTAACTTCTAAAATGAAATTTTTCAAAAGAAAATTGGCATCTAGATATTCAAAATGATCTTTGTTATAAAGGGTTTCTCGTTTTTAATGGTTTTAGAAATCCTATAACAAAATTAGATACTATGTATACGAATAACGAAATTTTTATAAGCCAACTACAAACTATCTTGGCGATATCAATTATTATTCATTTTGGGGAAAAGGATCATTGTATGTTGTTGACTGCCTATATAGTCAAACATCCGTATTTAAAGATGAAACACTTATATAAATAAGTGTAGATTTTAAAAGGAGCTGTTGAGGATAATACAATTTGTAACGTTGTTTTAATTATCAACAAAATTTAACTTATAATAAATTTGAAAGAAAATATCACTGAAGATGTACAAATTTTTAATCTTATTAAGTGGATAATGTAAACGATTTTGCAGAAACAAGAAATAGTTTCGATATTTTTATACAATTTTTTAGACTCATAGTTGAGTGGTCGCATTTAAAAGTTTTAAAAAATTTTGATAAAATAAAAAAATATTTTTCTAATTAAAATTGTCTCATAGTATCACACTTCAAAAATATATATATAAATTTTTTAACATTATGATTTAATCAAATTATAGAACTTTTGGAACATTGGGATATTGGATATGAAATTATAAAAACAGAAACTTTTATGGATATTTAATTGGATATTGTTGATTTCAGAATTGTTTTAAAAATCGTTATAAATTATCTAATATCAGATAAATTTTCTAAGTTTAAATACGATGTTTATGATTTGGATTCCTGTGATGGTTGGGATTATGGATTCAGTAATGGCTATGCTTCAGATTTTTCTTTATTTTTAGACTTTAAAAAGTCTTATTGGTGTTTTACGTTTGTCGAATAAAATCTATAAATTATATTAGTTTGGATCTTTTTATTTGGTTTTTAGCTCATTTTAATTTAAATTTGATTGCTTGCTTGCAACATTGCTATTTCTAGAAAACTTGAAAACTTTTCTTGAAAAGCGAGAAATTTTCTTGATTTAGGGGTGAAATTGCTTGTAATTCGAGAAAAAAATCATGAAATTTGGGTCAAATTTTTGTGTTCGTTATTCATGCCGAATTTTTATTGGTGGGGGGGGGGGGTTAATTCGACGAAAAAAATCTTGATTTTGGGGTGAAATTGCTTGATTTTGGGTAAATTTACATGAATTTGGTGCAAATTTGCTTGTTTTAGAATGATTAATTTCTTAAATTTCAGACCATGATTTTGGAGCAAAAACCGCGATTTGGGAGCAAAAACCACGATTTTCGATTAAAATGTGTGGTGGTCCAGAACCCCCATTATATATCTACTTTCATAGGCCGTGATCATACTTTATGTAACGATGTACAATGATTTTTTTTGTGGGGTGGCAACCCCCAATTTACTACGTAGTGTATGCGGTAGGTCAATATGGGTATTAGGCATGTTACAGTGACTTTGGCATGCCTACCTTAATTCATACCTTAATATCACATGGTTTCAGTATAATTAAATAAAGTTAATAATCGCAACCCTATCTTCACAACGGTTTCCTACCTTTGGGAGTGGTTTACTGGCGTTCTTTGTAAGACATTCTCTAAGTGAAATTTTGTGAGGAACGTCCTCTCGCCGTTTGTCGCAGGGCTGATGATTCACCCATTATAGTGTAGTGGTGTTAGATGTTACACATATTGTTTTAATTGGCTTTCTCACGTGTGACCATACGTAGTAACACCAGGCGTGTTACATATTCAATTAGCCAACATTTGTAACTCTGCGCTACATATACCACATATTTTTTAATTGGCACCTACACATGGGCAAGTAACACTAGATGTGTTACAATGATTGTCCTTAAGATACTGGACGATTTCCAAATATTTTTTCCGAAACTCTCTTGTACTCGCAGATCTGCTCTAATAATATTTTTTGACAGTTTTTTTTTGTCATAAGAAAGATCTGATCGATTATACCGCAGATTCTTTCAAAAGTGACACCAGATACTGTAATTGACGTAACAAGTGATAGTTAGTTCAGTAATTCACATCGTTTTGGAGATTTCTGAAAGAATGCACAGTCCATTTTGTCTTCATCTTGTTCACCAAATGCAATATGTTCGAACTTGCTTCAGGTACAGAGATAATTACATTATGCATAATCATCCGTATGGATATTCAGTTTCTCACAGAACAGACGTGTATCTGCCCATGTTACTTTCTCTCCAAAGTATCATAGGCTACATCCATGATTGCATTTATATGTTTTAGTAATATAGTTTCACTTAAGTTGGAATTCAGCACAGCCTGATATAAACCATGTAGAACATTATACAGCACGTACAGAATTAATAAAGGAATGGAAACACTTTCAAAACATTATATTTCATTTTAAATACGACGCCTACTCCCATCTTTACCTTCCGATAGGAAATAATTGAATTGAAGGCTACTTCCTGAAAAGTCTTTCAATTGGAAGATATAACTGCATTTAATTTAAGTAGACTAAATTTTTACAAACAGTGTGACCAACCTACACACTATGTAAAAAGTAAATTCTCTCTTTTGCAAAATATTGTATCTGTTGAAAAGCTATTGCGTGATGTATGTTATTATTTTGGCCATACTGGCGATGGTTAGGGAATAAATATTAATCACAACTGAATGTCATAATTCCAAACTTAAATTATACTTAGATTTGTGGTGTAAATTACGTTTTTTAGTAATGTACCATTTCTTGGCTTTTAGTGAATTGTTTTAAAAATATGTCAAGCAATTACGGCAGAGCATACGGACAGTTACGAACAGTAAAACCATAGTAAAGAGATACATATGAAATGTTTACAGCTCTTGTGAACGACATTGTGCACGTTGCTGTGAGCAGGATCAGCTTAGGGCGCTACACCGAGCAGATCGCTGGGAGGATGTAGGCCAAGGCATCGGCAGTTGTGGCAACACAAGGGGTTTGGTTTCCTAAACAAGGCTGGGCTCTGTAGTATAAATAAGGCGAGTGCGGGAGGCTCGCGGTCACGAGAAACGACAAGCTAGCGGGTCCGAGTTCGACTCCAGAGACGAGCTGCAGTCGAGACGAGCCGGGATGACGTCGCCTTCGAGTCAGTGGGTAATTATCGCTCCCCTTAGGGTGTCCCAAGTAACGCGAGGAAAAGGCTAGCGAGCCTTTAAAGTAACTGTTGTCTGAGATTAAGTCAGCACTTATTAATTGGATTAGGTCCTCGGACATATGAAATAATTACGTAGAATCAGCTCAATAAAGTAACGTATATTTCATGTCTCATTTGTATCAAATTGTGATTGTAATAAATCGTAGTGTTTGATAAGAGAGCTCTTACTTAATGAACTATGCCTTCCCCTTTGTAACTGAAAGCGTGGCCTGTATAAGGGTCACAGCAACGTGATATTTTTCTTTACATATTGCGAGTACCTCACGGGTGTTACATGAATGTTATATCGGTAGTTAATTATTTATATATATATTATTTCAATAAGCATAGTTCGTTGCATTGTTTTCTTTTTTAGTGCGTTTTCTTGCGTCAAATGTGACTCTATCGACACCGGCATGTCTTGGTCCGTCATTTTCACTACGTCATTAAGCGTCAACGTGTATTTTTGCTCCGCAGTTTATTAGTTACGTATCAATGGCAGACAAACGTATCCAAGGCTTGCCACAGAACATGTGTTAAATATTTGCAAACAGTAATTATGAACTTTAAGTCAGTTTATTTTGTAAACAATGAATTTTTAAACGTTTATTAGAACATTTGAAATGTATGTATCTTAAAAACCCACAATTTCAGTGTTGTTTTTATTGTAAAATAACATGTTTATCATATGGAAAATCCAACAAGTGCAAGTTTAACTTCTCCAATACATTTTACGTACGTACGGAATGTACTCGCATCGGTAACAAACATGATAATATGTATAGCCTTTTTATTCTTACGGTGAGGTTGAAACTTTGTAGATTATAATAGTGTGAATGTTACATCCGTACGAAAAAATTTTCTACTGGTCCAGTAAAGCAATATGTAAATTCGCAGTTATACGGTCTCATAAGAAGAGCTGCAAAACAATGCCGTCTCATGAAAGACGTTTAACTAAAGTCTCTCCCAACCCGATCCACCTGCAATAAAATGAACAGAACCCCAGTAGTATAACTTGGCCATAACAAAAATAAAGTAAGCTGGAATAGTAACTTACATTTATCATAGAATTTTTTTTACAAACTTTACTTTCTTCATTGATAGAACAGCTGTGGCGGAAGGATAGATTTTCACCACGCTACATTTCTAGAACTGTCAAAATTTAGCAAACCTATATTAAATTAATTATAAAGATATAACCGCCATGCTGATACATGCAGTAGAAGTCTTCGGTATTCCAGTCACGCAATTTTAATAAGTCGTGTACCTTTGAACCTTTCTCTGTAAAGAAAGAAACTTAACTACAGAGCTTGATAACGCAACTTTCTACGTCAACAGTCAGAAGTTATAATACATACTTGACGCAGCTATTCGCATTATGGCACTTGTAATATGCCTATGCAAGTTGTAGATTTAATTTATTAGTTTCTCATGAAAAGAAAGATTTCCCCCTCCCTTACGAGTTATTCAGTGAAGCTGTTGATATTATAAATGTACAAGTCAAAATATATATGTTCAAAGTTTCTTGATTTTAGAAGCAATGACATCACTAAGTTCGTTGCTGTCTCTATAAAGTTCAATAAAACTTGTTTAAATCTTGACTAGACTGCATCTGGAATGCGGTTCTCAATGTTAAATTATGTAGTTTACTGTAATTCATGCACCTTAGAGCCGAAAAAATGTTCAGCAACGTGGAGCCTTTTATTTTTCTACAGGATGCCTTCTCAGCGAATGAAGAATCCGGAACTCATTTTGGAAGAAGTTTGTTTCCATAATATTGTGTTTTGAACATCTTTATGCATTACATTATGACACATTGAAGATACCTTGATGTACTGACAAGGTCAGAATTCTTCCTTTTTCAGAAAATTATTTTTAATATTTTGCTTTTGGAACTTAAATTTTGCTGTGTGACGGTGTTAGATTTACGTTTTAATAACTGCCTTTACTTCATACTTCTCAATCAAATTACATTTTCAGTCCCCTCCATTCTTTGTGGTTCTTGCGTTATTCATCTTATAAAAAATAAACGCAAATACATTTTCGGTGCTTTGAGTTTCTTCATTGACTAAAGAATCGTCTCATTACCTTGTCCTTCCAGACCTTGATCCAGGACCTCCTCAGGGGGTATCCATTTCTCGGTCTTTCCTTTGGCAGGGATACATACTAGGAGCCACAGAAATCTGAATTAACTAAATTCTTGTTGGTCAATTGATTGCATTAATTAGAATCAGAAACTACGATAATTCGGTAGTTGTAACCTACCTATTGCTACTTGCCTACGAAATGACTGACAAGATATACCCACATGTATCAGGTAGTCGACGAGAAGAAATGTTGCTCTGCCGCTGATCCATGTGACCACTTTATGCACGTCCCGCTAATTTTATGTTACTACTTTCTATTGCCCGGAATCAGTGATAATTCGATTATCATCTAAACAAATTTTAATTTCAAATCATAATAATTAGGTGCCAAGAGTAGTACCAATATGTTACTGGGACCAAAGTTATTTTTTCTGGGTTATCCCGAATAAACTTAGATTATTGACAAAATTGGTATGTTGACTGTTCACGCTGTGAACATTAAATTCAAAAGGTCTTGCACTCCCTCATTAGTCCGATGTTTTTGAAGATCGCATCTCGGTAATAAATCAAGATTGTGCATCACATACCAGGACATACTCACCCAATTACTGACAAATTCAGCACACGAGTAGTGCTCTCATTATAATATTGGTGGCCTTATAAATATTTTAGATTATTGTAGTACCACGCCCACAAAATCTATTTACACAATTGCCGCTGAATTAGACATACAGGTAGGGTAAGATGTGCTACATGTTGAATAAATCAAATTCTCACGTTTCTTCTCGTTTGAACTTCTCCTTTATGTCCATCGCGTCGTTCTAACTAGTTTTAATTTAAACTCGTGTAAGATTAAGTTTTCTTTTCGAGCGATTTAAGGAGTAAAGCAAATTATCATGTAAGAAAACTGTGCATTGTATAATTTGCCCCAAATAATGTTAATTTCTGTTCCACTTTTCAGAGTAATTACTTAAAACTTATTTAAAAAAGCTGCTACGAAAAAATTACATATAAGCGCTGTAATATATAGGCAGTAGCTACCTGCAGTAAACTTGAAAGCGATAAATGGATTTTATATTTATCAACAGTGTCAGCACAAATAACTATTTAGACATTCACGTAAAACAATAATTAATAACGAGCAATATTTAAAGTAACTTTACTTGCGTAGAATTATATTTAATTTGTGTTAAAATTTTTTCTAAATTAAAAGGTAATCAAGTTTCTTTCGTTTTGTTCATATCTAATCAATGGTAACCATTACCGTTATTATAAATTTTCTTCTCTCTAAAATTTTGCACGTTTAAGTGGTTATGCACTCTTTTTAGTTTTCACCTATTTTTTAAATTTGTTTTATTAAATAACACTTGGGGCTACATTGGCCCAAATTAATGTCAGAAACGGACAACAACCGATTTCTTGCTATTTACCAACTAAATTCTTACTAGCATTTACAACTTTGTTAATGTGTTGATAAGGTGTGCTATTACATACACATTGCCAACCAATAGACAATGTCCTGTCAATACTGGTAAGTGGAAATTTAGAAAAAATGTTAACACTAGTCAAATATAAAAAAAAAGTGTTTTTATACTGTGTCAGTACATATCACACTACATCATAATCTATATGAATAAACTATATATACATATATATATTGTTACATAAATTAATACATAAATTATAACCTCTTAATTTATTTACATAAACTATAGAGAAAATACTTTCCACTCAATATCTCACAACAAAATGCTATCACTTGCTATTAACAATTAACATATTCAATCTATGCAATTAACTATTCACATTAAATAAATTAATGTAACCAAATAGCTTAAATCAGCCTCATGAACAGTGTTTCAAAATGTATTAATTTTTTAAAATAAATTATATGTCCATATATGTCAGTTCCAATCTGCGGTTGTATTTATAGAGTCGTCAAACATAGCTGAGAAATCTCGCCAAATGCCATGCTGCGCCGAGGGACACAGTTAAGAGAATATTCTCGCTCATCCTCGTAAGTCGTCGGTTCCTCCAGCAGGGGAGAGGAGAGGCTGTGATTCTAGTCAGTTCAGCTGTCAATCATTCCCAGCCGCTCGGTGATGGGACAGTGAATGGTTCTGCCTGTGGAAATGGATTGGCCTTGAATAATGGGAGGGTCGAAGTGTTTCATCCCCCACAGAACCAGGTTCTTGCATGACAAGGTAACAATGTGCCCGTGCCCGGTGCGGCAATCTGCACATAACATGGCCCCCTCCTTAAGTATGTTCGTTCAGAACAGACTCACCAACATCTTGACCTTCGTACAGCACTAGTCGGTTGATGTGGACAATGTTAGGTTTGGACTGAGAGCCCTATCGAAAAATCTGGTAGACCTTATCATTGATCTCTTTTTAGATACTGTACAGGCTTTCCAAAAATTCCTGCAGTTTTGGGCATTATGCCTTCCTACTATAGGGTTGCACAGCCACACCAGCTCAAATTTAAAAAATCTCCTAAGGTATTTTCTTGTCATATTGTGTTCATCCTGAAATTGTCAATTTTAAGGTACCATTGGGCAAACTCTTTGAGATCAACAGGACTCTCTTGTAGTTTGCTGACATATTCTGGATCGGTCGCTTATCCTTCCATTGAGCATTCGAACTGCAGGTCACCAAGGATACCGAGCTTTGTCATAAATATCATCATCTATGGTATTACCCTTCATGAGCCTTAATCTGCTGAACGACACGCCAGAGGAAATAAGGGTACCTCGGAGTCCCAATCCTTCTGGTCGTCTTCCATGAAGGTCACCAGATACTGTTCTAGAGTATGATTATCATCTCACCCATCCCATCAGGCTTTGAGTTTAATGCTGTGGTATGGGCTTTCTTCATCCCTAAAATCCATGTTACCTCTTGGAAAAGTGTTTCATCAAATTTTCGTTCCTTATCAGAATGAATCTCGAGTGGCACTCCGAACCTGGAAAAAAACAAATTCTACAAGTGCATCAACTGCTGTGCCAGTCTCTTGGTTTGGCACTGGTATGACCTCGGGTCAGAGGGTATAGATTCCCCATTTCAGTGACTGGTAATGGTCCAAGAATATCCACTGCCATCGTCTGAGATGGGGCCATAGCATTGTATTTCTGAAGGGGCCTTCGTCCCGTAATCCTTGGTCCCTTCCTCGTGGTATAGGCATCACATATACTGCACCCACTCTCAACATCCTCCTGACTATGCAGTCAATAGAATATTAGTAGAACTCTTCCAAGGATCTTATTTACACCAAAGTGACAACGAACAGTTGTGTTGTATAGTTCTCTTAGGTCTGCTGGGGTTCGGCACCCTGGTAGGACCAACTGTAAGTGACTTTCATTCCCATCATTAATTCTTCAGTTCCTGTAAAGCACATCATTCTCAAGTACAAGGTAATTTTATCGTGCCAACATGGACACAAGTTAGGGTCAGATATCTAATAATTTTTAATGACCTTATTGTCCCATTAGGTGACCCATCACAAGATACAGAGCCTTGAAGTCTTGTCCTTCTTGCCTTCCACGATACACCACCCTTTTCCACCTGGTATTTACAATGGTGACCCAATAGTTCGCATGGTCTCGTGAAAAGTGCATCGGCATTGCTACGAAAACATCCAGATCTATGATGTATTTCAAAGTCATATTCTTTCAGGTGCTCCATCAACTTGGTAATTTGTCGCTCCATATTCTTAAAATTTAGCAGCCAGCATAATAAAGCACGATCATTTCTTAGAATGAAGTTTCTGCCATACAGTTATGGGCGGAAATGTGCATTCGCCTACACCATGGCCAGAAGCTTCCTATGTGTCATACAGTAATTTCTCTCGGACTTGTGTAGTTACCTACTGAAGTATTTCAATGGCTTTACCGTTTAATTTTGGATCTCAGATAACACAGTCCCACACAATCATCAGTATCCTGGATGAATTCACCCTCTCTATTCGGAAATCCCAGTATTGTGGAAGATATCAAAATTTCCATTAGTCTATTAAAAGCAACTTCGCACTCAGGAGTCCAATAACTTTCTTACTACCTCAGTCTATTCATGCAGAGGGTTGGCAATCATGCCGAACCCAGTCACAAATCGATGGTAGTAAGCCCATAAGCCCACGAAGCCCACGGTTTTATCAGTTGGTGGAGGTTGATTTCTTATTGTTGTGGTATTCTCAGAGTCTGTTTCAAGCCAATGATCTGACTACACAACATTGCCAAAAAAAAAAAAACTAATTTTCTTTTGGAATAGGTGGCATTTCTTAGCACCTAATTTCAGATAGGCTGCAGCTACTTTCTAAATCCCTAAGTCTTGGCAAGTCAGAAGCTGTTGAAAAGTTCTTCCTGTAACCATGGTGTCTCGGTAAACCATGCAAATGTCTAAGGCTAGAACTTTCTCCTGTAGTTATTCAAAGGTGGCAGGGTCATTGTATATCCCAAAGGGTATAGCCTTGCATCTCCAGGTTCCTTTCCCTTGAACACATGAAGCAGTTCAAATTGTTCTGGCCCGAATTTTTCTAAAGTTTTCGAGTGCATTCACTCACAGTTACCCTCTATTTATCGGATATCACACCCTCTCGTCCGTTCACACCACAAACACTTTGTGTGCCATCCTCTCGTACTCTCTGTGACTGTCCGTCTTATCCGCCGATGTCCTACGCTGCACCCGACCACAACTTCAGCAACATCGCTCCCCCAAATACTACCGATCCTACAGCTGCAGTTGTATTGGCAGTGTCGTCTGACATAGCTGAGAAATTTATCCAAATGCCACATTGCGCCGAAGGATATAGTATAGAGAATATTTTTTCTCATCCTCCCAAGTTGTCGGCTCCTCCAACAGAGGGAGGGTGAGGGGGTACTGTGATGTCAGCCAGGTTAGCTGCCAATCATTCCCGGCCGCCTTGCGACGGAACTGTGAATGGGTCTACCTGGGAGAATGCGTGGTTGTAGATGAACGAAACGCCCTCTCCCTCCTCCCCCTCATCACTTATCCAACCAGAGCTGGTTCCGCGCATGACAAGGTAACACTGTGCCTGTGCCTTGTGCGGCAGTCGGCGCGTGGCGATATACGGCCTGTTTAGGAAACATGTGTACAAACTCGGTCACGTGATTCGTGACCGGAAAAGAAAATTGATACAGGTCACCCATGGTCAATCTCATATAATAAGGACTGTAGCAGTCCCTAAAGCCAGTGTGTGACAAGCATATTACGTGGGACCTCTAGAGTGTAACTATTAAAATGGGACTAATGTACCCCAATACATATCGACATGCGAAAAATATTTCCCCCTTTTGGGCTTCGCTTTAGTCGGGTGAAAATGGCGCCATGTGATATTGTTTTAAAATAAATAAGGAACTATGCGTTAGTAAATTAACACAAATAAAAATATTAAAATATTTTGTGAACTTTGTAAGTTTGATAAACTCATGCTTTCAGAAGTAGTACATTTCTAGGACTGCGACAGTTTGATAGAACCACACTGACAACTATATAATTGTTAATGAGTGTCGTCGTTTGATGTCGAAGTACTTCTCAAAATATTTTCCCAATGCTGTTTATATGTGGATTCTGCATCTAACATAAAAAAATACAATTGTTTAATGATTTTGCAAGTTGTGTTATGAAACATCTCTTGAACTGATTCAATTAAGTTATTTATTTTTCAGATGGAATAGTTGGAATTTGACTTCTAACTCATGAGAAAATAGCTATACCTGCATAATTATTTTTTATTATTTTTTATTATCAAGAAACTGATATAAACTCACTATTTGTTTTCGTAATTAATGCGATTGCTTAGAGTAAGAGTTAAAATAATTAAATTTACAAAATTGATGTGTTTTCTGTGTTGTGCTGATCGACTAGAATAAGTTTTGCATCTCGAATTAGTTTGATAAGATGTACTTATTGAACTTACACAATGATAAGGTTTACCAATAATTACTCACAATTATCGTATTTGAACCTACTCTCAGTTTGTATAATGCATGTATAAGCGCAAGGTAACTGATTGTAATATGAAATACTACCACTTCCTGACAGATAAAATGCCACAACATGAAGGTGTGAATGCCATACCATGAAACATGCAGAGCAAAAGTACGAGTACATATTCCTGTTGTGCATTTCATTGCCATTTATGGCCATTCACACTAACAGCACACTTGATATACGCAGACAACCAGCGCATGAATCCATCATACAAGGCATCGTTACCACTACACGTTAGAGTCATACTGACATCAGTAGTGTCCCAAACAATTTGTTTGATGCAACACTTATGCAAATGCCTTTATCTGCGACTGAATCTGTTATGTTGGGGTGAGATTATTTTTATTATTCACCTATCAATAAATAACACACGCGAGTGATATTTTTTTACTTTTAGGAACCGAAAGCCTAGTGGCAAAGTTGTACTACCTGCAACTACAATATTGCATTCAACATATTGTTCCTTGTGCTGTATATTCGAAATGACAACTGAAATTCGCTCAAATGACCGAGCTCGCTACCTCACAAACTTGTTGCGACCAATCCCCTTGCTCGAAATGTGCCGCACTTCTTCCAATTAACTCGATTGCAGTAATACAGCGGCGCTGCGCTGTAAATAAAAGTAACGGTGGACGCTTATAGTAATATATTGCGAATGCTTTATTGGCCATTACCGAAGTCAACAGAACTCAGTCTGAATGTGACAATCGAGATACTGAGGCAGTTCTGGCGTTATCTAGTTATGCGAGTCGTTTTGTTTAATATTAGGCTTACTATATACATTAGTACACTCTTACACTGTTTGCAGTTTATTAGGGACACCCGATTTTCGCGATAAAGCTACTATATAGATGTATTTCCAAACACCTTGAGGCATATTCACTTTCGCTACTGGATTGTTGTAATTGCTATGCGTGTTAGGTGCCTGTCCGCGAATCAGAGACATTCGCCTAGCGCTGGTTGGCTAATCAAGGCCCAGAATGTGTTCTCATGCAGTCACAGTGCGGAGAACGGCGAGTGGGCACGTGTAAATCAGCCTGTGGGGAACTCTTCCCGTGGAATAATGTCTCCTCACCCATTCAGTGCGGATAACGGTGAGTGTGCACGTGTAAGTTAGCCTGTAGGGAACTCTTCCCGTGGAATAATGTCTCCTCGCATAGTGTTAAATTCGCGTGGGCGTTGGCACGTTCTTCGATAATGGAAATCTTAAAAAAGTAAACCGAATTAGAATTAAATTTTCTTAATCACTAGAAATAGCTATAGGTCGACAATTTATTCTCACGTAATTTACCACAATTCGCTTACTGTGAAACTAGTAAACTGCAACTGATTATACAACTACATTAATCAGTTTAGTAAAGTATTAGTCCTGCTAACAAAATCGTTTTAAACTAAATCATTAAGTTTGCATCAATATGCCAGTCTGTCGTTATCTTCCACCTCCTCTCCGACGGAGCCACGGTGGCGTAGTAGTTATATTACTCTTCTCCCTTTTCGCATGTAGGAATCGTGTCGGATGATGCCGCTGGTCGGTGCATTTTCTCAGGATCTCCCGTTCCCCCCGCTCTTGCGTTCCGGCGCTGCTTCATACTCACCTCGGTTCACCCTCATCAGCTCTAAAGAACTCGAAGCCACCCAAATCTCTCGACTCCACTCCAGTACTGGACCACCAGTTCGGGCAGATGTTGACTTTCAATATTCCTACAAAGAACCGAAGTTGCGCGGGGCTACTAGGCATTATTTATGCTACGACACCAGTTACCAAAGTCAGCTAGTAGGTCACGTTAGGAATCAAAGAGGTGATGATGCAGAACCATAGGAAGACAAAATGCGTGTAAAGTTCTGTGTTAGTGAATCATGATTCCAGTTTAGAGCGTAATTGGATGCGTCACAAATAAGACTCATTGAAAAACACTATCTCGCATTACAGAATTTTATTTCTACAGAATACCCTAAATAAAGGTACATATATTTCCGTGCTACTGTCCTAGGTTACTACATCGGAACAGAAAGCCTACATCTCATTGGTTTTATTTAAACAAAGGTACTGTGTAGAGCACGCAACAGAAATGATCTCATTTGCAACTCTAGAACTAATGTCGGTGTGTAAATGTGGTGTGAAGCGCCGGCTGCCGGCTCACTAGCGTCACGAGACTGTGAGCCGAGACAAAGGCGGTAATGGGAAATGACGTAAAGGGCGAGCGAAGGCCGAGAGTGTTGCAGAAGCTGCCTGGGAGAGTGAGTCTCGGCTCCAGTTTCCCAATACGGGGGGCGAGGTGGGTCGAATACTGCCGCCAAGCCGCAGTCACGTCTGCAGGTAGCCGGGTCCTTGAAGCTGGTCAGCAGCCCTGGACCACGGACTGCGCGCTGCTCCAGCCAGGAAGTTCCTCTGAGTCACTGCTTCTCAAGCTGCAACCTGGCCACACACTTCTCTAGAATACTCACGGGATTCTAGGGTGGGAGACATTCTGATTGTACTGAGATGCGTATTTTTGCTGTACGTGTAATAGTTATTTTACAATATACTTGTGAAACCCCGGAGGGATATCACGGTGTACTTTGTGACGTAACCGCTGGCCTTTCAAGGAGAGGGGCTTCTGTGGGTCTGCGGCAAACAAAGAATTAGTGTCCCAGATTTTAGTGTTCTGGAGCCAGATGCGGCAGAAAGTTGAGGGGCCAAAAGGGTATTCCCTCCCTCCCCGTGCAGACTCGCTTAGGGAAACCAAATACTTCACGAAAGGACACCACAATAAATTAATTTTCAAACTTTAGTTCAATGTACGTTCACAAAATATCGAGGTATATAATAATGATGGACTGTAATGTTCACGTTGCTCTATCATGACAATCCTTTTGAATTATAATATACGCATGCTACGGGAAACAATGTGTGTTTATATTATACTGATTTGATTGATTTCGAAACTAAATTTTGAGAAGGGTTTTTTTTTCTGCAGCACCAAAATTCTTGACTAGATTTTGCCACTTCGTATTAACAGAAAAGTCCAGATGTTCCTGCATATGGCCAAGATCAAAATATGTTGCTCGGAAACAAGTTTGCTTTTCTTGCTATACTAATAAATGTTGATGTTTCATTACAAAAATTGTATCCTGTTTCCATTAAACCATCGCTAAGAACTATATACATTTCATCTGGCAGTAAATTATTTCTAATGTTAGTTTAATTAATATGTTCAGTGTGCATAATTAAAATATGATTGCGTAAAGATAAAGAACGACCTCCGAAACAATAAATAAAATTTAACTACCGCGATAACAGCAAGCATTTCAATAATTAGATATGTTATTAAGAGTAGCCAAAGAACACAACTAATACGCTTAAGGGCACAAGTTTCAAATCGTACATACTATATAGTTGTCTCCAGTCGCTAACATCCATAAACCATAGTTCAGTACACTTATAAGTAGTATGAAGCACTAACAAATCCTGCGCCCTCTGCATACTTATGCATGAATTGCGTGCCTTATCTCGCGCTACAGAACCGAGCTGTTTGAGTGAGTTTCCAGTTTTAGTAAGAACTCCCGACCAATTGCGTGTGCTCAACTGTTGCAAGGTAAGCTGTGTTTTGCTCTGTGCTGTACCTTATCGTTTCCTAGTATACACATCAGCCACTTAAACGTAGCAGACCATTTAATGTCACAGCACGTGTGTATTGGGCGCCACGACCCTCTTTCGTGAGTGATCGCATTACGTTCGGTTTCTTCCGGCTCCACTGTGGTTACTGGTTCCTGATGTGTGCGTCGAGTCTGCAGCTCTAGTTATCTGTCTCAGAGGATGGTTTTACTTCTATTATATTCTATGACGTGCGGATGCTGGTGTAACTGTAGAGCATTACACTGGCGAATTCCCTGTAAGTAGTAGGATTATCTGCGTTCTGGCATAATGGGCTGGGGGCTCGGAGCCTCACAGTGAAATCACATGTCTGCCATCAGGGAGCCATATTATCTTGACCATTACTTATTACCAAGACCTTTGACCCTGACCTTTTATATTGGTCCCGGTGACCCCAAAACAAAAAAAAAACATCCCAACAGAGTCAAAAAATTTCCAAAATAATTCAAAAAAATTCAAAATGCTTATTATTTACAAATTATAAAAAAAACATTTAAAAATTACCCCAGAAATTTCCATTTTTTTCCAGAGTAGGTGACAAGGATCATCGACTCAGGTGACAGGGATCAGCGACCAAGGGTCACAAGAGCTGGACTCAAGACCCATAGTCTTTGACCTTGACCTTTAAACTGGAAAATCGGAAAATATAAAAAATATAAAAATTAAAAACAAATAATTAAATTATCAAAAATTTCTAAAAAATATTTATTATAAAATATTAAAATTTCTGGAGGTCACCCTTCACCCATACCCAGTCTGTCATATTGGTGTTGTCAGCATATGTAGCAGCCATATTGGATTCAGGTGATGTTGAACTTGACCCCAGGACCATGAATGACCTCGAAAACAAAAACTCGAGAAAAAATACATAATAGTCAGCAAGAATATTACATTACGGTCTGCTACCACCATATTTGATGCAGGTAATCTGGACCTTATCTCCATGGCATTGAATAATCTTTGAAATCAAAACTCGAGAATAAATGCATAAAATCGGAAACATTTAATGTTATGACTGCTACCACCATATTTGATGCAGGTAACATCGACTTTGACCCATAACCTTGAATTATATTGAAAACAAACATTCTATAAATAATAAATAACAGGCAACAAGCATACTACATTAGAGACTACTATCAAGATATTGGAAGCCAGTGAACGTGATACCCATTAACTTCAATGGCCCTGAAAATATGGAAACAATGCATAAAAGTCAGCAAGCATATTACAGTACATACTATTAAAATGAATGTATTGGAAGCCAGTGACATTGACCTTGACCCTATGACCTTGAAAATCAAAACTCAATTAGGAATACATAAACATCAACAAGCAGATTACATTACAGACCACTACTGCCATATTAATTGCACATAACACTGACATTGACCCTCTCCTGAAGAGAGCAGGCCACACACTTAATAGGGGGGTGAAGTTAGTAAGAAGTAAAGGTACTCAGTTATATGAAAACACTACGTTTAGTCAAGTTAAATCACTTATACATTAGCCACTCAAGGGAGCAACTCAATAAAACCAAGACAGAACAATAAGGTGCAATACGAAAAGGAGCTTGAATGACTAGCTCAGTAATTCATCTACTGTGGTCTGACTCTTAAGGAGTCTTACGGTGCCTTCGCCTGTCCTGTTGTCTCGGCAACCTAGTGGGCCCTAATGGGAGGTATATTCACCCTGGCAATATCGAAGGGGACTGCGAGAAGACTCTCTCGATGGCGGCTGCGGACGGCGTCGATCTCGGACCACTGGCTTGGTGGTCCTCCTTGAGGGTGTCGCTCTGGCTGGCTGAAGCAAGATGTCCAGAGGCCGCCATTGTTCCAAGCTTGTATAGTCACAGTTCCGGCCTCGTTACCCTTCCCTACTGGAATGTTATCATAACAGCCAGGCTGGCTTGCCGAGGTCGCACAGACCCGTGGGACTGAATGCTTTCTGCTAACCCTAGCTGTGGGTCATCGTAACATGGCACACCATCTCCACAAGACTCATACGTCCTCGCATGAGAGAACAAAGGCCAGACGATGTAGTTAAAGGCAAGAGTGAGGCCAGGCAGCTGAAGCGGTATAGTGGCATTGCGGCGACTGCATAGCCCTTGTGCCTCCGCACATAATTGAATTTTGCCACCAGAGAGAGTCTGCCTTCTCCGTGGAAGCCGCCAGGGTATTCCAATTAAGTGTCTTTCTGTGTACATTTTTATGACTATGATTACCAGTTGCTGGAAGACTACTAGACTAAGTATAATTTTGACCTTGGGTCATACATTGGTTAGAATGTGTCTATTCGTGTTTTCAACATACCAAAATAAAAATGGAAAGGAATCAAACATTTTTATATATACTAAGCATGTTTACCTGGTATGCCGTTGACATTTAATGATATGGCTGCTGCTAACGATTCATGTTGACCGAGGAAGTCGGCAGAAACACGCCTTAATTGAAATACAAAAATGATTAGCACTGTTGCCGACCGCAAAGTTAGGGGGTTGGGAAATGGTGCACGTTTTATCAACCAATATTCCACTATAGCGCCACAAATTTGGTGAGAAATGAATCTAAAAATTCATATGTGAAATGTGATTTAACATATGCTAATTGCAATCTGACATAATTACTTACTCGGCAATTATAGTATGAACACAATGAAATACTATTTTAACAGTTTAAAATAAACAAATTAAATTTAATATATGAGGCCCACAGAATACCCAGAACACATCAAATATAGAACTACAAAAACAAAGTATCTTTCAAAACCAAGGTTAGATAAGGACAGAAATAGAGTATGTATGAAACATAGTCAAGAGTCAAAAACAAATATGCTACAAGAAAAAAAAACCTGTTTTTAGTTGCACAAGGTCAATCTAAACTACCAAATAGAAACATGCATAAATTTAGTATTTATTTTTAATATAGCAGTATTTTTCATTTTGGAAAAACATACAAAGACCCAAATGGTCTCAACAAATAAAAGTTTAAAAATTATATGGAAGCTGAAAATCCTTACAAAATATTTGTACAAATATTTTATAGAAAAATTTTTATACAGATATCTCTACAAAAATCTTGTCCCGCAAATATTATTTCGATCAAGTATTTTCTTTGGTTATCTCACAAGAATTATAAAAACATTCACCATATTACCAATAGAATAAAACCTAAGTGTCGAGCCAAATGTTATTCAAAACTAGAATTACATATGTACGTACCTGTCCATTCCATGAATTACTCCAGAATTCTGGTAAAACTTTAACAAAGTTCCTTAAAAATCCCTGTATTTTCATCTTTAAAAAAATGCACACGGCCATAACTTTGAAAACCCACTTAAAATTTTAACTCCTTTTTTTACAACAAACACAAAAAAGTTTATGTCTCCCAACCTGGCCACCTACGATTGTGAAGGCCATTGGCAAGTATTTTAAGGTAATTATTTCTTATTTTAGTTGTGATATCAATTATTCAAAAATGTGAATCCACAACTGTTGCAAAACTAAACTGGGAAAAATCTCTGACTTCTAATACCTGGCAGAGGCCAATATAATCTTCCCAAACAGCCAGATTCCAAAACAGTGGGCGAAACGAAACAATGAGTTAAGTTATTCCATCAGCCCAACAACGGCAGAAAACTGGCAACATAAAAAGTATAATCTTCAGGGAAATTTATTTTTATCGATAAAATTAAGGTTAAACTTCCAAGTGACAACCAACTTCCAGTTACAACCAAGCACAATACACTGTCGCAACTGATAACAAGATCATGTTTCATACAACACACACACACACACACACACAAGTGCAAACATGTTGGCCAACATAAACATTTGATCCACCAATACAGCTGTAATTTGTGTTTTTGGTAATGCATCTATGTATTCACATAAGAAGATGAAGATGGAACTTGGTGGTCAGGTTTGGTTGTATCGGAAATTAGTTGGTAATACTGGCGATGCATATTCTTGGTCATTTAGAATTGTTTTTCAATCATAGAAATATCATGAGAGTAAATGAAAACTTAGAGTGTCAATATTATGTTCTTGCATCTCGTTAAGGGTTTTACATTTTTAACAATCAGTGATCAATCTATATACCTGACCTGTCAGCTATGGAAGACTTCTTTCGCAGCCAAGCGTCTGACCCTGATGCCAGGTTTTACCAGTGATTAAATACAAAATACGAGCATTGCATTTTTACGGAGGTTGCTACAATCATCAACCAATAGCGAGCCACTGTTGCAAATCAATTCACCCAATTCAGCCGTTTGGGGTAACCAGAATTCACAACTGTTTAAGAACAATCAAGTGAATATTCTCTGTGACATCACATCCGTTACATTCAAACTAGCCATTCATAAATGTTTGTGCTAGGCACGTCTTTCCGCCCCACCTCGTGGAAGGAACACTGCTGAACTCTGGTAGTGGCAGCTTCAACCCTGCCCAGCTGAGCTGCGCCTGGCAATAAGCTAGCCTACTCCAGCGGACATTGATGCGCCACGGTGCCAGTCAACCTAGAAAGCATAAATTTGTGGGGTAATTACACTACTGCAAGTTGTAAATCCACAAATGTGGGCTTCCATCATATACATGTAAGTGTTTATGGGTATTAATTGCAAGTTTTTAGCATTATTTGCACATATTCTGTAGTTTTATTCCACCACATGTCTTCCGATCAATACTTTTCATGAGGCAGACAGGTGAAAACGGTTTTGCGTAGGAAATGGGCCGAGCGGAGAGACAAAAGTACGCAAATTTATAAGTGTACTTGTCTCATCAACACTCCACCCCCCCCCCCCCCTGCTCCTGAAGATCCCTGCTGCTGTAGAAGAAGAGGGTTCCAGAAAGAACATCCCAAAGGTGGCCAGCCGCGAAATCACCAGGTTCTCTCCTTCTTTCCTCCTTCAAAACATAATCGGGCATGGACTACTGCAGCAAGTGCTAGACCCAAACAGCTCCATCCAAAGAACACCACTGGAACAAAAAATAAACATCCTGGTGCCAGACTCATGTTTCAACTCGAGATAAATATTATTATTGATGTTTACATCCAAATTTATACATATCGAAGCATGGCACTCCTCAGTCATAAATTTGAGGGCCAAATCCTGGATACTCCAAAAATCAGACATTCTTGGTTCAAAGGGAAATATCTAATAAGGGAGCCATCTGAAGCAAGTAACTATTCCTGCACATCACAAAAAAATACAGAACCCTAACCTAACTTAAACGTCTTGGGAGTGAGGAAGGGGTATCTTAGTTGAAAAATTAAATAATGAGAAATAATTTTTTATTTGCTTGCAATTCTATAACAATACATACAACAATTATTTCCAACACTAAAATACACACACACACACATACACACACATATATATATACTATTAACTCCAGTTATTATCAATGGCAGCAATATTTAATGTATACCTCAATTATAATTAAAGTCCTTATCACTGTATCTATATCGATTACACTCACTTAATTCACACAGATTGTTTACACTTCAATCCAAATGTATATTTCCATTATTTCAAATGTCTGTTACTCATGCTGCCAGTCGATAGTCCCACCCGTCGCCCTCTCTCTCCACTATACTGATGCTCTCAGTCCACAGACTCCCCTCTCGTTGGTAACTGTAGTCACCACTCGTCATTTCGCTGGCTCCTTTCATCCTTGTCTTTGCACCCATGTTAACTCGGATGCATGTCGTGGCTTAAATATACTGCTGGCTTGCTCTATCCAGAACGTTCCCGCACTTTTAAGTCTTGCAGAGAGAAGCTAGGGCGGTGACCACAACATTCTTTCAAAGTTGAACACAGACTTTCAATCCCCTCAAAAACAGAATGTACCACTATTCCTGATAAGCTTGGCAGGCACATGTGATGGCACTCCTAGGTAAAGGTCTGTGCATTCCATGAATTACCATATATGTCCGTAACACTGCTCTTCACACACACTAGCAGGATGGGACAAGTGAAGCAACGAAGAGCAGCAACACATAACACTACAGCCTCCTCAAATCCGTCCATCCCGAACATAATCTGCAACATCCAGACCTTCAGAGAGGGCCAGTCAGTTTACATGGACAACCTTAGGCTTTCTCCAAAAGCCTTATAACAAATTAAAAAGATAACTTTGTTTATAACCTTCATAATCCTACAGGGGTTTTCCACATTTTTGTAACTTCGGGCAGTGTCCTTTTGGATTCTGTGGATTGTAAAGCCACACCAATTGCCATTATTTATATTCCTCGCCCGATATTATCTCCTCATATAGTGTTTTCATACTATCACTCTTTATTTTAAGGAGCTGTAGATCCAAATCATGAATGCCATCACCTATGTGATATAATTCGCTGGCATAATCTGGGGAAACAGTTTCCTCTTCTATCGTTTTATCAAATAGCAGGCCACAAGAGAGACACAACTGACACCGAAACAGCGTACATGATGGTGTTACTCTTGTAAACTCGTGAACTGCCGAGCAGTAAGCTATGTGAAACTATGCCACCTAGAACCCCAGTCCTTTTTGGTTGCCTTCCAAAAAGTTCGACATGTACTACTCAAGAGTGTGGTTAAGCCTCTCTACAATTCCTTCGCATTGAGGGTGTTACTGTAATCCTAGTCTTTTTCATACTTAAATTCTTTGGTACTTCCTTGAACCCAACAGCTTCAGCTGCCAAATTTCTTCCCTGATTGGAATTATGTTCTAGTGGCACACCATACATCAAGAAAACATTTTCTAGACGTGCATTGCCCGAAGTAAATACTTCTTTGTTTGAGAAGGGAATGATCTCAGGACACTCAGTAAAGTCTTCATGTACCAGTTAATGACAATTATCTCTCTGTGTGGCAGAAAAGGGGTCCAGTTTATTTCTACTGCCATTCTCTCTAATGCGGTTCCAGCATTGTATTTCTGGAGGTGACCTTTCCCTTACCCCTTGGTCCCTTCTTCGCAGTGTAGGTGTCTAACATTCAGCACCACTTTTCAACCTCCTCCTGACAATGGAACCAGTAGAATCTTAACCTAACCGTTCTGAGGGTCTTATTAATGCCAAAGTGCTTCCTGGTTACCAAATTATGCAGTTCCTTTAAGACTTGAGAAACCCTGCATCATGTAAGTATGCATATTTATCATAATTTATTACTTCACCAGTTCATATAAAGCACGCCATCATATATTACGAGGGAATTCCATTGTGCCCAGTAAGCTTGGATTGCTGTGCTCAGTCTGGATATCGCTTTCCATTTTGACAGACAGCCACCTTCTTTCCACTCTAGTAATGAATGCAAAGTGGAATGATTCAGCCAAACTTTCCTAATAAACACATCAATTGAAAAGGTGCACCTGGAATTCTTGTCCTTGTAGATTCACTGATTCTCTTCTCGTTTCTTCCTAGTATTTACAATGATACAGAATGTTTCGCATGACCTCCTAGAAAGTGCGTCTGCATAGTTGTTAAGGCATGCAGCTCTGTTCTGTATTTTAAAGTCATATTCTTAAAGATGACATATTTGCCTGGATTTTTGGCATTAGGAGTTCTTGAAATTTAGTAGTCAGCACAACAAAGTATGGTAATTTTTTAGCCTGCCATAAAGATAGAGATGGCAGTGTGAAACTGTCTTCACCACAGCCAGAAGTTTCCTGCATGTCACACAGTAATTTCTCTCAGGCTTGTGCATTACCTTACTGAATCATTCTAGTGGTTCTCCTCCCCATCCAAAATCTGTGACAACATAACCCCAATGCATACATCAATTATATCAGTATCCAGGTTAAATATACCCTCACTTTTCAGTAATTCTAGGACTGCGGAAGATAACTGAAATTCCGTTAGTTTAGTAGAAGAAATTTCACATTCAGAAGTCCACTGAAATGCCCTTTTCTCCACAGTCAGTGCTTTTAAATCCTAGCAAACCTAGATACAATACGTCCGTAGTAGCAACATAAGCCCAGACAATTATGCAGTTCACTTTGTCAGCTGGGATTCCCAATTGCTTATTGGTTTTGTCTATTTGAGGTCTGTTTCCATTCCATGGGCAAATATTACACATCCCAAGAAATTTGTTTGAACGGGTGATTGTTAAAAGGCACCTAAGTCACTTTTTTCACCAAATGAGTTTAATGTAGATATGATATTTCTGAAGGTCCACACACATTTGAGTGTAAAAAGGTATCTAGTGCAAACATTGTAAGCATGTTTCGCAGCTACTGAATTTTCGTGGTGAGAGTCATAAAGGACCTAAGTCAGTGACTTAGGTACCTTTCAACACTCAACAAATGGCAGTGACTCAGGGACTTTTTAACTCTCAACTACCGGTAGCACTGCTACGATCTGTTTTTATCACTTACCAAGTAGTAGAGGTTATGTAGCTGTTGTAATGCTGGGTAGTGTTTGTGACACATACATTGAAGTAATTAGTACAATGAGTGAATGTTCTGAAAGTAGTGGTATAAAATGATAGTCCAGTAAAACCAAGAAAGAGGACGAAAAATCCGGCAATGTACAACTGCAATTTAATTAAGTAATTGAAATTAGAAAGCAAGGAATACGTAGGATACCGAGGAAAATAGCAACGAGCTAGATCACTCGTTCACCATGAAGGGAAATACATACTGCATTATTATTTTTAAGATAATAAAGATTTTATATTATTAATTACAGCAATAATTTACTATGTTTTGTATATATGGTAAACATGTGCATTAAGCACTAGTGCTCTAAGTTACTTCGAACCTACCTAACCTACTCACTTTAACCAACCTTTCAGGCCTAATTTAAAGTATTATTGTTATTAATGACATAGGCCTAAAATCTATTATTATCATTATTATTATTATTATTTGTTACAGGTGCAGGAACAAGTGCTTTGAAAAATTTGATAATGTAAACAAAGCTGTTATACATGATTCTCTATACGGAGAGTTGCTTTCCAAAGACGAACAAGATCTACATTTACAATGGATGATAGAGGTGAGGAATGTTGCAAAACACCGGCCTAGAAAAGATGATGCTTCTTTGAAAGTAAAATCGTTTGAATACCTCGTGCATCTTCGTAAAACCAAGATAGAAGTTTGTTGGGAGAGCTTTTTCAGACTGTATTATGTGAGTGGCAAGCGAATCAAACGTGTTCGGGAGATACTTTTAGAAGGAAAATCACCTCGCGATAAGCGTGGCAGACATCCTTGTGCAAACAAAATAGGTCTGAATGAACTTTTGAACATACATGAGCATATAAGCTCATCTGCTGTTAACAAAACACACTATGTGTCTACTGAAACTTATATTATGTATTTGTCATCAGATCTGTCTGTTAGGAAAATGTATGAATTGTATGTAATTACGAGGCAAAATATCCAGGCATGAATACCAAGTATGAGTTTTATAATAAATACTTTAACGAAAGTTTTCATATTACGTTCGGAAGACCACAGATCGACACTTGTAGTTTTTGTGAAGAAAAAAATGTGTGTATACATAGTCCCCATTTGAACGATACTACGAAACCAATCGCTTCGGTTGAGCTATTGGTACATTTGAGGCGAGCAAAAAAAATTCACAAATGCTACTTATGAAACAACAACACAAAGTAAGGAAAATGGAAACATATAAGGACTAGTGTTTTATTACATGCAGAATGTCATTCTTCCTAAGATACCTGTTCGGGACATATTCTATTTGCGGCAACTGACAATAAATATCTTTTGTATTTTCAACACCAGAACAGATGTCGCCACTAGTACATTTACCACGAAGGTGAAGCGCACAAAGGCCTTGAGGAAGTAGCCTCATTACTGATGCACTATAATCAAAACTTTGTCCCAGAAACTGTAGGTGAGTTGCATCTTTTTTTTTCGGATGATTGTCCAGGACAAAATAAGAACCATACTTTGTCCAGAGTTTGTCTTACTTTAACAGACAAATGCAAGTTCAAAACTATATAACAGTATTTCCCTCTATGTGGTCACACATATAACCCATGTGACCGGAAATTCAGCATTATAAAATGTCCCATAAGGAAATGTGATCGAATCTAACATCCAGGGACTGTTATTTTTGTCGAGACGAACATGATCACTGTATATTATCCTTGGTGGCCTGAACACTATAAAATATAACCTTAATTTCTCTTGATACCAGCCATCTTCAGAGAAATGAGAGAGCACATTATTCCATATCGAAATCTCATTATTTCGTGAACTCTGAGGCCAGAAAGGGTACTATACAATCAAGTGAATTCATCAGGTCAGGTTGTTATGAAATGTCACATACCTTCGTTCTTAAAAAAACTAATGATGTTGTGTTACCAAGTCAAAAAGTTTATCCTCAAGGGAAAATACCTATCAAAAGGAAATAAAATCACACATCTGAAGAAGGTGATGCCATATATTTCAGAGGAACAGAGAATTCTGGAATGAAATCATCCAGTGGCCCATAACCGACGATGTTTCTCACGACGATGTCGAATACCATTTTACTCATTTCTGTCAACAAAAAGGGTTGTCTTTACAGTTCACGTCATTTCACCATTGTAAATTTGTTCTTATACAGAAAGATATTTTATAAGAAACTGTTAACAAATATTGTCCAGTAATTGCTGAAACTTAAAATTTTTTCAAATGAAAACTTTTTTTTTAAAGTTTGTTAAGTGTTAAAAAGAACCTAATAGTCAACAAAATAATTTATTGTTTTTAAATTAACTATGTTATGCATTTAGTTAAAATTCATATTAATGTTAGTCTATGCACACTAAATACAATTTAGTATCCCGATTGCTTCATCATAAAAATTATACAAACTAAACAGTTTTTTAGGTTTTTCTCTAAACTATATAAAAATGACTTATATCCCTTTCAACAATCGCCCATTCAATTCCTTGTGGGAAATCAGCTTACGTACTAATTTCAAACTGGCTGCAGCCACTCTCTGAAATACAGTATCTAAGTGTAATGAGTGTTTTCTCAAAAGTCCATCCTCTTACAACAATGTCATCTAGGTAAACCTGGCCTATATCTAAATGGAGTTATTTTAGCAACAAGACTTCGAATGTGGCACTGACATTAAACAGCCCAAAAGATATAAATTCAAACTGCCAGGATTTTTACCCCTGGACACAAAATTCAGTCGTCTTTTGGTTTTCTGGGGCAACCTCGCCCTGCCAGTACTCTTTTCTTTATGTCAAAAGTAGAAAGAAGTTGCGTACCTACTAGGCTACTTTGCATCTCATATATACCGAAGTGGATAAGAGCCTTTCTTTGTCACATTATTAAGGTGGCGATAATCCACATAAAACCTCAAAGAGCCATTTTTCTTCTTAACAATTACAATGGGGGAAGACCATGTATTAAATATTGGTTCTTTCACGTCTAACTGCTACATGTACTTCAGAATTCACTCAACTGCCTCAAGCGCAGTTAGTAACATTCGTCTTGGTAACTTCTTTATGGGCTTGGCATCTCCTGTATCAATATGATGGCAGGTCACATTAGTCTTTCCAAGATAATTTTGTCCACAGTCATAATCTGGTGTGTGCTAGTTGTGCATAAAATGGATACATGTAAAAAGAAAATTGGATCAAGTTAATGTACAAAATGCTCGAAAGATAAGAGGAAATATGTGAGCCACAACGTGGGCTCCGCAGACTGTCCAGTCCACCAGAGAATCTCGGCTCTGGAGCTCGAAAGAACCCAATATGATTAATCGACTCGTACCTCTGCAATTGGGGTAGATTAACCTGCAGAGGGGTACAGTTCAAACAATGGAACTGCACAAGATAGCAATGGAGCAACATTTACACATGGTATAAATGCAGGAATCCTTGCTGCTCAGAGGGAATATATCAAGTCTCCAAGGTAATTTTGCCATAAATGGACAAAGGCAATTGCAGGGATATGTAACCCTGATATTACATGTATCCCTTTGGAAGCTCAGTCGAATACACACAATGTATGTAGTAAGGTGGAAACAGGAGAGTATCATCATACTTACAACCCCAAGGCCAAGTTGGTAAACATTTAGAAGAATGGGAGGTGATAAAAAACTGAGCAAAGGAGAAGAATATTGTATGTGGCCCTGATGTCAATGCCAAATCGGAGTTATGGAATTCTCTGATGACAGACAACCTAGGGGAAGAGGTAAACAGGTACCTACTCGGGAAAAATCTGCAGGTTATGAATACACCTAGACATGAAGCGACAAATATGTCGCCTGCCCATGATATGGAATTGTATCTTGATATAACCATGGCATTGGTGTGAGCAGCCAACTGTGTTGGGGACTGGAGAGATTCCGATGAGGTAACAGGTGACCACAAAATGATCCTGATCACCATCTGGAATGATGGTAAGGGAGTGAATAGGCCATGCAAACCCAGATATATAACAGCTAAGGCAGATTGGCCCCTCTTCGAAAATATCATTGATAGAAGAGCAGAGAATTTGGCAAAGATAATTATGGATTCCTGTGAGGAAGCAATAACTTGGGTTACCAGGAAGGTCTCTCATCATCCCTGGTGAAATTGTGAACTAGAGATAATGCATAAGATGGTCAAGATGTTGCATAAAATGTTTAAAAGTATGGACGAGCCTGAATGAATGCAAAGGGATGTGGAGAGAGACAGCAAGCATGGAGGGCCATTGTAATGGATAGGGGGAATGAGACCCCCTGGGCCTAGGTCTATCAGTTTATAACCAGAATATTAAGATACTCAGAGGAGCTTCCAACTCTTGAGGCTGATGAATGTATTTTGCAGTCATGTGAGAACACTAAGCACATTATGGAGCTCCTGTTACCAGACAATTCCAGGATAGGGTAATCGGAGTACCACCAAGAGATGTGCGCCATGAAAGACAAGAATATTGTTACTCAGAACACAGCACCCTTATCCTTGGAAGATCTAGATCGGATCGTCAGGAAAACGAAACTAAAGAAGGCACCAGGCTTGGATGGCCTAACTGGATAAATGTTACTCAGATCATATCTAAGGATAGGGAATGAAGTGCTAGATCTGTTCAATGACTGTTTGAAAATGGGTATATTCCCTGATTTGTGGAAGAATGGCATCCAGAGAGTACTGTATATAGGAGGAGGGAAGAACCTGAGAAAAAGTAAAAGATTATAGTTCGATAATGCTCTGGTCAGTTGTGGGGAAACTGGAACTATGCTGAACAAGAGACTGACAGAATATATCGAATTGGTCCAGGGGTTACACTCAAGACAGTACGGCTTTGTACGGTGTAAAGGAATAGAGATAATTGCAATTGACATGGTGAACTAAGTAAGAACATACACAGATACATATGTGCTAGAGTTGTCAGAAAACCCCAAGAACATCTACAAAATGATCAAAGTTTCCTGGCGAATAGAACATGCGAACTAGAAGTGGGAGTGCACATGGAGAAGAAGGTGCTCAGCAAGGGATGCCCACAGGGCTGTGTTCTGGGTCCAATACACTGGAACGTGACCTTTGAAGCACTGCTAAGGCTGAACCTCCCGGATAGCTGTGTGATCAATGGCTACTCTGATGACAGTTTACTCTTGGAACCAACAAGGAGTAGGATAGAGATGGAAAAGAAAATGGAAAGTGCTCTGAGAAAGATAGATTAATGGACCAGAAACTTCCAATTAGAGTTATTGGTCGATAAAATGAACAAGTCAATGGTTAAAGTAACCCTCTTGCGAGATCCGACAGTGAGATTCAATGGGCGAGTTGTAAAACTCTACCAGGAGGTGAAGTGCCTAGGAGTAATGCTGGGAACCTGTCAGGCATTTCATGGTCATGTTCGCTATGTGTCTATTTGACTCTGACGAACTGGGGTCTCGGCTACCAGACCTTTAAGTTAATGTATAGAAGTTTGTTCCTCCTGGTATTGATGTGCGCCTGTGGGGCATGGTATCTGGAGGTTGCAAGGGTCCATGGCAAAAGGAGAGTAATTAGTGCGCAGAGAGCTGCACTGTTGGGGTCAAGCTATAGCATGGCTTCAAATGATGCCTTGCAACTGTTAACTGGAGAAATCCCACTGGTTCTTCTGATTAAGGAATGAGGAGAAATAGCAAACAATTCCCCCGAGAATCGGAAGGCTATTAAGGAAACCACACTAGCATCGTGGCAATACAAATGGGATATTTTGAATACGGGGAGGATTGCCATGAGATCTTCATGGAGCTCAGGGAGTGGCTGCGCATGCAGTGGCTTGAAATAGGTCACTACAATATGCAGTCCTTGACCAGGCATGAAAATTTCAAGACGAAACTGTCATCTATGGGATTGGTAGACAAGATCATGGCAGCTGGGGTATTTAAGTACCACATAACAATAGGAAAGAGGAAAGACATCTGGTGGTCACGCCACAGTCTGAGGGGCGAATTAGGGGACAGTCTGAACAATGAGAATGAAATGAACAGCCAAAATTTCTGAACTTGTATTTCTTAAGGTGTTGTTACTGGGCGAGTGTGAGGGAAGCCCTCCTGTGCCTCGCCCAAACAGGACTGAACATGAACAATAAGTTGTCCCTGTGCACACTGGATCGACAACATCTGTTAGAGGAATTCAGCAGGGGGAAGAGGGATCGAAAAGTGGTCCAAAGGCTTCCTTCCCCGCTACTGCCTGACAATGGATGGAAGAGCGATGAAAAGGGGAATGAGTTTCCCATATCTAGGTATATAACAAGAGTTATAGGCCTGTAAAAAGAAGGAAGCCATGGCCAAGAAGAAACAGAGAAAACAGAATATGGATGGCCTTGTGTGTGGAACCCGGTGGTTTTTGTCAGGGAAGGCTTCACTAACATATCTCGAAACACGAACCGATTAATAAGGATCAGCAGATTGAGAACAGTATGCACCATGAACAGAGCCAGAGAGGCAAAGGTAATGGCAGTGCCATTGGAGGAGGTCAAAACCGTACAACTGAAGTATAAAAAGAAGTCTTCCTCCACAGACAACTAATGAGAAGGAATGAGGCAGCCCCCTCAACAGAGAGAGCAATAACAATAAACTGGCCAGACAAGCAAAACGTGGTGGGTGCAGGGGTACAGCCTTGACCTGTGGCAATGTACTTAGATGAGCCACTATGGTTATACGACGAAATAATGAGGGGAACATATCTCTCAAGGCATAAAGAACATAATAATCTGATGGCAACCTATGCCAGGGTTGTCAGGCAGATGGATGGGGGAAATAAAATCCTCTTCCCCTGCATGGAGGCAGTAGACAGGCTCGTTATCGCCCATGCAGGTTGGCCCACTCAGAGGGACGTGCTCCTGAGCTTCCTCAGAGAGTGCTATTGGCGCAGAGGTGAAAGATTTTCTGAGGCTGAGATTCTCAGGGATGCCGTCCGTACATACAGGAGGCCTACCACTGACTACTGTAAACACATCACTGCGTACACTGTGATATGGTATTAGTCCTTCTTCCTGGACTGTATCAGAAAGTAGGAATTCCATTACAACACAAGGCCAGCAGTTTTCCCCATAGCGGGAAACCAAGACCAATGAAGGGATGCTGCAGGTGTAGGGAGATCGAAAATGAGTCAACGCCCCCCCCCCCCCCCCAATTCACAGCCGCACCCAACATTGGGATTGGAAGATCATGAAAGGGGAGTATGAGAATAACCAACCTGCCAAGAATCATATCCCCCTCACCCCAATTTACTAAATATTAAACTACTCAAACATGCCCACTTCCTGAATAAGGCTTTATTTTGTTCCATGAAATAACCCAATGTTGACCCAGGAGAAGAAAATAGAATGTGAATACCGGAAGGCAGGAAGAAAGTTCCCGAGTGAAAGAGAGTCGGAAGACAGGATCGCAAGAGTAATCAACGGCAGCATGAATTTAATTTGTGTGTGTGTGAAAGAGAACACAACGAAAGACTGAAGTGTGGTATGACTTGCCATTTGAGTCCGGGAGGTGAGGAGGCGGGGAATAGTTACGACTATCGGCAAACCCCCAAATCTAACTCCCATGCGCACTCGAACACACTGGACTGAATAAAGTAGATAAAGGGGTACCATCGTGTGTATTTTAACTGTGAAAGAAGGACAAGGGTAGATGTGATAGGTTTTGAGGGTGGTTAGAACAGTAAACTTTAAACTTTCGGAGGGTATGGCGGTTTTAAAATTGCAATGTTTCCAGTGGACCCTGAAAAAAAAGAGCCGATTTAGCTATGTTTTTGTTCGTATGGATAACATAAAGTTAGAAAGTAGTGCTCTAAGTATAACCTTTTTATAGTTATCGAACACCTCGGAGGGGTTTGGAGAAGCCAGCACCAGTTCCACCGGGACCTTTGGCCACATATAAAGGTAACCCTAGTTATTTGAGATTAACTCTTGTTCTTACTAGCCGTTCGTCAGTAAGTATAGTACAGTAAATTCAATCTGTTTTACTTTAGATGCTCCTGAAAAATTTGGAAAACTTTTAGGACATACATTTAAATGCCTCTCATGGCACATCCTGAAGTCAAAATGCAGTGTAGGACAAATAAATTACTCTACCTGCAAACTATCAGTGTTTAAAGCGACTAAATTCGATGCTTCAAATACACTGCCTGGCAGGATGCCCACTTTCTTTGCTGCCTCAATTAGACACTAACATCTGAAAAATTTTCTTTGACATTTTCCTGTAATGAATATTTCACTTGAAGCAGGTAGAGCCCTGTGTTTAAAAAAGTATATTGGGCAGTTCATCTGGTGAGGACGAATCCTGCAGTGATGACACAATCAACACGGTACTACCTATCAGTAACACACCAAGCCAGTATCGAACAGCAACCCAGCCTATATAGTCTGTCAAGCCTCAAAATAAACTAGTCCTCTATTTCTGCTGTGGTAATGTAGTACACAGAGATAAGGTCACCAAGCTTCTAAATCACCCTTCTCTTACTTCTAACTGGTATGGTCTCACCAGTTACCACAGTCAGATATCAGTATTCCATATTGTCATCCAGCGATCGCTTGGGGGAAGGCTCAAGGATGACTGGTCCTCACTACTGATATAATTGTCCCTCTGTCACTGAGCATTTGGCAAGGAACATAATTCAGGCCCCCTTCTGCCATTATAGCATCCACACCCTGTTTCACTAAATGTACCAGTAAAAACACTGGGGCAATCCCTCTAGTAGTCACCGATCTTCACGAACCAAGGTAGATGTTTGTAAGTATTCCGAATGTGTGCTACTCTCATCTTCCTCCCGCCGCTTCTTTTCCCGCTCTTGGTTGGGTTTGTGCAGGCTGTTGTAGGAATCAGGCTCTCAGGTGCCCCGGCTGTCCATATGACTAACACACAGGCTATGTAAGAATGATGAGGGGGGGGGGGGTGAAGCTCTGTACCATGTACCTTGGAAGCGATAGTCTTCTGTATCTCCTTCGGCATCTTCTTGAAATTGACATCTTCGCTTAGCATCACTGCCCACTCTGGACGTCTGGGTGCTCACACCTGTCTTGTAGTCTCCACCTCCAGTGCTTAATCCAGAGCTTCCTGTATAGAGTAGGCTGCAGCTAGGTGTACTGTTTGCAAAACCTCTGTGTCGGCTATGGCATCGACGTAGAAACCGACTGCAATGATGTTGCATGCCCCACTCTTCCAGAGATAAGTGGGGCATATGCCTGGTGTATTTCCATAGCTCCTGCAGTGGTTCCCCTGGTCGCTGTGTGCGACTTACTTCGCATTTAGTTATGGTGGGCATGCTGGAGGTATCGGTCACCGAAACATAGCTCCAAGGCCGTAATAATTGTGGTGTACTCCAGTCTGTGTCCACGTAATTAATAAACACAGTTTGTATATTCCACCGCATTCGGAAGGTAGCGTGTAAGGATAAAATAAAATGTAGTTACTGATTATTATTCCAAATCAGAGGGCTCAAAATGTGCTCACTTTACAGTGAATATCATATATCAAGATGTACCTGCAAAGGTGGATAGGAAAAGGAGGTTCTATTCTGTTGCCAGCGCGTTAGCTTGATCTCACCGCGATATATTTTTTTTTCCTTTTTGTCAAGTAAACAATCTTGTCTACGAAACACCGATTCTTAATGAAGAAAATCTGTTGACAAGAATCCTTGCTGCCTGTGATGTCATCAGAACTTCGCCAGCGATGTTACAGAGAATTCGTCAGAACCTCTTGCGATGCTGTCATGCCTGCATCGATGCTGGCGCTCACCATTGAGAGCATCTACTGTAGAAATTACCCAGGTTATCGTGGTATATAGGATGTTCTCATTAAGAACAGTATCAATTGTGTGCCTACCTAAGGCAGAGGAAGGTTTTTCTTGGCCGAATTTACACCCTGACCTTTCGTGTGGGTAACTGATTATTATTCTATGTTACGAATGGTTCTTATTGCCACAGCCGAACACAAAATCTCCAAACATTGGATATGTAGGCTTAACTACAGAACGCATTAAAAATGTCTAATTTGCAAACACCTGAATCTGAAAATTAAAGATAGCCTGAGAGGGTACATAATTAGTAATACAAACTGTAAATAAATTACAGTATGTGTCATTATTTCGGATGCCGTAGAACACGTAGCTTCAATTAACATATAATATTTGTGGCATCAATAATGTACCACATTATAACTGAAGAATTATTTGGTTAGGTACCTTCAAATGTAGAGAAGAAATATCAGCGTTTATAATAATTTTTATTGGTAGCGGTTACAAATCATATTGACTTCACAATATTTTGTTGCTTGCTAACGAAAGGTACTGGTCATCATTTATTCTGTGGTACGAAATTTAGGAATCGTCTGATTAATAATTATGCCTTTCCGGTCCAGTAGGAGATGCCAGAAGGGCTGAAAGAACATTTGTTGATGTTTATTTTAGACAGTATGTTTAAAAGTACCAGTAATATTTTAAGTACACTCAGTGTTGGTGCGTATAATCATAAAGAGTGACGTCACCAGTACAGATGGAAGAGACAACGCAGTGTAAGAATGTCGCTGGATCAAGTGTTGCCATAGGAAGTATAAATGGTCAATAGATCGCAGCCAGCTACTTTGCCATATATATTCCATCGTCACATGATGTATATGTGACATAAAGGAACTAGGAATTACACAGTCATTGAAGTATCTGTGACGGTGACAAGTAGAATACTGTGCACGTAATCACAGGTTTGTTGTACCTGCTTCGCCTGCCACAGTTTATTACAGATGCATGTGACTGTAGAAGCACTGCCAGTCGAGACTTATACTGGAGTTTTTTCTTCTCCAAGAGATGGCGGGGAAGTTATTTAAACTAAAATAGATAGCTATATAATTAGTTAAAAATATATAGCTATATAATTAGTTAAAAATATACAGCTATATAATTAGTTAAAAATATACAGCTATATAATTAGTTAAAAATATATAGCTATATAATTAGTTAAAAATATATCATTAGAAAGAGAGTATAGGTTTGTCCTGTAAGCACTTTTCCTGTAGCAAATTTTGAGCTTATTTTCAGCCGTCGTACCACGTATCCCTACTATCAGAATGCTACGTAGGTATCGAGTGAATAAACTTCAGTTCATTATTTAAAACAAATTCTAAGAAATAGCAATCAAAATCAAAATTCATGTATTTTTTATACGTTCAAAAATACGACAGTGCGCTAAACATTACTCCCCACTTCTCACTGAAGACATAAAACTACATAGCAACAAAAACCTTGACAATGTGGACTACAGATCATCAGAATTTTGTACTGTTCAAGGGACAATTGTTTTATATTCTCACTTTAATAATTGTCTGTTAGAGTGACAGCTGCCACAGATATTTGTAAATACAATTTAAGCTCCTCTCTTGTATAATCCATTCGTTGTACCATCCAACTTATCTGAAGCCCTACTAGATTTACTTTCGGTATATTCAGTCACCTAATGCAAACGAAGCTTAACAAAGTCAAGAAAATTACACTGAAGGGACAACTCACTTCATTTGAGCGCACTCATTTTAATTATATTTTGGTTACGAACTTTGTTCTTAACAGCTATTACCAAAACATATATTTCCTCTGGAATTGTATCAATAACTTTTATAATTTATTGATAAGGCATAGGTAAAAGTTCAATTTAATTTAATATAAGTTACATATATGTTCACAGAAGTATAAAACTCTTGTGATACGTGGAATATTTAGGAACATCCAAACACGTTATATATTAGAAAATTGTTCAAATGTTTGATTATCTAGAGATGTAGCGAATAGTTTATGTAAGAAATTGGAAAAAGGAAAGTATAGCCTAGCTATTCACGTTAACTTCCAACTTTCTGAATCAAACATTTGAAACATCACCCCATGTAAGACGTGTTTGGTTGTTTACTAAATACGCCATGTAGCCTATCGCAAGAGTTTTACAATTGTATTAATATAAAATTATCTTATTTTGGATAAGATAAACTTTAATTAATATTCTAGTTATAAACAAAAATTGTTTATTTATAATTAATATGAATAAATACCGGGAGAAAACAGGCGTGTTGGCAATGCCTAGTAAGAAATAATCCTTATCCAAAGTATTATGACACTGGATGCGCTCGAATGCGGTGGGTCGTCATTGTCTAGACTCTGTTTAAACTTTGTTGCATGAGGTGGAGGGACAGTCTGAAAGCAGAACTTCAGCAGGGCTTTAGAAAAGTTGTAAGTAAACCACGAATAGACTATAGGTAGGTAAGTGCGTGTTTCGCGAGCAAGGAGGTGTGTAGAGGCGGAGATGGCCAACCTAACGGAGCGGTAGGACGGCCTTGGGCTAGTCTGTGAGCTGGTTGGTGTCAATAATGGCCCACTGACCAACAAACATGCAGCCCGCGGTGCCACCGCGGCCCCACAGCCTTGCTACAGCCAGCCGCCTGACTTCACTATGCAACTTCTCATAGTATCGCTCACAATATTACACCTGCTCTTAACAGCTCGTTTCATCCGCTACACTGAATTTTTATTTAATTCTTCCTGATTTAAAATTGACGGGTATTTATTGAAAAATGCGACACTAGGAACTAAGCTTACCTTACCCGTCTTCACAAACTTAATACATGAACTAACAACGCATATTAATGCAACAAATAACTTTATACAACATTTTATATATTAATTCATCCTCGCCTTTTAATAAGAACCAAGGAACGCCTGCCAACAATCAGGTGCGAAAATTTGCACAGAACCATGAAATGGAGTGATCCTATAATGAAAAGTAATGACCCTGACTCTTCTGTTATGGCACTAAAACAAATGACTGTATAAGCGGTGATGCAGCCTCTTAAGGCGAGGCAGCAAGAATGCGATAAGGGCTACAATCGCACACTCATCAAGTGCTCCGCCACCGCTGGGCGCAAGGTTTCAAATTGACCTATAGACTTTCCGTTGTATAACATTTACTACGCGACTTTAAGTGTTGACCCAATAATTTAATTGGTAGCAAGTTCCAGAAGCAAGGAAGCGATAAGGGCGACACTGCCTGCCACATCAAATGTGCCATCGCCGCTATGGCCGAAGCTTTAAACATACGCGCAGTGTTCTCGTCGTGCTGCGTCTGTCTATTTGACTTTAAGAGGTGACTTTGTAGGTTGAGTGCAGGGGCACTGAGATTGCTGGTATGTATGCCACAGGCAGTGGCGTGTGGGGAACTGTTGCAAGATAATCTGACGTTAGCTCTATTCTATACCCTGTTGCTTGCTAGTTGACACTTCCACCAGTGAAACGTAGCTCGCCATGGGACGCCACGTGCTGCTCGATTGTGAATGGTCGGAATGCATTCAGTTATAACGCCTCAAATAATAACTACTTACTCCTGTCACAGTTATCTCAGTTTTCTTTGGCAATGTGTATGCTAATGTAGTATTTATAAATTTTATTTATTATTTGTTTATAGCATATGTTTCTTTCTAATACAATTACAATTCAAAATATTAAGTGCAAGTTTTTTTTAACGTATGATAAGCTACTTACAAATAATTATGTATATAAGTCTTGCTGTTTTCAGTCACAAAGTTATTTTTATGTGGGCCGCTTTGCATAGAGGAATTTGTTGATTGGTTGCTATGGTAACACAAGACGTATGTGTAAGATATGATGTAGCCGTCTCGTGATTGGTGCAATGTTTAAAGGCGTCATTAAGTTTGCATATTTTAAGGCTTTTAGCCATCTTGGTTTTCCCGTTAGGCAGGCGATGACCTAGTGGGTCATCGGCCTGAGAAATATTTTATTTAGCTGGATAATTGATCGAGTGACGTACAGAAATGCAAACTTCCGATAGGGCGAAGATGTGTGGAATCTGAAGATGTATAATTTAAGTCTGAACGCTACGTACGTGGATTATATTGAAAGCCAAATTTGAGCTACCGCGATTTCGTGTGGTACAGTAAGGACCTTAGTAAGGTCTGTACCTATGGCTCTAAAGACTGATGTGGGAAGACTAAGGCCCATAACCAGCGGAACCATCTACAGAAGATATCAAGAGATATGACATCGGTAAAGATTTATTTTAAGCTAAGTATGCCAAATGTTAGACATTAAGACTACGCCTGTTAAACAATGAATGATTCTGAGAAACTAATCTGGCTTATGTTACGCCATCTTGGATCATCATTTTTGTTAAAGTTGCTGTACCTATTTGCTTACGGAGCTTTAACTGAGGTCTTATGTTCTCCTAACTGGGTTGGTGAGAGAAAATCATACACTATTTTAAGTTGCATATTTTCAAATATTTTGAAGGACCTGAACAGACATAGCAACATTTGAATTGCAATTAAGAAATAAGTTAGAGTTACAACCACTCACACCATAAATAATATCAAGTATCTGTACAGACATTCATGTAATTCATGATTTTTCAACAAAAATATTAATTTTCCAATTAAATCAAATTTACTTCCATTCAAGTCTACGTGAGTAATCATTTGGTCAATAGCTAGTGAAAGTTTTTGGTTTTTATATCTTCCTAGTGCCTCTTGTGTGTTGTTTGTAGCCTACGGAGACCTGGCTGTGGCAATTGTTCCTGAAATACAAACATGTTTGGTAAGACACGTATGTTAGTAAGATTTAATCTGGGGTGATTTTGTTTGTGTACGTTGTTTTTCTGTCTACTACAATTATACATCCTACACAGGTTCCGTAGTATGTACGGCGATTACTGGCTCCTGCTGCGTGCACCAGAAGTGTACAGTGATGAGCAAGCACCAGCTTACCTTGCAACACTTCGCAACACGCTACTGTTCATTGCTATATTTTCAGATAAAGCGTTTTGAAAAAGCTGTTATTAACTATATCGGAGTGCTTTTAAATGGCGTTTCTTTTGTGTGTGATGCCTTTAAAGTTCTCAACACGTCTCGTCAGAAGTGCGTGTTCTATTCGTAGATGAACACATTGGGAGCAAATTTATTAATTTCGTAAGAAAAGAAAAACAGTTCATTATTTTAATTATTCTGCAAGCGGTTGAAGGACCAGGCAGGCCGACCCCATAAGGTTGACGTCTCATGGAAGGATATATGGAGTGGTAAAGTAGAATTTACTAAGCGAGTATTTTCAAAAATAATTAAAATTTCTACTAAGCAGCTAGCAGAGAGTTGTTTGCGGAAGAGAAGAAAGGTGTTCTAGTTTTGAGAGCACGAAACAACCTGTCATTGCAGTGGCCATATGATTTCGTCCCCGTATGAAACTGAACAGATTTAGTTTGCTCTTTTCTGTGTAACAAATGCTCGTACTTGTCATGTTATAGGCCTGTGATAACATTTTCAAGTGAAACGAATACGTTGGAAGTGTTTCAAAGATTTCCATAATACATACTCATACACACACATACCAGAGTATATAACTTAAAATATTTCCGAACGTTTATTGATTCCTTCAGAAGCATTATCATATTTATAAGCAAAATTTACATTACCATGAAGACTCTGAAAGCAGCGAAAGTCATCTAGACAAGAAAACGTTATCATCGCCCCATCAGGAATTTTCCTTGTGTGTTTCGGATTTGTTATTTACTTAACTCAACTTTCTCTATAGCCGGGTGGAATCTACGAAATCCTGAAATATGTTTAATTTAATAGCTTGACGCAAAGTTCTTTGAAGTCAACTGTATAATTGACAGGCGATTTCTTAAAAAAACTAAAATAAAAAGTGCTGCATTTTAAATTATTTTTCAATTCAATTTTTCAACTTTTATTAAACTTATCGCGAGTGATAAGTGATGTCGGTTCTTATGTGCATGAATTGTCCTTCATCGTACAAACTCGCGCATACTTCTTACCTACAAGCAGAAATGAGTGAGTGAGAGATTTGGGCGGCTCTTAACAGCGAGGTCTTGAGAGCCGATGAGGGTGATATTGAGGTGAGTATGGAGCAGAACCGGAATGAAAGGGCGGGGAGACGGGAGATCCCCGAGAAAACCCACCTACCAGCAGCATCGTCCGGCACAATTCCCACATGCAAGAACCAGGGAGTGACCCGGCCGGGGATTGAATTTGGTTCACCCTGGTGGGAGGCGAGCAGGCTAACCACTCACACTCAGCCACTATGGCCCCCCAAGTTACTTTCGTATTTTTTACGTAAGCCAACCCACGATTAGCTTCCAGGCTTATAAATGGGAGCGATTAGATAAATTAAAAGATTGTAATCTCTATATCTTCGTGATTACATCACAAAACTTTTCACATATTAGAGTTTTACTCCAGTTATTCCTGAGTTTCTAATCACAATCGTGCTTTAATGTATTCACTGTTGAGTGAGCATTTTGAAAGCCTTGCTGAGGGTGCACATTCACCCTTCTGTTTTATCTCTCCCCTACCCTGACCCCCTCTCCCTTCCCCCCCTCCTTCAATTAGTTAGATTGCCTTTGTCACGGAACTGAAAACATTATTCTCACCTCGATCAACTATATCTATGCAATTGTTAGCAACATAAATAAGCTTTTAATATGTTAGTTTTAATCCTTATTTACTAATTCGGAGCTTTGCTGTGTAAGGAACACAGCCATTTTTTTTTTGTGTGAATACGTTTCTTCTAGAGGCTGGCCTTCTTTCTGTTCGTGGCGTAGGAATGAAATGAAAGTAACAAAGTGTGGGTCTACACTTGTCTTTTATGGCTTAACTCGGCGATATTCATCTTTCGGCACCAAAACAAGCCAGCCAGTGCACCGCAGTCGTGAGGTATACTCGCCCTGTAGATGTTTCCCCGTGCCCAACCATTCGCCGCGGGCCCCCAACACACGACGCTCGCGCAAACCCAGTTGCCACCCCGAGGAGCCCCTCTAGTATCGTAGTTGTTAGTTAACACGCGACTCAACGAGACCGCATCTCTTGCAATCACAACATTAGTCACGGGTTTATATCTTCGGAATGGCTCACAATATGATAATACACTACATATTACTTTTTAGAGACTGTTCACGATAAATTGAGCACTTTTGGAATCGTCTATAGAAAAAGTCACAACTCCTACATGCATATATGTTAACGGGTGTGCTGGGTGACATGCGCCCAGTGAAGTTGGTAATAATGGAGGGGAAAGTTGTTCCATGCCTTAACGTAGAATAAAAAGTGTTTGGTAACCCCAGTTGTGATAACTTAAATTATTTCTTTCGCTCTCTGTTTTTTATGCATCGAAGTGTCAAAATGAGCAGATTTTTTAAATATTCACTTTCCTAATAATTTTGCGATTTCATTTGACCGACGCATGAATAAAGTGATGAGGCCCATGGCAATGATAAATTTACATAAGGCAGAATAGTACGCAACGTGTATACAAGTAGATCTTAAGCAGGGCTTTCAAAAGCGTTCATTTTACCGTGAACAGCCTATGTCACTGTCAACGCGTAACTTGGAGAGTGTCATTCTGTGTGTAGGCTACGTAATATATGTTTGCGAATTGGAACAAGATATTTTTTTTTTCCAGTTTAAAAATTACTTAATTGAATAAGAACTAGTTACACAAATAATCCACACGTCCCATCAGTTTTCAAAATATGTCAAGAAATGTTATTTCCCCGTAATATGTTATAGTTCTGAAGCAAGAATTTATATTCTTTAAAATCGTGTTCGCTGATGTTGCCGCCAGACCCTGCCATCCCGCGTTATAGAATGACACCACATTGGACTCCACAGTTTTGTACATTCTAATCGAGAGTAATTCGCTCGTTGGCTGCTGCCAAAGTCACAACACATTCTCCTCTTCCAATCAGACATACGGAACGCCTCCAACAAATTGCTGAGTGTTTACTATTGGTTCTGAATCTTGCAGGGCGTGTCGGGTGAGTGGAGCTCCAATTGCACACGTCAAACTAACATACTCTTGTACGTCGTATAGCGAGGTGGCCAATCATAACACCAATGTACAGAACCTATCATACACACGAACCACAAATTAATACACTTTGTGAGGATACCTGCATTGAGAAAAAAGTTTATGTTGAGTAAAAATTATGTATTTTTTGGGGCAAAAAATTTGTTGTTTATATAAGGGCAGTAAGATATTCTATTGTTGAAACCAAATTATTTTGTAGCTCTTATTTGGTTGTCCGAAAATAAAGTGTTTTGTTTGGCACTACGTACATCAAATAGTTCCCGTTAGTATAAAAATAAAGTGAAAGCATGACCGAAATTCTAACTGTAACGCCTGAATTTGGAACTTCTTGATTCTAATATAGCACTCTTTCCAATATTTTTATTGTTTGATTGCTCTCCGCCGGTTTTACGTCACTCGGACGCTACTCCCTCAGTGCGGGGCTAAATCGGTGCTATATGTTTGTTATAAGTTATGTAAAGAGCTTTTGGGAGAAGTTGCCAGGGGCAACCGTTGTTGATTTGTGCTTGGTTGCCAGGGGCAACGACAGGACTTTGTTTATCAGAAGTGAAGTAGCCGGCTAGATACTGGCTAAGATTTTAGCGTCATGTTATTTTTGTTTTGGGGAAAGAAGAAAACCACGTCAGGACTGGAAAGGCAATGTGATGTGCCTTTCGCAGTAGAATAAAGTAATTATTGTGATAAGTAGGGCCAGTCCGTGTTAGCTTTATAAGCTCCAGCCACCATGAAGTAACCGTTCGTGTTAGAGAAGAACAAAAGAGGGCTGGGAGCATGGTCTTAACCAATTATTTACAATTTAGTTCGACGCCCGCGAGTTTCGATGTGGAACTGTAATATCGTGTACCAGGGGTTCGTTGACCCAGAATCAGGGAATACTGTGAGACAACCACCTGATGACCAGCCAGGCAGCTGATTCTTCATGAGCTTCTACTTCCTTAAGGTCGTGAGTTGGCACTACAAGATAATTGGTTATAATTGTATTCTTTGACGATCGACATTGCTAATGATCGGCGTCACCCAAGCGCTAATGGGTTTATACTTCATCTGTGGAATATTATCCTTTTTCTAATCTCAAATATTATATGTATTATAATTATGAGAGTAATTTTTTCAATTTCATCAAATTCTTGATTCATGGTATGAATAGGAATAGAAATTAATATAATATAATTATTACCTATAATTATAGAATAAAAAAATATAACCTCTAAAGAATCGGCCTTAACATACTTTTTAGTACAAACTATTGCATCGATATTACTTCTAATATATATTATTATTTTAATAAATAAACATAATATTAATTAAACTATCAATATAAAAGGAGAAATATTACTTTTAAGATCCCTAATAATAAAAATAGGAATTTCACCATTTTCATTTTTGGATGCCAAAACCAATAGAAGGATTAAATTGAAATAAATTTCTCATCTTAATAACATGGTAAAAAATGACTCCCCGAATAATAATATCAATAGTAATTCAAATTAACTCAAATAATATTACCGCAATAATTATATCATTCGTTATTGGAGCAATTGGTGGTTTTTAAACCAAACTTCATTACGTAAATGAATAGCATATTCTTCTATTAGAAATAATGGATGAATATTAGTAGCAATAACAAAAGGTGAAAATTTATGAATAATATCTTTCTTTATATACATATTAATAACATAAAAATAATTATTACGTTCCTACGGTAATTAGACGTGCTCCTAGAAGATATGTTTCATTTTGCAGATACAATCTTTAAAGAACGACGCTGACTTCATTCCTGATAATATGGCATAGGCAAGGTTGAATATTGGTTAAAACATCATAGCAAAGAACATTTCTTATGAGGTATTTTTCCAGTCTCCCTTGGTAAAGATTATAACTAAAGTAATTTCCGCTGTCATATATTGTGTCGATTAATTTCTAAATAAAATCCATCTTATCTTTTGCAAATCGTTTGAGAGTACCATTCAGTATCCAGAGAAAGTCGAGTAGTACGTAGCTAGCATGGCAGCATACATTTCAGGTGTAGTAGAAGTTGTTTACCTAGAACTTCCAGAGTTATCTACAGGATGGTGAGCATAACTGCCTGTAAGTTTGATTGATTCAACTACGTTTGTGTCCGCATTTACACGTGTCTTACACCTTGGTGTTGATCAGACAATTAAACTCATCATACACATCTATCTCTGCAATATTATTACCATATAACTACTGTTACCCCGAGCAGTCCAGAGCCTATGTCGTTTGTGTCCGACCACGTCTCCAGAACATTCACAACTAAACTAACTACCGATAACAACATACGTCAATAAATATATTTAGTTTTACAGCCTTACTTTCTTGTTTCCCGTTGAACCTGTTCTCTTAGGATGGTTATAGCATTGTTAGGCATCAATAAATGCATGGAAAAACACTCTTACTACCCTTAATGTCACCGAAAGTACGCACAATGTTTCGAGCTGTATTTTCGAATGAAAGCAATCAAATGAGTAGGCGAACAATATATACAGTTGATTCAACGAAATATTTTGTTTGCAGTATAATTTACTATCTTCCAGCGGAGAGTTTTTATTTATTCAGGCGTGTATTGTGTTGGACGAACAAAATTAAATTTGCTGCTTTTCAATTTTTTTTACTCAAAAAAAATGTTTTCCTGGGACGCTTAATAACTGCTTCTTTTTTTTTTTTTTTGTCCTGTACAAATAAGCGTTTTGTTGGCTGTAGCAAACCTTTGTCTCCTTACATAAATGCAAATATTCTTGCTGGGGTGCATACACTGACGTCAGAAAGGGGAGGACAAGAGAAGCCCCCAACCCCTTCTCAAAACCCCTGCCAAAGGTCAGACTGTGGAGCGCTATAGACTTCACAAGAGAGCGACACAACAAAACAATGTACATTAAAATTCAAACTACACATATAGTCACCAGAAACTGCAGATCAACGAGACTATTTTATAATTGTGTTTACGCTGGCTAAAATATGTGCATAGGACGTAATATGTGTGAATATTGACATAATTGATATTTGGAACTAAATTTTGGGAAGGGTTGCGTTGCAGCAGCACCAGGGTCACTAAACTCGCTACAAGATCTTGCTTCCCCCAGTGACTACTCGCAACGCCTCACTGGGCGCAAACCATAGGACAAGGAAGCAGTTTTATTTTCAAGATGGCGGGCGTTGTGCTGAGGGGGTGAGCAGCCGAGCAGCAGAAATGGTTTCGACGTCAGGAAACAGCAGTCAAGCGGAAGGGATGATGACGTGGAAGAGCAGAGAGATGTCACAATACACGACGTGAGAGCGCTAGAAATGTATCCTTTGCACGTGTTTTCAACTGCTGATAAAAATCCTCTCCGCACTGCCCAGGCAACGAAAGCAGCGAGGTTCACGACACTACACCGTTTATACTATTTACTTCATGGAAACTAGAGAACTTCTATACTGGCGTAGTCGAGGATTCTATTTCTGGTAGGACATGTGTGAGTCATGATCTTGATTGACTAAAGTACGTCTCAGCTGGCAAGATTTTGACAGTTCATCGGAAGCAGTCTCAAGGTTTACTTTTCTCCAGTGTTCCCATCAGCCGTCAATTGAGAGTCAAAGAGAAGCTCTACTGTTTATTTAAAGGTTGTCATCAGACAACCCTTTCGTCATTGTACTGCTGAAGAAATGTTTTGATAGTATGAAATACATCGTTTGGTAACAATGGGTAAGGGCTTGAGGCGCGATCCGCTTCCACCATCTTGGATTTCCGCCATATTGTGATGTTTATGCAAATGAGCTGTCGACCATCTTGTTTCCAGCGGCCATAGTTGTAGCCATCTTGGTAGCCAGTATGTCAATTTTTCCTGCTCTATCATTCCGTCCATGTTTTCTTTTTTAAATGTATGGTTTTTCGCTCAAATTTCTCCTTTTTTCCATCGAAACGTCTAGAATTTATTCTCTATAGTAGTAGAAATTTCTTGTAAATTAATTTTTCCCTTTCCCACCACTACAGTTGCATGTCCGCCATATAGACAGCTCCCGAAAAAACACCCATATGATGTTGAGCTGCTACATTAATAGAAAAATTATTTAAACTCTCACTTTGCCTTAGTGACTCCACGTTTTGGCTAAGGTGTCAGAGGAGTCACTGCGACATAATTGAATGCGATGTGCTATAAAAAATTTAATATATAAATAATATTTTTCGTTTAACTTGTAAAATTTTCATATATAACTGTTTCGTGCGATGTGCCTTTGAACTCGTATTTTCAAGAATAATTAGATTTTATGTCACAACCATCGATTTGAAAAATCATAATGTTGTAAAAATAAAAGTTATGTATTTAATTTTATATTTTTTCATTTAACTTTTATAAACAAATGTATTAAACAACATGTCTACGAACACATATTTTCAAGAGGAATTAGGCTATGCCACAATCTTCTATTTAGTAACTCATAATTTTATAAAATAAAGGTTATGTATTTTATTTTAAATATTTCCATTTAATTTTTTTAACAAGTGTATCATGTGACATATCTACGAACTCGTATTATTTAGGCAGATAAGAATATGTAATCAGAATATATGAGTACTATGACCAGTGCCGTATTATATTTTATAATCATATAGACATATGTGGCAGAAAATTATAACATGGAAGCAAAAAAGGAGATAAGTTGAAAGTTGGGCCCGATTAAAACATGTACATGCATGCAGGTTATGTATGTAAATATATGAATGTTTTATGCAGCAAGGCATATTTGTAACAAAAACTTTATAACACTTCTAAGGCGGTGTTTGTGGTTCTTGTCATGCATTAGCATTTTCGACGTCACAGCGTCGTATGTGTTCGGGTAAATTGACAGACAGCGCAGTTTACCATTAATAATAATAGAGTATTTCGCAAGTAAAAGTGGCGTGTAGCGTCAGCTCGTTTCACAGGTGTCGGGTTGCCACTCTTGCGTACACGTAGCTTCACAGTCGAAATAATTACTTACAATTGACATTTGTAAAACCAATTTTTTTATGATTTGCTACCCCGAATACAAGTTGGAAATATGTGGCGTGGAGTAATAATAATATTGTTCATAATTCCATAATTACCTCATAAATACGAACACACATAACAATAGACTTGAGCACTATGATGAGAGGTTGGGTTGGGGGGGGGGGGCAGGAAGGGAAAAGCCTAGAATCACTGCAGGGGAAAATTTTACTTTTACAAATATAGGTCTACAGACCCCGCAGAAAATTAAAATAAAAAAAAACTCGGAATGTTCCTTCGTGCATATATTATTTGGCATATGCGTAATAATTTGTTAATTTTTTTTATCTTGGCAGTGCACTTCTTATAGAGGGCAACACGGTTGGCTGCTCAATCTGTCTTTGCATAGTCTGCTTTTCGCCTTGCACTGGCTCGAAATGACTTATGTGTGAAATACATTCAATCAAATTACTATATAAATGTTTGGAAATACCCTACGGCGAATTAATATCAAGCAGCTACATGCCACATTGAGTACCAGACGTGTAATATTTGTGTTGTTTATAGTGGCGAGGCGTGCGATTTTCAGGAGGGGAAGCAACTGGGGCAGAGCGGAAGTAGTACATTAGTTTCAAAAATTATAAGAGCAGACGCCATTATTTACATGCCTACACATTTACTTAGTTTTTTTTCAGCACACTCCTAGTAAGTTTCATGAAAGCATCCTGTAATCGCAGCTTACTAAGAAGAATTTTTTTCGGTGTATAGTAATAATAGATAAGACTGTAGTTAATCACATCGTGACTTTCGTAAATGTGTTTCATGTTAATGAGTTTCAAAGTGTAAAGTGACATTACTTCTGATATAGCTACATGCAACTGAAACAGTAAATATAAGACTAGATAGTGTATATGCTTTCGTTGTTAACAATTAGCCAAAAGTATTATATTAGATAACTATTCTCAAATTTTCAAAATTTTTCAGCCATGTTATAACTTGCGCGATGTTTATAAGAAGAATAAATTTAATTATGTGCCAGTTAAAAAAAATTATCCCTGCCACACACAAAAAATTATTTTTTCTCATATGACGCCGTCAAACGCGTAATTACACAAACAAACTGTGTTAAGAGTTCTCGTCGCAAGCTGAACAAAACTACGTGATTTTTTCGACCATGATATAGGACAAACAGCAAACTAGTTTTAGGTGTAGAAACTCCATGTAATTAACGTGGCCTCCGTCGAAGACCGTCGGCCGCTGGATTGTGGTAGTATATATAGTGTCTTAGACCACCACCTAGAATCTTCCCCAACACCCGTGATGTGTCGCGGAGGGCCGAAGCACCAGACAGTCTCACCAGAACATTCTTGTGTCGTCGCCAGATCCGTCGAAACCTCCAGCAGGGGAGAGGGGTCATTACGCATGCAAGGCTTCGAGGAGCGTGACAACCCGACTGCCGCTGTCCATTATTCAGGGGTTTCCCAGAAAAGGGGGTCAGGAGGCAATCCCGGGGGAGGGGAGGGTGAGGTGGGTCCACCGTCAAAGCACAGGGGAGCAGCACTTAACAGTATTTAGCAATGGCATTGGACTTTTATAGTTTTCGATCATGCTGGGTACTTATTTTCAAACTAGCAGCAATTTTCAAAATTTAGGGCACTGAGTTCTATCTCGTGAACTATTTAACCAATTTGATCAAAATTTGGTACTTGGCAGTGTATGATATAATCATTAAAATCAGAGTGAAATAATCTTTTTGGTTTGCCATTTTGGAAGATAGTACATTTGATTGGAAAGGGCTTATTGCCATACCCCGATAGGCTGTATGCCTAAAAGTCTATCAGGGGACTACTTACAAACAAACTTATGACGTAACTAACTAACACCAATGCCTTACCTGGGATTAGAACCCAGAACCTCACGCACCTAAGACCTGCGGCGCACCAACCGACTGTGCCACAGGAGGTCGACGGAAGATAGTATAAATTAAAACAAAAAGTAGCTCTTCAATCATATCTTGGGTACCATTTAAGAGATTTAAACCATATTTGATGGATTGGCAGTCCATTATGTAGGCTAAGTATTAAATTTAAAAAATGATGTCACTCCTCCGCCATTTGAGAAGTTAGCGCAACATAAAAAATAAAGCTTTTACATTACATATCAGTAACAGTACAACCGATTCCTGCTATATTTGGCCAATAATTAATACTAATGTAGGTCATGTTCATGTATAAAATATAAATTTTTAATATATGCATTTTCAAAATAGCAGTGATATAGATATATTACGTTCATTTGCATTATCTACAATACCGTTTCATCAGTTTCGACAGCAATTGTAATGATCAAAGTATCTTTTATAAGCATAAAATGTTTTAAAACATAGCCCCTTTTGTCGGCCAATTTCTAAGATAACCACATGTAAAAATGCAGTTTAACGTCATATCTCGGGAAACAATGAACCGATTCCTACTAAAATTTGATACTGAAGTAATACTACAGTTTGTCATGTATACTGGCATGTTTTAGTGGGTTAGGCTTTTATTTTCAAAATGATGGCCACAAGCATTGTAGACTACTATGCTATGTCTATGAAACCGTGTAACCAATTCCAACTTAACTTTGTATGCTGTCAGTGTCTTCTCAAGAATCGAATAAGCTAATACCCATATAAACTAATTTCTCAGCAATTTTGGGAGATTGCACTACATTAAAGATTAAGATTTTGTATCCTATCACGGGAAATAATTACCTGATACTCAACAAACCTAGGTTATAACTTATACCGTACATTTGTAGTACATCTAAACATACATGGCTTACGGAGTTAGTAACACATTTTCAAAATAACAGCAATGTATATATTTTAGGTTATAAATCCAATACAAAAATTAAAATAGCACTACATGTGAAACTGGAGTTTTCAAGTGATGTGTCAGGGACCAACCAACCGATTGCCACCGAACTTTGAACTCAAGTAGTGCTACTGTAGCCCATGTTTGTGTCGGACTTTATTTACAGTATGGCACTCATATAAAGCTTTTAGATAAGTTTATCATATCTATTTAACAATTTAGCCTCTTTCAATTAATCTTAGTATGCTGAAAGTAGCCACCAGAAGCATAAAATATACTAATAATTACTATCCTTTGCTGACTTTTTGTAAGATAGTGCCAGGTTATAAAATGCAACATTTATGCCATATCTCGGGAGCCAAATTTTCCAATTCTCACCCAATTTTCCACACAAGTAGAACTACAGTGGACAATGTAAACTTAAATAATTAAAGTGGGTCGGGCATTTTATTATCAAAATGGCGCATTAAAAATGATTTAGATAATTCAATAATATCCATTAAATGATTTGAAAAATTTCACATAAAATCTTACTTTGATCTATTAGACGCATCAGATATGTCTATGCAGGGCCTGTTTTTAGGCCTTTTTGTACGATAATGACAAAAGAGTATCTAAAGCTTTATGCCATATCTTTACCAGTCTACCTATTTCCACCCAATTCTGCACACAAGTATTGCTACTGTAGGTCAGGTAAATTTACATGATTTAAGTGATTCACGCGGCTGTTTTCAAATGATGTTCTTGTCGATATTTGATGCTGCTAAAATTTATCTAGCAAATTTCTAGACTAATTTATACTGGAGTTGATACTCCGAATCCTACCTCTGTAATGTAGTTGGGTGCGTGCCACAGTTTTCTGTACAAGAAGTTCTGTGTTCGAGTCCCAGGTATATGCTGTTCACGGTAAAATGAGCACTTTTGATAGCCCTGCTTAAGATCTACTTGTATGCACGTTGTGTATTCCTCCGCCTTATGAAAAATTTACATTGCCATGGTCCTCATCACTTTATTCATGCGTGGGTCAAGTGAAATTCTAAAATTATTAGACAAGGAAATACTTTACAAATCTACTTATTTTTACACTTATGTGCATTAAAAAAAAACAGAAAGCGAAGGAAATAATATTAAGCTAACACAAATTGTTACCTAACACTTTTTATTCAACGTTAAGATATAGAACTACTTCATATCCATCGTTACAACTTTACTGGGCGAATGTCACTCACTGCGCCCATTAATAAAATATATACATGCAGAGGCAGTGACTTTTTTCTAATGTTCATTTATATAGTGCTCGCTTTATCGTGAACAGACGCTAAGGCACGTGTGTGTTTGTAATTCTCTCGGTAGTATTGCATTTGTTTCTGCATCTCTAACGATATTGCGATCAACGAGGCGTCAAGACCAACCTACCACATATTTTGTTAAATCTTCATCAAAATTATTTGTATCCATGTAGGTAGAGGAAAGTAGGCTAAATGGTTGTATAGAAAACTTCTTGTTATCGTGGTTTTAAGAATCCAACTTTCTATTATGTTTTAACACCTTGAATCTAACGTGGATAGGGAATACAATTCACGCAGACACACGAGAAAGATAACAATCTAAAAGTTCTGTGAACATGCATACAAGAACACACTCCACCTGTCTTAAGTGAGTTACGATTAAAATAAAAAATTGAATTTCTTAACTTCATGGCGAATAGCGACCGATTGATGTACGTTACTATCACACACATCCCTGTAAATATCAATTTGCACATTCAGTTGCATCATAAGTTCTTTTAAAATAGTTTAATGATAGCACGGAAACTACGTTTCAGAAAATAAGTAATTACATTGCAAAGCTGTTACACAAACATTTAATCGGACATTCCCTAATCAACGCAAATCTTAACGTACAAAATATTACCGTAAGCGCACGAAACCCAATGTTGTTTGTTGTTTACAAACCAGACAAAAGTGGGTCGATATTTTGCTTGTTCGCGCAAGTTCGTTTGCCCCTCAGCTAACATCGTGACATACGTCAGTAGTTTAGTGGCTTCCATTGGTCCAGCCACCCTTTAACTGAGTTCTATCGCCGCACTGGCCTTGAGCAGTCGTATCCCTAGACGCACACAACATGATTGCTTCCAAGCACGAAACACGAACCATCGTTTATCGCATAGCCATCAGAAATTACCTAGTGTTCTATGGTTAAGCACCCCACTACTGTTCAATGAAAAATGTATGTAAAACTGAAATAGTGTTCTTCACTCATGCATTATTTCACACACGTTATTAAAACCCTTATATCACTTTATATGTTCTCGTCACTCAGTGAACTAAGGCACGGTAAAGTCATTTCAAGGTTTAACATTTCAGGACACCATACTTCAAAAATAGATTCTTTGAGCTACTATTCGTTAAATCAGGACCATCGATACGTTGTCCTTGAACGCCAATACCAGCGACATCAAAACTCGATAGAAAACGACGAGAGAAAAGTAACCAACCTCACCTGGATGCCAAAACCAGAAACAAAAATGGCGGATGTAAGTACTATGTGGCGTCAGCACTCTGATATCAGAGTATGTAACGGAAGCTGGGCGACAACAGTTCCCCTAGTGGTCAGCGATGTAGACATGAGGGACGCCATTATTGCCCCTAGGGAACACCACAAACAAAAGATAATCGGAAACAAAATTGCGGCTGGGTGACGCCAGCAAAAGAACAAGGAAAAACAAATTTCCGACATAAGACGGTAATCCAAGATGGCGGCAGAACCCACAGTTTGCAAGCCGTACCCCCGGCACATCATTTTGTATTTACTAAAGTGTACTTGTTAAGATTACAGATAAAAAAGTTGCAATTTCTTTCAGCATCATTCCGAACCGTGAGAATTTCGTTGTAGTGCTGTATTTTTAAGGTCATCAGAAAGTATGTTTCGAAGTGAGTTTTTTTTCTTTTTTTTCGTTATCTACGCTCTTAAGAAATTATTCAGAAATTTACCACACCAGTGTATACGCTTAGTGAGAAAGCAGGAATGGTAATGTTTTCCCCTATACATTCAAATTAGCTTTCCTACATTTGCTCAGGAAACAGTCAAATTGCACAGGGAAGTTCCCAACTCTGTATAGTAGCGCTGCTAAACAGTAGCTTGATGCGTGTGGTATTATTACCATACACTGTATAGGTTAAAAACTTCCATTACAGTCTAGGAAGTTTAACAGAAAATATTTTACAGTGTAGACGCTAAGTAAACCACCCACTTAATTCATAAACAGCTTTTCAATCACAGTGAAATATATATCCCCCCCCCCCCCTTTCGCCAGAAAAGCTAGCTGCATTTATTATACAACAACGAGAACTTTATCTGGTCAACATGAAGTGCCTCGCAGCAGGATCCAGTCTGCGGTTTAAAATTTGATGTCTCAGGTCACAGCCTATTCAATTTTACGTACCAAGGCTTCAACTGCTTGATAAGTTCAGGTGCTCAAAGTCATGTTAGTAAAAATATATAGTCTGGTAGGACTCGTTTAACTTGGACACCAAGCGTAAGAATTAAAGAATTTCTTTATTTTTCCTCATACATCTCGTTTTTTATTCCAGATTTTTAATCCCAATGCCATATAGAGAACGCGGTTACGGGCGAGGAAAAAAATAAACGAGAAAATTTTAAGGTCGGTAAACCACTGCAGCACGAACTAAAACCTGACTAAATACAGGCAAACAGTGATACTGTTTTTAAAACTATGTAACTGTTTTAACACTGCTGCATGCTTAGGATGATTTATCCAGAACGACACACTGAAGTTAAGAATTTGTGAATTTTACATTTTATATGATTATCTCCTCAAAGGAAAATTAGCAAACAGGAGAGTACTCTACAATGATGAGTAATTTTATAGACAAAATATTAAAGTAAGAGTAGCAGACTACGAAATGCTTAGCTATACACTGCATTTTAATTTTTCAAAGTTATTTAAATGACATGTTAAGAAATATCAGCCTACGGATTTTTTTTTCCCCAGTATACACTAGTAAAGGCCTTTCATGATAAAGTGAGCACTTTTAAAATCAAGCTTAGAAGAAAGTCACTGCTCCTACCTGTATATATTCTAACGGACGCACTGAGTGAAATGCGCACAGTAAAGTTGGCAACGATAGATGGCAAGTAGTTTCATATCTTAATGTCGAATAAAAATAGTTATGTGACCATTTGGGATAACTAATTATTTCTTTCGCTTTCTGTTTTTTATGTATCGAAGCGTAAAAATGAGCAGATTTGTAAAATATTTACTTGTCTTATGATGTCACGGTTTCACTGGACTGACGCATGGAGAAAGTGTCATGTGAGGCCCATGGCAATGTTAATTTTACGTAAGGCGGAAGAATACGCAACGTGCATACAAGTGGATCTTAAGCAGGGCTTTCAAAAGTGCTCAGTTTACTGTGAACATCCTGAGAAAAAAAAAAATTACCCGTGGGCATAAAGAGCACATACGGACGTACCAGTTATGAATTAACACAGCACAACACAGCACATATAAGGCATGTGATAGTAAATGTTTTAATTGTTGCTTATTAGCGTCCACGCACGCTTTATGTAAGTTGGCTCACATGGATCGTGAATTAACATGGCAAATGAAACTGGGACTTCCTTTTGAACACAGCACACACATATCCATGCTTTATGTGAGGTTCTAGACCTGGTTTCATCATTTTGTCGGCTGATGGTTCGAACAAGTACACCCGCGGAAATGAGCGATTCAAGTGGTGTTGCCTAGGTATGCAGACGGAGGTAGCTTGTCATCTCGTAGGTAGGAAAAATGAAGATCTGCACATGGTTGCCTCCTCAGGCAGGGACACGTGTGTGTAAGAGGAGGCTGGCGCTAATACGAGCCGTCTGCAGAATGTATCAGGTGAGACGAGATGGAGGTGGAGACGCACCAGAATGCACACCGTGAAATAAACGGGATAGCTTCGAGAAAAACCCATGCTAGGGAAGTTTCCGCCACTCTCCCCACATGAGAACAACCGAGCGAAAATTTCTCTCACACCGAAGTCTGAGATCGAACATGGGACCTCAGAAGTTGTGTGCGGCCGGTAAAGGAAAATAAGGAAACAAACTCATACTAAGGGGTTATTACTCTTCAGAATGATGATATTTCCACTAAATAATACACCTGTTCTGCCCTGCATTCACGATTTACGCACTATAGAATCATGCATAAAACAATGAATATCACAAATATCGATTTCTACAATCACGTAAGATATTTAAGAAAAATAATTGGGATTGCTGGGGAAAAATTAACAATAATAACAGTAGTGCAAAAATATTACCGAGCTATATAAATGTAGTAGAGCTAAACGATTATTATTTTTCATTTATGCGCTATTTTTATATTAGCAATCGACATTTGTGTAGCCTAAGTCATTTGTAAAGTGTTATAAACATAATGTGCGTTCTCGCAAAAAAGTAAGAACTGTATTTCTCACTACAACCCAATGAAACATAAAATTAGTTGTTATTTCACAAACACAAAAAGAAATTAAACTAAAATATGAATAAATAATGCAAATGAAATGAAAAAATACTTTTTTTTTTTTAATTATACACTTTTGTAGCATTATAATTAGATGCACATTACAATGTATCCATCTCTGTTAGTAAGTCAAGATGCTCAAAAAAATTTTGGAGTAGATACACTAAGTGCAATTAACGATTAATGTCATGAAAACTTTAGTGACTTTCACAAATCTAAATTTGCTATCGTGTTAAGCGACACGTATTTGGTCAAATATTCAAATATAAAAAAGTAAATTTTATTCTTTGGTGCATACCTAATTTCGAGCAGATTTATTAGAATTTGTTCTTACTAATGAGTGAGATATATTTTCTTGGAGAGAGTTTTCTGTACAGCGTATTGAAAGTCAGCTTAAATAAAATCATACATTTGAATCTACACTGAGCTAAAGAAACTAAACTAAACACTGGCTAAACACAGGTGCTTTCGATTCTGGTACAGTTCAGTCTTCAGATAAACGTCATACACAGAGTTACTGAAGAGTTGGCTACCAATCACACACTTTCACATAAATATATACATACTATACCACCGGTATAGAGACTACTTAAGATTGTCAGTTTCTAACAAGAATAATGTTATGTTCTTGGCGTGAAATGTAAACATTGTAAATGCGATGGTGAGACATGGAACAACTTTTCCTTATTCGCTGCCAACTTTACTACGAGTATTTCATTCAGCACTTACGGTACAATCAGTGCAGTTACCGGCAGAGACTTTTTTCGAAGGTTGATTCCAAAAGTGTAGACTTTCCCGTGAAGAGCCTATACTGCACGTGTCGGTGTGATTGTAAAGAGGTTCTGACGTGAGAACAGCTTAGAAAGCGTTGCTGTGGCGTGTCTGTCCCAGAGCAGCTGGCCGTGTGGTGTGGTTGTCAAACACAGTTGTGCGTCTTCTGCGAGGGAAAATGGCAAGTTCTAAGTGTCGCCCGACAGCTGACGCCGACAATAACTGCGCGTCATCTTAGCTCCGCTAGTCGGCAACTCCCTCATAAGGAAAACCGATCATCATCGCAGATACCATCGAGTTAGAGGTTGAACGCCCTCGCGACTTCACAGAGCGAGGTGGTTTCCCTAAATCACTCGAGACAAATGCTGCGGCTGTTTCTTACTACACGCCAAGTCAAGTTCTTTCCATGTCCCTGCATCATCGAGTAACTAGCTTCGCGACCTCGCTGCCTTGCCTGGCTTTCACATTTGACAGTTCGTAAACGTATATTTTTGAAATGACCGCATTTAATGGTTACTAATGTAGTATTTCACATCCATGATTTTGATCTATATTCTCTTAGATGCATTTGTAGTGTGAAATATCTGCGGGAAAACGACAAAATCCAGGAAATCGCCTAGAAAAATGAGCTTGGTTGTAAAATAGGAAAGTAAATTACATGCTGGTGATGTAATAATACTTACCTGCTAACGAATATATAAATTAACAGCTTCTAACGTTGGCAGTGCCGTACAAGTTACTCCGTTACAAGTTACAGATGAATACGGTGTTGTTCTCTCGTTAAACTGCACATCTGCAAATCTTCACTTGTATGCACCTTACCAGTTTCTGCTACCTCAAATCTCCATCCCAGAGTTGTCAACATAGTGATTTTCTCAACAGATCTGGTGATTTCAGAAGATGGTCTGGTTGGCAAATTTCATATTTTCCAAATGCCGAGAAGTTAGTAACTGCCGTAAGTCTGGTGGGAAAAATCAAGACGTAAGATATTTTTTCTTTAGTCATCGGGATTGTTCATTTCCCTGTAATATAATAACAAGATTATACACACTTGGAAAGAGCATGGGAATATTTTGACATTGCATGTTACGCGTTTTATTACATACTATTATATTTTTATAAGTAGTAATGTACACTGTCTCTTACGGGAATGAAAAAGTTTGGAGACGTCGTAGGCTTGACGCAACCATTACTACTACACAGTAAAAAGGTTTCTATGTAGTCATTGAGAGTTGTGGGTTTGTTTCTATGTATTCATTCAAAGTTGTGGGTTTGTAGCTATGTATAGGATGTTCATAGGTAGAGTATGTCTGATGCTGTAAATTGGGGTGAAATTGGTTAGCAGGGGTGAGATTGATCACATGATCACATGTTAAGGCAAGTTACATATGTGGGTGTAAGTGATCAGTCAGGGTGGGATCGATAACAAGATAGTTTTCTGTACATGTTTAGGCCAGGTATCACATCTGACATTAATATTTATAGAACATTTACATGTGATCAATCTCACCTCTGCTAAACAAATTCACCCCACTTTACTGTGGGTGTTTCTTGTTAATTTTTAATTCTTTCAATTTCGTACGGTGATGGTTACCAACTGTAACAAGGAAAAAATAACATTTCAAGCTGCTTAATGAAATATTTTATACGATTGTATTTTATCTTAATTTTAATTTGCATTAGAATAGGAGAAAAATCGGGTGCTCTCCTGATGATTTTTGTTTATTTTGTGTAGGGATTTTCCCTCAAAAAAGTTGGCTACTGTGGTCCGCCCGCCGATCCCCGATGTTCTCTCGCCTCGGGCAACCTTCAGAGCGTTTCTCGGTCGAGTAGCTGCTTGACACACTTCCATGCACCGTTCTTGTGACGCCCATACAGGTGCTCTCTCGCTACAGAACTACGGAACACACCCGCAGGATAGCCTGCTCAAAACCAACCAAGTCTTAAAGGCCGATTCTCATTTGAAGTTGGCTTGTGGATCCTTGTGTTGACAGAGCGTTGTTGTCAGTTCAAATAAATATATCGCTGCAGTGTATTCACACTTCATTAAGACGGACGTTAAGTTAAAATTTTTAAACGAGAATATACCCAATACCAAAATAAAGTAAAATAAACTTAGTGTTAGCCAATCAGATTGAAATGAAGTAGCAGGTTTTGGTTCCTTCGGGGACAATGGGGTCTGGGATCATAGAATAAATATGAGGTAGACCTCTCATTTGTCTTCTGCGCCTGTACCCAACATTGACCTACCCCAAAGGAACACAACTGTTAAAAACCAGGGGTCACATGTAGTTGTAATGCCATATTGTTGGGCAGACTTTGGGTAAACGTTTGCACACCAGTTTTTCCAATGCATAAGTGTGCTTCGTAGAGTGAGAAAAAAAAAGAAGCAAGCCCACTTAATGTTTTGAAAACTATCGTGCAATTTCTAATATTTTTATGTGACTACGATACACACGATTAAGTCTGTGCACCCAGCAGTATATTACTATAGCACTATAGGCTGTTCACGGTAAAGTGAACACTTTTGAGGCCCTAGTAACCTTTCCCTGTCAGCCATTTAAAATCCTTCAACCACCATTAAAAATTAATATTGCCATGTAAATAATAAACACGGATGTTAACGTCTAATGCTAAAATAAAACATCTTTATTGACTATTATTCCAAACGTATGGGCATTCAAAAGTGCTCACTTTACCGTGAACGGCCTATACCGTACTTTCCCCGTACTATTACTGTAGTCCATTCAGATAACAAGCAATAACAGCAGCTCCATCGCATGTTTGCGATACCAGTTTTTCGCTGCAGATGTACTCGTCTACTAATTTAAAAACATGATCTGCCAATGCTACTTCTGATGCTATGTCGGTATTTACGACAGTAAACCCGAGAAATCTTTCTTTAAAGTTGCCCTCACTTGTCACATAGCGTAATAAAGCCGAAAGCTGCGACATGTTCGCAATCTGTCGTTTCTGCTCGGATTAATGTCACAAAAAGTCAACATAAATTGTACTTTAATTTCTCTCACGATCAACTAGGTGACACTTTCTATAACGTCATTTTGCGAGAGTTCGTGTTTGTAAGCAGGTTTATGAAAATTGTTCAAGCCACTAAGACAGGTTTAATTCCATGTTAATTTATTCTATCTAAACCTTAAATGTAGTCAACGATAAAAATTTTAATTCTATTTACATCCTGTAAGCCATTTGTGGGAGCTGTAAGAATTATTCCTAAAGTCTCTTCTGCATTTCACACCACTTGATTTCGCCTTTGTTACAATGCACATGTCTGGGGTCGGCCCACCACGAAAAATTAAATTTATTTTCTCTTCATAACTGCTTATACTGAAATATGAACTGAGAAATTCTTCTACCATACAGTCGCATGTCATCACCTGCTTGTACTGTTTGCTGTCATCTCTCTACTTTCCCTACCGAGCTGCCAGCAGCCTCGTGCCTCCCTCCCCCTCTCTGGCGCAAGGTCCTTCCCAACGCCTCTACTCACAGCGCCCTAAGAAATCGCTCTTGGTTCCCTTGGACTGGCTGATACGCTCAGTGTGCCTATGTCATCTGGCTACAATTTACTGTACACTGAGAAACTGCAAGTCAGGTGAAATATAACCAAATAAATGTAACAGTTAAAAATATTACCTTATTGCCTTTAAAAAAAGCTGTTTCTTTCACATAGAAACTCGTGATTACTTGTAAAACACCGGTCAGAACGCGATACCAACAATTTTACGAGTAGAGGGATGGGGTGGGCGAAGAAGGTTAGCTTCTCCTAAGCCGCGTTATAAGATGAAATACAACTGGCCGCGCTGAGGAGCTCGTCATGTTTCAACTGCCGGGTGCGCCTGGAAATGCCCGAATGTGGATGTTCAAGGGGAGGCTATGCACAGAAAAACCCAGTGACGAAGGGAATGGCGAGCCCGAAAGTGAGGCCGGAAACACACGACACCGGAAAACGACGACCTGTACCCGTCCCCGGGCGCCTGGCCGGGTTCATTTTAGCCTTGCACCGTGCCGTGGAGCTGGCCGTGTGTTCCCGGACTGTGGACGCGGACCACCGGAGTTGGCAGGGGGCAAGAGAGACTGTGCGGCTACAGCCTGTGTCACATGTACACCGAGGTCGCCGAAGATAGAGAACTGAAAGCTGGAACAGCCAATCAGAACTCGTCTGCTTTTTCCGCACAAGCCACGCCAAGTAGGGCCCACGCCGAAACTGTCTGCTCACTGAAAGAGCTGGTGCGCCGATATTTCCCGTTTTTAAAAATGGCGAGAGTTTTTTAAAGAGGGAGCGGTTGATTTACCACGTACGTGAAAGACGTTCGTTCGGAAACCAGTCGTAGCAACTCTAACTAGATAATAAACTAAATGAGAGACATTGACAAGAAATTGCAGTATTTATGGCAGAATCGCGTAAGTTGCTATGCATTGTGGCTTAAAAAGAAAGCTATGCAGGCTTAAAAAGAAAGACAGACTGGTCGGGGAGGTGAGATATAACATATGGAACGAGAAATATTCCGTTTCAGTACAACTATAGTATTCGGAACGACTTTATGGAAGTAGTACGTACGACCCCATAGTTTCATATTGAACCTATGGTTCCCTAGGTTCCATGGAATATTCGCCCGTGTCCTAGAGAGATTTACAAATGTGACTGTGAAGAGTAGCCAGCGAATGTCCATGGATATATCGCAGGAGCATAGTTGGGAGAATTACGTCACATTTAGACGATGGGGAATGTCTACTTGATGACTCCGTCTATGGAGTATCAACGTGGATAATGACACCTTTCAAACCACCCACTAATTAAGCAGAAAGAAATTCCAACCTGTTCCATTCCATTCGAATTCACACTAAAACGCTAAAATTAAGCTAGCTTGCCAACAATTGCATCACGGAGGTAGGATTCGGAGTATCAACTTCGTATATAATCAGACTGATGTGTTCAAAGATAGGGTTCACTAACCTGATATATTTACACGGCCTTCGTTTAAAAAATAAGTGTCTGATACACTAACAACACACAAGTTTACATGGCCTAACATAATGCCACTTGTGCAATAAATCTTGTGGCAATCGGTTGATTGGTAAGGTTAAATACCTTATTTTCTTAATTGGTACTACTTCACAAAACTGCCTAAAAATGTTCTTTATACTATGCGTCTAAAATATACCATTAGTATAAAAAGTTTTATTGAATGTTGTTAAATTGTTAAATAGATATGCAAATATATCCAAATATTTGTGTTGCCGAACTTTTGAAAATCATTCTCTGACCCAATTTAAATCATGTAACTTTATTTAACCATCTGAAGGTATGCAACATTTTAAGGAAATTAGTTGAATTGTTCCGGAAGTATAGAAAAATTTTCAATTTACTCACCTGACACCATTTTGCAAAAATTTCTCCACAAATTTTATCTCTATGCATAAATAATTCTTATAATTAATACTATTTAGCATACAAAAATTGGTTTGAATTTTGTTGAAACGTTTCATAGATACAACCAATTAATATGAATTATTTATATAAACCCCATTAAAACATATCTGCCCCACAAAACGCGTGTTAATTTACATACCCCACTGTAGCAATAGTTGCATGAAATTTTGGTATGAATCAGTTGAATGATCCCCGAGATACCGAATAAAAACTCCATTGGTCACGTGACGATCTTCATAAATGTAGGACAAAAAGGTTATTTATTAGCATTTTCAATGTTTTAAAGATAAATTTAAAACGTTTTACATTGTTTCATTGATATAACCCACTAAGCTAAAATATTTATATATGCACCATTCAGAAAATAAGAGACTTACACACTTAAAACATATAAATTAATACGGCCTACCACAGTACATCTTCTTAGCCAAATGTGGAAAAAAAAATCGTCATAAAAATGTTATTATTTCATGATATCTATCTTCCATGATATCTATCTTCCAAAATGACTGAGAAATGATGACGTGCATAGAAAACATTTGATGGATATAAATTATACTGTAAGCATACAAATTTAAGATGATTTTTTTTTTTTTTTTTACAGTTTCGTAGTTAAAATAATTTTGAGCTAAATTCTTTATATGGCCGCAATTTTGAAAATATGTGTGTTTGACCCTCTCGAAGTTTATCAGTTTACATAGCCTGCCATAGTGGTACTTGTTTGCCAAATTTGGTATAAATCAGTGGTTTTTCGGAGATATCCTGTATTTCGAATTTTCCATATAGTAATATTTATCAAAATGGCGTACAAAAGAGAATTTGTGTGGACAAATTTGATGGTAGTTAAATATACCAGTGTTTCATTGCTATTAATTACGTGATTTCGACTAATTAACATGTAAAACAAAAATATTTATATAGTCGCCATTTTAAAATAAGTGCTTACCATACCTAAAAAAAAAAATGTCATTTGACATTACCCACCGCAGTACTACTTGTTTACCATATTTGGTAGGAATCTGACAATTGTTACCCCGGATATTACCTACATAAAAACTTGATTAACTCATGTAACGTTATCTTCAAAAATGGCCTACAAAAGTGGCTGTTGTTAGGCATATATGATGCTTCTAATGGATACTTTCTGCGAACAAAATTGTTATGAAATTTTCAAACGATAAAGTGGTTAAACCGTATCATCCAAAAATATTTGCATGATTGCCATCCTGAAAATAAGTGCCTTAAAAAGTTGAATTACTTACATTTACCTGGCCTATCATAGTACTACTTATGTGCAAAATTTGGCGAAAATTGGTTGAGTAGTTTTCGATATATAATGTAAAGGCTTAAATTTTCTCATGTGACGCTATCTTCCAAAACAGCATACCAACAACAATAGTAGTAGGGGTGGGCGGGTTCTAGATTTGATATCAAAGGGTCAAATTGATAACAAAGGGTTAATTGAATTGATATCAAGGGGTAGGTCAAAAAGGGTTAATTAAATTGAAAGGGTTGAATTTAATTGGAAGGGTTAATGACTGACCAGAGTGGTGGGTTGCAATGTCTTACATAGGTGTAGAGTTGAGTGCAAGAGTGTGCTAATGCTAATTTGATTTAATTTTTGTAGTTTTGAGGTGTTTGTAGGGTTGTTGGTGGTAGATAGTCTAATTTTTCGAATATATTTAACACAGGAGAGAATTTCAGAGTGTTTAAACGATTTCTAAGAGTGGTCTAAGTGTAAATGTTATGTTTTTTTGGGTGGCTATAGCTTGTAGATAGGCGACTTTGAAAGATGCGATTTACGTGACAAACAATCTGTTTTTGAAATGTACTTAAATGTTAGACAATTTCAGATTGTTGTATGTATGGATAAATTACACACATCGAATCGGCTAAGCCATGCTGTTGTAACCAACTGTTATATTTCCCTCTAAATAAACGAAGAACAAAATCTTTTGAGTTAATGTGAAATATAATTAATGTCCAGCCAACACCAGTTTACACTGACTTGACACGAATTTCTACGAGAATTATGTGTACTTGATCTAGTCATTCACACTGAGCAATGGACGAATTTGAGGTGAGTCAAGGGAAAAGTAACCTTTCTGTGTTCGAGGTAATTGTAATTTTTGTGTGGCATGTGCGTGTAGTTGCTTGTGTGTGCAGTAGTTGCTATCCATTTTGAATTTTGCTCTCGGTTGCCGTTCTAAATTATGTTTGGCTTTAACTACAGTGTTGCTTCTTCTGTACCTTATGTTTTAACTTACCGTCATTGCCTTTGTGTGCAGCCCAAGTTTAATTGAAGTTTCTGGTAATTTTCTATTTCCCCGGCTTATTCGTATGGGCATCATTTTTATGGTTTTAAGGTGTTGTTTTTTAACGGTAGGATATTTTACGAACAAATAAACAGAATTTCTCTATTTGCCGCCAGGTAAAAACGAACACACTTTGCTGCGGAAATATTCCGTATGCCACATTTTCCTATAACAAATATCGTTTTGTTCCTAACTTAGGTAAAATAAACCCTAACTAAGTCCAGCATGGCCCCAGCTATGATGTTATTCATGATGCCGGACGTATTCTATTCATATCCCATGTACCGAGCGAGGTGGCACAGTGGTGTCAACGTTGGATTCGCATTCGGAAGACTGGTGTAAGAATCCCGGTCCGTCGTCCAGATTTCGGTTTTCCATGATATCGTGAGATCACTTCAAGCGAATGCTACGATGTTTCCGTACTGTAGGCCATGGCAGTCGTGGCTCGTGGGTTTCAGCACATGTAGGGAGAGCTGCACAGTGATACTGAATATTTGAGAGTGGGAGGGAGAGTGAGTTTATGAACTGCATATGGATTTTTTTTTTATTTTTAAGTTTAAAGTAAGCTTTAAAATATTCTAGGGTTGTGAGAAAGGGACATTTTGTTTAACAATACAAAAAAGAAAAATATATATTTTTGGATTTCATGAAACTGAAAATAAAATAAAACATTACATAATGAGAACACACATTGAACAAAAATTTAACGAAAATCTTGAAATTTTATCATTGTCAACTAAACATCATCAACTTATGTAAAATTAAATTGTGAAATAAAACTCGCCAGTGTAATTAATGGACATACAGTATAGCAATGTTATCTTAAATATTTTCTTAGAATGCATGTAAAAAATAGACATTAATGAATTGCATAATGAAGGAACGACAAATGTTGTAATAAAATCCTTCAACTTAACAAAATAGCTTTTGCCGACATTCCAAACGAAGTTTCAAGTAGGCCCTAATTACTTTAGTAATTTCATAGTAATAAAAATAGACAAATGGATAGACAAACAAAGATTTTCATTGTTGTTCACCTAAGCGAACATTTGAAAAGCTTTAAATATTCAGTGAACTTCAACTTTCAAATTCGGTTAGATTTTCATAAGTACTTTGGATTATTAAAATTTGATTTCGCTTTGATAAATCAGCTTTACTTTTGCACCGTCCTTTTTGAATACTAGCATATAAAATCTTTCGTAAAAACAAATCCGAGCATTTTTTTATTCACATCCACAAGGCCATTTGCGCTTATCATAAACGTCACGATAAAACGTTCTTTTATTTGCCATCTGCCTTGTTCATGAAGACTTATTAATTACTAAGCAATTTGTTTTCAATTTAATTTTACTCCACTAGTGATAACTGAGATAAATATATAGTTTATAAAAACATCACATTTATGCTGTTCATATAAAATTTAATTCAAATATAGTAAAAGTAGCATAGATGGAAACCTCTAAATGCTTCTCTTTACGCATGAAGTAATCACCAGCTCGACGACAGCGAAGGAATATAAATGGCGGGCGCCAGTTATCCATCCAACGATGCAAGGCAGTCAGCCTTGCAGCCCATGTGCGCGCGAAAAGCGAGACACACCATGAGTCAACTTCCTAGTGCCTGAGATCAGAGCCCCCTGAACAACATCTGAGTCAAAATCACAGAAATTGCCCCAAATAAAGGCTCCAATCCGAGTACCAAGAAGTCCCAGAGGCCAACGTGAAACGAAAAATAATCTGCTGCCAGTGCGACCTCTCAGTGCAACAATCACAAGTCAGTCAAAGAAAGTCCAGCCCCAACAAAAATAATACCCTCTTACTTTATTTACTTCTCGGTCACACAATGTGGTAGGCCTTGCCCACATTAACCACCAGATAGGTGTCCATATTGCATTTGCAGATGTTTTGAAATTCTTTTTTTGAGAAAGAAACGAGCCAATCATAAATAATGCTAAAAGAGTTTATTTGAACTCAAAAACTTGATTGCATATTATGGGTGGTATTGTCTCCTAGGTTGGTTTGTATAAATAAAAGCATGACTTCAGTTTATAGGTATATTGCCCATTAACCAAACAAAATAATTTTTTTCGAATGCACACACAAGTGCAAAAGCCCAAGGCAGCAAAATATATACAAAAAATAATAATTCACAAATATATGAGTAATATTTGTCACTAACATAATGGAGCGAATATACAATTTTTTTTTTGTATGTTACACTTTAGGTTTTAAGGTTAAGGGGTGCACCCACGAATAAAAGAAGATATTGGTTTTACAAATAGAAAACTCGGTGGCCAATGCCCTAAACACCCTAACTGAAATCCTTCTCACGTGTTTTTTTTTTTTTTTTCGCTTAGATACACAAACAGAGTTTTCAAACAACGTTAGGTCCAATGCAAGATAATTTTTGTTGCTATTATTTTCTAATAAAGTCCCAGTTGTTTTTTACGATGTTGGAACAGTTCCAAAATAATGACACTAAAAATCATCGGCTTCCACTACATGTTGAAATTAGCTTGTCTGCATGAAAAAAAACCCGAAAGATATTCAGACCGAATGCTGCAAACGGCGGTCCAAAAACTGCAACACACCGCGCGCGGTCTCAGCTCGGTCACCAACTCCACAGGGTCATGAGAAGAGCAGCTATAGCCTTCACATCAAGGAGAAATAATGGTGCAGGAATTGGTCCCCCACAACCACGACCGCACTTGGCGGTCGTAGAAACCAAATTAACTAAACATTAAGTTGAAAGTTGAAGCAAGTTGAAATTAACGAGCTACATATTGCCTGTGAAAAAAAAAAATGTTTCTTTAAAAGTTAAAATTGGTAAACAAAATTGGTGTCTGCGTTAGGCTTGCAGACATATCTTTAAGCACACTAAAACAGCGTTTACACTTATAAAAAAAGTTTTGACAAAATTCAAACGATAGTCAGAACTTTAATTTAAGTGCTGCATTCTATATTTACGAAGGTTTGCTATACCAACCAGGTACATTAAAGATCCATTCAAATACATAGAATACATAATTTCGCCGTAATACGCAATCTTTTATCAGAAAATACTGTATAGATTTCACATTAGAGCAATTTTTGTTTATAGACTGAAACAAAGAAACAAGGAAAGATTGTAAAAAGGGGCATTGCAAAAAACGAATTGCTATAAAAGCAATTAAAGTAAATTTAGAAAGAGAATTACACAAAATGGTAAAGCCTCCCCTCCCCCGTACCCCCCTTACAAATCTTTGAAAGGTTCCTTAACTCTTTTCCGGCACACTTCACGTTCCTGGCACCGACGTGCGTATGCGCTCTCGAGGTCAGACCAGACGGGCTGCCTCCTCTGCTGCCCAGTCTAGCAGTACAGTACTGTACAAGCTACATACACACGCGTTGTTCAGTCGAGGATCGGCTGCTATAGTAGGCAAAGTAGAAAACTCGAAGCAATCATAATAAGGTTTCTTTTAAATTGACAGCAGCTGCAATATTAAAAATTGTTTACTATAATTCACAAGTGGTTCTGAAGAGCACACACCGCCACTGGGCTTCCTCCACGCTACTGCTTCCCTGAGTAATCTGCTCCATCTGTAATGACCTCGCTGTCGACGAGACGTTAAGCCCAAATATCTACCTATCTGATAAGCGACAGAGGACTCTCCTTATCAAAATCATGTATGTTGGATTTATTCCTCGCTGTTTCTCATTCCTAGTTAAGAACCATTCCTACCTAACGATCCCAGATCTCACTGTATCCAAATAAACCAAAACATGCTACTATGGGGCGTTTCTTTTCTTTTGTTATCTGTATTCATTTTTACTAGTATGAAACTCCAACGAGGTTGTATATTGTATTATTATAATTGTATAGCCAATTGCAGTATGTGTTAAGTAACAATTTAATTTCTCTATGGATAGGAACGATAACAATCATTTCTTTGGCAATCTCTGGAAATAAAGAAAGTCTATGGGTGCAAATTGGCGTAAATTTTGCTGAAATATTAGATTATTACTGTCAAATGTATGCACTTATTTCATTTACTGTACCAGCTGCCCTTAAGTACATATGTCCTGTATATTTAATTGGAAATATTCACATATATAGACTAGTATTTTTTTTTTCGGGTACCAATAACAGCATATGTGGTAGCACTTAATTATAACTTATCAAATACTAGCCTTTCTTATCAAATTTCAATGTGATGAAGCTAGTATAATATAAAAATAATTGACCATTTCCCTGTCACCTTAGTGTGAATCAGCCTTAATAAGCTGCGGGAAGATTTTTTTTTCACACAACTAGCACATCACCGTCAACACTAGCCAGAAAATGTTAACGAATACAAACTTCAATCTGAAGAGGTTTCCGTTCATACACGTTTATTTAAAGCACATTATCTGATGCTGTAATAGTGTTTACAAATCTCCGGCGTAACAAAAACACGAACAGAAATCGATTCCTCTGGCATAGTGTTTTTCACAAGTTAACAAAACTGTCAACTAGTGCCGTTTCCTTATAACTAACTAGGGGCCTAACACGTGAACCTTTTTTTTTTTTTTTTAGTATTGTCACGTGCCTAGAACAGTAACGATGTTACAAATTTTTTGTTATCATACAAAGACAAAAAAAATTATGGGGAACTAACTCAACATTGGGTATAGTTCTATCCACTGAGCCACTAAGGCCCCACTTGATATATATTTATCCACTTATTCACTGCCGCCCCATTTTGTTCTTCTCTATCCACTTGTGCCCCGTGGCCCCACTTGGAAACGCTCTATCCACTGAGCCACTGCGGCCTCACTTGGAATCTCTCTATCCACTGAGCCACTAAGGGCCCATTTGATATATATCTATCCACTTGGCTACTGTGGCCCCACTTGATATAGTTCTATCCACTGAGCCATTGCGGCCTCATTTGGAATCGCTATATCCACTGGGCCACTGTGGCCCCACTTGGAATCGTTCTATCCACTGAGCCACTGTGGCCCCACTTGGAAATCAACTCAACATTGAAGCGAGACAATTAAAGTAAACAAAAATGATATTCCATTACCTTCATATATATATATATATATAGACACACACACACACAATAATCTCTATGCATTAATACATAACTTTCGTATAGGAAAAAAGGAATTAAAAATGAGTTTTTAGGGTAAAAGGTAATGATTGCGTAATCTGATCTTCCTGAAATTCGAAGTTGACCTGCATTTGACCCTGAAGATTCGCTCTGCAAAATTTGAAGGAATTAGGTTCATTTTCGAGGGATTTAGAAGTATTAAATACAGACAGAGAGAGAGAGACCGTCTCCTTGTTATAGGTATAGGATACTAGCTATTACCCGCGGCTTCGCGCGCGTGTTTATAGCGATAAATAATTAAGTTTTGTGGCACTAAGCCACTATTAGGTTCTCTACCCACTGAGTTTCTGCGGCCCCACTATTGGGTTCTCTACCCGCTGATCTACTGCGGTCCCACTATTGGGACTTACCAGCTGCAGCCCCACTATTGGGTTCTCTAGCCAATGAGCTACTGCGGCCACACTATTGGGTTCTCTAGCCCCTGAGCTTCTATGACAGCCTTATTGGGTTCTCTAGCCACTGAGCTTCTGCGGCCCCCTTACTGACAGCTCTATAGCCACTGCGTTACTGCGTCCCCATATATATATATATATATATATATATATATATATATATATATATATATATATATATATATATATATATATATATATCCACTGTATCACTGTGGCCCCAATTGGAATAACTCTAGCCACAGAGCCACTATGGCTTTTTGGAAGGAAATGTTTACAGCTCATAGACACGAAAGAAAGGAGAAATGGCGAGATTCTTTTAACAATGCTCTTTTTATGTAGTAATCAATACTAAGAAAAGCTTAATCCAGTGCGTATTTACAATAAGAATTTTCCTGAAGGAATGAGATATTTTCCTGGGATAAAAAGTAGCCTATGCCACTCTCCGACCCTTCAACTATACGGTTCAAAAAATCACGTCGATCCGTTACTCCGTTTTGACGTGCTAAAAAGACAAACAAACACACTTTCGAATTTATGCAGTTGTAAGGATAGCCTTTCAATCACACGTATACTTCAGATGTGCTTGGCCTTAATCCTTATCTGGAATGACAGATTCGACACATAACTGGTATTGTATAGGGCAAAGTGACCTTGACAAAAGTTCTATTTAATTTCTGCATAAATGATATCCACAATCTATTTGTCATTTTTTATTTTGTTTATATAAGATTAAACATGCTAAAGGGACAAGAATAAAATTAGTGTTTTATTGCAGCGTTATAACCGATAAAACAGCAGAGTTAAGGATTGACGTTAATATATATCCCCCCCCCCCCCACGCACACACACACACTACACATAAAACAGGTTCCACTGCTTTCATGCAAAAATAAATCGCACATAACACTTATAGTCCGGAATAGTATGCAACCTGTCAATAAGTCTCGGTAATTGAAAACAATATTATCAAACCCTTCAAGATAGGAAAAACATAACAATCTCATAGTTATGTCTTAAAAAATTATTTATGAATATCCGCAAAACTTGCATAAATCCTTGCATTGAACTGTGCTGAATGCTTTCGGCCAACAATATTGCTGTGTCATTCTTGAAGGCCGTTCTTGCAACACGCCGGAAAGCCAGCACGACTGTTCTGGGCTCCTTGCTTCGTGGCGATGTGGCACTTGTGTGCGCACCAAGTTCGCTTCCAGTACTTGTGCGCCTCGAACGCACATAATACCATCTTGTTAGGAAAGAAAGTTCTCTCTTCGTACGTATTCCTCAAAATAATACACCCTACGACATGTCTCTGCCACCGATTCACAAAAAATTCGACTCCGCCCTTGAATAATAATCTACTACGTCTCCTTTCTAGCACCTTCCATGCTCAATTGTACAAAGTTTGGCGAATCCTTCAGCAAACTTTATGAAAGGTGTGGAAAACCGTGCAGTAAAAAATAATTCTGAAGAGTGTTCTTATTTGTATCCAGCTTTGATACAAGAAATTAATATTATTTTTAGGCAGTGTAAATCAAAATTATAGCTAAATTATATATACTCAACACACAGGTGATTTGGGAATAATAAAACCAATTTTCGAAATAGGTTGGAAATGACTGATCTTTCAATTGGCATATTCTATGAATTTATAAGAAACTAGCTGTAGCCTCACCCGCATCGCTGGGCATTGATTTATTTTGAAAATAATTTTTTTACTGCAAAATTTCAAATTTACATTTTAAAAGTAACTAAAAACAATTTAAAATTCTTCTTAAAGTAATTCATTCATTGCAAAAATTTTAGTAATTCAGTAGCTAATTAAAATCTTTTAAAAAATGTATCTTGACATTTTTACGTACATCTTATTATTTCGACTTAAAAGCAAGTTAAAGCAGCCCGCATCACTTCGCTCAGATTTCATGGAGTTGATATATTAATGATATATTTCTGTCCACTTAGCCACTGTGGTCCCACTTGAGAGTACTCTAGCCACTGAGCCCCCACTTGGGATCGCTCTACCTACTGGTTCACTGCGGCTCTACTTCAGATTACTCTACCCACTGAGCCTCTGTGGCCCCACTTCATATATTTATATAGCTATATAGAAGAATGTAGCTTGCTAACAATAAAATAATTATAACAATCGTCTCTGCAGTTTTGGTAGAGTATGTTTCGAAAGCAGCAAAATAGCTAATTTTTTTCTGCAAATTTTGAAATTTCTCAAGGAATTTTACAAAATTAAACGTGGCCTACATCCATCGGGAAGAATGTAGCTTTCCAACAGTGAAAGAATTATAAAAATTTGATTAGTAGTTCCAGAGATTACCTCTAACAAACAAACAAACAAAACTTACATATTTATTATAATAGACTGTTGGTTGTTCGATTCCCGGTCCGTCTTCCCCTCTCCTCCTGAACACGGCTTTATGTACTTCTACCAACATCTGCGATAGACATGAAAACACAAGAATTCAGGCAAGAACAAAAATATGTGAGTGCACTGAATTTATAACTGATAGCTAGAAACCTGAGAATTTCGCCGGTTTATTTCTAGACAAGTTAGAATTCACACATGTAAGTTCATGTTACGTTTGTAGTTTGTCGATGTGTTGTTTGACACCTCATGAAGATAAATGAGTCAATAACAAACATGCAATAAATTGTGCGCCCAACCTCCACTTTTAACTACCACAACAATTGACCTATAAAAAGCTGATATCTGTATGAGAGTATACAAGACTGTGAAGTCTAGCCTACAGGTCACTGAATTCGCGGATTTATTGGGTCTCTATTAATAGCATATCGTAAATTAATGTATGACAATGCATAGAAAACTAGTTTTACAAGTAAAAAATTAGGTTAGATAACAAACAAGGGGAGAAAGGCAGGATTTTATTAAACATGTAAAACAAACACGACTTGGTAGAAAGCGAATTCCCTTCCAAGTTCACATGTGATGTCTCGGCCAATGATGATTCATAGCTGGACCACTTCATGGTGCAGAACCAGAACGCCGAGTTAGTGAGTGGAGTCATCGGGTGTGTTCATAACCGTGGAACGTAGAACACGGTGAGTCTGCACGGATGAACAGATGAACACAAGGCAAGGGTCGTTCGACTCGAGTGCTGATGAGCACTACCGGACGATCTCCCGCAATGACGAACAAGCGACACGAACACGAGCTTTAGTCTCGGAGACACAGTATGGGCTCATGAATAATGCTGCTTTTAACTGGTCTCATAAGAATTTAATGTAAGTTTTGATGTTTGATGCAGATTCGTATTCACTGTTCTATCCCATTTTCATTTACATAATTTTAATTTATTAATGCTCACTTCCTTATAACAGCTCAGAGAAATATTTTCGTAAACTTTTTCATCATATTAAAGTTATACTGATTATTGTGTATTTGTCTTTCCATGTATTTTTTAAAATGATTGCTTTATGCCGAGAAGCTAACCGGGATAGAGCTTGTATACAATACTGAAATAGCTAGTTAAATATAGACACGCCTGTGGCATCATGGAGTTTGTGCAGAGATCCTGTACCTTTATCTGGTTCTGTTCATAATTAGTTTTTGTATTTATAGTTTCGTCTCCACAACACAGTTCACAAGAATGTTATCACGTGTATTGTCCTGAAATGCGCAGTGTGGTGGGTCGCGGACCGCTTGTCGGGAAACTAGGTACATCGTCGCAATGAGACGGAATAGACACTGTAAAAACTCCTTCCGATTGGAAAGAAATTCAAAACTTGTGCGTGCATTACTGAAATGCTACAGGAAAACGAGGTTGTGGATATCATAATCTCTAATATGATCAGGAACTACTAAAAGAGATGAGTCGTGGCTTGTGGACGTTGGTGCCCTTGGGTCAACAATCAAACGAAGCAAGTTCGTCAAACTGCCGAACTGCTGTCAATATTCCCGTTCTGACGAACCAGCACGACAAAATTGACAGCTGCAAATGGAATGCAGGGCTGCCCTGCTTCTCAACGAGTGCGGCGGAAAACTGGACTGCTCAGACATGGCACCTATTACATCGTCGCTCTTCCGCGCTGAAAGCGGTTTTTCATACCAATCACACAGGTAGACCCCTTCCCATCCTTCAAAATAATCCGTCGATCTTGGGTGTGCTCTAATAAGAGCTCGGCGAGACTTGCAAGACCTACGAGTGGTGGGGGCTAGCCGCTGGTCCAGTATGAAGGCCGATATCAGTGATGCTTCCAAGGTCAGATGCATTCCTGATACATCCATCACACACCCGCAATCAGCAGCCCGCAGAATCCAGCAGTGAGGATCGCTACACTTCACCCAGTAGCACCTCGAGATCACCCTCCCCACCTTGATCGTTGGTCTGCTTCATGCTCGATGTGCTTCCCCATCTCGTACTGAGCTGTCCAGGTTCCCGCCGTCCCCGACGAGGGCACTTGTGCACCGGCCAGTTGGTCCGCGGACTGGTACTGGAATATTCCCAGCCACTCCTGAGCCTGGGGATCCCCTATCCCACATCTGGGAACACGACTAGTTTCGGAATAGTCACCGCGCCCGAGCTGCCATAGTCCTATCGCACTCGTAGAGTTCCCGCCTGTTCTGTTTCAGGACTTTGTAAATAGAGGGGCAGGATTTTTGAGGAGAGCAGAGAAGCCCCTTTGTCTCCATAGCGGTCTTTGTCAAGTGAGCAGGTCGGACATGATGCAGTCGTCCTCTCCCACGCCTGTCGGTTCAGCCCATGCAGAGGCGGCGCTCAGTGATTGGTGCAACAAGCAAACTCGACGCTTACTATGCACAAACCAGCCAACTAAAGTAATGTTTCATAGTTAAAATATTATACTTGTAAATTTGATAAAACACCTCACATATTTTCGTGATGTGTAAGGGATAAGACGTGTGTTTTCCAATGTAAACGAATACACGCGCAACATGTCACGAAGTACCAAAATTGTCTGAAAAGTACGATTTATGTTTCATATGAAAAATAATGCACATTTTGTGAAAGCGTAAAATATTTTCCTATCACAGTAGCAGGCCGCGGAGAGATCACGCAGAGGATTCCAGAACGTGAATCCGGATCTCGAGGGAGCCATCTTGAATTTCCCCATTTTCTCTCAAAATCGCTTGTTTTATCCAAAAAAAAAAAAATTTATAAAATAGGCAATTTGAACCTCTAAATAAATATTTTCCCTAAAAATGTCTCGCTTTTCCATTTACAAAAAGCCATGTGCCAGAATTGTAAGCCGAAGCCGTAGAAAACCAATTTTCGAGCAATTTAAAGTAATTTGGTGGCTTCCCTAATGCTTCTATCCCACTACCGATCAGGCTCCTATTACTTCTTGTATCTTCCCTAAATATTTCCCCAAAAATTAATTTATTTCTCTAAAAATTCCATATAATTTATTATTAAAAATTATTGAAAACACTAAAGTATTAAGTGTTACATATAACCGGACTCGTATTTTCAATACACGTACGATCGTGATGTCATATCGTGAATGTAACCCAATGGCATGACCACAATTTTGGATTTAAGAGGCATGACACCTCCCACATTGCTCGCAAGACCTTATGTATGTATTGACATGATCGCGAGCCACTCGGCTGGCCGGCCTTGTCAAATCAAGCATACATCATGGGACTGATACATTTATAAATAATTATACATATTTATTAAAAAATTTATTTTGAAATGATGTCAAAAAAACTTTTTTTTATTCAGAGAAAAAATAAATAAAATGCAATGTTAATATCAAATCGGTTTAAAAAAATTTGTTATGTAAAATTCATACTTTGCCATGAACGCTGGTAATTAAAAAGAAAAATATTCTTATGCTGGGATGGGATTCGAACCTGAGGTTTCTTGGTTAGGAGTCTAGCATGCTCGCTGTTTCTTATTTATTTCCTTAATTTGACGTTGTTGAGACAGTTGACATTGACGAAACTCATGTGAGACCGACTTGCTGACAAATTCCCATTACGACAAGCGAACCAAAAATCTTCCGTGGAGGAGCCAGGGCGTGAACTCAAGACACGCCGACTACAAGTCAGCCACCTTACCCCTGAGTTATGGTGGCAGGGCAGCCACTCGGCCATCGAGCTCACGACCAAACAAGTGCTTAAATGTTGTACATGAGAGTCCAAAATAAAGTTGAATTCCTCTGGTATAAATTTCATTAATGTATTTTATATATTTTCTCAAGCAGTGCATATATGGCTTATGAACACCAATGGTTTAAAATGGTTTTTGTTTATTTAAATACAAGCGATGTACTGTATTATATAATCTCGTTATTTTTTCAGTCAGGGTCTGAATTATAAACTTCATTATGTGTATATATCTACATTGATTGTTTTTAAACATTTTTTTTTAATAATTATGCAACAGACCGCATTTTATCTCAAGCGGGGCTGTAAAATATTTATAAGCAGGTGAATATGATTTGCGAACTATTAAGACCAAGCTCGTGAAATTCAGTTTAGGAAGCATCATTTCTAATCTAGGGAATGTATTTTTTTAAGTCCTTTATAAGCATAGTGATTAGTTTTAAAAAAAGTTTGCTTCATAGTACCTTATTTTTATTGAGATCGGTTTATAACAGACTGGTTACCCTACGATATAAATTTAATCAGAAATAAATAAGCTGTATATATGAATTAATTTTTAAGATTTATTTAATTTCAGTTGTTTTAAGTTGTACTTAAATTGTACATAGAGTACATTAAAAAGTTATTTCAACTTTATTTCATGTCTCCTCTCTTCAAGACTAAATACCACACTATGTTATTTATTCACTATCTTCAAAGTTTTGTAGGTACTATACCACTCGGATTTTATTAAATGTATGTACATATGAATAAACCAAGCCCTTTATATTCTCTACATCAGGGGAAGTAGGCAGGATATAACACTAGCGAGAAATTTAACTCTTATACATATATATTTACATAATTCAAACTACAAACATGAAAACAGAATTCTTAAATTTTCCGCGCCATTCACATTGTGTCTTTACAGCAGCATGCTCATTTTTCGCATAATTAATATAATCTGCTTATATGCAGCTCAAGACAGTCTATGTCAGCCAGTATCCAACCAGAACTCTTGGTCATATATTCTTCATCTTCAGCACAAATTTTCACGATTGCCACTATCAAAATCTAAGCTTCCTTATTGGAACTCGGATATATATATATATATATATATATATATATATATATATATATATATATATATATATATATATTCGCAAGCAGGCACCTTAACATTCAATGTTTTATCCACTGTAACTCATGCATGCCATCTGTTCTACCGACCAACACCATACAAAACGTACTCATCGATCATACCTCTTACTATAACTTGAGAAAACCTCAACAATTCAGTCCACACTGACCTTACCGAAATGTTACTTACTGCTCATACTTCCTGCTCTACTGATCGACACCAGCTAAATATATACTAGTCACTACACCAACCAACCTTTATAACCCAAGTCATACCAGACCACCCGACATCCCCATCTCCTAAAATAAAATAAAATTTCAATTCAACTATACCACCCAATACACCAAGCACAGTATCCATCATAACTCGAGCAAATATACCTCTGATGCCAGCCTATAACCTAGCACCCAATATACTTGTTCTACCAACGAACACCATATATACCTATCAACCTTACCACACATTATAACTCTACCATACCTCAACCATTCGTCCTCACAGACAATACACAGCGAACATACATCCCATATCAGTGACACCGCCAACTTCCCATACCATCCACCAGCTGACTAACACCAGTCAAAAATACAATGACCACTGATGACAAACACTTTAAATCAAGAATGCCTTTTCCTTACAGGACTCACCAACACACACACACACATGCCTCCGCCTCCACCTCCAACTCCACATACACAATCTTTGGCAATCTTTCGCAATATTTCATAATCTTTCGTTCTGTCCCTCTCCCCTCCCGGCATATGTATAGAAATTACACTCGTCCAATAACTGTATGAGTCATGAATATATTATTTTACATATGCAGATAATTCATCACATAATTTGCATGCAGTCTTGAGTATCTACCATTTGTCGTATGGCACATGGACGATGCTGGTTGACAAGCTATTGGCCCACTACTTCTCAAGCCAAAATGAACAATCGCTGGATATCTCACCATCCATACCACTCAACCGCGAGCATACCTATGGTGGCAGTAAATGTAGCACCATCCGATTGGGACTATGAATAATTTTCTCCACTCATGTAGGACTTGTAATTTTTTTCGCTGGTGTAGAACTTATATTATATTTCACCATTTGTAATGGCTTAGAAAAAAATCCTGTGTATAAACGACTTGAACATTTTTCATGTTGTGTAGGTCTTAGAAATGTTTTTATGTTGTGTAGGAATATTTTATATTTTTTCCCACCTCGTATAAGACTCTGATTTTTACATTTATTCACTAATTTCTCGTCTTTACTCGACATCCACTTCAATCAACCTAACTCCTTTTCAATATCAACTTAACCTAACTTCACCTAACTTAACATAATCTAACTTGATATAACATAACCATTATGTAAGAACTCATTTAGACACCTTGTGTAGGAATTCGACAAATGCATTCAGTCATCTTTGTTCCACCCTCGTATCAGACTTTGAGAAATTTTCTCTTTTAATTACTGTACCTTCGTTTTACCTTATTTTATTACCCAAAATTAATAATATTAGTGACATTATCATATGTGTATAATGCACACCTACTTTTGCCGAAGTTATTATACACTGCCTGTATGCAGGGAAAAAAAATACAAAATAAGGATTACTTTATTTACTCGACCTTATTTATACACTAGAGAGCGCAATGATTGGACGCGACACATGTGGACCAGTGACAAGTGTCATTGGTTATGTGAGCGTGCTAAGCGAGGGGCTGAACAGGGTGGTGCATGGCTGGACTTGGCACTCGGCTCCCCCTTCTGTGGTAGCTGACAATTCTGTTCTTAATTTTAATTTCTCTTTTGTTACTAACTATATCAAATGCTGTGGACATGTTTTCATTTATAATAAGTCAGTTATATTTGTGCCCGTATGAGTATCGGCGTGTGCATATGCGCGCGTGTACGCCAAAGACTAAATCAGAGGCAAGTGAAGACATAAACAATACATTTTTTTCCATGAATGTATAAATAACTGTACTCTTCTTGACCCCCAAGTAATAAACGGTTGGAAAATTATGACAGTTAGAAAATTATGCAAAAGGTTACAATACTTCAAGAAAATAATTTTATGTGTTAGTTCAGCTAAGTGAATAATTGTTTATTGTTTAGGTATAATAAAGCATTTTCTATTGAAAACTGAAAAGTATAAATTGACTAGCTTAGTAACCCCAAACTACGCGTAGAATTCCTTTACAACATAAATGCAAAAGAATCGATAACGTATTGAAGATTAAATATTGAAACAAAAATATCGTCCTTAATTTTTATTTTATTGTTATTTTATGTATTTATTTATTTTATTTTTTCAACTTATGCAGCACGCGTCACTGTTTCCGCAAATAGTGCGCACAAATTGTTTGTCTCGTTTGCATGTTACCTACATTTCTATACATGTAACCTACATTCATTTGTATACAATTGAAGGGCTGATTTGGATAAGAGCATAGCTCCAAAAACATAATTAGAAGAAAAATACTTTGGTTTCCCAGCCGCAAATAACATCATTGAAGTGCCATTATTTCGAAAATATTAGTTATCATTATCAGAAAAAGTTATATAATAATAAATAATATCGGTCAAACACATTTCATAAGAAAATTAAAACCACTGCAAACTAATTTTTCCATTAAAATGAGCCGTTATCAATTTCAACGCTTCAATAAAATTAATTGCATGTCTTGAATTCACTTGTATGTCGTATACAATTAATTGTATGGCTTAAATTCATTTGCATGTCTTATACAATTATTCGCATGTCTTCTGTTCATATCCTTGAAACCTACATGATTTTTCATGCGACATACATTCAATTGTATAGGACCTGCATTCATTTCTAGGTGATCTACTTCTAATTGAATGTGCCTTACATGCACTTGCTTATCATCTAGTAATTTCTATGCCATCTACTTTCTTCTGCATTTCTATATCTCATCGCCATGCATAATGTTGGGGGTGTTGACTAGTCACCAAAAAACTCATTATTTGATATTTGTATGAAATGGTGTTCAACCGGTTGACATTACTTATGAGAACTATACGTGTTCATGATATTTGTGTGTGTATATGTATAAATACATAAACATACACACAGGGTGATTATTGAGGTGTTACCTCCCCTTACAGGGCCTGTTCCTTAAGTCATTTGGAGCAAATTATGTAGTATGAATGTGGCTCTTAGACGTAATATCTACCGAATAATTCAAAAATTAGAAACACATCACAGTGAACAGCTTGTTACAGTTTTCTACCTGTTTGACTATTGAAGTGAACAGCGTGTCTCTGGCCATCGTAAAGTGAAACTGTCGGTTTCATGTGTACTGCGTGAGCATGGCGCTTTTCTGCACATTTATTGTGGTTGTAGCATTTGGTTGAGAGTTATAGTCATTGTGTTACAATGCCACTTACATTTCCCACAGAATATACCGATAAGGCATTTGAAGCTCATCTGTAACAATAAAGTAATATAATTATTATTATTATTCTTTTAACTGCTGAGATGGTTATTCGTTATTTCTTCACCTTTCACATTTTTAGAATTACTTTAAAAATATTCTGAATAGGACCTACATTTATTTGGCACATTTTTTTCTAAATGACAAGGCATAAGCATTGTGAGTGGCGGTAACTCCTCATGAATCAGCCTATATGTATGTGAGTGTGTATACACGCACACATATATATGTATATATATACACATATATGGGGATACACATACATGCAAACACAGCATACACTTACAGATTTGTTGTTGGGTATATTTTTATCTTTAGTCAGAATTCATTTGATTTTAGGAAGTATTTTCATTTCAGTTTCTCAGTTTTACCAGATATGTAGGCCTACATAACGAAAATTAAACCTATGATGTATTAAAATGGCTCGCATAAAACATAGTGAAGTAACTTGTTAACGATGGCAAAAAGTTTCAGTGTCTTTGGGATAAAATATGATTATGGTGAGTAATCCTTGTTGTCTATCTGATTTTATTAGTAGTTATTGTTACCGAAAAATGCTTACACTGAATTTGTGTGTGCTAATATAGAAATAGGTAAATGTTTTTAAAAGAAACCTTTATGCACTGTAGAAACATTTTCGAGATAAATGTTTCGCAGTATAGCATTGGCTTTGTTTTCGCACGAAGCTTTACAAAAGCATGACAATATTTAATACTAACACTGAGGGATATTAATTTTATTAGACTTGTCAGTCCGGAGTTAAGCTTTGTCATGTAATTTATGTTCAAATGCCTGCTTCCTTTGCGCATATTGTGGGCGCAATCTGTTACTGATGACGAGCACTGAGATCACTGATGGTTTATCAGTGTTCGTAAGTAATAAGAGTGCAGCCTGCAGTAAGCAGTAAATATTTTGTATGTCTTTGGTACACTTGAAAGTGGTACTCATTACAATTAGAGAAAATTGATTAAATTATCAATATTACTATTTATCTAATTTTGTTTCTCTTAATTTAAGAGAGTACTTACATATAACAAACATAATGATACTTTATTTTCTGAAGAAAATAAATTATTAATAACTTAAATTCTGCATTTAATTTAATTGTGTACTCCTTTTGTGCAGAATTTCAATCTGGACTATTTTGTATTCATATTATACTACCGTAAACACTTACATAAATAACTCGGAAGACCTACATTTGAATAGCTCTCCGATATCTCGTTTCACTGTCACGTACAACCACTGTATGCCCAGTAAAATCTGTATTCAATAATAATGAATTTAGCGTCGTGTGGAGCACCACACAGCAGCTTGTAGAAACAAGAGTCAGTGATCATCTGTGAGTATCGAATCGCAATATGTATATCTGCCCCATGCTCGGAATTCTCTATTATCTGTGAAGTTACCAACATTCAGCAACAAATTAAAAATAATGAAAAATATTTTTCTGTACGTTCCGTCACCAGATAGTTAGTCCTAACTATAGTCCATTCACGGTTACTTCCAGCTTTTTTTAAAGCACTGCTATAAAGTTTTACTTCCTGGATATTCCTCTGCCCCATACAAATAAAGCTTAATAGGGTCTAGAAAATTACACCAAAGGGACAAATTTAACACATTCATGTGCACTCAGTGTAATAACATTTTGTACAAGAACTGTTTTTACTTGGAAATGCCAACACATTTACTTTCTGCTGTTTATTCATATCAATTATAAATTTAATATTACAATGTATTGAAAAATAAAATTATAAAATCAATTTCAATAAAAAGTGTATTTTTATGTAAATATGAATAATTATAAAACACTTTTGATAAATTATATTTAGGTAACAACCAAGCACGTCAAACATAGGGTGATTTTTCAAAGGTTTGATACTAAAAGCGCAAAGAAACTGCGAATAAACTATAATCAGAATTAAAAATATATAAATGTTAGTATTTCGTTTAAAATAAGTTCTTGTTCATGCATACATAAAACTTGACATTGAACATTGCATAAAAAGGTTATTTCACATAATAATGTACCCATATTGTAATTTTTAATGCGTGAAATACATATTGCTATTTGCAAATAAATTGGATTTGTGACTTTTTCTCATATGATTTTCATTTCTATAATAAATTTTCTTTAAAAAGTATTTATTGGTAATCTACATTATGTTTTCAGTGTAAACAAATTTTTGTTTGTGTAACTATTTTAATTTTTTTGATATGAATTTATTTTTATGTGATGAGAGAAATTAATTTAAGTCAGCATTTACAAGACACCGAAGTTTCTCATAAATTTTCGCCAACATACGATAATATTTCTGCAAAATATATTAGTTACATAATGTGAGAAACCCGCATTAATACACTGGATAATGATGCAACATGACTGTATGTGTGCGTGCGTTCAAGAGCACAGCTGGTCGGATGCACCAAGCCTGCCTGCCTGAGCGAGCAGATAGCGGGTGGCACAAGGGCCATAGGCAAGGTCAGAGAGGTTTGGCAACATTGCTGGAGCAAGCTGTCTGACCCAGAAAATGGGGGTTGGGGGGAGGCACTGACAGTCGCGAGACTGCAGACGACCTCTCGCCGAGCAGGGTGATGCACCCACCCAGTCCCACAGCTCTCTCTTGAGTGAAAGGTTCCTGGAAGTAACCCGGTTTATATATAGGCCAGCGGAATGGTGGGGGACATCATTTCGAGAATCTGTACCATTTCATATCTTCAGAATAACGATTGGTAACAATGACGATTTTTATAGTGTGAACCATCCCCTTGTGAAGTTCATGTTGAGTAAAGATGAGAAAATAGTGACTAAATGGAAAATATCCAATCTTATACGAGGTGGAAAAAAATATAAAAATTCCTACAAAACACAAAAAAGATTCCAAGTTCTACACAACATGAAAAATTTTCTAACTCGTATATGGTGGAATTTTTTTTGTAAGTCTTAACACATGGTGCAAGATAATATAAGTCCTGCACCAGTGCAAAAATTTACAAGTCCTACATTTGGGGGACAATATTTAGAGTCCCGATCGGATGGTGCTACATTGTGAATAATTGTAGGTATGCTTGTGAGTGAGCGGTATGGATGGTGAGATACCCAGCATCTGTTCCTTTTGGCTCGATAATTAGTAGGTCAGTAGCTTGCCAACCAGCTTCGACTATGCGCCATACGATAAATGACTGATACTCAATTCTTTATGCAATGAACGTGATGAATTATCTGTATATATAAACTAATATATTCATGACTCATACTGTTGGTGAACGAATGTAATTCCTATACTTATGCCGGCAAGGGGGGGGGGGGATTCTCAAACAGAAAGATTGTGAAAAATTGTGAAAGATTGAGAACGATGGCCAAAGACTGCAACAGATTGCGAAAGATTTTGGAGGTGAAGGTGTGTGTGTCGGTGTGTTCTGTAATTCAAAGGCATGCTTTAATTAAAGTGTTTGGTATGGGTGGTTGGTATATTTTTGACTGGTATCAGTCGGCTGGTGGATGGTATGAGAAATTGATTGTTTCACTGACATGGGCTGTACATTTGCTTTGTATGGTCTGTGTGGACGAATGGTCGAGATATTGTAGAGTAATAGTGGGTGGTATGGTTGGTAGGCATAAGTGGTGTTGGTTGATAGAAGAAGTAGAATGGGTGTTAGGTTATTAAGTCGCATCAGCTGTATAGTTGTTCGAGTTATGATGGATATTGTGCTTGGTGTATCGGGTGGTGTGGTTAAATTGAATTTTTCTTTGGTTATAGGAGATGGCGGTGTTGGGTGGTCTGGTATGACTTGGGTTACAATGGTTTGTATGGTGGTATAGAGACTAATATATATTTGGCTGGTATCAACCAGTAGAGTAGAAAGTATGAGCAGTAAGTACGTTTTTGGTACGGTCAGCTTGGACCGAATTGTTGAGGTATGCTCGAGTAATATTAAGAGGTATAAACGATTCACATATTTTGTCTGATGTTGGTAGGTAGAGCAGAGGGAATGCATGAATTACAGTGTAAAAACATTGAATGTTTAGTTGACTGCTTGCGAGTATATAAGCAACAGGGTTCCTATTTAAAAAGCTTAGTTTTGTCAGTGGCAGTCGTGAAGCTATGTCCTAAAGAAGAAGAATATATGGCCAAGGGTTCTGGTTTGGATGCTTGCTAGCATGTCCTGTCTTGAGCTGTGTATATGAAGATAATGAACATGCTGCTGTAAAGTCACTACGTGCATGATGGGGATAATTTAAGGATTGTGTGTATTCATGTTCGTAGTCTGGAGAATGTGTGTGTGTGTGTGTATATATATATATATATATACATACACACACACACACAGTTGTATCCTGCATTTTTCCCCTGATATAGAGAATATGATGGGCTTGGTTTATTCACATATAAATAAATTTAACAAAATCCGAGTAGGATAGTTATGCCTACAAAACATTCGAGATAATGAATAAATAACATAGTAAGCATCTACTCTTGAACAGATGAGATCTGAAATAAAGTTGAGAGAATTTTTTTCTTTGCTCTACGTGCGATTTATGTACATAAAAAAATTGAAATTAAAGAAATAAAAATAAATTATATTATATACAGAGATTTAGTATTTCATTATAAACCTATATTGTAGGGTAACCAGTCTCAGATCTCTTTTAAAAAAAGGCACTGTGATGTAAATATTATTTTAAGCTAATCACTGTGCTTATAATGGGCTTAAACAAATAAATTCCCTGGGTTAGAAATGATGCTTCCAAAATGGAATTTCACGAGCCTGAACTTAATAGTTTGCAAATTATATTCAAATACTTATAAATAAACTTACAGACCGACTTGCAATAAAATGTGACCTGCTGCATAATTATATAAAAAATTATGTATAAGAACTATCAATGTACATAATATAATTTAATATACTGACCCTGAATGGAATAATATCGAGGTGTTGAAATATAGTACAGGAATCTCCAAAATACGGCCTGCGGGCCACCTCCCGCCCGCGAAGATGTTTAGTTCGGTCACCAGTGTGAGAAAAAAATAACATGGATAATTGAGTAAACATAAATTAGATCAGAAACAGTAAGAAAAAAAGCACACGGATTCACACAATTTAAGAATCCTATTTCTCCTGCACAGTAATTCAGTATTCATGGGATTTCTCAGGGCCAAGGAAACATTTTGCGTTCTTGATTTCGGTAACCGTATATTCTAAAAGCTGCAGCTTTTCTAGTGAGGTAACGCTGATAACAGGCAACATTTTAACTTTGAGAATAGAGCTGCTTAAAATTACTGAAACACGTATACTTCCTATTTCCGATCTTTTCTTGTTTATAAACAGCACAGCGGTCACATTTTATATTTGCTTGTAAAAGTAGAGACAATCCTGCCAGTCCGTAGGGATATGTATAAAAATGGTTGGCAACACTGCATTATCTTTGTGTTTGTAGTGATTTCATTAATCTGTTCAGGATATGTTCGTGTTGCTTAATGTCATATAAGGCTGACTGTTATTGTTTGAACAAGTGAACACAATGTCGGTTCAGAGCAGAAAGAGAAAAGTGGATATTGAATACCATGTCTTCAATGATAAGTGGTGCGTGGAATATTTTGTGATAGAGAAAACAATCAAAGCACTGTGCGTGATCTGTAATAAACTTATTGCTGTTCTTAAGGAGTATAATATTCGTCTTCACTACAAAACAAAGCATGATGAAAACTTTGATAAATTCAAGGACAAAGTACGCGAGCATAAATTGGAAACATTAGAACGCGGACTGTGCTTTCAACAAAGCATATTCAAGAAACGTGTTCAAAAAAGTAAGTTAACGAATTGCCAGGGAAATCGCTAAAACAGAAAAGCCATTCACCGACAGTTACTACATAAAGAACTGCATATTTATTATGCTTGAAGATTTGTTTCCTGACAAAATCGAACATTGTAAATATATTAGTGTTTCGCCAAACACAGTAGCATGTAGAGTTGAAGATATTACCGGCAATTTTTCAGCTATGTTAACAGAAAAGGCATAAATTTTTTTGTGGTACTATGTAGCTTTAGACGAGTCTACAGATGTTTCTGATACGGTTAAAGTTTTGTTGTTTTTTAAAGGTGTGAACAGAGAGTTTGAAGTAACTGAAGAACTAGCAGATCTGATGAGCTTGCATGGTACAACAACTGGCGAGGATATCTTCAAGGAGGTGCAAATAACTTTAGCTGAAAAGTACAACCTTCCTCATTCTCGGCTCAAATGTGTTCCTACAGATGGCAGGAAAAATATGTGTGGCACAAATAAGAATTTTATTGGACGAATGAATGCAGAACGTGAAACCAGTAATGTGCCTAAACCACTGACACTGCACTGTATCCTTCATCAGGAAGCTCTATGTGGAAAGTCAGTGGACATATCTTGTGTGATGAATCATGCGATTATTGTAGTAAATTTCGTTCGATCCCACGGACTTAAACCTCGGCAGTTCAAGTCTTTCCTAGAAGAGGTGGAATCCCTGTTACCTGATCTTCCATACCATGCAGAAGTTAGGTGGTTGATCAATGGTAAAATTTTCCCAAGCTTTTTTTCTTTAAGAACAGAAGTGGAAATATTTCTGAATGAGAAAGAAAGATCTATGGATATCTTGTCTGTCAAGAAATGCGTGTGAAAATTAGCTTCCTTGGCTGATGTTGCTCTCTGCCTAAATGAACTGAACAAAAAACTTCAGGGCAAAGACAATGTTATATGCGATTTTTACACACATGTAAAAGTTTTTCGTCAGAAACTGATTCTTTTTGAACAACAAAGTTGACAGAAAACTTTTGCACACTTCGTCTGCTGCCAGTCATTGGAACGTGGATAAGATTCAAAATTTCCACTTCTATTTGCTAAAAAAATTCTTGATGATCTGAAGGAACAATTCTCAGACAGGTTCTCAGATTTAGATGAGCATTTTAAGTCTATAGGGATTTTCCAGAACTCCCTTTTTTTAAATTGACAATGTTCAACCATCATTGCAGCTGGAGTTAATTCATCTACAAGCTAATGACATCGTGAAGGGCAAGTTCAAAGAAGGAAGCCTTGTTCAGTTCTACAACTACCTTCCGTAAGAAAACTACCTGAAGACCAAAGACTTTGCACGCAGTTTCTTATATACATTTGGGACTACATATCGGTGTGAGAAAACTTTTTTTTTTTTTGTAGACATTTTACTTATTCAACAGACAAAATTAGAGACACAGTTTGACAAAATTCTGGCTTCGGAAAGCAAGTTTCGTACCTCTCACTAAGGAGACTTGACTGTTAAACTGTACTCTGTATACATTGATTAATACATTTATATATTTTGTGTTGTCTTAAATTTGTGACGAAATGTTATAACTTGGCCCCCACTGAGAGTTAAAAACTTGAAATGTGGCCCTCATAAGCAATAAATTTGGAGACCCTGATATAGTACATCACTTGGCTTTAAATAAACAAAAACTATTTCAAAATATTTGTTTTCATAAACCATATAACACCCCATTGAAAAAATATATAAAATACATTAATTAAATGTTTACCCGTGGGAATGTAGCTTCTTCTTTGGGCACTTATATACAACATTCAAGCACTCGTTCCCTCATGAGATTGATGGTCATGCAATACCCCTAAAGTTCAGGGGTAGGTTGGCTATCTTGTCTAATAATCGTGGGCTCGCGCCCAGGCCCTTGCGCGGCAGATTTTCGGTTCGCTTGTCGCATTGGGAATTTGTCAGTAGGTCGGGCTAACTTGAGATCGTTAACATTACTTAATTATAATACAACAACAATAATCAAGTACAAAAAGAGATTGCCGCGTCACTAGTACGTTAGGCTCCTAAGCAAAAGGTCTCAGGGTCGAATCCTATCTCACCATGGGATATTTTTTTAAATGTTACCAGCTGTCATGGTTAAGTATGAAAATTACTAAATTTAAATTTTTTAAACCGATATTACATTAAAAATGGATTTTAGATACATTTTGCTGTATTTTTTTTTAAATATTTTCCGACATTTTTGCAAATAATAAAAAATTAAATTTTAAATAAAATATTTATAATTATTTATAAATGTGTCAGTTCCTAGATGTATGGATGATTTGACAAGGCCGGCCAGCCGAGTGGCTCGCGCGCATGTCAATACACACATAAGGTCTTGCGAGCAGTTTGGGGGGGGGGGAGGGGTGTCATGCCACTTAAATCCAAAATTTTGCTCCTGCCATTGGGTTGCATGAGCGATATCACATCACGATCGTACGTGCATTGAAAATACGAGTCTGGTTATATGTAACTCTTAATACTTACGTACCCTGAGGCGTTAAATTTTTTAGTTATAAAAAGTATATTTAAATTAAAAATTATTGTTTGTGATTTTCGTGATTAATTTTTAATTTTTTTATTAGATGGTGGGAAGGGGGTGGTCAACGCTTTTCGTGATGGTTAGGAACCTGACATTGTTAGGGAAAAACAGTCGCCGGGCACTGGAATTTGAAACTATTTTTTTTTTTAAATTCATTTTAATGATACATTTTTGGAATTTTTAGAGAATGAAGTGAACTTACAGGGAAATATTTAGGGGAAATACATGCAGTAATAGTATCCCGATCGGTGGTGGGATAGAAGCGATAGGGAAGCAACAAAATTACGTAAAATTGCTCGAAAATTTACTTTCTGCAGCTTCGATTTGCCATTCTGACACATGACTTTTTTGAAGGGAAAAGACTAATTTCAAGGTTAAAATGGACATTCTTTGGTGTAAAACAAGAGATTTTGAGAGAAAAACGGGAAATTCAAGATTGCTTCCTCAATATCCGGATCGCATTCTGAAATCATGCGCGTGATTTCTTCATTGCCTACTACTTATAATTTATTTCAAAGTCAACGGTTAATTTCCAATTACAATTTATCCGTGTATATATTCGGGATAATTTAGAAAGCACATTTAACCAAAAAATAAACTTTACTCGTTAAGATGTTCATACAAATTACTCTGGTTTTATATAATAAGGATATGGCATCTGTCTGTCTGTACGTCATTAATACCTCTAAGTCCCTGGAAACTGAACAGAAGTTCTTCAAATTTTGCAGAGCGAATCCTCAGGGTAACGTACAGGTCAAGCTCGAATTTCAGCAAGATCAGATTACGCAATCATTACCCTTTTATCGTAAAAACTCATTTTTAATTCCTTTTTTCCTATATGAAAGTTCTATATTAATGTATACAGATTATTGCGTAGAGATATGAAGGTAATGGGATATAATTTTTTTTTACTTTAAATGTTTCGCTTCAATGAGGAGTTAATTTCCAAGTGGGGCCTTAGTGACTCAGTGGAAAGAGAGATTCCAAGTGGGGCCGCAGTGGCTCAGTGGATAAAGCGATTACAAGTGAGGCTCTAGTGGCTCAGTGGATAGAGAAATATTAAATGGGACCGCAGTCGCTTCAATTTTGAGTTAATTGCACATAACTTCATTAATACCTACATATATCTGTGCAATATTTTTTTCAGTCTTTTAGTTAACCAAATTTTTTTACATGGTAACTATTCTAGCCCCGTGGCAATACAAAAAAAAAGTTCACGAGCTGGGTCCCCTAGTTTTTTATAATAGTTTTGACGCGCATCTATTTTAGCTGAAAGAATTGTAACCTTCGTGGCAGAAATTTATGTCCATATATACACTCAGTCATTTAAAATGTTTGTAATCATTATTGTTAATGATTTATTACATAAAAGCATACAAATTACTATAATTGTTTCGCTTAATAAAGTTTCATTTTACAAAATTTGCCTTCTGAGGTATCCAATATGGAGAGACGCTTAAATTTTGATTGAACATTGACTCTTACTATGTGATATTATAAACATTTAAATAAGTAAATTCCAGCAGGATATTTTACGCCGTAAAAAAATATGTATGCTTTATTCTTTTATGTCCATATATCACACTTTTCTAACAATTTTGGAAGTGTGTGATATACTGCTTTTTAATGAACTCTGCATTTAATATAGCCAGTCAATCAACACGTTGGTACAGTAAACCAGCAGATATCAGCGACTAGAATGAGAATTTATATATTTTATTCCAAAGTAGGCTTTCCACAGAAAACGAAATGTTTGGTTTTCAGTTGTTTTATGTAGGTATGTATATTTATTTTTAATGGCGAGGTAATTCCATGTAAACTTTATCAGAGAAAACCAATCATTTCAGTTCATATTGAAAATTGCTGCACCCCTTTACTCATCATTTTTTTTTCCCCCACTGGCGAAAATGGTTAAATATACCCAGTCTCGTAGATACTATCATGCACGGAAGTATGCGTTAGCGGATATATTCGGATATTTTTAATATGATTTGGCGAGAAAGTTATTGCTTTCATTGCACTGGCTAACACAACTTTCAAACAAACAGAAATTTCTGTTCCTGGGTCATCAACTAGCAAATAAATGAAATATTAAAATTAATGTTTTCGAAGTCGACTCGTGACCACATCAGAAGAATTTTTTTTTTCGCGCATTTAGGAGTCCGCGGTGACGTAGCAGTCAGATAACTTGCCCCTCACTAAGACTAACCGTGTTTGATTCCCGGTCTGATCACGCGGATTACAGCATGTGGGAAACGTGGCGGACGTTGATGTTGGCCAGCGGGTTTTGCCAAGGTATTCCCGTCTCTCCTGTCTGACCATTCCGCCTCACAGTGCATATATATATATATGTAAAAACGCAGGAAATGTACTTTTGTACGAGCGAAAGAAACGGGAAATCTGACATTAATAACTCGACGATGTACACCACCCGCCTCACAAATACACACGCAAAGACATAAACTATACCGCTGAGGTTACATGAATCAATTCGTTAGGCGATAAAATCAAATCACTAGTGATATCTGTCGGAAATAACAAAAATATTTCAGTATGGGAAGTTAATGAGCGAATTCGGTCTCGCATCCGCAGGAAAATTTACTTTGAAGCAGGAGACGACACTAGTGCAAGCCGATCCAAAGTTCTTGTAAACACTGTCGCGCTATCTTAGAGAGGCTACAAATGTTTTGAAGCACACTATAATTTGTATTTTCTGCCATCGATATTATTTTGTTGCGCGAACTCCACCCTTCAACTTCTATTTACGATATCCCCAGAGTGTGCTAACGTTTTCGCGTTCGTTAAATTCAGCTTGCGAAAGAGGTTCTCCTAAAAAGGCCTTCGCCATTTGGCAGCGGACAGAGTTGTGTGTGTTGTAACAATACAGCCCTGGCTGTTATTCAGCCAAGTTAAAACCCGTTTTCGTTGTGCTGGAAAGAAAGAGAGAAAAAACTGGCCGGAGGGAAACCAGATAGTAGACCTGTCCGCGCGCTGCATAGCATTGTGAGAAACAAAGATTCATGGCCAGTGTAACATGCGCCCTGCACTGCTTTACACCGGGACCACGACTACCAGTTGCATGGCACCATGACTTTGGGGGGGGGGGGGGGCTACCCTGAGAATCATAGTCTTTGTATTGTTATCACAGTTCGATACTGTCGGATAAGGAAGTAACATCCGTGAGTAAGTGAGTGAGTGAAATGAGTGAAGAGTTTTAGGCGTCTCTTAACATCGAGTTGTTAAAGATCCGATGAGAGTGAAGCGATGTGAGTATGGAGCAGCGTGGGAATGCAGGGGTGGGGAAAATGGAAATCCCCGAGAAAACCCGCCGACCAGCGGCATTGTCCAGCATAAATCCCACATGCTAGAATCCGGGAGCGACCTCGACGGGAATCGAACACAGTTCTCCAAGGTGGAGTACTTCAGTGATTCGTTGGTTTAGAATTAGAACGATATAATAAAGTGCTATTTTAATTTTCATTAATGAAATGTTGTGCCAGATATAAATAAAATGCTGAAATTTGCAGAACTAAAATTTATAAACATATTTAGAAACATTGGCACAATAATCAAAAGTTGTGAGAAGAACACGTATGATTATATTATGTAATATGGTTAACAAATGCGCAATTTTTGACTTAGAACTTTAAACATTATCTCGGTTAGAACCTAACTGAACCATAACATTATAGCCGGGCAGTAAGAAGTCTTATATCTATACAGAGGCATGTCTAAAATGTTGTCCGAATGGTCAGATATATCAAAGGTAATATGTGCGCATATACATGGCAATGCAGTAGCAGAGCCAAACATGGTGTGTCCTCCAGCGACGTTTCCTTCCCGTCGCGAAAGCGTTTGAACCATTTGTAAAGACATTTTCTGATCGCCGCGCCGTTCCCGTGTACTTGCAACATTTCTACCGTAATAGACTTCGTATCACCATATTTGTAGCCTCCAGGGTAGACTCGCTGGCTCACAGCAGTCCAAGAATACCAGTGACACACGCTAACTCATAGCAGTCCAAGAGTGCCAGTGAGACACGCTCCCTCAGAGCAGTCCAAGAGAGCAAGTAAGACTCGCTCACTCAGAGCAGTCCAAGAGAGCCAGTGAGACACGTCCCTCACAGCAGTCCAAGAGAACAAGTAAGACTCGCTCGCTCACACCAGTCCAAGAGAGCCAGTGAGATATGATCGCTCTCAGCAGTCCAAGAGATCCAATGAGACCCGCTCACTCTCAGCAGTCCAAAAGTGCTAGTGAGACACGTTCGCTCACAACAGTACAAGAGTGGTAGTGGAACTCGCTCTCTCACAGCAGCCCAAGAGTGGCAGTGGCACTCGCTCTCTCACAGCAGTCCAAGAGTGGCTGTGACACTCGCTCGCTCACAGCAGCCCAAGAGAGCCAGTGAGACATGCTCGTTCACAGCGGTCCAGGAGTTCCAGTTATACTCGCTCGTTCACAGCAGTCCAGGAGTTCCAGTTATACTCGCTCGCTCACAGCAGTCCAAGAGTGTCAGTTAGACTCGCACGCTCACAGCAGTCCAAGTGTTCCAGTGGGACTCACTCGCTCACAGCAGTTCAAGAGTGGCAGTGAGACTCGCTCGCTCACAGCAGTATAACTGTGATAGTGAGAATCGCTCGCTCACAGCAGTTTGAGAGTAGCAGTGATACACACTCGCTCACAGATGTCCAAGTGTGCCAGTAAGACTCGCTCGCTCACAGTAGTCCAAGAGAGCCAATGTGACTCGCTCGCTCACAACAGACCAAGAATGGTAGTGAATATTTCTCGCACACAGCAGTGCAAGAGTGGCAGTGATACTTGCTTGTTCACAGCAGTCCAAGAGTGGCAGTGGCACTCGCTGTCTCACAGCAGTCCAAGAGTGACAGTGACACTCGCTCGCTCATAGCAGCCCAAGAGTGGCAGTGATACATGCTCGCTCACAGGAGTCCAAGAGTGCCAGCGATAATCGCTCACTCACATCAGTCCAAGAGTTCCAGTGTGACTCGTTCGCTCATAGCTGTTCAACAGCGGTAGTGAGAATCACTTGCTGACAGCAGTTCGAGAGTAGCAGTGATACACGCTCGCTCACAGAAGTCTAAGAAATCCCGTAAGACTCGCTCGCTCACAGCAGTCCAAGAGAGCCAGTGATACTTGCTTTCTCACCACAGTCCAAGAGTGGCAGTGAGACTCGATCGCTTAAAGCAGTCCAAGAGTGGTAGTGAAACTCGCTCGATCACAGCAGTCCAAGAGGGGCAGTGAGACTCGCTCGCTCACAGTAGTCCAAAAGTACCAGTAAGCCTCGCTCTCTCATAGCAGTCCAAGAGTGGCAGTGATACACGCTCACTCACAGAAGTCCAGGGGTGCTAGTGAGACTCCCTCGCTCACAGCAGTCAAAGAGAAGCAGTGATACCTGCTCGCACACAACAGTCCAAGATCGCCAGTGATACTCGCTCACTCACAGCAGTCCAAGAGTGGCTGTGTTACTCGCTCACTCACAGCAGACCATGTGTGCAGGTGATACTCGATCGCTCACATCAGTCCAAGAATGGCAATGATACACGTTCTCTCACAGCAGTCCGATAATGCTATTGAGACTAGCTCGCGCACGGCATTTCTAGAGTGGCAAAAAGACTCGCTCGCTCTCAGCAGTCCAAGGGTGCTAGTGAGACTCGCTCGCTAACAACATTCCGAGAATGCTATTGAGACTAGCTCGTTCATAGCAGTTCAAGAGTGCAAGTGAGACTCGCTCGCTCACAGTATATAATAGTGCCAGTAAGATTCGCTCGCTCACAGCAGTCTTAAAGTGCCAGTGAGACTCGCTCGCTCTAAGCAGTTCAAGGGTGCTAGTGAGACTCGCTCGCTTACAGCAGTTCAAATGTGGCAGTGGTACTAGTTTGCTCACAGCAACTCAAGAGTGGCAGTGGTGATACTCGCTCGCTCATAGCAGTTCAAGGGCGGCAGTGAGACTCGCTCGCTCACAGCAGATAATATTACCACTAAGCCTCGCTCGCTCACAGCAGTCAAAAAGTGCTAGTGAGATTCGCTCGCTCAGAGCAGTCAAAGAGTGGCAGTAAGTCGTGCTCGCTCTCTGCCGTCCATGGGTGCTAGTGAGACTCGCTCGCTCACAGTAGTCCGAGAATGTTATTAATACCAGCTCGCTCACAGCAAATCAGAGTGGCAGTGAGACACGCTAGTTCACAGCAGATATAAGTGCCAGTAAGACTCGCTCGCTGAGAGCAGTCCAAAAGTGTCAGTGAGACCCGCTCGCTCACAGCAGTCCAAGAGTGACTGTGAGACTCGCTCGCTCACAGCAGTCCAGGGTTGCAGTGTGACTCGCTCGTCCAAACCAGTCTACGAGAGTCGGTGGTGCTCGCTCGCTTAGAGCAGTTCAAGAGGGCAGTGATACTTGCTCGATCACAGCAGTCCGAGAGTGCTAATTAGACTTGCTCACTCACAGCTGACCAATAGCCGTAGTGATACTTGCCCCCTCACAGCAGTTAAAGAGTGGTTGTGAGACACGCACGCTCCTAGCAGTCGAAGAGAGCCAGGAAGATTCGTTCGCGCAAAGCAGTTTAAGAGTGGCAGTGAGTGATACTCGCTCGCTCACAGTAATCCAAAAGTGCAAGTGATGATCGCTCTCAGAAGTCCAAGAGTGGCAATGAGACTCATTCGCTCATCCCAGTTCAAGAGTGCCAGTGAACCTGGTTCGCTCGCAGCAGTCCAAGGGTGCCAGTGAGATTCGCTAGCTCACAGCAGTCCAAGAGTAGGAGTGATGCTCGCTCACAGCAGTCCAAGAGTGGCAGTGATACAGGCTCGCACACAGCACTCCTAGAGTGCCTGTGAGATTCAATCCCTCACAACAGTTCAAGAGTGTCAGTGAGACTCGCTCGCTCACAGCAGATAATAGTGCCAGTGAGACTCGGTCGCTCACAGAAGTCCAAGACTGCCAGTGGACTCGCTCGCTCACAGCAGTTCAATAGTGGCAGTGATACTCGCTCATTCACAGCAGTCCGAGAGTGCTGGTAAGATTTGCTCGCTCACAGCAGTCCACGAGTGCCAGTGTGATTCGCTCCCACACAGCAGTTCAAGAGTGCTAGTGAGACTCCCTCACTCACAGCTTTTGAAGAATGCCAGTGATTCTTGCTCGCACACAGCAGTCCGATAGTGCTAGTGAGACTCGCTCGCTCACAACAGTTCAAGAGTGTTAGTGAGACTAGCTCGCTCACAGAAGTTCAAGAGTGGTAGTGAGACTCATTCGCTCACAGCAGTCCAAGAGTGCTAGTGAGATTCCCTCACTCACAGCAGTCCAAGAGATGCAGTGAGACTTGCTCGCCCATAGCATTTCAATATTGACAATGAGACTCACTCGCTCACAGAAATCCAAGTGTGCCAGTGGGACTCGCTCGCTCACAGCAGTCCAATAGTAGCATTAAAACTCGCTCGCTCACAGCAGTCTAAGAGTGCCAGTGAGACTCCCTCGCTTACAGCAAATAAATTATTTAAGTGAGAATCGCTCGTTCACAGCAGACCAAGAGTGGCAGTTATATTTACTAGCTCACATCAGTCCAAGAATAGCTGTGCGTCTTGCTCGCTCACAGCCATTCAATAGTTGTAGTGGAACTCGCTCGCTCACAGCAGTTCAAGAGTGGCAGTGATGCTCGCTCACAGCAGTCCGAGAGTGCTAATGAGATTCTCTCTCTCATAGCAGTCCAAGTGTGGTAGTGAGACTCACACGCTCACAACAGCTCCATAGTTTCAGTGCTACTCGCTCGCACACAACAGTCTGAGTGTGCTACTGCGACTAGCTCGCTCACACCCATTCAATAGTGTTAGTGAGACTCTCTCACAGCAGTCCATGAAAGGCAGTGATATCTGCTCGCACACATCAGTCCATGAGTTCTATTGATACGCACTCGCTCATAGCAGTCCAAGAGGGCCAGCAAGACTCGTTCACTCACAGCAGTCCAAGAGTGGTAGTGATACTCGATCGCTCACAACAGTCAATGAGTTGCATTGATTCTCGGTCGCAAACAGCAGTCCGAGAATGCTAGTGAAACTCGCTTGCTCACAGCAGTCCAAGAGTGGCAGTGAGACTCGCTCGCACACAGCATTCCAAGAGTGGCATTGAGAATCTCTCGCTCAGAGCATTCCAAGAGTGCCAGTGAGTCTTGCTCACACACAGCAGTCCCAGAGTCGTTGTGAGACTCGCTCACAGCAGTTCAATAGTGCTTGTGGATCTCGCTCGCTTACAGCAGTCCAAGAGTGGCAGAGATATAAGCACACACACAGCAGTCCAAGAGTGCCATTGAGTTTCGCTAACTCACATCATTCCAAGAATGGCAGTGAGTCTCGCTCGCTTACAGCATTCTAATGGTGGCAGTGATACTTGCTTGCTCACAGCGGTCCAAGATTGCCAGTGATCCTCGCTCACAGCAGTCCATGAGTGGTAGTGAGACCCGCTCGCTCACAGCTGTGCAAGAGTGGTATTGAGGACTCTCTCGCTCACACCAGTCCAATATTGGCTATGACACTAGCTCGCTCACAGCACTCCAAGAGTGCCAGTGAGACTCGCTCGCTTACAGCATTACAAGAGTGGTAGTGTAACATGCTCGCTCACTGATATTCAAGAGTTCCAGTGAGACTTGCTCGCTCACAGCATTCCAAGAGTGGCAGTGAGACTCGCTAGCTTAGAGCAGTCCAAGAGTGGTAGTGAGACTCGCTCGCTCACAGTAAGCCAAGAGTAAAACAAGTGGTATGTGTGGTGGTAGATGGATATCATTGGTGGTGTGGTGCTGGCAGTTGTGATGTAATGAGTGAACTTTATTTTCTGTTGTGCTATAACTATTGTAGGGAGAAAATAAAAAAATTTCTTTGATTTTCTGCAGTGCCCCCAAGTTAAGATTGATATTCTATCTGCCTCAATGTACTGCTTATTATTCATACCTGACATAAATACCTTGGTTATGTATTATGTGTAGATTTCATCAGCAAGAGAATGGAACTGATATTTGTTCCTCGAAACCCTTGTGCTGTTTTCGATACAATCTCGATAATACTCATACCTGAGTGATTGTAACATGTTAGGTTTTACACACTTTGCCTTACATATATATTGCTCATTCGCAACAACGTATGTGTTCCGCTTACGACATAAACCCACAAAGTGTGCGGTGATGCGACCATGACACTCATCTTTTATTTCCGTAGTACGGCCTTTGTTCTCATAACTGAATTTTTGCGCATAGTTGGATCTATCGAACTGCGCCTTTAAATTTTGGGCAAATACCTTATAGATGTCATCACAAGCTACAGAATACACCAAGGAATTTGTAACACAAAAGAAGTGCCAGGCTGGTGGAAGAAATTTGGTACACATGTACAGGCAACACCAGTGTACAATAGTTTGTTGAACGCAACAGAACTCTTTGATATCTCGATAAGGGCGAAGTTTCATCGATAATCTGTCTTGCCTGGAATGTGGGACATCCTTTCAGCTCTGCAGTCCCATACATCGAGTCATACCTCGAAACGATTCTTAAGTCCTTTTCCTGGCGGACATTCTGCTAAATTTTTGCATAAATTGAATTATGCATCAATTTCATAAACGATTTTTCTATTTTGTACGCAGCATGGCCATGTTTCTCAATGTTAAACTTTATGTACGGAGCCATCCAAGCCTTCTGCTCAAAGTGCAAAATACGATGAACCGATTCAAGTGTTGCCCCATACATCAAATACTGCCTTAGTGATTCCCTATGTATAACATAATTATTCTGTAGCATGAGTGTCAAAAGAAGTTTCTAATGTGACCCTTTTGGAGGCACAAAATTTCTGGGGCCAGAGGTAGATCAGATAATGTATCATAACACTCATCTGGAAAATACAGATTCACTTCCACGAAAAAAACTTGAGTCAGCGTAATTCACAGTGTTTGAAAAATCCCATTTTGAAAACACGTCAACTTCAATCCACCTTAAATTGCATATTGGAAGTTTGTATCTCATAGTACAGCCCACTGACATCGAAATAGCATATATATTTCGATGCCATGCTGGGATTGTAGTCCTCGCCCATCTAAACATTGTTGACTTCTGCATGTCATTTTAAAATTTGGGTAATGCCGCCCCTAACTCTGCGTTCTACAAAAAACTACATGTCTGGGTTAGTCAGCAGTTCTAGCCATGCACATATCATTGACATTAAAGTATCCATGAAAGAGACGGAGCTGTTATGTACATGGCAAGGTCAAGGCTGTAAAGAGCCAACCATATGGTCCTGAAATTCTCAATTACATCTGCCAACAAACCACACGTAAGTATTGAACAGCATTCTGCAGCAAGTTTATGCAGTTGAACACATCGCATGTGGCTTGGGCACGAGCATAATCCTCCTTGCTAATGCCTTCACCTCTCATCACATTGTGAAATACATCCTTTGGTGGGAGTGACTTGCACATCAGACTGTCTGGCGACTTAACAAAGTCAAAAGGAAAAACTCCCTTCCGCTTTGCCAATTCGAATTGGGTGTTGTCTGGAAACATCGAGCAGGTGACACTCAATTGTGCAGGTAGTAAATTACCTGCCAAAATTTCCAGAGGTGTGCTCATGAATTGGAATGAATCAATAAATCGTAACATGAAATATTGTGCCTTTCCATTGAATGTATCATTCCCTTTGGGAACTTGTTTGGTAATACATTTGTATTTATCTAGGGTCATTCCAGTCTTTTGAATTTTATCAAGGTATTAGACGTGACGTACATTCAAGGGCTTTATGCGAAAGTGAGCATCATAATACTGCAGGTTATGAAAAACAGTTACAAGTTGCACTTGATATGTGCACGATCTCTGATTTCGCCCATCAGGTGGTCATGATCAACCACAATATCATCTGTACCGAGCTTTTCCTTCTAAATGTTACAAAATGTTTGAGTCGCCAACCTAGCTTCATCAGCAGGGGTTTTTGGCTTCATCGGAACAATCACGCTGTAGATTCCTGCAACACACTTTGTAAGTTCAACTAATTTATCAACTATTTGGTACATACACTCAGTACCCAAAAACTCAAAATAATTAGATAAACTTGGATTGTATGATCAAACCAACAAAATGCTATAAGCATTATTGGAACATGTTCGATTATGGTAGTTGTATTACTTGTTTCATCATTAGGCAAGCAAGTGGACATGAGTTTCAAGAAACTTTCAACATCGCAATAGGCGACCAAACCCAATCTCTGCTGTTCACTGTAATCTTTAAATTTAAATACTTGTCATTCCCAGTGGGGTAAGTACTGTGAACAGCCTTTTGATGTGGGCAAAGAATAGTTTGACTTGCGAGTTTATCCTCAGTTTGGAAGAACTGGAGGCAACAATCACAAACAATTTTTTTATATTGCTTACTCGGCTGACTACCAACCAGCCATGACAAATTTCTAATACATACAAAATGCAAATTAGTGTCATTCCCACTCCCACAAATCGACAAAATATTTACATTTTTGTCATGACGTACAGGAGAAATATGCATGGGTGCTACAACTCCACTTTTTTTGCAAGTTTCGTCAATTATATTGCTATCTTTGTCCACCACACTGTAGATATTGATAGAAATAGAATTATTCTCCTCGAACTTACAAATATCCAGTATGACTACAGGTGTCGACAGACACCAGATTCAAAATCTGGTGAGGTTTTGGATATCAAAAGGAATGACTGGCATTTCGTGTGGCCGGAAACAAAGAAGCTACGGTGGTGTAGTGGAAACACATTCCCTCCAGGCTGTGTAGATCACCACAAACTTTCCTATCAGAAAAATCTTTGGAAATTTAGTGTGTGCAGCACCAATGGTGAATGACTGGTATTGAGACACATGTACATCCATGTATGTCAATATTTGCAGACTCCAGCCAGATCCACTCACACTAAACTCCTCAAGCCTGTTTCTGAGATAAGGGGCGAAGTCATCATCATATATTATACCCACTTTGTAGGAGTGCATCACTGGGAGTGCTTTGCTTCGAAAGTAGAAGGTTTTTCTGTAGTGCCATCCTCTGCCATGAGGGATTTCAAGTACTTACCCACTACGGTAACTAAAACTCTAACTGGTCAGGGTGATGCCATTATTAAGTTTAATAGAGCGACCTTACACCTCTGGAAAAAATGAGGAAAATCTGCATCACTGTTAAGTCTATCATTAAGTGTGCGTGCATCATTTAGTCTTCCCGTGAACTCCGTAGCCAATAGCTGATATGTCAGGTCTGGCAAAGCATCCACGGAGGCTGGGGAATCAGAAAATGAATTATTTTTTGGCTATGTTGGCGATAAATCTCTACTCGACTCGAAACATGGTTGTTAAGTGGACTCTCCGAATCACAAGAATTTTCAGAGTCTGATAGAAATAAGTCATTCAAAAATCAACTTGTCATGTTTGGGGGAAGCAAACACATTTCGATCTTTTGTTTTAAATTATCTCTCCATGAGTGAATTTGTACTCCAATTGCTTAAGTATAGATCATCCTCCAAGAGATTAACTCGTGTTTGCTTAGGCGCAGGGACACTGTCTCGACAGCTTGCTGTAGACTGTCTTTGCATCTGCGATTCAGAATCTGAATCGCTTACATAAAGATCTTCAAGCAAAATGTCAATACTTTGTCACTTATGCTCACAGATTTTAACTAACTAAGGTGCTCTTTTGTTTCACCGATATAATAGTTACAACACCACAATAAATTAAACTGAAAGTGCCTTGTCATTTTGAATACCGAAAAAATTAATCCCACTTTATTCCCTCAGCATGACATAGTTGAAATTAATCCTACAGTACTAACATTAATGAATACATTCTTTAATATAAATAAACCATATTTGACTGAAGTTCTGTTTGTTTGGGAAAAACAGAAGTGAGAGATGCGTGTTTCTACACAACATATGGCTGATGAGGGTTTCTAAAGGCTCATGGAGAAAGCCAGCTAGTGAATGGCAAAGAATTGGGTGCGTGGGGAGAGAGAGCAAAAGTCAGGTATCAAGAGCTGATGAGGCTGCGCACACGTAGTCAAAGCAGTCTACAATGCGGACAAAAAATTAGACTGAGTGCCCGGGCAGGATTATAGGCCGCGCATGGACGAGAGAATGAAAAAATATTTCAGTAAATTGTCACTGTCTGCACTGTGTGCCACCATCCAGACACACTCCCCTTTCCCCACCCTGCCCGATAACTCCCTTTCTCCTGCTAATGCTCATCATGCAGAGCCTGGTGTCGCCTGTACACATTTACGCCAGTAGGAGGAAGAGTCGTTGGTTTTCCTCCATCCCGCCTCTCTGAGAACTTTAGTCCGTGACATAAATTCCCCGTCTGCACATCGCCTCTACATTACACAATGATTCGCGACGTGAGTCACCTCTCCTATCTTTCACATATTTTGCATTTGGAGCAAGCAGACTTCATTTACAATCTTGAAATCTAAAGTCATGCTATTGCATTGGAATTTAAGCCCAGTTTTGAAAACATTACATCTTAAATATGCTTTTAAAAAAATTATGTGAGTTATTCGACACTAAAACTTCGGTACAACATAAAAAGTTTTTTACATTTTACACTATCAAAAATACGTTCTAGGGTACATTGTAAAAAAATTGTTTACACCATCAAAAATATGATCCAGACTACAGCGTTAAAAAATTGTTTACAGTATCAAGAATACACTCTAGGGTACACCATAAAAATTGTTTACACTATCAAAACATTTTTATAAATTTAATAACGAATATTGTCTAAACATTTCAGCAAGGGAGTATCACTCTATATTAATAATAATACTAACTAAACAAACACTCTTTAAACAAACATTTACCCTGTAAAATTAACTAAAATTTTATTTAAATCATTACAACTCTTTACCACTTCAATGAATTTTTATAAATTTCATCAACTCGTCTAGAACACTTTATTGAAATGCCTTTCCCCTCCACTCATACTCGCAGTCATGCACCTATTTTGAAAATTTTTCCCAGTGTACTTGGTATTATATTCTATGTGGTTTTAACATAATTTTGCTAGTATTTGACAGTGTAGAGAAGGCCTCTGTCTGTGATATTGTCATGCCTTCTGTCTATTGTAAGAACAATAGTGCTTACTGAGCATCTACTTCTAAACTCCATTAAATTCCTCTCAGATATACATCAACAACCTACCTAGAATATTTTGTTGAAGCACCTTGCACTCATACTCACAGTCTTGCACATATTTTGAAAGTTTTTCTCAAAATACTTGGTATAATATTCTAGATGATTTAAACATATTTTGCAAGTACTTAACAGTGTAGAGAACAATGTGGTCTGTGATATTGACATTCCTTCTGTATATTGTAAGAACAATAGCAGTTACCAACCATTTCCTTCTAAACGCCATTAAACTCCTCTCAAATATACATCAGCAACCCACCTAGAATTTTTTATTGAAATACCTTTCCCCAAACCACCCCATCACACACAAGAAAAGATTTCATTCAATAGAAGTACTCAAGGTTTATTAATCGATCACTCAAATATTCATCACCAAACAACTATCTCAGAATGAGCTTGGGAGCTGAGGTTTTCTACCTTCCCCTCATGCTAGACATATGTGGCATAGTTCTCCCCTTTTTTAGCTGTTCAATGTTTCATACATTTGTTATAACCAAAACCCACCCTTGAAATCTCTTAAACTGCTTAAAATTCTTTAAAAAAATATAAATAATAATATATTGCAAATTTTCATTTAATTTCTTGGAAGTTTGGACAATTTGTTAACATATTTTAGCAAAATTTCTAAAAACTAATTCATGTTGTAAAGAGTTGTAATTATTTTAATATAATTGCATTCAAAATGTCAATGCCTGTTTTAAAAGTTAAATGATTTAATAAAATATTCAATGAATTTAAGATAACTTGAATAGATGTGATAAGAAAGTTAATCAGTTTAAATTAATTTTAATGTTTTAACATATTCATACAAAAGTTTAAGCAAGTTTTACTCAAATTTTTAAGAAATCGCGAAGAAAGTGTGTGATGGGCAGGACCACATCTTCCCACACCCTTGAATTATCATTAATTAACACTAATAAACTATTTAATCGAATATGGTACCACATCACCATTCGCCCTAGAATTATCATTAACACTAATAAACAATTTAATAAAATGGTAGGATCACATCGCCACACACCCTCGAATAATCATTAATTAACAGTAATAAACTATTTAATCGAATGGCGGACCACGTCGCCACATGTCTGCGAATAATTACTGGTTGAAAAAAAAAACATTTTTTATTAAATTCTAAAAAAAAAGTTTTATCACATTTCGAATAAATTTTATGATATATTCATTCAAATTGTATATGATTTGCTGTGAAAGTTAATGAAATTCCTTTAAAGTTTGAAAGATTTCTTATAAAAGTTAATGATTTTAAGCCAATTCAAATTGTAACGATTTTCCGAAAAAGTGGTAAAAGTTACTAAACGATTAGACAAATATGCGAAAAATTTTCCTAAAAATATTAACAAAATACAGCAAAAGAATTTTAAAGCCCTAAAGATTTTATGTACTTACATAAAGTCTAGTATCGAAGCTGATAGGCCTGGAACTATACCTGAACCCAAGGGCATGCTGGTTGAGCACTAGCCCACTCCGCAAAGTGAGCACCAGTGTCCCTAACCCAGCAAGCAACTGTATTCCCCAGCATGCGATAAGCTACCAGTGGGTCTGAAGGTAAGATCCACCGGTTCCTTGACCCTCATTGCAGAAGAGTAAGGCAGAGCTAAGCTACCAGGGGGCAGGCGACTGACGTCCTTGAACAAAACATTTCCAGGCAGGCAGTTACTAGCATCACAGACCAACTTACAAGATGTACGTGAACTGGAGGCGAGATGTTGACCCCATGAAGTCAGAGCAGCAAATGATGTGCTGTGGGCTGGAACCCCTATTAAAACCCCACCACTCTCTGTTGAAGGCAAATTTTAAATTTCGTAATTCACTTTCAAAGTACATTAAACTAATAGTTTACATATTTGCGACATTTTAAACTAAATTTTATGCAAATTTAATGTAATTAAAAGTATTTAACACATTTTTCTGAATTTTGGCATGTATATGTGTGAATATGTGTAGCTATTCAGTTTTATGCGATTAGATTCGAATTAAGTTCTTATTAAACGATGTTGTATACAAACAATTCTAATTCCAATACGAACTTATGAATTACAAGGTGTTTGTAACCTTTATTAAATACTATGATTCAACACCATTTACGCCCTCTCATGTATGTGAGCAAACAATTATCAAGATATTGTAAACATTTCAATTACATATCTCGTTCATTAATCCTCATATGTAATACAATTACTAACTTACAAAGAAACTAATATCATACATGACCTAGCCAGCACTCGCACCCAGAACTATAGATTACAATAATACCTTATCTGGGAGACGAACCCAGAAACTAATGTATATTAACCATGAATTATCCAGGATTCGAACCCAGAGCCTCATTGCATAATCTGATTTCTCTACGGAGGCTGGTGAAAGAATAAAATTTTTTTTGGCTATTTATGGTGTCTTGTAAAATATTAAGGTTTTTTAGCCAACATGTTTGCCATGAGACAAGTCTTACGTTGAATAGTATTTAACCTGAACTAATAGTCTGTTATCTCTTTTTTTTCCCTCTTTACTTTTTCATTAAAACATATTTGATAGCAACCAGACATTTTTTAATGAATATTTCTGTTGAGACAATTTTTTTTTTCCATTTCTTAGGAAAACAAGCACGCCTTTTTATTACAATGGATAGGCTAAATAAAAATAGTAAATATTCATTTCACAAGATCAATTTATTGACTATATATACACACAAACACAAAATTAAATATTTCAAAAGTATATACACAGCATTAAACAAGCAAATACAGGTTTCTCCAAAAAAAATTATATACAACATTTTAACACTAGCAAGTACAGGACATCATATATCATATTAGACAACTATAAAAAAAATACAGGTAGATCCAAAAATGTATGTACTATGTTTTAACACTAGCAAATACAGCTTGCTCCAAAACACATAAACAAGTACAGGATGTCACAAAACATTGAACAAATTTAAGTACAACATTTTAACACTACCAGATACAGGTTGATTCGAAAATATAAACATTTTTCTTTAAAAAACAAATATTTTTATAAACTGTTATCAACTTCTGTAAATAATGTTCTCGTGCAATTTCATAACAGATTTCCAGATCAACTTCTTGAACTCTGCTTTCAGGGAGGCAGCATTTCTTACGCCCTGGCTTTAACCTGTCTCTACACAAACATTTTTACAATTAGGAGCATGTAAAACAATGCTTTCAACCACATGTGGATATGCTTCAACATAATGTGAGTGTACACCTTCAATAGTAGATGGAAGAGGTGTGGTTGCAGTTATATAAAACATGGGATATTTCTTACTATCATTGTAATGAATTATTTTGTGGCTATTTTCATCTCTTAGAGGAAAATAAAGTACTTTAAAATGAAAAATATTGTTCCAAGTCTTTGTAAATTCACAAAAAAGTCCAGTACACCCTAGCATGTAAGTTACATTAGATTTTCCTGGTTTAACACTGGCATAATCATTTGTAGGATGAAAATAGGTCATGTTACTCATTTGCTATTCAACACGCGACTGAGAACAATTAGCAAGGAACTATCTATGTAAATTGATAAATTCATTCTCTAAATTTGAAATTGAAAGGTGTTTGAGGGTTAAATATTAATTTGCTAATTTTATTGCTCTATGCACTAAAATTTTGATGAATCACACCCAGTATGAGCCATGTAACCAAACTTGTTTTTACTATAATGATATAAAGTATTAATATTATTATCACATTTTTCGAAATATTGATACAGTAATACATTGTCTGTAATATAAATGAGATGTTTAAAATATTTTCTTCCTCACAAAATTTTGTTTTAAACTTTTTAGCATTTAAGCCTACACTTGCGATCTACTATGTGAGGTCTGTACTGGTTTACAAGACATTTAGAACTATTGCAGTTAGTTAAAGTGGAATCATAACTAGTTGGTTTATTATGTGGTGCCAAAGTTTGAGAGAAATACGTACATTATAATGAATGTCTGACATACATTTTGTTAACAACAAAATGGGAATATGCTAAACTATAAGTTACAGAATACTAACTTTTATTTTAGAATGCATACTTGTATTTAAGCGAGAACATTATTCTGCCTTTGCCACTTCACACACCCATAAATTACACATGGACAGGAAAGCTAATCGTCTTTGTTGAAAATAAAGTTGTGGATGTCCTTATTGCAGGTCTCCTTCCAATGAGCAGTGATTCCCTAATGGGCTCTGATGAGTTGGTAGGCGATTACTCCATGTCCACGCTCCTCTTCAATATCCTCGCTAAGACTGGTAATTGTCAACTCTTCTAACGTGGTTGGTAAATCACTGTTGGGGTGAAGATATCTCACAGCACAATCATTGAGTGCTATTCCTTCACCAAAGTGAATGCCGGGACTGTTATCGAAAGTTTAGCACCAATCTTCTATTGTTGCAGAACCATTTGCAACGTATTGTTGCAGTACCATCATACGGTTTACAGAAAACTTTTCTTTATCCTATTTGTAGGACTATGCATACATCTGCAGGGTCGAAGATTCTAGCCATGAATAACGATTTAATACTGAACCCTCTCCTTTATATAGCTGTTGTTTCATTACTTTTTCTAATTTTGAACTGTTCTTGCTTAGCCAAAATTTACAATTCCGTATGCCACAGGGAGTAGCAATTTCTTGGTCACCAATGTATGTAAAATGTTGCTTGTTGTTACATTTTTGTGTCCAAACTGTAGTAAGAGAGCAGCAACTACATTCCTTCTGCATTATGTATTTGATTTTCTTGTAGGGCATGTGTTTCATTATGTATCCACTTTGAACTTCGAATTCCAGTAGACCATCATTACAAGGTAACTTGCTGTCAAGACATAAATTATATAAAGGACAATAATTTCGCCTATAACATACATCGAAAACTTTTAAACTATAATTAGGACTAATTAACAAGAAATGCCAATGTTCACCTCCATTGCACATCTATATCTGTAGTGGACCATCTTAATATTCAATTCGAAACCACACTCACCTATATCCTGGAGTAACACTGGCACAAGGAAATGCTGAGTCGAACTTCTCCATAACTGAAGCTCCTGTCTACGATTCTCTCTCTTTGTATAGTTAAATTTTCTTCCATTTTGAGATAATAAGAGTTCTTTAATGTTAACTTGGTTAAAACAAATTTACAGACACAAACATTGTTGTTTCAAACCTCACAGTCTTACATTCTACAAGGTGATCTTTGAAGCCTGCTACTGCCTTGCATTTGCATGATGTGTTCCTTATTATTACATGTTTCAGTCCATAGGGTGGGATTGCCGTAAAACTATCTAATCAATTTATATTTTATTTGATGAAAACATGGTTCCTTGGTTATTTCTTCACTTCCATTTTTAAAATGCAGGTCCCAAGAAGAACAGGGTAATTTGCTATCAGGTCGCATATTAAAAACCAGACAGTCTTCTTCTTCATAACACAATACTCTTTCTGTATACATGGTTCCTCCAAAACTTTATTCAAAATTCCTGTGTTCATCTCCGTTGCACATCTGTATTTGGAAATATATGTTTTCTAGACACTGGAACCATACTTTCTTGTATCCTCGAGTAAAACTGAAGTATGTCTTTTCTGGGTTGAAGAAATTAATATCTTTACACATAGGTAGGATGCTAACACAAATATTCTCTTAAAGCTTTGCTTTTGCATTGTGGCAGAACATTTTTTCTAACAGTGTTTGGTATCATAGCATTTGGTTATGGAATTAATAGTTGAACTGTCGTGATATCTTTTAATATTTATGTCTTAAACATTTTTAAAATTTCCTTCTGCATTTTTCCAAGCACATTATACAGGATAGTCTTCGAGCAGTGCATCATTTACATAATGGAAACACTCTTCATAATCTATGACACCAGAAACATTATTTTAACTTGAGGCTTTAAAGTATAACAAGGTCTGGGGGATTTCAAGCATAGTACTTTAGAGTCATTCTCATCGGTCGCATAAGAAATAGCAAGCTCCTTGATTACAAAGGAATTGTCTTGATAGTTTTCGAAATCCTGCATGTAGCACATCATTTTTATATTATTTCTTTTTTATGCTCTCAAATTATACACTATGTACAAAAAGTTTCAACTTAGTTTTATTTATAAGATTATAATATAATAATATATTTATAATCCATTTCATCGACTCCGGAATTGTCCTTTACTACATTTGAAGTAACTGTAGAGCTTCAAATAGCTACTCCAGTCTTCGCGACATACAATCCCTCCGCATATGCTGTAAGTTATTATCATTAACAAAGGCAGGCATGCCATAAGGACAGTCTTCGCATGGAAAATACGATGTGATATCCTCATCAGCTTGTAAATGTTCAGCAAGGAATGGATAAATTAGTTTTATTTCATGTCCCACAAAAGAAAATATAAATTCTTCCCGCTGCACTCGCATTTGGGAACACTCTAAACTCAATAACGTTTTTGCTTTCCCATATGCTAAAATCGCATTGAATACTTTAACACATTCTGCATCACAATTGTCACAGTAGTGACCTTGATGCATTGTACCTGTTGCAGATTGTAGCAACGATGTAATCCCCTGTTGATACTGTGTTGTTGATCTAGATGATATAGAAGGCATCTGGAGTTGTAGTAGATACTTAGCATTTTTGTAGACATGGTGATCTCCTGGTGTCGTTTTCGATGTAAATGCCTGTCATGGTTTTAGATGTCTAGCATCGTTCTTGGTGTAGATGCCTAAATCTCATTACTACTAATGCAATTCATGCATACCCACTCGAAGTGAGCTTGGCAGTTGACGACTAAATACTGAGAAAAAATTAATTTATCTCACCTTATTTATTCAATGGATTCAAAATGGCTACCAATTTCCTTTAAATTTTCTTACATTTTGACTTTTGGTAAAATAAGTCGAAATATCGGAAAAATTGGCAGATTTTCGTTTCGATAGCAGTCATTTCAAGATGGTTCCGTGCTATTTCAGTAATTACTATCATGTCGAAATTTAGTATTTTTAAATAAAATAGGTTCAAATATATACACATTTTACAGTCGAAATTCTAGGTTGGGAAACTTACGGATAAATCTAAACGTAAAAATACTCACAAATATTTCAGACAGGTTGAATATGTTTACTATTTCCCTTAATTTCAAGACTTTTGGTATTAATGTGAGTTTGTTTAATGCAAGTTTTCAATCATTGAAAAAAAAAAGGTTAACTTATGCATTGCTTAAATCTAATGATGTATGTTTTTCATTACTTAAAATATTTAGACAGTGAGAATATCTCTTGTATTTATGTAGGTATAAAATTAAACATGGGATAGTTTAAAGTTCAAAGTTATTATCAGTTTGCTGGAAACTGGGATAAATTTGCTGGAAACGGGAGAAGATTTATGTGATTAATATATAAAGTTTTTCTTGGAATGTTAATTCTGGGGAATACAATATTGAGTTATATTTATCTTCAGGGAAATAAAATTTAATTGGTGGGACATGTTAATTTTAATTTCGCTGCATATAAGAGAGGCTATAGGTTGGAGAAAAAGATTTTACGATTCTTTAACACTAAAGCGAAAGTAAAAGTGTGCAGAGAAGAGGGCGGAGGGGAGTTAGCCAAGGTCAATTCAAAATCCGCTGACCCTAGGGGGCGTTTGGAAGTTGGAGAGTTCCCGAAGTAGAGGTCAAAAGACACATTTTCTGACCTGCCTGGCCAAGGCAAGCAGGCAGCTCTCGAGATAACTGAAAATGCACCCTGGGTGTGTGTTGTGTGACCTTGAATCGACAGCAGTAGCGTAGTGCTTGGACAGGGCAGCTCTCGAGATGACCGAATAACGCATTCTGGGCTGGTGGTGCGTAGCCTTGGGCAAGTTTTGCAGATGAAAAATTGGATCTATAGCAGGGGTGCGTGGCTTTGGAAAAGATCTCTCATTACGGACGAAAATGCGCTCTGTGCTGGTGGTGTAGGGGAGCAGATGTGTAGCACTAGTCAGGTTTTTGTGGTGTTGGATCGATATCGGGGTGCATGGACAGGGCAGAGGTCCTTCTAGTCAGAAACGTGCTCTGGGGTGGATGAGTGTGGCCTTGGGTAGAAACTCTCTCTTTTCGCACAAAGATGTGGTCTGGTCTAGGGATGGGGGGAGGGCAGCTGCAGGCAGGATCGATGTGCACATTTCTTGCTGACCGGCGCCATGATAGTTCTTCGTAAACACTTGCCCATGGTAGACGTATACATCGCTCTCTCCTCTGAACCAGCTTTACTCACATCACCGGGTGCGGCGCTCTTGCGGGTTTCTGTGCGACGGTCGAACGATCGGCAGTCAGTGGGCTTCACCTATTGTTTTATTATAAATTTTTTTTATAAATTTTAATTGATTGGGAAAATACTATTTTTGTGTTAAACTGATAAAGTGTGTCGATTAATTAAAAATATTTTATAAGCATTTATGGTCTCACGTATGTTTATGACCTCGGTCTACGTAAGTTGATAGCATTTTCCACTATTATTTCGTTAACCAGTGCGGTGAATTTCACAGACTTAGCAGAAATTCGTAGTATGTCCGTTATTTTAAATAATATTCCTTCGACCAAGTTGGTGAATTAAAAATTATTTATAGTACGTTTCTATAAAGTTTTGCAAAATATAAGCACTTTACGGGGTTGAGTATCCCTATGTTTCGACAGAAATTTGTGTTAAAAGTGAATTATTCTTGTAATGGTGAAACTTGCGTTAAATATCAGGGTGAGTTTTTTTTAACAAATTATCGTTTCGTTGTCTGTCGTAGGACATAGTGTAATCAAGTCGTTAATAGTAGCTTGGTAGAGAAATAGGTTATGTAATTCGTTTAGTTAGTCGTATTCTGAGTTTTTGCCTCAATTTCAACTCGCCCGCAAGTTCCACATATCTCAAAGCATATAAGTTGGCGTGCATAATACACTGTAGTAATTCCTTGACTGACATCACAGCCGGCCAGGAGTGTTTTGGGAGAGCTGCATGTGCGATTCCATTATGTGTTTTTCAGCTCAGTCTATAGTGAAATGTAGGCCGACGGACACACAGGTATTTTTTGCTCTCAACACCTCCTTCAGCTTATAAGTCAATGTAAGTGGTATATCCAAGTCAGTGCTGCAGCGACATCCCGAGCGAATGGACATATATTAAAATCACTGACTGTTAAAGGATTTCTATTTTACGAGTGTTATTAAATAAATTAACTTTTTAATAATCGTCGTTTAAAGTATGGATTCCATTTCAGAAGTTCCTCTAAAGGTGTTAACTACGGGATTCCCTAAGCTTTTATTGCGATATGTCGCCTGCCAAGCAGCGCTCGAAACGGCTTATGGAAGTCCACACATCCTATACTAACGTCATCAATTCACCATTCTCACAGGCAGATGGACATGTTTTGAAATCATGTAAGGTATGTGTAGAACTGAGGCATCAAGTAGTGTAATTTCTATGTGTTTTCACAACCCCTGGTTATTGTGGTTAAGAAAACTACCGTTTAATTTATAGGGACACTTTTGCTTTGTTAATTCATTTAATACTGGAGACTCACGTAATAGTGATTGTTTAGCACCTATCGACCACAGGTTATTCACGTAGTTAAAATTCTCTCTTGTATTTTTTATATGGATAGTTAGAACTTGTTTGAAATATATCTTATTTAAAGATTCAGAAATTTCTCTCGTGCGTTAACTATATGTCGTTTTCTATTTCTGTTTGATTACCAAAATCGCCTATCTCCCACCACCATCTACAAGCCATATCACTACCAACCCAAAAAAATTACACTTATGCCACTCTTGCAGAAAACTCACCATATGTATACCCTGTCCCCAACATGCCACACCTCATCCTAGTGCCACAGCTCAGAGGATAAACATCTATGAGAGTTGCTCTTCATCCCACAAAAAGAAAATATTAAATTTGGCCCTTACTACACTCTTGCACGAAACTGTAAATTAATAAAAATTTAGTCTGATAAAAAAGTTTTCATCGGATTAAAATCCGATTAATATTTTGATCGGATTTAATCTGATCAACGATTAACCCTTCCAATCAATTTTACTAACCCTTTCAATCAATTTGGTAACCTTTTCAATCAATTTGACCCTTTGATATAAAAAAAGCCGCATTCCTTTGTATCTATAATGCCCAAGTCCCTACTACTAATATGATACTTTAACTTTAATCCATACAAAATATTGTTAATAAAATACATTAATTTGACTGTAATTTTGAAAAATATATTTTAAAAATTGCTTCAAATCCGCTAATTTTATATGAAGTTCATTGATATTTATTCGCATAAACAAAATTCTGGAACCGATTTTATTTCAAAGAAAAGAGCGAGCCTTCGTCTAGTGTTTTTCATGATTTCGTGAGGAAATATCAACAAAAAGTCCGGAGAAAAATATTATCTATACTTGTATTTTTTAAACAAATTTATATATTCGGCCATATGAAAAAAAGTTAAATACTTGGAATCACGAAATTTTGAAAAACCATAGCTATTTTCTCAGATTTTAATGTGGGTTTGGTTTAATGCAGATATGACAAATAGTTTTCGAAGGACAGGTGTTACGGCCCGAATTCTGGCACATCCTCCATCCTTCCGCACTGTAACTGTACTTGATTGAGTAAGACAGTGTCCAGCACTTTCTCCTCTTCTGATCTGCAGTGCATTTTACTCTTTCATTCTTACTCGACTTTCTGCTGGTTTTGTGTAGGTCTTCGTCAGTCATAACTCGTCCCAAGTCCAGCCACAGTCTTCTCTGGTCAGCCACCCTCTGAAGCCTCATCCTTAGAACGTCGGTCTTTAGACAATCCATTAACACATGTTGTAAGGTGCCATCCACACTACATACATCACATGGGGGGAAGTGACCAACCCGAGACTATGCAGCCTTGCCTTTAAATTCACAACACCAGTGAACATCTATACACACTATTGATTAATCGTCAACCATTTCCTTTTCATTCTCTCATCTATGTTGGGAACCAATTCTTAAGCGATTCTACATTTCTAAGAATTGTTTTGCCTTTTATGCCATCTTGATAGGGTACCATGTCTGATTTTTATATATGTATATATTTTATTTCTATATTTAAGCCTGTTTTCTAGTCTCTGGTTTATTAAAAAGGGCATAAGCCTCCTTGCTAAACTTGAATAATGGGTAATTATGAATGACGGTGGTCCTTGGTAGTGGGCCGGTCGATTCCCATTAGGTTGAGGGGCCCAAAGACTGAATTTCACACTGAAAAATTCGAGTAATGGTAATGAACTACGATTCCATGGGGTATCCAGGTAGACCACACAATGCGGAGAACCCAAGGGTAAAAGGAATGAGTAGCACGGGCTGACCTCACTACTCCTAGAGCGTCGGGGGCACTGTCCAGAAGAAATGGGTTACGGTCAGTAGCCAACTGATTCATTCAGCGCCTGAAGGTCAGATTGAGGATGAACTCGTGCTAGTGGTGGTTTAAATATTCGCTATGGTAGTGGATTCGGTAGTGGGTGCAATCTCATGTAACGAGAATAGCCAAGTCCATCTGGTTTAAGATAAAGTTCTTGAGTGGGGGAAATGGACATGGAACTCCAAGGGCCAGAAAATTGAAGTTGTACTACTGGTCCCAGGGGATCTGTGCCCGTAGAAACCAATAAATGGAGATAATGGAGGAGCATTATAAACCCCGGATGGCCTCACGGCTAAGTGTGTGTATATATATATATATATATATATATATATATATTAATAGAGAGAGAGAGCACATACTTTGACCCTACTTAGCAGTGAGGCCATCCGGGGTTTATCATTCTCCTGTATTATCTCCATTTTGTGGTTCTGCGGGCATATATATATATATATATATATATATATATATATATATATATATATATATATATATATATCCACTGGGTCACTACGGCCCTACTTGTAATATCTCTAGCCACTGGGCCACTATGGCTTTTTAGAAGGAAAGGAGGATACCCCATGGAAAAAAAGAAAGGAGAAGTAACAGAACTTATTTTCAACAATGCTTTTTTTATGCAGTAATAAATCCTAATAAAAATTTAATCAAGTACATATGTAAATCGCTGATCTTCATTTTTCCCGGAATCGTTTGAGATATCTCGATGAAACAAAGACTGAGTAGGTTCTAGGGTTATTATCTATAGACTATGAAAATTTGATGTTAATACGTTAAGTGGTTTTTGAGTTAAATTCGTTTGGACAGACAGACATACAGACAGGCATAAAAGAATAACATTAGATATGGATTAGCTATCAATTATACTATATGAAACAATTATTAAAAGATGAAAGTCCGGAAATCACAGACAGACACTTCTATTTTATTTAGTAGTATAGATGAGAAAATAGCACGTTTAGTTACAAGCGAAAGGAAGCAACTATTTTGCGGAACTCCTGTCACAGAAAATCCAAGTAGCGTTCATTAGAGCTGCGACTGTAAAGATTCCAAGAAGCAATAAGCTGCGAGTGTCAGTCATTATCCCCGGGGCACAAAGCATGCCTTGCCACCCTCCTGCCCTCTCACAGGCAAGCACATAACGGTTAGTGTTCGCTGGTTGCCTACCAACTGGCGTTACACTTTATGTAGCTAACACATACAATGCCACCTATGGAGACAAAATCACACTAACTTTCCCTTCAATCCAACCTTAATGCACACCAGCATTTCTTGAATGGACCTACAACTTACCCTCAGAAGTTCAAGTGACTATACGACGTTAAAATATCTCTACTCTTTCTTGCCAATCTTATCTGAGATATACAGGAATTTCAGTGAAAGAAGATGAAACTATCTTAACATTGCCGAAAATCTTGAACAACGGTATTCTTCGCTTATTCGAGTGTATCAATTATATGATTTCGAGGCAGGCCAGAATGAGACACGGGTTATTGGCATAATGTCGACGATGAATAACTAACTTTGCTTACCCCAAATGAACTCACCGAGGCAAAAATTGCTAGTTGGGCATATGACCACAACAGCAAATTCCTAAGTTGAAGTGTTAGTGCTGATGTCGAGGTTACTGGGCTACGTTGGCAAAAGCATGAACATATACCGATACTCACACTCTTTATCCATCATTTCCTAAAATGGTTTCTATACCAAAAATGTATAAAACTCACCACGCAAACATCATCTCATTCTCAAATCATTATACTCTCACAAGAACTTATAGTGGAAAAAAACACACAATATTTTGTTTGTATGGTATGGTCGTTATGCTTGTAATGTTTGGTGGTAAGGGATTTGCTAATGAAAGGTATGGTTTGCGCAAATGATCAATGCGTAAATACACTTTTTAGGTATACATTTCTTGTTATGCATACACACATATTTTACTCTTGATAGGCGATGAAGCAAGTACTAAAGTCGCCCGATGTAAGCCGATACCGCACGCCTATCCAAGCATCTTCGATTAAATTTTTTTTTTATTTCTTAAAATATTGTTTAAGGGTTTTATCAATCAAAATGTTAACCTATGTAGATAACAATTTATCACTGCATTCTTCGGAGGCGTGAGAAAATTCGTTAGCTATTCTCAACACAGTCTTTCAAGAATTCATATAAGGATTAAAATGTCCTTGGACATGTTAGGGGTTGTTAGGCCTTGCATCGACTTGCATGGTGTAATGTTGTTGTGCATCTGACTTGGTTCCATTATATCTCCTTGAGGTAAAAAGCATTGACGTATGCAATCTAAAGTAATTCGAGAGCTGACCAAGTTAGGGTTGGAACATTGATATGCAAGTGTGTATGTAGTTGGTGTTTACGCAACATTTAGATTACACAAGTGCGCGAATACTCATAGCTAATTATACACATATTTAAGACAATCATTCGTGTGGGAATAAAGGGCAGACAGATTTGGTGTGGTTATGTAACACAGCTTGTGTTTGATATCGACTGACTTGAGAAGTGCAGTAATGACTTTGTGTTAATCAGTCTCTATTATTTATAATAGTTTGAAAGCTTTCAATATTGCTTGTTAGTTAAACTTTCTTTGGGGTTGGTTAGTGGCAGAGGAAAGTGATACTTACACTCACGGTAGACAGCCTCGGAGCAGGTGTTGTGTTGACTGTTGGTAGACGGAACTCCACGCCACTTCTTGTGAAGGCTGCTCGGAGGTTTGCTGTTTGGCATGTGACGTGTTCTCTGCTACACTGACGTAACTCTGTTGTTGACGGTCGCGTACGCCGAGTAGCTGGGTTCAGAACTCGCCTGCTGTAGTTCCCAGGTGATGACGTAGGTAGCTCGCGTCACAGGCTGTCTGCGAAGCGACGTCTGTGGTTTCCAATCTCGAAGTGAATCATTTTTAAATTAACTCCCTACCTTTTATACACTAACTTAACTCAATCCAAGATGGCAGTCGAAAGCAGTGAGTAATTAGCCAATGGTAAAACATTGACAGGGATGGAGCGCACGTTATTTATTAGCCATTGCATAAACATTGATGGCGAAAGGATAGTAGGTATTCATATATGCGAACGGCCTTCAGTCTAACACTGAATGTCATGGGGCGCGGACGTACTCCCTCGGTATATTATGCAATTGTGTACATGGTAGGTATTCATTGCACACATACATAATTGTACGGTTCAGTTACACAAGTGCATAAGTACAAGCATGTGTACTTGATAAATGTGTAATATGTTGGTGATTGCGAAATGGTATTTGTGGTTATGCAATGAATATGCAAGTGTTTAGTAAATGTTCATTAGTTACTTCATTACGCATGATTAGGCAAGCGCGAGTGTACTATTAATTAATATAGTTAAATATATATTTTTTAAATTTGTAATACTCTTGGAATCCAATATGCTGGTGGAGCGCACATAGCTAATTGGTCTAATGCAGGTGTTGGAGGCTAACAGACTAAACAGTCAGCGTGAAGCATTGATGGAGTAATTAGCCAAAGGGAGAAAATTTGCACGGATGGATCGCACGCAACTAATTGGTCGAACGAAGTGAGAGACAATCTCTAAAACAAATGGTGGTAGTTGAATGCAGGTGAGACACAAAAACACCCTGGTATATGTCAATGGGCTTAGTCGAGAGCTAGTTTTCATAAGTTGGTGATGAGTGATTGGTCTCATTTCACAAGTGTGCACATAAAATGTAAGTATCCTGAACGGGAATCGAAGTCAATATCAGTTCTCCCACCAGTCATCAGAGCCCGGTGGTTAAGAAAAAAATAGACAGAAAATCTTAATGTGTGGTCTGGTATCGAACTCAGTGCCAATACACCCGCTGGTGTTAATAGTTCAGGGGATATGATACCACATTTTAAATGTCTTGTCCGGGAATCGAACTCACGGCCATTTCGCCCACTGGTTGTCAGAGCTAGCCATTATAGCGGGTCTCCAGTCTGCAACGTCTGCCAAAACAACTCTTCGCATCTCCAGCAGTCCCTCAGGTGGATGGGGTGCAGCTATCAAAGCGTCAACATTTGCGACTATGCAACAACTTATTTCCTCTCTGAACTTCGAAGAGTCTACGCACGTGAATGCGTACGCAAATGCAACCGCATTTTCCGAAAATTCCAATATTTCTCAAAATTTTAAAAATATATAAATTTTAAAATTTACCCTGTCCAGGACTCGAACCCAGTTTTACAAAACCAAATAAAAAAGTTATACAGATTTTTCTAAATTACCCCGCCTGGGAATCTAACTCCGAATTTTCCAAGTCCAAGATACAAAAAAAAAATCTAGTGCCTCGTCCGGGTATTGAATTCAAAACCAGAATTTCCCAAATTGTCCTAAGTTACGCGGTAATCCAAACACGAAATTTCCAAAATTTTCCGAAGTTACCCTCACCCGGAATCAAACTCAAAATTTCCCAAGTCCAAAAAATTAAAATTAATCAAGTGCCTTGCCTGGTTTTCGCAAAAATGATCAAAATTAAATATGTATGTATTAAACATTTTCCAAAATTACCCTCGCTGGAAATCGAACTCATGCATTTCCAAGAATTGCAGTCACCGGGAATCTAACCGGATGTGCACGTGCAAAGAATTCGCGAAAGTAAATCACAGTGCGCTAAAATAGAAAGTAGTTAAAAGTGGACTTAAAAGTAGGTCAAGTACTGAAAAGTAGGTCAAGAGTGCATTCAAATGTAGGTCATGGGATCAAATGTGCATCCGTAAGAAGGTCACTGGGGCATCCATAAGTATATTATAGGGTCAAATATCAAAGGTAATTTATATTTCGGAGTTGCTCGCTAGCTATACTCATATTAGAATTCATGTCCTGCAATGTTTCGTATACATGCTGGAGACAAAGGGCACTTCAGATGATAGCGAGATAAAAACTTGCGACAACTGGGTGAGTGAGTGGACAGGTCTCAGTATGTTGAAAACACCATTCTCACTAAAGGCCATTATACATTTGAAAACTTTAACATTTTACTTTAGGATATGAGGTTAAAAATTTAAAATTCGACAATTAAAACAATTTGATGCAAAATTGTTACTTATGTATAATTTGGTCACTATTAAACACCTATTTCTAGAATATTTCAGTAACTTCCTTTGTAAATAATTAGGCCCACTGTGATTAAAATACATAGGACTGCATACTAAATTATTTAACCAAAGACCCGGAAAACGACTTACCACGGTCACGCCACACGAATAACTGGTAGAAAACCAAAATGGTGCCAACTTCGGCGCCACTGTAGCTCCAGCACTGAGGGCAGGAAGTTTGAAATACCAGACCAGCAACCTGACCCAGACATCCTGTTTATTTAAAAAATTTCCCCTATAAATTATTTAAACGTTTCGAACAAACAGTACTAACATGGCGGTGATTTAGTTATTTGTATTATGTAATCTGTCAGCTTCGAAACTTACAAAATCCAAAACGCAAATTATAAATATATGTCATAGATTTAGTAGCCAAAATGAGTCACGTAACCATTTTGTTAACAAAAAATTGCCAATTGGGACATGACCTGAGTTTTTCTAGCGCATGAGTGTTGCCAGTGTTCTAAGTTTTGAAATTCTAATTTGAGATCAGGAATATCTTATTTAATAGTGAAATGTCTCATAACTTAAACTAACGTCCATGCCAGTAGTAGAAAAATGGGGATACCACACCATCTGGCGGAGACGAGGTGACGAGCTGCCACCGTCTTGGATTTCCCCTTTTCCCTTCAAAAATGCCTAAAAGTAGCTGTTCCCCACAAAATGTCCCGTATTTCACTCAAAACCAGCCAAATTTCTGCAAAAAAATGCGTTTTCCACAATGCTGCTTGCACTTACTCAATCCTGCGGAATCTGGCAGAAATTGTCCAAATATCAGCCACATTGTGCAATCATTTACCAGCACATCACACTCTGTCATTCCATGGCACACCAACCATCTTGTCTGAGCAATGTTCGAGTTCATTGCTCCATCATGCAACTTCATGCACTACTGTGGTACAAGCCTATATTCTACGACCTATGCCGAGTACGTATATGCTAAGGACACCTATACAAATCACACACACATATATGGCAATATTAGGTATACTAATAGCATTTATGCTAATTGCACTCACATAAATCACCCCATCATCTTGTTTTCGTTTTCCCACCTTCAGGGATTTCCACCATCAATCATAATATAGCCATCACCTCCGATGACGAAAAGGACCGCAGGGTCAAGAATGGCTTAAGCCCAATTATAAGCCACCAAATTCATAACACAGACATTGCCCCTGATGACAATTAGGGCTATAGTGTCTAGTATGCTCTTAAGTCCCGTATAAGCATAGTTCTCCACAATTTCCTAACTGTTTAAGATATTACCATCAAATTCATTACATAGGCATCACCCCTGATGACAAAATGTTTATAGTGTCCGGTATTCCCTAAGCCCACTTATAAGGAGAGTTGGATGTAATTTCCATACTGTTAAAGATACAGTCACCAAATTCATAACATAGCCATCACCCCTGGAAATGAAAAGGACAGCAGTGTTCAGTATGCCGTAAGCCCATCTATAAGCATAGTTAGCAGTAATTTCCAAACTGTTTAAGTTAAAGGCAAAAATTCATGCCATACCCCTGATGACGAATAGGATGGTCGAGCAATTATACCTTAAGTCCTATTATAAATATAGTTGGCTGCCATTTCCGATTCATATTCATAACATATGCATCACCCTTGATGCTGAATTGGGGGGGTAGAGACCATTAGGTCTTAAGCCCTCGTATAAGTAGAGTCAGCTGTAATTTTCGAAATGTTTAAGATATAGTCAACAAATTCATATCATAGACGAAGCGACGAAAAGAACTACAGGGCAAGTACGACTTAAGCCCTCTTATAAGCATAGCTGACAGTCATTTTCCATCCGCTGAAACTATAGCTACCAAATTCATATCACACGCATTGTTCCCGACATTGAACTGGTGGTGGGGTCCATTAGACCATAACCTCTCTTGTAATCATAGTTGACAACCATTCCCCATCTGCTGAAGACATAGTAATCACATTAGAATCATACGGATCGCTCCTAACATAGAATTATGCAGTAATCCCACTTAAAAACACAGACGCCTGCCATTTCTTATCCTCGAACACGACGACCATGAAATTCCAATCACAGGTACCATTCCTGGATGCAATCAATACGATAAGAATAATTATTGCCCTAAGCCCTGTTATAGGCATAGTAGGGCATCATTTCAGTCGCACTTTATTCAGCCATCTCAAATAATCAATAAATCAGTTGGGCTGTGTTAAAATTTTTTGGAGAATTTGCTAATTAATTTTTCGTCGCTGTAAATACCTTGATATTTTTAAACAGAAGTTTTCCGGGTATGCTATATTTTACAATAAATGCACAACATACGAACTGGAAACGACTGTTTTTAGAGGATGTAATGATACTGTAATAATATTACATAAGCCTGGTGGTTGTGTAATTTACACGCATTGCACAGTATTTATGTGTCACGTATATACACAAAGGAGCAACTTAAGACTGGCCAATAAATGTTCCTTTAAAGGAACAAGGTTTTCGTTTTATGAGATGCAAGATCTCTGTCGGAAAAGACGAATTTGTTATAATGAGTGTTGAAAATGCAGCATTTAAATCAATACAACAAAATAAAATAGCGGTGTCTGTCATTTTAGAATTTTCCACTTTCAAATATATTTTTTTAAATATAGTTTAATTTATTACTAACCCATATCTAATGTTTATTTTTTTCGTATCTGTCTGCCTGTATGTCCGACCGGATTTAACTCAAAAGCCACTGATGTCATATTGACATCAAATTTACGCAGTATATTTATAACTTCAGGGCCAACTTAGGCTTTGTTTCATCGAGATATCTCAAACGGTTCCGAAAATATGATGAAAACGGATGTAGGTACATAGGTAAGGATTAAGCTCTTTTTAGGATTACTGCATAAAAAAAAGTAGTGTTAAAAAAGTTTCGTCATTTTTCCTTTCTTTTTTATCCATGGGCTCTCTTCCTTTCCTTCCCAAGAGCGATTCCCATTCCTAAATGTTATGCGCACGAAGTAGCACAGGAAAGCTAGTTGTAAATAAGCTTTTATTGTAATATTCCATACCTTGTTTAATTAATGCATAAAATTCCCTTTGCCCAGTATTCAATTTCTTTTCATCAGATAATTCCCACAAAATGGGACAATTGGCACTACCTAGTAACGCTGTAGCGACGTAACTGCCGAGTGTGTGCGACATGCTCGCAGGAGTCGTGGGAGGAGAGGTCGGCGCCGACATACGTTGGTGATCAGCAGGCACGAGTATAAACTGTTGCCTTCTGGCGCGTGTCTCGTCTTCAACACGCTGTAGACAGGCGAGTGACGTCTGAGGAGGAGATTGTGTTCAACAAACTCAACAAGCGCATAGCTGTTCGTCTGCTATGCCTTCTGTCCTGACCACAACCTCGTGCGCTCTCACACGCAACTGTCACACACATTTTACGTCATACACTTAATGACTTCCGTCTTCTGAACATGTTCCAGAAACTGGCTCGCCCGTCCACAGTACGCCTAAAGTTTACTTTCAAAATTGATGGCATTTTAAAATTTGTAGGTAATATGTAATATCTTGGATACCATTCAACCGGTTTAACACAATTTTGAATGCTGGCAGTGCGTCATTGAATAAAGACTTTAAATTATATCTCGAAAACTATTCCACCAAGTCCCATCAAATTTGGCAAGTAAGTAATGCTACAGAACGTCATGTAAAAGTATGTTATTTAAATCGGATAAGTACTTAATTTAAAATTGTGGCCATATAGCTATTATTGGTGTATCTACCATACGGTTAATCCAATTTCTACCAAATTGTGTATACTGAAAGTATTTATTACAAGTATCACATATGCCTACACATAACCAACTATGCCAGTAATTTTGTAAGGCAGAACCATACGAATAAATAAAATCTTTATGCCATATAACGGGAAAAAGTTAACTAATTCATACCAAATTAGGCAGACAAGTAGTAGTATGGCATGTGATATAAAAATATTTTTTATTATGTCAGACATAAATTTTTAAAATGGGTACTATATAATTATCTCAGTTTAGAATATTCTATCTTCGAAACCATGAAATGAATTTCAAATTAACATTGTCTGCTGGCAGTATATATTACAACTATCAAATATTCCTACACACAGCCATTTTCGTCGGTTACTTTGTAATATAGCGCCAAACGAATAAACAATTTTTTTAAATTTAATATTTTGGGAAACAATTCATATATACCTAAGTAATTTTACAAACTAGTAGTACTACGGCAGGTGATATAAAGTGGTATGTTTAATTATGTCAAGCACTTATTCTAAAAATGGCGGCCCTATAGCCACATTAGCTTAGTATGCGATACCATCGAAACCATGTAATTAACTTCAACGTAACATCATATGTTGGCTATATATATCACAACCATTAAATGTGTTCACAAAAAGTCTCTCTGTCAGTTATTTTGTAAGATAACATTACATGACAAATTAAAGTTACTATATCGTATCTCTGGAGAAAACCAACAGATTCCCTCCAAATTTGCCAAAGAAGTAACATTACAGCAGGCCATGTTAACTGATAATTATGTTTTGAGTTGTTCACGCCCGTCAAAATGCGACTATATACACATTTTACTTTAGCGTAATTTATATCAACAAAACTACAAAACTAAATCCAACTTAACTTCGTATGCTGGCAGAAACAATTGCAACCATCAAATTTGTTTATGGAGTCCCATTTTCCCCGTCAATTTGTAAGAGAGTCCTGCATAAAAAACATGTTTTTATGTATTATCTCGGAAATCAATCAACCGATTCCCTTCAAAATTGGAAGAAAAAAATATGTTGTGGTAGGTAATAATTAACTTGCATGTTTAACGTGATCCAAACACTTATTTTTAAATGACAGCTATAATGACACCTTAGTTTAATGTCCTAGATCTACGAAGCTATGTAACTCGGTTTCATTTAAGTTTGTATACTGTATCTATGATTATCATTGAATTCGCTAATACATAACCCTTTTATCCTCCATTTATTAAGACCGAAAGATGAAAAAAATTGAGTTTTAATACGATATCTCGAGGACTAATGAACCGATTACTACGAAATGTTACATGCAAGTTTGGTAGGGTGGTAGGGTATATGATGAACTAACAACTAAGTGCGGCTGGCCTTGTTTTAGTGACGTTAATATAAATAATATAGGTTAGTATATAATATCTATTTACGAATTAAACATAATTCAACCAAACGTAGTACATTAGCAGTTCTCATTAGAAAAATCAATTTTGGATACATATATATATATTCTCTTTGTCGGCTTTTTTTTTTTTTTTGCGAAATATTGCCAGGTGATAAAATGGAATATTTTGCTATTTTTACGGAACAATTCAAATAATTCTCACCAAAATCTGCACACCGTTAGTACGACAGATGGTCATATAAAGTTACAAGGTTGAAGTGAGGCTTGACAAAATGGCTGCAATATAAATTATTTACCAAGTTTGTCATATCTATTAAAAACTTAAGCAAGTTCAACCGAACATTTTATGCTGACTGTACATATTATAATCATCTTATACAGAACATGTTTGTTGGAAAATTTTGTTACATAGCAGCAAATAATACACTCAAGACTTTATGTCATATATCAGGGACCAATCAACCGATTTCCACCAAATTGTTCACACAAGTAGCGCTACGGTAGGCCATGTAAATTTACGTGTTTTAAGTAGTTCACACACTTATTTTCAATATGACGACCCTGTAAATATTTCAGGTTAGTAAACAATATTACTGTAAACATTTGATTAATTATATCCGAAGTTGATGCTTGGAATCCGACTTCCGTAATGCTATTGATTGCACACTAGCTAATGATTCGAGGTTTTCTTTGTTCTAATTCTGGCTAATAATCTCACTACCGTTGAGTATATTTCTAGTCCGATCTCAATGATATTGCTGTCAACGATACATCAAGGCCCACTAACCGTCTAAACTTTTAAGTATTTCATTAAATAAAGTTTTAAAATGGCCAGCCATGCCACGTTTGTAATGCTATAATTTTTGTGTTTTCCAGGCAATTTATTTTCAACCACCTCTTATGTTTGTGTCCTGCCACGAAAACAACGTCTTCGTCTCTGAAAATTTCGGCAAACATGCTTTCAATATTGTTATACTTCACATCAACTTTTAGCCAACAAAATATATGAACATGTTTTGTTAGCCACTTGTTAGTGGTTTTGCTTTTTCTGTCAAGCATATTCCATGAGAATGGAGGAAAGAATTTTCGTTTTTTTGTACTACCATCGATATAGGCAACACCGATTTCCCTTATGATGAATCCTCCTTGTGAGGAGAATACTTGAATACTTGTGAATATGACGATGGCTGAAGAGCAACTGAGCTACTTTCTTAATTTATGCCAGTTTTTTAACCACTTTCTCTCGCACATTGTAGGTGGTAAGGCAATTGTGTTTTATGATTGCAAAGGCTTGTGTTCCAGCTGGTATGCTGCTGTCTGTAGTAGCAATTTCGGTCCTACAATCACACCTGTATTAATGTGGGCATCTTGTTTACTCACATCGAACACGAAGAGATTATCAATATTATTTATGTTATCTGGTCCCAATGTCGGTGATGATATGTGCCCATAATAAGATTTTTGGAAGTCTGCAAATATCTGGTGTGCAAATATGAAGGCTCCATTACTAAAGTTGGTGTTCGTGTCCAAGTAAAGATATGATTCCGAGTTGAGGAATACTTTGAAGTTCTTCATTTTTATATGGTCTAACTTTGAATGGTCGGCTTTAATTGCATTCGATTTGCTAGTTTCAAATGCTTTAATAATGTACCATTGCTTCTCTGCTGCAAATATAGGCTTGTCATTCCAATTCACATATTGTGTCCACAGTAGGCTCGGGTATGTTTCCTGGCTCCATGTACGAAATTCAACGTTAGTATTTAGGCATTTCTCGACAAATCTAAGAAATTTTATACTTTCCGATGTGTTTACTTGCACATGCGTTAGTAACCACTCTAATGTCTGTATTGACAGTGTCACTGACTCTAGATTATCTGCAGTATTCAGAATCGTGTTCGTTTGCCATGTCAGCCAACATGATTACTAGCACTTGTTTCCAGTTAATTATGATTTGCTTGTAGTCTTCTGCATACCCCAACAGCATTTATAGTTGGACACAAATTTCATATCTTCGAGCTGTATATACCAGGTGTTAAAGATGATTCATTGTTTTACACAGTTTTCAAACATGAGAAAAATTGAACTTATGCAGTCCAAAGGTGAAGGCTGGAGAGTGTCTATACAAAGAGCATATTGGCCAATATTTTTTCAGCAAATTGGAAAAAGGAAATTTTCAAAGTGGTATGCATATGACATTCTGAACCACAAACATTTTTTAGAAACGTTTTTTCCGAACTTTTTTTGTGTGAACTGGTTATTTTTAGGATTCTTTTTCATGGCTCTTTTAACACTTATTGCACATTTTGAGATGTGTAACATTATGTCGATGTCAACATAATTTTCATGAGGTGACCCGGCAATTGTTTTTCATGACCCGGTTCCGTATTGCAACCCACAAGTTCGGATATGTTGATTTAGAAGTTGTGAAGGGTCAGTCTATCCGAGGTGGTTTTAACAGTGAAGAGATATTAAAGGCAAAGTATACTTACAAAAAATTAATTGAGGAAGTTTTACGTTGCAAAGGAAGTAAACATTTGGTATGCTGGTTTGGCTTTCATTCTAGCCGTGATACATGGCTGTCGAAATCGGCCATTACCGACAAGTTATATCTTACTGCTCGAGCATTGTTGTTTACAAACACAACTGTGGGAAAGATTACTAGCATTTCTCTTGCTGGCTGCTTAATAAAATGCTGATATAAAATATGCTCTAGCATATAAATACAGATGCAGTAGTCAACTAGCATTATTTTGCTTGAGATGTCGGACGAGTGGGAACACAACTCACTCAGCGACGAGGCAATGGCCAGTTCGACAAGTTAAGTTCCTTCCTCTCCAGAAACTGAAACATGTCTGGAAGTGCTGCCTATATCCGGTTCAAAAGTTTCATCGCCCTGCAATTGAGTAAGGAGTCCTCAACTTTGGAGTGAAAATGCAGTGGGATCACCATTTATATCATCAAAAGGCTTGAACAGTAAAGAAAGGAAGGCAGAAATCCATGAGCTTATACAAAAACATTACTACATGGTTGTAGAGAGTGTTAGAGATATCAACAGACTCCTTTGAGGACATCAAGAATATATCATCAGACATCTTAGGGAGCATCACAGCATCGTCATGGAGAGCGTCCAGGAACTAATCATAGAAGCAATAACAAAATCAGATAAAGAATGAAAACTCACATGCATGTACATGTTTGTGAATTAATATTTTTAATACGAAAAATTTTTTTATCATAATTTTATTTTTTTAAATCGCTCATATCTTTATTATAAATGACATCAGATGAAGCAGTCCATAGCAAAATATACACAAACACACAAGCACTCTGAATGAGTTCCTAGATGGGATGGAACTAAAGTGGTGTAACATATAAGTTCTAAGCAAATGGTTAAATCCTACAAAATTCGTGTGATGGTTTCTTTGATGAGATGAACAAAAGTGGTGAAATCCAAAATGGCAGTCAAAAAATGTGAGTAACCGGGATACAAGATGGTAGTTCGAGGGTAATCAGCAGGCTACTAAATCGATGTGGCATGATAGAGCATTATGTCAAGATGGTAAGGTTCAGTAATGGCGAGTTAGGTGAAAAGTAATGAAAGAGCATGGTAAAAGGTGACTAAAGAAATTAAATCTAAGATGGACAACTTCAAGGTGGAATGATAGACCATGACAAAGTACAAATGGAATGAAACAGCATTATAAAAGGAGATAAAAATGATATCTAAGATAGCAGACTCAAGGTGGAATGATATAAAAGGAAAAAAAAAAGGTGAGTTTTAAGGAAATATGGTGGCAGTAATGGAATGATAGAGCATGAAAGAAAGGTGGGTAATTAGGACACAAGATGGTGGGGGTAACACTATGGTGGTGTAAACAAAGTGGCAGCTATGACTTAATACAAAATCGTGATGTAATAAAAGTGGCAACGATGATATAATCCAAGATGACGGTGATGACGTAATACAAGATGGCGATCTTATACAAAATGGTGTCGGTGATGTAATACAGTGTGGCGGACCCCATAGCTTTTTCCCAACTCCTGGCCCCGTAATAGCTTTTGCTATCTACTCTCGTACATTTGAAGAAAGGCACAATTTTTGAGAAAACTGTTATTTTTACTCCTTCATATAGAAGACAACGTGCCTTAAACAATATTTCAATGACCTAAGAACAACATTTACGAGTGGAATAATATAGCATAAAGAATTCCCAAATAAATATTTTAATGCAAAACTAGCCTGCGCACAAGCAAATGGCGTGCAATGCGAATTAGTAGATAAAGAGTAACGAGACCAATAATATTGGCTGAATGGAATCTATACAAATTTTACAGCATACTTCCACAGTAATACTTGTCATTCGATGTAAGTTTCGTGAAAATTCGCCCAGCCATACATTTTTAAAGCATATAAAACTAACGTTTGCTAAGGAATACTTTGCTTACGAAAAAAAATACTTTTCACTTATAAAATTTAAATGTCTTTACTATAAACGTAATATCATCAGAATACTAATAACACAATACTTAAGTGATAACAATGTATTTCATTAAGTTGCATTCCTACATGTAATGCAGATTTAAATTTTTACCCCAAATTACTTAATTTGAATATGAGTCGTGGAAGTCAGTACCTATTGTTTGTTATCGTCTCATGTAAATTAAACAATTCAAATCGACTTTATGCCACTGTTTTAATATAGTCATAGTAGGCTACTCAAGGAATATTTCAGAGCAATACGAAACCTTTCTCGTGGCGTTATTGTTTCAAAACCTTGCATACGTGCCGAGGTATAACTCGTAAATTTAGAACCACGTAGATGCTAAATAACACACACACATTTATTAAAACTTTCAGAATTACAATATGTGTCGCTAATATAGCAAAACATATTCATCCTAAGCTTCTTCAAGTTTATTTTTAGTTTAATACTACACCGACACGTAATGAAGCCGCACATTTTCTAGGTCGACATATTACGTGAAATTTCAAGAAATTCTCCGACAAGAAACTACGTTAAAATAAAGCGGAAAGTAAGAATAAACACTTCCATTTCACTGAGAACAGATATGAAATGTATTCATTAGGGTAAATGGAAATATATTAGTTCAGGATTTACAAGCTGACACTGAGAATCACTTCGGTCGTGAACTGCTGTTTTGTTGAGAGACGGGCGCGGACAGGCAAAAGTACACTCAACTTGAACATTGTGATATGGAAGAGTTAGAAACATTTGTATTACAATCACGGCGAATTCTATTCTTATTTTCACACAACAAAAATAAACAAAATTGCAGGCCGCAATTTTTTTTTACTTTACTTCTAGTAAGACGTTATAGCATGCAACTATACTGCTCGTAGTTCGCTACCAGCTAAATGTGAGTATTGCAGTCATCGCTTATGTTAATATATATGCAGTTACGGGCAGTGACGATTTGGTTCATTTAAATAATGCTCACGTTATCGTGAATCGCCTACAGGAGAATGTGTAAACAGTTCACTGTTGGAAATCAAGTAGCAAATGAGTGAGTGAAGAGATTTGGGCGGCTCTTAACAGCGAGGTCTTGAGATCTGATGAGTGTGATTGAAGTGAATATGGTGCTGCGCCGGAATGAGGGGGCGGAGGAATCGAGAGATCCCCGAAAAGACACGCTGACCAACAGCATCGTCCTGCACGATTCCCACTTGCGAAAATCCGTTGACCTGGCCGGGGATTGAACCCGGTTCGCCTTGGTGGGAGGCGAGCGAGCAAATCGCTCAGCCACCGTGACCCCCACAAATAGTTTGTGAGCATCTAGCTAGCGCACTCTAACTATTTTCCTTGTACGGCTTACGTCGCCAGTTGTAGTATAATTTGTATTTTCCGGGGATCTTGGTTCTTAGAGATCCACAGTGATTGGCAACACGTAGAGACCGGGGAATCTGGCTAGAACATTTGACGGCTTTGCTGGACTTGACAGTTATGTGTCCAGACTGAGCACTGCCCGGCCAGCTGCTATCTCCGCGGCAGGTTCTTCGCCCTCTTACTCGGTTGCACGTCATTGGCTGGTTCGCAGTCCTGCACTGCGTGCCAAGGAACGAGTGGCCCTGTCACGAGCATAACAAGTAAATACAAGTGTGTGAAGTTTCCCCTAGTACCGCTCTAACTCGCGAGATACCCAGGTACATCGCTATGCGGAACTGTTAGAAAGTCGTTGGTTTGTTTTTATTTCAGGCGAATGCACGTCCACGGCCTTTATTATGATTTCGATAGTATTCTGACGATAAAATAAATTATTATTATCATCTTCAACTTCATCACAATCATCGTTTTGCAGCGAGATGGAATTAAATCTAACAAACACTTCCACAGTTCAATAAAAACACTATCTCTTTTCCTTTATGACTAAAATTATAATTGTCACATAAAAAACCGTACGCTCCCGAGATGTTTAATTTTCCTGAGTAAAGACGTCTGAAAACTTTTAAGATGGGCATTTGGTGTTTGATATTGTAAATTCATTTTTGCGGTAATTATTGGAAAGCCGTTTCCTTTCTACATGCACCTCACTGTCGCATACAAGAAAGCACTATGACCAAACTAAAGTAAATAATTCTGCAGTCATGTGAGGTAATTGTATTAGCCAGGACAGCTTTGTACCACCTACATAATTTAATTTCCGTTGAATGCTCCAAGAATCCCTTTACGTAACTGTCTTCCCTGTAAATAAAAACATAAACAACGAAGTATACATTTAGTCAAAGTGGGATTGTACAGCGTTCATATAAAACAAAATTGTGTGGTGTAAAGTTACCCTTAATTGGTTCAATGTTAACTCCAAATGACAGCATTTACAATGTCGAACTCTCCAGACAATGATAACGCAGATTGAAATATGACGTGGGGCATCTGAGCAGAGAGAAAGCAGATAAAGTGTGTTATCGCTGTTGTCAACTTTACTTGTCAATATGATGCGAGGTGTGAGGTTCTCATCCTGACAATGTGCCTCTCGCATGTCAAGCCCAAAATGAATATTTGGCAATTCACAACCAAAGTATCGATGTTTCCGAGCCGCCAGCTGGGAGTCGGTTTACTGAGCTGGTAACCTACCCATGATCTGACACCTGCTGAAGAACATGATGCAGGCCCAGTCGCCATGCATCACTGCAAGAGCACACGACCCTTGCACAACTAACATATGCATGATTTAGCCCAGTCAACCACATTAGCCAAATGTAAGAAATAAATATGTACGCTTTGGAGCTTGGCACAACTGTTTATAGGTAATATAGTGAAGACTATATGAATCAGAGATGAGCTCTCACTGGCATCTTGAAAAATAGGTCTGTTTTTTCGGTGTTACATGAATATTGCCGAAAATATGTAATATCCCAAAAATAGTTATTTGCGATTTTAAACCTGGTAGCATTTCTTCCATGAAAAGTCCAAATCACATTTTGTATCTCCTGTAGTTACTACAGTAATCTGGTGTGAACGTTGTACATACTTCGCTGATCGTCACATTATTACTACATTGTTTCACACAAAGAAGGTCTTAACTTCTGAACTGTTCGATTTCGAGTAACAATTTAAAAGATGTATTTTGTAGTATCAAACTGTCTTCAACAATGACATCTTACTTCGTGTTTAGACTCCAGCAGGTCTACATATTTACTGTGAAGCTTTGCGTACAAATTATTGAACTGTTGTATTTTTCAAGTCTATGGAACTCAGCCAGTTAACTGTATTGCTAGCAGGTGTGATTTGTCTGTATATATCGTATATCAGAACTCTATCCACGATTGTTTTCCTAGACAATGCCCTTTGTTATCCGCAGAACGATCCTTTCAAGGTAACCAAACTGCAGAGCAGTGTTGACCTTTAATATGCTATTCAAAGAATTACGTCAATGTTTTATCTGTCAACCAGATAAAATTAGGGGATTGTTTTTTCCACCAAGGTAAGTGATGTCAAGCAGTAGCTACATTATTTCTAAGGTCGCATAGATGTGCATATACTAAGTGAGTGCGTGAAGAGATGTGGGCGGCTCTTAAAATCGAGGTCTTAAGAGCTGATGAGGGTGAAGTGAGGCGAGTATGGAGCATCGCCAGAATGAAGGTGCGTGGGAAACGGGAGATCCTCGAGAAAACCCGCCGACCGAAGAGAATGGAACCGTGTTCGCCTGGTAAGAGACGAGTAGTCTGACCACTAGACCACTAGGCCCCTGCAAATACCAAGAGAAAGGAGGAGATGGTATAATAGTTATATGTACTTCTAACGTCTCAGTTTTACGAGCAGGCTTCGACTCCCGGCTGAGTCAACTGGAATTTAGAAAGTAAGGAGCCTTGCGGACGTCACAAGTGGCCGGGCGAGTTTTCTCGGGGTGCTCCCGTATCCCTCGCCCCTGCATTCCGCTACTGCTCCACATCTACTTCACTTCACCCTCACCTAACAACTTTTTGACCGCCGATCACAAAATCGTGGGGGGGGGGGGGGGTGTGTACGTCGGGGACACCGACACTGATTGGAATAGAATGGAAAGGGCTTGTTAGTGTCGCCCAGTTTTATACCTGAAGACTTATCAGGCGATGGCTTACAAATTAACTTATTATTTAACTTACACTAACACTCATACCTTACTTGGGACTCGAACCCAGAGCCTCCCGTACCCTAGACTGGCTGCCCGCCAAGCTACTGCTCCACGGGAGGTAGGTGACAGTCGTGTTTTCACGTGAATACGACTGCGTGGGCGGGTATTATTATCTTTGCGATATGGAATTTAAATAAAATTAATGAAATCGTTACTTGACGTTTACATCAACTGGTTAATATAGACAATATCGTTCAATTGCACCAAAATCAGCCCGTTAGCGTATCGGAGTGGTGAGGTATAATTTTCGCCCACACTCAACATGGCCGCCTGTCGCTGCGGACCACTCAAGATCATGCTTTCCCAGCCAGCGCAAAAATTATGAGGATATAAAGTGTAATAAGGTGGAGGAAGGGAGTAGTGGTGAAGTGCAGACAGGCGACTGCAGCCTACCGCTGTGGGAAGTAGCGGCCATATCTGTACACAAACCAGTATCTGACTCGCTTCGTTGTGGCAGCTCAGCGCGCGATGAGGCGCTGTAGCCGGTTCAAGGTGAAGTGAAAACATTGCAAATGAACCATTAAAAATATTTTGCTTCTATAAAGCGCATTATTTTTCACGTGAACAGTGACTGGCTCATATAAATTAATGACGGCAGAATTTCTCGGCCTGCATGTCTTATTAAAGTCCGATATTTTTATTAGTGGGTGATAAAACTGTCTTAGCTCATATTTTAAATGCTGGCGCAGGGAAAATTCAGTATCATATAGCTATCAGACACCTACGTGCAATCAACAATAGAGCCACATACTAGAACATTAATATTTATCAGCACACGCCTCTCTCTTACGACATAATGTATGTTATTTTCTCACACCTACTAGGCCTTAACTAAATTAACACTAAAATATAATAAAATTATTCTGTTCCCACCATTTATGACGAGTTTGTCTATACTATAATTAAACAATAGAAAAATATAATGAATCCAATAAATATTATTTGCGTTACCCGAAAAAGTTACTAAGCACACTCGGTCTACATAAGTAACATTAAAAGATAAAATATTTTTTTTCAAATAGAATATAATGTGTGTTTTACTCATATTCATGCGCAGGAATTTTCATAGCATCTCTTCAACGAATTATGGGCACTTGTCTTTAACATTTTCAGTGCGGTACACATTGGAGAAAAATTATTATAAGTCAGAAGTGAGCCGCCTATATTCTCAAACACATGACCATCAGTTCTGTTGATCTGTGTACTCCCAATTACAACCTTCTAATAGCACACAACACGCTTACTATATTACACACGGACAAGGTTCATTACTTTCCGGCTATCAGTCAATATGGTGCGGAGTAGTGAGAATTTAATGTTTTTTCCTACGTAGAATAAAACAGAATTCATCCCTTTCGTTTAACTTATTTACACTTTATTTGTTGCTGATGTAATGTTAGGTTGCAGAGAGTCTGACGGAAACCACTAGCGAAGTAATATTTCTTCGCCTGTGTCTTCAAAGAATCCCGCTGTCATTATGTTACGGCCAACTTCATAGATCTCAGTTAAATCCAGGTGAAGTAACCACTTCAGTAGCAACCAGAGTGATAAGATGATGAATATCTAATTTTCATAGTCTATTCGCGGTTTCTTCGCACTTTTTGGATCAAAAGTTTGAAAAATCACCCCATGTAAGACGTGTTTGTTTTCCTCAAGCAACCAAGTACGACATGCATAGTTCTCTAATATAAAATACATCACAACCTTTTTACACCTACGTTGACACAAAAAGTACCTTATTTTTGGTTAAACAGAACATTTACTTATATTTCACCTATAAATTTCAAAATTCATTTATAAAGAACATGAATAACATCGGGGAGAAAATGGGTGTGTTGGTAATGCATAGTAATAAACAGGTCTTGTGCAAAACATGATTACACTGTGTGCACACAATTGCGTTGTGCTGTCCGTTTGGTGGAATTTTCTATACTCGGTTAAAGTTTCGTTGGCATCAGGCGGAGGGATATCCTGGAGGTAGAAGTGTAGCAGAGCTACAGAAAAGTTGTGATTGCTGGACATAGCGAGGTGAAGCAACTGCATGCAGTCAGTCCTCACGCAACGTCGACTATTGTGTGGCGTATCAACATCGGAGGCGATCGTCTCGACAGAGCGCGCTCGGCACGTCTCTTGCATAACGCACGCGCTGCTAGCTAGCAAAGGTCGAGGCATCTCTTGCGCAACACGTAGTGATTCTTCTTCACTGTTCCTCCCGACTCGAGGCCCTGGGGAAGTGTTCTCTAACTCTTCACTGTCTGAAAACATTGATCGGGAACAAGACACAGTTACTTTCGGCCAGTTGTAATACAAAAGTATACACTTCTATCGGGAAAAATATGCATTTAGGACATATTGTCTAGGACGTAGACGCACGACAGGACATGGGATCCCGAAACGATCTTTAATATTATATTTGCAATACATGACAGCAAAATCGGTAAACTTGATAACACAATTCAATTATATAAAAATACTTTTCCGGATATGAGTGTATATGGCTTTCATATTACAATTGGTCCAAAGAAACACCACACATCTAGAGTTAGGGCGTTGTGTTACCGAACATTCTGTATGAAGGCTTTTACCATACAACTGTCTGTGGCATTTGAAATGGTTTTCTGGAATTCAAGATTTCGCTCTGGCAGTCTTTCGAATATCTCGTAACTGACTTCACATTAAGACAACTTATCTTTATGAACGGCAATGGAAACAAGACCTACTTTTTAAGGTTAATCCAAGGAAACAAACACGATAGAGAAAAGTACTCATTAAAATCCTCGAAAGAGGAAAATAAATTTACATTATATTTATATTCCCACACAAATATACAGCGTTTATAATGCATTCCTTACCTGAGACGCAAATAAGGCGTTCATTAAAATTTTGTAAACTCTCAGATTATTAATCAATATTCCTTGGAATTTCATGATCTTTCAGAAGCAAGAGGGGGGTAAGTCCAAATAATTTACAGCATGGCTAAACAAAGAATTAGACTACTAATTCACATATTGTTCTAGGAGCAGAAGGGAATATGTGAACATTCGTCTTAATGCACTTGCTATAAATCAAGTGCAGAATGTTTTATCGGGACATACTCCCTTCTGCACTTGGTTTCGGCATGCAATATGCAGTACCATTACACACCACCTTTTGGGTTACATCGTTTGGTAGACTAGCTTCCTTGTGGTCGTATTCATTTTGTAACAAATGTTTTGCAATAAGTATCATTATAACAAGGTATTAACCATTTTGTATTATAACAGAAATTTGCTTCGTTATTTGAATCGGTGTACGCGTCTTTAATTGAAATGAGTAAGCAGTTGCTGGAAACTTAACATAATTTTCACTGAAAATAAATTTATAACATCTTTCTTCATATACCATAGCAGGCGGTTAATAACAAAATTTACCGTTTATTTTAGAATTCCTTCTATCTGAATTACAATAACCAGCATTTGGCATTTACTATTGTGAAATATTATCCAAAAATACATATTTATTCAAGGCCCCTTCAGGAAAGTTAAATATCAGTTTTCACACATTTTCACTTCTATTAAGTAAGGGATGAAGTCAGCTTTTTCTTACACGCATACACACACACTCCTTTTCCTTTGGCGCTGAAGGCGCTTAAATTTGTTATCAGGAGGCTATGTGGGTTGCTCATAGAGAAAATCGAAATTATTTTGTTCTAAAATTAATTATTTTTTTCATTAGTTGCTTAGAAATTCAAAGTTTGAGCAATTATTTTCGTAGTCTGATTTATTTCATTTTAATTACGATAACTTGTTAAAAGGTGTTGGTGGGGGGGGGAAGGGGTGGAGAGTTAATTTTGTTTGCCTGTACACTGAAGGTGCGAACCTGTTGGTGTAGAGAAATATCTGTTAGTATGCTAGAGGAGCCCTTGGTACCGGAATACATTCAGATTCTAGTCAAAGCTGAGCTTCCCTTGTCTGCTCTTCTGTACTATTTCTTTCTTCCCTACCTGAAACGGCCAATCAAGTTGGTGCGTCATTATGAGTAATGAGTATGTCAGTTTTATTTAGTTTAGTTTTGTTAGGCTTGAACCGCCGACCCCAACCACGACTGGCACGTTGTCTTTACCTGAGAAACGAGAAGTTGTTGGGGCTATTTCCCACTTTTCACGAGTTCCCACATAACCAGCCTGGGCAAGGCAGGGCGCCCTGTGTGACCAGTGCAGTGTGTCTGTTGGCCTTTGGAGTAGTGTGTAGAGTAACGAGATATGTGATGACCCTAGCGCTGTGTGCTGCCGACTGTAGTGTGTCGGTCGCCGACACTCATATGCCACTGAATCGGCGCGTGCCGTGAGACTAGGAGCCTTGGCTCCCATAACTCGCTAGGTGATTGTAAGAACAAATTGCTGTGACCACGCTTTACCTGACAGGTCACACACTATTAAGGGAGTGACGTACTGAACACAAATACGGTACTCTCCTTAAGCGTCTTTATATAAATCTCTGTAGTTCACAGGAGTACAACATTTTACAATAATTATGTTATATTAAACGAGAGAGTAATTATGTTTTACTGCTATTCAGTTATGTAAAAGCCACTTGTGTTAAGTATCAAACAAAATTCCCTCCGATATAAACATTTGGAACCAGTTCATGTTAATCCTTGTTGCCGAAGGCTGGGTCTCCTCGACATATCAGCAGCGGCGGTCCCCGGTACTCCCCTCTCGTGGCCCTTCTTGAGAGGTCGGACACTGGCTGACGTCCCACTGGGTCTCACGCGTCTGGCTGGCATCTGACCCCGCGACAAACCTCGGACTGGCCTATGTTCACTCATTGTTTGAAGTATCCCCGTACTGTTTACTGTCTACAGTTTGTCGCAATCCCTGACGTCCTGATTCCCTGCTGAGTGTGATGCTAGGTTCACGCGAGCGGCAAGTAAGGGCTTGCTCAGACCACAGCAAAATTCACTCCGACCCTTGGCCTAATCATATGGTCCACGGCAGGGATCGTATAAATTTATTTCTAGGTCACCGGACCCACATTTAGGCTGTTTTTTTTATGTTGTCACCTATTTTATGTAAATTTACGTGTTTGTGTTGTCGGCGGGGGAGTGGAGCTCCCCTCCAACCTCCCGGCTGGAGCGAGTGTGAGTGTCGTGGTGTCTGTCTAACATGTTGTTCTGTTGTATGCAAGTGTGCTAGTTAATCTCGCGTATAGCGTGTGAGTCCCTAGTCTCCCGGGGCAGCCCACGGGGCACGTTTGATCGTTTCAGTGTATAGTCGCAATTGAAAGAAAAATCAGTATTAGTTTGCCAGACTCTAGTCAAAGCAGCTTGAGCAGGGCCATGTTTGCCGCCTCTGGGTGTGAGTTTATGTTAAGTGCCTCACCAGTCGCTCTCACTTGCCGTAAGCTCTACTCACAATCATAAACTTAACTTGAGCTAAACCGCTTATTCATCTTCTGCGCATGTACCCAACATTGACCTACCCCAAAGGAACACAACTGTCAATGTCACATAGTCAACTATGATGCACATGTTTGTTTGTATCTTAATTTTTAAATGACAAGAACTGTTATATTAATATCTTATTTTTACCAATTCTGATTTAATCAAACTGTATTACAAACTGTTTAGAAGAAGCACAAAAATATCTCAAAGAACTCGTTTACTAAACAGTGTTCTCACCTCAAATCCAACCCACGCCGTTTTTGCTAGTTGTGTTGGCAGAAAAGCAGTTCAATGCTGGGACACCGAGGTTGGTTGTGCGCAGCTAGCGAGATCGGCCTGCCTCATTTTTAGTATATGCGCAAAATAGGCGGTTACAGCCGTCAGAAGTACGTCAGTCGGTCACGTGATCTTCAACCAATAGCAGAGCAACTTTCCTTTCTATCTGTTCGTCCATTCAATGTTTAAAAACTTAACTTTTGACGGACGGACGAGACGACTCCTTCCGTGACATGTCTTAGACGTGAATGTGCAGTTTAAAGTAAAATGTAAGATGGTAGATGTGTCTTTGTTTATTTTTGGTGGTAAATTTAGGAATTTAAACTGTGAAAAGTCTTTTAGAATAAATTCTTATCGCGTGAAACATCTATTTCCAAAGTATTCCTTCTGTGAAAATGTATATCCATGTAAGGAAAGGCCACCTTTATGAGAGCCAGGAAGGTGGGTGAGATGAAGAGACAGATGATAGGGCCTGAGCCGCAGCTTCTAGCAGGCACTGCTGTGCCGAGTGGTGATCTCTGAGGCGTGTGTGGAGGAGGCAGCCGTTGACAGTTCGAGATCCGAGTAATTACAGCACAGTTGCGATGGCTTCTAGTGGAGACTGCACTTGACTGCAATATGCATATGCTCACTGAAAATAGTACACGTATTTGTGATGAGTGTAATGAAGTGATGTTTGGACTGCTCTTGTCATCGAGGTCTCGAGAGCCGACAACAGCGAAGTGAGGGGAGTAATAATTGCAGGGGGGCGGGAGATCCCCGAGAAAACACTACTACCAGCGGCATCGTCCGGCTCTATTTCCACGTGAAATAATCCGAGAGCGACTCCGCCGGGAACCGAACCCGGATCGACCAGGTGGGAAGCGAGTGGTCTGTCCACTACACCACCGTGACCCCTGAATCTGTAATGTGCTAGCAGTTCTTCAATATCATAAACATCTGTTAGGAATCTCTTCAGAACATAGGTCACAGTAAGTATTTTCAACTTAGTATTTCGATACAAATCTGCTGCCGAAATTCGTCGGTTTAATGTGTATTCATCTTGTACGGTAGACAAAGTCTATCATCTTCGTGTATGAGTGATGTGAAAGCCGAAGTGTGTTTTAAGCTATCTGTTTCTACATGGCAAGTTTATGTAGCACGAATGTAAGAGGGGACTCGCATTGCGGGAGAGATGGCGGAAGAACCTGCATACAACCATGGTCGAAGTCAGTTAACTTATCATCACTAGTTCTATGCATCTCGGCACAGTGTTAATCAGTTTTCAAAACTAATTATTCGCAAAAGTTAAAAATATTTTCCCTACCTCATTTTTATTGAACCATTAAAGAAATTTTCACCGATGTATTAGTTTTATGTTGGTAGATACGGTGGTGGTTGACAAGTTGTGGGGAAAGGGAAGATGCAAGCGGGTGTGATGAAGGATAGTCAGGGAGAATATTGAGGACTGACGAGAGGAGACTGGAATGATCTTGAGAATTCTTTATCGCAGTGGGAATGGTCTCACTATCTAAAACATATCTTGGTTGTATACTAGCGTAACTAAGAACTGGCAACTATCTTAGCCGACCGATGCAGTGACTGATTTTACACGTTAAATAAAAATGTATTATCTGTACACGTAGCCACTCCCATTATTTATTCAAGAAAGCTTTAAATTCATACACTTTAGAACTTTGATTTCAATTTCCAAAACTAAGGCAAATTTCTAGAATAATATATTCCACAACGTGTTAGGTACTCACTAACAGTTATTTTTTTATTTAGCATACACCGTTGTATGAGAGTGCCCGGTGATCCTTGTCACGCAGTTTCTATTGATTACATCGTTCAGTGGCACCACCGTCGATATGGACTGGCCAAAGTTACTGCGTGAAGCAGAAATTACTGTGCCCAGAAGAGAGTTTTATCAACTACATTCATCAAGAACACTTGTCATTTAATTGATCCACGTCTATATTATTTTACATTCTTTTAAAAAATTGACTTCTGATCTCATAAAATTGTGAAAACTGTTAATACGCTGTGCGGCGTCGCCATTGACCGGAGTAAGCTACGACAAGTGACGCACACCAGGGTAAAGTCTCATAAATGCTCGAGTCTCAAGAGATTTAGCGCCAGTTCCACATCATCTTAACTCCCCGACTGAGCTCTGCTTCAGACTACAGCGAATGTTGACTTCTATCAACACCTTGGAAATAAATGAAATAATTCACCTGTAAACAACCCTATGTAAACTTCTTAACCACGGACTAGGTAAGTACAGAAACGCAGGAGCCGACATTTTGTTTTCAGGAGGACAAGTCTCTAACTTTCTGTGACAGTATCCATGTTGATGTAATATTATATTTCCCTCTCCATCTCCCCTTATCACTCATACTGTGTGTTTATGTTTGTAAATGCAGTTATAGGATGTTCACAGTAAAGTGAGCACTTTTTAAGGCCCTTCTAAATTTTTCCATTTATTCAATTTCCATCTTCCTGCTCCATTTTAATATAAACATTGCAATGTGACCAACAAACACAGTGTATACGTTCCATCAAACTCAAAATTTAATGCCTGGGGCTGCAATAAGATATACTTATTAGTGGTTAATGTATGTTGGGAGGGTTTTAAAAAGTGCGCACTTTACCGTGAACAGCCTATAAGCACTTATTTCTTGAGAAATGAATTCCGAAATATTTAGATAAAATAATATCAACTAAAAATTTACTGTTTTTGGGTTTGTAATGACTTATAAGCAAGGCATATTAAAAAAATAAGGAGGCAGGCATTTAGTCTGCAATGAGTTATAAAACATGTTACAAACTGAATTAGCGACCAACAACAATTTAAGGCGTATTCCCACCCGCCATCTTGATATTATCGATTTTTCGCCAAAGCTTCTATTTCAGAAGGTGTACTGAAATTTCCCGCATGACATATTCTAAATATCAGCTTCCCAAACGCTGTCGAACTACCACAGCTTTGCAATATTTATTATTTTTAAGTTTATAATTGTCGAGGCGAAACATGAGATTATTTCTTGCAGGCGATTACAAATGCGACAATATTAAGAGTAATCAAGAAATACTGATCACAGACAATGCACTAGGCAATGTTTTGTGTTCTGTCGTTCGAAAATACATGATACAAAACTGTATTTCCAGAGTATGGCGGAAATTCAATAAAACCTTTATGGTGGGTGGGAATCTGCTTTAAATAACCAGGGGAAGAAGGGGAAAAAGTGTGCGGGGGGGGGGATCGTTGTTAGCTGACAAGTGGAGGGACAACCCCCTTCCCATCACCAACTTACACGGCGCCTAGTACAAAACTGGAAAAACGTGGTGGTTGCTTTGCTCTCTAGGTCCACGGTAAACTAACAACCGTGCTGCCATCTCTTGAGCAACTTTGTAAGCCCCGCCCCACCAAGTTCTCTCGGCCAATCAGAGCCCTCTGGCCAAAGTAACATCCTAGCTTCACTCATGCGACGCGTTTTACTGGCTCTGCTTTCGAATTTTACAAGTTTGAATAATAAACAACACAGAATCTTGTTCAAAACTACTTTTAAAATATTCATTCACGCCTTCAGCGCACATATACAGCCCGAATTCATCAAAATTAAGCCCCGAAACTGGCTGGAATTTTCCGGTCGGTCCGGGACAAAAATCGCCCACTTTTAACAAAATTAGTTGGCTCCAGCATCGCGCCAGCCATATCGCTCTCAGACATCCACGAGTTAACATGTTTTACATGACTTACTACCCTTTTAGTCGCTCTACACAGTACATTCAGCCATGCATTTACTCACAAACTAGCTTATTTAACGTTTTTAACAATAACTCACTAGATATGAATTAAAATACTGAAACAACTACACTTAATTAAATTCTCGCCCAACTTAAATTCACCACTACAATACACAAATAATTAATTTAATTATAATAATCCTTGCCACTCCAGTCATGGGAAAGCTACTTATATCGATAATTTAACTTAATTTGGCTAATAACCTCCGCTTTTTATACCAAACTGTCGCTAGCTATCTCACAGGGAGCTCCTGACAGTACTTCACAAGTCCTTAACTTTAAAATTCCGCGCTGATTAATTAAATTAACTTCGCCACTCTTTTTTATCCCGTACAAGCCCCTGCCTGAGATTAAAATACAGCTATGGAAACAGCTCCCAGGCGCTAACCTGGGAATTCTGTAAAACAATGTTTGCTCCGCAGCATTAAGTATTTTTGTAGTGGTGTGGAGGGGGGAGGTGGTTAGCTTCTCCTCGCCTCCACAAGCTGAGAACTGTCTGGGTGGCCAAGGTCCCTCACAAGGGACCGATCCACCCCCGCGCTGAGGGAGTAGCATCCTAGTGATGTAAGACCTGCGGCGTTGGTTTGCTCTCGGCGTAGCTCTTCTTTGACTGGCCACACGCACGCGATGTTATGTAATGGCTACTGCGAGCTGTGCAGCCGGCTGACTAGTGTTGCAGTTCTAGTGACAAGTGTGTGTGCGTGTGTCTGCAGTTCTCCTTACAAGTAGTTGTATCCTTCACTACCCTGTGTGTCTGTCTTCACCGTGTCTTAATACATCCCACTGTTACACACATAAACACTGCACTGACGGGAAAACTTTATTGAATCAGCTAAATTGATTGTTTGTATAGGTGGTATGAGATATGTTGTTGTAGAAACCAAACTGGTTTGTTGTTGTCATTTGGTTGCCTCTAAGAAATATATAGCAGGAGCAACTAAATATTTGTTTGGTCCTGCGCGTATATTAACAGTTTCTGTTCATATAAGAAACTGTTGGAAGTCTGACCGGAATTCGAACCTACACCATCTGCGCTCGCAATCTACGCTTCAGATACCTCACCTATCAAAACTACTGATGAATCCCTGGGTTTTTATATATTTCAAGTTTTACAGCTGTACTTTCTAGTTACCTGTTCAACTTGTTTTATTGCTGTTTTATTAGGTTGTTTATACCATTACTAACTATGCACTAGCCAACGCTGTTACTAAGTATGCACTAGCAATCAATGTTACCATCCTTATTGTCACAAAAAACAATCTAGATGTATTTTGGAACGAATGAAATCAAATGAGTAGCCAAAGAAATATACAAATACAGTTGACTCAACAAAATATACTGTTGACAGTCTAGTTTATTTTGACGAAACACAGAGGTTTCATTTATTAAAGCCTACATTTCGTTAGTGAACAAAATTAATTTAGTTGATTTTCAAATTTTGTTTACTCGACATAATATTTTGTTGGGAACGAAATATATGTTTGGCTCTATACGAACAAATATTTAGTAGGCTGAAACAAACCTTTCTCTCAGCGTGAGAAAAATTGAAACTGCTGCTTATACTCCTCCCAGTATCACTTGGGCAGAACTACACTGGCTGGAACCACATTTGGTTGTACTATATTCACAAGTGTTTATTGTTTTTAAGTAAAACACGCGCTACAAAAATTGCAGAAAAATATTATTTTTGTTGCATATGAAAGAAGAAAGAATATTTTCTTTATATCTGGGAAATATTTTGCTAAAATTTACTAATTTATACTTTTTTCAAATATAAATTAATAGTTGTCCATTTTTCATAAAATTTTATTAAAGTAGGGCTGGTTTCTGTTGGAACGCAGTTAGAGTGCAAGGTTCACACGTGCAGAACCCGCGCGACAAGGCTAGGCATTAACATCACACTTTTCAATTTTTCAAATTAATAATGAAGCTAAGACCCCGTTTTTACGCGTTCGCGACTAAAGTAAATTTTTAATTTTCAGTTGTGGTCAGCTAATGACAGTCGGAACTGTTTTTATTACGCCACCGAGAATTGTTTATTTTTTTTACTCACATAGTTTTTGGTTGGCTGTAAGTTCGACATTTTAGTACAGTATGAAGACGCGACAGGGTAATTCTTGACTCTGGATTTAGCACCTCAAGGGTGGAATTTTCTGTGTCAGTAAATTCATTTTACCAATAGTCCTGAGTGCAGAAGCTTGATGCCTCTACTGAGCTATAACAGCGGTACCATAGGTAGAGCACGCCACACTTTACAATTTATTCTCTCCTAAAATAAAGATTATTTCAGTAGCGATCGATAATTTTATCATTTATTGGGTACTCTGAATTTGACAACGTAACAAGTCAAATATTAGGCTAAAACTATCTCAAGCTGTATTTTTAGTACGGGAAGGTAACGCCTTTGGTTGAAGAACTATATTATGCGTTACGCCACCTACAATTATTTATGTGCTGTTACTAAACCGAATTAATTTTATTTAATTTGAATATTATTAACAATGTATATAAATATTTATTTTCACGTCATATTTACACCATAATTTAGTATATATATAATGTAATTATTAATATTTCACATAGTTTACTGTTACAGGTGTTTCCAGTCGTTATAGGTTGATTTTCAGTCACGTGTAAACATGGGCCGTTGTTTGATGGTTCCCATGGCAACCTCGTGAGGCACATGAGTAGCCGCACCACGACTAGAGAGTCGAATTAAAGCTAGACCTTTTTGGGGTAGCGTTAGAGGAAGACATATTGGTTTTCGATTGGAACCGTCAGGCGGGTTGCGACGGTGTAGCAGACATGCCTACAGGTGAAGATGTGAGTAGTAAGAACATAAGACGTCTGCACGGGCTTCATACGTGCCTTGAATAATAATTTAATTTCGACGCCCGCTATTTCGAGTGGTGCTAAAGTTGGACTGTAATATCGGAGTACCAGGGTTCGATGATCCGATAGTGAAGGAAAATTTTTGTGGTTGCACCGAGGACCAACGACATCGTAGAACTTCAGAACGACGCTCGGAGGAGGATCAGCGAGACGACTACAGAATTTTTAAGGTTAATCAACTTTCGAAAAGATGGTCGTGGATTAATGTTAATGGAGTGACGCTACCCAGAAGCCATTTTGTGTAAGCTATAGACGCTCAGTAGTTGAAACCCCAATACGAACCTGCAGATAATCATTCTAAATAGCTTATTGGTTGAGAAATGGCAAGTTTACCGGGTTCGGCTACTTTAGTTATGGTGACCACAAATAATTATTAAATTTTTTATTTTTTTTACAATTTATGATAGAATTCTATTTTCAACTGCCACGTATTAGTTTTCACCTACTCGCTTTCAAATTTAAAATAAGTTATTCAATTTTATGAACGTTGAGAGTATTTATAAATCTTCTTGTCTGAAGCAGACGTCAGGTGGGAATCTAATTTTTTCTTAATTTTAATAAAATCGAACCAGGATTTTCATGGCAAGTATTTCATTGAGTAGCATTTGGAAATTGAGTAGAGTTCTCTATGGACTACGCTAAGATGTTGATATGTATTCTATAATTTCTCTCCAATGTAAGAGTGTGTTAAAGATAGGTTATCAGAACGAGTATTGCAGAGGAACAGAGTTCCTAACCCAGAGGAAATAAACAGGGTTTTGGTAAGTTGGTAATTAATCCTATACTGAAAACAGCTCAGTCCTGTCAGCTCCCCTGACCTATAATTGCTATCTGAACAACGTGAATGTAAACTTGTTTTGATCATACCAAATTACCTTATTCCCATTTTAGAATGTTTATGTACAAGCTCCTACACCGAAAGTAATAACGCTATAAACGTGCGTAAAAGCCGTACAGCAAATAATGCGACATAACTTAGAAAACTCCAACCCAACCATCAATAACATGGCTGTTTAGCCAATTATAGTGGTTATCTAAGTGCATGAGTTGGTTAGTGAGAGAAAACGTTCTATCCCTAAAAGGTAAGTTGTTCAACTACTCTCAAAGTGAAAATCGGAAGTGCACTTTATTTATAATTAAGGTAGCATTTTTTAAGCATAAACGAGTAAAACCTCTAAATTTATTAGTAAGAGAAATCTCACCCACATACTGCAGAAGAAGTAAACTTTCCCTCGGAATTCCCACTTCCATTAACAGAATCGTGCAGCTTAGATAAATTATAATAGGAATTGGTAAAAAGTAAAGAAGATAGGCAAGTGTCTGAGATCAATTATTTGTGCAGCTGTCAAAGCTACACAATAACATGAAAGAATCGACGTGATTAGATGGATTAATACTTCAGGCCTTTGTATATATATATATATATATATATATAAAAATTCGTATTGCTGGTTAGTATTTATTTATATATGTCTTATAATAATGTCACACTCCAATCAATGTTTTCTGTACGGCAAAGAAAGCCATTTTTTCAGGCTGTTTTGTTTACAGTAATAAAATATTTATTTAATTGAAAACTATAGTTAGAGAAACATAAGTCTGTGGTTAATAAAGGTTTTGTTCATACATTGTTTTTTATTGAAATATAGTCTTCTTTTATAAACCAAGAAATAAACATTCTTTGAGCTACTTTTGTTCTCAGTAAAGAGAGATTACTTCGTATCAAAGGTAACAGTTTAGCAATATAAAAGGTTTTCTGTCGTACATTGTAATAATGAGGATGTTTTAAGGCTTCTTGAGTTGATTCCAATAGTAATTTGATAAGAATTCAAAATTATTTTTAAAATATGGTAGTCTGTGTATTCACATACTACCATGTATTAATTCTTACGTAAAATCATCTATGTGTGGTGAGAGGAAACGAATTGCTAGACTGTGTGGGTTTATTTAAATCAATTGATTTGTTATTGGCACGCAACATGAGTGCAGCGGTGGTGTACAGACGATTGAGTATTGGGCGATGGTACGAGAAGTCCGATACGAAATGTAGGGTCTCAGCGGTGATGTGCCTAGCGAATGTGAGGTGCAGGTAAGTAGGTCCCAAAGGCGCTGTGGTTAGTGGTTGGAGGCGCAGTCTAGGTTGAAGGTGTCCATACAGCGCACGAATTCTGATTTGGCGCTCATATCGATGTTGAAGTCACTGCAGAGCACAAAGGGAATGCCGGAGTCTACACTCAGATAAGGCGGTGTGTACTGGCGGTTATATATGTATGGGAAGAGAGCCTGGTACATAAGCATGGAGATATTCTGTGGAGTTGTCCCGGGATGCATGTAGATGGAGCCGAGCACGCTGCGTAGAGTTGTCAACTTATTCTAATAACTCCGGAATGGATCGAGGTAGTTGAGTCATCATTTCGATATTAGATTTGTCTTGTCGAGCACTATTAATGTTGTTAATATTACTGGTATAATGTTTGCCTAAATCTTAATTTTTTACTATTTTGGTTTGTAGTCTGCAAAGAAAATGATATTGTTTAGAACGTATTGATGTGTATTTCTTATTTATGATTCTTGGTTATGTTTTTAGTTACTTTTTTTTACGTACAAACTGACACCAGAATTTCTCCCACTGCCATACATTTTGTTTAAGTATTAAAACTGTATATTTCAACGCGAAGTTTGATCTCAGGTACACTGTTTTTAAAGCGACAGTTTTTTTTTAATCTGGCACCTGGTTTATTTGTTATTTGTGGCACGGGGCTTTAATTTTAATGATTTAGATATTTAATTAAGGCTAACCACGTACCACTTTGCCGAGAAATATTCTTTACACCATTATAATGATACAGAGAATCGTTTTGCTTGAGCATGATATTAAAATTAACTCTTGCTTTCCAATCACATAGTAAAGACTGTCCAAGATAAAGTGAGCAATTAAAAATGAACCTAAGGAAAAAGTCACTGCTCCTACCTGCATATATTTTAACGGGCGCTCTAAGTGACATGCGCCCAGCAAAGTTGGTAACGATGGAAGGAAAGTAGTTCCATATTTTAACGTCGAATAAAAAGTGTTAGGTAACCTTTTCGGACAACTTAAATTATTACATTCCCTTTCTGTTTTTTTTAATGCATCAAACTCTGAAATTAATGAACAGATTTGTAAAATAATTTTTCTAATAATTCCACATTTTCGCTTTACCGACGGATAAATAAAGTGATGAGGCCCATAGCAATGTTAATTTTACATAAGGCGGAAGAATACATTACGTACATACAAGTAGATCATAAGCAGGGCTTTCAAAAGTGCTCATTTAACTGTGAACAGCCTATAGTAATAATTTTGTACTAATCCAAAAAAAAATTTTGGCAGCTATTTGCAAAGATAATTTTTCTTATTGTAGAAGTGTTTTAAAACCCAGTTTACAACAATCTGTTATGTGAAAATATACATGTAGTATTTATTTTAACAATTCAAGCACTGTATACGTTACACTCATTAAAAACGTGAACATATATTTTTGATTCGGTATTTTTGATATATCTCAGTGTTGTAAACATAAAATGATTTGCATAAAGTGATAAAAAAAATGTTTGGCACTCGTTCACAAGGAATTGTTTGTAAAACAATTGTTGAAGTTGCCCGAACTGCAGATATGAGTTTACCTGCAGACTGCGTGGCCTGTACAGTGAATCGATTTACTCTTGGCCTTGTTCTCTAGGAACTGGTCGTTTTCTGCAGAAAGGTTCACCGCCTTATTTTGCATGCATTTAATCGCGGAACAGGTTCGGGCGGCTCTGCGACATTCATTTACCTGCTTTTAAAAAAGTTTCCTTGTTTTCATTTGAGCATGTTTCTTTAAAGTATAGGTATGCCATCTTTCTCCTCGGGACCCTGAAGTTCCCGCTGTACGACAAATCGTAACATATTACGAATTGAGCTACGATTCACTTTCAAGGAAGCATTTTTATCTTATTAGTTATTTTACTGCGTATTGCACCACAGCACATAAAAATAAAAGACGAAACCACAATTTATAAATATGGTTTCAGGGAGTAGACATAGAACTTTTATTCTAGTACCGCAAAGCTCTTTTATTTCAGCTCTTTCTTGTTACGGAGACAGTTTTAAATATAGCTGAATTTGTTCTTTTGAAGTAACTTTTGTTTTATAGGGAGACCAGATTCTTCGGATGTAGAATCTACTGTGTGTAATAAGCAGAAACGTTCACATATAGAACTCCCTAGGTTGTCAACATTTATATCGTACTAACAACACATCTCATTTCTCTCACTTCATGAACTGTCTAGATGAGTGCTGGGCAGAGAAATTTGGCCTCTTAAGAATATTTTTTCTCGCTTTCTAATATCATTTGTTTTAATACATCACCTTCCACAAATGTATTGAATTTTAAAACTCACCAAAACTTAAATGCCTAGAAATATATTTTGGTCTTTAATATTATACTTTCACCAGTAAACCTGTTTACCGAGAGATATTTGATCATCAACTCTAAAGTTAGTTTCATTTTGTTGAAATCTGGAAAGCTAATTAATACCTGAGTTATGAAGTTAATTGTACCTATTCATAAGTATTTCCAGGAAAATATTTGGTTAACTTTTAACCATTTTCTTCCAACTAACCTTGTTATAAATTATTTCTACAGTAAATAAGAGATGCATTGTACATCAAACACCATATCCCGGTAAGCTGTGGGTACCGGAAAGATATATTTCTCTCCACAAATGCAATATACGTACGTTTCCTTGGAATTGAAAATTTCTTGGGTTTGGAGAGAATGTGAATATGTACGAGAAGAATCACACGTATTCGCAGTTTTAAAATATATTCAATTGTTCCTCAAATCGAAGAACTTGTATATGTCTACGGTTAAAAACTTGCACGTAAAGTTAAAGTAGTATGGACAGCTAAGCCACTATGTTTTATCCTTTTGTATCCTTTGCCATTCTTTCAGTAAAATATTGCTTCAGAGCAGACGTTTTTAACAGCACGAAAATACAAGAACTTAGTAAGTATCACTAGGTTATATCAAGGAAAGAAAATCCGCTCTACTTACCTTATTTGTAATCAATATTCCAAGCCAATAGGCGTGCTAATCTCGCTGGAAAAGACAAGAACTTAGTAAGTATCACTAGGTTATATCAAGGAAAGAAAATCCGCTGTACTTACCTTATTTGTAATCAATATTCTAAGCCAATAGACGTGCTAATCTCGCTGGAAAAGAACGAAGGACCTCTGAAACGTAAAGCAGACGTTACGAACTTACAGTACTGTACGATCACAAATAACTGAACGAATTGTTTTCAGTCTAAGTTTTGCAGAAATCTGGCATTGATTGAATGGTTCTTATATGAATTCAATTTCATTTCAACGACTATGGTTCGCCACTTTGAATATATGTATATAAAATTATATTAAAATATCGTACTTTGGTCAAACAATTTTTTTAAGTATGGTAGGCAATTACATGTGTGTACTGGAAATTAGAACACAACACGAATCAAGAAGAGAATACATAAATGCCATTCAAACACTTGCCTTATTTTACTCGGAATTTTCGCTTTGAAAAGTTTACTCGTATTTCTACTAAAGATATCTAAAAACTCAATTTACATACATCGGAAATTTGCAGAATTCTAAAATGCTAAACGCTAGATACGATTTGAAAAAGAAACCGTAAATATTAAATTTTCTGGTAATCGCAATGAGTTTAGCGCATGTGGTATTTATTGAATTTATTAACATTGACTAACGGAATGAAACTAAGTTTCTAGCAAGTAACTTCTGTTAAATTAACTACCACTTTTTAGAGTGATTTGGATAAAGTTTCTTTATTTATTATTGAGATGTTGGGAAAGAAATGTGTGCCACAAATGACTTTGTAAAACAAAGAATACAAACAGCTTAGAAATAGCACTAGTGAAACTCACTTGAGTAGTGATCAACGGCATCGATTCAATAATTTATTTAATGAACGTGAACGTATGGTGTAGGCGTAACAATTGGAAACAGTCTAAAGTCCTGAAATGACACAATAAGAATTAAACGTGAGTGTATAATATTACCTGTAATTTTTCTTTTTACAGTTATGTAAGTATGAACACTATTACTCTGACAAATTTTGGTGTCCGATTTTGGTACTTTCCTGTTTAAAGATAGTGACTTTTTTTTGTGACGTACCCTTAAGTTAAAGGTATACTCGTGTCATGAGAGTAGCGAGATCACGGCGGCTCTTAACATCGAGGTCTTGAGAGCCGATGCTTGGAGCAGCGCCGGAATACAAGCCTACCAGCGGCATCGTCCGCCACGATTGCCACATGCGAAAATCCCAGTTCTCCTTGGTGAGATGCAAGTAGTCTAACCACTACACCACCTAGGCGTCATATCCGTGTCATAACACGTTCTCTTAAGACGGAAAAAGGTGAGTGTTTAATACTTTTATTTCTCGGATATACCTGTCTCGATATGTAAAAAATTAATAATTTTCGTAGTATAAAACATTTTGGGAATTCTATTATTTTTGCCAATATATTTTGGCAATGCTAATTCGTGTAACATAATTCGTTAAAATATATCAATCTATTCAATTCGGAAAACCTGCGATGTTGATTTTTTTTCTGAGAACGTTAGCATCTCTAAAGTACTTGTTCTATGAAGAGCTTTGAGCAGTAACTAAGGAGCGGTTTGCTGTACGTAACGATAATGTTAGCGAGTAAGAGAACGATTTTGTTGGAGTGTTATTAGCTACGATATCCTGAGAGCGACTGTCGTCCTCACACTGCTAATTTACGTGTTTTCCAGAGCATGCGAGCAGGAGGAGTGCCCTGCTCCACTACGCTATTCTCGTCAGCCGGCGACAGAAACTGCATTTACTCCCCCGCCCTCTGGTGTCACCGGAGACGCCGCCTTACAGCGCCAATTCAACGCCGAGATCTGCAGGTACATCCTCAGCCTCTCTCCAACCCTGCTTCCTCATCTCGGTTAATTAACAACCAAGGTATAAATACAGGAGTAGGCTGCACGCCCGCATCTCCTACATAAGATTAAAAAGCGGCATTGCTTGTTCACAGATGACAAGGACTTTCGACATTAATATTTTTAAACTATCCTACCCATAACGTCAGTGACTTCAGTGTTAAAACATAGGTGAGGTGGGTAGAATAATTAAGGCAGCGAATTTATGACAATTAGAGCCATGTTTTAACCCATTATCAAAAGTATTATAATAGATGGTGTCCTTGGGCAATTCTTTATAAATATTGGGGAGGATATTTTATGGTTTCGTGACGCAATACCAATAATAAATTCATAAGAATTTCAAATAATTTTAAAAAATAACATTTATTATGTACTTTTTTTTAATTTTAATGTAGATGTAAAAATTTTAAAGGATACCTTCGACCTATGAGAAATTCCGCTTGTCTGTGCAGGTAGCAAACTGTTGCCCATTTCTCTGCCTCACTCCCGCGTTTCAGCTCTCCCTTTAGAACGTGAGGATTTCCCAAAGTGCGATAAAGATCTCCAACACAAGACTGTCCCCAAACAACTACCTGGAAACCACTGTGTTGCCAAATGTAAACTGCTAGCGGATAAACCAATTATAGGAAGGCAGGTCATTCCCGCCGTTTCACTGCTGCTTGTTGACAGCACCGAAGCTTTGTAATAGGTTCACCATATATTTCGTTCTGATAATTTTAGACGTGCGAGTCACGTGGCGGTAGTTGCGAAGTTTCGGATTTTGAGCACAAAATTTCATTGTATTTATTGATGATTTATAGAGCATTTTTTTACATAGTAAAGAACTTGTCAGTGAAACACAAGAAAAAAAATACATTAAAATATATTTTATAATACGTAAAAAAATAATAATGCACATTCTGGAAATTACAGGCACGATTGCCAAACGCAAAAATTACGGAAGTGACCTCGCAGGGGATGGAATCTAGAACGCCTTTGTGGAAGGCGAGTGCTCTAGCAGCTCGATCACCACGGTTTATTGGTTACGCATGAAAGTACTTTAAACATGTAACAAGTAGAGTTCGATTTTTTTATTGGACACTTTGTATCATTACTTAATGAATGTCAGTTGTCGATGATAATACCAAGGAAACGGGTGTTCATAAATGATAATTTTTGTGTTATTAAAAAAAATAGAACTCCTAAATATTTAGTAGCATTAGCTGATTTTGCACAAATTATGCTGAAAATGTATTTTCAAACATTTGGTAAATAATTTGTTTACATTAACTAACACCTAAAATACTAAGATTTGATCAATGTTTGTTATGTTCGTTTCTGAATGTATACCGTTCTTGCAGTTTTACAACTGTGTGATTCATTATCTATATTTGGGATTATTTGACGAGGCAGCAAATAAACTCTCCTGCAACTGTCGCAAGATGATACTTCAGTATGCATAATATTTTGTTGCTAAACATAGCTCTACCGGGTCGCTTGAAATTTGGTTGCATATTTTTCCAAAGAATAGCGTCTAACATTCCAGAAAAAATTGTTTTTTTAAGTCTCATAAAAAATGTTTTCTTAAAATATTGGAATATCAAAACAAACGTGATTCGGCTAGTCTAAAAACAGTGAAATATACCAATAAAAGTTATTTAATGTAATAAAGTTTTTAAATTATTTTTTTCTCAAACTCTCCTTGTAGCTGCATGGCACGAGGGGAAAATCTAGCTACCAATTTAGTTTCACATACAAACAATGACTGGACAAACAATCGCGGAACTATTTCCACTCCAGGTCAAAATAATTACAGTAAATGATGGGGAGAAATCGCTCCTGTACTGATACCTATACTGTAAGAAAGGCTTACAATGACTTGTACAGGATTGTAATACAATATTGCAACTACAGTGCACTACACTGGGCAGCAGTTTCTTCAAATTCCTTGAAGGTGTTAATTGATATTAGTATACCTATTCATGTGGACCCATTCCTGCCTTACATGCTAAATGAAGCTGGCATGGAAGGTAAATTACAAGCTATATTGTGGCAGTTGTTTTTAATACAAAGGCCAATCTGTACGAAAAAGCTATTTACTGAGAAACAGTATAGAATACTTTTAATGAATACAAGTGAAATGACGAAATCTTCTTTACAATAAAATATGGGTTAAAACACCTTACTAACTAATCTTTGCAGCTTTCTAACGTACTTTTGTTTGCAATGCAATTACATGTTTAGCAATAAATCGTCTAAAAAGCATCCATTGTTATTTTCGATGTGTACAGTATACATATAGTTGTTCGGAATGAAAATAGTTCTTTAACAACACACACTACCTATGACCCACAAATCAAGAATTACATATTACCAAAACGTTCAGCAGTTTATAATGGCATAAGAAAAATATAGCTGCTTAATGTACAGATAAGTAATTAAGTGGTGGGGAAAAAGCAGTTTCAGTCATCCTTTCATTACGATTGTTTTATTATTGATCAAACACAATGCTGTGCTATTGGGTGATATAAATCATGTTCTCATTTATCACATTTCCGATATTGCCATACTGAATAAGCAACTATAATGTAAAAACGCAAGGATAGACCCGTTTATGAAACTAGTGTCCACTTACTCGATGAGGACATATAAAGGAACACGCAATTTAACAAAATTATGTTACTGTAGTCCGGAGTGGCAAGCAAAGAGATACGGAACGAATTCCAACACGAAAAATGTAGATGCCTGTGTGTTCGAAAACAATGATATTTAGAATTTTAAAATATATTATTTAAATCAGTATAAATTGACATTACAATTGTCACTCTTACTTACCCATACTCGTTAATCTACGTCCTGATTGATTTGGTATGCCACGTAATATTTCACCATTACAATTATCAAGAGTTATATGAATGTGAACTGAATAACTTGTACTTTGTCACAACTCCCATTATACGAGATAAGAATATAATGTCATTACCTACCGTTAGCATCCATATTCCTCATAACACCAAGGGTAAGATCCTCTTGCAGTAATGTGTAAGAATTAATGCAATGTCGAGTAAATAAACTCGACATGTGCTTTCTTATAGATAGATGTTGACAGCTTTTTAAGATCTAAAATATAAATTGGGATCAATTCCGACTTGTATGTCTTTTCTAATTCTAAAATAATTTTTGTACGCGTCTTGTGACAAATGCACATATTTCCTTTCAAATCTCACTAATCGATCTAGAAGTAATTTTATTTTAATATATACAAAGTATGATTCATTAGGTTAAAGTATATTCCAGTGCGTCTTCCGAGAATGTAAGCTACAAAATACTAGTTTACAATTTTTCATCAGAACTACACAGAAATGTCATGCAACCCATGTTCAAGATATTAGTTTTGTAACACATCTAGGCGTTCGTAAAAGATTGCTTCGCGTGATAAGATCGAAGTTGCATTAAAATTCGTAATTTTTTTTTTTTTTTACTTAAAACATATTTATGTTAAAAGACTTCGAACCACTTTACTTTGACCCCACAGGTGTGACTTTTCTTTTGGCAATAAGTTAGTGCATGATGCACAAATAGTATGTGCAGTCTTCCCCATGCATATTTTGTGTAATATAATGACCAGTGACTTTAGGACATCACCAATAATGACAAAAAATTTCATAGGCCACATTCCAATTGTCTGAAATAAACGTCATATGTAGTAAACCTTTGCTTATTGAAACGTCCAAAATGGCACCCGTCCAAGCAAATTGATAGATCGTGGACTCTTCAATAATTGCCAATATACTGAACTAGGGAACACTTATTCATTCTTCAGTTAAGTGTGGCAAATAATATTTGAAAGATTAGATAACGTATATGTAGAGACCTCAAGAATTTGCTGATTCATTTTCGTATAAGTTAGAATTAAAAGCATCTATTTTTAAATAATATTAGCCATTAGTTCACACGGTGTTTGATACCTCCTGAAGAACGCTGGCCCAATCGTCACTTTTCACTGTGACAGCAGACAAGCAATGCACAGTTGACATCGGCAAATTTGTACGTAAGACTGTAGAATCTAGCCTGCAGGTCATTGAACTCGCCAATTTTTCAGGTCTCTATGTATATGCAAAACCACGGTTCTTAACTAACTACTTTGACATTTGTCTGACAATTTTCTTAAGTGTCTACTTATTTCTAAGCTATTATAAATAAGAATTTTTTTTTTAAATAGGGGCTCATGTTGACTTTAAGAATACCAAGTATGTTTACCAAGTGTAGTTTTCATTGGATATTATAAGGATGCACGTAATTGTAAGATACTACACAGCCGAACATTTGTATATGTAAACAGACGTAAGCTCATACACCTGTAAAATATCTAACGTTGCACTTGAAAGTCCTCTAAAACGATCATTCTCAAAAACGAACATGTCTTGAAGTCACAAGTCGAAAGCAATTTCGTATGAGCCGATTTTGAGGCTGTAGTAGAGAACGTTTGTATGGAAATATGTATTTGAATGACAAGGATTCTGAACGTAACATATTAACTAAAGAACTAATCCCAAACGACATGTGCCGTATTGCACAAGTACAGTGCAACTTTAAAAGCACCATTAAATTAAAATTTGTATACCAGACCAAAGATAGAATACAGTGTTTGATACTAAGGCCGAGGGCAAACGTGTATACATCTTTTCAGTAAATTATGATATCGGTAGCACTTATAATAAGCAATTGTGTTTTGTTCACCATTGCGTGCTGAGATATACAGAAATAAATGGTGACCAAGATCGTAGTGTTTATTTACAACGCAATATGTAATAACATCATTTTTTGAAGTATGGGAAAATAAATAAATTAATGATAGTAGAAATAACAAAATATACATTGTTATCAAAAGTGACACATTTATTAAGCTTACTTTTCTATAATGTGAAAACACGAATTACCACATTTCATATTAGTGTGGTGTTGTTAGTAGATATACAAAGAGAGGTGGACCACCCCACATTTTCATCGAAAAATCAAGCAATTTGAGGCCAAAATCGGGGGTTTTTTTGCCCCAAATTCATGGTTTGGAATTTCAGACCTTTGGCTTTCGAAAAAACAAGCAAATTTACCCCAAAATCAAGCAAATTTACTTTTTTTTTTCTTAAAAATATCATTTAGGATTGTCACGCCATTATAAACATTAAATATTAGGCTGAAATGAAGCAAATTTCTAGCTTTTCAATCAATTTTTTTATGTTTCATAGAAATAGCAATTTTGCAAGCAAACAATCTAAATCAAGCAAATGTAAGTCAAAATAAAGCAAAATAAATTGTTAAGTAATGTGAAAATATTAAAAGTGAGAAAATTAAACTAGAAAAATAATTTTTAGTGCATCAAAAATTCGTAAAAATCTTTAATTCAACCACTGAACTATTAAACTAAGAAATTGTATTAAAATAGTGAAACAATTTCTTGTTTCTGTAAAGTCGTTTTCATTACCTATTTAACAAAATAAAAAATTTATATATCTTCAGTGATATTTTCTTGAAATAATCATAAGTTAAATTTCGTTGGCTAATTAAAACAACATTACAAATTGTACCAGCATCAACAGGTTTTTTGAAAACAACACTAATTTTTATATTTGTTTTATCTTTAACTACTACTGTTTTTCTATATAGGCAGTCAATAACATGTAATGGTCTTCTTCCCCTAAATTAATAATAATTGATATTGCCATGATAGTTTCTAGTTATAATAAAGTTCATTATTGCTGTATATATTATCTAATTTTGTTTTTGAATTTCTAAAATCATTAAAAGTGAGAAACATTTTAAGACAAAGATCATTTTCAATATCTAGATTCCAATTTTCCTTTGGAAAACTTCCATTTCTACCATTTTCAACAAAAATATTAAAAATGTGTTAATTATATAAGTCTTCATTTATATATAATATGTTAAAAAATATAATAAACTCTTTAATTTTATTTATGTGCTTTGCATTATTTATATTTCTAATCATATATATTGTAATAATACCTCAACCTTTAACCCAGTACTTAGCCCAAACATCTTTAAATTTTTAATAAGGCATATCTTCACCAACAAATTCAGTATAAATATGCTTTCAATTATTGTTGTCTTGTCTAAATATACACAGAAAATTTGTATTATTTCTTACCAGTTGTTTACAGACTCTGGAATAAGTTTGAGCCAAATAGAACACATCAATATTTTTGTGTCGTCCTCATGCAAAATACTCCTTTATAGCATCTTGCTCGTCCAATATCACATCATAAAAAGTAATGAGAGAATTATTTTCCCATTGGTTTAGTGAAACCATTTCACCATTGCTACTTTAAAAGTAAGCCATTTTCTCATTAAATTTTTTGGATATTACTGCAACACCATCTTGTAATTGAATATATTTTAGTTGATTCAAACCTTTAGAGCAAACAAGTAATTTATTAAAATTTAACCACCCCATATTACAAATAAAATTTATCATCAAATTTGTTTTTCCACACTTACTAGGATCAACTATCATAACCTCTAATATCACCAGGCAAAAGTTCGCAATTTTTCTTATTCTTAGAAGATTCTTCAGAAATTAAAACACCAACATCCCAATCAACTTTGTGCAGCTTAGGTTGCTGTAGCTGCCGCTTCTTCATTCAATTAAATATTTTTTTGTTATAAATGGATAATAGAATTTTCAAGTTAACAAACAATAGTTCTATTTTAAAGAAGTAACTTCACTATGATATAATTAATAATGATAAATCGATAGCAGTAGTCAGTTTTTATACAAAATTTTTAACACCAAATATAGACACTAATATTATAACAACAATTAAAAAAATAAGTACTGTTGTTGACAAAAATGAAGTTATAACAATTCCCAAAGGCCAATACGATGTTGAATCTTTAAAAGAAGCTATAAATTCAAATGTTTTCATTTCCAAAAGATACGTTGAATTGACAACAGACAATGTGAAAAATATAGTATCTATCAAAACTAAGATTGATATTAAATTTTATGTTCACTTATCTGATATTCATGTCTTAGGAAGAAATATGACTGTTGAAAAAGAAAAAAAATTACGCACTTATGGCATGTTCATAAAATATGACGAATCTAATTATTTGGAAACTGATATAATTGGTAGTTTTCACCAAAAACCATTTTTAGTTTTCGTGATTACATTAGCTATGATCCCGCATATCCAATTCTTTATGGAATAAAGATAAAGATTTTAACTATATTGTCTTATAAATTTGGAGATGAAAATGGTAAACTAATTGATTTCGATGGAGCTGATATCGACATTATTTTGGAGATTAAAGGAGTTTAAGATATAAAACCTTTCCTTCAGAAAATGTTGTGATGAATAGATATGGTATAGCACTAAATGTCTCTATTTTGCTGACACCTAATTCGTCATATGGCTTTTAAATATTTTTTTTTTACTCATCATACATCTGATTAATAAAATTATGAATATCTGACTAGCAGTGAAACACCACTAATAGAGAATAAAAAATATATATAATTTTTTATATCCATGTGGCATTATATTAATTTTTTTTATTATTATCTTGTTATCACAATGATTTAATCTGATTTTACTAACTTCTACTGTCTATATTTTGTTTCTCACTCTCTATCAAATTCATTGTTCTAGATTGAATTTTCTCATCAAACAAACAATTCTTATAGTATTCGACAGTAATTCTATTATTAACAACACATTTTTTCACACTTTAGAGTTTTTGTCTTCTTTATCGCCAATTCTATAGGCAATCATTTTTTATCGTAAACCAAATTCTTTCATTATTTTCACATTATATTATTCTTTGATCCTACCTATAACTTTCTTATTTATTTGCGGCATGCTGTAGATATTGTTGTTTGGATATTCACTTGCATCAAATTTATCTAACATCGACTTCATGACTTCATAAAAATCTTCTGTTTTAATGTCACATATATATATGTATATATATATATATATATATATATATATATATATATATATATATATATATATATATATAGCTATCGGTATCTTGATAGCAAAGTTAAATTGTATCATCATATTTTGTTTTCATACCTTTATAATGGAAATCATACATTAATTATTTCATTATGTCCAAAATAGACATAGCCACATAAATAGGCCTATTGAATTATACATTTATTTTGTTCATATGTAGAGCCACAAGAATCTGATTAAATATAGTACTTCGTTTGAAATTAGGTTTCAATATTAATTTTTCACATTTCTTTGCATCTGATATTAATCTTATATCTACTCTGTTTCTTATATTTTCAATAGTTTTGCCAATCAGAATTATTCATGAGCTCTTAAAAATATTTTTCGAAATCATTTTTTGTATTAGTTCTCCTCAGTCTTCAAATCAATACATTTCTCCAACCATTCAGACTGATCAAACGTCAATATTCTATGAACTTTAGTGAGTTTTAATCCATTATTTAGACACTGTTTTTAGTTGCGAAAGTGAATTGCATACTTTTGTTTGTTATCTAAAGTTCTTAATAATTTAGATTGTTTTGTCATTGGAACTACCTTATTTTGTGGGAAAAATGGAAGATCTTTATGTAAATTATGTAGTTCTTGTAGATACTCTAAATCAGCCTCTAATATTTAAACATGTTGTGATCATCTTTCAAAATTAGTATTTTTTCACTCCAGTAATCTAAATCAAACCCAATCAAAACCTCCATATTGTAATTATTGATACATTGCCCTACCATATAAATTATTTACGACATATGCTAAATAATTAGATTCTTGAATCGAGTTAAAAGCATCTAAATAGTTGTATTTAGCCTTAACACATGGCTTTCAACATTGTGATATTCCACCTCTAATTCCTGTTTCAATCATTAATATCATATTGTAGTTATGTAATAAATCTAGGGGTTGTTTAGTAATTCTTAACATTGCTCCCCACGGTAAACCTGTTGCTGTAAAATACGACGCTGGATATAAATAATATGAATTTGTACATGTGTTACTAAAATTTTCAATTATATCTGCTAACAATAATACATCACTTTTTAAATGTAAATCATGGTATTCACCAAGATTTTTTGTATTAAATTGATTCCGTACACATTTTGCATATTCATAATAATCGTCAGTTATATCAGATTCGTGGAATTTATCTTAAAATTCACATTTTGGTGGAAATTCAATTTCATCAAATTTCTTCCAACTATCCACATAATCATATCGGTAATCACCTTTTTTAATAACTAAATCAACTTGATCTTCTGGAAAAAGTTTTTTGTGTGTGTTTCATTTGATCGTTACTTAAATTATACGATAATTTATCTACACTACTAGCCATAAATTTGAAAGTGCCTATAAATTTCATTTTTAATTTTCTGTGTTTTTCCCAGAAGTTATAAACTTTTCTTAGTTATTTGCTATTAAAACTACATTTTGTTCACCAACCCTAACTATTTAATTAATAAATGGGCATCATATCCAGCTAAATTATGAAAATAAATTGGTACAAAATTTGCAAAGTTTAATTTTTTATTACAATAATTAGATACAGGATTAATGAATTTTCCACTTATGTGATCATGATGATGCACTTTTTTATTGTCCTTCGTATATCCACTCTCACACAAAAAAACTTTTTATTGTGAATATATTTCACCAATTTCTTCTACTTCCCTTTTTATTGATTGCATAAAAATGTTATGTGCATTTGAACCTCGATGTACAACTGGTGGCTTATAATCACCATAATTAGATACAATACAATAACAAAAACCAGATTCTTCATGTAATTGATGTTTCATTGTATATGATTCATCTAACTTTAAATCAATGTTATTAATTTGATTATTAGTAAGATTATATCTTTCTTTGAGTACCACCTTGTAAAGGCCATTATCAATATCATCTTCTATTAAAATTGGATATTTTTTGATTAGTTTAAATTTATAAATTTCTTTTGGATTTGGTTTAGTTGTTGATTTTATATTTGCAATTAATTCAAAATCTACATATATTGTGAATCGAACCTTCATTTAATGTTTATAATATTTGAAAAACATTTGATTTCCTTTTGGAGGTAATTGAATTTTTAGTGCTTCATTCTTTAACAGTCTTCTGTTTCTTTACTTAATTTCTCTTGAGAATAAAATAATTGAAGGCACATATCGCATATATAAACTTTGCCATTATGTTAAGTTTTTGTGCTGAAACCAGTTTCGATAAATATTTAATGCAACAGTAATGCGAGTTTGTATCACTTTTTTAAATTAAATAAATTTATACGATTATTCGTTTTATTTTTGTGAGTTTTACCAAGGATTTTTTACCTTTATCTTAAATAGAGTATACATTTATGGATATGTCAATTTGATTTTATATTTTTGGTATACCATCAATTTTAATTGGATATTGAAATTTATCTATGACTTTACCGATATTAAGTCCCACATTTTTATATCTGGTTGCTCTATCTGAATGGCTGTCTGCTGGAAATAATGAAGATTTTACTGCCCAAAGAAAGCATTTTTGATCATTGTTTTTAACTTTTATTCATTCTTTCTTAATCTTTATAATTTCTTGTAGTCCAATGTAGGATGATCCTTTCAATGGATTTTACTTATTTATTGCTAATTGTATCCCCATTATCGTATATGAAGTCCACACCGAACCTCTTTTTTGGAATTCAGAAAAATTTGTTATTTTATCTTGTATTATGAATTTATAAATTCTTTTAGTGTCGCCATCATTCAATATTGTATAATTTGATGATATAAATGTAAATAATTCAACTAAATTATTTTCTTCCTAACGACAATTGATATATAAATTAATGTTGGTTTTCAATACTCTAAATTGTAGAAGATGTTCATGTGTTTTCTCAAATACCTTATTTTTTACTGTAGTCAAAAAATGAATAATTTGTACTAAATTAAGCTAATTTTTAATGTTATATCTTGATAGCCTACTTTTATAACCTTCATAAACTAAGTACAATTCATTGGTTTCCTTATTTCGTTTATTAACGAAAGCATTAGTAGAATAAGGAAATATCTCTTTCAATTCGTTTTTATCTTGCTTATATAATTCATTGATATCTCACCAGATAAAGGTGAATTTGTGAAATTATATTTTTGTTGTGCACTCTGTTACCTGCATACTTTTAATTCTAGGTTGTATGAAAACATTAGTAGAAAATGGGAACATTTCTTTCAATTGATTTTAGCTTTTCTATATTTTAAAGTATAATTTGAAAAGGGTAAATTTTTAAAGTTTCCTTTTCTTTGCTGATTTATAATCAATTGTATAATAGCTGCAATTAAATCAGCTTTCTTGCAGCCTGTACAAATATTTAATTTCAAATCTTACACCTATAATTCTTAACTCTCTCACTGTCTCATCGCTCAATGCATGATTTATCTTCGACGATTCCATATTTGTTTATTTAAATGGAAAACATTTTAAATTACAAAATGAAAAATACAAGAAAAATTATAGTGGAATAGCAGCAGATAGATGTGAAAATTATTGGAAAATCATATTTAACTTCTCGTTAAGACGATAATTCTTAAGAAAATAATTATATAGATTTATTCTCATTACAAACTGTGAATGTTTTTGCTGGATAATTCTCTTTTGAATTTCATTTAGAATATATATTGATATGTTGTGTGATTTAGTTTTTTTATGGTTTTCTTGCTGTAGTTTATAAATATATTTTCCACATTTGCATAGTACTTTCTCTTTTTTTAACTCATGATAATTTTTGGAATATTCATTCATACATTTTTTTTGGCATTTTGTTGTAAGTTTCTCTATGGTTGCTTTATGTGGATAAAATTAATCGATAGCTTTATTCTCATTACATACTACACATGTCTTAGTTGAATAATCATGTTCAATTTCATTTTTATTGTGCGATTTACTATTTTATGCTCTTTGAGAGATAGTTTAGAAACATATGCTCCACATCACATAGTACTTTCTCTTTTTTTTAAACACATACTGATTTTTGTCATATTCAGTACAACATTTTTTGCAAGTGTTAATATGCTTGTATTTTGTGTATTTATGCCTGTGAAAACTTTCTATAATTAATTCTTCTCCGCATTTTTTGCATTGCTTAGATATTGTATTAGTTTCCATTGTATTTATTTAGAAAATTAATTTATTGATATAATGGAAAAATATTTTTCTTTAATAATTTATTTCTTTGTAAATAACAGAAAAACTGGAATCTCTGCTCAACAGGTTTAACAATTCGCTTGAATTCGCCAAACTACAAGATCTAGAAAAAAATTAATAGTTTGCTCCTACAGAGTTTGAAATTTATAAATCTAATTTTGGTAAAAAATTTTAATTGTATGCTAGATGGTAAACTTAAAATTTAATTACCAGAGCGCTATGTCAAGATACTTGATAAAAATTCTTTGAAACTAATAAATGAGGAGGTTTTTATAATGTATCAAGGCTTAAAAGAAATGAAAAATGGAAAATTTGTCTATTATCTAGAAATGTCTTGAAATATATATAACTTCAAAAAAATATTTTTTTTTTCCATTTGATTTTTGCTTATTTTGCTTGATTTTCTCTTAAATTTGCTTGTTCGCCTGCAAAATTGCTATTTCAAGAAGACTTGACAATTTGCTTGAAAAGTACGAAATGTGCTTGATTTTAGCTTAAAATTTAATGTTTATAATGGTGAGACAAGCCTACACGACATTTTTGGGTATAAAAAAAAAAAGTAGTCAATTTGCTTGGTTTTGGGGTAGGTTTTGCTGGGTTTTTTTTTTTTCTTTTTTTTTTAAGCGAAAGTTTGAAATTTTAAACCATGAATTTGGGGCAAAAAATCTTTTTTTTAGCCTCAAATTGCTTGATTTTTCGATGAAAATGTGGGGTGGTCCAGCTCTCTCCTTATATATCTACTATTGTTTGCCAGTCGGTTTAAAATAGTTAACGGCCAAATTGATCCCGTCAATCCAACGTTATATGTTCGTTTACTTTTCTATCAACTACAAGGAAACTTATCCTTTCTATGTAATCTCAGTTCATTTATGACAATGAATTTTTTCTTTTGCGAAACGAAATATATGGAAAGTTTGATTTTGTGATTTCTCTTATACACGATTTTGTTTTCACAACTTGGTCTCTTAATAATAGACTTACAAATATATTTCTGTTTTTAACTATTAGATCTGTGGTAGTTCAAAAGTAAAAATATTGATATTTCCGATCCTCCATCCCGAAGACATATATTTTGTGTGTTTCAGATACTGGCGAAAGTAGATAATCCCCAGTGATCTTTTCCGTATAATGCGTTATTAGTTACACGTGTATATATAACATTAAAAAAATATACTTTGCAAAAATCTGAATTTGTTTTCAGCCTGCATTATTAAACGAAATTGTAACAAATATTTCGATTAAGACATTTTCCCATGAAAGCTTAAATATTATTAGAAATGCCACTCCCAAAATACCTTTAGTTTTTGGCGAAAGTGGCATTTACGTGAATTATTGATAAACACGTGTAATTTTCTACACTATAATATTTACGTGTTTTTCATTAGAGCTGTTTTGCAGGCTTTAAGAACGGAGTCAAACCCTTGGGCTAGCGCACGTAATTCATGTACGCTTACCACATTTATGAAGAAACTAGATGGATAGTAAAATAAGTTATGGCTATACTATAAAGATATAGTCAACGGGAATTATTTCACGTATGACCAATGAAGCTGCGGTTCTGTAATGGCTAGAGTGCACACCTTTCACAAAGGTGACACGGGTTCGATCCCGGTGGGTCACCGTATTTTTTGCATTCAGAAAGCATGGAGAATGTTAGTATTAGTGTATGGTTTTCTTGGAGTATTCCAATTTCACCCACGCCCATTGCATCCCATCGCTGCTCAATATTCATCTCTGTTCACCTTCATCGGCACTAAATAAGGACCTCATGTAATCAGTGCTGGTAAAAACTCTCACAATTAACCACCCTCATTTTTTATGCCACTTTAATAAAATTAATCATTACTCTTCACGAACTTCCTGTACGTTTTTCATCGATGTGGATGGTGTAACCGATTCCATATTTTCGGAACTGCAGCCATTTTGTCGTGATGATCGTTGAGCAACATTAAATCTCTTCATCGCTTGGGAACGTTTGTTCCTTTTAGTTTTTATGTAACGCCTGCCATTCTTGAATTTTTGGGGAGCCGTTGCATACAAAAAAAATTGTGTTTCTCGTATAATTACGTTATACATTTCACTAAATACAGTGGTAAAATTATACACTCAGAAAGTTCAGAAGTATTAACTAACATTCACGATCGATCATTGACAACCATACATTAGTTTCAATGAGCAACTCAATTGAGGGTAGGAACAGGTGTGGGCGAGACTAGCCAGGTAATAAATTCCAGTCGTTAGGGGAGTGTAAGTTTGGCAACCCTGAGAGAAAGAGTTGGTCCATCCAGCTGCGCACACAGGAGGGAGACACCCTCAGACTCCCTGGCGCCAGGTTTGTAATGAGGTTGCAACCGAGATATTATGGAATTCCAGGCGTAAAGTACACATGCAACCCTTTTGTAGCAGCTTTTCGCTATAATAACAAAAAAACCGAAATTTCTACATTTTGTTTTGAAATAATATTTAGGCAGCTACTTCATGAGTGTATTATTTTTCTCTTTAAAGTATTACTTTTTGTTTTGCATCGATGCATAAACAACCCTGTTTTACATCGTGCACATTACAAACTTACAAATTTTTGAGAATTTAAAATCACATCAGTCAATAGTTTAGATAAAGTTCTCATGGTATCCCAAAAATTAGCCAGTTTCCTCTTCTGACTCTCCATAAAGCTACTGCAGCAAATTTCAAAAAACACTATTACAATAACCTATATCTCCTAAACTATAAGTTGTATCGATTATAATTTCGGCTTAGAAGCTAGTCTGTACGATACTTATATGTAATCATAATAATCAGCTTTAAAATGGTTGAGTCCAACAGCCTTGAAATCTTTATTTCTGCAAACTTCAAAATTATATTTTAACGCTAAGGTTTTTTTTATTTCAGGTTAATTGCTTTTGAAGCTACAGTCCTGACGCACTGCACATTTTCTTTAATTTGGAACTCGGGTCATTTACTCACTGTTTAGAGTTTTAATTTTTACTCCAGAAGTTAAAACGTAGATAAGGCGAACCATGTAACACTTTGCCAAGAAATATTCTTCAGAACATTCTAATGCTGTTAACAATTATTTTCAGCTCTAGCGAAACTAATTAATACCAATACTTTTTAATAGGTATTTATATAAAAAATATATAAATTTAAAATTTACATAGTTTATTTTATTAATTTATAGAAGCAATATTCTGTCACTTTCATGTATTTATCAGACTGGTATTTAGCACAGCAACGAAAGAAATAACAGTAATGTGTAAAATAATGTAGAAAATATTTAGACTCTTAAATGCCCTTCAACTTGTGAACCACAAAATGTAGTTGAATTTTACTTTAATAAACTTTATAGTTCCTATAGTAACATATTAATGTTTGTGGTAGTTGTATACTGTCACTTTTTTGGCAGATGTATTCTGGTCACTAGCTCGATAGTAAGGTTGAATTGTCCATGCCAGGATAGACCACACTTCGTGTAGAAAGTAGAAAAAGGAGGATTGACAAAAGTACAGTCAATTAACTGCAATCAAACCATAAACGAAATACGTCGCTAAACTAATTGCTAAATGCTTGTCAGAACAGCATGCCCATTAATACTGATCACAACGTTAGATATTTACAATCATTTTCCATGTTATTTCCTGTATGGTCTAATAAGACACCGCCATTCGGTTTTATGGATAATGAAATCAAATCCCGTTAACATATGAAAGTGGTTGCATTTTTAAGGTGTAAATTTTTATTCTTGTTATTCGAGTAAAATTTGTATTCTTCTCACAAATTAGCCAATCGAAATAAAGCAGACCCTTAAAACAAAAGCAAATACAATTCAGTGAGTAAAACGATTGTTTTTGTTTCGAGTACAAAATGTCGTATGTAATTTTCTTTCTAAGCGCAATATTAGTAAATAAATGTGACCACAGTATTTTCCAGTTTTTTGGAGTCAACTTTATATATTTTTTCAATTCACGTTTGCTAATCAATGCACGTCAATGTAATGTATAAGGAAATAGCGTACAAAGAAACTACCCTTAAATTTTCTAGGAATTGGGGGGCGGAAATGGCTCTGAGAAACTCGTGCGTCGCTTACAGCCGACCGATCTCGAGCCGTGTTGCTTATTAACGAATGCCAGCCACACCTGCTCGAGGCAAGGTTAAAACGATGAACAATAGAATCATTATGACTACTGCAGTCATTCAAGACTGGTAATATCAGTAAATGTGTCCCTTCTCTCGGAAGGAAAGATAGGCATATGCCATCACCTTGTCTTCTGTCAGGAATGTATCCCCCCACCCCCTTAATAACTTTTAAACTCGACAAGCGGGTTTATATAACCAAACTAGTTCCAACCAAACTAAATCCACGTAGGGTATTTGGAAAATGACACTGGACTTCAATAGTTCTCAATCACGCCACGTACTTATTTTAAAATGTCAGCAGTTTTGAAATCTAGGCTACTATGTTTTATCTGATGAACCAATTATCCAATTTAAAAAAAAATTGGGTACTTTTCAGTGTATTATATAAGCATTGCATTTAGAAAGCGATAATAGCTTTATCTGCCATTTTGGAAGCATGCGTAAACTAAAATTAATAAAGCTTTTCATTATATCTCGGAAACCATTTAACCGATTTAAACAAAATTTGGTACATTGATGGTGCACAATGTAAGCATTGAATTAAGCATCCTATAATGGTATTGTTCCCTCATTTTGTAAGATCAGGCAATTTGAAAAAAATTAAACTCTTACGTTATATCTCGGGAACTATTACACAGATGTAAACCAAATTATGTATGTTGCAGTGTATTATGTAAGCATTGGATTTAAAAATCGATTATTTTATTATTAGGCAATTTTGAAAGATAGTGTACCATGAAAAATAAAGTTTTTATGCTACATCTCGGTAACTACACAACCGATATTTGGTATATATATAATACTTTTGTAGGCAATGTTCATATACGCAATTTAAATTAATAAGGCACTTATTTTTCAAATGGTGGCTATATACATATTTAAGGTTTATTTTCAATATCTGCCATACCATTTGTTCAATTTGGACCAAATGTGTAACACTGAAATTATATTTTAAAGGCATTAAATATTTCAATACACAGCATTTTTGTACACAACTTTGTAAGATAGATTAATATAAAAATAACATTTTAATCTTATATCTCAGGAAACAATTAACGGATTCCTACCAAATATGGCACTCAAGTAATACTACTGTATGTCATATAAACTTACATGATTTAGTAGGTCAGACTTGTTTCTTTAGAATAGCGGTCATGTAAACAATTAAGAATACTATGCTTTATATACGAAACCATGTAACAACTTTCAATTTAAATTTGTATGCTGGCAGAATCTATTAAAATTATAAATTTGTGTACCTAGAGCCCACTTTCCCCTGTTTTGTAAGATAGTGGCACACGAATAAGTAAAATTTTGTAATATCTTGGGGAAACAATCAACCAGTTTCTTTCAAATATTCCTGGCAAGTAATACTGTGGTACGCCATATAAATTGATCGGCTATTTTATAAGAGGGCCAGGCTCTTATTTTAAAATAGCGCCCATATTTACATTTTATAATTGCCACGCTATATCTATGAAACAATGTAACCATTTTAGACCTAACTTTGTACACTCTAAAAAAACTTGAAATATTTACTGAGAAATTCTTTGTAATTTTACAAATGCTTGTAACAGTACAAAGATTTCTCTTGTAAAACTATTCGTTTGTAAAATCACAAGGTATGTGTTTGTAATAGATCTTTGTAAATATTTGAACTATACTGAGCCATATCCACGAGCTTCAGCAAAATAGCGGACATCCAACAACGTTAAACCGTATGAAGCTGTTTGTGCAGAAACTTTGGGCGATGTAAAGCGTAGCTGCGTGCAAACAGGAATGAATTGCAATATTGAGTTACGTAATACACTTAGAACTACTCAAATAATAATAATAAAACCACAATTTCAATAAAACGTGATGGTATTATTAATTACTTTTAGTGTTTCCCAGTTAAACAGAACTCTTAAATCTGCTCTTAATACCCCGTTGTTAAGAGGCGTCCAAATCTCTTAACACAACAACTGAACTCTTAAAAAAAAGTACCGATTCTTCTTAACCCTATAACTTCGATATTATTTTGTATGTATTTGTGCGTATATTTGCCGTAAAAAATAAGTATTTGTCAAGTTGATATTTTGGTTAATGGCGCGGGTTTGTAATACAAGGGGTGTGAGTTTTAATCCCCCTGCTGGCGATATATAATTTTTTTTTGTAAATTATATTTTGATTTATTTTTAGTTGTTCTCTGTTACTAATTCATCACTTTTTTTTTTTTTTTTTTTTTTTTTTTTTTTTTTTTTTTTTTTTTTTTTTTTTTTTTTTTTTAGAAAAGTAATTTTATGTACACTTCTCAATAATTCAATTGTAATTCAAGGCTACCATTTGTAATATTACAAAGCAAAGATGCGCAGATTTTACGAGGAAACTTTTTTTAGTTTTACTAAGGATATTCTTGGCAACTGGGTTTCCAAGGATTTTTATTGTAAAACTACAAAAAATGTATTAGAGTGTATGCTGACAATATCAATGCAATCATCAAATGAGTGAATTAATTAATTAATTGGCCCACCATTTAGTCACATAGCACTACATAGAAAATAACATTTTCGTACCCTAACATGGAAAACTATTAACCGATATCCACCAAATTGAGACGACAATTTAGTCTTTTGTAATCCTTCTAAATTTATATGACTTAAGTAGGTGGTAACATATTTTCAAAATCACAGCAATGTAAATATTTTACGTCAGTATGCTACATGTCCCAAACAATTTTAACCGACTTAGTATGTAATCTATGACAAACATAGAATGTGCCAATAAATCACCGTTTGGTCTCCAGTAATGAAAATGAAACCCCATGGGGAAAATGGAGCTTTTTCCATATGCCCGGGACCAATCAACTGATTCCTCCCGAAGTTTTAACACTAGTAGTGCTACAGTAGACTATGTTAAAAGTGTGTCTGGCTTTATTTACGGTAAGGCTGCAATATAAATACTTGAGTTTAGTAAATTATATTTATTAAATAATTTTACAAATTTCAGTATCTATTAGAAGCATCAGATATGCTTTATACAGAACCTGTCAGAGGATGTTTTATACGAAAGCGCCAGAAGAGAAACTAAATATTTTATGCCATTTCTCGGGAAACAGTTAAGTAATTTCCATCAAACTCCGCACACCAGTAGTGTTACTGTAGGCCATGAAAACATAAAATAATTAAAGTGGAACCCACTTGTTTTCAAAATTATGTTTCTGTAAGTATTTGAAATACATAATCCTAGTCTAGCAAAACTTTAGATTTATTACTGTCGATGTTGGCATTCCGAACCCTACCTCAGTCCTTCTTACCACCTAACCTTCTAATAGTCATCAAATGTATTTGCATTCAGGTTAAGGAATGTAGACTCATTAGTTATATTGATAACTTCTTCTTTAAATACATTTCAATTAGTCATTTTTAAATTTCCAATAAAGAGTTTTGCTGTATTCAATACGTATTTCCTTGAATTTTTAACGGTTTCCAAACCAAACGCCACAAAAATTGCTTTTGGAATAATTGAAGCATTCTAAATAAATACATGGAACACTTGCAAGGAAGAGCCTTATAAAATGGGATACACATGTAAATCAATGAAGGTCCACATATGGATTGTATAATTGCATAAACACGTTTGGTAGAGAATGCCACAAATTCTTGACCCAACGTAATTTCCAAAACATTGTATCGTCCTAATCCTTTAATGATTGAACTCTGCTTGGCACATTGCAGATCACTTATGAAGGTCCGGTCTTAGAGTCTAATAATCCTCATTGGGGCTGAGATATGGAACAGAAACTTCACACACTCACAGCCAATAATAAAGGGAATTTCCTAACGTGTAGACAGGGCGTCGATAAACCTTACATTGTCTCTAACGATGGGGCATGGACGACACGAGCTTTCTGAAGTAACCTGTAAATAATAAACACCATGCCTCCTCCATAACGGTTTAAAATCACAATTGACTCCGAAGAAACGAATCTGTGTTGAACATGTGGTGAAGAGCATCCAATATATAGTCCGTTCTAAAGGCGATGCAAGTATTCTTCAACAATCTTAAACGGAGTTTTAACAAAAGCCAAGGCTGTCCCTCTGTAAGTTGCGCATAGCTATGAAACTCTTGATCATGTATTTCTATAACTGTTCAAAAGCCAAATATTTTCTATATTTTGAAAATATTGTATGGTTTCGTGATAATATTAGAGATAAATTTGTTTACCATGTCGAATTATTTAAAAACTACATCCAGTGTTATTTTCAGCGTACATACGAGAATCAAAACGTAAAATAATTATTACTACAAATTTCAAAAATTAATTTTAACAAAAGGCATGTTGCAATTTCTTTTAAGTCTTGCCCTTAGTTCCAGCGATTTAGACTTTAAAATTTATCTCAGAAATTAATATTGCTATATGGGTGCACCGTAAAAACATTTACAAAAAATTCTTTTGACATTTGATAATATCGACAATTGTTTTTATTTGTAGCCTATTGCATTAATTGTGTTCAATATTGAGATACTTTCCATATACATACAAGTTAAATATTCCTAAATTTCCTTTCATTTGCTATGAAAAGTAGTTTTCCGCCATTGTCATTCTGTTTCCAGAAAAATTCAAGCCACAGCAATAAATATGTAACATGCTAAAAATGTAGAAAATAATTTGTCATTTTTGGACAACCTTAGTCTATATGATGGGCGAGTAGGATATGTTAAATTTAATGCTGAATTTCGTCTGATTCCGAGTACTGATTACCCTCGCTATAGCATGACAGTCGCTTGAAAAATATCTTGATAGCTGACAGCCGACACGTTCATCGAGCCTCTCAAATATAATTGCTGTCGCATTTTGATTGGTTTACCCGAATTCTTAAAACGGTTGAACGTGAAATTTTTAAACTTTCATAGATGGATTTGAAACAATACTAGTAAATCATCTCGATTTTATTCTTGCAGTTGGTGAAGCCTTTCTGGTACAGCTGTCTCAGAAGTTGTGGTAGTCCACGGACCCAGTAAAATTACGAGGGCTCGTCGGAAAAAAATTAGACTCATATTATTTGCGGAGAACGCTTATAAGTGGGCGGTCAATGTTTTGTGTTTACACAGGCATCCTTCCTCGTTTGTTGTGGGACGTACGGTAGTCGTCGCGCTAGCCCCGGTGCTGGTGCAGTGCTGTGTTACACACAAGATAACAGAACAGTGTGTGTGCCCGGCAAGAATGGAGAACAGACGTGTACTTCAGTCGTGGACAACGGAGGAAGTATATGCTGTTGTTCGCTACGAAGAGTCCCTGGCACCGGAATCCATCGCAAATGGCACGAGCAGTTCCGAGACGGGCGCACGAGTCTGTAGGTGATGACACGAGACTCGGGCTGCAGTAGAGAAGACCATTACCAGACGAGTGGGTTGGAGAGAGGGGTCTGACAGTGGATCACGTCGCCACGAGACCACAAGTCGTAAATAATGTAACAATCCTGCAGCATTTCTTGCGCTACGGGACGTTGCTGCTCTTAACAGTGACTAGATATGAGAGTTGAGTCCTCCTCTTCCACCCCGAGTCCAAGGCCGCGTCAATGATGGCAATGAAGCATACGACATCCCTCAACCGACAGACGTTCAAGACCAGCCCCATTTAGCATGCAAGGTCCTTTCGATTGTTTTTCGGGATGCCGAAGGGGATGTGTTTTTTTTTTTTATACAGGAGTATGATGACGAGGAAAAGAAAGTATCCACCAATATCGAATGCTACTTCGAGGCACTAACACGCCTAATGAATGGCATTCAATGAAAGAGACATAGCCTTCTCACAACAGAAGTCATCCTTCCGCACGACAATGCGAGAGTCCACATGGAATCTGCAACTGTCAACCTTATTGCCACCATCTGGTGGGAGCACATAGACCGCACACCCTACAGTCCCGGCATGGCGCCCAGCGACTTGCACTTCTACCTTGCGTTGAAGAGGATATTAGCAGGGCGCCGTTACACCAGCAATGAAGACGTTGAAGCAGCTGCATATACGTGGACTTTTACAAACAGGGGTTCTTCAAGCCCATGAAGTAGTGCGACAACACCATCATTGTCGCCGGCGACTACGTAGAGAAACACGCTACTAAGGGTCCTTCCTACCCGCTGATATCATTGCGTGACTTGGCAATAAAGTTTCTTGCAGATTGCAGACTAGGGAAACGTATTTTCCGATTGGCCCTCGTAATTTCAGAGAAGCCAAGAATCAACACGAATTCGATCCAGTATACTTTATCTCGTATGAGAACTTCATGTTCTCTGAGATGATTTTGGATCAAAAGAGTGTCCTCAGTATATGGTCTCATGTCCAGTGTTGTTTTGTAAAAAAAATGGGAAACTATTGTATTTGGTACGACAAGTAGAATAAATTATAAACGCGTTTGCGTGGTTTTATCTGTTTACAATATTTTGCATTTTTTATTTCAGATATAGACGAACATATGGTCTAAAATTGTGCATGTCATAGGTAGCCAATTATAAAAACGATTAGGAGCTGTTAAAGGTGGCTTAAGTTATAACTTGCCATCCACACGGCGCAAGTAGCTTCAATATATATGTGTTGCTTTACATATTTAGCAGATTAATATATGTAATTTGTGGATGCAACATTTGCCATGCTGGAAAACAACTTCTTTGCAGTTCGCAGAGGCTAGTCTACCCATATTTTTCTGCCAAATAATTTGAAACTGGTATACACAATTTCCAAAAAATTTTGATATCGATATGTGACATAAAAACCATATTGAGATCGTTCATAAAATCCATTAGTATTAAAAGAATTATTTTAATGGAACCACGCACGACAGAACTGTGGTATATTACGCAGCACTTCATGTTGTTTGGAATAAAGTGTAATGAAAACTAGGACTCAACATGAAAATTCCAGATTGTCATCTGATATGCTGAGTTCCTGTATACGATTTCCTTTGAATGAATGTTTCGCCGTAATTTGAGAAGTTTTTTTCCTACACATCAGGTATAATGGGATGGCTTAAGAATTAAAAGGCAAAGTTTGTATTTAAGAACGTGTCTGTGTACGTGTTTGGGGTTTTTCAACAGATATATCCTTTCGTGTAAATAAAATATTGTGACGAAAGTAAGTTTTATATATATATATATGTGTGTGTGTGTGTGTGTGTGCGCGCGTGCGCGCGCGCTCGAGTGTGTGTGTAAATTTATTTGTCAAACTTCAGCCAAATTAACGTTCGAACGAGTGACTATTTTCTCGTGGCTTTATGCTTATATACTTCATTTTACAATTTTTTTTGGCAAAAAGACCCTTGTCACTGTGGCCTTTCAAAGTTAGAATGTTATCAACACACTGTTAATCTCTCAGAAATAAATTTCTCTCAGTTAGACAGCAATATTCGCAATGTTTTCGAACAAGACGTGACTTTCATTTCTGAAGTGTCCAATTAACAACGTGTGATTTTGAACAGCGGTGTGGAAATTCTTCATGCATGGATTGAAGCTCAATTTTGTTATTGGCAGCCCAATTTCCAAACAAATGTAGCCCACTGGCTGGTATTCCAGTTGGTGACACTGGATGCGAAGGTCAGCTAATCTGTCAGGTGATCGGTACAAGCAGGTATCACAAGCCCGTGAAGGTGTAGACTGTGTGCAACTTGCTGCAGTCTCTGTAGTGAATGTGTCACAAATTTGTCTGCATTCACAGAAGGTAAGTGGGGTAGAGTGCTCATACGAACTGCACAGGAGCAAATCCCCGCGTTACAGCATTGTATTACTTTTCTACCAACAGTAGGTATTATAAAAAAACGTGAATAAAATTTGGAGGTCAGAACACTATAATGCAAGGAAGGGCTTTGAGTGCTTCCTCTAAACTAATATATTTAATTTAGGAAAAGTTATTCATTCGAATTGAAGGATGGTTTGATTGAAAATTGAAAAGTAAACAAACACGTCCGTCAGTAATGAGCACGTGACTTGCGACAGTTATGCCTACTGGCGCTGGACGAAAGAGTGCTGGCCATGCGCGCGCAGTAGAGGAACATGTGTGTAGCTGATGTTTAGTGAGTTGAGCGCCTGTGACTGCAAGTGTGAGCAAGTACGGTGGCCGTGTGGTGCGTGTTTGGCGTGCGCCTCACGTTACTCCCGTGCTGAGAGTGTTGTTATGTCAACAAGTGTATGTGAGCGGACACCGCTAACCTCGCAGTGTCCGGCGGCCATGACTCCGCCAAGCCGACTGCCCGCCTGCCTGCCTGCCGACCTTCCTCTATGCGTTGGTCAAGTTCAAGGTGCGCCTTTACACCTGCACAGCAAGCTCACTCCCTTACAGTCGCCTCCAACTGTACTCCACTATACTCCACTCACGACTCACTACAGGCTATTCACGGTAAAGTGAGCACTTTTGAAAAACTTCTAGTTTTGAATAATAGTCAATCAATGCATTTTATCTTAGCCTTAGGCGTTAATTTCCGAGTGCGGTGGAATATGCACACTGTGTTTATTACCCACATGGCAATATTTATTTCAAAAGGTAAATTGCGGGATAGTAAATGGCTGAAATATGAAATACCTAGGGCCTCAAAAGTGTTCACTTTACCGTAAACAGCCTACTAACTACTACTCACACTACCGACATGGTCAGAATAGTACGACTTTCACTGCATTTAAATGAATAATTCATATACCTTCCAAAAATGTAAATGGTTTGCTATAATTTACTTATCCAAAAAATTGAGCGTCAGTTAATAAGAGAATTTTTTAATAAAAATGTAAGCTTATTACCATATCAAGTGTTTTCAAAAACATATTTCGTGCAAAAATCAAGTAACAGTATCGTCATAATTAGTCTGGTTGTACGTTATATACATTTGTAATTACGTACAAAATTATTGTTAAAAACTGGTTGATCGCAAAGTATTTCAGCCATGGAAGCTATAATTGTTATAGCTGATATGGATGTACATAAAATCAATTACTAAAAATATTTTCTCAAATTAGTACTGATATTTTATTACACGTGACCATAGCAATTATAATGGTTGCAAAATGTGCTTTCAGAAACATACAGGGAACAAACACGCTTACATTTTCATAAAAATGAAATGTTATTGAGTGAATGAAGAGATTTGGGTGGATGTTAACATCATGGAGTATGCAGCAGCGCCGGAAAAAAACGACGGGGAAAACGGGAGATTATCGACAAAACTCGCCGACCAACTTCAACGTCCGGCACGATTACCATATGCGAAAATTCCGATGTGACCCCGCCGGGAATTAAACCCGGTTCGCCCAGGTGGGAGGCGAATAGTCTTACCACTTCACTATCGCCCTTATTTATATATGTTTATACATCCATGTAAATTCTTAATATATATTTTAATATGTTACGAGACAAATGCATTTTTCATTTATGTGCAATATAAATACTTTTTTTTTCAACAATTCTGTTAGCGTCCACTACTATTTAATGAGTCGTGTACATTTTAAAATCATGTGTATGCTATAGAAAGTACTAATATATTGCTACTCCCTCACCCCGAAGGACGTGGCAAGTTGGACAATAAACAGTCCTCAGATCAAAACTTCCAAAAGGAACAGTAAAAAACCCCCGTTGAAGCAGAAAATGATTTGAAACAATAAATCGAAAGTGTACTTAGAATGAGTGCTAAATTACAACAAGTAAAATTCATGAGTAGTTTCAAGAGTATTTATTAAGAATACTTTTTTTTCTCATATTTTCATTCATGTTTTGTTTGCACTACAAATATCTTAGGTTGTTTCACTTAAAGTAATATTATCTCTTCATACAAAAAAAAGACTTAAAAGAGATATAAAGGTATTATTTTTCAAGGTAAAATTATGAATCATTTTCTAAATTTTCAGATAGCATTAAATTTTTACTTTGACCAAATATATATAAAGGCCTATAAGCCCCCCCCCCCCCCCCCCAATATGATAAATAGGAGAAAATTTACAGTAATGTATTAAAAGATATCAGCACAAAGGCGATTCTCCACGTATTCAACAGTTCCCAGAGCACTTTACATATTTACTTTAGAATCATTTAGTTTATACTGCTGAATGTGCATAAAGTCCCGCAAAAATATAAGTGCGGAAATGCTATCAATATACTGTTACTATCAAATGTTTTCTCTTCTCTGGCCACATGGTCATAGATTACAAAAATATATATATTTATAATTTCTACTGGCCGAATAATATTTATTAATAACCAAAAATAAATAATGTTATTATGTTTGGTCCAAGACTGACAACAATATTGATTATTTGACTTGCTTGACTGATATGCAAACATTATGTTGGATAACTCTGAACCAACCAACAAATTTGTGTTTTCTTTTTTTTTTTTACCAAGTCTTAATTCAATGTCTTTAATAATTCTATAGGAAAATTCATGGCCGAACGAGCTCCCAACGAGGCCAACAGCATGAAGTCTCCCAATGTATTCAAAAAAATCCAGCAAGAAAAACGATATCTTAAAAAATTAATGATTGTATAAAATTTCAACGCCATCTAAAAAACCGTTGGGAAACAGAAACTCCCATTCAAAATTGTACTTTATTTGGCACAAAGCAAACATCATTTTAAAATTTCATTCCAAGTTTTTCTTTTGTGATTTGAAATATTCTCAACATTAATTCAAAAAACTTTCCTCACCAAAATGGCGCCTGACTCCTAACTCAGGACACCAAATGTGCCTGCTTCCTTTTTGCCATAAGGGCTATGCAGAAATTTTTACTTGTTTGACATTACTTAACTGGCTGGATGATCTCCTTGCGGGGCAGTGGTAATCAGACCCCGATCCAGAGATTGCACCCACCTTAAATACAAATCACAAACCATTTCCCCTGCGAAGGGTGTTCAATATCACTAGCCAATAAGAAAATATATGGCCATATTAGGAAATGTCTGTCGAAGGTAAGCATTGCCTCTTATAGGAGTTACCTTAATTCTGTCCAATCATTTGGTTTGAAACAGAAACATGTCCATGTATTGGGTACACATGTGATCACACGTCACAAAACTCCTGTCGTTCCAGCAGACTGCAGGGTGTGATGTCACGAGCACGCGAAACCCAGGCGGCCAGCCTATAAGCTAGCTGGTGGCTGACATCACAGGAATAGTTCAACGTAGCACCGCTGCCACGTGCTCAGCAGCACCCAGCTGTGTCGCGCTCGCCAGATGTGCTGGAAGTGAGCTGGTGCAATGTTGAGACTCCGAACCGCTGCTGAAGTCCACCCACGTGACAACGATGTTGAATGGAGCAGTCCACCCAGGCTGCATTGTAATCAGGTACCATAAGAACAGCAAGTATTGGGTAGAGACCACGTCTTCCTCACAATTTTCGGGCAGGTATAAAATTGCAATTTTTCGTGATGATAAGTGGATAATTTTTCAAGCAACTCTGCGTTCAAAAAAAGACGTTTATTTTTGTGTTAGGCGTCACAATATCTTAATGTCGGTAACTTGATATACAGCATAATTTGATACAGGTTTAATTTTTCGATTTTAAAATTGCCCACTTTTTGAAAAAAATTTATCGGATATGATACCACGAAAATAATTTAAAATGCTTAAATAATTGACTTAATATTTAGAATGAAAATTTTTAATAACTTTATGTATATTGAATTATATATACCTTCAATAGAAAAAATACCTATTTAACAAGAGATTTTCACATGATTTTCAAGAAAGTAAGATTCAGTGAAAATTAGAAAGGTTTGCTTGTTGTTACAGGTTTAGTTTAAACAGAATGTTTCAAATTTCAATATAGCTGTTTTTTCATATGCACTGATTTTGTTGTTTCTAAATATTATTATTCCAAAAACATGAAACTATGCCGTGTTCGGAAACGATGCATTTTATCGACTACAGCTGTTTTCGATGTTTTTGATAATTGAAATATGTATAAAATGAAAAAAACCTATTGAAACCTATTAAAGAGTTGAAGTTCTGTTTTTGGTTTTACATTTCGGGAATTGGCCCATTGCAAGGCCATTCTGTGCCCTTTAACACACACACCTACCCCCTGTCTAAGGCGTACCCACATTGCAGAAATGCTCGGCCTCTCCTGCAATGGCTTTATTAACGACAACCTTTCCCTTCTCCTTGCTACCCACCTTCATATAAAAGTAAAAAAAGAATGTTAAAAAATCTAATTAAAAATTCGTTAAAAAATTTATAAAAATGGTTTTTATAAGTCATTTAAAATTGTTTAAAAATTTATAAATAATTAATAATTAAAAATTGTTTAAAACATTTATAAATATTTACTTAAAATATTAACACACTGTTAAAAATTTTATTTTTAAAAAACTTACATACATTACTGCAGGCCGCCATATTTGTTTTTCGTTCATTTGTTTATATGTTTCTCGATACTGCAATTTTGGTAGGCCCTCACTTTCTTAAAAATCTATAAAAAGTTTAAATAAAAATTGCTTAAAATTATTATTACTAAAAGTTTTTTAAATATTTATCTAAAGAAACTTAAATTTTCCGGGGTATCCTCTATCTCTCACATTCGTTCCATCAATTACTCACTTCGTTCCATCCCTTGCAATATATTTGCATTCAATTAGTCTGTCTTCCTCCACCACCACCAATGATTCTCATTGACTAATTGCCCCCTTCCCAACCTAACATGCTTCCATTGGTCAGTTACCGTTTAGTCGGCAAGCCTCCGTCCCCAACAATCGCTCGGTTGGCTAATTTATTGGATGTCTTCAGAAACATTCGTGCCACCAATGTTTTTTATTGGATATTAGTCACATCCGTTCCACGCGGCCAATCAGGGCCGTTCGCTCAAGCTCTACCAATTAGTCTCTTCGTTCCACCCCTTCCAATTACCGCGCTAATGGCTCTCATTGGCTAATTAGTGTTTAGTCGGTAAGCCTCCCCCTCGTCCGTTACACATCTTCCAATATATTTAATTGGCGAATTTTCTCGGATGTCTTCGGAAACCTTCGTTCCAACTAAAAAATGCTTTGGCAACCATCCCCACTGATCTCATCATTTGGGAAGTTATTGTTTAGTCGGCAACCCTCCATCAATTAGTCACCTCCATTACACCCCCACCAATGTTTCCCATTGGCTAATTAGTCGCAACCGTTCCAACCACTTTAAACTTTGGCGAGTTAAGATGTGTCCCCGAGGGTCTCTGAGAAAAGTTGTTAAAAAGTACGCATGTTGTCCAAGCGGCCATAAAATCCTTTCAGCCATTCTGTAATTCGGAAATGTGCATTCGCTTAGTGCCTTGTACAAATGGTACGAGTTGCCATACCTACAGGAAGAATTTCTCCTGGTCTACACACCTCACGAAATTTTGATCGTATTAAAGTAATCAAACCTACAGAAAGTAATAGTCTATATGCGCTTCCTCTTCCCCCACCGCCTCCTCTTCCTCCTCCGCCTCCTCTTCACGCTCCGCCGCCTCCTCTTCCTCCTCCTCCTCTTCACGCTCCGCCTCCTCTTCCTTCTCCGCCTCCTCTTCCTCCTCCTCCTCCTCTTCACGCTCCACCGCCTCCTCTTCCTCCTCCTCCTCTTCCCCCACCGCCTCCTCTTCCTCCTCCTCCTCTTCCCCCTCCGCCTCCTCTTCCCCCACCGCCTCCTCTTCCTCCTCCGCCTCCTCTTCACGCTCCGCCTACTCTTCCTCCTCCGCCTCCTCTTCCTTCTCCGCCTCCTCTTCCTCCTCTTCCCCCTCCGCCTCCTCTTCCTCCTCCGCCTCCTCTTCCTCCGCCTACTCTTCCTCCTCCGCCTCCTCTTCCTTCTCCGCCTCCTCTTCCTTCTCCGCCTCCTCTTCCTCCTCCGCATCAACCACATATGCACGCGCCGTACACGTACAGAAGTATGTAGCCCAAAAAAGGTGCAAAAGTTTCAAGGCCAATGCTGAATAAATGTAGAACCAAAGAAGAAAAAAAAAAAAACAGTCCCTCCTAAGTTAAAAATCAGAACATTAGGGAATTTAGTCAGCAGGAAAATATATCCATATGGTTACTCAACGTACAACAAAATTTCTAGCTACCAGTGTCCGCACATAAAAACTCTTTTTATATGCAAATCATGTACGTATAGTAAGTTTTGAGGGGACAAAATTATATATTGTGAGGTGACACTTAAATGTTCACATAACACAAGTACAAAACCATTTAAAAAAAAACAGCTACCTTCATCAAAGAGAATTTCTATATTTTCATACAATTTCATGTGCTCTCTCCATTAAGAGATATATCTGGTCCATGGTAAAACACCCCTTCCCCCTTTCGACCCCAGAGCCACACCATACTGCTAGGCGACTTTAGCCGAATAAAAAGTACCATACTAACATGTGTATGTATATGTGCATCCCTCTAATCCAACAGGTGTCAACAGTATTCACCATTTATGAATTCTGCGAACTACAACACAGTTTTATTCCCAAGATGCTAGTCCTCCATGCAGATTTATACCACAATACGAATTTCAGCTAAAAAAAAAATAGACACATACAGCTCTCATTCACCACCCTTCATACTCGTCGAGACATATGAGAAAATACTTTACAAGTGCGAGAAAAATTGAGTATATATCAGCCAGTACATTATAGAGACCACGCAATTTTAAGAGTTATGTTAATCCCTTTTGAATGCTAGAAAATTAATTCTACTAACCAATTTTTTGTAAATAAATTCTGGTGAGAACTCCATCTTGGTTTATTTCATTGTGTAAAAAGAAATCAAATGTGAAATTATTTATTAATTCTGGTGAAACAAAAGATTTGTTGCGATGCTGTGAAACTAAGAAATAAGAAAAAAATGATACGTTCTCCATTCGCCCATGCAGCAATCACACACACACACCTACACACATGCGCGTAAATATTCATAAATATTGTATATTTCACATAAAACACTTAAGCGCTTGCAGAAATTTATTATGCATATACCCTACTAGAAAACCATGCGGACCGTAAAAAATAGGAATACATATGTATATAAGATTGGAATATACATATTTATATATAACATAGGAACATACATAAGTATATATAGGATAGGAATATACATAATTATATATAGGATAGAATTATACATAATTATATATGATAGGAACATACATAATTATATATGACAGGAATATACATAATTATATGACAGGAATATATAATTATAGATACATATTTGAATATATAAGATACGATTATATATAAGAGGAATATACATAATTATATCTGGGGTAAACATGTATTTGGGTTTTTTCTCAGAGTGCTCCAATACTGCAGATTTTTTATGATTTCTTCTGTGAATAAAAATTTTTTCTAGAAATTATGTTTTTTCTTGTTTTAAACAGTGGATTTTGAACAGATGGTAAGAAAGGTCAAGGTTAAGATCCTATGATATCATCCAAGGATAAGGTTAACACTTTTCATTATAAAAATTGTTTTCTGAAATTTCGACACTAATACAAATGTACAGGTTGGCCGAGCAGTCTAAGGTAGTGGGTTTAAGCCCTGCTTCCCTGAAAGGGGAACGTGGGTTTGAATCCCATATCTGGCAAATAATTTTTACATATGTATTCAGACAGCTGAGATTGTTAACGGATATGTCTACATCGTCAATGGTATCACGAAAACCTTCTAACTCTGGGAGTGGTTGTTACACAATAGTATCGACAATATGCAAATATTGTGGCAAGACATTCACGCCTAGCTCTAGCGCTAAACGACATGAAGCCAGTAACTGTATATTCAACACCTTATACAACATGTATACATGTGATAATTGTGGTGTGGTGTATGCAAATAGGACTAGGTTGACTGCTCACAACAGCATTTCTTCTATAAAATTACAGCAAAGCATACATATATTTTTGTTGAACAGTGACTGCGTCTGAGTTTATAACTATTAATAAGTAATTTTTACACCGTGTGAAATAAAGTTAAAGTGTGTGAAAGAAATTCTGTTGTATTTATTAGGTTATTCGATCCTTCCTTATATTGGGATGTTTTGGAGGAACGAATAAGTCTAATCTGAGTCAATTGTTTATTGAAGATGGTATTCAATTTATAAACAAATCTCCATTTTTTCTCTGATGGTTGTACGTGATGTCTTGATTTACACAAAATAACTGTAAGCTATGAGTATATAATAACATTATATATATATATATATATATATATATATATATATATATTCATGTTTGGTATAGCTATCGGCATGGACTTGTATGAAAATTTAAATGGTGATTAGAAAATAAATACGAGAGTGTTTTTTATGAAATTTATATTTCAATTAAAGATTAATATCTGATTAAAGGTAGGTTTGCTTCGATGGGAATTGGTTTATATATCTCTAATAATTAATGTGAGAAGGGATATATTATCCACCCTCACTAGCAATCATTTAGACTGTAGATTGGGTGTTTCAGATAGTATATGTTCGAAAATGAAGTATATATGTATAATTATATATATATATATGTAGGTGTGAAATCGAGTACTGAGCATATTTCTATATACACAACTCATTCGAATATCCTAACCGTAGATTAAAGCAATTTGGTGTTGTATTAAAATATTTTAGTAATAACTGATGGTGAGTATAGAGCAAATGTTTGAAAGGAGCATTTTCTTCCTAAGTTCTACTGTGAGTTGGAGTTGTTATGAGATTTACAAGAAACAATAATCTAAAAATATGCATTGAAAGGTATTGCATTAAAATATATGTTAAGGTAAAGTTATCTTGTCTGGTTGAAATGTCTTGGACAGTAAGTCGTTTGTTATGATAAGAGTTATTGGTTGAAATGAGTGTTTAAAATTTTTTTTTCGTGTGGTTCATATGATTTACCCATATGGTATGATAGATTTGTTGTTAATATTTGATGCTATGGCTTGTGCAAATGAGTTCTATTGGTGTGATTGCGAGTGTTGATGGATACAATATTTTCTGCTGGATTGGTGATATGACCTACTGCTATGAGATTTCGTTAATGTTGGATCGCTGTAGAGTGAATAGTGTGTATGAGTGATAGTGTTATTTTTCTGTGTAAGTGCTAATGTATTTGCCAGAATATTTCATAGGAATGTGTATATGATTGTTTTTTGTTGTCTTGGATGTTATGAATAAATTTTTAGTATATCCGATATGGTGTATATAATGACTGATGTTATGGTCTGTTCATGTATTTGGGAAAACACATTATATAATATATCCATAGAAATAGCTGTTTCGTCTGATTTTAGCAGCGAGTATGATACGATAACAAATATTATTAGTTTGTTTAGATTTTTTTCGATGGGTAGTAAGGGGTTTGGAGTATTGCGGTATTTCATAAGAACTCTTTGACAATGCTATATTTCGGTAATGTATTTCGAAAAGGTTGCATGATAACGTCTGCTCGTATGGTTTCCTAGTAGGGTATATGCTTGGTCAATTTTTGCAAGCACTTAAGGATTTGGTGTGAAATATAGTATATATACATATATTTACATGTGTGTACGTGTGTGTGTGTTTGATGTAAGGTCAAATGGAGAAAGTTCCATTTTTTAATTATTTCTTAGTTTCACAGCATCACAGCGCATCTTTCGTTTAAGCAGAATTCATAAATAATTTCACGTTTCATTTTTTTACGCGGCGAAATAAACCAAGATGGAGCTCTCGCCAGAATTTATTTACAAAAAAATTGTAAATATAATTAATTTTCTAGCATTCGAAAGGGATTAACATAACTAAAATTTTATGATCTCTATAATGTACTGACTGCATTATATTATAATTTTTTGTACTTGTAAAGTTTTTACTTATATGTCTCGACAAGGTTGAATGGTAGTGAATGAGAACTGTATGTGTGTCTTTTGTTGAATTTCGTATTATAGTATAAATCTGAATGGTGGACTAGCATCTCGGAAATAAAACTGTGTTTTAGTTCGCATAATTCTTAAAGGATAAATACTATAGACACCTGCTGGATTAGGGGGTGCACATATGCATACACATGTTCGCCTGTTACTTTTTATCCTGCTAAAGTCGTGCAGAAGTGTGTTGTGGCTCTGCATGGGGAGGGTGGGGGTGTTGTTTTACCATAGATATATCTCTTAATGGAGCAAGCGCATGCAAATGTATGAAAATACAGAAAATTTGTTTGCTGAATGTAACTGATTTTTATGGTTTTGTACTTGTGGCGTGTGTATATTTACGCGTCTCCTCAAAGTATGTAGATTTTTCCCCGCAAAACGTACTATACGTACATGATTTGCATGTAAAAAGAGTTTTTATATGCGGACACTTGTAACTAGAAATGTTATTGTGCGTGGAGTAACCATATGTATATTTTTTCCTGCTGACTATATTTCCTAATGTACTGATTTTAAACTTGGTAAGGACTGTATTTTTTTTTTTCGTTCTTGGTACTACGTTTTTTCTTTGTTCGCCCTGAAATTTTAAAATCTTTTTTGGGCTATCTACTTCTGTACGTGTGCGGCGGTGGAGGAGGAGAAGGAGGAGGAGGAGGAGAAGAAGGAGGAGGAGGAGAAGGAGAAGGAGGAGGAGGAGAAGGAGGAGGAGGTGGAGCGTATAGACAATTTCTTTCTGTAACTGTGCGGAATGCCAAGTTGTCCAGCAGCCCGCCAAATTGTCAGGCATACGTACCAACTGTCGGCCCAAACCATCACGGCAGATACCCTTTGTCAGCTGCGAGGTGACTGGTTCCAAAACGGAACTGGTGGCGGAGCCCTGGATTTGAGATATCAGGGGTGGTTTAAGAAGCCTTTGGTCGCCTTAGGCCGTTGGGGCCCAAGACTACTATTTCTGTGTTAGAAATTCAACAGTATAGTAACGGATTGTGGCCGATGCGGCTGTCCCGGAACTTGGTGTCGGCTTTAAATGTAATTGTTGGGATTGGAGAGCGACGGTCTGGATGCAATGATAAAAACGCGGAGGTATGTCTTATAGATGATGATATATATCCTCCATTATTAGAGCGAGGGCTGCTTTTCCCGGTGATTGCAACTCCGGGGGACGGCCTGACCATTTACCGGTGAACAGTGACATCGGGTTAAGTGGCCATTTTGGACCATTGTAAATATCCCCATGCCGTGGGTTGACCACCAGGGCTTATGCTCGGGGAGGCTTTAAAATGTCCTCAACCACCTTGTGTGGATGGGACATCCTTTGATCTCCTACCTCGCCTCTTGGGGGGGGGGGGGGGTGGTCGGTTATCAATAACCCACAAGTGCTATGGCAAATAAGTGATATCGCGTGATGATCGGTTGGTCTCTCCGGAAGTTCTGTTCGGTGACTGATCATTGGGTTGGACTCGTGCTGGCAGTGGTTAACTCCATATGCTCGGAGAGGTCCGCAGAGATTCCGCTTCTTAAAGAAGAACCGCACGATGAGCGCCGTGCTCCGGTTGTGCCCTGGAGAGGCACTAGGGGTTAGATAGGCCATTGCGAAGCCTCATGATAGGTATCTGAGGGTGAGGGTCTCAGAACCTCGAGGTAGGGCATTTTGAGCTGTACTTGTATATAAGGGTGATGCTTTGGATCAGGTCAATGCAGGTGAAAATCTGAGATGCCTGCGATCCCTCTCCCTAGCCTTTTGGGAGGTCGAAGAGTGGAAAGGTCCGATGGCTAAGAGCGCTGCGACAAAATACAAAATTACAATTGTATAGCAATTGTATTGTACCTGTTCGGAGCAGTTCACTCTGTGTTTATACTTTTCAGCATTGGTGGAATATTTTTTCTGTACCTCTACGGAGGCGGAGGTGGTCACAGATGCAGCTTGGGACTGCGAGGCGCGCCAAGCATGGCGAAAGCAGAGCGGCGGTCCAGGTGCGGAAGGTGGTGTTTGAGAACATTGAGAAAATAAGGCGGAGGGGGCATGAAGAAGAAGGCCAAGCGGCTAGATGGGTATATAATTGTGGGCGGACGACGCGTAGCGCCCCTGCCCCCCCCCCCCAAGCTGATTGGAAGACATAGTGGTGCCGAGGCGATGCAGGAGTGCGGCAGTCAGTGGGAGTCCCTGTCGACCGCAGAGCATGCTGAGACTTCAGTCAACCTTCCATAGGCGCTAGGCGGGTACGTCTACCGATAGTCAGGTCGAGTTAAAGTCTTTGCACAGCAAATAGCTCAGATTAGTATTTTAGCCTAATTGCAACTTATAGCAAGAAGATAGAGCTTTCAGCATTACTTAAAGTATTTGGTTATTGATGATACAAATTGTATTTGTGTATAATCGAGTTTAATAAATTGACGTGCTCATTGTAGAACATCAGTGCTCTTCTTATTTATGCTACTGCTGTGACCCATCCTTAGGGGAAAAAAGGTCACTCATTCAAACTGGGGTTAATGTGCGAGCAAAGAACGGCAGAGCTTTAAATTAAAGGCACTGTTGTATCTAATATCTTTATATAAAACCACACTCAAAGTACAAGTGACACAACTCGTACAATAATTACTTTTTGTGAAAGTGGGGGAGTTGATTTATACAATTAACTCAATCTTTATCAGCCACGATATCAATGTTTAATAAAGTCTCTGTAGTAACTCACTGGAACGATATCACCTCGTTAATGATGCCGAAGGCTGCTTGCAGAAATCTCGGAACCGGCAGCAACGGAACGCCCTCTTGCGGTCCGTCATCAGGTGGCAGCTGTCTGGTGGTAGGTCAGCGACAGGCTCTGCTTCAGTCCTCCACGCGCACTAAATACGTGGCACCGGATTGTTACGAATCTCTGGTTTTACTAACAGTTCGCTACTGGTGTCCTCGTCCCGAACACTGTCGTGGTTGAGGTACTTTCCAGCCAAGCACAGGAAGAAGCTTGGTAGATCACAGCACTACTGAGTTACGCTTTCCCATCTTATATTTGAACGGTAGCCCTTAAGGCAGACAAAATCGTGACAAGGTGTAGGCGGAGGCAGAGGTGGCACATACAGGCGGAACAGTTTTTTCTGTGTAATAATATTTTTCATCATGGGTGTGTATTCTTCTGTACCTGAGAAGAGTGTTTTTTCTGTATTTATTAGCATTATTCCTTGTAAAGGGCTTCGAATGACTCGAATAATACATTTTTCATTAGTGCCTGTATGGTTGTGTGCCTGTGTGATAATCTCTTTCTGTATTTATTAATATTTGACTTTGCTAGTCCTGTCATCGCTGGTCGTATCATTGCTGGTTCTGCCATTGCTAGTGAGCTGTATACTTCTGCGTACTCCGACATTTCTTATAAATTTGTTTCTCGTTAGCCCTGCAATATGTTCATCGTTGGTGGGATGTGCACTTCTAAATAGTTTCCATCGTTGTTTCTACAATTTTCGATGGTGCGTGAACTTCTGTTAGTTTTTTTCGTCACTGGTTCTACATTTTTCTTCGTTGGTCCTGACATTTTCTCATTGTTTGTGAGCTGCGTACTTCTGTATTTATCCATATTGTTCTTTGTTGGCTCTACACTTTTGTGTCAGTGGGGTGTATACTTATGTACCTGTGTACATCATTATTTTCTTTGTGTTAATGTTTTTAATCGTTGGTGGGTTGTGTACTTCTGTACCTGTGCCGGGCATATTTTTTCTATGTTAATATTCTTCAGCATTGGTCCTAAAATTTGGTTTGTATTTGTCCTTATTAGGGGCTTCGAGCGATACATTTTTCATTGTTGCCTTTATAGTTCTGTGCCTGTGTAAGCATTTCTTTTTGTATTTATTAATATTTGTCATCGCTGGTCCTATCATGAGTTCACCATTTGTCCAGAATTTTTTTCGTCACTGGTTGGTTGTATACATCTGCATCTTACCACTGAGTAAACTTATCTAGAATGTCTTACTTTTTCCTATGTTTTATAATATATTACTTATACTTTTTGGGGAATATCTACATTTTTTTTTAATTCGGCAAACATAGTTTTACCGTGTTATGTTAAAGCGGACGAATTGGAGAACATATTTTTAGTAGGGAGAGCATTAGTGTGAGGCAGTTTAATGCGAAGGCGAAGATACATACAAAGAGCATGGTTCGGTAAAGACACTGTCATCAGCTTTAAAGGTGTTTGGGATATTTTGCCTTTTTTTTTTCATTGGTATAGTAGTAACGTGTATAATTTTTTCCCGTTAGTAATGTACCATGTATGTTATCACTTTTCTCCCAGTATTGAACCGTGTATAATTTTTCATAAATCAGTATAGTAATGGAGACATTATTTACGTCGTACAGTATCAATATCTCTTCCGCGTGCCTTCCCAGTATTTTACTATGTACAATTTGTTCTCATTGGGGTGTTCTCTGTTTGTCTCATCGGTATAGTAGTGAGTGTTTTGTTACACCTGTATAAATATTTCCATACATGTTACACCATATTTTTCTTACCAGTACTGTACCATGTATATGTTTCTGTCGTTGTTGTTGTACAGTTTTGCATAATTATTGCACCGTGTTTATCGTGTATGTCTCCTCCAGTAAAATTTTTTGGCTAGTGTGTTGTGAGCGCACCAGGGCTAGAGCCTCGACTATTCTCGACTGGGGTGAAGGTTCCTCGACGTATTACATGGCAAATGAAAATACCGTCGCCGTCTGTTAGAATTATAGACATTTAGTGTGAAATATACAAGCCTTGATAGCTGTCTCTGGAACATTGTTCTCTCTTCGGCAGCCGGTGCGTCGGGTGACTGGCCGCTGCAGGTTGGAAGTGCACTTCCGGTCCGGTGTTCTGCGAAAATTGCCAACGTTGCGAATACATCCTGCCGTCCAAGTCTAGAGACGACAATTACAGCAGCCAGCCTACAGCTGCACACAGTTACTTCGTTTTATAAATTAAATTACGTTCGTACACATTATATACATATGTGTGTGTGTGTGTGTGTGTGTGTGTGCGCGCGCGCGCTAGCTAGAGTATCTACATCTTTTACTCTATACTGTACTTACACTATCTTTACCGACAGTGCATTTTTTAACACAGATATGTTCTTTTAAAAATCTGACACAATATATTTTTAAACACCAATAGGAGGACGTGACTCGAGATGTAAAATAATTTTTTGAACACATTTATTTATTTACACACAAAATATTACATATTCAAAGTTTCTTCTCGAAGTCTATATTACACACAATGTTATCGCTGATAACATTACACACACATGTTAATTTTATATGTACCGCAGATTATTACACGTCTACAATCTTAGTGCTTTGGCACTGCACTATGCTCATCATACATATTCACACTTGTGAAGCCTTGAGGCATACGTCTCTACCATCTGCCTGAATGGTGGACATTGACAATACCTGTGTAGATCCATGACATTCGTTCCAGTGAGTTTTACATTGCGCATCGCCTACATTTGGAAATGAACATACACAGGATAAATGGGAATTATGGCTTGTTACAACACCTTGTGAATGTCCCTGTATGGAATATTTCCATCGGCACACCGAAGTCCTTGCATCTGTAGGCGGTATCCCGTTGCATGATGCAGTCTAGGTGCTTCCATTAGCAAGGGGGTAAAAACCTAAACACTTTGGATTGTTCTTCGTCATCGCTGAACGAGATGGCAATCTGGTTGATGGTGAAAAAATCTAGCGCGCAAAACCTTTGGATGTTACAAAAAATTTTCTCACATGCACTACAATTTTTTACAAAGTCATTTTACACTGTGTTCTGGGTTTCCTTCTTCGTCGCCGGTTAGTGCTTGTCAGTAGAAAACTTGCATGGGGAGGGCGGCCATTGCGAGGGCATCTTCTTCAGGTATGGCTTGTGCCTAGTAACCTTGCACGAGTTCAGGCGGCATGAGGACGTCTTCTGCAAGTATGGCTGGTGTGTACTAACCTTGCGCGGGTCAGGCGACATGGGGACGTCTTGTGAAAGTATGCCTTGTGTGTACTAACCTTGCATGGGTCAGGCGACATGGTGACGTCTTCTGCAGGTATGGCTTGTGTGTACAAACCTTGCACGGGACAGGTGACATGGGGACGTCTTCTGCAAGTAGGGCTTGTGCCTAGTAACCTTGTATGGGGTCAGACGACATGGGGACGTCTTCTGCAGGTATGACTTGTGCCTAGTAACCTTGCACGGGGTCAGGCGACAATGGGACGTCTTCTGCAGATATGACTTGTGCCTAGTAACCTTGCACGGGTCAGGCGACATGGTGACGTCTTCTGCAGCTATGGCTTGTGTGTGCTAACCTTGCACGTATCAGGCGACATGGGTACGTCTTCTGCAAGTAGGGCTTATGCCTAGTAACCTTACACGGGGTCAGGCAACATGGGGACGTCTTCTGCAGGTATGGCTTGTGTGTACTAACATTTCACAAGTCAGGCGACATGGGGACATGGGGATGCTTGGCGAGCCTTGCACCATACCCTGTGGTGCAACCCTCGAAACACTCCTTGCATGACAGGCAGTCCGGCATATCTTTGTCCGGCTGTAGGTAGGTCGGAAAATACCTGAGTACGGCCGAAATTTCGTAAGGTGCATAAACCAAGAGAAATCTTTCGGCAAGTGCGGCAACTCGTACCGTTCGTCTAATGCACTAAGCGAACGCACCAATCAGAATGCCAAAATGGCTAAAAGTATTTATGTCCACTTGGACAATATTCGTACATTTTTAACAAATTTTCCCTGATACCCTCGGGGATGCGTCTTATAAAGCCAGATTTTAAGGGGTGTGGAGCATGTGCGATTAAATAGCCAATAGGCATCATTGGCGGGGGTGGAATGGAGGTTACTAATTAATGGAGGCTTACCGACTAAACAGTAATCAGCCAATCGTTGAAATTGGCGGGGATTTTGCGAACGCATCTGATTGGTGGAAAGATTTCCGAACACGACCGAAAAATTTCGCCAATGAAATCTGTTGGAGGGGATGGAACGGATGGGGTGGAGACTTGCAGACTAAGCACAAATTGGCCAATGAGACTTATTAGTGGGGTAATTGGAGGGGGCAGAATGAAGGTAACAGGTTAATAGAGCTTGATCGAACGCCCCTGATTGGCCGGGTAGAACGGGCGTGACTAATTTGCCAATGAGAAACATTGGTGGCACTAATGTTGGAGGCTTGCCAACAAAACAGTAACTGACGAATGGAAACATTGGTGGCCTTGGGGGGGGGGTGGTAATTAGCCAATGAGAATCATTAGCGGCGGTGGAAGCGAACCGATTAATTGAACACTTAAATATATTGCAAGGCAGAGAACAAAGTTGAGTAAGTAATGGAACTATTGAAGGGGGAGGGGGTGGAGTGGATATGACTTATTACCCCTGTAAATGTAAGTTTTTTTTAAATAACTGTTTAATAACTTTTTATAAAATTTTTCTATTATTTTTTAAATAAATTTTATTATATATTTTTAAGAAAGTGAGAGCCTACCAAGGTGGCAGCCTTTAGAAACATATAAACAAATGACGAACGAGAAAAACAATATGTCGGCCTTCAGTAATGTTTAAACATATGACGAACAAAAAAACATTAACAGCGACCTCCAGTAAGATAAAAGTTTTATAAAATAATATTTTTTTTACAATGAATCAATAATTTTTTAACAATTAATTTTTGTATAAATTTTTAAACGATTTCTTAAATAATTCTTAATAATATTGTTTCTATGCATTTTTAACGATTTCTAATTAATTATATAGCAAATTTGTATGAATTTTTAAACGAATTTTAACATTTTCAAACGATTTTTAAAATTATTAACATTTAAAAATAATTTTTTATAATAATTTTTTAATAAATTTTTTTAAAAGATTTTTTGTTGCATTTTTCATGACAAACTTTTTGATAATATCTTAAGAATTGTCTCTGTTTTTGGGGGTTTTGGGGTCAGAGGTTATCGGGATCAATGTCAAGGTCAAGGGTCAAAGGTCAAGATCAAAGTTATGTGGGTCAAATATGGTGGATGGGTGACATAACAAAATGGCGGCTGGTCGTCTCCGGCTCTAGTGCCATATGCCAATGCACGTCAAGGAACCAAACCCTACTACTTGTAATCGTAATTGCAATTATATTATAATTATCAAAAATAAAATAATTCCATTCCCCTTCTAACACCAGTGTTGTGATTTCTGAAAAGTAAATATGCTAAACCAGGTTCGTTAAGGGATAGAGACTTATTAAATAAAGTGTTAATTGTAATTTTCCTAATTTATTTACAGTAATTACAAAGAAAATACTTTCATATCAATATCACAAAATAAACAGATATGTATTTTTATTTACGATTAATAAAATCAAACAGTACATTTTACAATTTCTGTCGACCCTCCATCTGCGGTGGTATTTATAGTGTCGTTGACCATCGCCCAGAAATTTCTCCAAATGCCGTGTTGCATCGAGGGTCCTAGTTCCCAGAATATTCTTGCACTCTCTAAAGTCGATGACTCCTCCTCCAAGGGGTAGGAGGAGCTGTGATGTCAGCCTGGTCAGCTGTCAATCATTACCCCGGCTGCCAGACGGTGGGGCAGACCACCTGGACGGTCGAGGTACCCACCACACTAGAATAGGAGGCCGTAATGGATGCGAGAGTTCACATGCGTAAAAATTTTTGATTTGTTTGTGCCTCGGCACGTACAATTCTTGGCAGCTTGCGTGACTGTGTATTTCCTGTTGAGATTTTTATTTACACACTTTTGTATTGTTTTACATCGTGGGTTTGTTCTCGCATAATTGTTCTTCGTCATTTTGCATACAATATGTAAGCTGTAAGGAGCCTGAGGTGAATCTTCTGCGAGTGAGAAACCTCGTAATTTCTCTGCAGATTACTACTTCCTTCCCACTACCACTATGATGCTTGGTTGTGTCTGGGCCTGGATCACGTTTAATAGTTCCACAACTCTAGTGGAACATAGGTGATAGCGTAGGGCAACTGGTTTTTCACAAAAATATTCATGCGCAGAATAAATTTCTACTTTGCTAATTTTCTTTGGCTGTTGGCTGCGCGTCTGTGTGAGAAGGCATTGAACATCCGTGATTAGCAGACAGACACCTAAGATGCATGCGAGTTAAAATCATCCAACCGCGATATAGTTCTGAACTAATGTGTTTTAAAGTATACGCTATTCACGGGAAAGTGAGCATTCTTGAATGCCGTTTCATTTGGAATAATAGTCAATAAATATATGTTATTTTAGCATGAATTGTTAACTTCCGAATGCAGTGGAATATACACACTGTGTTTGTTACTTAAATGGCAATATTTTATTAAATTTTCATTAAAGGATAAAAAATTGCTGAAAGGCAAAAGTAACTAGAGTGGTAGGGGTTGGATGCATCTACTTCACTTTTGATTAATCAGATTATCGATTTGATACCAAAGGGTTAATTAAATTGATTGAAAGTGTTAACACTTATCCGATCCTAATCCGATCAAAAATATAAAAACGTCAAATTTATTGGAAGGGTTAGATTTATCGAAAGGGTTGAATTTGAATAGGTGTATAGTTGAGTGCAAGAGTGGGATAAGGTAAATTTTAAATAATTTTTCTCATTTTAAGTGTTTGGAGGGATTGTGATGGTAGACAGGCGATTTTTACGAATATATTTAACACACTGGAGAAATTCAAAGTGTTTAAACAATTTCACAGAGTGGCCTAAGTGTAAAGTGTATGATTTTTGGGAGGATATTGCTCGTAGAAGGTAGATAGATGACTTTGAAATATGCAATCAGTATTCGGAATGCAATTAAATATCAGAGAATTTCAGAGCGTTCTACCTATGAATAAATAGCATGCATCGAATCGGAAATTTCAAACAACTACGTAAATAATAAGTTGAATTACATGAGTTTTAAACATAATGAGAGTCTCGAGCTTAAAAATATAATTTACACAAGAGAGAATTTTAACTATATGAAAAACAAGTGATGTCGACAAGTGCAAACTCACTAAACGAAATCCAGCTAGTCAGTATGAATAAATAAAGACTTCCAAACTCGCATTTAAATTTTAAACAGACACATTAGGGTAATAGAAATGCACATACACTACCTAACGCCTCTCTCACATACCTTGAGTATTTTTTTAAAACACTTCCATTTGATGTGGAGTCTGGTGTATTAATGAGTCCAGCATACCAATTACGTCGTCTTATAAGCTGTGTGTGTGTGTGTGTGTGGAGAGCCTGATTATATACATGTAGCGAAGCCAATTGACAAATGAGTTGAAATTTACGAGAAACATTCTGCAGTCGTCCTACAACAGATAACGAAACAATAATTTTTTAACTCAAGTTTTAATATTTTCAGAATAATTCACTTTTAACACAAATTATTTACATCGAAGTGTACAGACACTCGGATGATATGAAGAAGTAGTTAAGTCCGCAAAGCGTAACCGTGCAACACTTTATAGAGACGTACTACAAATTTCCGTAAATAGAGCACACTTGCTAACACAAAAGGTATTTTAGTATACCAAACACAGAAATTGAAAATCATATCGCAATATTGACTAAACACGTGAAAAAAAGTTTCCCGATAAAATGCTTTTGTATTAAATCGCGGGAAGCACTAGAGATAATTTGTAGCTGCAGTAACCTACGAGGGTGGCCTCGTCGGCTGCCAAGTGTCTAGAGGTGTGGTGTTTATGAAGGAACTGATGACAAGCACGTCTGTATTCTACAAATATTAATGGACAACTGATTATGGTGGAGAGTGGGATAGCTGAGGCCACTTAGCTCCAAAACCCCCTTTCCCATCCCCTCCAGACGATATATGTGGGACCCTGAGTTCAAGAAACCAGCTTGCACCCCATTTCAGTGTGCACTACCCATGATAACAAAATGTCTTTTGGTATTTTCTCAAGATGGCATCATCTGATTAGTTGCTCTCACATAGGAGGAAGCCTGCCTGCCACTCCCTCCCGCCCCCACTCCTCAGAGCTAGTCCGACTCCACAATGACAGCCGCCTCCTCTCATGAACACCTCTCAGAACCGGCCCTTGTCGAGAGGAACATGGCCCCTACCACCCATACTCACAAAGCTAACTTCTCTGATGACCTCTGCTATCGATCGAGCCTGGTGCTCGCAAAAACCAGTTGTACACAGCCCAGCGTTAGCCCTTAGATTGATTTTTCATATTTTTTCTGTGAGTTTCCGTCCCTGCAGTACCTGTTTCAGGACAATGCGCCCTCTCCGATAGACAATTTAGAACATGTTTTTTCAAGTGTTGGCTCCCTTGATTGATGTCGCCAACCCTCTGAATGCATACCCAGAAAGATTTGGCCTGACTCACTGTCGTTTCAACTTTATGCAACAAGTTGACTATATGAGCAGTGAAAAAAAAATTTACAAGTCCCTGAAATCTAGTTCCCAATATAAGCTCCACATTTAAAATTCAAGCAACAACGAATATATGTTTGTAAAATCATGTGGAAATACATAACTTATTTTATTCACTTGTTAAAAAATAACTAATTTCTACAAGTCTTCACTTATTAAGAAACGTTTTACTATCAAATTCGACATATGGGAGAGGAAAAAGTGTCGGGAGAGATTTAGGTGGCTCTTAACATCAATGTCTTGAGAGCCGATGAGTGTGAAGCGAGATGAGAATAGCCACATTGTGCGCTTGAGCCTAGGAGAAACGAGAGACATCTCCAATAAAACCAGCATACCAATGTCTAACATGACATCCTCACATTGTGAAAAAAATTCATTTTTATGCTGTGACCCACCCAGGGAGGCGAGCATGCTAACCCGTGCATTCCCTTTCTTAACGTCTAACAAAAAACTTTCCAATAGCAAAAATGTATTCCATGTAACATAGAATGTATATATTTGAATTTAACAGTTTTGGGCATAAGTGTAAGGAAACATTATGAATACAGCCTGAAATCATGATTTTCTGAGTTGTAAAGGAATTTTAATGTTATTCTTACATTTTTTACCGAAAATTCCAAAATCGTGTAAATTCACGGGAAACTATACTGGTTTTTTTTACATTACTTGAGTTGAATTTCAATTTATTTAAAAACAACTTTACATATATATTATGCTTATCTTCTTCTCCAAACATCGTCGTGTTGTATCTTAAAAAGGAAATCTTGTAATTTGTGTGCTTCTGTGTGAAATTAAATACTTTTTAATTGTTTGCTGGACTGTGTTTGGTGCAATTATAGATTGTAAGCAAGGAGGGCAGAGGTCTTCACTACCTGCCTCTGTGAAGGTATTCGGACTTCACTCTCAATATATTCCTCTGGGATGTCACTAAAGTTGACCATTAGATCGTCGTATCCTACTCCAACTTTCAACTTGAATAGCTGGAGTGAATGAATTTTATCTCAAGATAAAAAAAATCCTGCTGCTTCTCTCTTTGCAAAACTTCATTCATTCCTTCAAATATTTTATCCATAATAATTTGTAATTTTCCCTCTGCCCACCGAAGTAAGTTAGTTTTAATTTAAATTATTCTAAGTTTTTAAGTCAAAAAAGCAATCAGAAATTTCTCCTGAATTATTTAATACAATTCATAAGCTCTCCATTACTAATAGAGACCTACTCATTTCTCTTCACTAGTATTAAACCATAACTCATTATACATTAGATATTATTGAAAAAAGTAATTGAAATGAGGTATAAAAATAAATAACAAGTCACACTATTTGTTTTTAACTTGAAAGAAAATGATTAATAAAAAATTCATAATCACTTTCAAGATAGAATTAGATATACATCTTGGCATTAAATATAATATATCACGACTTTAAATGAAATACAAACTTTGTTTAGCACTTTTGCCTGAAAAACATTATATACCAAAACCGTTAATGTATTTAACATCACAAATTATAAAATAAATAAAATATTCTTTTTGTTCATTATGTTCACATTTTCATGTATATGATAAAAAGGATTTTTTTAACGAAAATATTCAATCTTACGTCATTAAAACTGTCAAAAAGATTATAATCGTACCATGTCTTGATATAACATCAAAAATTTTCAAATACACTTACCATTTACATGTACAAGTCAAACAGCCTTACTTAACAAATAAACTCCATCTTGCGCCATTACGATGTCAAAAGGTGTTTAGGGTGAAAAAAATTTACACAATTATATGATTGAAATAATAATAAAGATTCACATTAATCTTTCGATCATGAAAGGATTTACTTTGAATATTGTTAGACCCGAATTAATTTTCATTACTAATTATTATAACTGAATAATTTTCTTTAAAATCGTTCAAAATCATTGAAATTTCAGTAAAAATCATTAAGACTTTAAAATAAATTTTCATCAAACTAAATGATTAGTCTTTGGAAATTTTTCTTTGAAAATCGTTGGACTTGAATGATTTTTCTTTATAATCATTGCAACTGAATGATTGTACTTTAAAATCGTTAAGACTTGGATGAATTTTCATTAAAAATAATTAAGGCTTAAAAGGAATTTTTGTAAAACTGAATGATTAGTCTTTGAAATCATTACAAATTTTACTGAATGTTTTTAAATATCGTTAGACCTGAATGATTTTCCTTTAAAACAATTACAACTCAATAAAATTTCAGAAGAAAATCATTAGGACTGTACGATTTTCCTTTAAAATCAATGACATTTTTAAATAAAATTTTTCAACTGAATGATTTTTCTTTAAAAATCTTTGGAACTTTATATTTTCAAACATTAGACTGTAGAAACCTTTCACCCCATTACAAGTAAAAATTCATTAAAATATTTATATAAAAAAAAATTAATTAATTAATTAATAAAACTATACCACAGAAGGAATAATTCATCACAGAAAATGTGAAATTTAATTACAACTTATGTCTAGAGTTAAGACCTAAGCTAAATTTGTGTTTCTTAATTGGAATAACAATTATTGTTGAAGGAGGTGAAGGATGTAAGAAGTTTCGGTTATTAAATATTTATTTTCGGCTACGGAATTAACATAGGCGGAGGCAGAGAAATTAATGTAATTCGGGGTGTTTCAGGTGACAATATTACAATAGATGTCTGACTTGTAGCAGACAATGCAACAATGTTTACAGAAAAAGACATGAAATCTAACGGTTTACAGTAGAAGCAAAACGTAAGTCCTAGCAGAAGTTACTTACCTGCTTTCCGTCTTCATTAATCTAAAGATCCAAACTCGTAGGTGAGAGCATCGTGGCAGACGGCACTGCAAACTTGAAAGATTTGGATGCAGTATCTGTGGACAATCTCGTAGACAGGGGGACCGTGGTGGTTGGTATAACAAACTTTGAAGATGTGGACGCAGTATCTGTGGACTATCTCGTAGACAGGGGTACTGAGGTGGATTGTGCTACAAATTGTGGAAGATGTGGAAGCATTAGCAATGGAAACTCTCTTAGACATTGGCACCGTGGCGGAATGGTGCTACAAATTTGGAAGATGTAGACGCAAAAGCTGTGGACAATCTGTTAGATAGGGGCACCGTGGCGGATGCTACTACAAATTTGAAAGATTTAGACGCAGTCGCTGTGGACAGTCTCGTAGACAGGGGCTCTGTGGCAGAAGGTGCTACAAATTATAGAAGATGTGGAAGCAGTAGCAGTGGGCACTCTCTTAGTCATTGGGACCATAGCGGATGGTGCTACAATCTTGGAAGATATGGACTCACTAGGTGTGGACAACCTCGTATACAGGAGCTCCATGTCGGTTGGTGCTATAAACTTGGAAAATGTGGAAGCAGTAGCCATGGACACTCTTTTAAACATTGGCACATGGTGGATGGTGCTACAAACTAGGAAGATGCAGACGCAGAAGCTGTGGACACTTTCCTAGACATTGGCACCGTGGCAGAAGGTGCTACAAACTTGAAAGATGTGGACGCAGTAGCTGTGGAAATGCTTGTTGACATTGGCACCACAGTGGACGGAGCTACGAATTTGGCACGTGGGGATATAGTAGCCGTGGACACTCCCTTAGACGTTGGCATCGTGGCAGAAGGCAGCTACTAAAATAAAAGATGTGGGCGCAGTAGATGTGGATACTCTCGTAAATAGGGGCACCATGGCGGATGGTGCTACAAACTTGGACGATGTGGACACAATAGCAATGGACACTCACTTAGACATTTGCACCATGGCAGAACAGTGCTACGAACTTGGAAGACATTTATACAGTAGCTGTGGACACTCTCGTATACAGGGGCACCATGGTTGTGGTGCTACAAACTTGGAAGATGTGGACACTGTAGCTGTGGACACTCTCTTACACATTGGCATGATGGCAGACGGTGTTACAAACTTGGAAGATGTGGACACAGAAACTGTGGACACTCTCGTAGACAGGAACACCATGGCAGACAGTGCTGCAAATTTTAAATATGTGGATGCAATATTTGTGGACACTCTCTTAGACAATGGCACTGTGGTGGATGTTGCTACAGACTTGGAAGATGTGGACGCAGTAGCTGTGGACAATCTCTTAGACATTGGCACCATGGCAGAAGGGTGCCACAAACTTGGAAGATGTGGACGCAGTAGCCATGGGCAATCTCGTAGACTGGGCCACCTATGCATGCAGTGCTGCAAACTTTAGATATCTGGATGCAGTAGCTATATACACGCTCCTAGAAATTGGCATCGTGACGTATTGAGCTACAAACTTGGAAGATGTATAAACAGTAAGTGTGGACACTATCATAGACATTGGCACCACGGCGGGCGGTGCTGCAAACTAGAAATTTGTGGACGCTGTACCTGATGTTGATGTGGCCACTCTCTTAGACATTGACACTGTGGCAGATAATGCTACAAATTTGGAAGATGTGGATGCAGAAGCTGTGGATGCTGGTATAGACATTGGCACTTTGTTCATTGTGCTACAAACTTGGAAAATGTGGACACAGTAGCTCTGGACACTCTCATAACCGGGGGCACCATGGCATGTGGTGCTGCAACTTGAAAATTCGGAAGCGGTAGCTGTTGACACTCTCTTAGAGATTGGCACAGTGTCGGACGCTGTTACAAACTTGGAAAATGATGCCGCAGTAACTATTGACACCCTCGTAGACATTGGCACCATAGTGGTTGGTATTACAAACTTTGAAGATGTGGGTGCAGTTGCTGTGGACGCTCTCTTAGACAGGGTCACTACAGCGGATGGTGCTACAAATTTGGAAGATGTAAAAGCAGTAGCTGTGGATAATCTCTTAGACATTGGCACCGTGGCGGAATAGTGCTATAAAATTGGAAGACGTGGACGCAATAGCCATGGACACTATCTTAGATATTGGCACTGTGGCGAAAGGGTTTTACAAACTTAGAAGATGGGAATGCAGTATCTTTGGACACACTGATATACAGGGACACAATGGTGGATAGTGCTACAAATTTTGAAGATTTGGAAGCAGTAAACATGGATACTCTCTTAGACATTGGCACCATGGCGGAATAGTGCAATAAACTTGGAAGATGTGGACGCAATAGCAGTGGACACTATCTTAGAAATTGACAATGTGGCGAAAGGATGTTACAAACTTAGAAGATGTAGGTGAAATATTTGTGGACACTGTGGTGGAAGGGTGGTACAAACTTGTAAGATGGGGACAGAGTAGCTGTGCACACATTTAGACATTCGCAACAACCATGGACACACTCTTATACATTGGCACCATGGTGGAAGGGTGCGACCAACTTGGAAGACGTGGACGCAGTACCATTGGATACTCTCATAGACAGGTGCACTGAGGCAGATGTTGCTACAAATTTTGATGATGTGGACACAGAAGCTGTGGAGACTCTGTTAGATCTTGGCACTGTGGTAGACAATGTTACAGGCTTGGATGATGTAACGCAGTACCTGTGAACACCCTCCCTCTCATAGGCAGGGACACCATGTTGGATGGTGCTACAAACTTGGATGATGTGGACGTAATAGCTGAGGACACTCTCTTAGACATTGGCACTGTGGCAGAAAACGCTACAAGCTTGGTAGATGTGACACAGTACCTGTGGACACCCTCACTCTCGTAGGCAGGGTCAACATGTTGGACAGTGCTACAAACTTGGATGATGGTGATGCAGTAGCTGCGGTGTCTATCGTAGGCTATGGCAGCAATGCATACAGTACTGCAAACTTAAAGTATGTCGACACAGTAGCTATATACACTCTCCTAGAAATTGGCATCGTGACGAATTGTGCTACAAACTTGGAAGATGTATGCGCAGTAAATGTGGACACTATCACAGACATTGGCACTGTGGCGGATGGGTACTGCAAACTAGAAATTTGTGGACGCAAAAGCTGATATATGTAACGTGGCCACTCTCTTAGGCATTGACACTGTGGCGGATAATGCTACAAATTTGGAAGATGTGGACGAAGAAGCTGTAGACACTGGCATTGACATTGGCACCTTGGTGCATTTTCCTACAAACTTGGAAAATGTGGACACAGTAGCTGTGGACGCTCTCGTAGACAGGGACACAGTGGCTGATGGTGCTACAAATTTGGAAGATGTGGAAGAAGTAGCCAAGGAAACTCTCTTTGACATTGGCACTGTGGTGAAAGGGTGCTACAAACTTGGAAGATGTAGACGCACTAGCCGTGGACACTCTCTTAGACAGGGGCACCGTGGCAGATGCTACTACAATCTTGAAAGATGTGGACACAGTCGCTATAGCACTCTCGTAGACAGGGGCACTGTAGCGGATGGTGCTAACAATTTGGAAGATGTAGAAACAGTAGCCATGGACACTCTCTTAGACATTGGAACCGTGGCGGAATAGTGCTATAAACTTGGCAGATGTGGACGCAATAGCCATGGACACAATCTTAGACATTGGCAGTGTGGCGAAATGGTGTTTCAAACTTAAAAGAATTGGCCCAGTATCTGTGGACACACTCGTATACAGGGGCACAATGGCGGATGGTGCTACAAATTTGAAGATGTGGACACATTAGCCGTAACACTCACTTAGACATTGGCACTTTGGCGGAATGGTGGTACAAACTAGGAAGATGTGGACACAGTAGACGTGCAAACTCTTTTAGATATTGGCCTCATGGCGGATTTTGATACAAACTTGGAAGATGTGGACGCAGTATCTGTGGACACTATTGTATACAGAGGTACCAAGGCAAACTGTGATACAAACATGGAAGATTTGGATGAAGTAGCTGTAGACACTCTTGTAAACCAGGGCAATGTTGCGGATGGTGCTACAAATTTGGAAGATGTGAATGCAGTAGCCATGGACACTCGCTTAGACATTGGGACCATTGCGGATACTTTTACAAACTTGGAAGATATGGACACAGTAGATTTGGACACCCTCGTATACAGGGTCTCCCTGGCAGTTGGTGCTATATACTTGGAAGATGTGGAAGAAGTAGCCGTGAACACTCTCTTAGACATTGGCACCATGGTGGATGGTGCCCCAAACTTTGAAGATGCGGGCGCATAAGCTGTGGACGCTCTCCTAGACATTGGTACCGTGGCAGATTATGCTGCAAACTTGAAAGATGTGGACGCAGTAGCTGTGGAAACGCTCGTAGACATTGGCACCATAGTGAACGGTGTTACGAGCTTGGCAGATGAGGACGTAGTAGTAGTCGTGGACACTCTCTTAGAATTTGGCGTCCCGGTAGAAGGCTGTTACAAACATGAAAAATCTGGGCGCAGTAGATGTGGATACTCTCGTAAACAGGGGCACCATGGCGGATGTTTCTACAATCTTGGAAGATGTGGACACAGTACATGTGGACACTCTCTTAGACATTGGCTCCGTGGCAGGCGATGTTACACATTTGGAAGTAGTGGATGCAGTAGCTGTGGTCACTTTCGTATACAGGGGCACAGTGGCAGATGGAGCTACAGACCTTGAAAATGCGAATGCAGAAGCTGTGGACAGCCTCCTAGACATTGGCACCGTGGCAGATGGTGATACAAACTTGGAAGATGTGGTCGCAGTAGCCGTGGAGACTCTCTTAAACATTGGCTCCATGGCAGACGATTTTACAAGCTTGGAAGTAGTGGATGCAGTAGCCGTGGACACTCTCGTATAGACGACCACTGCGGCGGATGGTGCTACAAAGTTGGAAGATGTGGACATAGTAGCCATGGGTACTCACTAAAACATTCGAACCATGGTGGAAGTATTCTAAAAACTTGGAATATGTTGATATGAATCTGTAGACACTCTCATATACAGTTGCACCATGGCGGAAGGTGCTGCAAACTTAGAAGTGGGTGTGCAGTTGCAGTGGGCATTCTCATAGACAGGGAAAACGTGGCATACAGTGCTGAAAAATTTAAAGTTGTGGACGCATTTGCTTTGGACACTCTTTTATACGAAGGCACCGTGGAGGATGGAGCTACAATCTTGAAATATGTGGACTCAGAATCTGTTTAAACTTGGGTAGACAGGAGCACCGTGGCGGATGATGCTAAAAATTCGAAATGTGTGGACGCAGTAGGTGTGGACACTCCCTTAGACCTTGGCAATTTTTCGATGTTTCAAAAACTTATAGGTTATGGACGCAGTAGCCGTGATAACTCTTGCAGACATTGCTACTGTGGAGGAAGGGTGCAAAAAACTTGGAAGATGTGGACATTGAAGACGTGGAAACTCTCTTAGACATTGGCACCATGATGGATGGTGGTACAAATTTGGATGATGTGGAGACAGTATCTGTGGACACTCTCTTAGACATTAGCACCATGTTGAAGGTCCTACAAAAAATTGGAAGTTGACGTCGCAGTAGATGTGGACACTCTCTTAGACATTGCACCGTGTCAGAAGGGCGCTGCAATATTGGAAAATGTGGATGCAGTTACTGTGGGCACTCTCTTAGAAATTCGTATCGTGGCAGGCGATGCTATAATTTTGAAAGATGTGTATACAGTTACATAGACACTCTCTTAGTTACAGGCACTTTGGTGAAGAGTTCTAAAAACTAGGAAGATGTGTTCGCAGAAAGTGTAGACACCCTCGTAGACAGGGCTCCATGGCGGATGGTGCTACAAACATGGAAGATGTGGATGCAGTAGCCGTGGAAACTCTCTTAGACATTGGCACCATGATGGAAGGTTGCTACAAATTTGGAAGATGTGGACACAGTAGCAGTGGACACTCTTGTAGACAGTGGTATGTGGCAGATAGTGCTGTAATCTTGGATTATATGTACGCAGTGCCTGTGGACACTCTCTTAGACATTCTAGTCTCTTCTAAACTGTTCCTCGCCACAACTTATTTCTCCACTTTCCTTACCCGAAGGAACCCTTATAGTTACTCTGCCTCCTCCTTCACAAATTTCATGGGGATGTAACATTGCCACTGGTTAAACAAGAAATCTGCTACCATATAAAAATTTAAAAGTAAGCGTGCTGGAATAGTGGCAAGTAGCACAATTTATACCAACAATAACCAACAATTTTTTATATATAGGTAAAGAAAATTATGTTAAGCTGAGGATCACTGAATAAATAAATCAAACAAGGAATGTAAGGAATTGGTGACGCAACCACACTTATATTTCGTTTTAACTTATTACAACAACAAATATTCACTGCACATTAGCAAATTATCTTGTAAATACTTCAATCATTAAATTATTAATAAATCATTAAAATGTCAATTATTTAAGAAGACTAAATGCGACAAAAATGGAGTTGCCTCCTATATGATATAATGACATAAACTTATAGCATCGTATCAATTTTCTGTTTACTTCTGTGTCATACCTTCAGTTAATAATATAAATAAATAAATAATCAATTATCTTGCTTTCGAAATGTGACAGTGTTGATGTTTGATCATTTGACTATAATTTAAACAAATATCATTATAAATGTAACTGTAATAAATTGGAAATCATAGTTCATATCTGCATTTTTAGTCCTGTCCCGAACACAGTAAATGCCACATGCTTCGCCTCCGCAAGAAGCAGAAGCGGGACTCAACGACCGCAGCATGGAGAATTCCCAGCGAAAATCGCGAGGGGCGAATGACAACGAAACCAAAGAAAATTCGAAACCAATTCTGGGACTAAAATCTTGGGCCAAACTGTCGAATCCTCTGTAACGAAATGTAATGTCGGACATTAACTACGGGTCCTATGCACGCGAATGACGGTTACAACAAAATAAAACCGAACTTACCCCGACTGGAAGAGTGAAAAAGGAACTAGAAGAAAAACATTGTCGCGCAGTCACTTGCAGTCACATCTCCAAAATAATTTTAAAAAATACATCTCCTCTACAGCAGCTAATTTACATCACTGACAAACTTCTACATTGTATGCAAGTAAAAAAAATTCGCTACGGACTATATCCTTCGTCAATAAGTAAGATGGCTGGAGCGCAGAAATACGTGTATCTCTTAAACTTCAAAAGAAAACTGATTTGTCAATTATGCTCAGTTCAATAACTATAATTCCCAAAACACATATTAAATAACTTCACACGTACCAAAATTAAAATATAAAATAATTTAAATTTTCCTTTAAAAAAAAGTATTTTTTTAAGTGCTTTATGAAATGGCACATGGATAAATAAATAACTTTTGTTGAGGTTTCATATGGGGGTTTTGTGTGAAAAGTTTCTTTCGGGGTAACTTAGTACAGTATGATAATAAATTATTTTGTATTTTTTTATAAGTGCCTCTCTCTCGACCATTTTCAGGTAGTGGGGTTCTTTGATAAGAGGAGTGTGTGCCCTTTTTATGGCACTGCAAACATTTTGCGAATGTGTTTTTCTTTCTTTTCTTGTATTATGTGACTTTGCCTTCCTAGGTAAAGATTTTTTTGGCAAAATACTACACTTGAATTTTACTGCAGTCAATTATCTCTTTTCTGTGCTCAAGCTTAAATTTGTAATTGAATATCACTAATTTTACTGTATCTAATAAGCAGCATTAATGCAAAATTAGGGATTGTTCATGTGTAAACTGTTAATTCATCCTACAACTAATATTGATAAAGGTATTTCAGATTTGTATGTCTTAGTTGGATTTTTTCGTATTGTGTTCGATTTACTATAGAAGGCATTACCTGTAAATATTGAATGTTATTGTAGAAGTACCATTGTCAAACAAGGACAGTTTTTTTTTTTAATGCCATGCTTTTCCTTTGCCCTTTAGATTTGAGAAATTTTATTTTTTTTCTTTGTTCATTATATGTCATAACATGGCAGCACTTTTTGTAAATCATATGATCATGTTATATTATATATATATATATATATATATATATATATATATATATATATATATATATATTGCTGAGAGGTGATGATATGGTCTTTTTCCTCCTCCTTCTCAAGACTTAATTGTGGCGTGACTTGTTTAAAAAGTATTCCTGAAGAACTTCTCCAATATGGTTTTAATTACTTTTGGCACCGCTCTAGTAGGTAAATTTACTGTTTCTCTAATATTCTCGGCGATGTGTTAACATATTTTTTAACGAGGCGCAATAAATATTTGGTCTATTATATAGTGTCGTAGTGCAGTCATCGTTGGGTGCTTGCTGCTAGCTGTTTGCTGTACGACCCAAGTTAGTCTTCTGCCATGTTTTAGCACCTGAAAACGAGTGTGGCAATCTTTGCCAGCCACACATGGTTGTGTCCACTGTCTTCACATATACGTGGAAATGACGTATCTACACCTGAAAAATATATAACACTGCAAGTATTCTATGGATGTGGTTATCGCCAATCTTCGGACATTCCAATCAATATTACATGAGCTCTAAGAATTTTCTTTAGAATGGCGATAAATATAAAAAAACATTACTAATTAATGATGTTATAACATAAAATGTAATTTATTCTATTAATTATCTGGGGTGCACCTCAATGCCATTGGTTTCTTTCTATAATTTTTATTACAGTCATGGTAAATTTACAGTGATCTGTAACGTACTTTTAATTATTGTTTAGTTTTGCTGTCTTAAACATTACCAACACAAGCAAGCAACTTGATGATATTAAAGTAAATTTAAAAAAAAGAGAAATTATATATACTTGTGTGACAATACTCATAGAAACGTAAAAATAATATTTATTTATTTTCTTTATATCTGGAAACATTAAATTTGTCATTGCCACCCCCGACTAGGGTTGTATTTCGTCTTTTCATAATTTTCTTTATATTAACCTATAAGAACTCTGTTAGAGAAACTGAAGTGTCGACAATGTGTATAATAACCGCATAGTTTTTTAATATGATAATTGACCGCATGGGTAATTGATTGCGTGTTTGTGACTCGGCCCTAAGATATTTAACTCCTTTAACAAAACGCAGGCAGGTACAACTAGATCCACTGCTTACATTCACCATCTTTGGTCTTGCAGGTTATGTTTTTTGTTGAGATCCAGTGGACCGCCGATACATGATCTGTAATGGCGAGGGTGGTGGTTCAGTGGTCGCATGGGAGTTCCGCAATACCGAGAGTCCATGTTGTGCATACTCCAACTTGCCGTTTTAACATACCATTATAACGAATTTAACTTAATAAATGGAACAAAATGTACGTCGTGTACGCAACAGAACTTCCATATAAAAATCATGTTTTGATAATAAAATGTGTTAATATGCACTACAATTACTTCACAGTGTTACTGAAAAAAAATGTATAATAAGAAGTGACAGCGGTCTAAAATGTCAGATGAGAGCGTGTGATGTGAAACAGTTTCGTTGGTGCGAGAAACTGATCGCTTCTTAAATATTTCCATATTAGAGTTTTAAATGCGACATATATGTACTCCCACACGCAATGTGTAGATAATGTTCTTCAGTGGAAAATTATAAATGATATTCAATCAGAAATAAGAAAATATATGAGACCGGAGTCAACTTAGAGAATATTTAAATAATTTTACAACAATAATTTTACTCTGTTTGAAAACCAGCTTGTCTAATTAAAACTAAACAGCAATTATTGTTTTAAAAATTATTAGCCAGCTCCTAAAACACGATTTCTTAAACAGTAATTTAATAAAATGATAAATGAGAGTAAAATGCGAGGACATTGCTTCCTAATTCGTAGACATTGTACAACAGCACTCCGAACTCATTCTGCCTCGTGATGACTGATCTGAAGAGCAAGTTATAGTTCCGCATGTTATTAAAATTGAAAATTATTACGATACATTTAATATCATTGGCATGTGACAGTGTATTTGTAACAATTATGACTATGTAAAAATGCCCACCTCTGTTTGCTAAAACGTTCTGAAGTAAGACATACAGTAGACTTCCAGCACCGTGATAATCAATATGCTTATAGTGACTTGAAGTGCAGCCATGATAACTTATCTAAGTTTAAGTAATTTCAGCAGTAAACTTTATGCGTGTGTACCGTATGCATATAAACAGTTATTGTGTCAACAAGTTGAATGATCAGTGACTAATGGTTGAAACACATTTACACAAAATGTTTATCCAAATGTGTAAATAGTTTAATATTGCTTGGATTAAGTGTAAAATTAACGCTGCAATGTTTTCACTTACACTGAATCAAACTGCAGACGTCAGTACACAGGTTTGAACAACAACCATAATTTCTTCAATTATCAAATGTAAAAAAAAATATGTGAATTGAAATAACTGCAGTAGCGCGACATATCATTCATTAACAGAAACGAAAATTTGGACATGACAGAAAAAACCAAGAACTAAAGCAAATGTGTCAATGAAAGTGTCTAAGCAAACACAATTGCGTGAACAATTAAATTTAGTTGACAAACTAGAAAGAAAATAAAGTACAGGACATTTAGATTGAATAACATGGTGCATAAGCCTACTCATATAACCAAAACATTATATTGAAGCAGAGAGGACGAGATAAAATTTTAAATATTGGACTAAATACCGGAAGTTACTTATTTATAGGATCGTATCAATTGATCAATTAATTAATGTTTAAGTTATCCTAATTCTTTAACTTTTTCTACTTGCATTTTACAATTAATGAATGTATTTAAATGAACGACAAAGGTAATGCATCATGGGCTCGATAAATAATATGGCTGTAGTATTAATAAAAATATATTTAGTGATTGTTCGTTGCAGTCTGACAGATTGTGTTTGTATTTGAAGTTGCATGAACTGCCGAACAGCACTGCAGTACGATTTCCAGTGTGCAGTCGCATGCGAGATAGCCAAGTCACTCGGTTACAACCACTCGGCTGCCATTCCGAGCGCTCAATTCGCGCGGAAGCCGGCTCGAGTGCTTCCATCATACCGAAACGGTGTCACGTTCGGCAAAACAACTCTCGACTAACAACTCGCATGCGACTTGAAACAGCCGCATAAATCCCCTTAGCGAGACTACGTCCTGCCTACTGTAACTGCCTCCTGCCGAGGCTGATTCCTACCGAATAACTCCTTACGAGACTATATTCAGTCGACTGACTCATATAGACTGACTCTTGCAGACTGACACCTGCCTTGTGTCTTCTGCCAAGACTGACTCCTGCAGAATCATTCCTGCCGACTTACTCTGGCAAACTAACTCCTGCCGACATATTATTCCTAACTGTCTTCTGCCGAGACTGGCTCCAGCCAATAGGGATTCCTGCACACTGTCTCCTGTTGACTGAACCCTTCCGAGTCTAGCTCCTGCAGACTGAATCCTGTAGACTTCCTCCTGTCAACTGACTCCTACTGGGACTGACCCTTGCCAACTGACTCCTGCCGAGGCTGATTTTTTTTCGTAATCAGCCAAATGGCAGACACACATTCTTTTCACCTTCCCTTCCCCCCTATATTTTTTATATCCTTTCTGGGAATTGCAGGGATATATGTATTTCCTGTAGCTTAACATTGTGTTATCTATATTATAACTCTCCATTCTTGGGCTATTTCGGCCACATAACTTTTAATAATATTTTATTCTTATTATATTATATGATATTTCCGTTGACTGTCAGCCTGCATGACAGCTTGTATGGATGGTTCTAGGGAGGATTTGGCCCCACTGCTGGCCGTTTTTATGGACGTTTTAGTAACTGGTCTGTGCAATGTTCGATGGAAGGTTTCCTACAAGGTAGAATTTTAGCCAATCAGACAGAGGGCGTTAGTGTGATTTTCTTTATTTTATTTTGAGAAAGAATATTAAACTATTAAAAAACAAATAATAGTCAACAAACGATAAGTTATTGATAACTATAACTAATATACTTCCCTCAAAATAGGTGCAATTAATTTTAAAATAATTTCTTAAAATCTGAGTAGGTAGGAATGACTTTACTCCTCTTATAAAGCAATAACTTTAAAAATGAAGCCAGAAACATATGCAACAGAAGTGAGAAAATTTTAAATATACGTATGCCTTACCCAGGATTTGAACACAGAAAACCTCGTACAATAAAATAACATGCAAGCCATGCATTACGGAGGTCGTTTTGGAGCATCAACTTCAAATTTAAATGGTCTTTTGTTTCGAATTATAGCGTTTGCTAACTTAAAATATTATACAAGGCCTTTCTTTAAAAAAATAGTGACTGACTCACATAAATCTTTTAAGTTTATGCGGCCAACCATAGTGCTACTTGTGTGAAGAATGTGATGGAAATCGGTTGTTTTTCCTTGACATGTGACATAAAAACTTAATTTTCATATTTGACGCTATCATACAAAACTACCAGAAAATGAGGCTCTATATACGATGCTTCTAATGTATGCTTTCTACATATAAATTTTGATTAAATTTGGTTAAATTCTGTAAATTGTTTTATGACCCATTTAAATCATGAAAGTTTTCTTGGTCTGTTGTACCATTTCTGATGTGCACAATCTGGTACGCATTTATTTGAAATGTTACAGTGTAATATTTGGTAGGAATCAGTGGATTCGTTCTCGAGTCAAGACATAAAATTCCATAATTTTCATGTGGCGATCTTCATAAATTGAGGACCAAGAAAGTAATGTAGTGGCACTCTTGATGATTGTATACTGCCAATATACCAAGTTAAGTTAAAATAGATTGCATAGTTCGTAGATATTGCCATCAGAACTAAAATGATTTTATAGCCGCCATTCTGAAAATATGTGTACCTTTCTTAAAACATATATATATATAAATATATATATATAAATATATATATATATGTTAATATGGACTACCCCAGTACAACATCTTTGCCAAATTTTGTAAGAATGTATTGATTGCTTCCCAAGATACGAACAAAATAATAATTATTATTGTTAGAGCTATCTTACAAAATGGCACAGAAACAAGTCTCTGAATATACGAATTTGATGGTTGTAATAGGTACTGCTTGCATACAAAGTTAAGTTGGAATTTGTTTCATTAATAAAATATACTGAGCTAAAATATTTATAAAGTCATTATTTAGAAAATAGTTGCCTGACCAAAATAAAACATACCAATTTACACTACTTGCTGCAATACTATTTGTTTGCACATTTGGAAGGGATCTGTCAATTGTTTCCCCAGGTATGAAAAAGAAAAGCTTAATTTACTCGCATAGCACTACCTTACAAAATGGTGGACAAAGATGCTCTACGTAGATACAGTTGATAGTTGTAATATCTACTGTCAACACACAAAGTTCAGTTGGAATTGATTACATGATTTCGACTTGTAGCATTCTAAGCTAAAAATTGCTGTTTTGCCACCATTTTGAAAATAAGTGCCTGTGATGCTCAAAACATATCACTTAACATCATCTGCATCAGTACTACTTATTTTGCCAAATTTGGTTGTAATAGGTAAATTATTTACCGAGTAATGACCTAATAAATGTATTTATTCGTGTGCTGCTATCTTTCAAAACGGCCTACAATAGAAATTATTTGTGGTTATATATAATGCTTTCAACTCTCAGTATACAAAATTTGGTGGAAATAGGTTTAATGGTATGGCAGATACACTAAATAAACTTAAAACAGTAGTATAGCCGCCATTTTGAAAATAAGTAAGTGATCATCATCAATGACTTACATTTAAATGGTCTACCATAGTAATACTTAAATTCCCATTTGGGTGAGAATTGGTTTAATAGATTTTAAAATATAATGTAAAATATGTATTTTTTTATAAGTGCTATGTTACAAAATGGCGGACCAACAACCATATCCGTCTCAAAGTTTAATTCTTACACAATGTTCTGCTAGCATACAAGATTTGTTTTAAATCGTTTAAATGGTAGCCAAAATACGTCATATCAACCTAAATCTTCACATGTCCGCCAATTTAAAAGTAAGTTCGCGACGTGGTTAAAATTTATAAAAGTCAGGTGTTCTTATTTAGTATTATATATTTACAAATTTTGGTGAAATTAGGTTTAAAACCGTTCAAAAATCGAAAGGGGACACACCCACACCTAGACACACCTATACATACACACATATAAAGGCTGTTCACGGTAAAGTGAGCACGTTTGAAATCAACATTAAAGTCACTGCCCTTGCTTGCATATATTATAATGGGCGCACTGAGTGACATACGCTGTGCAAACTTGGTAACGATGGATGGAAAATAATTCCATACCTACACGTCAAATTAAAAGCGTAAGGTAACCATTTGTGATTACTTTAATTATATTTTTGGTTTTGTGATTTTTTAAAATGTTTCTAAGCTTTAAAAAAGAGTCGATTTTTGAAATATTTACTTTTGTAATATTTTCACAGTTCTTACTTCCGCGGCAACAAGTATCGTTGTCTAGGTTATTCCAAAGAACTCTCTATAACTGAGTGCATGCAGGCTCGTGTAGCAGGTCTCGTAGAAGAGTCTTTCCGAGCCTGTACGGGATATTTGTTCGTAGCATACGGACTTAAGATACAAGGCCCGTTCCCAGAGGTTAAGCCCCTGTCATACTGTCAAATTTTCGCCTTAAACTATATTTGACAATACTATTTTAAGACAAAATACGGCAATAAAATTTTTCCTTCCAACAAATTTAACAAATAATATTGAATGTGTTTGTAGATGTGTCACACTGGCAAATGTTTTTAATGGGAAAATCAAATTTTAATTATTATATTTAATATTTTTTAGAGAGATATTGCTTTCGTTTTTCCATGGAATCCATTTCACGAAGAAATGTAAGAAATGTTGTCATTAATTTTCGCTTCTTTACTAAATTCAAATGTTATTTTTTCGAAGAACTTTCCTGCACAGCAAAATTTAATGCCTTTGAGTTTGTAATATTATGTGCAGTATTCAGTTAAAATAGTATTCCAGCCCAGAGAACATATACATCAATTAATTATCCTCATAACGTGCTTTGTTTCCAACAATTCTTCATTATTTTAAAGTTTCTTGACGTCTATTTCTTCGTGCCCATCAGACATCAAATAAATTTTAGAACGAGTCCAATATTCAAATGTTTAATGGAAACTGAAGCCATTCGACTTTATCACACTATTATACGAGCGTATATGACGCTTCGATGTCATCGTAACTGTCCGACTTTGTTTGAGCAAACTTATTGGAAGCAGTTCGACGGAACTATCTGACAGTGTGGCAGGGCCTTTAGTGCAGTGATTCAGAGAATGGTACACCAGAGGTGCCAATTCTAGTTTCGGAAATCCGCCGAATTAATCCGTTAGATTCCCGCCAAATATTAAAAGTAAACGAAATTTATTACAAACAATTATTTAAAAGTGAAACGCTTTATAGATGTTAATATTTAAAGCAGAAAAGTAGTTTTATCATAATAATAATAAAGTTTATATATTTTTACTCTACTTCAGTGACAAATTTGGAACATTTGTTTTAACTTTGACATGCAAGATTCCGATTTCTGAAACCGTATTGTAATCCGGTAAAAGTTCCCCTGCCAGATAAAATGAATATTTCCCCGCTAAAGGTTTTTAGTTCCGCCAAATTTAGCGGAAAGTCCGCTAAATAGACAACACTACGGCACGCCATTTCGTGTCTGTATACTCGTCTACTCTGTAGCCGCTCGCGCCAGATGAGAGCTGTGATCCGGGAGCGCACGCGCCTGCCGGCAGGTGCTGCAACTAGCAGTCCGCGGAGGGGAAGTGGAGAAGCGAGCGGAGGGGAAGTGCGCAGCCAGCTCTACCCGCCGCCGGCCAGACTCAGCAGTACAGTTTGAAAAGGCTGGCTGGGTGGAGCGCTTAGCGCGTCCACCTGTCTCGCACGCGAACTACGCTGTATTCGTGCGTAGCAGACGACTTAGCTTGCAGTGCGTGAGCGATACAACTGCCCACGGAGGCTGGCTGGCATGTTGGTCGGTGCGTGTGAAGTGCGTGTACGAGCTGACTGACGACGGCGGCGGCAGTGCAGGTGTAATTGTCTCAGTGGCTGCGCGAAGTGGATCGTGGGTCATGCGTGCGGCAATGGCCGGCTGTTGAGGCGTGATGGGAGCGAACATGGGCAAGAACTCGTCGCTGCTGGACGCTTTGCCGTCGGCGCAGGGCACCCTGCACGTTGTCATGCTGGGGCTGGACAGCGCGGGCAAGACGACGGCGCTGTACCGCCTCAAGTTCGACCAGTACCTCAACACGGTGCCGACCATCGGCTTCAACTGCGAGAAGGTGAGGGGCGCGCTGGGGCGGGCCAAGGGGGTGAACTTCCTCGTGTGGGATGTGGGCGGACAGGAGAAACTTAGGCCTCTCTGGAAGAGCTACACGCGCTGCACGGACGGCATCGTGTTCGTGCTGGACAGTGTGGACACAGAACGCATGGAGGAGGCCAAGATGGAGTTGGCCCGCACTGCCAAGTCCCCAGACAACGCCGGCGTGCCCATCCTGGTGCTGGCCAACAAGCAGGACCTGCCTGGAGCCCGGGAACCCCGCGAGCTGGAGAAGCTGCTGGGGCTGGCGGAGCTGGGGGCAGGCACAACGCACATGTGGCACGTGCAACCTGCCTGCGCCATCACTGGCGACGGCCTGCACGAAGGACTCGAGCAGCTCTACGAGATGATCCTCAAGAGGCGCAAGCTAGCCAAACAGTGCAAGGCCAAGAAGAGGTAGTAGTCGCCTCGCTATTACACACTGCGTCTTCCCTCGCCATGACGACGTCAACACTGCGGCACCTCCCACTTGACACAGTCACCTCCGCACCTGCCAACAACCTACACTCCACTACACCCCACCTTCTGTGTCGTAACTAGATAGATGCTAAGGCGGGGTTAGACTATTCCCAGGCGCACGGGATTTGCTCCTGGGATCATTTTTGAAGAATCGATTTGAGACCTCTTTCTGATCGAATAAGTATAGCCCTCTAAGTTCAATACTTCCACACTCGCCAGTGAGTGGCGCTGAATACGTCCGCTGACCGGCCTCTGGCGGTTATTGATCACCCCGTGTAGTTACGCCACTGATGTCGTTCATTGGCCGAGGCTGCAGTTGTGCCCCACGCCAGGTAGCATAGCACGCGATTATGGTCCTAGTTTCTTTGCACGTTGGATATTGGCTGAAACTCGTCCCAGCCGTGTCTTACAAACTTTGATCCAATTGGAAGGATTGTCGTGGGATTTCAGTCTAGTTTGTTGTCAGATGAAACCGCTGAATGTCTTGATATTTTTTAATGACTCATAACTACACAATTTCACAGTACACAATTTCATGGGCCGCCATTCGTCACCAACGTTTCTGTATATCTTGCATTCTTCCTTCGTAGATCACCACTCGAGTGTAGCAAGACATTTCGTGAAAGAATATCTTTATCATGATCATGCATGTTGCGTGCAAAGTCGCGCCGAACATTCATATTCGCATTCTTATCACTTCCAGGTCTGTTTCCATCGCTCTACATAATAGCTAACGTTTCACACACGTTCGGTTGAAACAATTAATTTACCGCGATATCTGTAAATTATTTAATTCTGAAACATGCGCTAGTTTAACAAGGCGACGAGAAAGCAAGACTGGGTTTACGAAAGAAAAACTAACTACTTTTTTTATTCCCCCATCAAGATTAAACTACCACCCTGCAATAAGTGTGTTAGCGCAAGCAATTGACATGTCCAAACATATGTGGCCGAGTTCGGACTCGAACTAGTGACCTGTGCTGCTACGAGGAAGATCACCGTTCGCATCGCGTTCTTGTAGCCATTTCACTGGTTACAGCAGTTGGGTGACGTGACTGCAGCAGGTTAGATGAGTGGAATAGCGTATAAGTATCACTGTATATATGTACTAAGTTACTCATTTGTTGACTCTTGTGTCATTGGGTTGGTTGTCGTTCGTCCATCTTGTCTGAGTCACTGTAATGTTGATAACCTATTACAGAACTGTCCGAGACAGCAATGGAATAGCATCACTGTATGTTGGTAGTAAAGTGAGCACTTCTGTCATCAAACTTTCAAAAAAAGATTACTGGCCGTTAACTGCGTAGCTGTATATTACTAAATACGCTGACATGCAGACGCCTAGTAAGTGGGCAGCGATTTAAGGCCCACGTCTTTGCGTATTGTGATTGAAATGTTAAAAATTATGGAAAATTAAGTTACTATTTTTTATTATACATATAAGAGCACGAAATAGCATATTAGTATCACATTTAGGCCAACTTCAAATTGGCCATTTTAGGTATTGTAGTATTAAGTAACGTTCAATTCAGCCGCAGTCACTTGTTCAATGATAGATGCCATTTGATAATTCAGTATTTTAGTAAGTTTCGGTATATACTTAAAACAAAATACTTACTAAAATACCAACTACGTCATTTTCGTCACTAATTTGGGTGACGTAACCTTTTAGTAATTTAAAAGTGTTAATTCTAACACGGTATTAGGTTCTTATCGATTTAACACTTTCACTTAACTGGCGCGTGAATGAAGTGACGAGACTCGAGCCAATGTGCATTGTAAATATATGGCGGAAGTATACACAATGAGGTGATAAGTACTTAGTTATTAAACAGGGCTGTCAAAAGTGTTCACTTTACCGCGAACATACTATACGAAGCAGGTTTTCTAGTCCAGTATCTGGTTACGATATGTAGTACAAAAGTGATGCGTTACAGCATTTAAGCACAAATTTGACAGTGCGTAAAACTAGTCATGGACTGTATCACCAAACATTATCACAGTGGTCCTTGTTATAGGATCGAAGTGTAAGTACGTAGGTACTTGAGAAATGCTTGTGCAGCTGTATGACAAAAGTATCCTAGGTTCAGACGGTTCGTTTTCACGATGCCCCAAGTGTATACTAAATGCAAATACCGGCATTTATGTTTAAATGCAATTTACTGAACACAAAATAATAGAACCAACACTAACATGTACAGTAAATATTGTTGGTATGTGTATCCAGTTAGCTGTGAATTTTTGGTACATGGGTACAGGCATATGTTTTATATTTCAAAATAAGCTGCAAAGGGCGTTTCTTTATTTAAATAGAAAATTCTGGCATTTGCACGCTAAAGCCTATACAGAGTGTCTGACATTAATCCGACTGTTACAGTTTAGTTTTGTAACGACAGCCGATTTATGGAAGTTAGTTGGGGTGTCTGTGATGCATCTACTGGATTGAAAAATTTCTATATAAATTTTAATATCGCCAAAATGAAGGCCATGTCTCAAGTTAACAATTCTTGAACGTTATTTAAAGAATGAAGTACCTACATGGTGTACTGCTGTAAGCTACATATTTTAATAGCTTGAATTGGTCAGTACATTTTCTTAGACCGAAGAAAACCTTATTCCTTCTGACTGTAATACTAACTTCATGCACAGTGTTTATCTACAGCTGAACTTTGAATCCGTGTTTTGCATACTGAAAAAAGTAGTTGAAATAGTATTTACTTAAGACGTAGCCTACACAGCACAAGCACAGCGCCCATGCTACAGTTGAGAATAACGCTGACAATATTTGTTTTTTTTTTGGGTTGCTATATTTAGTGTGTAAGACGAAAGATTTAGTGCCGGCGAAATTAAAGGTTAGCGTAGTTTGTAACGTTTTTTTTTATAAAAAATATTATTTTATATCAAGCTGGGATGTTTTTAAAATACGAAGTTAGTTTTGTTATTATTTTTTATTCCGAACGTCACCGAGAACCAATTTAAACCTTTCGTGAAAACTTATGCCCCAGTAATAAAGTCAGGTCATTACACACACTTCCCTGTTTATAAACAAGTAGTTGTAAACCATTCGGGCTTCCTGACTGATTAAACAAATGCACACAGCAACAGAGAGATTTGATTCGAAAAAAAAAATGTTGACATCTATTTTAGAATGCAAAAATGTGTGATGCAGAGTGCCATATCGGCTGAACGGTAATAACGCATTGCGGTATTGACAAACAAAGATTGAGCTAACACTGTGTTTATTGAAGTGCTTTTTGCTATGCGCGATTCAAGATTGTATTTATTTTCACGGTGTTGAACTCGTGTACATGTCAAGTGTCGTGTTTGTGAAATGTTTGAGACAGTTGTGTCGGCGGGCCCTAATACCTGCAGCGCGATGACGTACTATATATATATATAGTATACAATAATACTAAATACCTCACTCCTTTCACAATTGCGACGGCCACAGAGTTGTAAACAGTCACCAGATCGAACTAAATTTGACTCGGCAACTCTTCTGCTGTTTTGTTTTTGCATGTTGTTGATAATGGATCATTGCTAGGTGCCGAGTTATAGGCAGATCGGATGATTATTTTAATATCCTCTTGTTTTTTGGTTAAAATTTTACATATTTATCTTCAAAAATACTGTACTTCAATTATTTTTCGATTATGGGAGTTACTTTATTAACATAGTTAATATTGTGTAATTCTAGAACTACTATGTTATTGTATGCGATAAATTCTCCCATTATTTTTTTCACAAAGAACGCATAGGCAGATGGTTAGGTTACTTGGTTGACATTAGTAAAAGTATTTTATTCATAACGGTCTTATGAAAATTAAGACGTAAATAAACACGTTTATCACAGTTAACCATGTTAACTACGACAGTTGTGTTTGTTTGCGGTAGGTCAATGACGGGTACATGCGCATAAAACTAAGATTGCTCGGCCTACCTCTTCGTTAGTCTCTGCATCAGATAGTCATGTGCACTAATTAGCGTTATGTATCCTCCGGACATGTTCGAGTTCAACGTCCTATGCTTCAAAGTGTGTACACTTGCCCTGTCTCGCAGGCAGTGTCTTCAGTGGATTACTTTCCTCGTTGTTTTATCATTTTCTTCTTATGCTATATGTTTCAGTTCTGATACCGTCGTTAAATGTCACTCGTTTAGCACTAAAGAAGACAACACATACCTACCTATAAGTTGGCTAAAGTAATGATGTTCGAGAATTACTTACAGTGCTACAGACGTTATTTACAAAAAATAGAACACGCAGATATATATATATATATATATATAAAATGTAAACTTATTATTTCCATAATTTCTTTGCATTTAAAACCGTTTCTATGATCTCTTAAAATTGTTATTTTGCTTCAAATCAAGTGTATTAAGCATTTACGTTTACATTGAAGCTTAAACCGATATGGTAGGTTATCTGGAGTGTATACAGCGAAAGTATCGACAAGAATTTTGAAATTGAGATATGGCCTTACTGTGCAATAATTTTAAGAATTTCGTGTATTGTAAATTTTAATGTATTGTTCCGCTATCCTAATAATTTTATTATTTATAGCATTCATTTGCATAGATTCTATAGATTTTCATCATCAAAAATAGTTCGCACAAACATATTTGTTGCCTACAAGTAGGCATATCATTAAAATTGATGTCGTTGAGAACGTCAGCAAATGTACAGTGAAACCCACTGTCAGTTAGTATTGAGTGCTAACTACAAGAACCGGCTGAAGACAATATTAGAATTTATACATTTCATGCGTGGGGTGTGTTTTATTGTGAACTGGTATTTAAATGCCTTCTGAGAAGCCCAGACTATCATAGCCGAATTTGTTGTCAGTTGTGTTTCTTAATGGCTTCTGTGAATGCTTAATATAGTGAGTGTGTTTAATGTGTAAGCTGACGACTGTTTACAGACAATGAGAGTTTGGGATGTTTTGTTTGTTTTCCAGTACAATTTAAGAGTATAATAAGTTAGGTTTAAGTTGCGTAACTCTACCATAGAAGACTGACCTGACGTGACATGATAGCCACTGTGAGGCAAGATTTTCTCAATGGCAGTGTTCAGACAAGATAGGCGTATTCATTAGTTCGTTTGTTGTAGATAGATAATATTTTTTGTTATCTCTGTGTACAAACATGGCGGCATTAACAAATGAAATCTCTGACTTTTTTATTTTATTTTGGCAGTCCATTCTCTTGCAAGTCTGATACATTTATATCAGCGATAGATTATTATTTATTGATACATAGGCTAAGTCTCTTACGCATTACCATTCTATGGCAGGCGGCGATACAATTCATCCACTGCTAGGAAGTTGATGACTGATGTTGCTGAAGATGTGGCTTACGTCTAGTTTTATCATCCATGCTGGGTGGCGAAGTGATTTGTTAATTATTCCGCCTGCTGAGGGAAACTGTATGTATTGTTATTACAGAGGTCCTCTAGGAGCGTTGTTGTCACTAGGGCTGTTCGAAATATCGACATATCGACAATTATCGATATTTAAACATAATTTATCGAACGATATGCAACTTTGAAAAATATCAGTGTATCGATGTTTCGATGTTATCGAAGTTCTCGGTATTGTCTAAATTTTTGGTATTATATAGAAATCTTCAGTATTATTATAATTATTCGTACTATCGAAATGTTCAGTGTCATCGAAATGTTCGGTATTATTGAAATGTTCGATCTCGTCGATTATTTGGTGGTATCGATAATTTCGGTATTATCGATAATACCGAAACTATCGATAAATCTAAAATACCTAGTAACTGTTCGGAAATATATCGATATTAAATGTTTATTATATCGAACAGCCCTAGTTGTGACAGGCTCCGAACGACGTGCGACTCAGTGCTGAGAGCACGGGCCACTCCTCGCCCTAGTCAAACAACAGTAATGTCTCTCCAACTTGTATGTGTCACTGCTATCCAGTACCAAGATGCAATGGGCAAGGTTAAGTTACAGAGTTTTAAAATAATTTTTACTTCTCTACTAGGATGATAGGGCTATGCTGTAATATTTATTCTAGACTGTGCAGAGGTGTTATGATCAGGAAACTTCCATAGGTATACTTTTGAACAACTATGGCTCTCAGTTATTTCTGTATTAATCACAATTTTTAAGTTAGGACTTTACTTAAATCTAAGCGGCTCCGAATTCGGTGCGCTATCTCGCGTTCTCCCATCCGTGAAATGCATGGACACACTCAGTGTAGCGGCGAGATCATTTTTCGAGAGGATGGGGATTTACTTTTCAACATAAAAAAAAATCAGCAACTTTTAGTGCTTATTTTCAAAAACCTTAACATTGGGAGCAGTGGTGTATGCAGATATTTATTTAGGAGGGAGGGTTCCTTGACTGAGGAAATGGCGCCTATAAAAAATTGTCAGATGAATAACAACAGTAAACGTGGGCAGCTGAATTTTTCACTTTACTTATTGTTACTGATTAATCACACCATTTTATTTACCTTATTTTTATTTTACTGGTAATATACTGTATTATTTTATTTTTTTAATGTGAACCAGGAACCCCCCCCCCCCCGCCTCTTCTTTACGCCACTGCATGGGAGATACGACTAGGAAAATTAAGTTGAGCTGATCTCATTGTAATGAAGCGTTTATTAGTATGCGTTTTTTTTATCGAAAAAAATATTTCGCACGCAATAGATTCTGTTAATACTGGTGTGGTTTTATGGAAGTAAATTTAAGCAAGGCCGTTCGGACGATCATGTCCAACCGTGAAAGTTTTCGAAAACTGTAGTGTGGAGCGGAGTACAGACATTGAAGAGGTCATGCACTGTTTGGAACTGGTTGGCACTGTATGTGTCGGTTAATGTTTGTGGACTGCTCTGCAAGTCTTGCTCTTAGTGTATCTATTTCGCAAGCTCTGTTTGATGTCGGTAATTAGACCTAAACAATCCGACAAATACTCCACCACTCTTGCAGTTTCATTCGGTCGCACCGGTTCTACTTTTTACAATGTCATTTTTGACACTGCCTAACACACCCTCATATTTGTGATGTTTTTTAATTAACCATACATTTGTTCTGCGTAGGAGTTGGGGTGGGGGGACCCAAATTCGCCCCCCTCCCCTTCTCACCCATACCCTAGCTGCACCAGCGCCTCGACGCGTTAACAAGTCCTTCGCATGTGTTAATTGGCTGATTGTCAGTGCGAGCATGATACGGAACTGGTGCTCAAGTCTCTCATCATGCTGTGTGGAATCATGCGACTTCAACCGGGTACGCTGTTATTATAATGCCAATTAATGCCGGTATTCGTTTACACCCGCACATTTGCTGTAAATTTGCATGCCGGAGTTTCTCTGCAAATCATTACAAGACTACCTGTTTCAACTCACTGTTAAAAAAAATTCTACGCTTGCTAAACTGCAAGGGAAGTTTTTAACCCGTACATAGTACACGACATTTGCCTTATACCAGGCTCCAAGAACCACTAGTGTAGGGAGTTGCGACGCAAGTGGGTCTATCTTTAAGAATGAGGGGAACCTTACATGATGTTATTTAAATAATGTTAAGACTTGGAGTGAAAGAGTAATCGAGTTTTCTCAATGTCACATGTGACATTTTTGTATTTAAAAAACTCGTTAGAGATCATTATAAGCAGTGAAAATTGTATGCATGTGTAATAAGAAAGTCATGTGTGACAAGACATCGTAGAGCAGTGATATTCTATTCACGATTTCTTCGTAGTTTTTTAATTATGCCATTGCATGGTATCAAGTGTTTTGTTGTTTCGCAAACACGCCATGTATTACAAGCGTTTTATTCTAGCGTTAACATAGAAGAACCTTATTCCTTATTCGTCACCAAATTGAACTTTTATTAACATCTCATTTATAAGTTGTAATATTTCACACATAATTAATACTAATAAAAATGGACAGGAAATGGAAAGGTTTTTATCGCCTAAGAGTAAGTAATAGTTGTAATGCTAAATAATATTACCCTAAATGCGCACGAATCCCTATGGTGTAATTTGCTAGACATGGTGAAGCTATGTTTACACGAGGCGGAGTAGTATCGTGGTAGTAGAACTTGATCAGGGCTTCGGAAATGTTGTAAGTAACAGTGAGTGAACGTAGTGTCAAAGCGCTGCACGGCGCTAGGAAGTCTGGTGAGGTGACATGTGTGTCCTGTCGCCGCTACTGTTAGCTAATACCTACCACTGACTTCGTGCCAGTCCTCTGCGAGCTGACCTCAGCTGGGGCTGTTACCACGTTGAGCCACAGAATACACGTCGATACAGAGGTGCAAGAGCCGCGTAGTTGTAGACGGCCATCTCACGCCAGCAGCAACTTCTAGCGAGCTCACAAATACCGCCACGCCAGCGTCAGCTCCTGCACAGTTCTCTGTTTCTCCGGCATACATGTTATAGGCTGTTCACCATCAAGTGAGCACTTTATAAATGAACATTTAAAGAACCTCACTGCCGCTACCTGTATATATTTAAATGGGTGCAATGAGTGACATTCACCCAGTAAAGTTGGTAACGATGGAGCGGAAAGTAATTCCGTATATTAACGTCGAACAAAAAGTGTTAGGAAACCATTTGTGAAAAATTAGTTATTTCTCTCGCTTTTTGTGTTTTCTAATGCATCGAAGTGTTAAAATGACTAGATTTGTAGAATATTTACTTTCTTAATAATTTCACAGTTTATTTTGACCGACGCATGAATAAAGTTATGAGGTCCATGGCAATGTAAACGTTATATAAGGCGGAACAATACCCATCGTGTATACAAGTAGATCCTGAGTAGGGCTTTCAATAGTGCTCGCTCATTTACCGTGAACAGCGTATAGTAGCTAAGACGGTTGCTAGAATGGGATACGTGTAGGGCAAGCCCTATGCGCCTTAGGTCGGGTTTATTATGTTAAAAAGTGCGCATGCATTGCGGCTGTGGCAGGGTTGTCTGGATGGAAAAGCGCAGCAAACCAGCGGAGATCGGAGAGTTTGCTGGGAAAGTCTGTGCGACAATCGTGGCAGACAAATGTTTATATTTACTTTGATTCGATTAGGGCGGGAAAAAGTAGGGAAAGTTGTTAGTTAGTGAAGATAGAAGTAAGTGAGTTTGATGTGTAAGTTGACATGACATGAGTGAAGGCGGAGTACATGGGCGTCACTAAGATCTTTTCCATGGGGGGATAAAGGAAGTAGAAATAGTTTCCTGCAGATGATACAACTAGGTTTTGCCCTAAAGGCATGCAACAAACATCCATGAGTTGTAATGTGAATACATATGTTAATCTTTACCAATACTCCTGCTGACGTGTATGTGGAGTACCGCTAAGTATAGCAAGATGGCGTGTAGCAGCGGTGACATACTTGCCACACCAGCAGCTCGTAGCAGCCAAACAGACATTACGCTGCAGTCAAGACAATTACAACTAGCGTAATAGTAAAACATTTATATTTACGATAATTTCACGTGAACGATGCATGAATAAAGTGACACGGCACATGAAAATGTTAAATGTACAAATGGCGGAACGATACAATGTAATCAGAGAAGTAGATCCTAAGTGCGCAGTTTACCGCGAACAGCCTATATTCACTACGGTCGCTGCTAGCACGTCGAATCGACTACTCATGAGGTGATGCAGCTAGTCGATCTCGTGACGGCAATGTCCGCCATGTTTCACACTGGCGGGGAGGACCCCGCTGCGAATCGAACCCGGTGTCCGTAGAAGTGGCGAGTGGCGAGTCGTGTGCGGCAGAGTGCGCATGCAAGCAGCTCTCCGTGCTTCGTCATTACACTGCTCTTCTCTGTGAATAGCATTACAAATATAGCTCGGATAGCATTTGATCTGCTAGCTATGTAAGCAAGTGCTTTCAAGTGTTTATCAACTACTTCTGACCCGCATTTTTAAAGCAGCTGAAATACATTGGAGTTAACTAGAGGGCTCGGATGTAAACAAACATGTTCGTCAGTGTTAACCATGCGTCTTTGACAGTTGTAGTGACTACAGTATCGTCACTACAGCCACCCCAAAATTCACACATCCTACATACTACTGAATGCAATATTGCATATAATCATGCAAAATTATGTAGATAGGCATAGTATAAAATTTTTCTATAGGTATTTGAATAAATTTCTGCAGCCAATGGAAATCTTCTCAGAATTTTATTTTGTCCCTTTAAGAACATAGCTTAAGCTTGTGAGGAACGTCGTATGATTTATGAAACGTTCTAATGAATGCAGGGATAGAGAGACTGACCAATTTATTTCACATTAAAAAGTACCATGAGTCGCTACATTTCGAGAGCAAGATAGCTTTGTTTTATAAGAGTTCAGTCGTAGGTGGATATTCTACTCAAAATCCACAGAGTTATTCATCCCGTAGCAAATGCACAGATCAACATAAATTGCATACAAGTAGTGTAATTCAATGTAGGCAGTTGGGCGAGACTGGCTAACGATGGACAAGTCAGTATGGGGGTCCTTGTCCGGAGTTCACATGGACAGTCTACATACATATTCTTGGTTTTTTCACACGTTTTGAAACGAACCTTTGAAAAGTCACCCCATGTATGGCTTGTTTCGCTATTTCTTAAATGTGTCATGTATCACAAGCGTTTTATAATTCTATCAACGTTTAGATATTATATTTTTGGGTGAATTAAACATTTACTTATATTTTAACTATAAATTATATTTTTAATAATAATGTCAGAACACAATGAGAAAGCAGGTTTGTTAGTAATGGTCAGTAAGAAATTGTTTTTACTCGGAATATTGTTACATTGAGTGCGCACTACGTTGTCCCTTTCGTGTAATTTTTGTAGAGTCTGTTAAGAGTTGTTAGCACGAGGCGGAGGAATATGGTGGAAGTATAACTTTAGCTCGGCTTCAGGAAAGTTGGAAGTAGCCGTGAATGTACTATAGTTAGTGTACGCAGCCAGCAGTATCATGTAGGGGGAGGGGGGACACTCAAGGTCTCCCTACTCCTGTTACGGGAGGCGAGCCGTGCCAAGCGGCGCCGCAGTGGGCGGTACTGACACAGAACAACAACCCTACAGAGCACAAGCCAGCCGCACAACCAAGTATCCTACCAGGGCTGCTTCACCTACATACTATGCCGGCACTCACGTAGAGCGCGCGCCCGAGGTGCGCAATACACACACTTCACTTGCCTATAGCACTACCAGAAACAACGTGGATAGCACTTTAGGTTAGAACACTGTTTAATAAACAAGTGATTTGAGATGTTTGCATACTTCCGCTTACCTATCTAAATGCACTTAGATTGAATTAAAATTGGAAAAATAAAATTTTCTTCACATTTAAAGCGCGTGACTTTAGAAAATTAAGATGTAAATAAACACGTACTCGTCAGCGTGGAGCATGTGGCTTTGACGGTTGTGTTGTTTGGGTAGATCACTGTTGGGGTACCTGTATGAGAAGAATGCGAATAGCTATCTACGTCATGTCTAGTGTATGGGCGCCGGGTCCACAAATGTTCTCACATTATGTATGCACAGAGCGTAGAACATATTCACCACGGGACCAGGTAATTACGCAGGCAGGCACGAATGTAGGAACTTTTTAAAGCACGGGGCATGCACGTACTGAATTGTTTGTCAGGGGAGAGGAGAGTGGGAAATTCACGTGTGATGATAGGAGGCATATTTTTCCTTGTCACTTGCCAGCCGCCTACTAGGAAGTCATAAGTAATCTTGCAGTAAGAAGCAAATACAGAGTGATGCTGAACTGCAGGTACAAACGTTGTGATGTGATACCCTGGGCACAATGGGATAGCAAACATTATAGCTACGCTTAGTATTGAATACCTCAAGGTCACATCCGGCCGTAAGGAAGCATTGCGATGACGATGGAAAATAGCTAGGGATAGGAAAATTTCGAGAGTTCAATGACCTGTATGCGAGACTCCTCAGTTCTCTGCATACTGGAGCCTCAGCTGTGTGTTCATTGGCTGTTGCCACACACCTGGCAGTTATGGGATTCGCAATGTGTTTCCTTGAAAGTCTGCTATTGGCTCAGATGTGTGCAGGGTGGGTCTAATAAACTGTGATCCAATTGCGAAGGTGACTTCACAGTATATATGTTTGACGTCTATCTTGTCCCGAAATGAATTCACGACATTTTCCTATCCCTAAAAATGTCACGTAGCAAGCATTGCGCGCGTTCTATTTGCTCAGATTTGTAAATGGTGGCTATAGGATTTTAATATAGCAATCTGTTCGTAAAAATTATATTATTGTCGCTGTAGTTTTAAAAAATGATTTATAGAAGACCAAATATCATAAACAGACGTGTACTGACTCTTGACACTTTTCAACAACCACATTTATGTTTCAATTACAACACGTATGGACGGGCATCAAAAAATCGATTATCACTTCTGTCCGGGAAAAGATATACATACAGTGAAATATGACACACATTTTTGAAATGTGAAAAGACATAACTGCCTACAATGAGATCCCTACTACAAGGGAGGGAGGCTATAAATGTTCGAGCACAAATATGAGAAGTGTGCAAGCTGTCGTGTGTCACGTGTTTGTGTGGCAAACATTGCAGTAGCACTACGTGTGAAGCCAGCTGGCGCATGTACAGCAATATCGCCTCTACGCACAATAAAGTTGTGAACTCGCGTGCTGTGTCCTCCCCTCGTACCGCTGGAACATTCACAGTTTAAGCGGCGACCCTATTCATTTAATTGGGCACGACACTGTAGTAAAGTGCAATGCACTCCTCTAAACGCTATTCACGATAAAGTGAGCACTTCCGAAATTAAACCTTTGGGGGGGGGGGGGTAGTTCCTGCTTCTAGCTGCATACATTTTAACGGGTGCACCGAGTGACATGCGCCAAGTAAACTTGGTAACGCTGTAATTAGCACATTTGTAAAGTATTTACTTTTCAAATATTTACTCATTTTACTTGGCCAACGTATGAAAAGTGAAGAGGCCCATGCAAATGCTAATTTTACATAAGATGGTACATTACACAACGTGCCGACAAGAAGATCTTAAACAGGGCTTTCAGAAGTGCTCATTTTATTATGAACAGCATATATCCTAGTTTATCATGAATCCGGATAGTATATTTTGAGATACAGTGGTCTGAGAAAGACGTTTTCAGTCATCTTGAAGAGCATTAAAATAATATTTTGAATGTGATAGATGTCTTGAATGTATAGTCTATTCGCGGCTTCTTCATTCTTTTTTAATCAAACATTTGAAATATCACCCCATGTATGACATGTTTAGTTATTTCCTAAACATGCTATGTATGACAAACGTTTTATACATATGTTAGCATGGAAGTATCTTATTTTTCGTTAAAATTAAAGTTTCATCTGATTTTATTTATAAATTATAATATTTAATTTATAATAAATACGAAAAAAACTGCGAAAACAGATATGTGATGGTAGCGCCTAGTAAGAAATAGTTCTCATGCAAAATGTAATTACAACTGAGTGCTTACGAATTCGGCGCACTGTCATTTAGTGTAATTTCCTAGACTAAAATAAGCTTTGTTTGTACGAGGCGGAAGAATATCCAAGAAGTATAACTTTAGCAGGGCTTAAGAAAAGTGTGAATTAACCGTGAATGCATTGTACAATACACGACTAGTCTGAAGTGTGTTTTTTTCGTAGATAAGCATTTTGAGCTCTCGTTTATGGGTTTGTAAAGACAAAACCAACGGTGTTTGGGACAGACTGCAATGTAGTTTAGCGCGAGGTAGTTGGTCGCCTTAATGTCCGTCCAATGTAAAAGTACTTGTGTGAAGAGCCTGGTGAGTTGCAGTAAGCAGCTACGATACTTCATCAAGTTGGCGGGCGTTGAACAAGTGGCTGTCCGGTGCACGTGACAGATAAGGAGTACAGTTCATATGACGAGTAAATGAACCGCTGATTGCTGACACTGTATCTACGGCTTCTTTCTCAATGCGAGTACCTGCAATGACGTCACGCCGTCACTTTTGACTTTCAGTAGCACCGAGTAGGCTACTCGCGGGACCTCCTTCGTTGCCATATTGTTCAGGCACCTTTGTATATTACAATTTAAAAAAAAAACAAAGGATTCCGAGGTATTTTCTTTTACAGGATGATAGCCGATATTAACCCTTGAAGAAGTGCACAAATGTACTGGTACTGAGAACAAGTTTGAAGCGAGCTGCCAACATTTTTCACTTCAGCAATATCAATTGTGTTGGTGAGTGTATGTTCACATACCATCGTCCTGTTGGTCCAGGCTACACCGGCCATGCTTACTGTGCCCTGCAACCTTTATTATTAGATGGACTCCGGCCATTGAAGTCGCGCCAATTAATGTGTCGCGACGGAATTAACACTTTTTAAAATCCACCGTGTTCATTGGAGAAATTATAAAAATAACAATTTTTTTCTTACGAAGTGAAATGTGGACTAGTTGTATTTTTTTTTGTAAATTTGATTCCGATATAGTCCAGTGAGTCGGTAAAACAATACAGATTTGTCTCCAAGAGCAAAGAGATATCCACATAAACATAACCCCGTATATATACGTGCATACTCCTCAAATGGTTAGGTGGCCAATTTATACATTTTCTTATCTACTAATTCTATGGTAAAGCTGTGTTCTAAACTACGGTGTATCTTTTCTCAACAGGCTGCTGTATTAAAACTCTATAGTCACCGAGTAAAATTCTAAGGAATCTGAAAATACATTATTTCGATTACCATTGTCGCGTGTAAATTAATGCAGATATCACTGTTCATTGGTTGTTTGTTTATACTAGCGGAAGACTGTGATTGGATCTGTTTTTTGTAGTGTGTTTGTTATTGGCTCAGAGTAGTCCAGGAGAAGTGTCAACTAACGTGTGTAGGTGACCAATAGTGAACATATATATATATATATATATATATATAGGTTCCTATGCTGGTTTGTATCGCCGTCGCTATGCTACCTTACGGACGGACGTCGTCTTCATTGTGCTGATCTACGACAACGACACACGTTTAAGACGAGTGCTACTGAGTGTTTCCTCAAGACGTCATGCACGATAGAAACACCATCACTCCCAAATAGCTAATAATTGATTTGTCGAAGTGCAAAATATACGCTTTAGACACACACAAACCACTCTCGGGTCCTGTATTGTAACTTCCTACAGACTTTACACCAGTCAAATAATAGTATCGCCGCTGATAGTCCCATATGTAGGCGCAGTGCGACGAGAGAACACTCCGTGCAAGTTGAGAGCATTGCGCTTAGAGGCGATGGTGTACTTGAGGAGCGAGGAATTGTCGCCCTTATCGCTGCTGCGCTTAGAGGCCTCAAGCGCGCGGAACAATGCACTAGGTAGGCGGGAATGTCTTCACTGGCCAGCATGTCGGGACGTCGTCCGCCAATCAGCACCTGGTAATATACATGCTGGCTGCAGCCGAGCCAATGGCGAGCTTGTTGCAGTACGCGGCCCGTTCTCAGAGCCCCGCGCAACCAATCAGAGAATGGGTATGCCCACATGAAAGGAGCCGTCACACCATGCATTCTCTGTGTGCTTGTTTATTGTGCGATATAGTCTATTGACGTTAAAGGGAGAATTTTTCAAATCCCTCTCATTTGGAATAATAGTCAATAAATATATTTTACTGTATTTTTAGACGTTAACTTCCGAGTGTTATACACACACTGGTCATTGCTTACATGGAAATATTTATTTTAAAAGGTGGTTAAAGAATTAAATATGGCTGAAAGGAAAAATTAAAAACCTCAAAAGTGCTCACTTTACCGTGAACGGGCGAGCACTTAACTTACAGGAACCTCCATATCTATGTTTGCATAAAGGCTCGGATGGTAGGTCTTGTAGGCTGCCGGAGCTTGTGCAGGACATTGCATTGTGGTCGCTAATGCCTACCTTCAGCTAATTTTCGAGTTTGAGGTCCAAAAGCTCTGGAACTATAAGGGCGACATTGCCACGCGCATCAAGTACCACTTCGCCGCTGAGAGCAAGTCTGTGAACTGGCGTTCGGTGATCTCGCCGTACTGCGTGTACTTGTAAACGGTGAACCATTGTTTTAGTGGTGGAAAGTATCAAGTTAATGTCGTAGCTTCGCCCGTGCGCAGCAATTATGTTTTAAGATACAGCAGTCTGACAAATTAGTTTTCAACCTTGTAACAGTATTTCAAGTTCATTTCTATAGAATGCAGGATACTTTATCGCATTATTCATTCCCTGTCTATTTTTCTTTCTTTCCGTAAGTAAACATATAGTGGAACATATTTAATGGTTTCGTTGAAATACGCGTTTTTCAAACATTGTGCAACGCAGTTCGTAGGCAACCAAGGTCGTATTCCGTTACTCCTACGATGCACGAACTTGTTGTTCCGTTACCTGTCTAGAGGTGCATGTGTGTGCGTCAGCGTCAGTCTTCTTGCGGTCAAACTCCCACATCAACTGCACGTGTTGCGGAGAACAGATGCTTCGTGTGCTGACGTCACGTCCACACGAAGTGCCGCTCTCAGGTTCAAATGTTGAAACAACTTCCAAGGAGACAAGCGTGTATGCCGCGATGGAAGATTTGTTGGACGGTTCCATGCAAGCCAGCATGACAGCTTGTATGGATGGTTCTAGGGAGGATTTGGCCGACTGCTGGCCGTTTTCATGGACGTTTTAGTAACTGGTCTGTGCAATGTTCGATGGAACGTTTCCTACAAAGTTGAATTTTAGCCAATCAGAGAGAGGGTGTTAGTGTCATTTTCTTTATTTTATTTTGAGAAAGAACATAAAACTATTAAACACGAATAAATAGCCATAGAAAACGATGGAAATGTGTACTGTTGCTACTGTGTGAAAATTAAGGTACACATTCGTATTTAACAAAAATTCCAGTTATATAAATAAAACTGTGCATGAAGTGCATGGACACATAATTCTGAGGTCGTGATGGTAGGGTAATATTAAAATTTTAATAAATTAGTTCTTGCGCATTTGTAAGCAGGAAATAATACACAAAGTGAATTAGATACAAAACTAATATAGCAACTATGTAGTAATTTGTAAATTTCCTAGTCAGTCATTTACAATAATACCTCTTGTACGAATTGTGTTGACATCGTGTGCAGTCTGGATCTTTATTTTGAGCGAATGACGAAACAAGCGCGTGGTTCTCGTTTTGCGACCTTGTACAATAATAATATGGCGGTAGTTTGGTAGCAGTTATGTGAGTGCAGGCGACGTACCACGGGCCGCCAGTTGGCTGACTGAAACTGTGTTGATGACAGTCGTTGACGTCAGTAATACTGGCAGCCCAGTCTGGTTGGCTACCAGCCACGGCCCAGCTGCCGACGACGCCTCTCGGGAGGCTGTTCACGGTCAAGTGAGCACTTTTGAAAGCCCTCTCATTTCGAATAATAGTCAATGAATATGTTTAATTTTAGCCTTAGTGTGGTGGAATATACACACCGTGTTTATTACGCACACGGTTATATATATTTAAACTGGCGGTTTAAAGGCCAAAAAACGGCTGAGAAGAAAAAGGAACTAGGGCCTCAAAAGTGCTCACTGTACCGTGAACAGCCTATAACATAAATGCGCACTTGTTATGGATCCTATGTAGTGAAACTTTTCTGTGAAATCGTTGTTTGTTCGTAAACGCGTGTCTTGGTAAATAGATGTTCTGGAAATACGAAGTTTCGCCAGAAATGATTAAAAGAAACTATTGTGTATGGCGCTATATTTATACTTTTATCGTATTAAGTGTATTACTAGAGAAAAAAAATCGTGGAAGTGGTCAAATATCGCATTTTTAAAGCTTGCCTATGAAGTTTCTTTAAGCGGTAAGAGAAATTACGATTATACGCAGGTAGTTTGATCTGTGTACTTTTATCGCATTTCATAAAACCCCACAGTTACAAATCTAGTTTACACAGTACAGCGTTTGGACGGAAACGCTGCACGCCTTGCGCATAGGAGCGATGAGGCGCTAGGCTTGCGTGTTAGTTTCGCCCTTATCGCTCCATCGCATCTTGACGTTGCACGCCGAGGCCCATATTCCACACACCCTCCTGCCGCTTCAATTCACTCCACACACCCTCCTGCAGCTACAATACACTCCACACACCCTCCTGCAGGTACACAACACTCCACACACCCTCCTGCAGCTACACAACACTCCACACACCCTCCTGCAGCTACACTACACTCCGCACACGCTCCTGCAGCTACACTACACTCCACACACCCTCCTGCAGCTACACAACACTCCGCACACCCTCCTGCAGCTACAATACACTCCACACACCCTCCTGCAGCTACACAACACTCCACACACCCTCCTGCAGCTACACTTCACTCCGCACACCCTCCTGCAGCTACACTTCACTCCGCACACCCTCCTGCAGCTACAATACACTCCACACACCCTCCTGCCGCTTCAATTCACTCCACACACCCTCCTGCAGCTACACTACACTCCGCACACCCTCCTGCAGCTACACTACACTCCAAACACCCTCCTGCAGCTACACTTCACTCCACACACCCTCCTGCAGCTACACTTCACTCCACACACCCTCCTGCAGCTACACTACACTCCGCACACCCTCCTGCAGCTACACTTCACTCCACACACCCTCCTGCAGCTACACTTCACTCCACACACCCTCCTGCAGCTACACTTCACTCCACACACCCTCCTGCAGCTACACTACACTCCACACACCCTCCTGCAGCTACACTACACTCCGCACACCCTCCTGCAGCTACACTACACTCCAAACACCCTCCTGCAGCTACACTACACTCCGCACACCCTCCTGCAGCTACACTACACTCCAAACACCCTCCTGCAGCTACACTACACTGCGCACACCCTCCTGCAGCTACACTACACTCCACACACCCTCCTGCAGCTACACTTCACTCCACACACCCTCCTGCAGCTACACTTCACTCCACACACCCTCCTGCAGCTACACTACACTCCGCACACCCTCCTGCAGCTACACTTCACTCCACACACCCTCCTGCAGCTACACTTCACTCCACACACCCTCCTGCAGCTACACTTCACTCCACACACCCTCCTGCAGCTACACTACACTCAGCACACCCTCCTGCAGCTACACTACACTCCACACACCCTCCTGCAGCTACACTACACTCCGCACACCCTCCTGCAGCTACACTACACTCCGCACACCCTCCTGCAGCTACACTACACTCCACATACCACTACTAAGTTCCATTCCCCGCGGAGTCACTCCCGGATTTTCGCACATGGCAATCGTGCTGTACATGGCGATGTAAAAACATATCGATATTATTTCTGTTGGTTACTAACAAAAGTATCGTTTTCTTAAACGATAGATCGAAAAATAAACATTAATATCGGTACTTGCAATCCTATAACTTATGTATTAAAGGACTTGAAGAATGTAAAATTGCTTGGATTATTGCATAGTGAGAACACGGAAGCACTGTAGAAAGGTTTTTAAATGCATCTTGCAAAAATTAACATATTTAATTTTTATTTTATTTTGGTTATCAATACAGAGCTTCTTGAAAGAGAATTTTATAAATATTATTTTATTTCCGATACCTGTAAAAATATATCCAATTCAATAAAATATTGTTGAAATCTATCGACGACTTACATCGATACACCATTGATTTAACGCCGTAATTTCGATATATCGGTTTTTTTTCCAACATCCCTAGCTGGACGATGCCGCTGGTCTGCCAAGACCCTACTGGTTGTAACGCCGTAGCCTACATCGCCAGCCAGTCACGAGCCGAGATAATAGTGAACCTTCCACAGCATGCAGTCACCAATCACACACGCTGTCCCTTCCCGCACCCTTTAGTCAGAGAAAGTGTACATACGTCGGCAGGAACAGAGCCGCCACGCAATGACGTCGTCTGTATGTAGCTACCCTACTTATCTGCGCTCTGCTGCAGGCATTTGTGTCGTCACAACATGTCTGTTTTACAATGCTTACTGTCGGCGTCACTGAACGTTCATGACTTACAGACCGACAAACTTTAGTGAAGCCCCGGGGAAAATGTGAACTGACGTTCTCCTTCTCTCTCACACACACATCACCCCTCATTACACTGTCGTTTGCCTCGTCTCCTTTCAGCGAATAGCGAACAAGCGGCCTTAGCTACAATCTGTACTTATAGTCACGTCAGTTGTTATGTGGTTTTAACTTGTGTTCTTTTCGATCCAGTTCCGTTGCACTCTCATTTATTTGCAAGTATTACCGCCATCGCATGTCATAATGTGACTTGCAATTAATATATATATGTTATCTTTGCTGGATCAGCATCCAACTCTATTCATTTGATGCTGGAATGATGCGAAGAAAAGTGCAAGAGTTTTGCGTGATGAGGAATGCTATATCCACGCTGAGAAAATTGCGGGCGGGTAGTGTTGGGAAAACAAATTAATTTCATAAGTAGTGGGGAAACTTTGCAAAGATTAATCAAATCAATGGGTTTCAAGTTTAAAAACAAATGTAAAAATAAGCAGTTATGCGTACTTAATGGAAAGAAACGAGATTGTTGCCTCGCGTGCGAAACACCTTCGAACTATAAGAGAAATGACAGCGAAGGAGAAAGTAAACTACCTGTTATATACCTCAGTGAGACATGTATTCATTTTAATTACATTGTGGACAAGTGTTGGCAGCATAATGACGTAACATGAATGTACAAAAACAACCATACAGGCCAGCGATGTATTATAGTTCACACAGGTATAGGCTATTCACGGTAAAATGAGTACTTTTGAAAGCCTTGCGTAAAATCTACTTGTATACACGTTGTTTATTATTTCGCCTTATGTAAAATTAACATTGCCAGGGGCCTCGTCACTTTATTCGTGCGTCGGTCAAGTTAAACTGTAAAATTATTGGAAAAGTGAATATTGTAGAAATCTGTTAATGTATACACGTCAATGTATTAAAAAAATTAAGCCAAAGAAATAATTTAAATCATCGCAAATGGTAACCTAACACTTTTTATTCGACGTTAAGATATGGAACTACTTTCTATCCATTGTTTCCTATTTTACTGTGAGTATGTCACTCAGTGCACCCGTCAAAATACGTGCAGGTAGGAACGGTGACAATTTTCTAAGGTTGATTTCAAAAGTACTCACTTTATCGTGGACAGCCTTTAGTGGAAATGGCTTCATCGAGGGAGTAAAGTTAATTTTTTAAGCTAAAATTAGAAAGTGTAATATCGTGATAAAATCAATAGCAAGACTTGATGATATGGTGTGAACAGAGCTACATGCGTGTTTGCCGACTGGTACTGATCTCTTGTATTTTGAGCGAAGTGTGTGAGAAGGGCCGGCTCGCGTGTCTAGTGATCCCCTCCCACACTGTCATGAGGCGACATCGCAACAGCAGCGCTCTTACCTCCTCCATCCAGGTCTCACTACACTTGACTTTCTCGCACTGCACTTAACAAGTCTCCATAAATATTGTAGTACTGAGTCAATGTAAACACAAATCAGACTAAGACACTATGTTGCAACACCCACGACCGTAAGTCGTAAGTCACTGCTTGGATGAACGCGACAATTTAACAGGCGAGGCAACTCTTATAGTAAATGCAAATTTCGGAGCTTTCTGTGGACCCCAAAGTTCTATAATTAATAATTACGAAGGACTAGTTTTATTCCAGTTGGTTTGACCGCAAAGTATTAGTAAATTAGTTTTCAAGTGTCAAAAAATAGTTTCCGTATTTTTATTGTGTTTTATAGTTCTGGGATATTATGTGTAATTGTTATCTTATAGAAGTGCAGAAAAATGGGAAAAAATAATTTGCAACAATTCGTTACCGGTGTTACTTGTACTTTTAATCTGTATTTTATAGAATAGTTAGGCCTATTTCAATATTTGCATAGTAAACTAGAGTTCAAAATTTGTGTTTATGTCCATAAACAAGGCAAAGAAATTGCATAAAAAGTAGACTGTTTATATAATTCATCCATTGTTATAATTTAAGATTTACAATAAAATTTAAATTGAAAGTAATAAGACGGCGCTTGAAGTGTTCGAACATAATGTCAGAATCCAAAGAAATTTCTTTTTTGTATTGCTTTGAGTTCAAGGAAATACTTTAGCTCTAACAGACAATTGTGCTAAAAATGCTTATAGTAGTGCTTAAAAATAGTAGCTGACAATAGCGGGGTGGTGGAGATACTTGGCAGTAGCAGTGCAGCCAGCTCGGCATGTAACTAGGTGGCCGGGAGTGACGCCAGACGAGTCGATACAGTGCAAGGCAGCCAATCAACGTGCTTGCCACTGGGATGTAGACCTACGTGCCGTGCTATCACGCCTTCAGCCAGACTCTTGGCTATTCAGCTGATCACAGCGGCTGATGCTTGAGAGCAATACTTCACAAGAATGTTAATTAACCTAACACATCTCCTACCTTGGCACGTCTTACATTCAATCGCCAGAACATGTGACTAGAAATTTAACAATTAATAAAAATGCTTTGTTACTATACGAACATAATATGTATACAATATAATTGCAGAAAAAAAATACTGTTGAAAAAGCATTGCTGGTTTAATATAATTTTAAATACACATTTAATTGGTACAGTATTAATCAGAATATGAAAGAAGATGGGAAACCCTGCATTATGAAAATGTAGAACTAGGTATCGCATATCAATGGAAATACGTGATAGCATAATGACGTTGAGGGCCAAGCACCTAGAGCCTTGTGATGGACTACTGTGGTCTACGAGCTTTAGAGAGGTCAAGACAAAAACTATTTTGTACTTTCCTAGTTTGGAGAAAGAGTCACAATGGGGAAAATTACTTTTCAGAAATAAACGAAAATAGTTATGAGCATTTCAATTTACAGGTATGTATTTTTTTGTGAAAATCTCAAAATTTAATATGTTAGGTTACAGCTCAAAATTATTTTAATTTTATATACATATCGTGGGGAATATGTATATGTAAATCTGTTATGCGCTCGGTTTGAAGTTAAAATAGCCAGAAAATAAATCGTTACCGCGAGTAAACTAATTGCTGTATGCCGCTTCTGTGATGAACACTTGTTCACACCAAATTTTGAGCTAAATTAATTTTCGGAAATTTTTACCAGACTAAATTTTAAGGTAATATTAAAATTATTACATTTACGCAAAAAAGCATTACTTCTCAAATGATTTGGGATGTTTTTCGAGTAATCATCGATGTCATATCTCTAAACAATAAAATGTCCTCAATATTTAGGTAAAAAATGTTTGGTCTTGAATAGCTTTGTAGCTCGATTGTAAGTTGAAAAAATTTCGAGGTTTCTAACACGCACGGAAGCGCATTAATTTGTGAGGCGAAGTTTTGCAATTTTGTAATATTTCTATGTGCACTGTATTTGTGTCTCTATTATGTTCGCGGTTTCTTCACATGTTTTAAATAGAAACCTTTGAAATATCTCCCCATATGACGTGTGTGATTGTATCACAAGTGTTTAATAATTAGTCAAATTACACTTTTACTTATATTTTATATGTCTGTTTTTTTCATTACAAATACCAACGGTGAGAAAATATGTATGTTGGTAATGCTTAGTAAGACATAGTTCTTATGCAAACTATTATTACAGTGAGCGTGCACGAATACGGCAGGTTATCCCTTTGATGTAATTTTCTATACTTTGGTTAAACTTTGTTTGCAAGAGACGGAGGAATATCCCGGAAGTATAACTGTAGCATGGCTTGAGAAAAGTTGGAAATATAGGCTGTTCACGCTAAAGTGAGCACTATTGAATGCCTGCTCATTAAAAATAATAGTCAATAACTTAAATCTATTTTATTTTATCCTTAGATGTTAACTTCCGAGTGCGGTTGAATATATACACAGTGTTTATTACTTACATGGCAATATTTATTTAAAAAAGGTGGTTAAAATTAAAAAAAATGGCTGAAAGGAAAAAATAAATAGGGCCTCAAAAAGGCTCATTTGACCGTGAATAGACTACAGTGTACGTTGTGCAAATTGTGAACGACATGCAGTGTACGTAAGTCCTTCGCCTTGGGCCAGTGGTAAACGAGAGTCGCGGTAAGTTTCAGTAATGAGATTACCTGTCGGGAAGACTTTCAAGGCACTGGGTAGTGATTTGTCACCATGTATGTAAAGATCCTCAGTATGCAACATGTCCACGATGGTGCACGCGGGGAGTGAACTGGTCCAGGCTCATACTATACTCAAATATCGTACCCGAGGGGGACAACAGCTATACGACGTCAGACGTGTAAACGTAATTAGGTTGGAGTGTAAGTAAAGTACCTAGCGCCCACACTTCCCTATAGCAACACCACTTACACCAGGGTGTCGGTAAGTAACGAGAGGGAGTAAAGAGAGAATTAGAGTACCCCGATGTAAACCATGCGGCATGCAGTGTTCGCGTCGCTCTTCACACGGTAAACCGCCTTTCATATCTCTAATAGTCCCGCCTGGCTGGAGATGTATTGCGAGTTGGAGGCCTTAAATAGCACGGTGGCTACGGGCGACTATTGTGCGCTCATCACACGTCCCGTCGCCTCTATGCGCAAGCCACTGAACTTGCGTGCTGTCTTTACGTCGGCTAGAACGACAGTGGTGACTTATTGCTTAATAATGAAGAGAAAAGTATGTAGCACGTGTGTCGACAACTTTACATATCTTGCACGTCTGTTTTCCTACCGGACAGTGATCGCGGAATTGCCACTTCCAGCCATCTTCACTTTAAAAAGATATATACGTTTTAGAAAATAATACTAAAACTTTTCATCACACGTGGAATTATTATTCTTTTATATTCATTGTAGATTGGCATTTTACGCGCATGGAACAGTTTTTTTAAATAGTTGTCCTAAATCCAGATATTCCATTCAGCACCATGGTAGGAGACTCTGGAGACAAACAATCCGCGATACTTGCTCCTTACGGCAACCTGATTGTGTTTACAATCCACTAGGAAACCACTATGCGTACTACCTGATTGTGTTTACAATCCACTAGGAAACCACTTTGTGTACTACCTGATTGTGTTTACAATCCACTAGGAAACCACTTTGTGTACTACCTGATTGTGTCTACGATCCACTAGGAAACCACTTTGTGTACTACCTGATTGCGTTTACGATCCACCAGGAAACCACTTTGTGTACTACCTGAACGATTTATGTATTCTTGAAGGCATGACCTACTTGCAAGTTGCACTGGGAAGGAATCGGCCATGTGCTTTGTTAAGGACCCATCCTAGCATTCACGTGGAGTGATTTTGGGAAACCACGGAGAACCGAAACCAGGATGGCCGGACCGGAAATCGAAGCCTGGTCCTCCCTAATGCGAGTCCAGTGAGTTACCACTGCGCCACCTCGCACGGTCTGAATTAACATGTTGTAAATACCCTAGGTGTGTAAAATAGGCTCATATTTTAGCATAAGCCATCAAATTTTACTAATAAATATCATAATCATTATCTTTGCAGTTTACTTGCCACTCGGCTGAGAACTAGTCAGTACTATTGAACGACACACGCAGCGTGTTGAGTACTCTGCACTGTCTTATTGCCATGCAAATGTGCGCTGACTATAGTAGATAACTCGCTGGCGAAAAATGATTTAACAGTTGTTCTGGATTTTTCTTTTATAATCGGGGACAACTTTTGATGTTTATTGTCAATTTCTACGTCATAGGTGCATACTTTGTTTTGGAATATCTCATATCTTATGAGCATAGTCAGATACTTCAATTCTTTAAAAAAAATAAAAATAGAAAAACTTTGACTTACACGGAATATTTTTCTCGTTAAGATAAGATGTTGCAATGGGTTCTCATCTTTCTTTTATCATCCGATGATGCATTTTTGACATAGCATCAATGAAGGCGCATCATCAGCGGTCGGTAGTAGAACAATGTAATTGCCACTGGTTCTGTGGCATCAGCTAGTGGTATCACACATAAGTGACCTACAAATAACTATGAAATAAATGTTACCACGTGGATGGTGCGAGAAAGCCTTCACTGTCCTCACTCAACAGCTCTCGACGTGCCTGTGAGAGATATTCCTTGTTTCGTACAATTTTCCGAGAACTAATTACTACTTCGTAATGGTTACACATTGCAGTGACAGTAATAATAGCACATAATTATGTATATGTATATTCTTTTCAGAGCCACAGTTCATATCAATTTTCTTATTCTTTCCCTTAACCATATCGACTTTAATCAATATTATAATTTATGTATTATTTATAAGTACATGCATAGCAACTGCCAAGGGATTACCAATAATTGACCTGATCACTTTATCCAAGCGTCGGACAACAAAATCGTGAAATTATAATAAAAAGTAATAATTTAAAAACGTACTTGTTCTTATACATGTTATCCATGAAATAATTCGATGCAAAAATATAGTTCGAGTATTTACAATAATGAAATTGGCACTTGTAATTCAAACATACGTCGTGGCACTACTTTCTCTCTGTCGCGTCGTTACTGGGCGCACGCTGGTCAGTGTATCAGATAGAGGCAGTGACACGTTTATATTACAAGTGGTCAAAATAGGCTGTTCACGATAAACTGATCACTTGTGGTCGCTGCTTATCCCTTGTTGAAACACATCGTGGTGGGAGCCGGGAAAGGGGCGAGAGCACGTGTGTAACGACGGCCAGACTGAGGACTAGAACGTGCTGCGTGTCGGCGACCTGTGGTAACAGCTACGTCTCGCAAGCGTGCTTGTTACAGACCCGCTAGTGCTCCTACACTACGATCCAACTATAATCCGCGCGTTATTGCCTCGCATACCACAGCCGACAATACCCTCTCCTTACTACGGCATCCGAACCACATCCCAGCGTCGCAACGTCCATAGGTGCTGTCCTGAACTGGGCGTGGCTGCCACGCATGGCCGTTGTGTCACAAAGGGGGGGGGGGGGGGGGTATAATTAACAATGACGTGCCAACCAATTGCCAGGGAATCCCCCATATGATATATTGTCATCCTGCCTCGTGTAAGGAAAAATTATTTCCCTGCCAGGGTGATATCCCACCCTGAGTAATAATAAACCTTGATGATTGATGAGACTCTACGTTCCCACTTACAGATTTTTAAAGCAAAGCTACACCTGGCTTTAAAAACCAAGGTTTTTGGTGTAGCGCAACATTTCGTGTCGTCCGTGGTGAACTTGATTTCACACCACGCATAGAATGGAGACATGTAACTTTCAGTTATAACAAAACATCCTAGTACACATTTCCGCTAGCATATATCAGTCTCTTTGTTAGAAAACGCGAACCACCAAAATTCTCGAGTTCGCTATCAAAAAAATAACTCGATAACAAGTTAAATTCGTAGCCTGTGATCCGAAATTCTGTGTTGTCGAGAAGCCGCAGTATGATCGATGTCCCCGCTGTGAATGGCGTTGTTGCCTGTCATTGTTCACGGTAGTGCCGTGGCTCGCTCTGGTAACGGTGGCAATAAACGTCTTGATGATGAACCTTCTTCTATTAAATGCCCCCGTTAATTTGCTGATTGGGAGGCAACATGGGACTCGACTCCGGGACGTCCTTGCCATTGCTATGGCGACCTCGACAAACAAAGTCGCCTAGACGTCTGAATGCTGTCTTCACAACGGATGTGAAAGAAAGGGAGTAGCGACATTGCACTATCATTATTTTCTGCGCCTCTGGGAGTGTTTGTTATTTCAGGCCAGATGGCAAGGCGGTGATTATGTCGTGAATTTATTCTTGGTACGTCATGAAAACACTGTCCGTAAACCAAACCGATGTCTTCAACCCCAGGTTGCCTCGTTGATAGTAGGGTTGGCGCACCTTGATATGAGTGGGTTGTTAAACTTGGTACCCCTGAATGTGTTTTGCTTGTTATTCGTGCCACGCCTTCAGTAAATAATAAACGTCAGAATTTCGGCTGCCATCTGTCTTCTGCTGGTGCACAGAAAGTACGTGACTTGCTAGGCTAATAGTTGCGATATCACCCGATGGCGGGAGTTCACATTTTTTCGCGAAGCGTAAGATCAAAACCTGGAATGTCGTGAATATATTGTTACATGGAACTCCTGAGGGACGTATTTGAGTTCGTGAGGGGGTGGAGGCCTTAATAAAAGTAAAATAAGTAAAAATAATTATTAGAATTTATTTAGGGCCTATTATTACGGGTTGTAAAATTTCGCGGAAAGATTTCAAGAAAGTTATAGGGCCTATTTAAAAACACTGTAGGGTTGTGTGCCTGTCTTGATTGGCTGAATTACTTTTTAACACGTGTTAACTGCTTGCACACGATTTACGCTGGAGCCGTGCCAATGTTGCCGAATTCTGTGTAATCCGGTCAAATACGAAAACGCTCACTAAATCAGACAGCAACCAATAACAATAGACTAACAGCTGTTGGGTGCTTATAGTATTGAAGACTTCCGTGTACTTTAATTTTTTTTCGCTAAAAATCACTAGCTCTACCTGTAATGCTATAAAAATACAGTTATTATTTATTGCATGAAATTACTTGTTTCTACCATTAACACTATTTATGCCAAGTCTAAAACCTAATTTTAATTATAGTCTCAAGCACTGTTTACACACACACACACACACATATATATATATATATATATATATATATATATATATATATATAATATCTTTGTGTGTGTGTGTGTAATAGTCACTGAATACCCATTCCCATTCATTATTTACAAATACTCAATCCAACTGCCTGTTGTCATCATCCTAGGTGTCTAGCTGTGAGGCCTTCAGCTCAGTAGTCCGTCCATTATTCTCACTCTCTACTGTACCGACTTCATCAATCTTGAAGGTCACTGTCGTACGCTGGTCTTCACAACTGGTGCTCAGCGTCTTACAATGCTCCAGACTGCCAACTCCGAGGACCACCGCGCCTACATAGACCGAACGCACCACGAGTCGCGCTGAGGTAGTGGCGAGGGTGATGACCACAACATTCTTGAGACGATAACCCTAATAATTCAATTCCTCCAATGACAGGGGGCGGCACGATAGACTTATCGCGATAGCGGCACGTGCTCGAGTGGTGCGGGTGAGACCTTTGTAAATCTCCGCACACTACTCCATTTACCAGTGATATCAGCGCCGAGGTGGACGGGTCGCTTGTAGCGATATTTACATCAATGTTTTAGGTTTAAAAAGCTTTTCCCTGTTTTACAACGGGCCTGTGTTTTATTCGTTATCAATCAGAAAGTTTATTTAAAATGTTGTGATTGCAGGACTAGGTGCATATGAATATACGAAAGACGGAAACAAAATTCATTATTTATCCCCCATTACATGAGCCACGGACGTGCAAAATTGGCGTTGTAGTTTGGCACCATGCTACTGTGGACTCAAGGTTTCTGCCGCCCTAGACAGTCACCTAATTCTTATGTGTGGTGGGCCGTGGTGGTGTAGTGGTTAGAGTAGGTTCGATTCCCAGCGGGGTCGGTCCCGGATGTTCGCATGTGGATATTGTGCCGTACGCCACCGCTAATGGGCGGGTTTTCTCGGGGATCATCCGTTTCCCCTGCCCTTGCAGTCCGGCGCTGCTCCATGCTCCACCCACTTCGTCTCTCAAGACGTCGACGTCCACACTGCCCACTTTATTTCTCACAGTGCTGTTGTGAGGAAAGCAGTCTGCTTGAGGCCTAGTCCACAATGGATTGTCCGCAGTTGAATGGTCCGCGGACCTACTTGTCCGTGGACGCATGTCCCAACATGCGTGTGTACAATCACACGTCCGGAACCACGCTTTCCAACACTAGCACCAGAGTGCACCAAATTCGACGCCATACGAAGTTAAGCTCTCTGACATTGAAACTAGAGTACAACTTTATCGGCACGTCAGTAAATTGTATGCAATTACTCATAAATATTGATATTTCCAGCTTAGTTAGATTTTTTTGTTAATTTGAGGTATGCGAATAAGTACGTTTTGATTTTGCTTTAATTTAACTTTATTTAAATTTTTTTTCTCTCTATTCAGAGAATTTTTGTAATTTTAAATATTAAAGTTTCACTTCTGCGGTTACAATATTGAAGGTTATTGCTTCGAACAAATACCGAATTTTAATAATAATAACTAACACACTTGCAATTTTCTTTTAACGTTTGCGCGTGATAAAATGTAAAAAAAAAAATAAAAATAAAATAAAATAAAATAAAATAAATAAAAAAATAAAATAAATAAATAAATTTGGAAAACGTCCGCGGACGAAAGTTGAAGTTGGCGAATGATCTTGGGACATTGGAACGGCGAGCTATGACGTCAGAGGGTCACGTGCAACAAACAGCAGTTAGGCGTCCGCGGACCAGTTATTGTGGACTAGGGGCCAGTTTCACCACTTTATCATTTAACTTGGGTTAACTAAACGAAGGTAAAATTTTAACTCTTTATTTATCTGCGTTTAAGGTCGGTGCATTTCACCACGCACATCTAGCAGATAATCCAACCAGTGTAAAGTTACGTGACCGATATTTGAAGAAAATTGTACTTCGAGAAGGCAGTGCCAAGAATTTTGCCAACTAATCTATGGAATCAGAGTTATGTTGTCATTGGAATCCTGGTAAATAATCAAAACGTAAATTCTATAAAATATTAAACAGTGATTGTAACAGCATGCGAATACTACGATGTTGTAAAATATAACGAACAAATAATGTCAGCGAATGGGAAATCGAAAGTTTGAATAATGATATGCTGCAGATATAATACAATCCCGATTAGCATAATTACATGATTTTTCGTAAATCCATCAACATCGCCTATAATATTTTCATTGTCCTCGTGCATCGAATTTTAGACTTCATGGTCAAACTCACTGTACTTGGCTTGAAGAGCCGATAAAATACAAACATCATTTAAATGTAGCCGAACAGTTTTACATAACATACAGAATATTAGTCAGTAATTTAATTTTAAAATTGTTTGTGCCATGTATATTTCACATTGCCAATCTAACTTACATGTTTCGTATCTATTCATATAACAAAAATCAAAGAAATATAAATCGTAGGAACTGAAATTAGTTTCTCATAACCTTCACGTATCTTAATATGTTTCGGCGGCCATATTTCTATCGTAAGCTGAGTTTTGAAGTAGTTTCCCGGCCGAAAATGAGCGTGTAAACTTAAACTCGGGTATGTTAAAGTTAATCGCGTATTGACAGTGGTGAAATGCAGTCGACCAGTAACCATAGTAAATTCGTTGTTAAACTCGGCTTATTGCAGTAAGTAAAACTAGTGTGGTGAGAGTGGCTCTAGTGCAGCAGAGATGCGCACAGTAGGGACGGCGAAGTGTGCGTACGAGGGTAGTTGTGGACTGGCGGAGGTCACGTGTGTTGCTGACATCACAGTTTAGCTGCTAGAGAGCGTGCTGCGTTCACTTTCCACTCATTACCCGCGTTAACAGTCGCAGGTGGCGCTGGCGCTACCTGATAGTTCAGTTCACTTCCAGGAAAGTGGCTCTGCCCACGTCACGACAACCTACCACTGTCTTCTCCGCCTCGAGCCAACCTCACCACACCAGTCTACACGACACGCCTCTACAGTCTGCCACGGTCAAGTGAGCACATTTAATGCCCTCCTAAAGTTTTCCTTTCGGCGAATTTCTATCTTGCTACCACTTTTTAATTTAAATATTAATCATGCGAATAAGCACTTTGTATACATTTCACCACTCTGAAATGTTAACTTCTGATGCTGCAATAAAATATTTATTAGTGTTCAATGCCTGTTGGAAGGGCTCACTTTACCATGAACAGCCTATAGCTGCCGTTCTCCCCCCCCCCCCCTCATACCACTCTCTGGCACGTCTGAATGTAGGCGAGTTTTCTCGAATTTCCCATGTCACATTTTTCAGGATTTTCCTTTTGTGTTTGTTCACTATTTATTTTCTCTTTTTTTAAATGTATTTCTGGTGGGATAGTCGTCTTTTCTAAGGCCAAGGGCAAAGAATGTTATTTCGGCCAGTGCTGTACCATGCGAGGTTCATTGGCCAATGATATTTTCTGCAGATGACTAATTGGTGACCCGTGTGCTATAGTCCAGGAAATGCATAGCTGAACACAAACCCTACTACCCACTGGCTGCGACAATGGAACAAGTGTTGTGCCGACTTCAGTACAGCACGAAACTTAACATTTCTTGTCGCAGTGCCTGAAACTGTACATTGATTGGGTGTGAAATGGTTAGACAACACCTCCGCTACGAGGTTGTGCCACTGCAGTAGCCTATCACCTCCCCGCGCTGTATACGGCATTCATTCAACACGAATTCCCAACGTATACACTCTTTTGCATCAATTGAATTGTTTGCCTAAGGCTGGACTCACAGTCAAAATACATACGCACAGAAACATAGAGCATAACTCGTCGATAATTCTTGTGCGAAATTGATTCACAATTTAATACTTGCGTGTTATTTAAAATATTAAGTATTTTTACTTTATTAAAAAATCTTTTTTGCGACCGTAGTGAATTACCTTTAAAAATTTCCTGCTAGTAAACTGTCGCCTGTTCTCTTCTACAAATTAATATTTTGCGACATATTTTCGTTTCTGCAGCATAAATTTTAAATAAACAACTGTGTTCAAAATGTTATAATCTTCTCTGATTGGCTGATGCCCCGATGCGTTCGCACAAGAAATCAAATATAACAATTTCAATTGTGTACTGTCTCATGATCTCATGCACATGACTTGTGCGCAGCTGTGAAACCAATAGGCTGTGAACATTATGGCAAGTTCTCGTACTCGCGACCCATGTTGTGTGGTTACCAAGATTTCATTCAGTATTCTATTCCCATTACAACTAGTTTACAGAAAACGTAGCTACAAACACCTCAGGGCACTCGCTTAAACAGTGACCTGACATCAAACCCTGTTCGCGTTGTTCTGTTAGAAGATAAGAAGTGCCATGTTGTAACAAGCAGTTTGGACACTGAGCAGCTTACAAGCGCACTCTAACACACATATTTCTCTACGATGTACGGCGACCCAGCGAGGGTCGTTACACTCTGCTGGTCTTGTTTAAGAGTTAATCGAGCCCAGTGTTGATAGGCGCGGTGAAAGTGACAGAATGAGCTGGTCGCCACCTGGCAGCTCGAACTGCTGTAGTTGTTAGTTTTTGTGTTTCTGTAAGTGTGCAAACATATCGGAACATCCTCACGACTGGTACCCCAGCTGACTCCGCATGACGCTTCAGATAAGCATTTATAAATATACGAGTACGGAGCTACTTAACAAACACGTTGTATGTATGACTCTGGTACACGTCCTAGAGAGAAGCTGCATTCTCAGTCTGCTGTAGTCGAAAACTTACTTAACTCGCCCAAATATTTATTCAACCTTTTTTGACTCAGTAAACAATTTTTTGTACTTTTGCAGATCAAATATTGCAACTAAATTATCTAAACATTTCTAAGAAGTATCGCAAGAAATATATTTCGAATGTTTAATGTAATTTAAATTATTTACAAATGTTGTTTAGTGTTTGTGAAATCAAAAATCGATTGAGTATTGTGTATGTCACGTTATGAATACTTATAACGCAGATTGTAACACAATAAATACCATGATAGTATTGTAAGCGATTAAATTCTGTAGACATACGAAATGTGATATTGCGAACATACAGAATGTTATAATTCTGTCAAAGCATGTGCACTCCAGATACACATTCTCAAGTGCGGACTGTAGTGTTTGTACTCAGTTGTTTTTAATATTTTACAAATATGTGCTAATACACAACGCAAATTGTAACTATTATATGATTTTCTCTGTTTATTTTGACCCAAGCGTATATATTGAAAGCTCGCACATCGTGCACGAAATGAAGAGATAGGGCAGGTCCTATTATTTTCGTGCAAGGCGATGCAAGCTGCGATACTATTGGTCAATGTATGCTGGTCATGTGACCTGTTGTAAAATCAACCACAGAGTAAAAGAAAATCATAATCTGATGAGTGCGAAAAGGAATACAGAGAAATAACACATTGTTGGAAAATGACTTTAAAGCGTGGATTGGAGTTTAGACAGTTCGCTGAGAATAATATTAAAACAATTATATTTTGGAGGGATATCTTTGAAACAAATACCTTGTTGAAGTAAGCAACTTCATATTTTGTATTATAATACCTTGGCTGTTTGGTACTCACCAGGGCTATCAAATAATTTTGATGCGAGACAGTTATCATCTTATTTATCTGCGTGTGGACTCATTTCGTAAGATTTTTAGTTGGCATTCTAGTAGGAAAAATTCCGTACGAAATCTTTCGCGAAATTTATCTTGCATCGTGTGAAGCGTGCTTAGATCTCGTGTGTGAGATAAGTGCAACTGAGCGGCATGGAAACTGCAACAAGGTTCTCGGCCAGCTAGTAAATGTTACGTTCCGTTACGTCATTGACAATGTACAGTCGTGCCTGTAGTAGAAGTCACTCAGTTCAGCGCCAGCCTTGGACTGCAGATTGAGGCTAAACTATTGAACTTGATGGCCTGCACGTAAACAGCTTCTCATCTGCATATCAACTGTGTGACGTCTCAGTGCTGGGAAGTTGCATCGATCGCTTGCAGCTAAGTACGTCAATAGCAGGCTAATTTTCCATTCTTTTCTCTCTCCCCCCCCCCCCCCAAAATTCAAAAACCACCGTACCACCAAACGTGTCCTGTAATTTGTCGCTACTTTTTAACCAACATTTATATTTCTAAACTTACTTAATGCTATGCAAATTTTAACATTTAATTACATACTGGTTAATTTCCACATATTCGCAGGATTTTTACAGCACAGTGCGCAACTTGTGTGCGATTATCCGTTCTCTTTCCAATCGTACTTAAAATATTATGATAATGACAACTGACATGAAAACAATATATGTTGAACATTTTAAGCCCAGCGTACACAGTAATCATCAGAGTGTTGATTACCGAATCGTAGTGAAAATAGTTTTGTAAATAGTTTCGTGAAAGGGATAAAATAATAATCCAAGTTTCTTTGGCACTGGGCAAATTCGTGTGCTCAGGCAATTAGAGTAAGGAAAACGGCTACTTGACACATTTTGATTAATAACATTGTGACCTATATTTTGTTTTCGAAGAAGAAATACTAACACTGTTTTTTTTTGTAAGATTTTGTAAGTTGTATTTCAATTTATGTAATTCGTGCAGTTTGTTCACTGACCGTATCGTATAACCTAACATTTCTATTTTTGAAATTTAATTATTGGTACATTAACATACCATTGATATTTACAGTCAGGTTTACCACGGCAATTTAGGAAGTCGCTCTTAATGAGGACTCGAAAATAAATATTATGTTTAGTGGTGTAATGTGCCCGTTAAGCTACTTAAAAATTTGACATAGAATGACGTTATATTTAGTTAATTAGAGGAACCGTCGGACAAATCTGGTTTTTGCTAGGTATAAGTCTCGCCCTCGGAATTGTTACATGGCCAAACACGAAATTAGTCGGATTTGCGGGAGCTAAAAAAAATGTTGATATCGGCAGAAAACAAAGCAGTTACCTCGAAGTAGCAAGCGGAATATACGCGGTTGTTTCAGGGAATTCTCAGCAGATATCTCCGTACAGAATACTGACACGCTCTTCCACAGAACTTTGCGTAATTCACGGAATCTCGCTGTGAATTTGTTTGTTAGTTTTCTGTTTGTAAAAAGAGACTATAAACTCAAGTTTAATTTTCGTCACGAGGGTGTTTAAATTTGTATAAAAATTATCATAAAAATTTTTAAAGTATTTTGAGTTGAAAATAGATTTGAACACGGATCATAATTACTTTACAAATAATGACGCTTCGAACTGTAAGACGTTACTGACATAGTTGTTATTTCTTTGTAGTAATGTTTGAGTGCTCAGTTGCACAAACCAAATCTTGGTTTGGTGCTGCCAAATAAGAACAATTATATAAGTTGGTTTAAACAACATGTTGTATTTTCGTGCCAATGCAAAATATTAATTTGGTTGCACGGAACAAACTTTGTTTGATTCAACAAAACCCAAAACCTTTTTCTCAGTGCCCTACGTTTATCAACGGCGCTGCTTAAATTGACAAAGTAATTGGTGGGCGGAGTCTTGGGAACTGCAGATTATCTTGCCTTGAGTGGGAGACGATAAGATAGGGCGGTGACTGTATCTGTACGTATTTAGGATAAGCGTTCTTTTTAAAGGTGAGCCTGCTTTGTTACAACGACACAATGCGTTTTATTTGTCGAGCCTATTAAGTTATTAATAACCTGGCCTACGCTAGCAGCTATTAAATAAAGTCCAGTTTATCGCTGACGTTCTCAAGTAGACTACTGCACAGAATTAATATATTGCTGTATAGGTTTATATATACAATCAGTCTTGATTTATTCAGGTTTACGAGTCAAACTGATTAATGATCGCTTAGTTTGCTAAGTTAGGATCATATTAGTATTTCACTATAGGCCTAGTTGGATTTTAAAAACTGAAAAAATTAAAAGTAACTTGATTCTGAAATGAAATGCAAGGTAATGGATTTTTTACGACAAAAGAACGGGTCCATTTTCAGTTTATATAGCAATATTTTATAGTAGACTGCGTTTTCCAGAATTTCGATATACAATATTGATTCTTAAAAATTGTGATAAGTTATTTTAACGTGAGCTGAAGTATATATTTAAGTCACATAGTGGCCTATTGTAACTTGTGTGACAGCAAACTTGGTTTACCTTCGAAGAGAGTTTGACTATTGGTTGTTTTGACTTAGAAATTTATCTGTGAAGTTACAACTGAAATAAGCGAAGACCGCTCAACGCGGTGGTGAAGTGATCGCTAGCCTCCCAACACGGCGAACCGGGTTCGATTCCCGCGAGTCTTCTCGGAGATCTACCGTTTGCCCCGTCTTAGCATCATGGTGCTGCTCCTTGATAGTCTTGCTTCATCCTCGTCGTCTTAAAGACTTCCTTGTTAATAGCCTCCACCCCACACTCTCCACAGCCTGCACAATGCTTAGTGAGATTATTTGTGAATGTTTTTGTAACTATAAGAAGGGAAAGAGGCAGATGTGTGGTTGTTTACCGACGGAAGAAGGAGCAGTGCCAATAGCAGAACGGTGGAGGTATTGTAACTGTTTAGTATTCTGATACTACGTGAGGTCACAGATACAGTTGCGCGAGCAGTCAGGTGTCATGGCTATCGGTCTGATGTAATGTTGTTTAATCAGATGGTGACTTGCAGTGTTACCAGGATTCTTACGTATTGTACTAAATGTCCAACAGTTTTCTTTTGTTATTGGCTCACGTGCAAGTATGAAGCTACTATCCCATTTAACTAAGTCAATGAGGCTTCTAATACTCTAATGCAGAACGTTCGTGATTGGTCTACACGGAACTTGGTCGAGTCATAGAACTTGCGTTTTAATTTTGAGGGTCCTTGCTAGTTCTCACAGGGGTCCCATTGTAAGCAGTTCTCTCTCTTCTGATAAAAAAAAAAACATGCTATATTTTGATGTAAATCTTTTTCCAGGACAGAATTGAATTCGATAATTTGTTACCAATGCAAATATATTCCTATGAAATCATAAATTTGGTCGTTGAAAATTGTCAAAGTAAGCAAGAATCGCTGAAATAGGCCACATTTATCCTTCTGTAAAAAAGTCTTAACTGTTGCGACAGTGCTGCAACATTTCTGAATCGACTGTTGTATTAAACCACTAGTCACTGCTAACAATTCTGAAGAATACGCCCGAACCTTGTTTAAGTGTTAAAGAATCTAAGCTGATTTTTTTTTGAGTGCCGTATTCTTGCTTTTAAGAAATTTGGACAGAGGACTAAGAACCAACGTAATATAAATGACTGACATTAACTCACATTTACAACGATAGTTATAACTTATCCGGAATTTTGTATCATATTAGATATAAGTGTTGTGATTGCGCAGAATAAATATTTATTACGGGAATTTGTATTTAGAAGTCAGTATCCTGGCTTGTAAACATGTGCCAATTCAAAATTCATGTTATGGAGTTTATGTGAGCATGCCAATGTCAAATTGAATATGGCCTGTTTTCAAAAGACGCAAAGTCTTTTAGGATCATGTGTTCATACATAATGAATGACACTCTGCTTCTTTTTTCCAGCTCTGTAATAAGTGTTTGTTAATTTCTTGCACTGATCAAATCGAGTCGGTATCCAAAGCTACTGCTGAACGAATGCAGCGCAATTTTCTTAGATTGCTCGCTATCAACCTTCTCATGTGTACTTTTTTCATTTAGAAATATATATTTTTGCGTTTCTGTTCACAAAAATTTATTCTGCTATTAAAAGCACACACTTCGAGTTAAAAACCAATTATTTCTACAAATTCATACCCGCTTCACCTATAAAATGTAAAAATTTGAATTACTGTACGATATACTGTGCATAAACTTCAGTTCTTAAAATATTTTAAGTCAGCATTGCTGCATTTTAGGGGTAATGCTCGGTAATCGGTATTCTTCAGCACATACAATATGTTAGGAGATCCACTGTTTGCCACTGAACAACTGGGATATATACATCTACACTGCGCCACTGGCATGGAAGGGAACCTAAGTATTCCGGGTTAATTTATGAATTCGCTGTCATTTTCTGTAGATACCCATATTGCAATTTAGTAAGCTATTAATTAGTTTTCAAAATGCATATTTACTAATTTTTTAATTGTAAAGCAAACTTTTAAATTATTGGTATTTTCGGTAGCATATTTAGTTTAAATTGTAATTTTAAGATACACTTTAAAATAAGTTCTATATATTTTCTTCAAACTATTCCTCTTTTTCTTCCTTGTTTTTTAAGTTCTACAGTTGCCGCCATGTTATGTTGTTAGGGACTGCATGATGTGTTTGACAATGTTATCAAAACCAAAGGTGCTTCTATTATTACTTATTGTAATATTGTATTTAAGTATTGTGTAATATTGTGATTGTTCTCACAGAGGCATGGTGTTCGACAGTTTTGCCTTGTTCATTATGTATACTTGCTTGGCGATACCCATGCGGACTTACAGAATTTTTAAAACGTAAAATGTTGATGTTTTTTCCTATTGTTGTGGTTGTTTTGTACACTTAGCTGTTTTTTCGAAATGCAGTTTATATGAAGATATTTACAGACAGAGAAAACAAGATTTTCATAACTTAAGACACTTGATGTATATTGAAACGCATGTTCAATTTCAATGGAGGATATGTTTGTTATGCAATTAAAATAACAGGAAATATTACATCATGATAAATAAATATTTCTAAAACGATTTTGTTGTAAATGTGGTTTATTTACTGTTTCCTGATTATGTCATACTTCTGTAATGATTTTGTCTTAAATGCATCTTATTTGTTTCCTTGTTTTTTCGCAGCTTTTACACCACAAATAACAGGGTTGCCACAGGTCTTGAAAACAGGGAAATGTCAGAGAATTTGAAAACTAAGGGAAATCAGGAAAATATCAGGGAATTTCAAACAAGTTAGCTAAACGCCAGGGAATTCTGTGAAGTGTACGATATATTTTGCAGCTCTTTCATCAATTGTGCACCACTGCCATAATATAAAATTGTTTTAATGAATGTGGACTAAATGCTTAGACATTTTTCTTTGCAATCTATGTGGTGAGCAATTTTGTAAGATCAGTGGAGTATTTTGGTGTAAAAGTGTGTTATAATGCAAAGGCCCTAATCCTTACAGAAAAAAAATTTAGAAAATGGTCAAGGAAAAAGGATTCTTTTTGTTTAAAAATTAGGGAACTGTCAGGGAATATCTCAATTGAAAAGAGATGGGAATCCTGAGTAAAAATATATTTTTTTATCAAAATTCGCTTTAAAAAATTAACGACCTTAAATAAGTAAAGAACAAAATTTTTCAATCCGTCTCATTTCATTACTGCTTTGTTACTGTAAGGAATAGTATTTCGGCAGTAAAGGTAAAAACTATATTTGTAGGAAATAGATAAAATATTGAAGGTATATATTACAGTGTATTCGTATGTCTGTTGAAAATGAGGCTTTTCTGTGATAACAGATTGTGAAGAACTGTTGCAGCATAAATATTTTTTCTTCTAAATAATCAGATTTTGAGTTCTTTCAGTATCTGAAAGCAAAACTATTTATGCCTATGTTCAGGTAATAATTTTGATGTGGTAAATATTTTCGTGCCTAAAGGAAGTTTTCCAGATGTTGTTTGTGCTCTCATTAGACTCCTGTGTGGCCAGCGATGCAGTGCAGTGGTGAAACTGCACTTCGTTAAGCTGACAATAAACATTCGAGGTTTGTTTGCTGCAGTGTTTAAAAAAAACTATTTACGTCGGCGAAAGTTAAGCATTTCCTGAGTAATTACAAAAACAATATCATTATTGCAAATGTGTAAATAATTTCTAATGGGAAGTGCCCCTCACCCCAAGTCTCTACCACGATGCAAATGAAAATGCTCTGAGAATAACGAAGGCTATGAGTTGGAATAAATCTCGGACAAGACATTGGTGTAAGTTAAATAAATTAAGCATAAAAGTTGTTAGTGCCATGTTAAAGAGTAATTTTAATTATCGACAATACTGCAGTGTTATGTTTTAGTTCGTTGCCAAGAAGACATTCAGGTGTTAAATAAATAGGTTAAAATTTTGTGTTGTGAATGCATACTGTAACACAATTTTCCACAAAAAAAATACTTTTGCAACAGGTTACGGGCCCAGTTGAGTAGAATTCGCAATGCTAAAAAAGTTTAAAAAAGTAAAAATGATGTAGTGTTCTGGTGATCTTCCTACTGCATATGGAAGTTTGGGATAGAAATTGCTTTTCAGGATCACGGAAGTTAAGATATCGTTACTGGAAATTCAAAACTTCAGTACCTTATAGAAAATAAGGGAAAACTTGGAACACAATGGATGTCCAGGCTCTAAAGCTTAATGTAGCTACAGTTAGTCGCAAATGCTAGGTCACATCCTTTATTGCACAAATTCCAGTCAATTGTTAAAAAAGTTATGCTTGCTTGAACAAGCAGGAAAAAATAAAACTGATGAATACTGGCAAGATTTATTAATGTTGAGTATATTAGTGGTGAAGAGATGACTTCTTTAGTGACTGGAATAGATTGTCTAGAATATAACTCCTTCGGTCGAAAAAAAATAGACAACCTACTCGAATCATACAGCGTGAGTCATGAATAAAATCGCGAGGGGGTGATAGCATTTCACGGCAAACTAAAAAAAAAAAAAAAAAAAAACAGAAATTGTAAAACGACACGAAAATGTTGATATGTGCTTCTGAATCTCACTTGGCAGGATCATGTCCAAAGAAATTTCAGAACTGCACCGAAAAAACCTGAATAATATTGTGGAATTTATAAAATAATAATTAAAACAATCTTGAAGAAACGACTGTTTGTAAACACATCTAAAATAATGATTGCAAAGAATGATCAGTCAATTGAAGCTTGTAGTACAGAAAGCATTGAAATGGAAAATTTTTCACTGAAAAAAGTTCTGTGTATTCCAGAATTAAGCTCAAATGTAAATAAATTCAATTACTGAAAATAATCTAGTCGTATTCACAAAAGAAAATGTAAAAATTCTTACAGATGGTAATACTGTTTCCGAAGGTACTAAACTGCAAAACGGTTTATATACTGTATAAATAAAAAGTAAAATGTAAATTTGACGAATATTGAGCTTTTTTTTGCCAAGGATATAAATACTGAAGATTGGCATCAGAAATTTGGACACTCTGGTATTACTGCTATGAAAAAATTATTGAAAATAAGGAAGGGATTTAAAAATTCCCTTCTGTATGCGAAGTGTGTACCAAAGCCAAACAGACTCATTTACAATTTAAGACTTCAATACAACGAGCTGAAAGGCCACTCACTACCACTTATTCACTCTTACTTGATTTGTCCAGTGGAAACTAAAACATGCGTTAACTTTTTTAGATGACTATACACAGTTTACTATGGTTTATCTTTTTGGATATAAATGGAAAGTTTTAAAGAAATTGAAAGAATATGCTGCCCAAGTATATGTAGAAAAAAACCTTGAAAATACCGCAATTAAGA